>OY743219.1:20665489-23165489 GCA_963555745.1 Cardamine flexuosa
CTCTTATGTACCTAGAGCAGTTAATGCTCATACCGACTTTCTTGTCCATAATGCAAGAATGCGCGGTATCTCTTTTTCTTTTGTAAACACTACTGTGCCATTGTGGTTATCTAACGTAACCTCTCCCTTTGCGCATAGTTATTGAATGAATAGTTTGGTTTGACGTCAAATATATATATTCTTTAGTCCCACATTTAAGTTTAGGATATGAAACTTTCACAAGTTTATGGAAACTTTTCAAAAACTTTTATAAATAGTTTTTTTTGTGTTATCCAATAGAAACATTATTCAATTGAAGATTCATTTTTTGTATATCTAAATTTCAAATAATAAATTTAACCATATTCTCTAATATTTAAAACCTATCATCCTCTTCAACCGCAACAAAATACATTAATATTTAATGTCATGTTATTTACATAGTTTCATCGTTAAACGTTGGCATTACTTCCAACATTTTAAATATAAAACATCTTCAAAGTCAGTCAAACAAACATAAAAAGAAACTTAACATTTCTGCTTATCTTATGGATTTGTGTTTTTAGGACTAATTATAAATTGATAAATTATTTTTGGATAAAATGTGAATCTATATAGCAAATGACCAAATGTTTACAAAAGCTTGGTGGGCTAAGAGTTTCCGAAGGTCCAAAAAAAAGAATAAAAAGGCCTATTAGAAACAGGGGAAGGGAAATACATTTTCACTTTAACTGGTTGTTACTCGTGAGTCGTGAGTAAACCAAAGGGATAGAAGATTTTTGTATGCCTTATGGTGATGCGAGCTAGGATAATGTCCCTTACGCATCTGTCGATCTGTCTGAAGATGTCTCGGTGGCCGAGTGAGGCTCCATTATGCAGTCTGCTATTTCGTTCCCTCCATAGTAGGTATACCGTAGCTTGTGACACTAAGAGCTTCAAGGTTGGCTTAATGGCTTTATAGACCTAGAGGAATGAGAGAGCCATCTTATGAGATCTGTCCACGAGATGAGATAGAGGTTCTGGAAACCGAGTCGTTGGAGGACTAAGATCACACTCTCGCACTGACGTCGCAATGGAGGAGCAGGTGATCTCTAGTCTCCTCATGGTTATGGCACATACAACAAGTAGAGTCCGTAGAGACACCCCAAGAGAAGAGTCTAGATTTTACAGGAAGCCTGTCCAAGTGTGATATCCAGACTACTTTGAACCAAGATTTGGTCTGTTCCTTCGGTCTCAGTTCTTCCCATGTTAGGGCAGTGGAGAAGTCAGAGGAAGAAGAACCTGGAATGCACCAATGAGCTCCCTGCGCAGGCTGAGAAGATTCTGATTCCGGGATCTCCAAGAAGGAAGATTCCATCCAGATGGGGAATGCCCAGCAATCTTGGACTGTCTGACCCTACAGTATCCAATAGCGGACCTGTACCTAACCAGTGATCCATCAAAAAACTGGCAGAAAGGCCATTGCCTATAGCACATTTAAAGAATCGCTTACCTAAAGGTCTGAGTACTAAGATAGATTTCCATATCCATGAGAACTGTTTCTGCAAACCAATATTTTATCGTAAACAAAATCCAAACAGCTCAACCCTTTGTAGCAAAACAGGTCCTTAAGATATCTTCAAGCTTCGATCCCGGATAAGAAAAAGTTGAAAATCTATTCCGCATTAACGGATCAGTATTATGGATAATCTGATGTGGCTGAGTCGGAACTTCACCATGTCGTCTTCTATTCCTTTCAAATCCCTATAGAATGAATAGTGCATTGAAATTCATAGCACAATATATAAAAAAATCTTGAACCGGAGAACAAACTCATTTTACTTACAGCATCTTATGTTGTTAGTTAACAAACAAATCTTTGTTAGCTCTTGGCTTAGTTTTATTATTTCCTATTCTCTGTAGAAATCGACACAATGGCCCATAGAAACACCTATATACGTAATGGGCTTATGTTAAAATACAATGGGATTTGAGAAAACTTTGTACTGGTCACAGGGAAAATTTTAGGGTTTATCTAGATAGATTTAACGGTCTTGTTTAGGGTTAGGCAAGAAAACCACCCAATACATAAAACCGATTTCGATCAGGTTCGGTTCTAGAGAAATACTTGAATGGGTAACATGAACTACTAGTATCTGAAAGATTTGAATCTAAGTATACCCATTAACCCACTTTTACCTAATAACTCGGATACTTTAGAATATTTTCAGGTAGTTTGGCTAACTTTTTTACCGGAATTTTGGATAACTAGGATAATTTTGTATCATTATTTTCCAGATAATTTTGGGTAATTTGGTTATTGGATAAAACCCAATACGAACCGAACCCGGAAGGCTATGAACATTTGCAACCTCAAACATTCCACAGTGGCACAGTGTGGAATAATTGTAAAATAAAATAAAATCCCTTTGATTTCATGAGAGAAATATGGATATGACCTTAAATTAATGAATGATGAAATGTTACTACTGAGCCAGCCGTACATAGTCGAACCATCAAAAAGCCTAACCTATTCCATAATTCCACATCTTCAACAAAAAGTCAAACCTATAGTAATTGGGATTTAGACGCACATTTAACATAGCCGAACCATTAAAAACTATATCGTCTGATGATCCAAATAAAGAACACTAGTCAATAGACGGAAGCAGACAGACGACGAACGGGAGAGCCACCGCAATGCTTTTTTGTGTATACATGTGAACGCCTAGGACTAGATAATCTCCATAGCCTGTGGACGCCTAAAAGACGCCTCACAGATCCGCTTATTGGAAGAAGTTTTTTTTTTCCGCATTCTGAATCTCACCCATGAAACTTAAGCAAGAAGGAGCTTTATCCTCATTCAGAATATCACCCACGAGACTTAAGTATCCCGTAGTCTCATCCATGATTCTTCTGAATATAGCCACGCGATCTTTGCCTAATAAGTCCTTAAACCTTATGTAGACATTTGCAGTTTTGGCAATGAGTCTCATATATGACGGATTTAAGTCTTCCTTATTAGTTTCTATGGCCACTCCCACAGTCTTCAACTTGGACAGATCTTCCTGTGCAACAAACAAACCAAACTATTAGCTATTTAGTATGCATAAAATAATAAAAAAGAACTATTACATCTGTGAGCGACCTATTCTCTGTACAAACTGCAAGTTTCAAATATAGATGAATCCAATCATGGTATCTCAACTCTGATTTCTTCACCTGTAAAAGCCACAAAGTATATTTATATCACTTGCTTAAAATTTCATCATGAGAAACAAAACAAAGAAGAACCAAAACGGAATCTTAATTGAATCTTACCAGGTAAAACCGCTTTTCATAATTGAAAGCATCTTGTGACAAGGGCCAGTCAGGCAAGGAGAAATCATTAACCCATCTTAGTATGGGCTCGGTGGTTGTTACTTGAGGTCTAGCAATGTAACACCTCAAATTCAAGCTGCACAAAGATTCTTCAGCAACAAGAACTTGAAAGGTTTGATGCGAGCTAGAAGCTGGTTCCTTTGCATCCAAAGTTATGCAGTAAGTTGAAGCACAAAACCCCATTTCCATGTTGAATTTCTTCAAGCCACTGAGCTGTAAGTTTTTCAGCTGAAAAAAAAGAGAGTATTAAGATAATAGGAAACCAAGAGAGATGAGGAGACTTAAGTGTTTTTGTTTTTTTTAACTTACCTGCAACATATTGTAACGATAAAGTCCCACCTTAGCGTAAAGAGTGACCAAGGCACGAAAAGGAACCGTGCGTTCACAGTCGAATTGCCTCAGTCCGTTCATACCGTATGGTACTGGAATTTTCCCGACATCGAACATCTAATAAAGACCCAATTACCAAAATTAAGTTACGGTTTAGGTTAAGGAATTTCATTGAGCGTGCAAATAGTGTAATTAAGAACTAGGGTTAAGGAAAGAGTTACATCGCATTTCGCAAGTTTAAGCCAGTAATCCTTCTGCCGATCATGAAAACGTTTCTTCGCATCTTCTTTACTTTCCAACATATTTCGATCGATTTAGGTTTTGGTGGAAGCTAGCGGCTGATGATATATATATATATATTTTATCGATTTTAGTTTTCTTCAAAGCCCAATCGGAAAAAGCTTAATAAAAATTAAAATGGTTAAAATTAGGAATGGGAATTTTAACCAAATTAACCCGAACTAAATCAAACCACAGTCTACATTCAAACCATTTAGTTATGTTGGATTATATTTTTTCATAATCTTTAGAGCAATTCTCAGTTTTAGCACTAATTTAAGTTTTCAATCTAAAAATAGCACCCAGACTCATATTTGGACAAAACTATCATTCATTAATAGGCTAAAGACATTTATACTCTTCCTTTACATAACAAAACATTTTTTAGAAAATAGCACAAAAAATTTCAGATTTCACGTCATCTCCGGCCGAGCCGCTGCATCTCCTCCTTCATCTTGCCGTCATCTCCGGTAAGTCAATCTATCTCTTGCTTCCACCGCCGCAAATTCTCCACACGCATTTTGGTTGTTTTAGTTTCCCAGTGTGTTGTGAGTAGATCGGATTCCCTGGAGATCGATTCCGCTGGTTCTTTCTGAATTTGATGTGATGATATTAGTTTGATTACGATTCGCAGATCAAATCGGTAAATATTGCGGCGGAGAATTCTCCATGGTCGTGATTCAAGCTAATCAGGTACTTGAAGGTCAGAGTCAGATAGAATCCAAAAATTTCAGGACTTTCGTCGGTGTCTATGATGGTCATGGTGGTCCTGAAGCTGCTTGTTACGTCTGTGATAATCCCTTCAACCATTTTCGAGGTTTGTATTATTTAGACTGTGATTCGTCATTTGGGCTTGAGTAAGATTGAAATGGGTTTTTTTGGGGAAATACATATTTTAGATGATTAAAATTCTGAGATTTTGTTAAGTTTTGGTGATGAAGATTGTGATTGTTAAGAATACATAGCTTCTTATAATTCCACGTTAGTGTTTACTTTTTTCAACACTATGTTTATGATTTTGCCAAAGGAATACACATTGCTGAAATCAATATCTCATGTAATTTAACTTTGAAATACATTTTGTCAAAGGAATGGAGAGACCTTTTTCTTTTTGCCAAGGTAAGCAGTCCATAGTTGCTGTATTGTGTGTGTTCTTTTCTCTACAGTTACATGTTTAATATAAAGAAGATCATTTTTTTTTCCCTTCCAGAAAGTGACGATGACAATATGATCATGGGACTCTGTTGAGGGGACTGTTAATGTTCGTTCTGGAGATGATGATGTTAAAGAACTCCGGCCATATTTTGTTCTTATGTTCCTCACTTTGGAAGGAAATGTGGCCATGTTTAATGTTGCTAGGTAGGCTTTATTTCTCTCTGTGGGTTTAACTCAATAGTCGTTGACAACATTACTTGAAACTTCAAAATTGTTTTCGTCTACAGGGTTGCAGGATCCCAGATTCATCTGATGTTGATTCGGCCTCTTCTTCTTCTGATATACAAGATGCTTATGCCCCTATTATAATTGGAGATGATCTTTCTAAACTATCTTCTGAAGAGCCAGTTGATGAATCATTAAGAGGACGCAGCAAATGGGAACATTTATACCATTTAACCCCAAATGAATTTTCCATCTTTTCCTTGTTGGGTAACTAATGAATCAAATGAATTTTCCCTCTTTTCCTTGCTGTGTAACTAAATGAATCAAATGAATTTTCCATCTTAGGAAGCGAAATCTGGTCTACTCTTTACAAATGTAATCTGCAAGTTTTCAACACTATAAAACTTTAACTTTGAAATACATTTTGTTTGACATGTGTGAAGAAATAAAGGATCTAAAAAGAAGTTTTTTCCAAAAAATTAGGAAGGTTTTCCTAACAGTTTAGAAAGACTTCCTAAATGTTTTGTTTGATCAAGTAGTAATGACATGCTTCATAAAACAATTTACATGCTTTTTAAAGCAATGACATGCTTCCTAAAACAATGAAATACTTCATAACATGTCAATATAAAATATTAGGAAAGGTTTACTAAAACAAAAAAATGCTTTCTAAAAACAAAGAAATGCTTAATAAAAACAAAGAAATGCTTCCTAAAACAAATAAAAAATGCTTCTTAAAAACAAATGAAAAGCTTCCTAAAAACAAACAAAAATGCTTCCTAAAACAAATGAAATGCTTCCTAAAACAAATACAATGCTTCCTAAAAACAAAAAAATACTTTTTAAAATAAATGAAATGCTTCCTAAAAACAAATGAAAAGCTTCCTAAAAACAAAAAAATGCTTCCTAAAACAAGTGAAATGCTCCCTAAAACAAATAAAATGCTTCCTAAAAACAAAGAAATACTTCCTAAAACAAATGAAATGCTTCTTAAAAACAAATGAAATGCTTCTTAAAAACAAATGAAAAGCTTCCTAAAAACAAAAAAAAAATGCTTCTTAAAACAAATGAAATGCTTCCTAAAACAAATGAAATGCTTCCTAAAAACAAAGGAATGCTTCCTAAAAACAAATGAATGCTTCTTAAAACAAATGAAATGCTTCCTAAAAACAAATGAAAAGCTTCTTAAAAACAAATGAAAAGCTTCTTAAAAACAAATGAAAAGCTTCTTAAAAACAAAAAAAAATGCTTCCTAAAACAAATGAAATGCTTCCTAACATGTCAATATAAATTACTAGGAAGTGTTTTCTAAAACCAAAAAATGCTTAATAAAAACAAAGAAATGCTTCCTAAAACAAAGAAATGCTTAATAAAAACAAAGAAATGCTTCATAAAAAAAATGAAATGCTTCCTAACATATCTATATAAATTATTAGGAAGTGTTTTCTTAATCAAAGAAATGCTTAATAAAAATAAAAAAATGCTTCCTAAAACAAATGAAATGCTTCCTAAAAATAAATAAATGCTTCATAAAAACAAAGAAATGCTTCCTAAAACAAATGAAATGTTTCCTAAAAACAAAGAAATGCTTCCTAAAAACAAAAAAAAATGCTTCCTAAAAACAAAAAAATACTTCCTAAAACAAATGAAATGCTTCATAAAAACAAAAAAATGCTTCCTAAAAACAAAAAAATGCTTCCTAAAACAAATGAAATGCTTCCTAAAAACAAAGAAATGCTTCCTAAAAACAAAGAAATGCTTCCTAAAAACAAAGAAATGCTTCCTAAAAACAAAGAAATGCTTCCTAAAAACAAAGAAATGCTTTCTAAAAACAAAGAAATGCTTCCTAAAAACAAAAATAATGCTTCCTAAAAATAAAAAAATACTTCATAAAAATTAAAGAAATACTTTCTAAAAACAAATGAAAAGCTTCCTAAAAACAAAGAAATACTTCATAAAAATTAAAGAAATACTTCCTAAAAACAAATGAAAAGCTTCCTAAAAACAAAGAAATAATTCATAAAAATTAAAGAAATACTTCCTAAAAACAAATGAAAAGCTTCCTAAAAACAAAAAAAAATGCTTCCTAAAAAAACTGAAATGCTTCCTAACATGTCAATATAAATTACTAGGAAGTGTTTTTTAAAACAACGAAATGCTTCATAAAACAAATGAAATGCTTCCTAACATATCAATATAAATTATTAGGAAGTGTTTTCTAAAACAAAGAAATGCTTAATAAAAACAAAAAAATCTTCCTAAAACAAATAAAATGCTTCCTAAAAACAAATAAATACTTCCTAAAAACAAAGAAATGCTTCCTAAAACAAAGAAATGCTTCCTAAAAACAAAGAAATGCTTCATAAAAACAAAGAAACACTTCCTAAAACAAATGAAATACTTCCTAAAAATAAAAGAAACCAACCAGTTCTGAGTATGAAAAAATAGAGTCTTCACCTTACTCATATGGTTTCTTCTGCTTATTAGTAACCTCTGGAGGCAAAGACAGGAACTGATTGATCTTCTGGATCTGAGAGACATCAATCCAGTACTTTGCAGCTATCTCGTTAACACTCATTGGACAGGAGATCCTGAGCTTGCGCTGGTGCTACGTTCAATGTTCCTTGAGGCACTGGCTTTTCCTCATATCTTGTTGATTCAAGAGTTGTGTTCCGTAGCTTTGGAAGTGGCCTTTTCGATGTTTCCACTAGTGATGCCTATATAAATCACAAAGTCTTAACATTGTTTATACAGATAGAAATGTCTTGGGTTTACACTCAGAAAGACCAAAACCCACAACTATAACCACTCACAATGCTTATTTACAAATTCGTTCTTACCATATATACATCTCCACATTTCATCTCTATTTCTCAACGTTAAGATCAACAGAAGGTAATGTGACACAATCTGTTTCTCAACAGCTACATAACTAGACAAAACCTGAAACTACAGCTAAGACTAGCAATATGTATCAGTAAGAAATATAGGTAATTAGATGGAGCTATATCAAAATTCAAAGGCACATACCTTTCCTGATGAGAAGATACTTGGTATAAACGAGTCTGGGAAGAAAGCTAATGGCTCCTCTTCACCTCTACAACAACTTCAGATATTGCTTTCTCAAAAGCAACAATCATCCAGCTGATGCTGTACGTTCTTGTTTTTAATTTTCTGATTTGAGGACCACTGCAGAACTGGAATATCCATCTTCTAAGAAATTGTGGCTATTCTTATCTCCATCAGTAGCATCAAATTCGCGTTTCATACATGCAAATCTTTACATCTACTTTTCATAGCATCAAAATCTCTGTTTTTTACTAAAAGATCACTATTATCTTTACATATACTTCTTCTCTCCATAGCCGACCTCATATAGTTTTGAGTAATGCAACACAAATTCTTTTGTTTTCATCAAACTTCTGCTGGTGAAAAAAAACACTGTCAGTTCAAAGCAGATAAGAGAAAATCTTGATCAAAAGCTGTAATTTCAAAGAAAAGAAGAGAAGCTTGATCAAAACACTGTAAGTTCAAAGAATATAAGAGAAACTCCATCAAAAATGTCCATCCATACATAACAGAACAATTCAAATCGACCTGAAATTGATTGAAACAAAGAATATAAGCATTATCAGCATTGTAATTTCAAAGAAAAGAAGAGAAGCTTGACCAAAACAATTTAGTTTCATGGTTTCACAATTATGATAAGCTTGATTAAAAAAATTCATCCATACATAACGGAAATATCCAATCAAATTGAAATTGATTGAATCAAAGAACAAAAACTTGATCAAAACATTGTAATTTTGTAGTTCCACAATGAAATTTGACTGAAAACGAGGAAGAAGGAAGAAGATGAAACCTTGTTTATGAAAAAGATGAAATGGAGGACACAAGGAATAAGATGAAATCGAGGACAGGAGGAAAAGGATCTGGACACTTTGTAGTCTGTTCGTCATCGTCGTCGTAGATTTCACCGTCGATGCCGTCGTCGATTTCACCGTCGTCGCCATCGACGATTTCACTATCATTGCCGTCGCCAAAACTTGTGAAAGTATCAATCGACTAAAAATTAATAAAAGATAACACATTTTAAAACATGGGTATTTTAGTTTTTTAACAATCATAAAATGTTATTTATGTCCAATAATTTTTTCAATGCTATATGTGTCAAAAAAATTTGAAGTGGTGCTATTACAGAAAATTTCTCTAATCTTTCTTTATTTAACAATATGCTTACTTATTTAAATCAAATCAAACCAACCAACCAATATACTTATTTATTTATTTATATACACACGCATATATGTATATATATATATATATATATATTTATTAGTTTTATATGATTAGTCCGTAAGAGAAGAGATAAATAATCATCGGTGTAGAAATTTAGTTTGTATAAAGCTTATATGCAATTTTTATTATTGAAGTTCTTCTTGATTAACATCAATGGAAGAAAAATGAATTGTTATTGTGATTTCAGACTTCAGTCATCCCACGCTATTTTTTTTTACATTTTATTAATCTTCTGTTTTCTTCTTATTATGTTAGTTTTAAATTTTGAATACTATTAGTTTAGTTTTAATTTAATTAGTTTATTGTTTATGGTTCATTGACAGTGTCTTAACTGTTTAATTTAAACTTTTGAAGTTTGATATATTGAATTTTTAGTTTTTGTAATTAGTTTGTTTTTCAACCAAACTATAACCAAACTTAAACCGAACTAAAATTAAACCAAATTAAAACCAAACCAAATCAAACCAAACGGAATATAAACCAAACCGAAGACAAACCAAATCAAAATAAAATAAAATTTAGAACTCTAGGGGTGGGCATTTTGGTTTAAGTTCGGTTCAGGTTTGGTTTGGTTCAGTAAATTCGGGTTTAATAAAACTCTAACCAAACTAACCAAAGATATTTTGGTTTGGTTTGTCTTCGCTTCGGTTTATATTCTGTTTGGTTTGGTTTTAGTTTGTTTTGACGTCCATTTCCTACGAAGCAGACAAGCGGTGATGCAAAAAGTTTAACAGTGAGTTTTGGAATTAAAGAGCCACATATAATCTTATTAGGTTAAATACTTAATTGGTTGTATCCCTCTTAAAACTTTTATATGTTTGTTATCAGATTATCGGCTGAGTTCGTAAGCATTTTACTCAAAGAGTTAAGGTTTAGGGACATATTTAAGAAAGTCAAGATGTGAATTTACTTTCGGGCTCTTGAATTTTGGTCTTATATTTGGTTTTGTTCCACATGAAACATATACTAATTTAGGGACTCTTTTCTTTCGACATCTTGAAGCTTACGGAGGTTTTTTTTCAAGGGATGGTCAAAACTTGGTTCCATGACCAAGCCAAATGAAGAAAAAAGATTTAGATGAAAGGTCACTCGTTTTTTCGCTCTTTTATCTATTGCTTTGTTCAGAATTCGAAGGTCAATCGCTTGACAAACATTATTATTCTCTCAAGATGGGAATGGTAGTAGTTTCACTATGTAAATTTAGATTAAAAAAAAATAGACAGAAAAAGTAGTAAAAAATAAACAAAAAAAGAGAGACTTGTAATTCACTAAATCTCTAAAGGAAGCGATATCAAATTGGGAGTATAAACACAATGACAACAGTTAGCAATCCCAGAACCTATTTGAATCTTCTTGCACAGATCTTCCCTCACAATATAGATGTAAGCCGTTATAGTTTCATCGTCTCCACAACACATGAAAAGGGTCTTGTCATAGAGGAAGTAACTAATGCGACCAAATTTACCAAAGAGCGTTGGTAAGTTAGTTGTTGGCAAAGTCATAAAGTTTATCCACACCACTTCCTTTTCCTCTCTATCAATATTTTTCTCCATTACCCAAATCTCAATCTTCCTTGTTTCATAACATTGTTTTAACAAAGAAAATCGATCTCCCTTATAAACCGCGAGGATAAGTTCATCACGATGATGGTTCTTCTGACAAGGAAGGAGACAAAAAGGTTTGAAATTTTCCGTTGAGAAATCAAAGATTTGGATGAACTTACTAATCTGGGTAACCCAATAAAGATTTCCGTTCAAAGATACAATTGATAGACTATCTGAGGTAGTTAAGGGGCAGTCTTGTACAAGTGTATTAGTAAACTTCAACGCGTAAGAAGCACACTCGTAGATCACAAATCTACATTGTGGACAATAAATATAGCCCAAGATCTTGTAAACCTTTTCTGGTCTACTATTACTGTATCCCAAGCCGACAACATAGAACTTTTTATCCTTGGGCTTGATACATTTAACCTGTCTCAACCATGGATTCCAGAGCTTTGCCTCATCGCAATGATCATTGTTATAAAACAAGAACTCATCGCATCTAGTGATGGTTGTGTATACGTACTTCATAAGTGTATCTTGGATAATAATATCCGAGGAGGGAAGCTCATGCATCTCTATCGTTGGATCGATACTGTTGATATCGTGATTGATGATATCTATCGAATAATCGTAGAATTGGTCCGGAAGATGAATTGGGGACGGGAGAGAGACAAGTGGTTCTTGATGAAACACCTGTCGTTGAAAAGAGAGTTCCATTGTTTACAAACACTTCTGAATCGAATAAGAGATTGAGGCGGAAGACGTGAGAGTATGTCTTCCTCTAACTCCCGTGGAAGATTCACCTGCGCAGCCATAATTAGGTTTCCTGTTTATCAACTTTGGTTACTAAATTATATATAGTAGCTCTTATAAAATAGGATTATAGAAACTGAATATTAAGTATACTTATTTTCAATTTCTAAAAGAAAACGGATCTAATAGTTTCAGGATATTCGAAAGATTTGTTAAGTTTTACTTTTTAATATATGTATTATTATTTGATAAATACATTTTTTTTGTTTTTTAAAGTTGTAGTTCCCTTTATTTTATACGATAAGGAGTTAAAGACCTACATAGGTAATCGAAACATAAAAATATTTTTATTTCATTGAATTCTACGTTTATGAGATCTACATAGTTTAGAAAAAAAGTTTAAAATTGAATACATATGGTTTGATTTTGCCTTCGATATGGTGTGCTTTCTTACATAAAATTGTCAAAGGTTGATTGAAGTATTTTGAGTTGTTTTTTTAATCCCACTTCCATTGTTTGATTCACAGCCTGAGACTTACCTGAACATCAGACCCAAAAAAGAAAGATATTTAAGAGGTAAAATAAGAAATGAAACCATTAAATGTTTATGGATAAACTGAAAAAAAAGACTGGTGGAGGTTTCTTAATGATCAGAATGGTAAGGTTTGAGATTTTGGGCCTGTTTGTTTGCTCATTCAGCTGAGAATGAGAATGGATTTTGTTTAGTATGCAAAATGTAAATCATTCATATGAATCATCTCACTGTGTTTTAAAATTTAAGGCAAAAGTTTTAAAATCAACCAACTGATCCTAATTGGATCATTTAACTGGACCTGAATCAGCTAAAAGAGCAAATGACAAGTATGCCCATCATTTAACAAAAAATTACATACAAAAATTCTTTCATCTCTTTTTCGCGACTTCGATCTCTCCAACCCTATCACAGAGCTCTCTGAGTCGTCGGCGATCGGAGCTCATCGGAATCATCATATTCATCCGTTGTTCATCGTTACTATATAACTGGCAAATGATTTTCTCTTTTTTTTTGCGTTGATTTATATTTGTGGATCTCTGATCATAGGAGAAAATTGAGAATTTATGGATCTGGGTTTATCTATCTCTGATCATAGGAGAAGAACGTAGCTAGATGATTTATACTTTCGTAGAAGAAACTCTTATATGGGTTTGTTTTGCTTTGAGGTTGCTAGTGTGTTATTTGACATTGAAGTTTCAAATTCTCTGTGCCGTTCATAAGTCTGTGCTAATAGTCCACTTTGATTTGCAGATTTGTTATTTGACATTGAAGTTTCAAATTCTCTGTGCCGTTCATAAAGTTCATTGACACAGAGCAGTTTCAGAGGTAAAAGTTTGATTTGCAGATTTGTTTGCTAAGTTGTTGGATTGTGTTCATAACTATAGCTAAAATTTTCATATAGTTTTAGTTCTGGGTTAAGATTATGTTTAGAGAATGATCATTTAATCAGATTCTGAACTCTGAACTCTTAGCTATTTCTCTGCATAAATCTCTGAATGGATTACATTTAAATTACTTGATAGTGCATCCACAGAACAAGAGTATCCTCTTTGAAATCACTCTCACTATGATCCTTAGGTTCTGATTTTATGTTTGATGATCTTTTGAATAAGCTAGGAAGCATAATCTTCGGTTGAGTTTGCTGAGAATATGAGCTCAGTCTCTATTTTTTTTTATCTTACTCAACAGACATATATATATATATATATATATATCTGATCTTTTTCATAAAAGGCATCTTTCAAGTTTAGTGATATTGTTTTTTTGCTCTTTATAAAGATCCTTTTCTGCTGTTAAGAGATTAATACGTGGTTCTGGTTAGTTATCTCTTCTATTGACAGTCTTGGTTTAGATTTATCTCTAATCTACATTTTGAATGATAATGATTTCGTGGGGTTGTACATATCTCTTGTGTGGAACTAGAACTGGAGTTAATCATTGATTTTTTCTGTTTGTTTTTAGAACAGGTCCTGAAACTCTCTGCTCAGATTGTTTTAATTTCGAATGTTAGGCAGAGAGCTTGTTCATTTGGAACTAGACTTACATATTAACAGGTATGTGATATTTGTGTCTTCTCCTTTTCATTTTGGTTAAGGATGTTAAGATGGTGTGATGGTGATCCGAGTTCTATCTATGTTGGTTTGCTAATTTTGCTCTGTTTCATCTTTTGTTTGTGACAAGGGAATTTTGATCAGGAGGTATTTGAAGATTTGAAGAAGACGGATACATTTTCGAGAAGATCATATGCTTGTGTTGCTTTTAGTTACATGATATATGGGTGAAGACTAAAGATTGTGAAAACAAGAATTACTCTTGTTAAGTTGTGAAAGTTTTTATTTTTATGTAAGTTCTGTTTTCTTTTTAAAATATTGTTGACTTTTGCTTTGTTTTGAAGATTTGTGATATGAATTTTTAAGTATTGTTGGCTTGTAAACTTTTTTTTTTTGTAAACCAATTTAGAAATGCAGCTTTGGAATTTAATTTATAAATTTACATTAATTTATGTGAGAAAAATAAATTTATAAATATCAAAAGTAAAATTATAAATGCAATTTGGAATTTTATTTATAAATTATATGAATTTATGTGACCGAAATTAATTTATAAATGTTAAAAGTATGAATTTTAAAATTATTTAGTTGTAAATATATTTTAAAGCAAGAATTAAACTTAATATTATTTAAATTAAGATTAAAATATAATTA
Source organism: Cardamine flexuosa (assembly GCA_963555745.1). Classification (NCBI taxonomy): domain Eukaryota; kingdom Viridiplantae; phylum Streptophyta; class Magnoliopsida; order Brassicales; family Brassicaceae; genus Cardamine; species Cardamine flexuosa. The sequence goes on from OY743219.1 coordinate 20,680,156, forward strand.
GGATTAAAAAATGGACATTTTAGTCATTTTCTTGTTAAACTTATTTAGATGGAGATGAAGATTTACTAAAAATGATCAAACAAACAGGGCTCATTCAAATGGATCATTCACATGAGCAACACAAAATGAAACAAACATCATTGGAATGGATCATTCAAATGGAGTATTGGAATAAATCATTTAACTAGAAATGGTGGATGAGCAAACGAACAGCCCCTTTCTTGATGCTTGGAAGAGGGGGATTCTGCTTAAGTTTTTTTTGCAAATGTTTTATTTAAAGCATGCAATTGCATTATACATTAGATACTGTATTGAAATTTCACCACAATCATCTGTGTGATGGACAACAAAGTAACAAAAGCGTTTTGCCTACTCTGTAACACATTCTGCAACAATAAAGAAAAGGTAAAGATCCAAGCCATGCTGGAGCTACAAGAATAGAAGAAGGTGATGGATGCATGTGTTGGAGAAGTAAAAACCATTGAAGAAATATAAAAGACAAGAACATAACAAGAAAAAAAAGACAGAGAGCAAAAAACCACGAGATATTCTCATATTCTCCAAGTAGTAATAGAAAAGTATGACGTCAACGGGTAGTGCTTAAGATTCTGAGCATGGGAAACAAGAAACTAAAAAGTATATATGTGCCACTGATTGTAAGAGGAAAAATGACATTTATTGCTTATGGAATAAGGAACATATCAAAAGCTCATCTGGCTAGCTGTCAAAACTTGGTTCCTCGACAACTTCCAAGCCAGATGGATTAGAAGATGGATCAAGATGGGAATGGTAGTAGTTTCACTATGTCAATTTAGATTCCAAATAAAACAAAACAAAAAAGAGAGAGAGAGAGAAAAAAAAAAGAAAAAGAAAAGAAAGAAAGAAAGAGACATGCAGTTCACTCAATCTCACCTCTAAATAAAGGAACCGAGATCAAATTGGGAGTATAAATACAGTACCAACAATAAATCCCAGAATCTATTTCAAACTTCTTGCACAGATCTTCCCTCACAACATAGATGCAAGCCTCTTTAGTTTTATCGTCTCTACAACACAAGCAAAGTGTCTTGTCATAGATGAAGTAACTAATGCAACCAAAATGCCAAAGGTTAATTGTTGGCAAAGTCATCAAGTTTATCCACACCACTTTCTCTTCATCTCCATCAATATTTTCCTTTGTTACCCAAATCTCAATCTTTCTTGTTTCAAAACATTTCTTCAACAAAGAAAATCCATCTCCCTTATAAACCGCAAGGATAAGTGTATCATGACGATGGTTCTTTTGACATGGAAGGAGACCAAAAGGTTTGAAATTCTCCGTTGAGAAATCAAAGCTTTGGATTAACTCACCAGTCTTGGTCTTGGTAATCCAATAAAGATTTCCTTTCAAAGATACAGTTGACTGAGAGAAAATTAAGTGGCTGTCTTTCATAGGTGTATCAATAAACTTCAACGAGTAAGAAGCACACTCGTAAATAACAATTCTACGTCGACCAATAATAGAGCCCAACATCTTGTAAACTTTTTCAGGTCTACTATTATCGTATCCTAAACCGAAAACATGGAAAGATCAACCCTTGATCTCGATGCATTTAACCTGTCTCAACCATGGATACCAGAGTGCAGTCTTGTACCTCCAATAACTATAGTTAAAAAACAAGAGCTCATCGCATGTATTGATGGTTTTGTAATCGAAAGATTCATCCAAAGGGAAATGAAAGGAGGGTGCCTCATGCAACTCTATGGTTGGATCGATGCTGTTGTGATCGATGATATCTATCGAATAAATCTTAGATTCGGACACGAGAATGAATTAAGGACGGGAGCGAGACATGTGGTTGTTGATGAATCTCTTGTTGTTGAAAAGAGAGTTCCATTGCTTGCAAACGGTTCTGAATCTAAGAAGAGATTGAGGTGAAAGACGTGAGAGTATGTCTTCCTCTAACTCACATGGAAGCGGAGGCATTAGATCATATTTTTTTTTTTAGTCTTATGTTTTTAATTTAGGCTCCGATTGGAAGCATGTAGTACCAAATTTGAGTTGCAGTTGATGCTATAATTTGATGTAAGTTTCAGTCAAAATTATGTGGTATCAAACTTGAGTTGCAGTAGATTTATGAGGTAAAGTTTGCAGTAGAAATATGATATACGTTTTTGCCAAAACAACTAACTGGTAGATTTTATGATGTTTAGCTACAGTATATATTATTAAAACAAATTTAGTTTAAACTAATGATACAATTTTTTATTAAAAATTAAATAATTAGAAAAAATAAAATAACATTGTTTTTGTGATGATACTAAAAAAAACTATAATTTTCAAATATATGATTAAGTATCTCTAGTGATTGTGATCAATCATAGTATATGTCAAAAACAAAAATTTAAGTTAGTTGAGTAATTCAAACAAATTCAAATAGTTGTTCCTATATTATTATCTTAATTGTTTGTTTTATTTATTATATTTTAAAAATGTTTTGTAAATATATGATTTGTTAAAAGATTAAAGATAAAAGAAAAAAAGAAAAAGAAAAAAGTGTTTTGGAATTCCAAAACCAAAACTCAGCATTACCACATGGGTTTTTCCTTGATGTTGGAAAATATTTTGAGTTATCAATCATACTTCATGATAACTCAAACTCAACTTCAATTTTGTTTATAAACATTATGATTGGTAACATTTTTGATGTATGATTGAATTATGGTTATACCTCAAAAAACATCATTAGTACCTCATGACTCCAATTAGAGCCTTAATATATATATATATATATTGGTCATAGCTCTCCTAAAAGGGAAAACAGAAAGATAATTTTTTTTCAAATATTTGTTCCTGTACCGGTATGCTCAGCCAGAATATTTGATGTCGATATAAGGCATTAGGCCTGGGCAAGAAATCCAAAATCCAAAAACCGATCCGAAAAATCTGGCTCCGAAACCGAACCGAATGAATTCAAAATCCGAATGAGTTCTAAATTTTCCTATCCGAATAATCCGAACTCGAACCGAACCGAACCCGAATCCGATCGGGTATCCGCAATAAATCCAAAATAACTGATATAATATATATAGTTTATATATACAGTTATATACACTCATATTTTCTTTCCGATATTTCAGTTTTCTTTTTCCTTTTTGATTCATCTTCCTCTTTTCAATTCATATTCTTCTTGATATGTTCGGGTTTTTCGATTTTTTGGATTTGTTCGGGTTTTGGCTGGATTTATTTTGGACTTTTCTGATTTGTTTCAAGTTTTGGCCCGATTTCTTTAGGATTTTTTGGATTTTGGCCAGATTTCTTTTGGATTTTTCGGATTTGTGTGGACTTTTCAGATTTTTGATACAAATCCGAAATAACCGATATTATGTTCGGTTTTATATCGGATTTTATAAAAAAATGAAATCTGATCCGAATCCGATTAGATTCGATCCGATCCGAACCAAAATCCTGTTATAATCCGAACAGATTCATATTTTCCCTATCCGAAAAATCTGAAATCCAAAAAATCCGATCCAATCCGATCCAAAAATCCAAATGCCCAGACCTATAAGGCACCATCTCTCTTTAATGTATATATTGCGTTTGAAGTTAATATAAATTCCAGAAAATTTATCAAAAAAAAGAAAAAAAAGAGACTTGCAATTCACTCAATCTCACCTCTAAGATAAAGGAACCGAGATCAAATTAGGAGTGTAAACACAGTGACAACAGTAATAAACAATCCGAGAATCTAACTGAATCTTATTGCACATATCTTCCCTCACAATATAGATGTAAGCCACACCATCTTCACCGTGTCCACGACAAAAAATGAAAAGGGTCTTGTCATAGATGAAGTAACTAATGCGACCAAACGGCCAACAGAGCCATGGCAAGTTACTTGTTGGCAAAGTCATCAAGTTTATCCACACCACATCCTCTTCCTCTCTATCAATCTTCTTCTTCGTTACCCAAATTTCAGTCTTCCTTATTTCATAACATTGCTTTAGCAAAGAAAATCGATCTCCCTTATAAAGCCCGAGGATAAGTTCATTACGTTCATGGTTCTTCTGACATGGAAGGAGACAAAAGCGCTTGAAATTCTCCACTGAGAAATCAAAGCTTTCGATGAAGTACTCATCCGTCTCATCCGTCTGTTCATTACGGGTAACCCAATAAAGATTTCTGTTCAGAGATACCTTGGATAATCTAACATAGCAAGATAAGTCGCAGTTTTCTACACGTGTATCAATAAACTTCCACGCATTAGACGCACACTCGTAGAATACAGCTCTCTTAGAGTAGGTCCATCGGTGGTGTCTTCAAATTTTTATGAGTGTCTTATAACTTTTTAATTAATAAAACAGGCCCAAATAGTGAAGACCTGTGTCTTTACTACGACACTTAAGACACTGAGTGTCTTATTACGTGGCAAACTCATATTGGTCAATAGTTTTATTCCTTGTATTATGTTTATTACACGCAAAAAAGGAATCCATCGTTTTCTCTCTTTCTCTCAACAACTAATGAATCGATTAATCGATTCTGATGAACCTTGGAATTAATCGATGAATCAATTCTGATTAATCTCTCTTTCGAATCATTTTTGTTGAATCTGGTGTTTTTTTTTCTTTCGGAAACCGCGTAATCTATCTCTGAGAAGTGAAGCATCCGCCGACTTGCATCTATAATTTCGGTGGGTTTGTGGCGATTTGATGGTGAATGAAGGTTGGATCGAAGTGTCGGTGGAATTTGGTGGGTTTCCGGTCATTAGCCGTGGATTTCCGGTGGATTCGTGGCGAGCTCATCAGTCACTCTTCCGATGTAAGATTTCTCGACTTGTCGATTTATTTTTTCTTATATTCGTGTCTTCGTTAATGTGATTTAGTGGATCGATCTGTAGTTTTAGGTTTGATTAGGTGTATACTCTATAGTTCACATGCCGATTAAGAGATTTTCGATGGTTATTTGAAGTGAACCTTTTGATATTCGAACCAGTTGAGAATGATATATGGATCTTTGAATCTTATGCTATTGTTGTTTATATGTTTCTGGGTATGTGTTACTTACGATAATGATTTTATCCTTGTTGAATAGGATATGGATAAGATTAGAGCAAGCTTTGTCTTAGATTATGGAACTGTGGTTTTGATTCACTCTGTTTTATGTCGATCTGAATGTTATTTAATATCTGTTGACAAATATCTAATGATGGGAATGAGCAAAACGGAGATCAATTTGCGGAGATCGCTTTCTGCTGCACCTAATCAGCAAAATCAGTCAAAGCTTATGCATGTATGTCCCTTTGGATCTTTATCTTTAACTAGATTAGATTCTGTGGTCATAATAACTTCGAAGTAATTTGCAGTTTAAAACTTTTCACAGATTAATTGAGTTGTAATCTTGATTAGATAAAAAGATTTATGCTTTGGTATTTGAATGTTTGAGAAGTTATATCTATTTCTATGATGAGGGGTTAGAGATTGGATTTTAATTGCTTGTGTTATTATACTTGTTTCGTGTTCATATTTTGGCCAGAGTCTAAAGTATTATGAAAAGTATTTCGGCTTGGTTTCTGGAATTCGTTTTTCTTTTCTTTTGTAGGATTGTTTATTACTTTTTTCATTATGTGAATTTAGACTTGCAATTCACTCAATCTCTCACCTCTAAGATAAAGGAACCGAGATCAAATTAGGAGTGTAAACACAGTGACAACAGTAATAAACAATCCTAAAATCTAACTGAATCTTCTTGCACAGATCTTCCCTCACAATATAGATGTAAGCCACACTATCTTTACCGTGTCCACAACAAATGAAAAGGGTCTTCTCATAGATGAAGTAACTAATGCGAGCAAACTGCCAAATGAGCCTTGGCAAGTTACTTGTTGGCAAAGTCATCAAGTTGACCCACACCACTTTCTCTTCCTCTCTATCAATCTTTTTCTTCGTTACCCAAATTTCAATCTTCTTTATTTCATAAAATTGCTTTAGCAAAGAAAATCGGTCTCCCTTATAAAGCCCGAGGATAAGTTCATCACGATCCTTGTTCTGCTGACACGGAAGGAGACAAAAGTGCTTGAAATTCTCCGTTGAGAAATCAAAGCTTTCGATGAAGTACTCATCCGTCTCATCCGTCTATTTATTACGGGTAAGCCAATAAAGATTTCCGTTCAAAGATACCTTGGATAATCTAACATAGCTAGATAAGTCGCAGTTTTCTACATGTGTATTAATAAACTTCAACGCATTAGACGCACAGTCGTAGACCACAACTTTTGTTAGATCTAGGAGGAAGATTAAAATGGGCCAAAACTTGTAAACCTTTTCAGGTCTAGTATTATCGTATCCTAAGCCGACAACACGTAAGTTTATATCCTTGGGCTCGAAGGATTTAACCTGGCTCAGCCATGGATTCCAGAGAGCAGCAGTCTTGTTCCCATAAAAATCATAGTCAATAAACAAGAGTTCATCGCAAGCAGTGATGATTGGGTAATGCATATATTTATCCTTGTAAGGGATAATAGAGGAGGGTAGCTCATGCAGCTCTATCGTGCTGTTGATATCGTGATTGATGATATCTATCGAATAAATCTTAGAATCGGCGGACACGAGAATGAATTGAGGACGGGAGCGAGACATGTGGTTGTTGATGAATCTCTTGTTGTTGAAAAGAGAGTTCCTTTGCTTACAAACGGTTCTGAATCGAAGAAGAAATTGAGGTGGAAGCCGTGAGAGTATCTCTTCCTCTAACTCACATGGAAGCGGCGGAGCCATTAAGTCATATGTTTTCATTTTTTTCTATAGCTCCTTTTTTTTTTGTCAAACTTATATATAGCTTTCTAAATAGGAAAACAGAAACTGTGTATTTATTTTCGAAGAGGAAACAACTTTTATAATTTCAGGATTTTTGGAGGATGTGTATTTTTCTTCTTCTTTTCAAATTTGAGAAATAAATGTTTTAGTTGTTTTTTTTACACTAGATGATCTATATATATATAAAGTAATATCTTACGAGACTACATCATATTTCTGGTACTCTAAAACTTTTGTATTACCATATTTCTGATACTCTAAACAATTTTGAAAATAAAGATAATATTTAAATAAAAACCCTCAATAATAAGTATGCACCTGATGAGGATTGTATATATATACTAGAATAGGACTCGCCCAATGGGTGGGTTTCTTAATTTTAAAATAAATAAAATTTAAACAAAATTATTAAAACAAAAATTAGGGAAACAGTAGAAATCATGTTTCGTTAGAGAAAACAGTTTGGTTATTAGTATATTTTACATGAATAAATTAACTTCTATATTATAATCTTATTATTAATATCTTGAAAATATATAGCACATCTATTAGTTTGGTTCCGTCTTGTCTTTTGTTTTTTCGGTCACTATATGGGATTTCTATTTAAAAATATTATTAACAAAAAAACCAAACCAAATCAGACCCGAAAAAAACCCGAAAGGATCCTAAACTTCTCTATCTAAATAACTGTACCCAAACGAAACCGAAAACTGAATGAATACATGAAATATTTGAAATAAAACTATATATCCAAAACCATTAATAATATATAAACTTGGTATAACTGAATTATAAACCCTACAACTATAAAAAAATATAAATTAATTTTAAATCAAAATAATCAACATACGCAAAATGCAAAAAGATTTGAAAGTTCTAAGTAATATTTGTGAAGATTTAACCAAACTTTAGTCAAATGTAACCATTTTTTAATATTTATTTTCTATTTCTTGTATCCAAACTTGACTCAAATGCATATGAAACCAAACCAAATGGATTGTAGGGCTCTAAACCCAAAAACCCGAGAGACATAAACCAACCTTAACGCCCATACTTAGTATGAGATGTAAAAAAGATCCAGTGACCGGCAGCTATGTTCTTACTCATATCTAGGTGAGACATTATTCTCGCAAGATCTTCATTGTCCAATATGATATCTTCTTGATGAGATCGTATATCGGTTCCCAACATAATATTCTTTCCTTCTCTCAGCTTCACTATGATGGAATCTTTCACTATTCCTTGTCTCATGGCATTTTCCGACAACATCTTCTAACTCCACCCTTATGTCATCTACTGTCAATTTTATTTTTATCTTGGGTCTTGTATACCTTAAGATGTTTAGTTATCACGGCTTGATTTCTTTTCTGTTTTTTGATTCTTATCTACTACTGTTTTCAATCTCAATAGAAGTCTCACTGACTTGCTCCAACATCTAGCTATATCCAAATAAGTGTATGAGATATGGCTCTGGTTCAACATCTCTCCCAAAATGTATTTCTGCCTCGTTTCTGAGTTATTTCTTTTGCAAGAGAACAATGTTTTTGCTTTCTTCCTATGGGAGAAATATTTTACACACATTTTCTCCTCTATGGAGAAAACATTTACTTAAATTTGATGTTCAAAAGAGGTGTCGTTTCTTTGTTAACTTATGCATTTTTCCCAATTTCTTAACTTATGTCAACTATATATAACTATTGTTTGATAAACCCGACAAAACTGCATATTAGATAATCTTCTAAAAGTTATTAACACTTAACCAATTAGAGTAATGAAAAGATTGTGTTATACTAAATAAATTTTGTTCATTTTCCAACCAAGGTTTATATAATCATATTAGATAAATTAACAATGTTTAAGTTTCCTTTTTCCTTTTAAATATATTTCTTAAACATTTACTTAAATTTGATGTCCAAAAGAAGTGTCTTCTTTGTTTTGTAAACCAAGAATATCATGCATTTTTCTCAATTTCTTATCTTATGTCAACTATATATAACTATTGTTTGTAAACCCGACAAAACTACATATTAGATCATCTTCTAAAAGTTATTTAACACTTGACCAATTAGAGTAATGAAAAAGATTGTATTATACTAAATATTTTTTGTTCATTTCCAACCAAGGTTTATATAATCAGATTAGATAAATTAGCAATGTTTAAGTTTCCTTTTTTCCTTTTAAATATATTTCTTAATTATAATTATTGTTTAAAAAAAATAGCAAATTCTTTTTTAAGTTTTTTTCCTTAAGATAGGGGTTTAGGTTTTATTTTCAGTTTTGTATTTGTTTTAAATTTATATCTTATTTTAATTTTTGATTAGATAAATTAATAATTCTTTTTTTCCTTGTAAAATTTTTTCTTAATTTTAATTATTGATTAGATAGATTAAAAAATTATTGGTTTCCATTTTTCCTTTTAAAACTATTTATATATTTTAATTAGTTTCATTTTCGTTTTTGGTTTTTTTTAAAGTTATATATTAAATTTAGTAATTGATTAGATAAATTAACAAATTCTTAGTTTCCTTTCTTTTCATTTTAAAGTTATTTCTATATTTTTCGTTTTATATTTATTTTAAAATTATTTCTTAATAATTATTGATTAGATAAATTAACAAATTCTTGGTTTCATTTTTCTTTTTAAAAATATTTCTTTTATTTTTGTTTCTTTATATATGTTTTAGAAATTTTTTTTTTTAATTAATGATTAGATAAATTAAAAAATTCTTGGTTTTTTTTTTCTTTTTTTACTTATGTATTTTCTTAATAATTTAATTTATTAATTTGACATGTGGCAAGATCTGAATGATTAGTGACACATATCAAAATCTTGTGAGTTATAATTTTGACACGTGTCAGCTTCTGATGAGTGTAACTCAAATTTATATAATAAGATATATATATATATATATATATATATATCTTATAAAAATAAAAAAAAAATATGATTTTTCTCATGAGGCCACATCTTCTTTTTGATACTCTAAAGTTTTGGTACATGAGCATCACTAAATGATTACCACCTCCTCTATTGAAACTAAAAAGGTGAACATTTTTAAAAACTAAATACAATACTTATATATACAACACAATATAAAGCAGAAGTCTATACTATAAGTGGTTTTAACCATTACTATATACATAAAATAGAGAAATGCTCTAAAACACCACACTTTTATGTTTTGTTGCCAAAATACCATCATTATTTAAATGTTCCAAAAATATCACTAAAAGTTTTAGTTTCCAAAAATACCACAAACACAAAAATTGATTTTATAAAGTTTATATTTAAAATTTTTGAGTTTGGGTTCACTAATTTAGATTTAGGGTATAGTTTTTATGGGGTGAGAGTCAGAACTTATGGTTTAATATTTACATGGTTAAAGGAATTTGTGGTCATTTTGTAGTATAGATAGAAGTTTTTAAAACTAGTGGTATTTATGAAAAACAAACATAATTTAGTGATATTTAAGAGAATAGCCCTATAAAATACCACTAAAAATTTGCAAAAATGGGGCAGCACTAAAATAAACTACTCTCACAAGTTATTATTGAGAACCCACATGCCTAAATTAAAATTGCCAAAATCCTATATAATCCTACCAGGTCCGTTTAAAAACTTATACCCAAATGAATCATTAACCATAAATCAAAACAACCATGAAGCAAATAATTTGGAGACAGTGATGAAACAAATCGTCGATGATTTATCTTTCAAATACAAAAGATAAAATAAAAAATTTCAATGGCCGATTGGATCAGAAATTTTAACATAGTTGAATTCCAGTTTATGAGAATTGATATTTTCACCTATGGTACATTATATTTTTTAAGTTGAACACCCACTACAACAACTGCTACTATTACCAAACAAATGGTCAAATTTATAATATCATTTAAGCAAATCATATGCTTTTATTTATATATCATCAATTTATGTTATACTTTAGTAAGAGCTACAAACCCATATATACTGCTAAATTTAAGATTAAAATTAAATTAGTACCATATATCTTTAATCAAAATTCCGCCTGAAATCACCCCTTAGTTATATATGAAGTGCAAGTGCACTCTCCCACATCTTGACATCATGACAAAAGCAATGAGAGTTTCTCCTTTTCTAAGAAACAAAACGACGGTTCCATAAGTATATACTTTGTTCTCTTTCCTCTTATTTTTACTTTTTCAAATTTTTAATTAGTACTTTAGTATATACTATTTGAGAAACCCTGATTAAAAGCACCCTCATTCATCAGGGTCTCTACTTTAGAAATCTATTATTAAAATAATAGTAAGAAGGACAAATACAGTGGAAAAAAAAGAGAGACATCTCTTGGTTTAGATACGTTTCTAAATCAATCATTATAATGTGTCAAGTAACAATTGGTGCAATTGTTTTCACGTGGAATAGTGAAAATCGGATTGCATCGACCAACAGCAGGAACTGCGTTGCTTGACACACGTTCAAATTTATAGGTACAATGCTTTATGAATGTTTCAAAACGTTCAAACGATCATGTAAACTTGTAAAAGACTAGATAGAGATTCAAAAGATATATAAAAGATTCGATTATATATATATATTATGGTTTAAAAACTATAAAAACTATGATATATCAAAAGACCTTACGGTTGGACTAGGAGTGGGCATTTCAGTTAATGGTTTAGTTCTGGTTTGGTTTTTTTGGTTTTATGGTTTTATAAATAATGAAACTATTTAGAAACCGATTAAAATACGGTTTGGTTCAATTTTCTCCGATTTACGGTTTTAACTATAATTACTTTGGTTCGGTTTTAAGTTTCGGTTTTTCATAAACTATTTCATAAAACTAAGTGAGTCTCACTATGCAACATAAAAAAAAAACAATCGCATGGTTCTATTTGGCATACATAATAATAACAAATTAACAACAATAATTATTATTGACTAAAAAATTTATACGAAACAGAGTGCCGATCATTATTGATTCGAAGTGTTCCTCTTATTGGAAAAATCAAGCGTATATGGCTATATGATATACACATACATGTATTAATTCAAAATCAATTCGAGTAGTAACTAAAATTTTTTTTTAAATGAAAATCTGATATAGCTTTAGATCCTTGATAAAAGTCAAAACTATAATTCTGGTCCTAAACTATATATAGGAATCTATCTGTCTAGAGATTTTTTAATTATTTTTCTATAATTGTTTCTACTTTCTAAAAAAAAGTTTAGTTTACTTAAAGTTAGGGTAGGTAGCTAACTAAATATTTATTAGATGTATGACTTATCTATTATATAAGTATATATATAAATAATTTAAATTGTTTTAAAGAAAACCAAAAAACCAAATAGTTTTACGGTTTTTAACCAAACCGAATCAAAATCAAAATAATTTCAATAATAATAACTAAACAGGTTTTTCAGCAAAACCAAAACTGAACCAAAATATTAATTTATGGTTTGATTTGGTTCGGTTTTTCTGATTACGGTTATTTTGCCCACCCCTAGATTGGACTGGAATAGACCGTAAACCAATTTAATAATCGGTTTGATTTATATATATTAAATTCGTAAATTATCAAATCGGATATGAACCCATCAAGAATGACTAAAATTCTGTGAACTGGTTGACCTAAACGAACCGGCTGACTCTTGTTCAATAATTAAATTTTCTAAAATTTGAACATATTGTTAATGATGTTATTAATAAACTCTACAAATGATTTCAATGCAAAAAAAAAAATCGGATTTCACTATATGTTTCATATATTTTTATTTTTAAGACCCGGTTTTAATATATGTTTAATATTTGTTATGTCAAAATTCAAGTATTAAATTGCTTTTATGGTTTATTTATAGCTAGGAAAGTTTAAGCTTCCATAATATTTGTTGAGTTGTGGCTATGATTGCAATTTATAAACTCAGGTTCATGAATCATGAGATTGTTATTGAATTTAGTTCATGAGTTGAGGTTAAAAACTTAAGATATATAATAGGTTTATGTTCTTTAGGTTGAAAAATGATTAATTATAATTTTAGCCAAAATGTAGGTGACGCTATGAAAGTCAGTTATAATATTTATGTTCGCCCCAATCCAAATTTTGTATTTCTTTTAATTTTTGATTAAAATTTTGACAATCTTTAGCTAGATTCTCTTAAGTTTCTTAACGATTTTCTTTAGATTATAGTAAAACCAATTATGTTTTCCAACTTTAGTCAATTTGGTTTTGTCTGCATGCAACGGGAGCAATATGTACGACAAAAATCACTCGATAACAATACAACTGAAAACAAAAATGAGAGATCGTACAAACCAATTCAGGAATGAAGGAGATAAGCCTAGAATTACGTGAGAAATATAAATTCTGCTTTCATTAAGTAGATATAATTTCTAAATTCTGATTTTTCATGTTGAAGTAGCACAGTTTCTTGGACGACAGCTAAACGACAGTGTCTTCAAATAGACAAATACACAATGAAGTTCACAGCAATTATATTTCAATAATCTTCACTCTGATCTCCCCAAATATGTTTTTGAATGAATAAGAAATCAGAAATCAGAAATCAGAAATCAGAAATCAACTTAGATTCCAAATGAAACAAAACAAGAAGACAGAAAAAACCCAAAAAAGAGAGACTTGCAATTCACTCAATCTCACCTCTCAGTAAAGGAACCGAGATCAAATTAGGAGTGTAAACACAGTGACAACATTTACGAATCCCAGAACCTATTTGAATCTTCTTGCACAGATCTTCCCTCACAGTGTAGATGTAAGCCGTTTCAGTTTCATTGTCGACACTACACATGAAAAGGGACTTGTCATAGAGGAAGTAACTAATGCGATCAACCTTCTCAGGGAGCGTTGTTAGCAAAGTCATAAAGTTTATCCACACCACTTCCTCTTCCTCTCTATCAATATTTTTCTTTGTTACCCAAATCTCAATCTTGCTTGTTTCTGAACATTGATTTAACAAAGAAAATCGATCTCCCTTATAAACCGCAAGGATAAGTTTATCAGGATCATGGTTCTTGTGACATGGAAGGAGACAAAAAAGGTTTTGATGGATCGATGCTGTTGTGATGGATGATATCTATCGAATAAATCTTTAAATTGGTCACAATGATAAATCGAGGATGGGAGTGAGACAAGTGGTTGTTGATGAAACTATTGTCGGTGAAAAGAGAGTTCCATTGTTTACATACACTTCTTAAACGAAGAAGATATTGAGGTGGAAGACGTGAAAGTATGTCTTCCTCTAACTCCCATGGAAGCTGCGGAGCCATTAGGTCTTATGTTTTTTTTTTTAGTCTTATGTTTTCAATTTAATTAAGTTACTGAATTATATATATATATATACTAGACTAGATTAGGTCCTGCCCGATTGGCGGGTTTATAAAATATAAATTTAGTATAATTCAATTAAATATATGATATTAATGACATATTTTAAATATTTTAAATATAATTATATACTTAAAATATTAATGATAGTTTGGATAAATATAACACATTTACCCAATAATTATAAACCCAAAAATATAAATTATTTTTATATCAAAATAACTGAAAGTTCTTGGTTAAATTTATGAAAATTTAACCAAATGTAACCAAATTTTTATATGTATTTGTTCTGATATTTCGTATACCCGAATCTGACTCGAATTCATATAGAATTTATGATCATAGACTTTTGTAATTCTTATTGCAGTCTTGCAGTCTTGCAAATTGAAATTACAAATTTCATTAAAATTCCCTTTACTTAATTGATCTCCAAACTTTTCCAGAAGAGAATGTTATACAAAACTTTGAATAGTATTTTCCTTTATAAGGGAAAATAATTTGGATAAGGGTTAGATAATAAGTAGAAAAACATAGATATTAATTTAGCCACATAAAACTAACCTTCTCATCAAGTAAAAGGAAATTAATTCCTATGAGCTCATTGTTTTTTTTTTAAGATTTCTTGTCTCCCACTTTCTGAATAGATGTACGGTACAACAATATGGGTATTTTCTGTTTAACTGATCCAATGTGAAATACTCTTTGTTGTTGTTTAAAATTTCATCACCCATTGAATTTATCTTGATATTTGATATATCTGAAAACAATAAAAAAATTGAGATGAATAAAATTTACTGAAGCATATATTGATTGACACACATAGAAATGCTCTAAATTTTATTGATTGTTCTAAATCATAGAGGTGTTCTAAATCAATAAGTTTATTGATTGTACTAAATAGAGATGCTCTAACCCTTAAATATTAATAGTAATAAAACGGATATGAATGGAGTAGATATCGATGTAAAAGTACCTTACGTTTATGAAGTTTATAGAGTTATAATTTTTCTGATTTTGAATTTGAAAAGATGTCAAACATATTTTATATATAGATGGGGAATTAGAACTCTTTTTTCCTTTTTAAGAAAATTTATTTTAATCTAAGATTTTGTTTATTTTATTTTCTTAAATAGGTATTTTCTACTTATTCATATAATAAGATATGGTAAGTAAAAAAAAGAATTGTTTTTCTTTTTATAATAGTATTCCTATTTTAAATTTCTTTTTACTTTTCTGATAATCTATGGTTTTTTTTTTCATTTTGTTTTTTAAATAAGTATTTTAACTTTTTTGTTTTTTTAATTAAATAAACTTTTACTTTATTTTATAAATTACATTAATAATTTTGTTTTCTACTTTTACTTCCTTTTTGTAGTTTTTATGTTAAGTTAAATAAAATAGATTTTTTTTCTCCTTTTATGTATTCCTATTTTAAATTTCCTTTTATTTTCTGATAATCTATAGTTTTTTTTTAATAGGTATTTTAAATATTTCGTTTTATAATTAAATAAACTTTTACTTTATTTTTATAAAATTGCATTCATAATTTTATTTTCTACTTTTACTTCCTTTTTATAAAATATATAATTTGTTTTCCTTTTACAATGGCATTCCATTTTTAAAACATATCAAAATCTAATTTTGTTTTCTACTTTTACTTCCTTTTTGTATTTTTTGTGTTAAGTTAAATAAAATAGATTTTTTTTTCCTTTTATAATTGTATTCTCATTTCAAATTTCCTTTTATTTTTCTGATAATCTATGATTTTTTTTTCTAATAGGTATTGAACTTTTAATTTATTTTTATGATAATCTATGTGGAAAGTTCATTTAATTTAATTTTTTTCTAATAGGTATTTAACATAATCTATGAACTTTTAATTTATTTTTATAAAATTACAATAATAATTTTATTTTCTACTTTTATTTCCTTTTTATGAAATATTTTTTTTTCTTTTATAATTGCATTCCATTTTTAAAACATGTCAAAATCTAATTTTCTTTTCTACTTTTACTTCCTTTTTTAATTTTTATGTTATGTTAAATAAAATAGATTTTTTTTCCTTTTATAATTATATTTCTGTTTTGAATTTCCTTTAATTTTTCTGATAATCTATGGTTTTGTTCATTTGTTTTTCCTTAAATAGGTAATTTTGTTTTTTAATTAATTTTTTTCTTTTTATAATTGCATTCCATTTTTAAAACATACTTAAATCTGATTGTTTAAATTGACACGTGTCACGATCTGGTGAATTATTAACTTTGAATCAAATATTTATATAATAAGATATCTTTTTTTAGGTCAAACTTCTAGCTCTTCAAAAATAGGAAAACAGAAACTGTGTTTTATATTTTCGAAGAGTAAACAACTTTTATAATTTCAGGATTTTCGGAGGATGTGTATTTTTTCTTCTTTTCAAATTTGAGAAATACATATTTTTGCCTTCACTACCGTACCAGATGGTTTCAAGATCTAGCGTATGCGTAACACTGTTTTTTCTCGCTAGTCCTTCTTTTATTAATCTACGTAAATCACCTTTTTGTTGAATACATTTAACATTCGACAAAAGGATTACAATATATTGGCTTTTTATCAATCCCTAACTGAAAACAAGAAAAAAAAAACAAAAAAGACAGGAATAACCCACAAAAAATAGCAATAAAATTAGACTAGCAGTTCACTTAATCTATGCTCTCCAAGGAAGTGAGATCAAGTTGGGAGTAAAAACACAGTGACAACATTTACGAATCCCAGAACCTATTTGAATCTTCGTCCACATATCTTCCCTCACAATATAGATGCAAGCCAGTGAAGCCACTCCAGTTTCATCGTTGCCACAACACATGAATAGAGTCTTCTCATAGATGAAGTAATTAATGTTAGAAAGCATAGAATAGAGATTTGGAAAGTTAGATGATGACAAAGTCATCAACTTTATCCACACGACTCCCTCTCCATTGTTATTACTAATCTTATTCTTCGTTACCCAAATCCCAATCTCCCTTGTTAGACAACATTGCTTTAACAACGAAAACAGATCTCCCTTAAAAACCGCAATGCTGAATTCATCAATATTATAGTTCTTCTGACATGGAAGGAGACAAAAAGGCTTGAAACTCTCCCTAGAAAAATCAAAGAATCGGATGAAGTACTCATGACTCTCAAAATTACAAGCAAACCAATAGAGATTTCCATTCAAGGACAGTTTTGATCTTTCAGCCATTTCTGTTATGGGCCAATACTCTTCTGGTTTATCAATAAACCTCAAAGTGTGAGACGCACACTCGTAGATCACAACTTTTTGATCCTCATCTCTTGGGACTTTACGGTGGGAAGGAAGATAACCCAAGGACAGTTGTGATTGATGATGTCTATCGAATAAATCTTGGAAATGGTCAACAAGCTGAATTGGGGACGGGAGCGAGACCAGTGGTTGTTGATGAATCTCTTGTCGGTGAAAAGAGAGTTCCATTGTTTACAAACGCTTCTGAATCGAACAAGAGATTGAGGTGGAAGACGAGAGAGTATGTCTTCCTCCAACTGCCATGGGAGCTTCACCGGCAGAGCCATTAGGTCTTCTCTGTTTTCAGTTTAGCTTTGAATTATTTGTTTTTTGACATTATTTAGCTTTGAATTATAGGAGAAGAGAGTCTGTAGTTGATCTTTAAGGCCACGAGGTCTTGTGTTTTTCAATTTTGCTTTGAACTATAGGTTAAGAGAACGTGTATTTTGTATATCTTCTGTTAGGTAAAGTAAACTAACTTTAATGATCTTTTTTCTTATTAATAGTTAAATGCAAAGTAAAGTTAGATTCATACATTTAATACATTAAATATATAAGTGTATACAGATATGTTATAGACTTAAAAAAAAAAATGTTATAGACTTATAGTTAACTAGAGTCGAACTCACGGATCAATGTTTTTTAATCATTGTAACAAATGTTTATATTTTACTGTTTAATATTTTGTGACCAGTTTTTCACATAATTTATATTTTTTTAGTTTTTGTTTGTTTAGTTTTTATATGTAATTTTAACTTCATTAAATTATAAAATGGTAGTGTTGTTGGTTAGTTTGTGTAAATTGGTGTAACTAATTCTTATGTCCAATTCTTCCCTATTGTCCAACATGTTAGCTAGGGATGTCAAAATGGGTAATGGGTCATGGGTCTTACCCAACCCATTTACCCTAATGAGCTAGAATTTTTGACCATAATGGATTCATCATATATATAATAGAAGAAGAGACTCTCTCCAAGCTTGACACATCGGCTCTCTCTAAATTTGACACATTAGCCCAACACTTCAATATTTATGAATAGTTATTAATTTTATATAACAAATAAATAAATTTGAATTTAGTTAAATTAAAATCTGTAAAACACTAAAAATAAAACTAAAATTTTTAAAATCATAAAATATAAACATTAAATAATATGACCCTTTAACTTATCATATATTTTTATCATCTTATTTTATACGTTAGCATATTTTTTTACATGTTTAATCATATTTCTTACTATAGTTTTTAATTATGTTTAAACAGTTACACTATTTATTAGTTTATAAAATCAATAAGTTTATGATTTATTTTTATGTTCAATATAAGAAATGAAATCAATATATTAGTTTTGTCTGTATGTTTTCTAACTGAATTTGTTGGCTTTATTTTTAGGGATAAAAATTAATCTCAATGTTTTTATATTAAAACAAAAAAGTAGTTTAAATAATTATATCTCAAAATTGTATATATTAACCATAACAGAAATAAATTTGTTTTAAAAAAGAAAAAATCCTATATATAATAGAAGAAGAGACTCTCTCCAAGCTTGACACATCAGCTCTCTCTAAACTTGACACATCGGTCCATTCAAAACGCTTCAATATTTATGAACAGTTATAAATCTTATATAACAAATAAATAAATTTGAATTTAGTTAAATTAAAATCTGTAAAAATTTTAAATATTGAAACTACAATGTTTAAAATCATAAAATATAAACATTAAATAATATGACACTCTAACTTATCATATATTTTCATCATCCTATTTTATATCTTAGCATCTTCTTTTACATGTTTAATCATATTTCTTACTATAGTTTTTAATTATGTTTAAATAGCTACACTATTTATTAATTTATAAAATCAATAAGTTTATGATTTATTCTTATGTTCTATATATGAAATGAAATCAATATACTAGTTTTGTTTGTATGTTTTCTAACTGATTTTGTTGGCTTTATTTTTAGGGATAAAAAATTAATATCAATGTTTTATATATTAAAAATAAAATTAGTTTAAATAATTATATCTCAAAATTGTATATATTAACTATAACAGAAATAATTATTTTTTTAAAGAAAAAATAAAATAAATTTTGTCCTATTAGGATAAGTTTAAGTAAATTACTATAAGTTAGTTTTTAAAATACTAAAACAAAATAATTTATAACAAAATCCGCGCATATGCGCGGGTATTAACCCAGTGGTTATAATGGGTTCATGGTTAAATGGTTAAATGAGTTTAATAAGTTGGTTATGAGGGGTTACCCATTTAACCATCTATCTTAATCACTTAACTAACTTAATCAATATTAACAAAACTAATTTAATTAATCTAATTTCAATTGTACTAAACCAATTCTCACATTCATTCAAATTTTCCATCAAAATATGAATATACAATTTTCCCGTCAAAAAGCAGATTGACAATTTTCCCACCAAAAACTATCCTGTCATTTTACCGCCAAAAAACGATCTCATCATTTTCCCACAACAAAAAAAGTTTCATCATTTCCCGCCAAAAACAAACAAGTCATTTCCCCGCCAAAAAACGGGTTCCGTCATTTTCCGCCAAAAATGGTCCTGTTGTTTTCCTGCAAAAAAAACAGGTTTTTTATTTTCCGTCAAAAATAGTCCCGTTATTTTCCTGCCAAAAATGATTCTGTCATTTTCCTGCCAAAACTAATTCTGTCATTTTCTCGCCAAAAATGGTCCCGCAATTTTCGTGCTAAAAATGGTATCGACATTTTCCCGCCAAAATAAGACCATGACATACACATGAAAATTTAAATCAGGACATATGCATGAAAATTTTTTAAAACTTTTAATAGTTATGTGTTATGTAAGCATTCAAATTTATTAAAAGTTAAGATCAAACAAAACTGATATACGAATCATAATTCATACTTTTAAATCATAATATTAGATAAGGAAATCATTGTGTTTGGTTGTAAAGATTGTAGAGAATTAAGTAGAAGTTGTTTGGATACATGTATAACTTATGATATTGAATAAACATATTTTTTCATTGATCGAGTAATATATATCTGTTTTAAAAAATTTGAATCACAACATATGGAGAAGTTTTTATTAAATTTATTAATTATATATATATTATATAATAATTTACAATAATTTTCAAATGAAATAAAATGAATGTGAAAGGAATCATATTTTTCCAATATATAAGTTTAAATTATGTAGAATACTTTAGAAAATTTGAAATTAGTGTTAGTTTCCATAATATCAATATATAAGTGATTGTTTGGATGTAAGAATAGTATAATATGTGTTTGGGAACATGAATATCCTTGAATTTATACTTCAGTTCAGGGGCGGATCTAGCATAAAAAATGAATAGGTGCATATATGGGTTTAAGAGGAATTAAACCCCCAAACCCAAAGATACTATGGGTGCACACTTAACCAAACTGCCACAATTACTAATATGTCTAATGTGAAAATTTAATTTCCTATAAACTTATGGGTGTACGTGCACCGACACCTCTTAAGGTGGGTGCACGTACACCCACACCTCCTAAGGAGTATAAGATAATATTAGTTTTTTTGCCTTAGATTTACAATGTGAAAGATTGAAAATTTATTTCTTAATTATTGAGAACATAAAAAAGTTAAAGAACAACTAGTTGCAACCTTTTTAATGAGAAATGAGAAATTCAGATTGAAAATGAAAATGAAAATGTAATGGTTGGAGAAGGGAAAAGGGAAAAATAGTCATATATAAGTATGTATTTTCTTCCTACTTTAAAGATCAACTAGATACTGACCCATTCGGTACCGAATGGGCAATGTTTTAAGATACAAGTTTTTCGTTTGTGTTTATTTATTAAATCTAAAATGTTAGCCCTTACAAATGAACAGGCGAATTTTGACAATGTCAAATTTGTTGTTTGTGTAAATTGATTAAATGTACAATGTTATTATTTACTGTTTCTTTGATAATTTTATTCGCTTTCGAATTATAGAATAGTAATGTAATTTGTTTGGAGATTGAGTTATATAATATTAGGATAGTGTAATGTGTTTGAGTTCAAATCTTTATATTCAATGATGATTAAACTAATTATAGTTTGTATAAGTACTAAATTAGTGGATATGTTTTCAATAGTATAGATTATATCACAATAACTAATAGGTGTTTGAGAATTCGGTTATATTTTTTAGTTATACAGTTTGATTATATATTTTAGTTATGCACTTTAATTTTATCATTAATTTGAATTTAGGAAATCTGGATAATACTTAATCACACATTTGAATTTAGAAAAACACAGATTATAATATTTATGAAATTTTATTGTTAATATATTTTTTTATTGTTTAGATGTTTATTTCCTTAACTACAAAATATATGAAAATCCCATTATATTTTGTAAGGATCCACATGTTTTTACGTGTATAATATTTTTCATATTTCATATTTAAGAAAATAATTTTGAAACTACATATTTTACAAAATTAAGGATCATCTGTAAATATCCGTGTGTTTTTACATATTTAAAGATTTTCACATATTTTTGGATTTTTAAGGAAATTAATTATTTTTTTACATTTTTTTCTTGTGTTATAAAATACTTTCTCTTTTCTTCTGGTGTTACAACTCCACATTTTCTTTTACAAAAATACTCTTTCTCCATATTCCTTTTTAATATACATTTTCATACCTTTTCCATATATTTAAAATAATTTATTTGTCCTCCATATATCTCAATCATCTTTTCTCCAGTTGGAATTTAGAGGTAATTTTTTTTCTTTCTATATCTCTTTATTTCATTTTTTTCCTCTCTTTGTCTTTTACTTTCTATTTGATCTTTTTCATTTTTTCCACAACAAAAATAAATAAAAGAATTTTACTTTCTTTTCTAATTATTTTTTTTCCATATTTTTTTCTTCTTTTTCTTTCTCCACAATACTTATGAAGTGATAATTTTCATGATTTGTGGAGTTTTAAATTTTTGAATTTTTGGGTTTATAGATTCCTGGGATTTTGGTAATTTTTGATGTAAACATACACAATATTTCTGATGTATACATACACAATATTTCTGATGTAGAAATTTTTGATATGTTCCTTACCTTATATATGATAATAAAGTTTTTTAAGTACTTGAATATTTAATGAAAAAGGTTTCATAAAACATAGACTATATATATTTTGTCTCTATAATATAAATAATATATTTTAGACTTATTTAAAGAAACAAATAATTAATATTTTTTGTTTTTGAATTTGATATTTTTTTTATTAAGTTATGGAATTTAACAGATTTTTTAAAGATTTAAAAGACTTTTAAGAATTACTTTTGAGTTTTGGAAATTATTTTATAATTTAAATATTAATTTTGTTAAAAACATTTGAAATAAAAATATATTTTATGTAAAATTGGAAGTATTATTGAATAAAATGACATATATATAGTGAAGAAGAGAGTCATTTAGGACTTTTTAGAAAATAACATTCTTTTTAACTTACTCTGAATGTTTTCTGTTAGTTATTAATAATTAAATAAATTAAAAATGTGAATAGTAACTTTAAAATGAATATTTAATATTTAATAGTAGTAATTGAATTTAGATTGCGTTTGATCTAAATATTAATAAAAATTTAAAAAAATTCAAATGATATCTAATCACTCATTTGAATTTAAGAAAAATCTGGATTTAAATATTTCATAAATATCTATTGTTTATATATATAGTTATTGTTTAGATTTTTATTCTCTTAACTAAAAAATTTGTGAAAATCTCATTAAATAAAGAATTAATTTTAGGAAATTACTGATTATATTTATTTACTCATTTGAGTTTAGGAAAATCCGGATTATAATATTTTAGGAATATTAATTATTTAGATGTTTATTTCCTTAACTACAAAATCTGTGAAAATATCATTAAATAAAAAATTAATTATAAAAATTCGCGTGTTCTTTAAATTGGGTTATAATTTTTTTGGTTTTATCTATTCGGATTTTTTAATCTTATCAATGAATCATATTATATACAACTAAAAAACAAAAAAAAATTAAGAATGGACTTACTTTTGTGATAATGAAATGACTTAGAATTTGATTTTTATCACTCGTAAATTGTTAGATCATATCAAAAGAATTCCAATTGAACCTGAAAAAGATCAAATCATGTAAAAATAGAGCAAAACAAGGTTTCTTATATGTTTTTTGATAATTGATTTAGAGAAAATGAATATAAACATACCTTTACATCACAAATGAATTTCATGGAATCACCATAATTATTTTATTGCTTTCACCATAAAACTGATATCAACCATCATAAACAAAAAAAAATCAATATAGTCATCGACATTCACATGTATAAAATAATATAATAAATGTGTAAGAAAATAGATAATGTAATGACAAAAATAAAAGGAAAAAACAGAAAAAGCTTGAAGAAAAAGTGTATGTGTCATTAAATAGAATGACATGATATATATAGTAAAGAAGAGAGTCATTTAGAGTTTTTTAGAAAAGATTATTCTCTTTAACTTACTCTGAATTTTTTTTTGTTATTTATTAATAGTTAAATAAATTAAAAATGTGAACATTAACTTTAAATTGAAAATTTAATATTTAATAGTATTAACTGAATTTAGATTGTGTTTGAATTAATTATTAATAAGAATTTAGGAAAATCCGGGTGATATTTAATAACCCATTTGAATTTAAAAAATCTGGACTTAAATCTTTTATAAATAGCTATTGTCTAGATTTGTATTCTCTTAACTACAAAATTTGTGAAAACCTCATTAAATAAGGAATCAATTTTAGGAAAATATTGATTATATTTAATTACCCATTTGAGTTTAGGAAAATTTGGATTAGAATATTTTAGGAATATTTATTGTTTAGATATTTATTCTCTTAGCTACAGAATCTGTCAAAATCTCATTAAATATGAAATTAATTATAAAGATCCGCATATTTTTTAAATCGGGTCGGATTTTCTTTGGTTTTATCTGTTCAGATCTTTTTTTAATCTTTTCAATAAATCATAGAATATACAATTAAAATCAAATTTGATATATTTTTAACACATATTTGTCCTTTCTGATTTCAGAATTCATTTTAGAAAGTGGATAATTGAGTGGTAATTTACGTAATAATAAGCACATTTGAGGCTTTATAAAAATATCTACTCTTCGAGTAATAGCATAGATGGACACATTAAAATGTTTATAACTTACAGTTTTGAACGTTTAAAAAGATTTAAGTTTAAATTTATATGTTATATTTTAATGATTTTAATATTTGTAATAAAAATAAATAAATAGTCATCGACTTACCATGTCAACAATAATATATAATCGAACTCTTTACATATTTTTTAATTCAGTAATAACTTTATTATGTATCATTATTTTTTTGGATGCCGTAAAAAAAAATTATTAGTTTTTTGGGTATATGATTTAGAGTTTAGATTTAGAGTTTAGAATTCAGATGTTTATGTTTAGATGGTTCTATTAGATGTCTAAGACGTATAATATATGGACAATACATAATATCGCTTTAGTGTATTGACGTTACATAAGAAAATATTATAATTTTAGGCTTCAGTTTTAGAGTTAAAGTGATATTATTCTTTATAACCTTGATCTCCTGGTTACTCACGAGATCTCCAAATGTTTCTACAACTTTTAAGCGAAACTCTTAAGCGAAACTCTCTTGTCTACTATCTTCAAGCAGATATATCGTAGTATATGAGATACCCTTCTAGCATGTCGTCACCGCAAATGTTGCAGTCTTCTTCTCTCTAATTATATTGGTTCTCCCAAGCCTAATTTAACTCATAGTACTATTTGCCCCAAAAGCTCTTCGTAATTAAACTGTTTCCAAATTTGGTAATATTATTCACATTTTATTTAAAAAGAAAATGATTTAAAATGCTTTCTTTTTGTAGTGTAAACGATACATTCAATACAATTAGGTTTAATGGACGATACATAAAACCATGGTTTTGAAAATTGGACCGGACCAGCCGGTTGGACCGATTCAACCAGGAATTGACCATTTAGCCAAGTCCGATTTGAAACAAAACCCGGATTTGAACAAAACTAGTAAAACCGGTCAAAAACTGATAAAACCAGTGATTCGGTTCAACACTAAAACCAGGTTCACAAAATTAAATCATTTTTTAATGGATTAGATATTTGAGTTAAAACTCAAACCACAATTTAAAGTCATTTTTTTACTTTTCAATTTTAATTATATTTTATAGTTTTAATAGAAATAAATTGATTATAAATTTTGATTATAAGAAATTAGTTTACAATTATTTTGAATTAATCATTTAGAAAAGGCAACAATAGAATTAGTGTGCATCCATATAATCACAAAACATTTAAAGACATCTATACTAAATATTTTCATAAACGGGTCAGCAATTTAAGATTAACCATTCATATAATCAAATATAGGGGCACTGCATCCATCTATACTATTAAATGCTTAGGCAAACAAATCTAAAAAAATGAATGTGAAATTAAAAAATGATTGAGTGATCTTTCTCTTGACACCAAGGTTTTAATGTGAAACCTGAAAATAAGAAACATCATCAAAAATTCTAATTGTGAATGTCCGAGCATATAATTTGATATCCAGGTCATATGAATTGCTACCTTTTAATAGCTCCGAGGGTAGTGAAAATCTGCTCTAAAAACACATGGTTAGTTAACCAGGCTCCATTGTTAGCTATGAAATCGTAATATAAATATGAAAGGTTTAATGGTTCGTGAGTATTGATTAGTTTAGTCGATGGTAGTATTTATAGGATATATAAGTCTGCTAAAAGTTTTTGGCTGTAATCGATAAAATCTAAAGAAAATATTTTGGAATTAAGGTTTTTAGTATAAATACTTTGTATATGCTTGATTTGATAAGATTTTAGGAATTAAGCTTTTAATTATTTAAATATTTATTTAAGATTTTATGGAAATCTAATTAACTGCTATGGTAGATATAGATTTAGATTTGCTATTATATATATATTTTTATTTTTTTGTGTAATCTAAATGTTATAATAGACCCATATAAAAAATATCTTTCTGATTTTGTTTTTGTTTGGATTATTTTGCAGATTTATTGGAGATTTGATTTCTGTTTGATATCGAGGTAAATATTTTTGCAAGCTTTGCGAGATAAATATGTTAAATTAAATGAATACTTACGTTTAAGATTTGGAGCATATTCATCTAAAAGAGTTTTTTAAAAAAAATTTAACAGGCCACATTTTTCAACTGGGCCACGCTTTTAGTATGGATCAAAAAGATCCGCGCCAGCATCCAAGATCCGTGCCAGCATCCAAGATCCACCTCTGATCCACCTGACTCAAGATCCGCGTCTTTTGTCTTTTTTGTTATTCCAAAATTGCTCATTTCAGTTTTGTTTTTTCTTCTTACTTTCATTGACATTTTATGTAATATTTTTAGAATTCAAAGGTTACTTCTTAAAAATGTTTCTCTTTTAATTGTATAGATTGTTAAATTAAGTACATTAAGTATGATATAGATATACTATATATTATTTGTTAATTCATTTGAGTTTTCATTTTAGAAAGTTGGCTATTACATGCATGAAATTATGTGTAAAATTTATATATAAACTATATCCGTGCAATTTCATATATGAACTAATACTTTTTTTTGAATTTCATACATAAATTTACAAAATTAAGCGAATACATATATTTTGATTAACACCGTTAACCTAGTTAAAGCTAAGATTTAAACATATGACCTTTAACTCTCGTAACCAAAACTAAATACCAATTATGCTAACACATTTATCGTTGTGTATCATCAACAAACAAATATATATATACATTGGATTCTAAAACTTTGATATTTTTTTCTTTTCAGAATCATTATAAATCATCAGTTTTACAAAAATGATATTTGACGATGAAATTTCATATAATTTTAACAAAATCTTTGTTATTTTCCTAAATGTACTTTCACAATAACAATATTAGGATGTTGGGGTCTATTATTAAAAAAAAGCACATATAGATAAGATTTTGTTTTCGTTTCAGAACATTTAATCCTAAATTTAATTGGTTTGATTTGAAGATTTTTCTTATTATATATACATTTTCTAGTCTTACTTTGCAGAAAATGGACAGTATGGGACGTGAAGCAAATTAAAACATAAAAGTATGGATATATGACCCACATTTAAATTAGAATGTTGGTTTACCATAGACTATAGACTACTGGTTTTTTGTAACAATAATTAAGTTGTAGGTTTTATTTTATAAAGATGGTTCTAATTATTAACAAAAAAATATGGTTAGGGTTATTGAGATGGTTGGAAAGAAAAATATATCAAAGTGATTTTATTAAGTTATTGAGTTTTCGAATGAAAAAAAAATACATCAAATTAAGTTTTAGAATAAGTTTCTTTGTCAAGAACATTTAGCTAGTTATCTCTTCATATATTTAAAAGTTTTAGAATTCACTGTATATATATTTGAAATTTTTACAATTCAATATATATATATATATATATATATATATTTGTGTGCTGAAAATATATAACAATAAATGTAATAGCATATTTAGTGTTTTGTGGTTGTTTGGAGAGTTAAAGGTTATGAGTTCAAATCTTAGTTTCAACACATTTTTTTCATCTTTATGTTAGTTTAATGGGGTTACATAAAATGTATGTATTATTCGTTCAATTTTATAAATTCAAATATGAAATTCAAAACAATGATTATTTCATATAGGAAAATGCATAGGAATATAATTCATGTATAAATTTAACACATGGAATAATTTCACCGACTTTCCTTGCCATTTCTATATAACACATGACATATACAAGTAAGATGATTATGTTTATTTTTCTATTAGGCCTATATAAAATACTTTAGATGGCTAGATCCGAAGTACCGAATCTGACCAATCTAAATTGGGAAGTATCGAACTTAATTGAACTGAACCTACATAAATATTAGAATGAATCCTAGACATATTTTTCCTTTCTATAACTCGTACATAAATTACTTCTAAATCTAAAATAAACCCAAATAAGTAAACACTTATAACATGGAAAGTTACAAAAATGTTAGAAATTGGTGCGTATGCAGAAAACTATTTGCTAGTTGACAACGATTGCGGTTTGAATTTAACATAAAATCGATCAAAAATACATATAATATATAATTTATATTAAACAAAAACCTCAGTATCGTAGTGAAAAAATTAAAATACTTACATTTGTAAAGGTTTGAAACATTTTAATATGTATATCATAAACTTGATTTAAAACGCATTGAATCGATAATCCGTAAAGGCCTCACAGCGTTTTGTGTTTATGGGCCCATCCAATCAAGCCTGCTCCACTATCAAAACGCACACGCAGCAATAAGCTTTTAGGAAAGCTGTGACGATAATTCTTGGTTGGTGGAAAACTCGATAACCCCCGTCCGGAGCCATGGCGTCGCTTTGCTCTGCGAAGTTACTTCCTTCTCCATCGGTCGATGTTCTAGGGTTTCTATCTACCACGAAGATGTCCTCCTCGTGCTCTTTTGTTTGCTCTTCGTCTCGTGTCCATGGTTTCTCGTCCATTTGCCGTCATCGGAATCCGAATCTTCCGATGGCAAGAAGAGCTAGGAATCAGCTCCACGTTGTGGCTATGGCTCCTGAAGAAGAAAAGCTCACTCGTCGCAATCCTCTCGATTTCCCAATTGTAAGTTCCCGGGTCGGGTCTGATTTCGGATCTTCCCACACAAAATTTCCAGTTTCCACATTTCAATTCGCCATGTTAATAGCTCGATTTTGTTGCTCCATTTGAATCTTAATTGGAAATTGAGAGCAAAACTGTTGTGATAAAGTATGCGATTTGGTTACATTTTCGATGTTTCTGCTTATTTCATGGCTTATCCTTGATTGTGTATACAGCCATAGATGGGGGAAAATATATGCTCTAGGTCTAATCAATTTTATTCATGTTATCGTAGCTTTAATCTTCACAGGCTTTTAAATTGTATAACCTATGCTTCGAGTATTTGGTTATGCTTTTGTCTATAAATCTACAAAAGGGTTTAACAGTTAAATCAATTGATAAAAGCTCAAAGAAAAGCTTTTTATTGATGACTCCAAAGTGATTAGTAGCTAATCAAGTGTTTGCATTGTTCCATTTGCATTAGGAGGGATCAGTGTTCTTTGTTTTCTCTGTAGATGTGATTATGAATACTTGCTAGAATTGGTTTTGATTTTGTTGTGCTGTACTGGTAGGAGTGGGAAAGACCTAAACCTGGGAGGAGGCCTGACATTTTTCCAAAGTTTAGTCCAATGAAGACACCATTGCCACCGCCGATGCCTTATGATCCTCCAGAAGAAGATGAAGAAGAGGAAGAGAAGAAAGAAGAGGAAGAAGAAAACCCAGACAAGGAAGAAGAGGAACAACCTGAAAAGCAGCAATAGATTGTATTTTGAGTTTTGATTATCTCAGAGCCTTTCTGTTTCGAGTTTTGTAGTGTTGTTTTGGAAGAGAGAAATAAAAGAAAAATCAATCAATCTTTATCGTATTTTTTAGTTTCTAGATTTTGATCTCATACTATCTCTACTCTATTTGTGCAATGCTACAGTTTCAGATGCTATCGTTTACACTATCCCTTTCGAACCATGTTATGTTCAAATTAGGAAAAGGCAATCGGTTCGATTCAAAAGATTTTGAATTTCGGTTTGGATAAAATTTCTCCAAAATTAGATTTTAACTGAAGTTTGGTTCGGTTCGGTTTGTAAAAAATAAAATTTGGTTCAGTTTGAGGTAATATATTGGTAGCAAATTGGAATCGCAAATCGAAATCGGTTAAATTTATATTGGAAAAGTTCAAAATTCTCAACAATTTTAATCAAATTTGGTAAACGCTTGGCTTAATGTTAAATTTAGCATAAAGTTTTGGTTTCTGATTCCAAACCGAACCAATTAAATCATCCTCTTGTCTATAGGTGTTTCACACTACAACAAAATCCAAACTTTGGTTCGGTTCGGTTTGAGGGAGTAGCAAATTGTAATCGCAAATCGAATTCGCTTTGGTTTATATTGGAGAAGTTCAAAATTATCAATAATTTTAGTGATACTTTTAGTTAATTTTAAATTTAGCATAAAATTTTGGTTTGTGATTCCAATCCGAACCAATTAAAATCATCCTCTTGTCTATAGGTTTTTCACACTAATGTACAACAAAATCCAAACTGAACTAGCCAAACTTTGGTTCGGTTTGACTAATTCAGTTCGGTTTATATACCAAATCTTGAGTGATTATTATAGCTGAAGCTAAAAAAGGTTTGGCCCAAATCTTGATACTTTACATGTTTTTAGGGTTTATATATAAATTATCATTTCGTGAGCACTAACTACGACGTCGTACTGTTTCCAAACTACATCGTTAGGTTTTGCGTAGTGTCTCTTCCGTCTCCGCCACGAACCAGAAAGAGCTCAGAACAATGGCGTCGATTATCTCAAAGAAGCAGAAGAAGAAAGAGAAATACACCTTGAAAGAGCTCAAATCATTAGGTGTTGAGCTACTCTCTTCACGTTCCCACATCAATAACCTTCCTCTCCTTCTCTCCTTCATCTCACCTGAATCTCCGCCGGAATTCGTCGTCGAATCACTCCTCTCCCTCCAATCCTTTTTCACACCTCTTCTCCCTCAGCTTCCTTCAACTTCTTCTCATCCTCCTTCAACCAAACGCTCTCACGATGATTCGTCGAAGACAACTGAAGCTGAAGATCCTGAAGTTATCTTCAAAGCTTGGCTTAGATCAAAATTTGACGAATTCGTTAAGCTTTTACTCGATGTTCTTACCTCACAACAGTCAGAAGATGCTCTAAGAGTAAAATTTTCTTACCTTCTCTGTGTTCTCTCTTGAAGTTATTGTTTTGCTTCTAATGTTTTTTAATTGGATTTTTAGGAAGTTGTGTTGGGGACATTAATGGAGTTTGTAAAGCTTTTGAATGTTGGAAGATTTCATTCTTCAATCTACCATAGATTACTTCATGCTATTGTAAGTTTAGTTTAAGACTTATTGAAAATACTCTTCTTCTTCTTTGGTTATTGTATTGCAGTGCTTAATGCTTTTTACTATTGTCTTTATAGATTCACTCGGCAGTTGATATTGATGTGTTCTTGAATATACTTACTACAAAGTACTTCAAGTATATTGATGTTCGGTATGTTGTTAAACCCTTCTCCATGTTCATTCATCTGCTTTAGCTTGCTGTTTGGGATTTGACTCCAAGTATTGATTTTTTGCCAGCTATTTCACTTACATCAGCATGGAGAAGTTTGTGAAAACATTGGAAGCATCACTCGTGTCTGGTGCGTTTAATGTTGCTTTCTTATTTGACATCATCTCTTCTTTTTTATTAATCTTGATGCATAATATAAGTTTCTGTTTTTTTTTTTTTGGTTGTTGTTGTTACTCTTAGCTGATAAAATGGTGATCGGAAATAGTGAGGCTGAGAATGATTCGCAAGAGAGGTTTGTATCAGTAAATTGTAGATTTGTTGTTCTTTCTTCCTCACTGTTATTGTTGATGATCTGGAAATATTGTGAAAATTGTAGCCTAGAAGTCTCAGTTCGCAACATCTATCAAGTTTTATCTCAAATTCCACCTCCCGAAAATCAAGCTGAAAAGCCTAACCACGAGATGTGGAGTGGGTCAGGTGACTGTTTCTGAGCATTTGACTATTTGGTTGAAAGGATTACTTCTGTGTTTAGATTTGCTAATAAGGGTTATTGGTATTTCCAGATGAAATCAGTAGCGAGAAACCGAAAAATAAGAAGAAAAAAACTGAGGAAAAAGACAGCAGTGTAAGTTTTCAGTTGTTAGTTTGGTTCCGTGAATAAGTTTCTTCCTGACATGTAATTGCTTACTTTTGCCTCTTAATTTATTATTTTAAAACTGTAGCTCCTTTCTCCAACTACAATTAGCAAGAGGATGAAGTTAAAGTTCACTAAAGCATGGATCTCATTTCTCAGACTTCCTCTTCCCCTTGATGTCTACAAGGAGGTAAAGCCAATTTTACTTTCACAACTAACGATTTCTCTCAAATTTCGCATGGACGAAGACTTAACCAATATTGTTATCTTTTTGATAACCAGGTTCTTGTTAGTATTCACCAGACAGTCATTCCCCATCTATCTAATCCTAATATGTTATGGTACGCATGTTTTACCAAATTTTTTATCATTCTGTATCTGTCATTGTCGTTCAATAAGCGCGTATTTATGTTTCACCAAATTTTGCAGTGACTTCTTAACAAAATCATATGACATTGGAGGAGTTGTCAGTGTAATGGCTCTTAGCAGCCTCTTCATCCTCATGACCCAACATGGTTTGGAGTATCCAAACTTTTATGAGAAACTGTATGTGTTACTGGTTCCTTCTGTATTTGTTGCAAAGCACCGAGCAAAATTTCTTCAGGTATTGCGAGATTTTGAGTAACCGATGAGTTATTGTTTTTACCGTCTATTATTCTCACCTATATATCTGAAACGCTTTCTGCAGCTTCTTGATACTTGCCTGAAGTCATCATTGCTTCCAGCATATCTGGCAGCTTCATTCACAAAGAAACTAAGTAGATTGTCGCTTTACATTCCTCCCTCTGGATCGTTGGTCATAACGGCTTTGATTTACAACCTTTTGCGAAGACACCCTGCAATCAACTATCTTGTCCAGGTACGACCTATTTTGTTAGTGCTTGAATATGTTACCATAAAAAGCATGGACTTACAAAGAGGTCCCTATTGTTCAGGAACCCATTGAAAACACCGATGAAGCCAACGTAGAAGCTGATGAAGACAATGAGAGCCAACCAAAGACCAACAAAAAGCAAAAGCTTGGTATTGACTATTTCAACAACCAGGAGACTGATCCCAAGAAATCTGGTGCCTTAAGTAAGTTAATTTACATTCTATTCCCAGTCGTTTGATTATGATGCCCTGGTTCTCTAGATTCATATACATAAAGTAAAGCTTTTGTCGTTTTAAAAAGCTCAAAGACAGATCATATTTTTTACTTTCTTGTTACGATATATCATAAGAGAACTGATGTTATTTTCGTGTCACTGGAAACCCCAAACTTGTTGCAGAAAGTTCCCTTTGGGAGATTGACACTTTGCGCCACCATTACTGCCCACCAGTTTCTAGGTATGTATGTATTACACACCAAACCATTATTATAAGGTTTTTACATTTGGTCATCTCCTTAATATCTCTTTTTTTGTTGGTCCTTTGTTTAGGTTTGTTTCATCGCTAGAGACTGATCTAACCATCAGAGCGAAAACAGCTGAAATAAAAATTGAAGATTTTAGCTCTGGTTCATATGCCACCATATTCGGAGACGAGGTAATGTAGTTCTGAATCAGATACTATCAACTCTTTGTAGTAATTAGAGATCACTCACTCGACTTTGGTTTGGTTGCAAAAACCTATACCACAAGATGAACTAACTTGTGGAGATCATCAAAATTGACAGATTAGGAGAAGGGTGAAGCAGGTTCCTTTAGCTTTCTACAAAGCGGTTCCAACATCTCTGTTTGCGGAATCAGATTTTCCGGGGTGGACATTCACCATTCCGCAAGAGGAAGGCAAATGCTGATTTGAATGAGTAGCCAACTCTTGAACTAGAAGTGGAAAGGTTACTCAAAGATTTCTGATGCCAAATTTTGTAGTTTTTGATCGATCAGAAACAGTTTTGATTTTGATATTGAATGTTTCGTTAAAGATTTTTTTCATTAACTAAAACACTTATTATACTATTTAAAGTACCAACTACCGTAATTGAAAAAGAAAAAACTACCGTAAACGAAAGTATACTTTCTTCCACTGTAGGCAAAAGTGGATCTTTGGTTCACTATCGGAGTGCGTTAAGACTGAATATGACCCAATTTTGGTGGACATTCCACACAAATCCCATTCATTCCTTGGGATGGGGCTTACCAATTACACTTTGTTTTTCCTCATTCCAAAATATTATTCGCAAGTTCCTTTTGTTCATCATTTCAATCTTTTCATCGTGCCTTGGTTGGTGGTACGCTACCCACAACACTAACTTTGCATCACAAAATGATAAAACTATACTTAACATTATAGTAATGCAAAACATAAAATTGATAAAACTACTATAATGAGTTTAAAAGTTTCCTAAAAGTTATAATGTTTTTTTTTTTTTTGAAAATTTAACAAGTTTTAAAATATCATTGTTTTTCGGCATTTCATACAAAACAAAATAGATTTCTAAAATATCATTATGTAACTTATGTTTTCAATTCTAGCATAAATTTTTAACAAATTTCGGAAGTTTTTGTTAAAACAAAATTTCCTTTTTCATTTTTACTCATTGTTTTAAAAACAAAATTTAATCATGTTTTAATCATGAAATTTCAAAGATTATCAACCAATTTTTGTTTATAACACTCCAACAAACAACCTTTTGCAGGAAACTAAGTTACTAAACTATGATCTCACTTAATATATACCCAAAAAAAAGTTAATGGTACTGAATGAAATAACAATTATGTATTTTGAGTCCAAAAAAAAAAAATTAACACACTAAACAATTTCTTTTCCTTTAGTTTCAGACTTTCAGTGTGTGACAAAGTAATTTTAAAATACCATCGGAGATCTTCGTTTCGGTGACCATTGTCGTTATTGACCATCTCATTTTCCACGTTTTCTTCTTCTTCCCTTCATCCAAAAGTTTCCCTCTGTTTTTTCATCCTGCAGCTTTCTCTCCTCCATGGATTCTCTTTGTAAGTAAAATCAAATTTCAAAACCAATAAAGAAATAAAAGAAGTTTGTTCCTTCCTCAAATTTTCAAGTATACCCACGATTTCATATTCCTTCTCCTGTCATTTTCTTTTCTCTTGCCTTGTTCCATTTCTTCACTTTTCAGCCATTAATTTAGCTTTCTCACGAATCTTCCTTCCTTTTTCTGTTTAGAGGTTTCGTATAATCTCTGCCTCTAATTTCATCTCTACCATCTTTTATGGTAAAGTTTAATTTTTCTTAATCCCCGTGACACTGGTGAAACTGAAAGCTACTTGCTTTAGCTTCTCTGCTTGTGAAAACTTGCTAAAGTTCTCATTTTGTTGTTCAATGTTAAGCTCAATGAATTGGGTTCTATGGAGCTTCATTGTTCTTAGTGGTGGTGTGTTACTTTCAGAAGGAGCTTCTAGTTCAAGCTCTAAGCCTCCTGTTATTAAAGTTGGTGCTATATTTGGTAAAAACACCTTGTTCGGTAAAACTGCAAGTATTGCTTTCAAAGCTGCTGAAGAAGATGTTAATTCTGATCCTAGCTTCCTCGGTGGATCGAAATTAAGGATTATGATGAATGATGCTAAACGCAGTGGATTCCTCAGCATCATGGGAGGTTGAAGAAAGAATAAAAAAACCTATCTTGTATCCATTTTCTTGATTGGTTTTGAATAGATACTTAACTTCACTTATATCCTTTTGTTGTTTGCAGCTTTGCAATTCATGGAGACTGAAGCAGTCGCTATCATTGGTCCACAAACATCAATAATGGCTCATGTGTTGTCTCATCTTGCAAATGAGCTTACTGTTCCTATGTTATCATTCACAGCTCTTGATCCTACCTTATCTCCACTTCAGTTCCCATTCTTTGTTCAAACAGCACCTAGTGATCTGTTTCTGATGCGTGCCATTGCTGAGATGATCACTCACTATGGCTGGTCAGATGTTGTAGCTTTATATAACGATGATGATAACAGTAGAAATGGTGTTACAGCTTTAGGCGATGAACTTGAAGAGAGACGTTGTAGGATTTCGTACAAGTCTGTACTTCCGCTTGATGTTGTGATTACTAGTCCAGCTGTGATTATAGAAGAGTTGATTAAGATCCGAGGAATGGAATCTCGGATCATCGTTGTGAACACTTTCCCAAATACAGGCAAAATGATCTTTGAGGAAGCAAAGAGGTTAGGGATGATGGAGAAAGGCTATGTTTGGATAGCTACACCTTGGTTATCTACTGTTCTTGATTCAGGTTTGCCTTTGGATACCAAAACTCTCAATGGAGTTCTAACACTTCGTCTTCACACGCCTGATTCAAGAAAGAAAAGGGACTTTGCAGCACGGTGGAGTCATAATAAGACTATTGGGTTGAATGTGTATGGCTTGTATGCTTATGATACTGTCTGGATCATTGCTCGAGCTGTGAAGAGACTTTTGGAATCTGGAGGTAAGCTTTCATTCTCTCACGATGCGAAGTTAAGAGGTTTGAAAGATGAAGCGTTGAATCTAAGTGCATTGAGTAGATTTGATGAAGGACCACAACTTCTTGATTACATTGTGGATACAAAGATGTCTGGTGTAACAGGTCCGGTTCAGTTTCTTCCAGACAGATCAATGTTACAGCCTTCATATGATATTTTCAATCTGGTTGATGATGAGGTTCGTCAAATAGGTTACTGGTCTAACCATTCTGGTCTTTCTATTGTGCCTCCTGAATCGTTTTACAAGAAACCTCCTAACCGTTCTACCTCAAACCAACGTTTGAAATCTGTAACTTGGCCTGGTGGGACTTTGTTTAAGCCTCGTGGATGGGTTTTTCCTAACAATGGGAGGCGTTTGAGAATCGGTGTTCCTGATAGAGTAAGCTTCAAGGACTTTGTCTCAAGAGTCAATGGAAGTAGCAACAAAGTTCAAGGATATTGCATTGATGTATTTGAAGCTGCTGTGAAACTGCTTTCTTATCCGGTTCCTCATGAGTTTATCCTTTTCGGAGATGGTCTCGAGAATCCAAACTACAATGAACTTGTTAACAAAGTCACCACTGGAGTTGAGTTTGATGCTGTTGTAGGTGATGTAGCCATTGTTACAAAACGAACAAGGATTGTGGATTTCACTCAGCCTTATATTGAGACAGGTCTTGTTGTGGTTGCTCCTGTCACATCGCTTAACGAAAATCCTTGGGCCTTCTTACGCCCTTTTACTCCTCCTATGTGGGCAGTAACAGCAGCTTCTTTTCTTATCGTTGGAGCTGTTATATGGATTCTTGAACACCGAATGAACGATGACTTTCGAGGTCCGCCAAGGAGACAAATCATTACCATTCTCTGGTTCACCTTCTCCACGATGTTTTTCTCTCACAGTAAGTCTTAAAAGTCTCCTCCTCAAGCAATTCTTGTGTGTGTGACGTTTTTATAACATCTTTATGTTAATCAAACTCTCAGGAGAGAAAACAGTGAGCACGCTTGGTCGTATGGTGTTGCTCATATGGCTTTTTGTGGTTTTGATCATTACATCAAGCTACACTGCGAGTCTCACATCGATACTTACAGTACAACAGCTGAATTCACCTATAAAAGGAGTAGACACACTCATAAGTAGCACTGGTTTTATTGGCTTCCAAGTTGGTTCGTTTGCTGAAAACTACATGATCGATGAACTTAACATCGCTAGATCAAGACTTGTTGCTCTTGGCTCTCCTCAAGAATACGCTGAAGCGCTTCAAAACGGTACTGTTTCTGCTATTGTTGACGAACGTCCTTATATTGATCTCTTCCTCTCAGATTACTGTAAGTTTGCTATAAGAGGACAAGAATTCACTAGAGGCGGTTGGGGATTTGTGAGTCATCATCATCATCTTCTGAATTTTCATTTCTCTTTTACCAAAACATAAACCTGATCAAAGTTTTTTTACATTTTGTCTTTCAAAACAAGGCATTCCCAAGAGACTCTCCTTTAGCAGTTGACATGTCAACAGCGATTCTCGGTCTATCCGAAACTGGCGAGCTTCAGAACATTCATAACAGATGGCTTTCAAAATCTAACTGCAGCAAGGCGCATGATTCTCAGTCAGATGACTCAGAACAGCTCAAGGTGCATAGCTTCTGGGGAATGTTCCTTGTGGTTGGGATCGCTTGTCTTGTAGCTTTCATTTTACACTTCTTCAAGATACTCCGCGAGTTTTGCAAACACAAACCAGAAGAAGAAGAAGTTATCATAGCTCCTACACCAAAACCTTCACGTATAACAAGAAGTTTAACAAAACTTCAGACTTTTCTTGCATTTCTTGATGAAAAAGATGATGAATCAAAACGGAGATTGAAGCGCAAAAGAACCAACGATGATTCTATGAATCCAACGAATAGTATCTTAAGGACTACATCTAGAAGATCTATATGAAACAAATCATAAGAACTGTACATTTTAACACATACCTCATTTGTAACCAAAAATGGGAAATTTTTTATAGATATATACATTTACAATCATCTTAACTAAAGCCATTAACTTAAACCTCAGAAGTGGACAAGCTTCCTGGTCCGGTTTAGATTGGTTTGTGGTTAAACCGTTAATTTCGTTGGTTAGGTATCTGAATCTGAATCTGTGATCTCACTTCACTCTAAAAGGAATCAGCTTTACTGGTAAAAAAAAACATTAGGTTAGGTGGTCACGTTTATATATTTGTCTTAAAGGTTTCGTCTTTATTCCTCTTTGTGATCTCTCATTTCAGTTTCTTTAATGGCGAGTCTCTGTTTTCAATCTCCGTCAAAACCAATTTCATATTTCCAACTCAAATCCAATCCATCACCGCCGTTAATCTCAAAAGTCTCCGTCTTTCGATGCAAAGCATCCGTACAAACCCTCGTCGCCGTCGAGCCGGAGCCAGTTTTCGTCTCCGTCAAGACATTCGCGCCAGCTACCGTTGCTAATTTAGGACCAGGCTTCGATTTCTTAGGATGCGCCGTCGATGGTCTCGGCGACCACGTGACTCTCCGTGTAGATCCTTCCGTTCGTGCCGGTGAGATCTCAATCTCGGAGATCGCAGGAACCACATCAAAACTCAGCACAAATCCTCTCAGAAACTGCGCCGGAATCGCCGCCATTGCTACGATGAAGATGTTAGGGATTAGATCGGTTGGTTTATCATTGGATTTACACAAAGGCTTGCCTTTAGGAAGCGGTTTAGGTTCAAGCGCAGCTAGCGCCGCCGCAGCTGCTGTAGCGGTTAACGAAATCTTCGGTAAGAAATTAGGGAATGATGAATTGGTTTTAGCCGGTTTAGAATCGGAAGCTAAAGTTTCCGGTTATCACGCTGATAACATAGCACCATCGATCATGGGTGGATTCGTTTTGATTAGAAATTACGAACCGCTTGATTTGAAACCGTTGAGATTCCCAACGGATAAAGATCTCTTCTTTGTGTTAGTGAGTCCTGAGTTCGAAGCTCCAACTAAGAAAATGAGAGCTGCGTTGCCTACAGAGATCCCAATGGTTCACCATGTTTGGAATAGTAGTCAAGCTGCTGCTTTAGTTGCTGCTGTGTTGGAAGGAGATGCGATGATGCTTGGGAAGGCTTTGTCGTCTGATAAAGTTGTTGAGCCTAAGAGAGCTCCGTTGATTCCGGGAATGGAAGCTGTAAAGAAGGCAGCTTTAGAAGCTGGAGCTTTTGGTTGTACTATTAGTGGAGCTGGACCAACGGCTGTTGCGGTGATTGATTCGGAGAAGAAGGGTAAGTTGATTGGTGAGAAGATGGTTGAAGCGTTTTTGAACGTTGGACATTTGAAATCTGTTGCTTCTGTTAAGAAGCTTGATAGGATTGGTGCTAGGCTTGTTAACAGTATCTCCAGGTGAGATTTTTTAATGGTGTTTGGTTTTGTTTGAGATTGGAATTGATCTTTCCTCTGTATTGTAATTTCTAGATGATAATAAAGATTCCAACTTTAAAACTAGAAAGAAGAACAGAGTGAAAAGGTTGTTTGTTTGTTTTTACTCAAATAAAGTTACTAAAAAGACAATATCATGTGAGTTTTGGTTAAGTTTCTTTTTTTTTGGCATGACTTTGGTTTATGGGACTTTGATTTGAGAGGAGCACTATCCAAATCAGTAGCAATTCAGTTAAACTTATAGAACAAAGGAACAAAATTAGGAATCAATCATATTGCTAACACTATTAAATGCTTTCCCTAGTTCAAATATATGTCAAAGTCTCACAATATCATCCAATTAGCAGAACTAGAAGCAATGAGATGCTTTGAAGATGAGAAGATCATCTTTGAATCAGTTACTTTGGAGATAGTGACTTTAATCAACAATGGAGAACAAAGGCCCAATCTCTCACCAACATTCTTATATATTCCAACAATTCAACGTGACAATATGCCTTATTACAGTGTAACCTTGTTTGGTAAATGAAAGTTGAGCCCAAGAAAAAAATGGCCCTTCTTTAAATTTTCACCCATTTGCAAGAGGGATAAATCATAAACATCATTGCTTGCTTGCTTTAATGTCGAAACATAATCAAGAACCTAAGGGATGTACACTCTAATAAGGAGTTTCAATTCAAAATGGAATAATATAAAACTCTCCTTAGGCTTAATAAACGAGTATCATCATAAACTAATAAGTTTTATTTAAGAAGAGGATCACAGTGATAAGTTCAATAAAAAAGGATATGACAATGTGAAAACTTCAACATGATGCAAATTTTAGTTGAGGGATATACTTGTGTGTTATGTTCCCTGTAAACTCATAGCTATCCGGAAACTCCAGCAAATTTTCTCTTTTTTTAGATGCAACCAATTCTATTACTGATACTAGAGGACTTACTAGGAAACATAAAAGTTTTGATTACCTGATAATTATGTCCTGGTCAGGATGGAAGCACATTCCTACCTTACCTGTGAGCTGAGGATTGTGACACAAGTCAGAAAGTTTTCTTGCCAATCCAATCTTCCAAACAGTCATTTCCACTCGTTTTTCTCAGCTGTGTTTGGCAGACACCAAGGGATCAAATCTTTGGGATCTTCTTACATCGAATGAGGTTTAGTTCGTTAATCTCTTTGCATATATGATCAGTGAGAGCAATCATGTTTCCTCTTATCTCCTTTTGGAAACCATGAGTCTGGATCAGCTTCATACTGCAAAACACAAATGGGTTGAGGTTATAATGTATACAAATTTGTCATCAATGTATTACCATACCTCTCTGTTTGTCTTGGATTCTGTGTTTTCTTCTGGTGGAAGATCGCCAATAGTGTCTCTCACAGTGATTGAGCGGAAAGGTGCACCAAGTTTGGTACTAGGAATAGCAGAGTAACGTAAACCTTGGGATAGTGATATATTCCGGTTTTTACACATTCTAACCATGATTTTTAGAGTATTTTAGAGTCTTTTACTTATTTACATGCTTATTCAGAGTCTTTTAGTCCTCTATCAAGTCTTTACAGGTTTTAAGCTATTTTGGGATGAAAACACGGATTTGGAGATGAAGGATCATGCTGAAACCTCAGAAGTTTACCATCCGATGAAAGACTTCCCACGAACCGATGTCAATGAATTTTTGATACAAGATAGCGACGGGAGTTAGCTTTCATTTGGAAGTTGTTTAAAGTCAATCCAATGGTGAGATCAAAACTTATGGTGATATTCGTGAAAGCAGTCCAGTCAGATCGACCAACGACAGGCGGATCGATCGTTTCGACCCAAATCGATCGATCCACGCCCCTGAAGAATTTACGGACCATTTCAGATCGATCGAGCACCTCCAGATCGACCTTGCCGACCCCAGATCGATCGATCCACACCTGGATCGATCGATCCAGCCTTATTTTCTTCAAAACGCAGAAAAAATAATTTCGGTTTAGTTTCGACCTAGAACGTTTTTAGACTTATATTTTCGTTTTTCAGCCATTGTTGAGGCTACGCTTTATTTTTGACATCAGACTTCTAGCTTTGGATTTTGTAAGCTTTTGGAAGAAGAAATCTCTGACTCTACATCTTTGAGAAGATTTCTGAACCCTTTTGGAGTTTAATTCTATTTGATTATGAATTCCTTTTCATCTATTTGCTGTATTTTTATTTCTATGTCTGAGTTATTCCATAGTTAGGTTTAGGGTTTTCAAAGAAATTTATGAATAAATGAATTGGGCATAGATAGGGAATCATCTTATTATATCTTCATCTATTGTTGATCTCATTGCTGGAATTAGATTAGCTACCTAATTTCTCATTTTAGGTTTAATCTATTCATCAAAAGTGTTATAGGTTGCTTGAAAAGAACATAGATGAGCGGATTGTCCTTAGCCAACGAAAGCTGATGCTAAGGCGATCCGTGAACATATTGAACCTGTTCTTTAATGCTTGTTTACAATTCTAAGTTCAAATGACAGTTTAGACACTTAGGTTGCTAGATATAGTAATTGATACCACGACAGTGGATTAGTTATACATTGATGTTTGAGTTGAGAGTGTGCTTATATAATCCTTGACTAATTGCCTGATTCTTGATCTCTGAATTGCCGCAAATATCCCTAGACCTAGCGCCTTATAATTTATAGTTTACACAGTTTTTATTTGCTATTTTTATTTCACATCACAACCAACAACCATATTATTGTCTTAGCTTAGTTTCATTCTCAAAAAATTGTAGTGTAACCTTGGTCCTTGTGGATTCGATCCCTATATTACTACAACATTTGCTGTGCACTTGCAATAGTTTATTTAGAGTTAAAATTCTGTGTATCAGATAGTGAGATATTCAAATCAGGAGTAGCAAACAAACACACACACAACTCTAGCTACTGTGAAGAATGAGTTCAAGTATAATGACAATCCTTAAACCAACTTAGATTCTCTTTTCTCAGAGATGGGACTATGATTAATCCAATCATACATAGCAAAGTGATTAGGATTAGGACTAGGTAGGTACCCATATCATCCACTTCTCAGGCACCTTAAGAAGCACACTCTCTTCGAAATGCTTTGCCAAATCATCAGCACACCTGCAAACATTTACAAATATATGTCTCACAATACGTTTGACATAAACAATCGATTTTATACAAAATCACTACTTTCTTTTTTGGGTATTACTGTGATGATCGGAAGTCTAATTAGAAACCCGAACCAAAATATTTCTAATTTAAAGAACCCAACAGAACAAAAAAATTAGGGTTTTACCACCAATTTCATCTGCTCTTTGGCTCTTTCGACAAGAGCTCCTTCGTACTGAAGAATCTCCGGTGCCGCCGCCATGCCCCTCTTCAACAACTCAACGTCCCATGTCGAAATCAATGTTTCAAATCCGCCGACCCCAAATCCGAATTAAAATCGGTTAGACATTAAAACAAAATTTATCTGAACCGATATTAAACCGAAATTAGTTTCAACATTCCCTTTTTTTTCCCTTTTTTTAGGTTTCCCATCGTATTTCCTTATTTATATGAGACTTCACCTCTAGGTTTTCACTCGTTTTCCTTTCTCTACAAGCATACAAAAAACACAATTTATCTCTCTGTCTCTATTTCTGTC
Source organism: Cardamine flexuosa (assembly GCA_963555745.1). Classification (NCBI taxonomy): domain Eukaryota; kingdom Viridiplantae; phylum Streptophyta; class Magnoliopsida; order Brassicales; family Brassicaceae; genus Cardamine; species Cardamine flexuosa. The sequence continues at coordinate 20,723,899 of OY743219.1, forward strand.
TTTCTGAAGTCTGTGAAATCGAGAAAACAATGGTGAAACGGGGAGGCATGAAGTGGAAGATTCCAATGGAGAAGATCACCAAGAAACTTTCCATTCCTCCGACTTTCACAAAACGTCGTGACTGTCTGTTTAGTAAAGCCTCTCAGCTTTGTCTTCTCTCCGGCGCACAAATCAAAATTTTGGTAACTCCTCTATCTTCGGAGTCCAATGTCTCTTTCTACTCCTTTGGCCACTCCTCTGTGGATAATGTTGTCTCCGCTTATCTCTCCGGACAACGTCAAGTTCCTGTTCTTGAAGGAAACAACAAGCAGACGAGGGAAGACGTTGGTGTTTGCTTGACTCGGAAGGATCTAGGGTTAAGGAATTGGTGGGAAGACGATAGCCTTAACAGATCTGAGAATCCCGAAGAACTGAGAGACGCGAGGGACTCCATGTGGACGTTTTTGAGTGATCTGAAGAGATTGAAGAGCAACGTCATCAATAATGATCATCAAGCTTTCGTTGATGATAATGAGGACTTGAAGAAGAATGAGAATATCGATGCTTTTTTAGACAACGGAACTCCTCAAGAGCCGAATCAAATTCAAACCCTAATTCTTCAGTCCACTACTTGTCCTGCATTTCCTGATGATGATTCACCTGAAAATTACGACAATATCAGTAAAGAGCAGCGTCAGATCAATGCGATTTGTGAGAGTTTTCGTGTTTTAGATTACAATAACACTTTATTACCTCAAGAAAACAACAACGCGGCTTTACCTGAAAGCTACTTAGATTACGCTTAAGATATTGATATTGATCAACTCGATTATATTTTTGAGAATCTTGAAGAGGTTGCTACACATGTTTGGAGTAATTCTCAACTTCTTGATGCTGATCATGTCTCACTGCAGAAAACAACGGATACAATGATGTCCTCTTATTTGGAAGGCTTTGAAGATTTAGATGATCTCCAGTTTCCTCTGATTTTTCCAACTTACCAACCATCGTACCACTTTCAAGATGATGATCTCTGCAACTTTTCCATTTAACTTTCTTCATGTATGTCTTGTGGGTTAACTTTTGTTTTAGATAAGTGTTATCATGTAGTGTAATGAAGTTCCGGTTTGATCTCAATCAATCTTCCATATATGTATGAGGGAAATTGATCGAACTCAAACTGGTTCAACTTTTGTTTGGTTTAATGCTATATAATTTGACTTCTGTTTCTATGTTTTTCATTTGTTGTCAGTCTTTATCTACTTATGGCTTATCTTATCTGGTATATTAAATTAGGTAGCTAACCAAAAAGGTAATAATCATAGAATCAAATAAGCATTTATTTACAACACAAGTATAACCAATATATAATCTTACACCACCAAACGAACACACAAATATATAAATCTCTAAGAAGTAAGAAGACACATCATTCATTATGTATCCAATTCAACCTTTTCCCTCAAAATATACCTCTCTGCTGCAGATACTCTCCAAGAGACAACCAGTGCTTGTTTTTTTCTGAAACACCGATGTCTAACAATTCCACATTGTCCTGCTTCAGAAGATAGGATTACTGTTTCTTTATGTTTGGACACTAATGGCAGAGTAGCGAGAAAGAATACAACAAGAGACTCCACCACAGTCACATATCCTAGAACTTGGACCAAGTGCACAAAAGGTATTTGAACCGGAAAATTAGAGATTCATTTCCTGAAACATTCTTCAATGGCGTGTATCTAAGGAGGACCATGACCTGGCTAACAAAGGTTTAAAGACAAAGATAATCAAACTGTCAAATACATTCCTATCTATCTGCAAAACATAAAAAGAAATGCCACTTTCATTCCTTACTTGCGAGAAACCAAAAATGCTCGCATTGTCGCCAGCAAAATAGTTGTTTTCCAGTGGACTGAAAGAGATATTCCCAAACATTTACTGGATCATCGTAGGCTATTGGAAAGTATCTAAAAAACTGCAAGTTAAGAATACAACTTTTTCTCTTCTTGGGCCATACGCAATTTTACAACATGGTATGTGATAGCAGTGGCACACAAGCTACTACTCAATGTAGAGACAACATCTTGAATGTTCCTTCGCTTGTTATCTTCGATAGAGGAACTGATCCGAGGAACGAGATTGATACAGATTATGAAGCAGACTCGTGTGAAGTTAAGATGTGGATCGCACATGTGAATGAGAGTGTGGAATGCGTGTGTGAAACTAATGAAGAAATGAAAAGAGGAAAACGTGCCACGTGTTCGGTGAGGATGTACCGATCAAATTAGGCCGTTAGAGAATAAAGAGCTGTGTAGCTCATCTTTTCATTATTGAACATTTTCTCTGTAATTTTCTCTTTCTAGAATCTTCTTCTTCGTTTGTATTCGCTGAGTCTCTCATCTCGAGGACTAGCAGGTAATCTGTGTTTTATGAACATCGATTTGATCTTATTAATATTGAAGATTTTCAGTTGAGATTGTGAGTTTTCTGTATTAAAGGTATCAGAGCTGTGTCGATTCTCGGAAAAAAGAAGAAAAATGGTTGAAACAAGATCACAAGCTGGATCGGTGGACGAATCAATCGGAGTAAGGACGACGGCGTTGGAGAATGCGTTTGCAGAGCAAAGAGTACAGATGACAAAGCATATCGCCGAAATGTTTGAAGTAGTGAAACTGATAGCACCAGGAACAGGACACGCACAACAATCAAGTCCATCGTCGATGTTATCTAAGGGAAATCACTCAGAAAGCTCCGATCCAAACAGAGAGGTGAGGTCGAGCTCACAAGGTTATTACAGAGGAGTTACGAGACTGGGTAAGATAGATTTTCCCAGGTTCAACGGTGATAAGATACATGAGTGGTTATTCAAAGCGGAGGAGCTTTTTGGTGTTGATTTTATGTCGGACGATATGAAGGTTAAGACGGCATCGATACACTACGATAATCATGAGGTGACTTGGCACCACTCATTTATACAATCAGGTGTGGGATTGGAAGTATTATATGAGTGGCCTAGTTATGTGGTTTTGTTGAAGGAAAGATTCGACGATGTTTGTGATGATCCGATTGCCGAACTCAAGCAGTTACACAAAACAAATGGCATAGTTGAGTATCATCAAAAGTTTGAACTACTGAAGATAAATGTGAACTTATCTGAGGATTATTTGATGAAGAATTATTTGGCAGGATTGAGACTTAACACCCAGATGCACGTAAGGATGTTTCAACCTTAGACGGTGATGCAATGTTTGTTATTTGGTCGTTTGTATGAGAAGGCACACCCAGTGCAACCACCAACATCGAATTGGAATCCGTCCAAAGGGGGAAACAATTACAACAATGGAAGAGGGTTATTACCAGCACCAAAGGGAAATGAAGTAAGAGGAGCACAACCATTGCTGAAAACTGTTAACAAAGGTAATGAGGGAAAACCAAGGAAATTTTTGTCTAGAGATGAAATGAGTGAAAGGAGGGCTAAGGGACTTTGTTACTGGTGTGATGAAAAGTTCACTCCTGAACATTATGCGCAACATAATAAGACTCAATTGTATAGCATGGAGGTTGAGGAGGATGACAAATTTGAAGACTGTGAAGAGGAGGAACAAGAGGGAGGGGTTATTCCTCAAGTTTCGGTAAACGCAGTGAATGGTATATCAGATTATACGACCATGAGAGTACGAGGACTTTATGGAAAAAGGTCACTGTTTGTTTTATTGGATTCAGGATCGACACATAACTTTTTAGATCCTCAAGTGGCAAGGAAAATGGGTTGCAACATAACCACATCAGGATTGACATGAGTGAGTGTGGCAGATGGGAGGAAACTTGGCCACTACGAATACACGGTCATGCTGTTTGGTCTTACAAATGCTCCTGCCACATTTCAAGGATTGATGAATGCAGTCTTCAAGAGTTTTTTGCGTAAGTTTGTACTGATATTCTTTGATGATATATTGATATATAGCAAGTCACTTGAAGAACACATCAAACATATTGAGCGGGTTTTCGTAGTGATGAAGAGTAATCAGCTATTTGCGAAGATGAGTAAGTGTGATTTTGCAGTGGATAAGGTGGAATACTTGGGCCATTTCATTAGTGCTCAGGGAATTTTGACGGATCCTGCAAAAATCAAGGCAGTCGCAGACTGGCCAACACCAACAACACTGAAAAAGCTAGGGGGGTTTTTGGGTTTGGCTGGATATTACATGCATTTTGTAAAAAGTTTCGGTGCCATTGCTAGCCCTTTATATGCGTTAACAAAGAATGAAGGGTTTAAATGGTCAACAGAAGCACAAACTGCTTTTGACAGTCTCAAGAATGCAATGTGTAACACACCAGTGTTAGTGTTACCATTATTCGACAAGATGTTCATAGTGGAAACAGATGCATATAGTCATGGAATTGGCACAGTACTCATGCAAGAAGGCCGTCCAGTTTCATATATAAGCAGACAACTCAAAGGGAAACAATTGCACTTATCTATTTATGAAAAGAAACTACTCACAATGATATTCACAGTGCAAAAGTGGAGGCACTACTTACTTCCTGCCCATTTTATAATCAGAACGGATCAAAGGAGCTTGAAGTATTTACTAGAACAAAGGCTCAACACGCCAATTCAAAAACAATGGTTACCAAAGCTGCTTGAGTTTAACTACGAAATACAATACAAGCAAGGTAAAGAGAACTTAGCAGCTGATGCATTGTCTCGAATGGAAGGTGCGGAGGTATTGCACATGGCATTATCAGTTGTAGAATGTGATTTACTCAAGGAAATACAAGCCGGTTATCAACAAGAGGATGTGTTAATGAGTATCATCAACACATTGGAGAAGAAATTGGTTGCCCCTAAACATTACTTGTGGAGTAACAAAATATTACGGAGAAATAATAAGATTGTGATTCCTGATAAGGTGGAGCTTAAGGATACTATCCTTCAATGGTTACATTACTTAGGAGCAGGGGGTCACTCAGGTAAAGAGGTAACTCATCAAAGAGTGAAAGGAATTTTCTATTGGAAAGGAATGGTAAAAGATATCTAAGCATACATTAGAGGATGCAACACTTGTCAGCAGTGTAAGAGTGACAATGCGGTTTCCTCTGGCTTACTTCAACCCCTTCCCATACCAAATACGATTTGGAGTGATGTTTCAATGGATTTTATTGATGGTCTTCCATTGTCTGCGGGAAAATCAGTGATTATGGTAGTGGTGGATAGACTGAGCAAGACAGCACATTTTATGGCTTTGTCTCATCCGTATAGCGCAATGTTGGTGGCTCAGGCGTATTTGAATAACATCTATAAGCTGCATGGGTGTCTAAACTCGATCGTAAGTGACAGAGATGTGTTGTTTATCAGCGAGTTTTGGAAGGAAATTTTCAAGTTACAAGGCGTATCATTACAAATGTTGAGTGCTTATCATCCACAAATTAATGGTCAAACGGAGGTGGTGAATCGTTGCTTGAAAACTTATTTACGGTGTATGTGCCATACACAACCTCACCTATGGAGTAAGTGGTTGGTATTAGCGGAATATTGGTACAACACTAATTATCATACATCAACGAACATGACACCCTTTGAAATCGTCTATGGAAAAGCTCCGCCAGTTCACCTTCCTTATTTATCAGGAAAGTAAAAAGTTGCGGTGGTGGCATGCTCATTACAGGAGCGTGAGAATATGCTCTTGTTGCTCAAGTTCTACTTACTAAGAGCTCAACACCGAATAAAGCAAATGGCAGACCAGCACCGAACAGAGAGGGATTTTTTTATTGGTGCGTATCTATACCTGAAGTTACAGCCATATAGGCAAAATTCTGTGGTTTACCGATCAAACAAGAAGCTGGCCCCGAAGTACTATGGTCCTTACAAAATTGTGGATAAGTGTGGGGAGGTAGCGTACAAGTTGGAGCTTCCAGCGAATTCACAAATCCATCATGTTTTCCATGTCTCTCAACTCGAAGTCTTGGTCGGTAATGTGCTCGCAACTACTCAATTACCGTCTATATTGCCTGACTTATTTGAGAAGGTACCGGAACAAGTGTTGGAGAGGAAAATGGTAAAGACAGGGAAAAGCAGTGACGAAAGTATTAGTGAATGGACTAACAAGACAGTGGAAGAGGCAACCTGGGAATTTTTGTTTGATTTACAGAAGAAATTTTCGGATTTTGAGTCTTGAAGAAACCTTGTGGTCAAGGTTTTGCAAAGGAAGGAGTATTGATACAGATTATGAAGCAGACTCGTGTGAAGTTAAGATGTGGATCGCACGTGTGAATGAGAGTGTGGAATGCACATGTGAAACTAATGAAGAAATAAAGAGAGGAAAACGTGCCACGTGTTCGGTGAGGATGCACCGATCAAATTAGGCCGTTAGAGAATAAAGAGCTGTGTAGCTCATCTTTTTCATTATTGAACATTTTCTCTGTAATTTTCTCTTTCTAGAATCTTCTTCGTTTGTATTCGCTGAGTCTCTCATCTCGAGGACTAGCATGTAATCGGATCTGTGTTTTATGAACATCGATTCGATCTTATTAATATTAAGGATTTTCAATTGAGATTGTGAGTTTTCTGTATTAGAGATGATGAGCTTTCTTCAAGCTAATGCTAGTATCAAGACCCCACTTAAAGTTTTACTCACTGGGACACTCTATCAAAACCACATCACTGAGGTTTTCAACGTTCTTGCTGTTGCCTTCCCCGGATTTCTGAAACGTAATTATGTTGGAAAAAATGTCAGAAGGTTTTTGAAAGTTGATGATGAAGCTGATGGACCTTCAACGATAAAACTGTTCGGTAAATTGGAGGAAAGTTTTCTTTGCCAAGATAGTGATGATGGTGACAAGGGTGGTTACTTAACTCAACTGAACTAAGAAAGTTAACGAACAAGGTCATCTATAACTACAAAAGAGAGTGTCTTCTTGAAGTCTCGAGCTTGATGAACTTCACGGTTCTTGAAGTCCCGGTCTTGATGGACTTCACGGTGGTCTTGAAACCGACATTAAACCAAATGTCAGCATGGAATATTGAAAGAAAATCTAAGGGAAAGGGTTTCAAAACATATTCTATGTTGAGTGGAATCACACTTCATCCAGCTCTATGCGTTTTCTCAGAGAGGTTAAAAGGTCTTCCCGCTCCAAAAGATGATGAGATGGATGAGATTCTCAAAGACATATACGTAAATGATGGTGTAAAGACAAAGTTCTTCCTTGGTTTAGTGAAGTTATATGTGGCTCTACGAATGAGAAGATTCTTGTTGTGAGCCAATATGTCATCCCATTGATATTTCCCCAAAGAGTATTGGCTAAGATCAGTGGTTGGAAAAATGGAAAAGAAACCTTCATGATCAAAGGTGAAACAAAGGTTTCAGCTCGAGAAATCTTAATAAATCAATTCAACAACTCGGCTGATGCGAAAGTCTTCTTTGCATCCATCAAAGCGTGTAGCGAGGATATCACTCTTACTTGTGCAACAATGATTTTAATGCTTGACATCATCGCAAATCCTTGTATGGCTAGACAAGCCATAGAATTATCACATCATCCAGGGCAAAAACATAAAGTTTGTTCTTATAGGCTTGTGGCTGCAGATACATCAGAAGAAGAAGAGGACATCACTGCAGCTACAAAGGAGATAGTTTCTAGAATATGGCTTGATGGAAAGATATATCCTGTCGATGAAAATTTTCAGATTCCAACTATTGATGGGGAATACTGCAATGATAACTATCTTGCATCTTCTTACATGAGGGAGGACAACAAAACAATATACAAAAGGTTGATTTTTGGTTCTTGATTTATATTATCTATTTATATGTTTTCTAACCAAATTTTCATGGATTTATTTCAGGTAAAGAAAAAGAGCTTCTTGGAATTATTAATGTATTTTATTTTGTTTCCAATATAGAAGATGAAGTGTTGTGTACTTTTATTTTCTTTTTATCAGAATCATATATTAATCCTTAATGCCTAAATATGTCATTGGATGTAAAATGATAAATGTTGAGGAGACACACACACACACTCAATATTTTCACATCTCTTTATCCCTCACAAAACTTATACACAAGAAGTTACATTGTACTCATAATCCCTAGAATCTATCGTCTTATGATAATAACTTCTAAATATACAGAAAAGGCTTGAAGCCCATTGCCCAGGCTTTTTAGACCTTTGATTGGGTCCAAAGTTTAATTAGGTAAATAAGAGCAAGAGTCTCTGAGATTTTGTTCATCTTTTTTCCGTTCCTATAAGCAAAGATGAATAGAGATTCCATCCCAACTGATATCATTCTCGATATACTCTCGAGATTGCCTTCAACAGTTGGAATCCATATTGCTAACAATAATTGAATGATTTGTGTGATTCCTACTAACCAATCTTATTATCATGACAAATCTGCTCACTAATGGAAACATTGAAGTTGAATGGTATTGGCGTAAACTACAAGGCCCATGAAAAGCCCAATTAGAGAAAAGAGGACTCATAAAAAAAACTCCGGTAAACAACAGTTAGCAACGAATCTATCCGCCGGCATGAAACCTAAAACTGAAATTACCTTCTTTTTTTTGTTTTTTTACAACATTTGGCGAAAGATTCGATTTTTCCGCCAACCCGTTCCCGAAAGGTTGGAACTTTTTATGTAGAAAAGGTAAAGAGAGCGCTCTGTTTAGTTCTGGGCCTTGTCTTTGGCATCCGTGAGACGTGGACAAACGATCTCCATCAAAATGAGAAGCTTCCACGTACGCTAATTTTCCCCTCGTCTATACTTTTCCTGTGACGTGTTTCTTCGTATTCTGGGTTTTGGGTTTGCCAGAGAAAACGCCAAAGACCAACTTTTGTTCAGAGGAATTTAGGGTTTAATTGAGATTTAGAAACGTTTTCTTTTGGTAATAAGATGACAAGAGTCAAGACAAAACTAGATGATGATGATCTTTCGTCTCCTTGGTTTTATACTGTTTGCACTATGGGAGGAATGCTCAGTGCCGGAACAACCCATTTAGCTATAACTCCTCTTGATGTCCTCAAAGTCAATATGCAGGTTTTGAATCCTTTCTTTCTCTGCTTCTTGATTTCATTTTTATGCTATAAATCTCTAATCTTGATTGTAATAATGGATAAAACTGCTAGATTTAGGATTTCTTTGCTCAAATTGGATCAGCTAATTGAGGAAAGATCAATCTTCTGTAGGTGAATCCATTGAAGTATAATAGCATTCCCTCGGGTTTCTCTACTCTTTTAAGAGAGCATGGTTATACCTATCTATGGAGAGGTTGGTCCGGGAAGCTTTTAGGATATGGTGTTCAAGGTGGATGTAGATTTGGACTCTATGAGTACTTCAAGACACTCTACGCCAATGTGTTGCCTAATCATAACAGAACTTCAATATATTTTCTCAGTAGTGCTTCTGCTCAGATATTCGCAGATATGGCTTTATGTCCCTTTGAAGCTATAAAAGTTAGAGTTCAGACTCAGCCTCGGTTTGCAAAAGGATTGCTTGATGGATTTCCAAGAGTTTATAGAAGTGAAGGTCTTGCTGGGTAAGCCCTTTACTCTCAGAATCATTCTTACTTGGCTTTCTCACTTTTGTGTTAAGTTTTATTGATTCTTTATCTTATCCAAAATGCAGCTTCCACAGGGGACTTTTTCCGCTCTGGTGTCGCAATCTTCCATGTAAATATTACTGCTTTGTTCATTGCTTGTTTTCACTTAAACAATTTGAGTATCATAATCTCTCTGCATCAGTGTGATCTTTAAGTATTAAGACTTCTCAAACCATCAGTGATGTAATCAAATGATTCAGTTTTAGGTATTAGCTTGGAGGATATGAAACTAATACTTGAGCTATGTATACATATTAGCTTTTTTCTACCAAAACCATATGTTGTTGATTATGATGTTGTATGTGTGGTTTCAGTTTCTACGGTGATGTTCTCAACGTTTGAGCAGTCAGTTGAGTTTATATATCAAAAAGTTATCCACAAAAGGAAACAAGATTGCTCTATAGCTCAACAGCTCGGTGTCACATGTCTTGCTGGCTATACTGCTGGAGCCGTAGGTACAGTCGTCTCTAACCCTGCAGATGTGGTTCTTTCGTCTCTCTACAACAACAAAGCCAAGAGTGTGTTGCAGGTAGACTCTCTTAACCATCATTATTCTTTGATCACAAAAGTATTGTTGATTGATGTTGGTTATTTGCTTGAGCTTTAGGCTGTGAGGAACATTGGGTTTGTTGGTCTTTTCACTAGAAGTCTTCCTGTTCGAATCACAATTGTTGGACCTGTCATTACCTTGCAATGGTTCTTTTACGACGCCATCAAAGTCTTAAGTGGATTGTAAGTAGCCAACTCTCTAAGTTTTTTCATGTCAGAAGCTTTAATCTTTTAGCTCCAGTGATTGATTATACAATTGTGAAAAATATAGCCCTACAAGTGGAGGAGTGAAGAAACCAGTGGATGCAACTAAAATATCAGTGTGAAGATTAGAAGAGTAGAGTTATTATCTCTATCAACAAAATCAGAACTAGAAACTGGAAATATACTATTATGTAAGATTCTCTTGCAACTAGATTACCAAGTGTTGGAATGAGCGTTTTGATCGTGGAATTGGATTGTAAGTAAAGTGCTAATGAGTGATATTAATGCTGTAAACAGAAATAAAGATCTTTTTAACTGATCGAGGTAAAAGTAAAAGTGTTGTTCTTAGATTGTTCATGAGTCTCTCCATTGTAACTTGTTACGAGCTCAAAACCTTTCACCTTTCATTTCTCCAGCCGTTCGTGGCATCTTAACTAGGGTTAAAAACCCTCAAACTAATCTTTCTACTGTTCCAGATTACTTTATGAGACATTTGCAATCATCTTGGTTAGCAAATAGCATTTTATCTGATTTTTTTCTTTTTTTTTGATAAAGAATTTTTATTGCAGCATTTGACTGTAATCTAGTATTCTCTTGAATTTGATTATGGCCAATTTCGTTGATTAAGAGTACATTTTGTTCATTGTTTCTTCCTTGTATAAATGATTTATCTGATATTTGACTTTGTTCTACTTGAGTTTTGGCCAAAACATTTCTCGTGACTATTATTAACAAAACAAAACATATTAGTCACCTTAGTACCGCGTGAAAAAAGTGAGTTACGTCGGTATGTGAATTTTGATACAGTTACCAAATTTTCCTATTGGACGAAAAGAATGAGTGACGGTGACGGCTCACTGATCTATGGGCTCTCTGGTTTTCTCAATCTAGTATCAATTTTTTTAATGTAATAAAAAAATAATAGAGATAGAATATCCGAGGGTTTAGGATCTCTTCTCTCTTGCCAACGATATTTTCATAAATAACATTTTGATTTCACACTTTTTTGCTTCTTAGTTACTTTCCAAGGTCTATCAGATTCTGATCTGAAGATATTGTTGAGAGAGAGCCATGGAAGAACAAGGCACAGGTCTTTACCCGCTTCATCGCTGCAAAACCATTCATCTGGTTCGTACAATATAACCACAGGCTCATATCAAAATTGTATGGTTCTTATTCTCCCATAAGTTTCCTTCTGTTTTGTTAGGTGAGACATGCTCAAGGGATTCATAATGTTGCTGGAGAAAAAGATCACAGTGCTTACTCCTCTGAAGATTACTTTGATGCTCAACTCACTCCTCTTGGTTGGCAACAAGTATATCTATATCTATCTGTTCTGTTCTGTTCTATGTTCTGTTCTTGTCTTATATTTTAATGTTGTTGTTCTTGTCCTCATCATCTCTTTTTTATGTTACAGGTCGATAATCTAAGGAAGCATGTTCAAGCAACTCATCTCTTAAACAAGATTGAACTTGTCATTGTCTCCCCTTTGCTTAGGTATAATAACGTTTTCACAATTTTACCACTTTCTGCTTCCAAATCTTATCTAATAATTGGTTTTTGTGATCTTTTTTTTCAAATGTTAGAACTATACAAACAGCTGTTGGTGCTTTTGGTGGTGAAGAAGATACTAATGGAGAAGATGCAACACCGCTAATGGTGGCTAACGCTGGAAGTAGTGATCGTCCTGCGATTTCAAGCTTAAATAGTCCACCTTTCCTTGCTGTTGAGCTATGCAGAGAAACTATGGTATATATAAGTATTTATGGAGTGTTTGGTATAGGTAGATGAGTGAAGATCTTATTGTTAAAATGATTTTTCTTTTGTGTGTGTGTGTGGATGCAGGGTGATCATCCTTGTGATAGGCGAAGAAGCGTCACTGAGTACAAGGCTCTCTTTCCCGCAATTGATTTCTCACTTGTAAAAAAAAAAACATCTTATTTGGTTAATATCTTTGTGGAAATGTTGGCTTTAGATTGCTTATGCTTTGTTCTTTATGGTTTTCAGATTGAAACTGATGAGGATGTTTTGTGGAAGCCAAGTCCAAGAGAGAGTTTAGAAGAAGTTGCAGCTAGAGGTGTAGAGTTCATCAAATGGTGAGTTTTATTTTTGTTTACTAATTTTCCCATTGGAGGATATGTAAACTAATTTATGATGAATCTTTTTCTACTGCCATTTGCTTTGTGAAGGCTATGGACAAGAAAAGAAAAGGAGATCGCAATTGTATCTCACAGTGGCTTCTTGCACGGTCTCTTGAGCTCTTTCGGAAAGGATTGTGTTGACGATATAAAGAAAGAGCTATCTTTACAGTAAGAGCTTAAACATAAACCTTATAGTAAAACTTTCAAGAACTGTTTACTAAACATAAATCTCTAACTTTGTTTAGTTTCAACAACTGTGAGCTTCGTTCAATGGTCATCGTGGATCGAGGGTAAGAAAAAGAATTTGCAATTAAGTTGTTACAAAATACAAATAAGATTTGAGAGTGTGCTGAATTGTTTTTGTTGTTGGGTGTGTGTGTGTAGGAAGCTGGGGACTGATTCTGGAGAGACCACAAACTATCCTGGGAAGATTCCTCAAGGACTTGATCTTCCAAGCGGCTAATTGACTCAAGAGTAAGAGAGAGCTCAAGTTTTTAAGATATAGTTTCTTTCCTTCTAAAAGAATAAATTACATGATTTTTCCAATGGACTAGAATTTGGCAGTTTCTGTTATTGATGAACTTTTGGTATTTATGTTGACTCCACTGCTATAAGAATTTACTGGTTATGACATGATTATTATTTTTCACACAAAACTTAACGTTCAGCTCCAATTCTCATATAACCACTGATTATACAATGAGAAAAATGTAAAAAAAACCTTGAACTTTCAATATGCCAATTAAATGCTCAAGTTTTTGTTGATTCGTAATTGAATAGAAAACTTTCGTTGACTAGGTCATTTGAGACACGACGTTAAATTAACATATACGGTGTTAAACATTTCGTTAACAACTTCCGTTTGATCAAATGACGACGTTTCAAGTTTGATTAATAATCATCAACTTTCAAATTATGGACATTTAAATTCTCAACCTTTTTAGAAAAGCCGCTTAAATGCCTAAATTTTTGTTGACTTCATAATTAATAACTAACTTATGTTGACTATGTCATTTCATTCATAACTTTAAATCAAGTGACGGAGCATATTTACGGGATACAATTGCATGTTATCAGCTTCTGTTTAATCAAAACAACTGATGTTCCGACAACTATTTATTAAATCGTCTTCTCTTCTACTTCTGGTCGCTTCATCGAGACCCAACCATAATCAAGGAGTAAAAAATCTTCTCAAATTAAAATCCGCTTTAGAAAAACATAATGCAACAAAATCTTTGCCAACTGGAATCTCTGGAAAAGTCACATAGAATTCTCTAAAACCCCTCAAAAGATTGAATTTTTTAAGCGTTGGTGAAAACTAATTAATTAAATTTTAATGTATCGATAACTAATTAAGTTTTATTTAATATTCATTGGAACTCAAATAACATTAAACTCCTCAAAAGATTGAATTATCTAAAACCCCTCAAGAGATAGAATTTCTTAAGCTTTTTTTTTTAAAACAAATGGTGAGTATATGAAAATAAATCGGTTATTTGAGTCCTAATGAATATTAAATAAAGCTTAAACAAATTAAAATTTAATTAATTACTTATCAGCAACGCTTAAGAAGTTCAATCTCTTGAGATGTTTTTGAGAATTTCATGAAACATTTCCAGAGATTCCAGATGACAAAGTTTTTGTTGAATTATGTTTCTTCAAAGGTGGAGTTTAATTTGAGAAGATTTTTTACTCTTTGTTATGGTTAGCTCTCGATGAAACGACCAGAAGTAGAAAGAGAAGATAAATGATAAATAGTTGTCGGAACATTGGTCATTTTAATTAAACGGAGGCTGGTAACATGCAATTGTATCCCGTAAACATGTTCCGTCACTTGATTTAAAGTCATGTATCAAATGTCATAGTCAACATATGTTAGGTATTTAATTATGAAGCCAAATAAAAACTTAGGTATTTAAATGATATTTCTAAACAAGTTGAGGATTTAAACGTCCACAATTTGAAAGTTGATGATTTTTAATCAAACTTGAAACGATGTCGTTTTGATCAAACGGAAGTTGTTAACGAAATCTTTAACACCGTAGATGTCAATTTAACGTCGTGTCTCAAATGATCTAGTCAACGAAAATTTGCTATTTACTTACCAGTCAACAAAAAACTTGAGCATTTAATTGATATTTTGAAAGTTCAGGTTTTAAATGTCCTCATTTTGAAAGTTCAGGATTTTTTTGGCACTTTTTCCATTATACAATTGTGAAAGTATATATAGCCTTTTAAGTAGAGGATTGGAGTGCTAATGAGTGATTTTGCTCTAAACAGAAACAAAAAAAATTAACTGGCTGAGGTAAAAGAAAAGTGTACGGTTTATCTTTGTTATGTTCTGGACCATTTTTTTCTGTAAAGAGAAGATTGGGATTTATTGTTCTTAGATTGCTCCGTAACTCCCAAGTACTTGGAATTAATCTTACTAGTGGTTTAAAAAAATATATTTACCTCCACAGCTGATTAGTTTGTGATATATTCATTCATAGTTGTGTCTTTTCTTTTTGAATTTTGTCATTTATAAGAAGATTTTGAGTCTTTTTTCTATCTATCAGAATGCGGCTTCCATAGCTGCAGCAACAAAGCCAAGAGTGTGCTGCAGGGTAGACTCTAAACCAACATAAACATTTCAATCTTTGAATTCCATTTCGAAGTTTTGCCATATCATCGAGCAAAGTATTCTTGATTAATGTTGGTTATTTTATGATTGGTTGTAAGTAGAAGAAAACTTTAGGGTTTTTATGTTTTAGGGATCAATGCTCTGATACCATATAAGATATGAATCATAATCTTGATACAAACATATATATACACAAGAGATTGTATCTAGAAGATTCCTAAGAGATTGATGCACAAGAAATAGCTTAATATTCTCTAAAAGATTCCTAAGACAATTGATACACAAGGAATAGCTTGATAAACAAATAATATATAATACACATATAGAATAGATACTAATATTATATCAGGTTGTTTAGGATCTCTTCCTCTTTTCAACTATTAATCGAGTACTATATATATCATCATCTAAGGTAATATTTGATTTCACACCTTTTGCTTCTTCTTAGTTCCTCTTGTGTCTATAAGAGATTCTGATCTTGATTTCAAGATATATTGTTGTAGGTAGCCATGGACGAACAAGGCACAGGTCTTTACCCGCTTCATCGTTGCAAAACCATTCATCTGGTTCGTACAAACCCCAGAGCATGGTTCTTATTCTCTCCTAAGTTTGTGAGACACGTTTTTTTGTTAGGTGAGACATGCTCAAGGGATTCATAATGTTGCTGGGGAAAAAGACCATAGTGCTTACGCTTCTGACAAGTTCTTTGATGCTCAACTCACTCCTCTTGGTTGGCAACAGGTATATCTCTTTATCTTTGTTCTTGTATGAGTTTAAAAGCTCTAGCAACGATGTTGTTGTCCTCCTCATCATCCCTTTATGACACAGGTGGATAATCTACGTAACCATGTTCAAGAAACTCAACTCTTGAACAAGATTGAACTCGTCATTGTTTCCCCCTTGCTTAGGTATAAAGTTTTCACAGCTTCCTTGTGCTGCTCTTTGTGCTTAACTGAAATAACTATATCAAGATTCAGTTTTTTTTATCGTTAAATTTTTGAAATGTTAGAACTATACAAACAGCTGTTGGTGCTTTTGGTGGTGAAGAAGATACTAATGGAGAAGGTGCAACACCACTCATGGTGGCTAACGCTGGAAGTAGCGATCGTGGTGCAATTTCAAGCTTAAATAGTCCACCTTTCCTTGCTGTTGAGCTATGCAGGGAAACTATGGTACACAAGTAATTAAGGAGTGTTAGTATAGATAGATGAATGAAGATCATATCAATGATATTTTTTGTGAATGCAGGGTGATCATTCTTGTGACAGGCGAAGAAGTGTCACTGAGTACAAGGCTCTCTTTCCCGCAGTCGATTTCTCACTTGTAAAAAAACTTCATATATTTCTTAAACACTAAAGGACCGATAGTAAAACATTTATAAATTAATACTCATTAATCATTATAAAATAATAAAATTCTCTGGTCCCAAACAAGTGTAAAAATTAACCAAATTTGATAGGATAATAAAATAATATTTTGTTGGAAATCTCTTTGTAAATATATGATCTTATTAGTATCATAAAATAATATTCATATATATATATATACAACTGTTGAATATATATATATTAGTGTGTTTAAAAATTGAATATTGCTACAGCTCATCTTTAATTTTTACTGAATCAAACAACTCTTGTGTCGTATTCCAAACTATCGAGTTGTAGTATTGTCTATAACTTCATCATCAAACTAACCAACATTTTTTAAAGTTTTCAACTTCTGAATATGTATAACTTTTATTTGTATAGTCTTATGTGTAGATGAAATAGGAAAGTGGAGGTCAATAATAATAAATCTGAATTTATGCATGTCGTTTGCATAAGTGAATTCATCAGTGTTCGTTATTTACCGTCAACATATGTTTTTCTTCTAAATAATAAATATTCAAGTTGAAATTGCAAATTTATAGGAGCAAAAATATCAAATTATTTCAACTCAAATTTCAAAATTGTATAGTAAAATCCTAGATGAAAACCAATTGAAATTAATCTTTCTTATACATAAATTAAAATCACTATAAATTAATAAAATAGAAAAATTCTATTACTAATTTATATAGGTTTTACTTTGGTGAATATCTATGCGAAAATGTTGGCAAGTTGCTTATGCTTTTTCTCTATGGTTTTAGATTGAAAGCGATAAGGATGATTTGTGGAAGCCGAGTCCAAGAGAGAGTCCGGAAGAAGTTGCAGCCAGAGGTGTAGAGTTTATCAACTGGTGAGTTTTTTTTTTTTTTTTTTTACTAATTTCCAATATACAAATATATATGGTGACGCTCTCTCTACTGCTATTTGCTTTGTGGAGGCTATGGACGAGGAAAGAAAAGGAGATTGCAGTTGTAACTCACAGTGGCTTCTTGAAGGGTCTCTTAAGCTCTTTCGGGAAGGATTGTAACGATGATATAAAGAAAGAGCTATCTATACGGTTAGAGTTTAAACACAAACCTTATAGTATATAACTTTCAAGAATGTAGAAACTGTTTACTAATAGAAAACAATTCTCTAACTTTGTTCAGTTTCAACAACTGTGAGCTTCGCTCAATGATCATCGTGGACCGAGGGTAAGCAAAAGATTTACAATAAGTTTTGAGTCTTGACAGAATTGAAATAAGATCTAAGAGTGTGTTGAAGAGAGCACATGTTTCTAAGATTTTTTTTTTGGGTGTGTAGGAAGCTGGGGACTGATTCTGCCGATACCACAAACTATGTCCTGGGAAGGTTCCTCAAGGACTTGATCTTCCAGGTGGCTAATTGGCTCAAGAGTAAGAGAGAGCACATGTTTCTATGATTTTTTTCCCTTCTAAAATAATAAATTATAGTAAAACCTCTATAAAGTAATAAAATGATTATAAAATAAAAAAATTATCGTGTCCCGAATCAGACCAATGTAAAAATCGATAAAATATTAAGAAAATGTATTTTTAGAAATCTCTATGTAAATGATGAAAATCTTGTAAGTAGTGTAGCATTTGATCTTTTCGCTTTCACCCACAAATGCATTTGTTGAACTCTTAAAATTGGATTGTAGGTAAAGTGCTAATGAGTAATATATATTGCTGTAAACATAAGAAACAAATATCTCTAACTGATTGAGGTCAAAGGAAAGTATAAAGTATGTATGGTAATCTTTGTTATGTTCTGGAGCATCTTGTCTGAAAAGAGAAGAGTGAGATGGTTTATTGTTCTTAGATTGCTTAGAAAGCTAGAAGCCCCCAAGTACTTGGAATTAATCTTACCACTGGTTTTAGAAAAGTGTTTACTCCACTGCTAGTTAATTTGTGAGATCTTCATAATTTTGTCTCTTCTTTTTGGAGTTTCTTATTTATAAGAAGATTGGATTATTTTATGGCAGCTCTTATTAATGCATTTGAATAAAACAAAGAGAAAGTTCCATAAACTACGAAAATCACCCTTAAGATTTGTTTATTTTTATGTTGTTTCGAGCGGTTATGTTATGTTTTTTTTTAACAAAAAATGGATACTTTATTTTTATTTCTCAATGGAGTTATATATGAATGACGAAAAAAAAAAACTACAATCAGTTATGATTAATGGGAATTTTGACTTCATAGCAACAAATTATTCATTATTTAGGTGGACATAAAGTGTTTAACCCCTTAAATTACTGCACTATTTAAGACAAAAATACCCCCTATTTAAATGAGATTTAATTAGATGTTTATTGATGAATGAGGTTTAATAATTTAATTGATGCATGGAGAAAAAATGAGCTAACTACATAGTTACCGTGTAAGTTTCAAATGAGCTAACTACATAGTTACCGTATAAGTTTCATATTAAATGTTTTAGTGTCATATACAAAAATGGACTTATATACATGTTAAATGTTAAATGTTTTAAATATGCTACATATATTGTTAACATATAATTCATGGTAACATCATATAGATTG
Source organism: Cardamine flexuosa (assembly GCA_963555745.1). NCBI lineage: Eukaryota > Viridiplantae > Streptophyta > Magnoliopsida > Brassicales > Brassicaceae > Cardamine > Cardamine flexuosa. Next base: position 20,742,906 of record OY743219.1, read on the forward strand.
TGAGTAACTGATAATCCTCTGTAAAAACAAATTAACAGTTATTAAATATTGAAGTAACCCGCATATTGAAGCAAAAAAATGATTTAGTCAAATATATCATTGAAACATAATTATAAATATGTTAACTATTTTATATGATATTTAATTAATCCATGTAAACAAAACTAACCAATGTAATTTTTTTAATATGCTACTTATATGGTTAACATGTAACTCATAGTAACATCATATAGATTATGATAATCGTTATACCCTTTAAAAAAAACTAACATATGCTAAATATTTCAGTAACATGAATATTAAAACAAAAAGTATAATTTAGTCAAATATATCATTGTAACATAATCATAAATATGTTAACTATGCTACATGATATTAATTATGTTAACGCTCACACTGTTAATAAGTTACTTATCTTGTTAACATTTAATTTATTTTGATCAATACATATTTTAATATGATACTAATACAATATATCTTACCCTAAATTTAATGAAAAATCAATAAATCAACTTACCCATCTTAAAAACAAAATTGTGTCGTATAATGGAATTATTAATCCAAAGAATATAGAAAAAAACATTCACATTATTAATAAGCTATTTATCTCGTTAATACATAATTTATTCTACTCAGTAAATATATAATTTTTCAAATTCTTAACATAAGTTTCAAATTGTTTAGAAAATATATTTTTTTTAAACCTAACCTATGTTAAATGTTTTTAGTTTCCTATAAATATTTTTTACTTTTCAATATGCTATTTATATGGTTAAGGTATAATTCATGGTAAAATAATTTTTGTTTGTTTTTTTTTTGCCGGCAGAGATTGTGGTAACATCATATACAGATTGTAATAAATCAAGTAACCTGAACACTGAAGAAAAACGTAATTTTGTCAAATATATTATTGTAAGAGAATCATAATTATGTTAACTATATTACATGATCTTAATTAGATTTAATGCTTCTCATTGTTAACAATGGATTTATATTATTTAATCAATATTCTAATATGCTACTAACTCATTATTTCTTGTTTCTTATTTCTTATCCTAATTTAATAAAAAAATTCATAAACCAAATTAACAAATATCAAATCAATTGTGGTAGGGGTAATTGCTTATATGCATAACACACCCTATGAGAGAGAACTAAATAAAAATAAACCAATTTCTTAATAAATAAACTTATGTATATATTAATAGCTATATAACCCTATATATTTTCATTACCACCATTTTTAAAATATGGTTTATCTTTGATTTTGATATTCTTATTTTATTTGTATATATCGTCTGCATTAACCGAAAAGAAAGAAGAAGCGAAATAATAAAGACAAAATATACTCAAGTGTTTTGTTATCACAGATCTTATGATCCTAACATGCAACAAAATCCTAGAGGACCTTACAAATGTTTAAGTCATAGGAATATACTCTTATGTTAACTTTTAATTGACCTTTACTATGTGTTCTCTACTTACTAATTCATCACTCTCTTCTTATTTGCATCTACATATATTCGTCATCTTCATTCCCTCTACATATTATTAACCACTAAGTGAGTACCCACGCGATGCGTGAGTTTCTGTTTCGTCAAATTTTTTATATTAAAATTTATCTCGGATATGTTTTAATATTTTTGAAAAACATACTCTAGATAATTATATATGTTGTTTAGTATCATTCAAACTTGAAACTTATGTGGCATGTGAAACTTGTGAAAAAATAAATTGTTAGTATAAGTTTAACTAAATCAACTGTATATGCAATCTAAACTAAAATAATCATTATTAACCATGTGACTATTTTTATTTTTGAAAAACATACTCTAGATAATTATATATGTTGTTTAGTATCATTCAAACTCATGTGGCTTGTAAATCTTGTTAGAAAATAAATTAGTAGTCTAGGTTTAACTAAATCAACTGTTTTTGTAATCCAAGTTAAAATAATTATTATTAACCATATAATACAAAAGAATTATATAATTTCCGTTTACCTACTATATAGATAATTTGAGTTTCATTTGGTTTATTAATTACTAAAAAGAAATGGAAAGTTAAGGAAGATTTGAAATCATGAAAGTGAAAGATAAGAAGATGATGAATGATTTATTATTTTAATGATATATTTTTATCGATAAAAATATGATTTTGAATACATAAGAATCATATATTTCTATTTAACAACTATATAGATAATTTGAGATTAATTTAGTTTCTAGTTACTAAAAAGAAACGGAAAAATTAAGGTAGAGTTGGAATCATGAAAGAGAAGACAAACATGTATGATTTATTATTATTAATTATAAATTTCTATCGATAAAAATAAAATGATATGTCATTAAAAGAAGTGTTGAATATGTGGTGATTTTCTTCTCATACATATTTTTAGTTTATATATTTACTTAATATTTAAAATTTGAGATATAATCATTTGAATTATTTTTTTATTATAATATATAAAATATTTAGTAAAAAAACTAAACAATTTATCAAAAACAGACAAAAAAATATTAATATATTGATTTGATTTCTTATATATAATATAAACATAAATAATAATTTAATTGACCACACTGATATATAATATAAAAATAAATCATAAACTAATATACATTGTAACTACTCAAGTATAATTAACAAAAATAATAGTGAGAAATATGATTAACTATGTAAAAAAGATGATGAAAATATAAGATAAGTTAAAGTCTTGAATTATGTAATGTGTATGCTTTATGGGCTTTTATAAAGTGTAATTTGTATTACTTAATCTTGAATGATTTTAAAGTATTTAAAGTGGATTAATTGATTTGTCAAGAATTAATAGTTTGGGGAGGTGGTTGAAAATTGATGACATGTCATATTAAGAGAGGAAAGGAAAATTGATGATGTATTATTTAATATTTGATGATTTTTAATTAACCTGAATTAATTTACTTGTCAAGAATTAATATTTTGATGAGGTGGTTGAAAATTGATGATGTGACTACATATTAAGAAAAAAATGAAAGTTGATGTGTCGATGCTGGAGAGACTCCTTTCAACCATTATATATAGGATTTCTCTTCTATCATTTATTTAAAAAATTTCATCTGATCTTTGTTATTTTTGGTTGAAAAGACGAAACATCTCCTTAATCTCCTTTATATTTTCTTGTTGCTCTTCATCACATCTCTGAAAATATAAAATTTTTATTTCACTTATCATAGTCTTCATTTATAATATTGAAAGTTTGATGGTGGTAAATGGTAATGTGAACTTATGTATTTGTTTGCAACTTCAAAGAAGTTTAAATGGTTTCATTATCATTTTAAAGAAAATTTCCCTTAACTTCTAAATGTGAGATTTTCTTTGCTTTAATATTTGGTTTTACTTTGAGAAATACTCTCATCTACACATTATCCATTGGATGGTGAAATTGTTCATGTAAATATCAGTTTATAATTTAGTAATAGCACTTAGAAACAAAGTTATTATTAATTCTGCATGAGTTTGATGGATGATTTTAAGGACAGAAATGCAAAGAAAATTATATTTCAACAATATATATTATTTTTAATAGACCATTTATGAAATTAGAAACGGTTTTATTAAGCAGTTGTGTCATTTTATTTCTATTACTATTATTATAATTTTGCATAAAAAATAAAAAAAACATAATTTTTCTTTTTGCTTAGGGTATCCAAATACGTTGGACCGGTCCTGATTAGTAGGTTAGTCTTCCTGATGCTTCTTTTTTGGATGTGACTATCTCAAGTTTGTTGATGTATAAGCTCTTACTGATGGTTCTCTTTATTTCCATTATCTTCAACTTTATGTAATCATAATTAATATCTCTTCAAGATAGAAATATTTTAGTCTTTGGTCTTTTTTGTTATTATAAAAGGGTTGAAAGGTGTGATTTTTGCTTTCATTTTTGTTTGTTTTTGTTGAAGACTAGAACACTACTTTACATTCTAATGTAGTTTGTTTACTTAATCAAAACTCTGAAAAGATGAGATTTTTTAGTCCTTGGTCTTTTGTTTTGGTTCTTATTTGGTTGAAAGGTGTGAGTTCTGCTTTCATCTTTGTTTTCTTTGTTAAAAATTATACTACTTTATATTGTCATGAAATGTTGATTTTTTTGCTTTGATCTTTGGTGTTTTTGTTGAAAATAACATTCCTTTTAATTCTTATGTATTTGTCTGTCTTAATCAAAGAAAGGGTGATTACTGATGTTCACCGCACGACGCAGCACAACTTGTTGGACCTGTTACAACATAGGAGATTAAACAAGTTGTTTTTTCAATGCCCTCTGATAAGGCTCCGAGACCTGATGGGTATCCCGTTGAATTCTATTGTGAGGCTTGGTCAGTTGTGGGAAAAGATTTGATTACAGCTGTGCAGTCCTTTTTTCTCTACGGATTTATGCCTTGTGGAGTAAACTCTACAATTTTGACTCTACTCCCTAAGCAAGATGATCCGAAAGCTATGAAAGATTACTGCCCCATTGCCTGTTGTAATACAGTCTACAAATTCATCTCGAATATCATCGCAAACAGATTGAAGGAAACGTTGCCACAAATGATAGAATGGAACCAAAGTGCATTCGTTAAAGACAGGTTATTGTTAGAGAATGTTTTGCTAGCAACAGAACTAGTAAAAGACTATAATAAGGATACAGTCTCGTCTCGGTGTGCAATTAAATTTGACATCTCAAAAGCATTTGAAACCGTTCAGTGGGAGTTCATTACTTCAACTCTACGAGCTATGCATTTTCTGGAGCAATTTATCCACTGGATCTATCTATGTATGTCAAAAGCTTCCTTCTCGATTGTTATTAATGGTGAGCTTTCAAGATTTTTTAATAGTGAGAGAGGCCTGCTCCAAGGTTGTTCCCTATCCCCTTATCTATATGTTATCGCTAGTAATGTGTTGTCAAGAATGTTAAACAAAGCAGCATGTGATGGGCTCTATGGTTATCATCCAAAATGTCAAAAAGTGGAAGTTACTCATTTAAGCTTTGCGGAGATATCTTGATTTTCACGGATGAGAAGCCAGAATCAATCTCGGGTATTATTGAAGTATTCAAAAATTTTACAAAAATCTTGGGACTTAACATAAATGCTTCGAAGTCTTCAATTTTTTCAACAGGCATTGACAAGGCGAAGACGATAAGTGCATCAAAGTCTAGGGCTGGAGAGTAGTGAACTACCAATCCAATATTTGGGTTTACCGTTAACCACAAAAATGATGAGTCGTCTTGATTATGAGCCCTTCATTGACAGATCAGAACCTGTTTGTTATCTTGGGCAGGTAAGAGCCTATCATATGCAGGGCGCCTTCAGCTAATCAAGTCGGTGATAATAAGTATATCAAATTTTTGGTGCTCAGTTTTCCGCTTACCACAGAGATGTCTTGACGAAATTGAGGGACTGTGCAGTGGTTTCTTATGGGGTGGTTCATCAAATATTAGAAAAAAAGTTAAAGTCTAGTGGGATGATATTTGTTGTCCAGTGCAATAAGGGGGTTTGGGTATACGTTGATTGCAAGATTCTTCTTGTGTGTTCTCACTCAGCCTAATATGGAGATTGCTCACTAGTTCTGGATCCCTAAGGGTTGCTTGGACACATGCTTATTTGTTGAAACAAAACTCATTTTGGAATGAAAATGATGGCACCTTGGGGTCATGGATTTGGAGGAAACTACTCAAACTGCGTAATCTAGCAAAAGATTTTATTCATTGGGAGGTTTGTAATGGAGAACACACATATTTTTGGTGGGACAGTTGGTTACCTATAGGGTAACTCTATGGTAAAGTAGGTTTAGCAGGTCCAAGAAATATTGGTGTTGGTTTATTGAGCACGGTGGCTGAAGTTGTTCATGAGAATCAGTGGCGGGTTAGAAGAGGCAGGGCTCCAATTTTTCAGCAGATAGAAGTAGCTGTCCAAGCACACCCTCTGCCTAGGCAGGTTGGTGGCCCTGATATTGCATTGTGGCGTCATGCGCCTGATGATTACAAAGCGGATTTCTCCTCTCGCTGTACGTGGAACAAGGTTCGACAAGTTAGAAGTGAGGTTCCTTGGCACCACTCTGTCTGGTTTACCCAGGCTATTCCAAGGTACTCCTTTATCACTTGGCTTGCTGTTCGTGATCGCCTTTCCACCGGTACACGCACTCGCTTATGGGGTCAAACCCATATCTGCTTATTCTGTAGAGAACCGGATGAATCACGGGACCATCTATTCTTTGCTTGTCCATTCTCTTTCATTATTTGGACTGAAGTTTCTGAGACCCATTTGGGTAATCTGCTCACTCCTGACTGGACATTATCCTTAAGACGGCTCAGCTCTACTCGTATTCGATCTCTAGACAAAATTTTGTTGCAACTGGCTTTTCAGTCCACAATCTACCATATATGGAGAGAACGAAATGGAAGACGTCATGGACAAGTAAGCCACTCTACAGCCTCCTTGGTTCGCACTATTGTCAAAGTTATACAGGACCGGATCACCTCACTCCATTATGCTGAGGACTGCAAACTAAGCGGTCTTCTCCAGCGATGGATCTCCACCCAATCATAGTTTTTTATCCGTTAATTATGAAGCCACCATAGTTTCAGATGAAAAATTCAGAATCAGTTTTTAACAATGTTCTACATCATGTAATTATACTCTATCTTTCAATATAAATTTCACATTTAAACCAAAAAAAAAAAGGGTGATTTTTCATTTGTACACATAAGTTAACACATCAGATTTTCTGTGCCACATAATTAATGAAATCAAACTGTGTAAACCAATCAAATCATTTCAATTATACACATAAAATAATAATCATAATATTTGTTTACCATGTATAACTAATAAACGAATTTACTAAACTAAACATATCATTTTTATTATACACATCCTATAATATTTAATTTTTTACCATGAATAAATCAGTGAAAAAACTTTATAAACAAATCAAATCATTTTATTTATACATATTCTATAATATTTGTTTTTTACCATGAATAAAAATACATATGTTGATTACCTGATTTTTTAACCGACCTAATCGAGTTTCATGTCATTGATTAGCATTAGTTTAAGTTCTATTAAGCTAATTTTGTCTGTTGGATTGAAAGTGCAGAGCTTGGAATTTTTTAACCGACCTAATCGAGTTTCATGTCATTGATTAGCATTAGTTTAAGTTCTATTAAGCTAATTTTGTTTGTTGGATTGAAAGTGCAGAACTTGGAATTTTTTCAATGTTAGTTTAAAAGAAAAGAAAGTTGTGGAATTCTCAGACAAAGATTTGAGAATTAAGATTTTCGGATTGGGGGGAAGGGTTTTCTATTATGGTATCCTCAAATTTTTTTGAAGATTTTGAGTTTTTCAATATTGTACATCCATGATTATCAACTCTAAGAATATTTCAACATAAAAGAAATTTTAGGAATTGTTAATGAATACTTTTTAATGAGTGAAAGCTAAAAAAAAAAACATGACAAAAGAATGTTTCATATGTTAGATACGAATAAGGAAGCATTGGTAATGGAAATTGTTGAGACAACAATGAGTGAAGAAGGAGAAAAGGGTTATCGGGTAAGAGGTACACTTTATATGAAATATAAACAAAAAATGTGAATGTAAAACTCATTTTGTGTTCCAATTTCTAATATTTTTCACTTTTATGTCACTGATACAAAGTATGAGATGAGTTTTTTTACTCATAAAACATCCACTATGGGTTGTTTGTTATTTCTTGAATGTTTTTAAATTTTCTTATAGAGTTTAAAACATATTTGTACGCATGATATAAAAACTTGACTAAAAAAAGAGTTTTAAATGAAATGTAAATAATTAACTGTTTTTCTAATAATTTTCCAATATATATCATTACCTATTTTTAATATTTTTATTTTGCTATATTAAAAGAAATTACTTGATATCTAATACACTAATTTGTCATTTAAAAAAAAAAAAAAAGAACACGGGTAAGCATTGATATTAGGGAAAAAGATAAGGAGAAACATTGACAATGATACTTTATATGTTAATTATGCTAGATATTCAAACCAAATGAATTATTAATAACATTAATTCTTTTATTATGTCTTCTTTTGATCACAACATATTCACACGAAAAATATTACACTATAAACTTCAAATCAAATACAATTTGGATTAAATACAAAAAAAAGACTTTAAGAAAAAATTATTTCCAAATGGAAACCCCTACTGCTTTCAAAACTTTTCTCAGGATACTCTGTTTGAAAATAAATTTTTCAAAAAATCTATTTTAGACATTTTAACAAATTTATCATTATTCTAAACAAATATTAAAATAGTTTATAATGGTTAAATACAAATCAGTTGATTAAAAAAATTGGTTTGTTCACAAAAAATATTTCACTAAAACTAAATATAAACAAATTATTTATTAAAAAAACTGTAACGTAGCGCGGGTATTTATCTAGTTATAATAATAACTCTTTAGTTTTTGTTTATCTAGACGATTTTGACCAATGCTAATAGTTATTTTGGTCTACTAGTTTTAGTTCATCTCAAGACAAACACCAAAATAATAACTTTAAATTAACATTTTTAGAAACCAATTTACTTTTCACTTTCCATCATTTGTTGTTGTTTTCAGATATTGGATTACAGCAGTTTAGATTTCATCTATCTAACATTATTGTACTCATTTTCTTTTCCATTTTGGATTGATTTACAATAAATATAGCTTCGTTTTATAAAATAATCTCCTTCATAATCTTTGGGTATTTGATTTCTTTGGTTCTCTTCATCACTTTTCTAACAATATGAACTTTTTAGTTTCACTTATCATAGTCTCCATTTATAATATTGAAATTTTGATGGTGGTAAATGGTGATGTGAACTTATGCATTTGTTTGCAACTTCAAAGATGTTTAAGTGGTTTCATTATCATTATTTTTTTTAAATCGCCCTTAATTAACTTCTAAATGTGAGTTTTTTTTTACTTTAATCTTTGGTTTCACTCTGATATATATTCTCATATACACATTATCCCTTGGACGGTGAAATTGAAATGTTATATAATATTCTATTTTTGGAGGGTATTTTTCTTTTTTCTTCAGTGATTCAAGTAGCTTAGATGTTACAATAATATTTTTGATCAAGACAAATATGTCTGATATATTGTTAGAATTGCTGATGTATCTTTGATTTAAAAGAATTTTACAAAAACAAAAATGAAGGATTAATTAGTGCGGACTTTTTGGTTTGTTGTCCTCACGAAGTAAAAGAAGTTTACTGTTCCAATTAATTAACAAATCCAACACATTACGTGTAGTTTATTATGTTTTACAAGATGAATACCGGAAGGCCGTAGTATTACGTGCGGATTTATATTTAGAATCATTACCTTGATTTCTACATGATTTCTACATGATTTCGCATGTACATGTTTGCAACCAAATGATTCGTTTTCTTGTAAACGCAATCTGAAATGGTTAGATATATGACTAAAATATTTTAAAAGCTTGGAATTTTTTTTAACAAAGATTCGAAAATGGAAAACAAAAAAATCATGTTGTATCAACAACATACACCTCCCACCTCTGTAAATACCAATCAATGCATTATAATTTTTATTCTATTTTTCATACAATCAATATGTAAGTGATTTACATTTGGCATCAACCCTTTCTCTACATATGATATTATTCTATGTAACAATATCCACGTCTGCACATACACATTCCATTAGTAATTGTAAATACACTAGTTACTACTCGCTATAAACGTAAACATTGAATATTTTTAAATCCAAATATGAAAATATTGTTAAAAATATAGTGTTGATCAATTTTCTTTACAACTCAACTTTGATTAATAATACGTTTTCACAATTTATATAAGATAAAATTACAAATACATTATGATTTCATTTTATTGTAACACATCATTTTAACTTTTGCCGGATAAAAATCATAACTCCTTATCGGACCAGTAACAAGGATATCACCATCGCTATATATAAATCCACATTTCATTTGAACTATCGTTCTAATTAACAATTTATAATGCACAACTATATGCAATCTGATATTCTTTTACACTGCACAATGAAACCATCAATGTTTTTTTTTGTTGACTAATAAAATTGACATTACAAAGTGTAATTATTTTATTGTCTAAACGTGTTCGGATGTTGAGTTTGATTTCGTTTTTGTTGCTGTTAAAATGAATTTGATTTCTTTTTTGTTGCTGTTGAAATGAATTTGATGTCTTTGCTGTGTGCAATTATAGATTCGGGAAACGCAAATACAAACATAGATAGAGAAATGCAAATGAAAATGGAAACACAGATTAGCGTTTTAAGATAAAGAAAACAATTGTATAGGCAACTGATTATTTGTTTTTATATTAAAAAAGTACTGATATTATTTTTCTTATAGCAAATGCTATTTAACTTGTTACATTGCCTCACTACAAAGAACTACATGGCATTTTGAAGGTGTTTAACATGTCATGTAGTTTTAGTTTCAATTTTCAATCAAGCATCTGGTTAGTCCTTTTCAGGACTGCATGCCGTTCTAGATCCATGTTATGATTAAGATCCACTTCATCAAGCGTCCACAAATAAGCACATATGTACCTGATTATAGGGATACAGTCGTCAATAGTTTAAGCTCTGCAAAAAGAACGATGTGTTATGCTCTATTGCAAAGCCCTCTAGAATTTAAAGGAGATATTAAGAACTCAAAGATTAATAAAGAATAACTCTTTTATTGCTTTAGAAACTTACTCAAAACTAAATCTCTCAATCTCTCTATCTTAATCTCTCTAAACTCATAAGTTATACCACACCTTGTTATCTTCTTATATAGAGAGAGACCTAGATTAATTTCCTAATCCTTTTAGGAAAACATACAAATACATATTTAGATAATTTCCTAATCTCTTTAGAAACCATAACTCGGTACGATTAGGATAGCTTATGACTCAAGCTTTCTTCAAGCTTAAGTCAACATTCTCCCCCTTAAGCTTGAACTCGATTTTCGCCAAATCTTTAACTCAAATGGGATCTCTCATTTCTTTGAATTTGATTTTACCAAGAGCCTTTGTTAGGATGTTCGCCTTTTGCTCATTCCCAGGAACATGTTCTACTTCTATTTGTCCATTTTCAACACATTCTCTAATGAAGTAATTCTTGTATGTATGTGTTTACTTCGACCATGAAACACCGGGTTCTTAGTGAGAGAAATTGCTGATCGGTTATCAATTTGAATGACAACTTTCTCACATTGTAATCCAGTGATCATGCCAAGCCAATCTTGGAGCCAAATCGCTTTCCTTGCTGCTTTAGTATCTGCCATGAACTCGGCCTCACAAGAAGATAATGCAACAGTATCTTGTTTTTATGAACACCAAGAGATTGGACTTCCACCAAGATAATATATATGACCTGTTGTGCTCTTTCTATCATCTGGATCAACATTGTGGCTACTATCGCTGGAGCCTATCAGCTTTGTTACCTTTGAAGTTGCACGTTCAAACATTAAACCAAGACTGGTGGTACCTCGTAAGTATCTCAAGCATTGTTTCATTGCGGCTCCATGAGATTCTTTCGGACTTTGCATATACCGACTCAGTACTCCTATGCAATAAGAAAAGTATGGTCTGGTATGAAATAAGTAACGGAGACAGCCTACATTTTTCCTGAAATTTGTAGCATCAACTTCCTTTTCCTTTTCAGATTTGGATAGTTTGAGTCCAGACTCCATTGGCGTGTGAACTGGGTTACAATCTCTCATCCCATCTTTTTCTAGGATTTTTAGAACATAGCGATCTTGATTTAGTGTTATCCCACCTTCGTGTTGACACACCTCCATTCCAAGGTAATATGTTAATTTCCCAAGATCACTCATCTCGAACTTAGAAGACACCTCCTTTTCAAACACATCAATGATCTTCATATTTGTCCATGTGACAAACAAATCATCTACATAAACCGCTACAAGGAGAAGATTTTCGCTTACCACCTTTCCAATGGCTCTTTAGAACATTTCTCAAACTTGAGCTCCTTGAGAATTTGATTTATTTTATTTTTCCATGCTTTTGGTGCTTTCCTTAGTCTATACAAAGCTTTGTTAAGTTTATAAACCTTGTCTTCAGATCCCTTTTCTTTAAAACCCCCTGGTTGTGTGACATAGACGGTTTCTTTCAACTCTCCACAAAGAAAAGCTGTTTTAACATCAAGGTGATGTATTTCCCATCCATTTGAAGCTACAAGTTTGATAAGAAGTCGTATTGTCTCAAGCCAAGCTACTGGAGCAAACACTTCATCAAAATCTACTCCACGTTGCTGCACATATCATATGGCGACAATCCGAGCCTTATGTTTATTAATGCTTCCATCGGAATTGCGTTTGAGCTTGAATACCCACTTTAAGCCAATTGGTTTTGCATCATACGGAAGATCTACCAGATTCCATGTTTGATTTTTGATGATCGAATGAAACATAATCATAAATATTTAAGTAACCCGAATATTGAAAAAAAAATGATATAATCAAATATATCATTGAAACATAATCATAAATATGTTAACTATTTTATATGATACTAGATTAGGACCCGTCTGATGGACGGGTTTTAAAATATAAAAATAAATTAAATTTTAAAAAAGTTTAACTAAAATTTGTTATAGGTGATGTATCTTAATATATATATTTATGCATGTCTTGAGCTATATAACAGAAAATAATTGATTTTCACAACTTTTTTCATTCTATGATAGTTAATTCTCTTATCCACATTACCACTTTTAATTTCCAATAGAAACCCCACCATATTCCTCCCTCTTTCACATCTATATTTGTACATGAGAAATGCTTTAAAAAATAAAAGTTTTAATCTTCTCTAACGTCAAGAGCCAAGGAATTTAAATGTAAAAATATCTATTTTGTTAATTTCAACGCGTTTAGGATTAGACATGTTTGATGCTTTACAATTTTTTAAAAATATTAATCTTCTCTAACGTCAAGAGCCAAGGAATGGAGAAATAAAAATACCTATTTTTATTATGTATTTAATTTATTTTTATTATTTTTATTTTTGAAAACTAAACAATAAGAATTAACATATATATTAGAAAATAAATAAAAATACCTATTTTAGCATGTATTTTATTTTATTTTTTGGCTTGAATTTTTGATTAAGCAAAAATAATAATACAATAGTTTTATACATGTCAGAATCTCATCGATCAACCAACACATATCATCATTATGTTATTTATAATTTAATGGTATATTTATTTTAGAAAATAAATAAAAAATATTTTTTTCATGTATTTAATTTTATATTTTTTGTTTTCATAATACAACTATTTTTATACATGTCATAATCTCATCGATCAACTAACACATATCAGCATCCTGTTATTTATAATTTAACAGTATATTTAGGAAAACATATTTTTTTAATTTATCAATAAACATTCTCATCAAGTAAGAGTATATTCATTCCTACTGGTTCATTGTTTTTATTCTGATTTCTTGCCTCCTAATTTCTTTTTTAAATTGTGAATATATCAAAATATTATTTTAATTTTATTAAACATGTTTTTATTTTTTGTTACTACAAAATTGGAGTTTCTATTTTATACATATACAAAATTAGAATTTCTTTAATTTTTTATAAAATGTAGATATGTCATAATATAATTTTTAGTTAATTAAACATATTTTTGATGAAGTTGTTATCTTTCCTTTTATATTTGTATCTCTTTTTAAAAATTTCCAAAAACTTTAAAATTTTATTTCTAAAATGTAATTATGTCAAAATATTATTTTATTTTTATTAAATACTTTTAAATTTTTGTTACTATAAAATTGGAATATTTTTTATAGAGATAATAGAATTACTTAACTTTTATTTTTATTGATAACTAATTCGTTTATTTAATTAAACACTTGTTAAAATCAATAAGACTTCCTAACACTATTGATCTTCAAACTTTTCAAGAAGGGAATGGTGTACAGAACCTTGAATAGTATTGTCCTATATAAGAATTAAAATTAGGTTCTAGTTAGATAATATATTGTTTAAATTTAGTAGTACATATTTTTTTAATTTAACAATAAAACTAACTTTTTCATCAAGTAAGAGTAAATTCATTTTTATTAACTTTTTTTTCCATATTTTTTTGCCTCCTACTTTCTGATTAGACGATATACGGTATGATGGTATGAGCGTTTTCTATTGAGTTGATATAATGTCAAATACTCCCTGATGTTGTTTAGAATTTCAGAACTCATTGTTTTCCTCTTGAAATTTGATAGTCTTGAAAGTATTAAACAAATAATCAGAAATTCAAATAGAAGTTTATATATAAAATTATTAAATTAGAATCATAGTAACATATATTGTTGTGATCAAACCCTTATTTGCATTAGAATAATATTCATGAAATTAGAATTTAGGTATAGTTTTTGAACTGTTTAGATATTTAAAAGTTTTTTTTTGTTTTGAATTTGAGAAACTTTCAAATTGTTTATATTGAGGTGGGAAATTATAATTTACTTTTTCTTTTAGTTTTTTTTTCCTTTTTTATAGTTTTTTTGTTTGGATTAGGAAATTTCTTTAAAATTTTTATAATTGTTTTTTTTATTTTAATTTTCAATAACCTTAAAATTTCCTTTCTAAATTGAAAATATATCAAAATATTATTTTTGTATTAAATATTTTTTTAAAAATATGTTTATTATTGAAAATTAATTTTTTATTTAATGGTTATTAACTTTTCTTTTATATTTGTATTCTTTTTTAGAATCGTCAAAACTTTAATTTTCTTTTTCCTTGTTTTGATAATTAATGTTTCTTTTTAACTGTTATTAACTTTACTTTTATAATTGTATGATTTTTTAAATTGCCATAAACTTAACATTTCCTTTAAAATTTAAATATGTTTTATGTTTTGTTAGTATAGAAAAGTTGAATTTATATTTTACAGATATGTAAAATTAGAATTAATTAATTTTCCTTTTTTATTGGTAATTAATACTTTTATTTAATAGTTTTTAAATTTACTTTTATAATTGTCTGACTTTTTAAAATTGCTATAAACATTAAATTTCCCTTTAAAATTTAAATATGTATTTTGTTTTTTGTTAAAATGTTTTTTATATTTTCTTACTATAGGAAAGTTTAATTATTGTTGTAGATATGTAAAATTAGAATTACTTAATTTCCTTTTTTATTGATAATTAATACTTTTATTTAATTAAATACATGTCAAAATCTGATCGTTTAAATTGACACGTGTCATGATCATGTGAGTTACTAACTTTGAATAATTTATCTTTATATAATAAGATTTAATTAATCCATGTAGATAAAACCAACCAATGTAAAATGTTTTTAATGTGCTACTTATATGGTTAACATGTAATTCATGGTAACATCATATAGATAATGATAATCGTTATACCTTTTTTAAAAAATAACATATGCTAAATATTTCAGTAACATGAATATTGAAACAAAAAGTGTAATTTAGTCAAATATATCATGGTAACATAATCATAAGTATCAAGTATGTTAACTATGTAGTCTATGTTACATGATATTAATTATGTTGACGCTCATACTGTTAATAAGTTACTTGTCTTGTTAACATTTAATTTATTTTACTCAATACATATTTTAATATGATACTAATCCATTATATCTTACCCTAAATTTAATGAAAAACCAATAAATCAACTTACCCATCTTAAAAAAAAGATGTGTCGTATAAAGGAATTATTAATCCAAAGAATACAGTAAAAAAATTCACATTGTTAATAAGCTATTTATCTCGTTAATATTTAATTTATTCTACTCAGTAAATATATATTTTTAAATTCCTAACATAGGTTTCTATTTTTTTAGAATTTATATTTTTAAACCTAACCTATGTTAAATGTTTTTAGTTTCCTATAAATAATTACTTTTCAAGATGCTATTTATATAGTTTAACATATAATTCATGGTAACGTCATTTTTGGTTTTTTTTTTTTTGCCGAGAGAGATTGCGGTAACATCATATAGATTGTGATAAATCGATATGCTCTATAAAAAAACTAACACATGCTGTAAACATTCACGTAACCTGAACACTGAAGAAAAAATGTAATTTTGTCAAATATATTCTTGTAAGAGAATCATAAGTATGTTCACTGTGTTACATGATATTAATTAGATTAGTGCTTCTCATTGTTAATAAACTACTTATCTTGTTAAAAATTAATTAATCTTATTCAATCAATATTTTAATATGCTACTAACTCATTATTTCTTACTAGAAAATGTACCCGGGCGTTGAACGAGATTTCATTTTTATAACACTATAAAAATATGTAAATTTAGAGACAGTCATGTTCATTTTATGAAATTAAATTATTATTTTTATTATTTATAAACTATCTATAAGTACATATCTATAATTTATAAACCCTAAATGTAAAAAAATATGTTATTTATTTTAAATTATTTTATAAACTAAACTATATTATAAATTTATATTTAATTTTAACACATTTATTCTCTTCATTCATTTTTTACTATTGTTTTAGTACACAATGATTCTCTTTCTTCATTCTCATATTCTTTTAATTTATTGATATTTTTTATGATTAAATAATCTAAATAATTTTTCAGTTATTTAAAAAACAATTAGAAACATTTATAAAAATAATTACTAATGTCTCAAAATAACACGTGGTATTTTAGCACTCAGAGAAAAATATTTTTAAAATATATAATATATTACTTCCTTGAAACATGACTAATTTTATACAGTATGTTTATTTACTTTTATTCATCCTTAATTTTATATTTTCTCATCATAGTGATATATATATTTTTTTAAATGTATATTTCATAGTAAATTGTTTCCTATTTTTATTCTATAAATTTTATTAGTAATGATTTTGGTAAACTTTTAAAGATTATTTTTAAAATTTTCAATGTAGTTATTATTTTGTATATTTTTTTAGATTTTTCATTTTCTTTCATTTTAATATGTTTCAAACAACAACACATAATTATATTTAACAATAATTACACATCATTACCTTTTCAATTCATTTATTAGTTTAATTTTAGTCATATAATAGCTCACATTATTTCTATTATTTCAAATGTTTATATAAATTTTATATATATTCAAAGTTTAAATGATATATTAATTAAAAATAAGTATTAGATAAATTTAATCTGATATTTAATTATTTAGTGCTGATGTGGACAGTTTTAGAGGAGAGAAAACTCTGTCATTATATATACTAGGAGATAACCCGTGCAAATGCGCATGTTTTATTATACTTTGATTTGAAATAATTTATTTTAACTCTTTACTTTTATTATTGATTTTTTTGCTTTTATCCAAATTTTTGTTATCTACATTATCCGAATTTTTCTTTATAATATATATACATATATATATATATATATATATTTGTATTTTCTTTCTTTGTATATAATTTGTTATCTTCTTGATTGTGTATTGAATTTTTTTATGGTTTATAATTTTATAGGTTTGAGTCAATTTTTAACTTATTTTGTCTTCTAATTCTTTATTTTCTTACCTTGCATTGAAATTTATTTATCTTTATTTGTTTGAAAATAGAAGTTAAATCACTCAAACAAATAAACTAAAAGAATTTATTTATTCTTCTGTTTTTATTTTTCATCAATTTACCAATTTGAAGTTTTCTTTTTGTATATATTTTATTGAATCCATCTCTTTTTCCATGTTTTGATTTTTACATTTTGTATTCATTTTTGTATAATTTGTTATCTCTCGATTTTGTATTGATTTTTTTTTTCATGGTTTATAATTTTTTAGGTTGGAGTTAATTTCTTAACTTATTCAATCTCATAATTCATAATATTCTTATCTTGCATCAAAATTTAATTGTCTTTATATGTTTTATGTTTTAAGTTAAATTTAAATCACATATATGATTTTTAATAGAAATTTAATGATTATATGTATAATTAACAGTTGAGCATATATTAATATTGATTTATGCTACTTTTTTTTTAAAAGAAAGATTAATTGCTTATATAATTTCACATGTGAAATAATAAAGTTGAGATTGACCAATAATAGTATGCTGATGTGTCATTCTTTGAGCGAGAGATATTCCCTGGAGAGTTCTCTTCAACTATTATATATAGGATGATGATAGAATTATTTTGTTTTATTTTATTTTTATGTTATGCTTAATAAAAAATGACAATGGGAATTAAATGTGTAAAAGATGATAATGAAAATGAAAAATAAGTTAAAATGTCGTATTGTGTAATGTTTGTATTTGTTGGTTTTTAAGACTTTAATTTGAAGTGTTTAATGTGTTATAGATTTTTAAGTAACTAAATTCAAATTAATTGATTTGCCGTATTTAAAAGAAAAAAAAAGCTGATGTGTCCAACTTGGAAGGCATTCTCAAATGCTGATGTGTCAAGCATGGAGAGATTCCCTTCAACCATTATATATTTGATGATTTCTTATCTTAATTTAATGACAAAGTCATAAACCAAATTAACCAATTTCAAATCAATTGTGGTAGGGGTAATTGAGTATATGCATAACACACCCCATGAGAGAGAACTAAATAAAAATAAATAAAAACCAATGTCTTAATAAAAAAAACTTATGTATGTATTAGTAGCTATATAACCCTTGATTAATTATTTGAGTAGCTTTTCATATTTTTTAGTGTTGAAATATTTTTCTGAATATCTAAAATTCAAGGTTTATTATAGTACATAAAAGTTGAATTTTCTTCCTCAGATATTTCCTAAATTAAATTTAATTGCATTTTAGTAGCAGTAGTAATAACCATGTTTTCAAATAATACTACCTTTGTAGTTAGGGCAATTACAAAAGATGACATTTGAAAAATAGAAAATTAAGTTTGGTAATGATTTTTTAATTAGTTCTCTTTTCTCTTAACATTAATTTTAGGACCAAAATATCTCTACACAATGTTAACATGGTAAGTAATTGTTTAACGATCAAAATATTTGGACTATCATCAATTCTAATTTTAACGTTGAATTATTTGTTAACATGATAAAAATATTATATCATGTGACATACACTCGCGAAGGTTTCCTTGTTGCTTTATCTTTCTCATTTAAGACTCTTTGATTTGATATTTGAAGGATTCATTAGGTTCAAGGTATTTCTCATGGAGTCGATAGAGGACGAAGTAAAAGGTAACAATTCCTCTCATTATTCCTTAGTCTTAGTCTTACAAATATTTTTAGTAGCCATACAAATCTTTGTTATATATAATTTTGATTCAAAAAATCTTATGTGAAAGAAATATATGTAACATGTTAGAATCATATAAAAACAATGTAATGTAAAAGTAAAATTAGAATCAAAGTCTTACCATCATTTTATCTCAATTGATTTTCAACTCATGCAAGAAAATAAAACATAAATTAAATTCTAAATTTTGAGAGTTAATTTAAAAACATTTAAAAAATAAATAATTCAGAGAGTTAATTTGTAAGAATTGTTGATTAATTAACTCAGAGAGATACCAACCAAGAGCTTATCTTATCTCAAACTAGGGAAGGTTGCATGTGCCGCATGAGTTTGAAATAAATATGATAAAATATGTATTATTTTGTATATATATATATATATATATATAACAAAAGTTAGTAATTTTTAATTTAAGTTGATTATATTTAATATTTTATATTACATATTTTTATTATTTATACCACATAATTATATAATCTCAAAGATTAAACACTTGTTTCAATAAATTTTTAATTTAAAATGAGGAGAAAAAGAAACATCTTTTCAGTTTTTTTAACCTAATTTATTATAAAGTAACTTGATGTTATATTTTTATGCTAAATCATGAAGAATAAATCGTAGATAAATATATCTCTATTAGTAAAAAAAAACATAAGATATATTGGTTTCAATATAGTATTATTAAAATAAAATAAAATAATCATGTTGTGATAACTTGATAGTTTTTGAACTTTATCAATGACTCTGCAAATATTTTTAGTAGCCATACAAATCTTTGTTATATATAATTTTGATTCAGAAAAACTTATGTGAAAGAAATATATAATGTGTTAGAATCATATAAAAACTAAAAACAATGTAATGTACAAGTAAAATTAGAATCAAAGTCTTATCATCATTTTATCTCAATTGATTTTTAACTCATGCAAAAAATAAAACATAAATTAAATTCTAAATTTTGAGATATGATGAGTAGGATAAGAGAATTAATATTTATAGGATGCAAACTATTGGAGGTTACATTTAGAAAATAAATAATCCAGAGAGTTAATTTGTAAGAATTGTTGATTAATTAAATAAGTAGGTACAAGTTTTGCACACCACTTAGCTATTAGACTATAATTGTTCTAATTATTTTAGATAAACTATAATTAACATAACTAAATACAAATTAGCTTTTATTTTATATGTGTAGAATATTATTTTAAGTAAAATATTCAATAATGGCATGGTAGACTAATTTATCTTTGATTTTTATAATATCTTCGAATGAGAATATTTAATAGTAGGATGATGAATAATTTCAAATTACTACAATTTAGTATGAAAAAATGATTACCACATCCATCAACTATAATTTACTACGTATAGTCCTTCTTATATATATGTATATTTAAAAATAATATGATATGAATTATTATTTTATATAAGATAAAAATATATAAAGAAGTATACAAATTATAGAGTTCAGCGAATAATTAAATTGATGTAGATATATTGTTTGTCTAATTTAATGTGTTATTTTCATTAGAGAAAAAAAACATTAAATTTTGAAAAAAGAATAGAGAAGGAAAAATGAAAAGACAAGTGTCAAATTTTAAGAGTTGTGTTTCGTAGCTCAATTTTAAGAGTTGTGTCTCGTAGCTCAATTTTGGAAAAACCTTACTATAATTAGAGAAGGAAAAATGAAATGAAAAGTGTCAAATTTTAGGAGACACATATAACATCTAATAGCTCAAATTTTAAGAGCTGCATATATGATGCATGTTTCATAACCGGTAGCTTTCAGATCTTTTAGATTCTCGAAATATCTCCCTTCACAATTCATGAGAACTATGAAATTTGGAGGCTTGTGCTCCTCATTCCAATTGGAAAGATCTAAAGAAAGTTTTAAATCTACTAGTTGGATTATGTATTCAGCAAGACAATGATATTATTACATAAGCTGAGAACAAAAAAATATTCAGAATATAATGAAGGCGAAAAGAGAACAAAACTGTTAATGTAAATATAATTCAGCCTCTATTATCACTAATTTATTATGATCAGATTCAAATTCTTATATATAAAAGGGAGTGTTTGGGGTCTCTGGAAGTGTCCACATCAAAAAAAAAAAAAGCATTTAGAAGAGCTACTGAAGTGCCATGTGGCATACTTAAAAATGTATTTTAAATTAAAGCATTAATAATCGAATCAGCTTTTAGTATTACGATAGCATGTATTTTAAATTAAAGCATTAATAATCGAATTCTCTTATGAAAATAACTCTTGAATTTCTAATTTCTACCTCCTCGATCAAATCTCTTCGTCTCCTATCTTTTCCCTGTAAAATATCTTTTCCTTTTTCTGTATAATAACTTCAAATACAGAAATCTACATTCTAACCTATTCACTACTGCTTATTCATTTTGTTTGCCCTGGATTTAAAGATGTATGAAGCCATGACAAAAAAAAGGCTTAGATCAAGCTGGTCAGGAAAAATCAAAGAGGTACAGTTATGTGTCCCCAGATAATTTAGTTTTCCAGTTATGTGTCCCCAGATTTTTCCTAAATTATGTCTCATGTGTTCCTTTGCTGTGTATTTTTGATCTCTTATATATTGTTGTTATTGGTGTTACTAGAGTTATTTTTAACTAAATAAGGTTAATGACAGTGTTCAAGCAGTCAATTCTTCCGTAACAAGGTTCATTCTTTTGATCGTTTCTTTATCAAACAAAATATCCATTCTTTTCTAATCCTCTAAATAAAATTTTGTACCTGCTTTTGGCCCTTAGGTTTTCAGCTTCTAAACCTTTGCTATTTGTTCCTTTTTCCTAGCTAATTTTTCTACCACCAAAAAAATAGGAGCTTGGTATCATCCTTTTTGATTTGGGTTCGGTTTTGATTGATAGTTAATTTCGTTTGGTTAAACTGTTTTATACAATATAAATGTTTGGTCTTTTTAGGACGATGGTGACAAAAGGATATTGATGACACGACAATCAAGGCAACTGATTCACTGATTATATGAGCTAGGAATTAAGATGAAGTCAGCCATCGAGAGGTATGGTCAATCCTTCTCACCTGTATATATGTATACGAGGAATCATCTGGCTCTTCAAACATGCATGTTCATCATCACATAATCATACCGGAATTTCCATTGTCTATTGCATGGATTGTTTGTCCTCTTAAAGGAGGCGAAAAAGGTTAGTGTGCAGTCTAATGATTCATCTCAACCAAACACTTGGTTATTTATTTACTGTTATGATCTTGGTTTGCATTGCAGCCAAAAATGGATTTTATGTGTCGTTGCTCAAAGATGTTAGGGATGCCTTCAAACTAAATCCCTTGGTTAAAATCGAGTGCCCATGGCTTGAACCAAACAGTTTGAATTTTCCTTTTCACTTAACTTACAAGGTCTAGAGTTTCATCTGTCTGTGTTTACTTGTCAGGGAGTAAATAAGGTCAACTGCAGCTGTGAAGAAGTCGGTGCTGTCTGAATCAAAAGCCATTGTCCTCATCATCTTCCTGGTAAAAGCATCTATCTTTGCAGCAATATAGTTATTAGAAATAGTATATGGCGGCTACGGAGCTGTTTTAGTAAATTTAAGTGACTTGCTGGAGTTGTCGATCAAATTCTTTGCTTTATTGTCTGTTGACATCTACCTTGATCGTATTTGTGTCATCGGTTTGGAATTATTCTCATTTATCTGGCTCTTTAAAAGAATTGATGGTTCTGAAAAAACAAATGTCACAGAAAATCTCCTTTAGATTTTTTAGTTTTCTGTGTTATTTGAGTCAAATTTGGCATCTGGAAAAAGAAACGTTTTTAATTCAAGTATGGTGATTTATTCGTTTGTATCCTTGGGGTTAAATTCCTAATGGACAAACTGAATTTTCCTTTATTTTTCTATTAAAACAATGCCAAGTTTGTAGTCTGGTTTATTGTTTACAATTACATGTATTTTTTATATAGTTTTTTTTTTTTGTTGGGTTTCAACGTACTCTAATAGATACTTATGGTTTTGTGGTATGCACTTAGAATTCTTTCAGAGATGTAAACTTATCTTAGTTTTGATTTGTTTGTTTATATAGTTTTGGTATTTGATCCCTAGCCACATCTTAAGAACTGGAATACCAACGTTTTGAGGAATCAAGCTGTACTCTCATATTTACAAGAGTAGATGAAAAAAAAAAAAAGCAATTACTGGTTTTCATTAGTCGATCTATCAAATTGATTTCTATACTCAAACAAAAGAATAGTGTTTTTTTTTTGTTAACTAAACAGAATAGTGTTGGTTTGAGTTCTATGAATGCATTTCCCTACGCAATTGACAACAATCTCAAATAACTTGACAAAGGGAAACATGTCACATTCCCATAAATAGATTTAGGTCTAAGAAAAATCTTAAATATTTTTCAATCTTAGCAAAATGTGACCTTTAGTGAACAAAAAACCAAAGGAAACTCGCATTAGCAATGCGATTAAGGATCAGGGTAACTCTATCACAATGAGCATATACTTTTTCTAACAAATGATAAATTCAAATTTTCATTTTTTATAAGAGATAAATAACTCTTTTGGTTTAGGGTGCGAAAAAACCAAAGTTGACAAAAAAAAAATAACTCTTTTGGTTTATAATAAAACCTTCGCAAAAATAGTTTTGTTAACACAGCGGGAAAACAATGTGTTATATTTTGTTTGCTAATACAATAACATAGCAGTTTCAAAACAAATTTAGTTGAAAAGTATTGTCTTCGGAGAAACAAGGAAATGATTTCATATTAAGGAAATAAGGAGTTCATATTGAAAAAAGGTTTAATCAGTTCAAAACAATTATATCAAACTGAATAACCAAATCATTTTTTGAAATATACAAATCAAATAAATAGTTTCGATTAATTAAATTTCAATGTCTGTCCTGCGTATAGCGCAGGATAAGCCCTAGTCATATTAAAAGTATATATATATATCATTTTATAGACATTTTTGTTTTAGATATTGCATAATAAGTTTTTTAAACAGTAAAGGTCTCCGTTTAGAAATAAATTCTCAAAAAGATCTATTTTTTGTATTTAATCCTATTTTTATTGCCTAAGAAAATCATTGTGACTTTATAAAGACAAATAATTACATCTTTGGCGTGACTACATCATCATATTTAAAATATAGGAATCCTTTTTTGACAATAAAATTGTAAAATATATATTTAAAAAAAAATCCCTAACTAAATTAGGAGATAAGCCCTAGTCATATTAAAAGTATATATATATATATATATATATATATCACTTTATAGAGATTTTGTTTTAGATATTGCGTAATAAATTTTTTAAACAGTAAAGGTTCCCGTTTAAAAATAAATTCTCAAAAAGATCTATTTTTTGTATTTAATCCTATTTTTATTGCCTAAGAAAATCATTGTGACTTTATAAAGACAAATAATTACATCTTTGGCGTGACTACATCATCATATTTAAAATACAGGAATCATTTTTGACAATAAAATTGTAAAATATATATATTATTTTTAAAAATCCCTAACTAAATTAGGAGTTTCTACACCTTGTAAATTTATAGGGAAGATAATTTATCACTCCTTTCCAACCCCTAATACACTTGAATGTTAAGAACAACATGTTGTCCCATCATATAGCAAATCCAAAAGATTAGAATCCACAACTCAACACATACATATATGTAAAACCTTATAAAAAACACTCAGAAATGTAAAATGGGAAAAATGTCAAAAAAAAAAGCTTAAACTTTCAAATTGAGGACGTTTAAAGCCTTAAATTTCAAAATGCTATTCAAATGCTCAAGTTTTTCGTTGACTCGTAACTAAATAGCAAACTTTCATTGACTGGACCATTTGAGCCACGTCGTTAGATTGGCATTTATGGCGTTAAAGTTTTCGTTATCAACTTCTATTTAATCAAAACGACATTGTTTCAAGTTTTATTAAAAATCATCAACTTTCAAATTATAGACATTTAAATTCTCAATTTTTAAAAAAATATCGTTTAAATACCAAAGTTTTTGTTGACTTCATAATTAAATGTCTAATTTATGTTGACTATCTCATTTGAGGCATACTTTTAAATCAAGTGACGAAGCATGTTTATGGGGTATAGTTATCTGTTAGTAGCTTCTGTTTAATCAAAACGACCAATGTCTCAACAACTATTTATGATTCGTCTTCTTTTTCTACTTCTTTTTGCTTCAACAAGATCCAACCATAATCAACGAGTAAAAAACCTTCTCAAATTAAAATCGGTTTTTGGAAAAACATAATCCAACAAAGCCTTTGCCACCTAGAAGATCCGGAAATTTTCTATGGAATTCTCTAAAACCCCTCAAGATATTAAGTTTCTTAAGCTTTAGCGATAACTAATTAAATTTTAATTTATCGATATTCGATAAAAGAATGTTAAAGCTTTAACTCTGTAAAGCTTTTTAAAAAATGGTGTGTATAAGAAATCAAATCGGTTATTTGACTTCTCAAAAAATATTAAATAAAAATTAATTAGTTATCGACAAATTAAAATTTAATTAGTTTAACATCCCAATCAAATTAAATCGGTTTATTAAAGGAATTCCGTGAGAAGTTTCCAGAGATTCTAGGTGGCAAAGACTATAGTGGATTATGTTTCTCCAAAGGTGAATTTTAATTTGAAAATATTTGTTACTTCTTGATTATGGTTG
Organism: Cardamine flexuosa; assembly: GCA_963555745.1. Lineage (NCBI taxonomy): Eukaryota > Viridiplantae > Streptophyta > Magnoliopsida > Brassicales > Brassicaceae > Cardamine > Cardamine flexuosa. Next base: position 20,768,887 of record OY743219.1, read on the forward strand.
GATCTCGATGAAGCGACCATAAGTAGAAAGAGAAGACGACTGAAAAGTAGTTGTCGGAACATTAGTCATTTTGATTAAACAAATGCTGCTAACAGACAATTGTACCCCATAAATGTGCTATGTGACTTGATTTAAAGTCATGCGGCTCATGTTTTAAATAGCATTGTCAACATAATTTAAGCGTTTAGTTGTAAAGTCAACGAAAACTTAGGTATTTAAATGACATTTTTAAAAACAGTTGAGGATTTAAACGTCCACAATTTGAAAGTTGATGATTTTTAGTAAAACTTGAAATGATGTTGTTTTGATTAAACGGAAGTTGCTAACAATATAGAAGAAAATGTAAAAAAAGCATGAATTTTCAAAAAGTGGACGAAAAAACATATACTTTCAAAATGTCATTTCAATCATAAAAATTTGATTTAACTTTTAGATAAAATAGCTAAGTTTTGTTGGTTTGACTATTTTGAGCATGCCATTAAGTTTCCGTTAACAAGTTATGATTGCGGGTTAACATTCCGTTAGTATTCTCCTTTAAATCAAAATGACGCCATTTTGATAAAAAACAAAAAAAAAAGTTTGAATACATGATGATTCAAACTACTGACCTTTAAGACACATAACAACCTCTCAATCATTAAATCATGGTAACATATTGGTATTATATAACAACATCGGTTATATATATATATATATATATTTATATATATATTTATTTATTTATATTCATAATTTTGGATTCAAATATTCATATTTCTGGATTTAAATAGCATTTCAAAAGTTCATGCCTTTTTGAAATTATTGTTATTTTGATTAATTGTGAGTATTTATATATAGTTAACATTTTTTTTAATTAATCAACATATTTTAACAAAATCTCCACCAAAAACATTTTTTAATAACAAAACAAAGAAAGTTCAGACTTTAAACATACTCAGGGTCCGAATGGTAACAACGTATTTTGTAAAATGAGAAAAGCGGATTATGAGTGCGGTATGGTTCAACAGCGTTATCTGCGGAAAATTATGTTATGCGAAACAAGTGCGGTTTTTATCAAATAAGCAATACAAACAAATATTTGATTGGTGAAAAAGTATTATGCGGTATTACATAAATGTTTGATTAGTAAAAAAATATTAAACACATATATTAATAATACTAAAGTACTATCAGTATTTTGATTTATAACAATACTAAAAAAATATTAAACAAATATATTAATAATATTAAAATTTTAAAAATAATTTAGAAACAAATATATAAATAACATTAAAGTATTATCGGTATTTTTATTCTTTTTTGTTTTTGATAATTAGGAGGTTTTGCGCTAAATACTTTAATAATTAGAATGGTAACAATTGCATACACAACTATAATAGTTATAGAATTTTAACTAGATTTTTCTAGGCATGGATAAAATCTAACTGTAACCATATTTCGGACTGTAACCGAAACTGTAACCATATAAAATAGTTAAAACCGTAAACATGACCATAAAAGTATATTAGTTATAATTAACCATAAATTATTGACTATAACCGTTAATTAACCATAACCGTATAAAAACCGTCGGTTAATCATATGATGTAATCATAACCGTAATAATATATTAGTTTTATAGTAACTATATTTTTTTTTCTTTTTTAAATAACAATATTTTTTATAAATAGTCTTTATTTATAATTTTAATTTGTTTTCTTAAGTAACGGTATATAACCGTAATCGTTTTAACCATAATAATTTTAACAATTTTAACCATAACTATTTTAATCGTAACCATTTTAACCGTATATTAAATAGTTAAAGTTAATGTTAAAGAAAAATTATAACTGTAACTACTGATTAATTAATTATAAACATGTTAACTGTAACCGATGCCTACATTTTTCTAATAACTCAAATAAACCAAAAATAAATAATAGATAAAACTATATTAATTTATATAAATAACTTTCACAACTCTTTTCTATATTTTAAAACATTCTTTTTAAAACTATGTACAATACCATATTTTATCAGCAAAACCACACTATATATTTCTCTTACAAATATAGGAAAGCGTTTTACCATTTTTGTTCACAATTTATGTAGGTGCGATATTCAAATTTTTTTAATATATAAATTTTGATCAATACCGTTTTTAATAAAAAAATTGTGATTGGAGACATAACAAAAAATACGTCCAGCTTTTCTTTAGTTATGTCCTGCCTCCGTGTCGCCATTCAAGACCTCAGTTTAAAAGTATCATTTAAATAATATTTTGAAAGTTTAGACTTTAAACATACTTAATTTTGAAATTCATGTTTTTCAAAAAAAACATTTTTCCCATGTAAAAATATATCTAGCTTCTTATCGGCAAAACCGTTTTGTTTCCTCAAAGAAAAAAGAAAAAAAAACTTTGAAAATAATAGAGAAAGAGAACCATAAAAACTAAATTTGTACCACGTGCGAGACCATTGTAGTCTGCTATCTTAACCACTAACCGACAATGACATGTCTCTCTCGCCTTAGTTCTTGTAATTACAAAGAAAATTGATATATTTGACTAAATTAATAATAATCTTTTTTCTTTTTGGTTAAACTTTGCAATTTCATGGATTCACTACTAGTTTTCTAAAACAATGTTTGATGTTTCCGGTGCTAAAACTTGAATTACAACTGCTGTTGAAACTTGTAACACAAACAAACCAGTGTTTATTCAAAAAATATATTTTGTATAATCTTAGATGTTAACAAAGAAAAAATGTACAATCTTGACGAACCAATAAGAAAAGTCAATATAATAAAGATTTGACTTTTTTTTTTGTTTAACTTTGTCAACTGTTTCGTATCAAAACCATAAATTAACTCACAAGTCTTAACTATAAGCATCTAATAATAAGTATTTTGTTAAAAGCACATCCAACTCTAAAAAGCTATATAACGTTTGGTTTACAATCACATTCACTTAAAAATAAGTTATCCTAAACTAATCATAGAAAACTAGATTTATACCCACGGTATATTACGAGTCAATTATAAGTTTATTTTAGTTTTTAAAATTAGATTTTAACATAAGGAATTATGATTTAATTTTAAAGCAAAACCAAAACCAAATATGTATGGGTTTTAAAGCGGGTTAAGCCACTCTATTTAATTAGTTTCATGATATGTTGAACTTAGTTGCGGTTTTTGAGCATGTTATCCCGCCGTAACTTGCTAGTTGTAAACTGATAACTGTAATGCAGCTCGCATTAGAACCACAGGTTTTACGGATTAACCCACAAAATTTTGAAATTGAGAGTACAAAAAAAAAACACATCATTCTGATTAATTTCATATTTCATTTCTTTAAATATATATGGACTAAAGGCTGGCTGCGGGTACGGAAAGAGATTATGGACCAAAGACCTGGAACTCCCGTGGTTTATAAACAAAAATTCATACTTTATTAACCCGCTTGTTTAAAATTGCGATAGATAAATATATTATAGAAATTGTTTCTTCAACATAAAAAATAATAACTAACAGAAACAAAAATTTCTTTATAATTTCTCATCTTCTTTTATAATTTCATTTTTTTCTTGTTGATATTTTATACATATTTTTCTTTGTACTACATCAACATCTCATTAATAAAAGTATACTCTAGAATTAGTTTAGGGTTTAGGGTTTAGGGTTTAGGGTTTAAGATTTAGGGTTTAAGGTTTAAGGTTTAAAAGATTTATTGAATCTATTAACACAACTTTGTTATAGGTAAATTTTTAATATTTTTTTATAATTTTGATATAGGTAATTTTTTAATCTTTGCAATTTTTTTAATCATTTTGATCATATTGAAGATTATACTTTTCACTTTTAGTTTATAAAAAAATGTATTATAATTTTTAATAATTATAATTATTTTGTCAATGGGCTATATAAATTTTTCTTTTAATAAATTAGGTTATAGGTTTAATATTAGTTTTGATTTGTTATTGGATTTAAAAATATATTGTTATTGGATTTTAAAAGATCCAATTGGTAAAGAATATAAACTATGGAGATTTAGGTTATATTTATTTAATAGCATAAGTATATGTTTGGAAATATGTTAGTGAGAGTTTTTGAAAACTGATTTTTTAATATTTTTAAATTTATTGGAGTGTTTGACAATACATTTTAAATGTAGTGTATAAGATAGATGTACTACAATTTTATTCTCCCTACTTGCAATTATCATTACACAAGTTAAAGAGATGAATTAAGCTCATAATTAAATGAGCAATTAACGAAATGAAGAAAGTGAGACGAAACCGCGTAAGGTGTTAAGCACTACGACCTTTCTCTTTGCACCATCCTCTTTCCTTCGTCAATAACAAAATCCTCAAAAAGAATAAATCTTTACACTCTTGATGATTCAACGAATCCAATTACCCAACCAGAAACAGCAACACATATATATTTTTAAAATAAGTGATTGATAGAAACCAAATTTCCTTTTTTTATTGACTTAAAACAATCTAACGAATAATTTATCTTTTCTCCTTTTCTTCTTCTTCTTCTTCACCTCCCAGAAATATTAATCAGATTCCTTAATCTTAAATTCTTAATCCTAATCCATTTCATCGTCGTCTCCACGGTATTCTGCTATTCCGGTACCACAAGATCCTCTGTTTTGTTTCTTGTTCATGTATTCTTTTATTACAGATTCCTCATTTATTGTTGTGTTTGATTCCTTTTTTGGGATCTTGAAAAATGATCGATGAACATTTAATGAAAAAATCTCAATAATCTTAAAGAATACGACTTTTCAAGAAATCTTGTCTTTTTCTTGATTAAATTACAAAACTTTATCATTTCTGATCTGATGTGGGTTCTCTAATTTCCTTCCAAGTTTGATACTTTTTGGCTTCTTTGGTTTGATTTTGGGGTTTTGTCTATCTTTCTTCATCAACAGTTTCGTTGGATGAGGAGAAGAAGAAAGTGAAAAAAAAAAAAACAGAGAGAGTTGTTTCATGGGAAATTCATGTCGTGGTTCTTTTAAGGACAAAATCTACGAGGGCAGTAATAGTAGGCCCGAGGAGCATTCCAAAACCTCAACAACAAACGTTTCCTCTGTTCATTCTCCGACAGCAGAACAAGAAGATCAGAAACAGAACAACTCTGTTCTTGTGATTCCTGTAAAGGAACCTGTTATGCGACGTATGGACAATCAAGCATACTACGTTCTCGGTCACAAAACTCCAACCATTCGTGATCTTTACACTTTGAGTCGTAAGTTAGGACAAGGACAATTTGGGACAACGTATCTATGTACTGAGATTTCTACAGGTGTTGACTACGCTTGTAAATCTATATCAAAGAGGAAACTAATATCTAAAGAAGATGTTGAAGACGTTAGAAGAGAGATTCAGATAATGCATCATTTAGCTGGTCATAAGAACATTGTTACTATTAAAGGAGCTTATGAAGATCCTTTGTATGTTCATATTGTGATGGAGCTTTGTGCTGGTGGTGAGTTGTTTGATAGGATTATTCAAAGAGGACATTACAGTGAGAGGAAAGCTGCTGAGTTGACAAAGATCATTGTTGGTGTTGTCGAAGCTTGTCATTCTCTTGGTGTTATGCATAGAGACTTAAAGCCTGAGAATTTCTTGTTGGTTAATAAAGATGATGATTTCTCTCTTAAGGCTATTGATTTTGGTCTCTCTGTCTTCTTCAAACCAGGTAATGTAGTTTCTTGTTTAGTGTCTGAATCTACTCAAGTAATATGATGAGTATTGTGGTAAACAAATGTTGCATAATGTGTCAGGCCAAATATTCAAGGATGTTGTTGGAAGTCCATATTATGTAGCACCTGAGGTTCTTCTAAAACATTATGGTCCAGAAGCTGATGTGTGGACTGCTGGTGTTATACTCTATATTTTACTAAGCGGTGTTCCTCCTTTTTGGGCAGGTATATATGCGTGACTTAAATGCGTTCATAGAAAGAGATTTTCTATTCTAAAGTTTGGTTTTTGTGTGTTTTTGGAATCAGAAACACAACAAGGAATATTTGATGCTGTGTTGAAAGGATATATCGACTTTGAGTCAGACCCGTGGCCTGTTATATCCGAAAGTGCTAAAGATCTGATCCGGAAAATGTTATGCTCCAGTCCTTCTGAACGCTTGACTGCTCATGAAGTCTTGCGTAAGTAATCATTTACATTTAGGTTACATTTGGCAAACATTAGACTATATGTTTTGTTTTGTTTTTCAGGTCATCCATGGATTTGTGAGAACGGAGTTGCGCCAGATAGGGCACTTGATCCGGCTGTGTTGTCTCGTCTGAAACAGTTTTCTGCAATGAATAAGTTAAAGAAAATGGCTTTAAAGGTCAGTTTGTATTTCTTCTATTGTCTTCTCATTTTGAGATAATGTTTACTCATTACTAAGTTTTTATTATGGGAATGATCCAGGTGATAGCTGAGAGTCTCTCAGAAGAAGAGATTGCGGGTTTACGAGCAATGTTTGAAGCAATGGATACTGATAACAGTGGTGCAATCACTTTTGATGAACTCAAAGCTGGCTTGAGAAGATATGGTTCAACCTTGAAAGACACGGAGATTCAAGATCTCATGGAAGCGGTAAAAATACATCCTTTTTTTGAGAATGTATTTCATTTTGTTATATAGATGATGACAATTAAACCATATTATGTGTTGTTATATTTTTTAGGCTGATGTGGACAACAGTGGTACAATAGATTACAGTGAGTTTATTGCAGCAACGATACATTTGAATAAACTAGATAGAGAAGAGCATCTTGTCTCTGCGTTTCAGTACTTTGATAAAGATGGAAGTGGTTACATCACCATTGATGAGCTACAACAATCTTGCGTTGAACATGGGATGACCGATGTTTTTCTTGAAGATGTAATCAAAGAAGTTGATCAAGACAATGTAAGCTTTTTTGCCCTCTTGAACATGTTCACATTTTCACCATTGGTATTGGCTGCTAAAGTTTTTGTTTGGTTGTTGTAGGATGGAAGGATTGACTATGGAGAATTTGTTGCAATGATGCAAAAGGGAAATGCGGGTGTCGGGAGAAGAACAATGAGAAATAGCCTAAACATTAGCATGAGAGATGCGTAGGCACATACATACACACGTTGTCTTTATAATCGTTTGCTTGGTGAGGCTGCAAATGTTTCCATGGAATCAAACATTTGGAGTATGCAATGACAGAGAAAGAGGAAGAGAAACAAGATTCATTAGCTGCAGCGAGCCAACGGGATCGTTGAAGGTTTGATCAGTTTAACTTGTTAAAAAAACTACTGTATGATTAAAAAAATGGTGGATGAACAAAAAAAAAAAGTGTATTCGTTCTGTTTCATCAGTAGCTGTGACTACTATTTCCATTATCTCTCTGTTTTGTTTGTTTGTTTATAACAATTGTTAAGGTTTGGTGAGCTTTGTTTCATCTCCATCGTTGAAAGCTTTGACCCTTTTTTGGGTGTTTTAAAGATCAATCATCTTCCATTAGTGTACAAAGTGTTTTCGAATTTGAAGACACTAACATAACTCTATGCTACAAGTTTGTGTCCACCTAGTTCTCTAGTTACAGCCAAATACGTAAATATATACGTATAAATAAACACATGAGTATATATATATACACACATAAGTACATGTGTTTTTATAGCATAAGAAAAGAGGAACAAATGATGAAAATGTGGAATCATGTAATCAAAGTGATGTCTTGGAACCAAACTAAGGTTGTTCGAAACAATCAATCATATATTGGTCCCAATATGGTAGATTGGAGCATGACAGGGAAACCATGTGCTCCCACTATGTATAATATATACTCTTCACAGCACATGCATTGAGTTATTTTGTCACCTTTTATCAGTTACGAAAATGGTGAAATAGATTGGATTCATGTTGATATTTTAGTCATTTTGTTATTCCTCCAGACTTTAATGACAACCTTTTTTTTTTTTTTTATAACTTTGATGTTTCTAAATAAATTAAGACTTTGTTCAACAATTGTTGTCATTTTATTCTGTATCTTTTTAGTGAATAAGTTCTGCAATTTTCACTAGTCAACCGTTTTTCTAAATTAAACAAGTTTACATTTACAAAGAGTTGCGTAAAATCATTAAACCTTCTTCTAAATTATTTATTGGGAGTGATTTCTGGGTCACCAACAAAACTGCGACAAGTACTATTCCCTGAACAACATCGACATGCATGTTTGGCCGGGTAAGGTGATTGCTTATATTTCTCCAAATTTAGCCCGGTCAAATTTGTCACAAAAGCACGGGACTACTCCAAATCTAGTATCCTGATCCATGTCAAAAAAAAAATTCTCTCTTATTAATGACCTCCACTTTCTTCTACTGGAATTAATAAAACTTGTTCATAAGAGTTACAAAAACAAAATTATTAAAATTAGAACATGAAAAAAAACTTTATATGTTAACAAAAAAAAAACGAGACAAATCTTTCATCATGTTTGATGTTTGAATCAAATTATATTAATATGTCAAATTCGTTTCCTTTTTGTTTTTGTTTTATGAACTTTATCAAACAAAAAAAGAGAAGTTATTTTGATTTTTAACACAACTTTTTTTTTGCATAATTAATTTGAATTTGAATGTATGTTAGAACTAAATATAAGGAAACTATAACAACACTATTCTAACGTCCATCTAAAATTAATAGTTGACTTTTAACCATATACTTTTTGGTTCCTTTTAGCTTCGAACTTTTTGTTAATCGGAAAAGAATTTACAAAGCTAAGTTTGGGTTCGTTTTAAAAATTTCATTGAAAACAAAAAAGAATGTGTTGTTTGAGTTAACTCTAAATAACAATCCGCCACCCATGTGATTTTCCGTTCCCACCGACCACAAAAAAGCTAATGGCCACCTTAATTGTAGCCGACGTTTCGGAGATACCTTTTTTTTGGTAAGACGCAACACATCAAAAAGCTACATCTGCCTATTTTCACGCAAAGACAAAAAAGAAAAGTAAAAAGAGAATTTGAAAAATCTTCTCAGCTCGAATGCTTTGACTTTCAATTGAGATCTCAAATGTTTTAAATCATCTTCTTCTTTTTTTCATCATCACCTAAGTAATTGGCACATAATAAAAAAATAAAATAAAAATCGGCTTCTATTTAATTAAATGCATCATTTTTACTACAAAGAATAACATCTAAAACAAATGAAATATAATTACACATTTTTACAAGAAAGGTTAAGAATGACGAGAATCAAGAAATAACAGCAAATAACTTCAAGCAAATTATACATTTTAATGAAGGAACTAAATAAAGAAGAGATTTATAAATTTCTTATAAGAATAAAAGTAGCTATAGCCACATAGACAAAAAATTCTTAAAACCTCCAACGAGAGACAGAGAGCTCTCATGAGGATGCCACGTCATCGCTGTCCGTGTTTACATGACAATGGAAGAGAGTCAGAAGAAGGACGGAGGATACGGCGGATCTCAGATCGGAGCTTGATAAAGACATGAGTGAAGCTTCCCATAGAGGATTTGGCTTCGTTATTGTTAACCTCAAAGATTGGTAACTTCCTCAAGAGAATCCATGACCAACTCCATTCCCACCATTCTTTAACGGAGCTCCCTCCTTGCTCTCCCATGGAGGAGGCTGACTTGGATCTAGAGACGATGGAAGGCTGGCTACGGGTGAGATTCAGGGAAAGAGAAGAGAGACGACGGCGGAGAAGACCTGGCTCATCTACGGCGGTGGAAGAGACAGGGAGAGAAGTGGGTTTACGAATCTGGAGGGTTTTCATAATTGAGGAGGTCATGGTGGTTTGTTTGAGATTAAACTTGGAGAAAGAGAGAAGAAGAGGAAGAAGGAAGAAGAGATTGTGATCAAAACAGCTTTGACACAGACTGGTTTTTATTAATTCCGTGTATGTTGTGGACCCCATTCATTTTTATTCCTTGCCAATAATTACATGCCATTTTCTTTAATATGATTTGATTATGTAGTTGATTTGCGGCAAAGTTGGTCGGTATACTTTATGTTGAGCTGTAAATTATAAACCAAATTTGGAAACATTTACTTATAGTTAACCTTAAAAATATTCAGTTATTGCCTTAAAAAGAAATAATGCAAATTAATGAAGAAAACAATTTAATGACCATTCGGAAGAACTTATTACGTATAATTTGAAGAACTAGTACCCTAAAATGCGTTCTAGAATCAAACAACCAATGTTTTTAAAACCAAACCTAACATCGATTCGTTATTGTTACTAGTTAACTGGTCAGACCGGTTTAACCAGTTGAACCGGATTTTTAAAATATTTATTTATTATATATATAATAGAGTATATTATATATACAAGATAATTAAAATATAAAACTAACAAAAAACATTTTTAAAATCCTAAATATACAGCAAAAGAAAAGTTGAAAAAAAAGTGATTATGTATCTTGTTCGTTTCTTGAATTATTTGTCTTTGTTATACTAAGAAAAAAATAAACAAACTATATATGAATGCAATTATATATATAATCACTAGCTAACACAAACTAGAAAAACTAGAAAAAATCAGAAATATATTAAAAATAACAATGAAGCATTCAAATGACTCACAGTCACACACCTTCTCGTTTACTTATAAAACAATAATTGGTATTGTATTTTAACAACTAATTAGTGTTTTATTTAAACTGGAAAAGTGATTATATATTTAAAAACTTTTGGTGTTTCTTAATTGGAAAATGGAATAAAACATAACAATAAATAAGTAGACGGTTGTGTTTAAAAATTGAATAACTTGTTATTTAATGATTGCATTTAAGTAAAAATAAAACTCTAAAAAAATCAAAATTTTCTTTAAATTTGAGTAAACCAGGTTTTAATGTTAATCCGGGTCATCGGTTTTATCGGATTTTGGCTGGTTTTATTGGTTTTACTCACATCTGACTTTTGATTTTATCCGGACTCGGCTTAGGCACTGGTTCCCAGTCCAACCGGTCCGTCCAATTTTAAAAATCTTGCAAACAACCCAAACGAATTTTGGAACATGATTTTCGAGACGAGAAATCTAATCTGTTGATAATCGTGATTAAGTGAGAAATAGAGAATTTATTATTGGGTAATTCTTATAAACAGCACTACCAAATTTTTGTTTCACAAATAGCACAAATTTTCATTTTGGATAAAAATAATATTTTTATCAAAAAAAAAAATTTATATAACATAAGTCTCATTACCTCATGTTTTTATGGTAAAGAATTTAGTATTATAGTTTTCTAAATCGTAAGCCCTAGACCCTAAATCATACCTCCCACTTCTTAAAACTATATTTTAAATCTTAAAATAATCAACTCAAACAAAAATTAAATTATTGTTTTTATTAAAATATTATTTTTATCTTAAATAAAAAGGTGTGTTAACTTTGTCACAAAAACTTCAGTTATTGCTATATTAGAAATTTTCTCTTTATTATTTTCTGAAGAAGAATTTAACACATTCTTTTTATGTTTCAAGGAAAAAAAAATTAACATGCAGATTTAGGAGTTCAACTGAACAATCTATGCCTCGGTAAAAAATTTCACTTGTAGAATTTTAACTAAAAATCAGAAAAAATATTAAACAACATAAAGCATTTCGATATATGATTAATTGTGAAGCAATGTTAATATCATCGATAATTTTTACATACACACTTTCGACATTTAAATTTGATTTTGACTTGACGATTAGACGAAGGCAACCCGATATTCTACAAACTCAGGTCAGAACTTCTCTAGTTATAGCTGGACATATTTATACACATAAGTGCATGTGTATTTTATACATGCAAAGAACTGATGTAAATGTGGAATATGATGAGGATGAGCTAATAACTAATAAGACTCGGTCATCATGTAATCAAAGTGAGATGTCTTGGAACCAAATTCAGGTTGTTCGAATCATAGATTGGTTCCAATATGGTAGATAAAGATTGAATGGAACATGACAGGGAAACCATGAGCTCCCACATAATTATATCTATGCATTTATCGCTTTCACACCGCACTCGATCTTTACTTCTTTACGTCACCTTTGATTAGTATTCCAGAAAATAGTGAAATATATTGGATTAATGATTGTCATTTTGCTATTATGGGAGTTTTAATATTCTTTTTTAAAAAAATATATCATTCTTATGTTTTAAAATGCAAAAAATATACTTTACTTTTTTGTCAACCGAAAACTAGTTATACAACGATTTTCTAACGGAATAATAGGAGTTAATTATTTTAGCGGAAACTATCAAGCATCAAGTATTAACTATATTCACTTAAATAACAACACTATATATATTACACAAAATTAGTGTTAATGGGTGTTAACATAACTAATCTCCACCTTCCAAAGACAAAAAAACGAACTGTCATACGAATCTCTTTTTGAGCTTCCTTAAAAACTTTTGTAATTAACAAATGCATAATAAGCATTAAGCACACTCAACTCTAAAAATAAGTTATCCTAACCCAATCATAGAAAATTACAGTTTATTCTCCCTACTTGGCTACTTGCAATTATCATTACACAAAGTTAAAGAGATGATTAAGGTAATAATTAAATGCCATTTTCTTTAATTAAGTATGATTTTATTATGTGGATGATTTGCCGCAAAGTTGTTTAGGTATAATTTATGTTGAGCTGTAATTTTATAAAATAAATTTGGAACAAGTATAATTAACGGTAAAAATACTCATGTTTCAATATATATATATATATATATATATATATATATATTTCAATTGATATAATTAATAATTAACTTAAAGTACAGATTTTTTAAAAACTACATAATTGATTTAGTTTTAATTTTTTTTACACTAAGATAATAAATATGATTCATCCAGTGAAAAATACAATACAAAGTACAATAAATATAATTTTCACATACGCAGGATAATTAACTTACTAAACTTTTCAAAAAAAAAAGTGTCTTTATTTTTCGATTAGTGTATATAAATTCTCTTTTCTTATTCCAGAGAAGCTATATATAACTTAGTAACTTAAATTGAAAACATAAGACCTAATGGCTCCGCAGCTTCCATGTGAGTTAGAGGAAGAGATACTCTCACGTCTTCCACCTCAATCTCTTATTCGATTCAGAAGTGTATGTAAACAATGGAACTCTCTTTTCACCTACAAGAGTTTCATCAACAACCACTTGTCTCACTCCCATCCTCAATTTATTCTCGTGACCAATTTAAAGATTTATTCGATAGATATCATCAATCACGATATCAACAGCACAATAGAGCTGCATGAGCTACCCTCCTCTATTATCCCTTACAAGGATAATCTTTGCGTTATCCAAGCATCACTGCTTGCGATGAACTCTTGTTTTATGCCTATGATTTTTATGGGAACAAGACTGCTGCTCTCTGAAATCCATGATTGAGCCAGGTTAAATGCTTCGAGCTCAAGGATATAAACTTACGTGTTGTCGGCTTAGGATACGATAATACTAGACCTGAAAAGGTTTACAAGTTTTGGCCCATTTTAATCTTCCTCCTAGATCTAACAAAAGTTGTGGTCTACGACTGTGCGTCTAATGCGTTGAAGTTTATTAATACACGTGTAGAAAACTGCGACTTATCTAGCTATGTTAGATTATCCAAGGTATCTTTGAACGGAAATCTTTATTGGCTTACCCGTAATAAATAGACGGATGAGACGGATGAGTACTTCATCGAAAGCTTTGATTTCTCAACGGAGAATTTCAAGCGCTGTTGTCTCCTTCCGTGTCAGCAGAACAAGGATCGTGATGAACTTATCCTCGGGCTTTATAAGGGAGACCGATTTTCTTTGCTAAAGCAATTTTATGAAATAAAGAAGATTGAAATTTGGGTAACGAAGAAAAAGATTGATAGAGAGGAAGAGAAAGTGGTGTGGGTCAACTTGATGACTTTGCCAACAAGTAACTTGCCAAGGCTCATTTGGCAGTTTGCTCGCATTAGTTACTTCATCTATGAGAAGACCCTTTTCATTTGTTGTGGACACGGTAAAGATAGTGTGGCTTACATCTATATTGTGAGGGAAGATCTGTGCAAGAAGATTCAGTTAGATTCTAGGATTGTTTATTACTGTTGTCACTGTGTTTACACTCTTAATTTGATCTCGATTCCTTTATCTTAGAAGTGAGATTGAGTGAATTGCAAGTTTCTTTAAAAAAAAAAAAATCATTATCTGGAATCTAAATTCACATAGTGAAAAAAAGTCAAAAACCATTCCCATCTTGAGAGAATAATAAAGCAATAGGTTTACTTGTGACTTACGGTTTATCTCTATCAAAGTACGGAGTTGTGCAGTGGCTGAGTTACCGTGACTTGCAAAACCAATCGAACAAGAATGAAGAGTGCATGGTGCAATCATCTCTAACCAAAGTGTGAATGTATAAGAGCAGGCGAAAAAGAGGTGATCAAGCGTATTTTATAATTCTCTTTACACGTATGACTCCAAGTGCGCATAAAGGTCATCAATAGAGAGGGTTCTAATTCAGTGCTAGCCAAGATATGTAGGATGGCAGTGCCAAGCAATCCTTGGCTGCTGGTCTCCGAATTGATTCCATGTGCAAGCAACTGAAAATGTAGTTGGAAACTGTGAAGTTGTCAAAAATGTAATTGTCAAAAACTTATAAACTCCGAAGCAATTCCTTAGTCTTTTCACTTGGCTATAGTTTTTTCAATTGCTAAAATTTGATATTTGAACAAAATCTCATACTTTTTTCTAAACGACGCATAGATTTCGTTCACGTGGAATTTGCAAACTATTACAGAATAACCTACTAAATCTGGAAAAAAATAAATCTTTTTTATATTTTGATTATTTAGATCCTTATCTAGTGTAAAATAAACAGAGAGTATTAAAACCTTAAAGTATATTTCTCAATTATAATATAAAATTTAATACATCCTTCGAAAATTCTGAAAGTAGTTTTCTCTTAGAAAATAGAAAATTAATATATTAATATATAATTTTGGTTTATTATTTTATAAGAGTTATCTTATTATATAAAATGTGGTTGCACTCACAAGAAGCCGATACATCAAAATTATATTAGTTAGATCATGAAAAAACATGATGCTCGATCAATTAGATTTTGACACGCGTAAAAATGTTATGTTATTTTTATTTTTCTTGAAAAGGAAAATCAGCAACAACGAATTAAATAATAAAATAGATAAGTGTAACATGTATTATGTTATTTTGTTTTCTTTAATAGAAAAAGAAAAGGGTAACCATGAAAAAGAATAGATAACTTTTTTCTTACTATTTTTTTGGTCTAGATCAAAATTATTAAATTAAAATAAAAACTGAAAATGATGCTGGATAGAAAATACAAAAAAAAAGCCGCAAAAACCAAATATATTAAAGAATAGAGTCTATGATAAAAATCTGAGAGTTGGTGATAAAATGGCTGAGCTAGAAGATATTGTCAAAAAATTCATAGAGACAAAAATTAGCAAAATATTTCGGCGAGTAAAAATATGAGAGAAAAAATACATTCGGTTGAAAATAAATACCAGAAGAGAGCAAATACAAAATAATATATTGCTGAATGAACGGCACACGATCATATAAACTAGCGCATACATGCTGGTCACTTGTTCTAATTTTCTAGATCTCACACATTGTGGAAAAACAAACGATAAAATAAACCAAAAACTACTAGGTGTGGTCTAGAATTTTTATATGTTTTATAATAAAATTTTAAATTAATTTACTTATATAGAAAAATAAAGGATTTTCTGCAAAAAAACCATCAAACTTATTAAAATTTGTAAGAATGACACTCACCTTAAAACTATGCAAAATAACCTAGTGATATTTACGTGGCACCGCTATATAGCCACAACGTATATCGTCGACGTGACACCGTTCACTGCTGTTACAAAACTAATGGAGAGATTAAAACGATGTAGTTTTGGTCTTTAAAACGATGTAGTTTTGGTCTTTAAAACTACATGCTGTTTTGTTGTAAATGATGATGTTGTTGCTGTTTTTTACCTTGCAAAACAACATGATTTTTATATTTACATTTAGTTTTTAAAATTAGAAAAATAGAAATTGAATTGGGAAAAAAATATAAAATTGTCTTTTTCTTCTTTGTATGTTCTTCTTCTTCTTAATATGTTCTTCTTCTTCACCATGTTTCCACCATCTCTTTTTCTTCTTATTATGTTCTTATTTTCTCACATTACACGAAATCAAAATCTCAAAATGTACCATTTTCGGAATCAAAACAACAATAACAACAAATCCGGATTCATAAATCTGTAAATTCATTAACAACAAATCTGCAAATAGAAACACCACCACAAATCTGAGACA
The DNA here is from genome assembly GCA_963555745.1 of Cardamine flexuosa. Lineage (NCBI taxonomy): Eukaryota > Viridiplantae > Streptophyta > Magnoliopsida > Brassicales > Brassicaceae > Cardamine > Cardamine flexuosa. The sequence continues at coordinate 20,785,216 of OY743219.1, forward strand.
AATCAACAAAACTAATAAATAGAAACATTACCACGAATCTGAGACAAATCTAAGACAAATCTAATAACAAATCTACAAATCTATCACCACGAATATGAGACAAAGCCCAGTTAAATCAAAGCATAAAAATTGAAGATCCCAGAAAATGATAAACCCTAAATTTAATTTATCCCCAAATCCATCTCACGGCCAAGACCACCAACACCACCAATACCACTTCGTCTCTCCCTACTTCCCATTAACTCTAATTTTAGTTTCCCCAAATTGATTTTTCTTTTCAATTCTAAATCAAGAAGAAACATAATCAATATCATTTTGGTCAGTGAAAAATGAAAATTTTAAGTTCCAAAAAGAAAATGAAAATTTTAAAATCATGTTTAGCCACAGAAAAACAACAAGTAATGATCAAAACATTGTGTAGTTTTTTTTGTATTTTGTCAGTTATTTAACTGAGACAAACGGTGCCACGTCGACGATATACGTTGTGGCTATATAGCGGTGTCACGTAAACATCACTAGGTTATTTTGCACAGTTTTAAGGTGAGTGTCATTCTTACAAATTTTAATAAATTTGATAGGTTTTTTGCAAAAAACCCAAAAATAAACTTATGTAAAGAAGTTTAACAAACACATATTTACTTCTTCTTTCTCTTAATTTTTTTTAAGATATACCATTAACAATTTTTTTTTTATGTCAACTGCATATATAACAAAAAACTTTTAGCTTAATATTTTTGGTTTAAATTTAATTTATCTTAAAATTTAGAAACCCGTCTATCTGAAGGTTTTTAATTGTTAAATTTGATATTTGAATAAAATCTCATACTTTTTCTAAATGATGCATATTTCATTAACGTGGAATTTGCAAACTATTGCAGAATAACCTTTTAAAATTTTGGAAAAAACAACAAAAATACTTTATATTTGGATTATCTTGTGTAAAATAAACTACAAATTTTTAAAAGTTTAATCGTTTCTCAACTGATAATATGAATTTTAAAAACTAAAATTTAATACATCCTTGGAAAATCCTGAAAGTATTAAAGTAGATTTCTTTTAGAGATAGAAAATTAATATAATTAATATACAGTTTCTGTTACTATTTTATAAGAGCTCTACATAATTTAGTAACTTACATTGAGAACATAAGACCTAATGGCTCCGCAGCTTCCATGGGAGTTAGAGGAAAATATACTCTCACGTCTTCCACCTCAATCTCTTATTCGATTCAGAAAGGTTTGTAAAAAATGGAACTCTCTTTTCACCGACAAGAGTTTCCTCAACAACCACTTGTCTCTCTCCCGTCCTCAATTTATTCTCGTGACCAGTTTTAAAATTTATTCGATAGATATAATCAATCACGATATCAACAGCATCGATTCAACGATAGAGCTGCATGAGCTACCCTCCTCGGATATTCCTAACCGGGATATGTACACAACCATCACTACATGCGATGAACTCTTGTTTTTTAACTATCGGTTTTGGGGGAATGGGACAGCGCTCTGGAATCCATGGTTGAGACAGGTTAAATGGATCGAGCTGGAAAAGGATGAACCGTTCAATGTTTTCGGCTTAGGATACGATAATAGTAGACCCGAAAAGGTTTACAAGATCTTGGGCCAGTTTGTTTTTTTCGGTCAACTCCAGGGAGATATTGTTGTCTATGAGTGTGCATCTCACACGTTCATGTGTATTATTGATACACCTGAGGAAGACTGGTTCTTAACTGAAACAGCTAAACAATCAACTGTGTCCTTGAATGGAAATCTCTATTGGATTACTCGTAATCTCGAGACTGGTGAGATGTAACATATACACCTTCTTTGCAATAATCAATCTTTTAAGACAGAACTAGATTGATAACCCATGCTGGTGCCCGGATGTTAAATATTTTTTTGTTAATTATATTGTTAAATTTTATTTGTGTTAGCAGGTGTATATGTTAAATCTTTGTATAAACTAGAACAAGACGTCATCACAATCAAAGGTATGGTTTTGATTCTTTTATTTGCTATTATCACTTAATAGCCATAGAATCTCCTATTGATTTAATTATGTATTTGTGTCTTTTATTAAAGTTGTTTCCTTTTTGGTATCAGAAAATAAATATTCAGATTCTCTTTTCCTATTTTTTAGAAGAAGAGCTATATATATATAGATAATTTAGTAACTTAAATTGCAAACATAAGACCTAATGGCTCCGCAGCTTCCATGTGAGTTAGAGGAAGACATACTCTCTCGTCTTCCACCTCAATCTCTTGTTCGATTCAGAAGTGTTTGTAAACAATGGAACTCTCTTTTCAAGGACAAGAATTTTCTCAACAAGTACCATATGTCTCACTCCCGTCCCCAGTTCATCATCGTGACCGCCAATTCTAAGATATATTCCATAGACATCATCGATCACGATATCAAGAGCATCTATTCAACGATAGAGTTGCGTGAGCTACCCTCCTTTGATATCCCTTTCGATAATAAAACTTACAATGACCCAAACATCACTACTTGTGATGAGGTCTTGTTCTATAACTTTGATTTTTGGAGGAACAAGACTGCGCTCTGTAATCCATGGTTGGGACAGGTTAGATACATCGAGCCCAAATGGAATCCATACTTCCATGTTGTCGGAATAGGATACGATTATAGTAGACCTGAAAAAGTTTACAAGATCTTGGGATATTACCCTAGATTGTGCACGGGAGTTGTGATCTATGACTGTGCGTCTAATGCGTTGAAGTTTATTAATACACCTGACCAAAACTGCACCATGACTGTCTCAGATAGACAATCAAATGTGTCCTTGAATGGAAATCTCTATTGGATTACTAGGAATCGTAAGACTCTTGAGTACTTCATTCAAAGCTTTGATTTCTTGACGGAGAATTTCAAACCTTTTTGTCTCCTTCCGTGCCAGAAGAACAATACTGATGACCAACTTATCATCGCTGTTTATAATGGAGATCGATTTTCTTTGTTAACGCAATGTTATGAAACAAAGAAGATTGAGATTTGGGTAATGGAGAAAAAAATCGATAGAGAGGAAGAGGAAGTGGTGTGGATAAACTTGATGACTTTGCTAGCAACTACATTGCCAACGCTTTCTTGGAAGTTTGATCACATTAGTTACTTTATCTATGACAAGACTCTTTTCATGTGTTGTAGCAAGCGCCACACTGGAGGGGCTTGTATCTATATCCGAGGAAAGATCTGTGCAAGGAAATTCAAATAGATCATGGGCTTATCAATTGTTGTTACTGTGTTTACACGCCCAATTTGATCTCGATTCCTTTATTGTGAGGTGAAATTGAGTTAACTGCAAGTCTCTCTTTTCTTGTTTTCTGTCTTTATTTTATTTTATTTATTTATTTGGAACTTAAATTGACATAGTGAAACTACTACCATTTCCATCTTGAGAGAAATATAGAAACTGCTATATTAATTTTGTTTCCATTATTTGGTTCGTTTCAAATTGAACAATTTTGATTATTTTTTAATTTGTTTGTTCCTTTTCTTTTCTTGTGTTTGGGACTTGGGAAATATGATCATGTGACTAACAATCACTATTGCCACATGTCAAATTATAAAAAAATATTTAAAAATATTTAAAAAAATTAACGAAAAAAAGAAATTCAATAATTGTTAATATATCAAATTAGCAACTAAAATTCATAAATCTCAAAAATAAATGGAAAAAAGTGAAGTTTTTTAAAAAGAAAATCACAAAAATTGAAAATTATCTAATCAATAACTAAAATTTAAAAATATATTTAAAACAAATAAAAAATAGAAAAAGTGTAGTTTTAAAAAAAGGAAAAAAGGAAATAACAAAATTGTTAATTGAACAAATCAATAACTAAAATTATGAAATATATTTTAAAAAATACCAAATTTTTTTTTTGAATTAAATTTATAGTTTCTTCTTTTAATTAAAGTTATGTTTTCCTATGTTTTTCCTTATTTTACCCTTATTTTAAAATAATTAACTGAAACATCTAATATATTTATTCAATTTCTAGTCATATACACAAATATATAGATAAACACTATTTGAGAAACTTAAGGGAAAACAATATATTTTTAACCAAAATAACATTTTAAAATAATATGATTAATAGTGTCATGTGAATTATTTTTATTAAAACAAAGAGAATACATAATTGGGTTATAGGAAAATATGCCATATGTTACAAATACCATAATTTAGAAAAGTCTTTCTATCTATACTTCCTTCAAACAGTTTTTAGGAATTCTACATTAGTTGTACTGTTGTTGGTAAGTATATTGTTAATTTGCTGTGGAATTAACAGAGAACAAACAAGGTTCCACCGTCACCTGCACTGGCTGTGGAAAACCAGGTAATGTAGCTGAAAATTGCTACAAAAGAATCGGTTATCCTCCTTGGTGGGGAGAGAAGTCGTCTAGAAACAAATCAGGAAATAATAATATTTCCAAAGGAAATTCTGGTTTTGCTCGGGGCTCCGTCACGAACACAGCTCACGCCAACCATGTTAACGTGCCAACCACATCTTCTGCTCCGGTCTTTAGTCTTAACACTGCTGTATCTCAGATGAACAACTTGGGCTTTGACTGATGCAGATTGCGTTGGTATCTCTGGTCTCAACGATGTTCAATGGAAAACATTGGTCGCAATGCTTAACGAAAGACAACCTCCTCCAACAGAGCGTCTTTCTGGTAAGTTTTTTTCTTGAATCATGGATCATAGACACTGGTGCTTCTAATCATATGACTGGCTCACTGGAATTTTTGAGTAATATCTGTGATATGGCGCCAATGTTAATCAAGTTACCTGATGGGAGATTTACTACGGCTACTAAACATGGCCAAGTTTCTTTGGGTTCTTCACTTAGTCTTCAGGATGTATTTTTTGTTGATGGACTTCAATGTCACCTTATTTCAGTTTCTCAGTTGACTCGAGACAGAGGTCCGAATTCACACAGCTTCCATCTGAATTGATGTTCGGGAACTCACTAAAGGGATACTATCCCCTGGAGAATAGATCTTAACAAAGAAGTTCTTTCAGATTAATGATCGGTTATGTATTGTTCAGGACTGCATTACGAAGAAGCTGATTGGAGCAGGTGAACAACAAAATGGATTATATATTTTAGAGGACTGGAAGTGGCAATGGTGTTACAAAAGTCGGATTCAACACCGGTGGATGTATGGCATCGTCGCTTGGGACATCCTTCCTCTAAGGCATTGGAGTTACTGAACTTTTCTGATTTTCGTAGTAGTCAATTTGATTTAAAGAAATGTGAAGTTTGTATTCAAGCTAACCATACCAGAGAGTCTTTTCCCTTGAGTATTAATAAGACGAGTTTTCCGTTTGAATTAATCCACTGTGATCTATGGGGTCCTTAAAGGACAGTTTCACTATGCGGCTCTCGTTATTTCTTGACTATTCTCGATGACTACTCTCGTGCGTTTTGGATATTACCATCAAAACGTGATGCTCCAAGTCACTTGAAGAATTTTCTTGCTCTTGTTGAACGACAGTTCTCAACCAAAGTTAAAACAATTCGAAGTGACAATGGTTCAGAGTTTATATGTCTCTCGGAATTTTTTCGTCAACAAGGCATTATACACAAAATCTTCTTGTGTGGGAACTCCTCAACAAAATGGTCGAGTGGAACGCAAAAATCGTCACATTCTAAATGTTGCTAGAGCTCTCATGTTTCAAGCACATATTCCTTTGGAATTTTGAAGTTATTGTGCTTTGACTGCGGGTTATTTGATTAATCGCACACCAACTCCATTACTTAATGGTAAGACGCCCTATGAACTCATATACAATCGTCCACCTCCTCTAAATCATCTCCGCGTTTTTGGAAGCATATGTTACACCCATAATCAAAAACATGGTGGTGATAAGTTTGCAGTTCGTAGTATGAAGTCCGTGTTTCTTGGATATCCATTTGGTAAAAAGGGATGGCATGTATATAACATCGAAACTGGAGTAGTTTCAGTATCTCGGGATGTTATATTTCATGAAAATGAATTCTATTTTCCTGTTACCACACTGTCTTCTTTGGTACCACAACCCGAACATGGTATATCACTTACTCCACATGAGGATAATGATGAGTCTCTTGATCATTTTATGCAAAACTTATCTCCTCCGGCATCACCTCTTGACCAAGTCGCAGATTCTAATGGAGAAACACAGTCAGCTGAGCATGTAATGGAACATAATCCATCTGTTACACAAACTTCGACCATACCACATGTAGTTTCATCGCGTGTTGACCCGCAGCCAGTTTTGTTGACACCAAAACCGCACATGGGGAAACAGATCAGAGTGAAGAAGCTCAGAGTGAGAAAGAGAATGATGATCATGAAGAAGCCATAGTTACTTCTTCTTCGGATCATTCCGGTGATGACGAACCTGAACCTGAAAAACTAGGGTTTGGTTTTGGCAAAAGAAAGCCACCAACAAAACTCTCAGATTACATTTTGATGCTTATCAACAATCCTCCTCCTTCTGCAACAAAGTATCCTTTGGATAATTACTTATCAAGCTCCCAGTTCTCACAGAATTATTAAGCATATATTAATGCAATTACAGCTGGTGCCGAGCCACGACATTATAAAGATGCTGTTCTTAATGAATATTGGCGGTTTGCTATGAAAGATGAAATTGTTGCATGTGAGGATAATGGAACTTGGACTATTGAAGACTTACCATTGGGAAAGAAAGCACTTGGATGCAAGTGGGTTTATCATCTAAAGTTCAACTCCGATGCTACCCTAGAAAGACATAAAGCAAGACTTGTAGTACTTGGAAATCATCAAACGGAGGGTGTTGACTACGACGAAACATTCGCCCCAGTTGCAAAAATGATATCTATTCGTGCTTTTCTACAACAAGCGGTGTCTTTGAATTGGGAAGTTCATCAAATGGATGTCCATAATGCATTTCTCCATGGTGATCTTGATGAAGAAGTATACATGCAGTTTCCACCGGGTTTTCGAATTAATGAGAAAAATAAGGTACTTTGATTACACAAATCTCTTTATGGATTAAAACAGGCACCACGATGTTGGTTTTCCAAACTCGCCACAGCCATGAGAAATTACGGGTTCATACAAGATGGATCGGACTACTCTCTTTTCACGCTTGCAAATCAGAACACACGCCTTCATGTTTTGGTGTATGTCGATGATTTAATTATTACTGGTAGCTCCATTCATCTCGTCAATGAGTTCAAGCACTATTTGATTGCATGTTTTCATATGAAGAATTTGGGTGTTCTTCGATATTTTTTGGGTATTGAGGTTGCGTGTAGTCCGGCTGGGATGTATCTATGTCAACGGAAATATGCGGTTGATATTATTACTGAAAACAGAATGCTTGGTGTAAAGCCGGTTACTATTCCCTTACCTCAGAATCATAAACTTGCTTTGACTAAAGGGAAACCGTTGTCTCCTTCTCTGGCTACAGGTTATCGTCGCTTGGTAGGACGTTTGATCTATCTTGTGAACGCAAGACCAGAATGATCATATGCTATTCATCTTCTATCTCAGTTCATGGCTGAACCAAAACCAGATCATTGGGAAGCAGCGCTTAGAGTGGTTTGCTATTTGAAAAATAGTCCATGTCAGGAAATTCTTCTTAGAGCAAATGCACCTTTGGTTCTATCGGCATGGTGTGACTCGGACTATGGTTCATGTCCCTTGACAGGAAAATCACTTACGGGTTATTTCATACAGTTAGGTGGTTCTCCGTTGTCTTGGAAAACCAAGAAGCATGATACAGTCTCAAGATCTTCTTGTGAGGCAGAATATCGAGCAATGGCGGACACAGTTCAAGAGTTACTTTGGCTTCGTCAACTGCTCCCCGCACTTGGTATCCCTATTACGGATCTGATCACAATACACTCAGATAGTAAGTCTGCTATTAGTCTCGCTCATAATCCAGTCTTCCATGCTAGAACGAAACATGTTGCGCAACACTGTCATTTCATTCGAGACGAGATCATTCGTGGTACGATAACAACAAAACATGTCTCAACAAAGTCTCAACTTGCGGATATTCTTACAAAGGCTTTAGGATGGAAAGAGTTTAAAGCATTTCTTGGAAAGCTGGGTGTTTGTAACCTCCACACTCCACCTTGAGGGGGTATTGGGCTAAATAGCCCATTGTATATATCATTGTATCAGTTAGTATGACTAGGTTAAAACTCTATGTTGTATATAAGGCTAATACCGTTCAGCGTTAATACTAAGAAAATCATTCATAACTTCTAAGGTTTCTTGACAATTTACAAGATCTTGGGCTTCTTTTATGCTGAAAGTAAATTCCACCAGATTTTTGCGATCTACGAGTGTGCGTCTCAAAAGTTGAAGCGTATTGATACGCCTGAAGAAGACTGGGAAATAGCTCCCTTTATTAGACAGTCAAAAGTGTCCTTGAATGGAAATCTCTATTCGATTACTCGTAAATTTGATACATGTTTCGAGTACTTCATCCAAAGCTTTGATTTCTCTAGGGAAGTTTTCAAACCCGTTTGTCTCCTTCCGTGTTAGAAGAACCATCATCGTGATGAACTTATCCTCGCGGTTTATAAGGGAGATGGAATGTCTTTGTTAAATAAATGTTATGAAACAAGGAAGATTGAGATTTGGGTTACGAAGAAGAAGATTAGTAATAACGATGGGGATGGTGTGGTGTGGATAAACTTGATGACTTTGTCGACATATAGCTTGCCAAAGCTATTTGATCACGTTGATCGCATTAGTTACTTCATCTATGACAAGACCCTATTCTTGTGTCTTGGGGGCCTTGGCACTAGAGTGGCTTGCATGTACATTGTGAGGGAAGATCTGTGCAAGAAGATTCAAATAGATTCTGGTATTATTCAGTATTTTTGTCACTATGTTTTTACTCCCCAGTTTGATTTCGGTTCCTTCATTTAGATGTTAGATTGAGTGAGTTGCAAGTCTAATTCTACCTCCTTATTTATTTTTATTTATTTTGGTTTTTTAGTTTCTTTTTTTTGCTGTGTTTGATTAAAAATCTAAATACTATAGATTACTGAAGGTTTAGTCTTTTTGATAAAACCTTCAGCAAAAAGAATATATATGATTGAATACCCCCATCAAGAAATAATATCCTCCTTAATATACATATATGGACTAGACAAAAAGTGTATTATACCGTTGTCTTCTAATCTTCCACCTGAAACAAACCGAGTCTTAGATGATGAATCATTACCTTTGTATCTAAGAACTTGATGAATCACTTTGTGCATTAAAATTAGTTTTAGAACCAAGAAAAAAAAGGACCTTGATGCTGATACCCAACTCTTCCCATGGTCAAGAGATGATCAAACTTTGACGTCACATCTTTTAGCATCTTGACACTTTTCTTGCTTTTTCCAAAAGTTCATGCTTCACTTTCTTGAATTCTTCATTTTACTACCACACAATAAATGGGCTTTTGATTCCATCATTAGGTGCTACATAACTATATTTGATAATGATAAATTACAGTATATACATCTCCAAAAAACGAGGATTTGGTACTTGAGAGAACCATTACCATTAGACATAGTGTAACAGTTCCATCTGAATCCGGGACACATTTCGCTGGTTATTATCAACAAGTACTCTGTGATGCCTTTTTGCTTACGCTGAGTCAAAACAACACACAAAACAATATTTTGTTGAACAATATGTGGAATATGAAATTCCCAATGGACCGTATAAACGCAAGAATTCTTGTTGAAACAAACAAAACTTTGTTTCACACTTTATTAGAAATCTCTCATGACGCTCACACACTCTTGAAGCTTTTACAAAGCTTATATCTTCAGATCTTCACTTCCCAAGCTGCTCGATCCTCACGATATATATCTCCAGTATCTTCACTTTCCAAGCTGCTCGATCCTCTATATCTTGAGCTGTGATAAGTTGTTCAAATCAATGTTTTTTAGTTACCATTAGTTCCTACCTAATAGCTGATTAGAAAATTCATTTTTTTTAGGTTTTTGTTCTATTTTATTAGATATTTTGCAAGTTTTTAGAAAATAATTAACTATATTGAACTTTTGTGGCTATTAATATTGTAGATTAGTAGTTATTATTAGTTGAATTATTTAAATTAAGTTTTCTTTAAAGTTTTCAAGATAGGAAATACAAAATAAAAATTATTTAATTTACTATACCGATAATTACGTTTGGAGGATTATACATGAAGCGAAATTGCAGACCTTTCAAACTGGTATTTTAATTACAAATGCTTGTGTTAATGTCTTTTTTAAATGTATTAGAACATCTCCAACCCATTTTTCTATATTTTACTTTAAAATAGAGTAACTTTATAATAGAGATTGGTTTTACTCCAATTCATTCCTTTAATTTTATCTCTAAAAGTAATATTCCAAGCATATTCTTAACAATTAATTTTCTAAAAACATCCATTATTTAACAAAATTATAAATTTACCCATATATTTTATTTTAAACCAAAAAATCAATAAAATTATGATTTATTACATAAATAAAATTATTAAATTTTTCTGTGTTGTGTTTCATTTGTGTTGTTTTCTTTAATTTTGGTAATTTATTATGTAATTTTGATTATATTATTGTGTTTCTAATAAATAAAAGTTGTTGTTATATTTTAAAGTTTTAATTATACTACTATTTTAATTGATTGCCAACATTTATTTAACTACATAACTAAAATATTAGTTAATAATAATTTCTAAGTATAAAATAAAAACATATAAAATTTAAAAGATTATTTTATAAATAAAACAAGTTTTACTCTATAATAGAATAATGAATAGGATTACTCCAAATATACAGTAATTTTTTCAAAACTCTATTTTAGAGTGAGATATAGAGTAAGGTTGGAACATGGTTTATTCTATTATAGAGTTTAGAGGAGAAAATATAGTAGGGTTAGAGATGCTCTTAGCCAAGAAATCTTTCTCAATTTTTTGCGATTTCTTTCTGCCATCGACCGTGTTTTCAAACCAAACCTGCCGCGAGATTTGTTTTTCTCTTTTTCTTTTCTGAAAAATATGGAGAATAGAATGGAGAATCTCCATTTACTCCAAATCGATGGAGTACTTGGAGGGATTCTGGGAAGATCAAGAGATGAATTGCTGAACAGAGTTGATCTTATGGCTCTGTATAATTTCCATGTTGTTCAACCCTTTCCTCTCTCGGTAGGTCGCCCAGGCCCATCGCCTCCCTACCAAACCAGACTTTTCATATTCTGCAGTGTTTCAAGGTACTATGATTAATACGACAGAATTATTTGAAACAAATATTCATTTAAGTTTTCAAGATAGGAAATACAAAATTATTTAATTTACTTTGGTAAGAAGTAATTTTTGTCAAACAAGATTCATTCTCTCTCCACCAACTTTCCTTTTTTCCTGAGATTCCCCTTCCGACATTGATTTTCTCTCCGTTTGGGATTATATATGAACCGAGTTAATGCAATTGCAGACCTTTCAAACTGGTATTTTAATTGCAAATGCTTCTTTTAATTTTCCTTATAGTAAATATATATACTTTGATCTCATTCATTTTATCTTATAGGGGTCAAGGTAATGACTATCACTTTCGAAAGTACTAACTTTTTTATACTGTGAAAAAACTTTCACTGTAAAGAATTTCACAATATAGACTTTCACTCTATAAAATTTGAAGCTACGACATTCGTACAAATTACCATATTATATGTTATAATCAAATTTAATTATTAATTAATAAATTTTAAATAATACGACAACATATAATTTGTTCTATAAATTGTTTTATGGATATAACGATTGAATTTGGCCTCACTAGTAGACCTACCAATATAGGTAAAAGTCTAACATAATTGTTATTAAATTTTTCTAAAAACAGAAATTATAAAAGAGGAATAAACCAAAAAGTAAAAGGTTAAGACTATTTTTAAATATATTACTGTATCTATTAAGTAAAACAAAACAATCAACTAAAAATATGAAAGTTTAATATATGTAGAACTCATGATTTTAACAATAAAAATAGTTAATAGTTAAAAATAATTTGAAAAGGATATTATACTACAGTAAAACCTCTATAAATTAATAAATTGGGACCAATGTATTTTTATGATATTTTATTAATTTATCGAGGTAATTAATTTATAAAAGTGATATTTGTATCAAAATAACAATTTAGTACCGGAAAAAATTATTAATTTAGTGAGGTGTTAATGAATCGAGTATTAATTTATATTTAAATGTAGTTGCAAGCATATTAAAAATAATGCATACCATAATAATATATGTTTTAGTATTCTAAACATAATTATAAAAATAAATTTCCATAGGGTAACTCTCTACATTTCCTAAAGTTTTTGTTAAATTGTTTTTATCATTTCATATTGATATTAATCATTGTTGTAAAAATAAGGAAAACAATAGTGAAAAGTGAGAAAGAAAACAATTGATTTATAATATTCTATTTTCCAGGATTTTTAATATTCTATTTTCTTAACAGCAAAAATCTAATTTATACTAATCACCAAGATTTTGTTTTTATTATGTAGATTTTTTTCTCTTTAAATAAATCATTAGATTCTTTGCAATAAGGAGAAATAGATTTTAAACAAAAATAATAATTGAAAAAGAAATTAGAACCATAGTAAAGTCTCATTGTGACTTTCCAAATATTGAGACTTTAAAGAAGAAAATAAAAGAAGTGGGCATCTAAAACGGGTGTAGGATGAATTGATGATATAGTGAATGGCTGGATCAGGTACAAAAAGTGAGATTACTGAAATTTAATTAACTCTGAACTTCATTGTATTTGAAGACACAGTCATAAAGCCGTCCTCCAAGAAACTCTGCTACTTCAACATGCTTCACCTTCATAACAAAAAGATGGGCAGCTATGAGAAAGAAGCTATAAACAGTTAAACACACAACATTTCTTTTCATTAATTCGATAAAGAACAAAAAAAACTTCTACCATTCCGATATTGAGAGAATCACATTTGAACTGAGCATAAAGGTTTGTCTCAATTCCACGACCCTGATTAGAACAGTCAACAAAACCAAGACAAGTTAAAATAGTTGTTAACCGCGCTTTACTTCCACACTCACTATAAACGGGCCTTACCATGCCTTCTAGGATGACTAAGTCTGCATCAGATGCAAGGTAAGCAAGCTCCTGTGATACTCTTGAGAGATCGATAACCTTAAAACAAATTTTCGAGAGGGAATACTTAAGAATCTAATGAATCAAACCCATTTCTTTTTCCCGGAGATGATAATATCTTACGGCTAAGTCATTCCCGGAATTTGCAATCAGAAGCTTCGAAGTATCAACGCCCATCAATTGGCCATTTTCATCCTTTAACTGATAAACTAAGACTAACAATATATCAGATTTCACTTGTTTTTAATAGCAGTGAGTATCAAAGATTACGACATTCATCACCTGCGATAAGATCTCTTTAAGCTCGGTATATGTTACATCGTTGATAGCTGGCAGCTCGTTAGCAGCCAGCACCACCTTCAAGAGGAAAGATGAGGAGGAATAACAACTTAGAGTATACTCTGCATCACTAGTTTCATTAAGAACTTTTTAGTAACCAGAAGAAAAAGACTTGGTCATTATCAAAAGTACCTACCTGAGTTCCTCGACGGAGCAACTCTCTTGCAAAAGGCAAAATACCCAATATTATGTCTGCACCAGAATTATCAACAAAAATCACTGCCTGTCATAAGAAAGAGACAAACAATAAACAATGAAATTTTGTCAAGCGGTCGATCTCTGAAGTCTGAACATAGCATTTATATAAAGAGCAAAACAAATGAGTGACCTTCTTCCAAGGCTTTTTGATCCATTTGGCTTGGAAGTTGTCCAAGTCATCAATGACCCATGGTCGTGGAACCAAGTTTTGACAAGTAGCCAAGAAAGATATACCATCCCTTGAGAAAACATCAGCAAGCTTCAAGATGCGAAAAGAAAAGAGCATGTAATTAAGAGAAGCAACTGAAGAAACCGGCCTTGTAAAAGTAAAAAGATAGATACCTGTGCAGAACCGAGATCAAAGATGTTTCCAGCAAATATCCCTCTCACCAAATTTTCCAATCGTTTTTCGTCATCTTCAATAGCATCATTCAGACTTACAACTTTAGGAAATAGTGATATAGCCTTTGCATTCTCCTCATCCTATATCAGTTTCACACAGAGAGTATAAGAGAATTGGTGCTAGCTATCTGCAAAACCTCAAGGACCCTTGAAAGAAAATCCACACCTTGACTTTCTTAAAAATGTCACTAAATCCTAACTCTCTGAGTAAATGCTCACGAACTCGGCCGAGAATCTGAAAGCAAGCCAAAATAAACCATGAAAACAAACCTCACTACACCAGAGAACAAGATCATGAGGTGGTTTTGACTTACAACGCCATCTGGTGGCCCACCATGGCTCTCTGGATCGTTCTTCCAGTCTTCAAGAATTCCACCATATCTTCCAGATTCAAAGTAAAACACATTAAACGCAAATCAAACGACTGAAACACTATCTCTGAGTTGCATACAATTCAAATGCCCTTGTCAACATTATGATAAAGTTCGCAAACCGCAGGACACAAAACTCGTCTAGTTTATGAAGGTGACATTGGCAAAGGCTTCCTACAAACTAAACTTTAAGAATTACTACATACATACCCAAAACAAAATGTACCTTTCTGCAAATATTTTAGCTCTAGCAGGAGCATCTGGAACCGTTGTATCGCTCTCGGCACGTTTCCTGCAAATGAAACAGTTTTAGAAATATGGATTCTAACTGCTTCCTCCTCTAAGAGCTTCCAGAAACAAACTCGTGATGTTCACAATATCTGAGCGTAATTGAGTTCAGGCGTCCAATTGAAGCCGACAATTTGGAATATGAGCCTAAAGGAAGCAATTTTTGGTAACAAGATCAAAGCTTGATCTGACCAATGAACTTGAACAGTCCCATGAACATCATAGGCTAGCAAAGAAATTGAAAATATCGTCCCTTGAGATAAATTCGTGATTTTTGGTAACAAAATCAAAACTTGATCCGACCCAATGAACATGAACATCATAGGCTAGCAAAGAATTTGAAAATACGGTATGGTCAAACTCAAATAAAGAGAAAACAAAAGGTTCGTAACTTGAAAGAAGGGATGGAATTGGCGAAGACGTTGATCCATGAGATTTCAGTAGGAGTGGCCTTCTTGAGATCATCAGAAGGGAATCTGTAAGGAATGGTGCAAGCCCTGTATTTGGATTCTATCGGCGTCGGTAATAGAGGAAACGGAATCATCTCCGAATTGATGACCACGAAGAAGAAGAACGAGTGTGTATACAGAGCCGGGTGGGTCGGGCACGGATACGACGCCGTTTCAGTTAATCAAACAACCCATGTTTAAAAATTCGCTAGCGCTAGTCGGGCGATTGGTTTGGCATAGCGATTAATAAAAAATCAGGGATTAAACGGAAATTAATTAAAAATTAGTTTTAAAAGGTTTTTTATTTAGAAATACGTTTATATACTACTAATGTCATTTATAATTAATAATCAACTTTTGTCCAGTGGTTGTGCTATCTTATATTAGTTAAATGGTCACATATTCGAGTCAACATGGCTACATATTTTTTATTTTTCCTATTTTTAGTTTAATGAAGGACATAATTGTCATTTTAACTTCATCTTTTTCCTAAACATTAATTCATATAGCTCTAATTTTCGACGGCTACGTTTCATCTTCACTTTATTCATCCATTATTTTTCGTTTTTATTGTTATTTGTACTTAGTTTTTGTAGATCTCACATTGATTTTTTTATTTTTATCAATAACAACGAAAAAATAAAAGTTTTTTCAATAAATCCGATTTTTGATCTGCTTTGTCAAAATCGCGGCGGCTCCTCACTGCTGACCGTCTATCCACCGGTTAATCGGTCGCCTAGACCAATTTTTAGAATCTAGCAAACAACTACTGTATATGAAAACATTACAATTCCATCAAGAAACCATGTTAAATATTATAAATATTTATAAATATAAATATTATAAAAAACTATGAATATATATTAAACGAACAAAATAAAATTATTTATTAACAGTGAAGAAAAAAATAGCAAATTAAAAATACATAAAATAATATTGAGATAAACAGTTAAAAAATACAAATTTTCAAAATAAAGGATGTTCTTACAAATCTATGTAAAAATCAACACCAAATGACTAAATTTTTCCTTATATATTTAGATAAATTTCAGTAAAAGAAAAATCAAAATTCAATGACTAGGAAAGTTTTCATAGGGATTACACAAAATTTCTTAAGTATTGTGCAGCATAAATCCTAAAATATCAATCATCTAAAAACAAATATAAGGAATATACGATATAAACATTTCAATAAACAATTCAAGTCAATGCATGAAAAAAAATTAACGCAAAAGACATAAAAAGACCAGACCAAATAACATTTAAAAACCAAACCAAATTAGGTTTTCAATGCATACCCAAAAACTCGTTATGTTGTTTTCCAGAAATTTGCTGTATTACTTTTTCAGGACCAGTAACAAACTCTCTAAAAATCAAATCCATGGAAAATCTCCAAACGATTCAGGTTGATGATGAAGTCGTTCAAGCGATCTTGGAAAATTCGAGAAGTCAGTGGTTGACTCGGCTTGAGATTATGGAGCTGTACAACTACCACAGACAGTTTGCTCTCCCTATATTCAGTGGTGTTCAGGAGATTTGTCAATTCAGGTTGATGATATAGTCATGGAAAATCTCCAAACGATTCAGGTTGATGATGAAGTCGTTCAAGCGATCTTGGAAAATTCGAGAAGTCAGTGGTTGACTCGGCTTGAGATTATGGAGCTGTACAACTACCACAGACAGTTTGCTCTCCCTATATTCAGTGGTGTTCAGGAGATTTGTCAATCAAGCAAGGCGCCGAAATTGCTAGACTTTAATACCTCCATTGGTAAGTTTTTGGTATTCACTTGTCTCTGCAATTCCCAAGAAATTTTGTTACTTCAAGATGTTATGAAGGTGAATTAATTGTATATTTAAAAGCTAGTCTTAACTTCACTTTTGTATTTAAAAAGCCATGAATACCAAGAATTAATTTACTTAGCATTGAGCACCACTTTCAAGAGGATGAACAATCATGTTTTGTGGTGACAAATGATAATGAAAAGTGGCTTGCATCTATATTTTGAGTGAATTCAGTGCAAGAAGATTCAAATAGATTTTGAGATTCATAAGTGTTCTCATTGTGTTTATATTCCCAAATTGAATTGCTAGTCTTGTTTTTAATTTTTATTTTGTCAACAAATTGCTAGTATAGATTAATTGGGGGGAACAATTTTTGGATCAGTTTTTTTATATATAGTTTTTGTTTGAGTTTAGGTTTTTTTCGTTGCAAAATATTATACCAAATTCAATCCATATACAATTTGAATAATTTGTTTGAAGTTTTAGTTTAGGTTCAAGTTGTTTGAACCATAAATAATATGACAAAAATGAACACAAATATTATTTATTTAGTTGAAAATGACAATTTAACATCAAGTTTTTAAAATAAAAAAAGTAACTAATAAAATCCTCATAAAAGAAAAAAAAGATATATATATATATATAGTTTTTGGTATCCTAAATTAAGATCCAGTAGTAAAACATAAAAATAAAGAAAATATTTGGGTTCACCCCTAGTAGTAAATCCCTTTGTTCACTTCCTATTTATCTAACCAATCAAAATATGTAATGTATAATATCAGTAACTACTCTTTCTAAATGTAATTAATTAATCATTAATCATTAAAATAATAAATAAAACATATAAAACCAATGTTTTTATTTTGGTACAGGGTCACTTTCAATGTAATACTCTATAATTATTCTATAATTAGTTTTAGTTTCATTTTTAATATTTTCATAAGTTTAATCCAATATTTGTTATATTGTAAATTGAAACTAAAATAAACACATATGATCAATTAATCATTTTTTTAGTTCTTAAGACATCTTTAAAATATCACTAATGGATGATGGTTTAAGTAGCGAGGTCATTTTTTAATATTTTAAAAAATAAAAATCTTCAACTTCTTCTTCAAACGTAAAGTCAGTTATGTGGAGAGAAAAAAACGATTGTGTAAAAGAAACCCAAAAAGCAAACCTCATCTTCTTACTCCGTCGCTTGTAAAGAGTGCCATTTACGATCGAATCATAACCTCAAACCACTTTAAATCCAAATCAGGATTAAAACAGCTTCTCCAATCAATTTTCAGTGATAACGATGGTTGGCTCTGTAAATCTGGTAAACAAACGCTTTCTCCTTTTTTTTCTCATATGTCCATTTCGTCTACTAACACAACATTATACAATATATTTGTAAAGCTCAATAACCATCAATAGGTTCTTGTTTTTCTGCACCATTCTTCTTCATGTCACATGGTTCATACTCTTCTACAAAGAGATTTCGTATGTATTACTCTCCCTAAAACAGGCTTACTTGTGCCTTTGTGGTCATAACCAAATATTTTGTTTAAGATTTTTCTCTCTACACATTCTGTAAACTATTCCTCTTCATTCCATATCAACTATTCTATTGATTGGGCACTAAATATTTGCTATATCCTCTTTAGATTCTGTAGAGCCACTATTCATCTGCTGCCTATAACTGACAAAATATTCTAACTGTCTACGCAGGAACATTTCATCTGAAATGTATCAAGCCGTCAACATTTGCTCTGTGAAGTACTTACCATGGCTATGGAAATTGCTGGTAAAATGGCTGACAAAACCAAGTGGATGAGGATTTTCAAACTATTGCACAAGCATTTGGTGCTATAAACTTTTGTTGTGTGTGTGCCTTCTATAGATACCAAATATAATTTAGCTGTTTTACTTTCAAAACAGGTACTGAAATGTTAGAAACCTCATTTTTAAGTTTTCTACTCTTTGTATTTCGTGCTTAAAAGTATTTTATACATGATCATTTTCTTGTAGAAATGTTGCATAGATGCCAGGATTCTCTATGAATATAAGTTGTGTGATAAGGTGAGCTGATTGTTCTTTTGACTCTAATCAATTGTAAATTTGGATTATGAAATTCCGAAACATAATTTTTGAATTGGATGACTATTTACTTTTTTAGTTAATTTAGATGAAATCATAGGATTTTTTGATTCATCAGATAAAGGAATCGTAATTTCGATCCCCCGATTGGATCGGGGGCAAACACCTACGAAAAGATCGCTTGGATTTAGTAAAAAGTCGCTTAGATTTATCGGACTGAGTCTATGTATTAGGAAAGCATATATATTTAGCGACTTGGATGTTTAATTTAGGTTGCAGTTTCTTGAGAGGCATGGTATTCCATATCATTATGTATCAACAACAAAAGATCATAAAAGAGAAGACTCTGCATACTGAATGAGCTTTATATGGTGGAGAGGTCAGTTGTACTTGTGGGTTATTTTTCGAATGATGATTTTGTTTGCAGGTTCTTTATGATACAAATGGGTTGCTGGAGAAGAACAAGGATCCATTGCTTGCTGATCTTATCAATCTTTTGTTATCTTGGGACGGCCACTTGACGAAATTGTTTTCTACTAAAATGTGTGACAAATCTCAGATGCCGCTTATGTTATCAAACAGTTTCAGTCTGTTGCAAACTTCCTCATCTCATATTGCATATCTCATGTTTAATTATCTCTTACAGGCTCAACTTAGAAGTTGATGAATAAGTTAGATAACAGGGTCAAAATATTAGATGTTGTGCCCTGTTCAACTCTCTCGTACTCCATTTTCGTTATATTCTCCATTGTTGATTCTATCTCAACAGCACTCCTATACAAATTCACACATACAGGTTTCGTTGAAGCTCATTAATTAATTAAATAAAACCCAAAGACACAAAAGTATTGTGATAGGCATAGTACAAAATAAGTGGGAATGAAAAACAGCTTAAATGTCTTTTGAATTGGTTGTGTGGGAGCCATAGGGTTTTGGATAATCCTAATCAATAAAGAGGAATCGTTTCAGAGCAATCAGTATCACTGTCTCATATAGCATACTATACAACTCTAAGTGTCAACTAACTTTCACCAGACATAATAAGCCTAGAAAAAAGAAGGCAACATAAAGTCAGTAAAACATATCATGTCGACAAGAAAATTCATGACACAACCTTCCCTTCCACACTCCCATCTTGATGTAACGAAAGATGATTAGTCTGATGAAATATATATTTCAAATAATATGGAACATATTTATATAAACTGAAAAATATGGAACATATTTCAAAAATATATATATATAAATTTCTCTCAGAGTAAATAAAATAGAAACAACATAATTCATATATTAAATTATTCAAAACTATGTATTAAATATTAATTTGGATTTACTCTTCAAAAATGCAACATGAAAAAAATAACCATCAAATATATAAAAATATGTGGATCACAAAATAGTTAGAGCAATTCTCAGAAATGGCACAAAATTAAGTTTTTATGGCATAAATAGCACACATTTTAATTTTGGAAAAAATAGCATTTTTAAAGGGCAATTCTCTTATATAGCACAAATCTCATAACTTTAGGGTTTATGATTTAGGGTTTAGGGGTTAGACTATACCTTATATCCTAAAATATTTAACCCAAACAAAAAAATTAAAGGATTTTCTTTTATAAAAATGTTATTTTTGTCTTAAATGAAAATATGCGCTAAATTTGGCACAAAAACTTCATTTAGTGCTACTTTAGGAAATTTCTCAAATATAGTTATCAGGAAAGAAAAAAATAAATATTGATATTAAGGTTTGAATTTATATTAAACTAAAGAAACTTAATTAAATGGGTTTTTTTAATGAAATTAAGAAATAAAAAATAGAAAAACTTTATGAAGAAAAATATCTTTAAGATATATACAATAGGACAATTCTCAAAAATAGCACTAACTGAAGTCTTTGTTCCACAAATAGCATACATTTTTATTTAAGACAAAAATAATATTATTATTAAAAAATAATTTCCTTATATAGCATAAAATCTCATAACCTCATGTTTTTAGGGTTTAGAATTTAAAGTTTAGGGTTTAAAAACCCTAAACTCTAAATCATAATTTTCACCCTAAATAAACTATGGATATATGTATTCAAAAAACCAGCAATGCCTGGATGGTTTTCCAATCTTCCCAATCCACATACCCTTCATTAGGTTTGGCAATCAAGCCATCTAGAAACCAAATTTCTTGCGTGAGGTTAACGCAGTTTTCATACCACAAGCCCACTCATCATAATTGATGTCTTTCAATAGAGGATGAGAGATAACCACTCCAAAATTATCAGCTGAGGTCAAATCATATGGCGAGATCGTTCTTCGCACCTCCGTTGGTAGAGCCGTCGCAGCCATTCAGTTCAAAGTTTTTGATTATTTTAGAGATTTTTCAGTGAGAAAAAATTTAAGCTTTAATACCATAAAGAGTGAGCAGAAACAATGAATTTCCTTGATGTTAATATGTGCGATGCATACAATATATATAGCAAACTATCTAGCCAAGATAAAGGACAATCTAATAAACTAGCTAGTTACAACAACTTGGACTCTGTTAGATGAGTAAATCTCAGTGGAAATATCATCAGATGAGGAGAATATGCTGATCACCAATAACCGGTAGTTAACCAACTCCAATAAAAACCCTTTGAAAATGGCTGGAAAAGGGATTATTAGCTCATATGTCCCTTAAGCCAATTAATTTTTTCTTTATGTCCCTCTTTAACCTTTGTGCCCTTTATTAAGATGAAAATCCGAAAATACATTTTATTTACTTTAAATTAAAATTATTTTAAACTTTTCATGGTACAACTTGTATCTAGTTGTACCTGCCTTTAGTCCAATTCAATGTTTTGAAAACTGAATTGGTAACCGACTCGGAGATACTACTGGGTGACTGGTCTGACCGGTTCGAACTGGGTTCATATATATATATATATATATATATGGAAAAGTAGAATGAAGAACATCAAAAAAGAAGAAAATAAAATCAATATCCTTTAAAAATGAAAGATATAAGATAACCAATGTTAAATAATAAACTAAAAAAGATAAGCTAGAAAAATTAAGTAACAAAGTTATAAACTTGACTATATATTGCTAAAAACAAAGTACAATATGTGTAGATAAAACACAGGAAGAAATGAAAGTCATGTTACTTTTTCTTTTCAACAAAACTAATCTTATCAAAATTAGTAATTCACTAGATCGTAACACGTGTTAATTTAAACGATCAAATTTTGATATATTTTAAAAATGAAATACAACTATAAAGAGAAAAAAATATTTAAATAAAAAACGAAAAAGTTAAAATATCTATTTAAGAAAAAAAATTAAACAAAACCATAGATTATTAGAAAAATAAAAGAAAATTTAAAATAGCAATACAATTATAAAAGGAAAAAAAATATATTTTATTTAACTTAACATAAAAAATCAAAAATGAAGTAAAAGTAGAAAAGAAAATTAGATTATGACATGTTTAAAAAAAGGAATGCAACTATAAAAGGAAAAATAAATATTTATAAAAAGGAATTAAAAGTAGAAAAGAAATTTATTAATATAATTTTATAAAAATAAAGTAAAAATTCTTTTAATTAAAAAAACGAACAAGTTAAGTACCTATTAAAAAAATAAACAAAACCATAGATTATCAGAAAAAAATAAAAGGAAATTTAAAATATCTTATTTTATAAAGATGAATGTTTCAAAGTTAGTAATGCCCTAGATCGTAACACATGTTAATTTAAACGATCAGATTTTGACATACTTTAAAAAATGGAATGCAATTATAGAAGGTAACAAAATTATTTAAATAAAAAACAAAAAAAGTTAAAATACCTATTTAAGAAACAAAATTAAACAAAACCATAGATTCGTAGAAAAATAAAAGAAATTTAAAATAGGAATACAGTTATAAAAGGAAAACAAAATCTATTTTATTTAACTTAACATAAAAATACAAAAATGAAGTAAAAGTAGAAAAGAGAATTAGATTTTGACATGTTTTAAAAATGGAATGCAATTATAAAAGGAAAAACAAATTATTTATAAAAAGGAAGTAAAAGAAGAAAATAAATTAATTAATGTAATTTTATAAAAACAAAGTAAAAATTCATTTAATAAAAAAACAAACAAGTTAAGTACCTATTAAAAAAACCCATAGATTATCAGAAAAATAAAATTAAAATTAAAATAGGAATACAATTATAAAAGGAAAACAAAAATCAATTTTATTTAACTTAACATAAAAATACAAAAAAGAAGTAAAAGTAGAAAAGAAAATTCGATTTTGTTATGTTTTAAAAATGTAATGCAATTGTAAAAGGAAAACAAATTTATTTTTATAAAAAGGAAGTAAAAGAAGAAAAGAAAATTATTAATGTAATTTTATAAAATAAAGTATTAAAAACGAAAAAGTTAAAATACATATTTAAAAAATAAAATAAACAAAACAATAGACTATCAGAAAAAAAAAAAAAAAAAAATAAGAATACAATTATAAAAAAAAAAAAAAATCTATTTTATTTAACTTAACATAAAAACTACAAAAAAGAAGTAAAGTAGAAAATAAAATTATTAATATAATTTATAAAAATAAAGTAAAAGTTATTTAATTAAAAATGAAAAAGTTAAAATACCTATTTACAAAAATAAAATAAACAAAACCGTAGACTATCAGAAGAGTAAAAGAAAATTTAAAATAAGAATACTTTTTATAAAAGGAAATCATTATTCCTTCACATTTAAGGAAATAATTCTTCCTTCACATTTATTGATGATTTTCTTTTCCATATTTTTGGTAAATCATATGTCATCTATTTGACTTTTTCTAAGCACATTAACTTTTTATTCCATACCATTACGAAGATTATATTCTTACTAGATTTATAAAATATAAATTTAGTATAATTAACTTAACTATATGATATTAATGAAATATTTAAATATTTGAAATACAATTATATAATCAAAAATATTAGTGATAGTTTGAATAAATACAACATATTTATCCAACAATTATAAACCCGAAAATATAAATTATTTTTATATCAAAATAACTGAAAGTTCTTAGTTAAATTTATGAAATTTTAACCAAATATAACCAAATTTTTATATGTATTTGTTTGATATTTTGTGTACCGGAATCTGACTCGAATTCAGATAGAATTTATGATCAGAGACTTTGTAATTCTTATTGCAGTCTTGCAAATTGAAATTACAAATTTCAATAAGATTCCCTTCACCTAATTGATCTCTAAACTTTACCAGAAGGAAATGGTATACAAAACCTTGAATAGTATTTTTCTTTATAAGGGAAAAAATTAGATTAGGGTTAGATAATAAGTAGGAAAAAATAGATGTTAATTTAACTATATAAAACTAACATTCTCATCAAGTAAAAAGAAATTAATTTCTATGAGCTCATTGTTTTTTTTAAAGATTTTTTGCATCCCACTTTCTGATTAGACAAACTACGGTACAACAGTATGGACGTTTTCTGTTTAAGTGATCCAGTGTGAAATACTTATTGTTGTTGTTTAGAATTTCAGCATCCATTGAATTTTTCTTGATATTTGATATTCCTGAAAACAATCAAATAAAATTTAGATGAATAAAATTACTGAAATATATATTGATTGACACACGTGGAGGTGCTCTAAATTTAATTGATTGTTCTAAACCGTAGAGGTGCTCTAAACCGATATACACATAAAGGTGCAAGATTTGAATCTTGTACGCGTGGACGCGCATAGAAGGTTTAAACTACTGAACTATTGTGTTTTTGTTAATATTATTTACATTTACATTTAAATAATTGCTTTAAATCTGGTTTCCAATTTTATTAAGGATAACATTGTTATTTAACTATTAAAAATAAATTAAAAATATAACAAGAATATATCTGATTAGATATTGGTCAACTGGGACATATAAAGAAATAGTCCCTGCAAAAATCACCCTGGCTTTTACTAGAGAGGATGGAATTAATCAATCCTTGACAAGAAAAAAAAAGGAAAAACAAAAAAGGAGGAAAAAGGAAAAAAAAATCCTAATTTTATTTCTTTTTGTGCGTTTTCGATTGTGAAATAATCAACACTATAATAAGACAAATGCCTCTTCTGGTGTTGACATATTATATTTTACTTTGATTCTGAGACATGTATGTTAATTAATGAAAAAAAATTAAGAACCAATAAGAACATTTTATTTTTACACATGGTTTGTGATTCATCAGTTTACCATGAATAAATTAATAAAAACTCTAAATATTCATATCATTTTATACACATCAAATTATTTTAATTATACATACCATATAATATTTATTTTTAACATGAATTAAATTACATGTGTTGATTAGCTATTTTTTTAACCGACTTAATCGAGTCTTATGTCGTTGATAGTATTGACTTTATATTTTCTTAAGCTATTTTCTTTTTGTTGGATTAAGAGTCAAGAGTTTGGATTTCCATGAATATGAATTTTTTTTTAAAAGGTAGTTGAATTCTGAGTCAGAAATTTGAGAATTAGGGTTTTCGGATGTGGGGGAGGGGTATTTGATTATAGTATCCTCAAATTATTTTGAAGATGTAGAGTTTGTTCAATAATGTATATCCATGATTATCAACTATTAGAATATTTCCTCATGAATGAAATTTATAGGAATTAACTTTTAATGAATATTTCTTCATGAATGAAAGCTAAACAAAAAACATGGCAAATAAATGATGTGATATGTTAGATACGAATAAAGAAGCATGACTAATGGAGATTATTTAGTTAACAATGGGTGAAGAATAAGAAAACAAATGAGAAGAGAATAGGATTATCGTAGAAGAGTTACACTTAATGTAAAAAATAAACAAAAAATATGGCTGTAAAACTTATTTTGTGGTCTGAAACTTTCTACTATATTTCATGTTACTGATGCAAAGTAGGAGAGTTTTGTCTATAAAACATCCACTAAGGTTACTTTGCTATATTACTTGAATGATTTTAAAAAAAATGTAGAGTTTATAATGTATTTATATCCATAACATTTAAATAGGGTATTATTTAGTACTTTTATAAGGTTCATTTGGCTGAAAATTGTAAGTTTTAATGGTTTCCTTCACCCTCAAACCTCATCTATGGATAATAAATATGTATTTGAATGCACAAACTATATGAGATATTAGACCTAAAAAACTATATAATAATAATAATAATAATAATAATAATAATAATAATAATAATAATAATAAATTTCAGAAAAAAATTATTTATAATATCTTAAATTTAAGTATTATAAAAATGGCTAATGAAATAAAACTATTCCCCAAAACTAAGGGGAGTTTATTGGTTCTATGATTTTTAAAGAAATAAAAGTTTTTGAAAATTTAGTGTTATTCAATCTAAAATTTCAAAAACTCTATTAAAGTATTGTATTATTGGTTTTAGTAGTTTTAAATCTTTGTTTAAAATCCTTGAAAGTCATGAGTTATTGGATTGAAGATTTTAAAATTTTAATCAAAGTCATATGTTCTTCAAACAAAATGATTTTAAATGACTTTACATTTAGATTAAAGTTTAGTGTTATTGATTAATTGAATTGAATATTTTTTGTTCATGTAAAGAGTCTTTCAAAATACTAGAGGTTACCGTGATATTTTCAATTACTTTCAAAGTAATTTTTTGTTTTTAAATGTTTGTATTTCCCCATTAGAAAACGATGATATTTATATAAAGTAGAATAGAAGAATAAAATAATTACTTTCTTTCAATAAATAATAAAATAATATCAAATAAAATAACTAATTCTTATGATAAAAGATAAATTCATATCAAAGGAGTATATGTGATAATTACAAGTTAACAAAACTCTTTCAATAATATATTTTAAAATCTTTGAGAATATGGAAAACTTTTGAGAAAATATTTTACATATATTCTAGAGTACGTAAGAGTTAAGAAAATTCTCAAATAGTTATAGTTATTAAAACTCTACACAAATCAGATTTGAATAAGCCCCCCTAAACCTCCAAAACAAAAACATACTATAAAAGCTTAATATAAACTAACCAATTGTTATTATTAATGTGCATATATAATCAAATAAAAAATTACCAATTCAAATATCTTAAATTTCACTATTTCTATATTTATCATATTTAAAAAATAATCTCAACAAATACAAAGCTAGCAGAGTGAAATTAACATTTTCAAAACCAAAAACACTAGTATTATCCAATAAATATGTCGATAGGCGGAAGAAATATGTAAAATCACAGACAAGGGGGGAAATTCCGAGAAAACAAAACTATTTTTGAATTTGATCGATATATCCTAGTAGAATTAAGAAGGTGTCGGATCTTCCAAAGGATTTGGCGGAGGAGGTGCTCTGTAGAATTCCGTTGACATCTCTGAGAAGCGTCCGATCAACTTGCAAAAAGTGGAACAGTTTATTCAAATGTGGGAGCTTTGCAAAGAAGCACCTTGGTCGAGCAAAAGCAAAGGAAAGAGTGGTGATGATGATGGATTATAAGGTTTATCTGATGAGCGTAAATCTTGACGAATCATGTATAAAGCCTCAAGGTAAGCTTATTAGCATAGACGATGAAGTCGTTGACAACGTAACTCAAGTCTTTCACTGTGATGGTTTGTTGTTATGCATCACCAAAGACAGCGCTAGGCTCTTGGTTTGGAACCCGTATTGTGGGCAAATCCTGCGGATCCCTCCCACTGAGAAGAATTTCCATAGACTGGATAGGTATTGTTATGCTCTCGGATACGGATGCGACAAGAGCATCATCAAATCCTACAAAATCTTGAGGTTTATTGATCATGATGATGGCATTGATAATTTTGTTGAGTTCAACATCTACAACTTAAAATCTGGTTCATGGAGGGTTCTTGATGTCACTTCTCGAGACTGGAGAATATTTTTCAATCACCATGGTGTGTCTCTCAAGGGAAATACCTACTTTTTTGCTACAGACAAGTATTCAGAAACAAGAGAAGAAGAAGATAGTTTCTTAATCTGTTTTGATTTCACGAGCGAGAGGTTTGGTCGGCCTTTGCCTTTGCCCTTTGAGGATACTTTGTGTCTATCTATTGTTAGAGAATAGCAGCTTGTACTTTTATATCAGCTCTGGGATACGTTAACCATGAAGATCTGGGTTACCATTAAGATTGAGCCCAATGCCGTGTCTTGGAACACCGAGGTGTTCTTAACAGCCAATGTTCAACAACTCATTCGACATCAGTTTCAGTTTCAGTTTACATATGCCAGTTTTTTCATTGACGAGGAGAAGGAAGTCGCTGTGGTTTCTGATAAAGGCAAAGATATAAGTTGCCCCACTCCCTACAACATTGCTTACATCTTTGGAATTGATGGATCCTTTAAAGAAGTTGATCTCGGAGAATGCGCAGACGGCGATTGTTACCCTCGTCTCTGCTCTTATGTTCCAAGTTTTGTGCAACTTTATTAGTCTATTTCTTGCATTTTGTTTGTCATCTTCTTTGAACAAGACTATTATCAATATATGTAAGAGCATTCATGTCTATCTTCTCATGGGTGATCTTTTGGTTCATTAGAAAAAACACTAGAGAGGTTTTTCCTTTCTTCACTCAGTGGTCTGATTTCATTATTGTGGATTAGGCTTCACTTTGCACAATAGGCTACAGTTGCAACAGCTAGAAGAAGAAGGCAACAGATCACAATAAAAGCAGGGTCATCACGTGCCCATTGGTTCTTAGTCTAAGGATCCTAACCAAAAACATTTGTCTATTATTAACTCATCATGATACTAACACCAATAATCACACTGTCAACATCTTTAGTTCTCTTCATGCCATACAAAGCTTGCACATTCACGCAAAACCAATACAGAAAGACAGTGATCTAAATCTCAACTCCTACATGTTCGTATGTCAACACAGCAATCAACATATGTTTGATTAGAACATAAAGCACCTTAAGAGTGATAATCAGAATACTTTTCTTCATATGAATTTAATTTACACAAATCAAAGCACAATTCCAACAAATTCCCCTATTCATCATAAAACGAAGAAACAAATCTTTTCCTTATCAAGATGGAAAGAATCATAAAAAGTATTAACCTTTGTGCCCTATCTTAATAAACCCAATTCCTCATTTCTTAGCCTTAGAGAATCTAAGACACCGATACTTCTCACCACTCACAGTAATTTCAAGAGCTCCATCTTGATTATCCTGATTCGACGCTGTCCCCATCAAAACGCTCTTCTCCTTCTCCAGATTCTCTCTTTCCATCTTCAACCTCGCTTCCTGTCTCGCAATCTCCGTCTGAAAAAAACAATAATCAAATCAATTTCCCTAAAAATAAACCCTAAAAATTGAAATCTTTACAAAACGAACCTCACGGCGAGAAAGCTCAGCTTTCCACGCAGCTTCTCGTTCAGCGACTTCACGCTCGCGTTCTTCGATATAACTCTGCATCTCTCTCTCCTTCATGATCCGATCTTGTATATCAGCGTCAAGAGCTTGCTTAAGCTCCTCCACAAACTTATCCACCACTAATTTAATCCTCAGCGACATCGTCTTCCAAAACGAATTCTTAACCGCTTACACTAACCGCTTCTAGACATTTAAATACAATCTCTTCCTTTCTGATTTACCGTCTTTAGTTACGGCGGCGATTCACCGACGGCGAGATTTCCGATCGTTTCTCGTCGAGCTTGCGTGAGAAATTGAGAAGGTATAGAGAGACATTCACAACCTTTTATTTTTTTTCTTTTTATTTATTCTTCTAATCTTCTTGAGAGAGGGAAAAAAATAAATAAAAGAGAGAAAATAAATGGGCTCTTAGTGGGCCTATACTGGGCCTGCATAATTTTTACTGTAATCTCAGCACGGTTGGTTCACACGTGTGGCAGCGGATTTTTGGATACATGTTAAAAATTAGGGTTTTCAATTTCGCTTCTCAAACCCTAGAGAAATAAGTGAGACTGCGCGGAGTAATCAGAACACATTCGCTGCAAAAATGGTTCGTCGTCTCTGTATCTCTACTTTGTCTTCTTCACACGTTGTTTTTATTGTTTATCTCAATCTGTGAATTCGTTTTTGAGCTGGACGATAATCTCTGTCTTCTTTCTTGGCTCAGTCGATCTGTCTATATGAATCATAGGTTCTTGATATTTTTCTTAATTCAATTGCTTTTTTAGATCTGTGAAATGGGTTTGTGATCGATTTTGATTAGATCTCAAATATATGATTTGAATAGATCCAGTTAGTGATATTAGTTTTTGAAATGATTGAGCTTATAATATGAAGATTTATCCTTTATTTTGCAGGCAAGAGGTTTGAAGAAGCATTTGAAGAGGCTCAATGCTCCTAAGCATTGGATGCTTGACAAACTTGGTGGTGCCTTTGTAAGTCACTTGTTTGATTGAATCTTATTAGAGCTTAGTTTTTATACGATTAGTGCTTATAGTGTTATTGTTCCTGCGTAGGCCCCCAAGCCATCTTCTGGACCACACAAGTCTAGGGAGTGCTTACCCCTTGTCCTTATCATCAGGAACAGGTTGAAGTATGCTCTGACTTACAGAGAAGTTATTTCAATCTTGATGCAAAGGCATATTCAAGTTGATGGGAAAGTGAGGACTGACAAAACCTACCCTGCTGGTTTCATGGGTGAGTCTGGTTTTAGCTGTTGTGTTTCCTGGTTCTTTGATCAGTAATCTAACTAGATGCTGTAATTATTCACAGATGTTGTGTCTATCCCAAAAACAAATGAAAACTTCCGTCTTTTGTATGACACCAAGGGACGTTTCCGTATCCACTCCATCAAGGACGAGGAAGCGAAGGTTTGTTCTCCTAAATCCCTTACATTGTCAAATACTATATGAAACGGAATGAGTTATGTCTTTGATTTTAGAGTTACATAGAAGCTCTGTTTTGTAATATAGTTCCAACAAAGTATCCGTATTTGTTGTTGTTGCAGTTCAAGCTATGCAAGGTGAGATCTATCCAGTTTGGTCAGAAGGGGATTCCCTATTTGAACACATATGATGGTCGCACCATCCGTTACCCCGACCCGCTCATCAAGCCTAACGACACAATCAAGCTCGACCTTGAGGAGAACAAGATTGTGGAGTTCATTAAGTTTGATGTTGGCAACGTAGTGATGGTCACTGGAGGAAGAAACAGAGGGCGTGTTGGTGTGATAAAGAACCGTGAGAAACACAAGGGAAGCTTCGAAACAATCCACATTCAAGACTCGACAGGACATGAGTTTGCTACAAGGTTGGGAAATGTGTTCACAATTGGGAAAGGAACAAAGCCGTGGGTGTCTCTTCCAAAGGGTAAAGGTATTAAGTTGACCATCATTGAGGAAGCCAGGAAGAGGCTTTCTGGTCAACAAGCTGCTTAATTACTATACTCTGTTTCCCAGTTTTCAGAACAAACTTTGTTTTAGTTTGCAGCATTTTTAATGAATTCACTTTTGTTTTCATAACTTATCTTTTGGGATTATTATGAGCTTTTTCTTGACTCTCGTTCGTATTATTTTTTACTTAAATTTAGTTGTTCAAACTTGGCTTTTGTTTGTTTTATTCAGAAGCTACGTCAATTCGTACTTGGCATGTTAGAATTTTAACCACTTATAATGCTTACTCGAGGTGTGGATGTTACAGTACCATGATCCTACCACTTATGAGTTAGATCTACTAGATTGTAAGCAAGCCTTTCGACATGTCCATGGTCTTATAACTTTCGGGTGGGGTTGACCAAATTGTAAACAAGCTTTAGGCAGGCTCATTAGTTATGTCTAATTGGAGTGTGTCGGTTAGGTCTCACACGATTTTAAGAACAGTTTAATCCGCCACAAGATTTTTTTTTTTTTTTTTTAAACCTAACTGGTGCACTAATCAAGACTCAAGAGGGACATTGATTTTAAGATATAGGTTTATTTATCATTGTTTGTGTTTACCATTATTTTCACGGAGCGGAGGATAAGTAAGTTAGTATCCACATCAAAACTGTACAGTGAAGAACGCGAAACCATGATTTAGTGTATGATATATAAGTTTATATGAAGAATTAAAGATTAGTACAAAACTTTTGGTATCTTTGTAGCTAAACTATTGGTATGTATAAGTACACCTCGCGCTTGTTGATTGGTTGAACCGGCCTCGCATTTCCATCCTGTTTTGATATTAAAACATGCATTGTTTAGATAGCTAATGAAAAGGAAGGATGATTCTATTAAATATTCTATAGACCATAAGTAATTTTAATTTTCTCACTACGGACTTATTAAGTTGAAAAATACTTAATTCAAAAATGTATATAAGTATTAGTATGATTTTTGTTGTTGCTAATGTATTAATATGCTAATTAAAATTATGTTTAATGATGTTTTAATACTAATAAGTGAATAAAATAAAACTTTTAAAACTTACAGTTACAGCCACGCGGAGAAGCCTCACTTGTTGTCTTGTTACGGTCCTAACCTGAAAATTTATCAAAGGGATAAAATCATCACTATTGATTAGGTCATTAAGAGTAATTAACATAATAATTAAATGAAGAAAAGATAGATAAATACCTTTCGAACGACGGTCCAAGTAACGTTCTGAGTGCAAGGAGGAGTGGTAAGTGAACCAATGTATCTGTAATATTTTCTACTTCCGATCTCAATTTTGGTGGGGTCAATCATTCCTACATTTTTCTCTGCCCCCTTCATTTCAGCAATACCTTCTAATTTCTTCTCCAACTACGACAAACCCCACAATTTAAGAGTAAATAAATCAGTTTACCATTTGCCATAACAATAAGTCACTAATATTACATGTAGTTAATGATATCATTATAAAGTTTTTATATGTGTACCGATGTGAGAAAAGTATCTGCTCTTCCGATCTTGTACAACACACCCACAACAGCAATTCTCCCATCCTTGCTTTCGTGAACCATATGCAGCTCAAGTGCAAACCTAGTTTGCAAGTTATATAATACTTTTACTATGTGAACCGAAGAGAACCGAACCAACCTAATGGGGACAGGTTCAAATTTCTGGTACTTTTTGTTCATGTAGAAAGTTAGAAACATACCGCAATGCGAAATAGGCCAAATTCAACCAAAACAATACACATAACAATTTGAACGAGGAAATAATTTAGAGTTCTACTGTTCTCTTGGTTTTCGGTATCGTTCACTATTACTAAAAAAAAAAAGACTAAACTGAATTTAGTTTTGTTTCGGACAAACATAAAAAATCTCTATAAACAAATTCAAAAATTCTTATACTTTTTCTTCTCTTTTCTTATATAATAAGTAGTTCATTATATAAATATGGATTTAAATTTTACATTCATACAAAAAAAAATATATGGTTTGAAATGGTGGTAGTGGTAATATGACAAACGGTGTGAAACAAACCTTTTCCTGTTTTTGTTTTTCAAAATATTATTTAATTGCAATTTAGTGATGTATAGTAGACATGTCCAAGATTTCAATGTATTATTTTTTTGTCATATAAATTTACTTTAATAGTTATAGATTTTTTGGTTAAAACTTTGACTTTTCCAATCTTTTCTTTGGCCTCAGAAGTAATGCCAATTTTTGTAAACCATGTATATATATTAGACATGTCCAAGACTTCTGATGTATTTAAAGGTTTTTTTTAAATGGGATGGTTACCTTCTTCCATCGATCGTATGCTCAGAAGGAGAGTGCCAGTGAAGCTGTTGGAGTTCATATTGAAAACCATTGACCTTTATACTACTTCCTGCTCCATATCCGAATTTTAGCTGCAACGTAACAATACCAACAGTTAATAATTGGTTTATTAAGGGTTACGATATACTATTAATTAGTAGAAATAACTAGAAACACGTAAAGCTTACGTACGGTACGTAAAATAATAATGGCTTAGTTGCAACAATCAGAGATTACCTAGTTTTATATGTCAAAAACTCAACAAAATCAATGAAAACATAAATAGGTCCACATGCATGGTACTACATACATACCATAATGGCATGGCCTCTGTTCTTGAGAGTGGCATTGGAAGGGTTATAGTCTCTACTAAGCCTTCCAAGATGAGAATCAATGTTAACTCTCTTGTTCACAAGATCGATGGGAGATTGTATCTCTCCTTTTCCACACATTTCCCACTCCGGTTTAACTTCCCCCCATCTCTCTGGCCCCTTCTCATCGTTCTTCTTGTAGTTAAACTCGGGTTCGTCCTCTACATCACCAATCAAAGATTTTTCAAAATTTTCCTAATTAAATCCTCATTTGGAAATATATATATACAGAAAAATTCAAAGATTACCGTGATTTGAAGTAGCACTCGGATATGAAACAATGGTGAAAATGGCTACAAAGTAGATGCATCGGACTGATGAGTACTTCACCATCTTTGTTTTATATTTTGTTAAAGATGTTTTGTTTTCTTGACGATGGAAATAGAAGAGAGTTGGTATTTATAGTCTTTAAATTCTATGTTAAGTTTGGCCAAAAAAATTTGTAATTGGACCCAAAAAAAAATTAGTTTGACAAACACAAATGAGAGCCACATTCTGAGCATGCAAAAAGAGATGGTCACAAGATTCATCTCTTTCTACACACAAAAAAAAAACACAATGCTTTGATTTTGTTCCTTCAAACTTAAGAACACAATGTTTGTTTCGTTTAAACTTGGCTGATTTGTAATGATTTATCAGTTAAGACTTATGTTACGTCTTCTACTCCTTATCATCAATCATGATCACGATTGATTTTGGTCTGTTGATTAACGTCACATTGGTCTGTTTAAATTGTAACATTATATAGAAAAAAACTGCTTACAACTAACTAAAAGAAACAAATAAATTCATAATTTGGTAAAATAAAATTATTGCCAGGAACATTTCTGATGTTTGCCCTAGTGAGTGGCCTTTGGATTCGTGTTCATAGCCAAGCTTGTTCCACAAGAAATCAAACTCTTTTTTGTTTTGTTTAACCAACTGATCCTTGAAGCTTGATGCTCATAAGCTGGTTAACTTCGGCTCCAAATTCATTAGGCAACTCGTTGAAGACATCTCTACAAAATCCAGAAATCATCGCCGCTAATGCTCTTTCATGATCGATTCCTCTCTGCTGGAAATAGAAAACCTGATCTTCTCCAATCTTCGAGGTACTCGCTTCGTGCTCTACTCTCGCTGATTGATTCTTTACCTGATTTAAGATCTTCTTTAGAGTTAATCAATCAAGAAAAGTTTGAAAACGTTCACAGCTTTGGAACATAAGAATTTTTTTACCTGGATGTAAGGATAGGTATTAGCAGCTGCTTTATCACCAATAAGCATCGAGTCACAAGTCGAAGTATTTCTAGCATTCTCAGCTTTGGACTGAACCTGAACAAGACCACGGTAACAATTCCTCGATCTCCCAGCCGAAATCCCCTTAGAAATGATTCTACTCTTCGTGTTTTTCCCTTTGTGAATCATCTTGGTCCCTGTATCAGCTTGCTGATAGTTATTAGTCAATGCCACAGAGTAAAACTCACCAACCGAACCATCACCTTCTAAAACAACACTAGGGTACTTCCAAGTCACAGCGGAACCAGTCTCAACCTGAGTCCACGAGATCTTAGACCGATCACCAGCGCAAAGACCGCGCTTTGTTACGAAATTATAAACACCGCCTTTACCTTCTTCATCACCAGCATACCAATTCTGCATTGTAGAGTACTTGATCTCAGCTCCTTCCCCACAACAATAAAGCTCAACCACAGCAGCATGAAGCTGATTCGTGTCATAAGAAGGAGCAGTACATCCTTCTGAATACTCAACAAAGCTACCTTCTTCAGCAACAATCAATGTCCTCTCAAACTGACCAGTCTCCATAGCATTGATACGGAAATAAGTCGAAATAGGCATCGGGCATTTCGTGTTTTTGGGTATGTAACAGAAGGAACCATCGCTGAAAACAGCTGAATTCAAAGCTGAATAGTAGTTATCATCACTAGGCACAACTTTGCCTAAATACTTCTTAATCAAATTTGGATACTCTCTAATAGCTTCTGATATAGAACAAAAGATCACGCCAGATTCCTCTAGAGTCTTCCTATGAGTAGTACCAACGGAAACGCTATCGAAAACAACATCAACCGCAACGTTAGAGGAACACTTCTTCTCTGTTAAAGGAACACTTAGTCTATCGAACGTCTTAAGAATCTGAGGGTCAGATTCTTTCTTAGGAGCTGAGTAATAACACATATCTTGGATTAATGGAAGGATAATTATTATCTGACCATTTAGGTTCTTGCAATTTCAAGAACTTGGTGTAAGCTTTAAACCTAAAATCAAGCATCCAG
Organism: Cardamine flexuosa; assembly: GCA_963555745.1. Lineage (NCBI taxonomy): Eukaryota > Viridiplantae > Streptophyta > Magnoliopsida > Brassicales > Brassicaceae > Cardamine > Cardamine flexuosa. The sequence continues at coordinate 20,821,610 of OY743219.1, forward strand.
TCAGGTTCGTTTTTCAATTTCGATATCAATCGAATCGTTTCTTCGGATAAACCTTTAGGGATTGAGAAGGAATCGATGTCTTCAACGAATCCGTATTTCTTATCGTAATCTCGATTTTGGAAATATTGTTGAAGTTTATCGTTTGAGCTATCGGCTCTGGCTTTGAAGAGTCTCGTTGGATTTAGGGTTTTTGGAGATGGGAATTTCAAGGAATCGGGTTTGGGGAGAAACCGTTTTGGTACTTTTGAGGAATCGGATGTGGGTTGTGGTGATAATCTGGATATACCGTTACCAAGAAGTGAAGACGTCATTGTCGTGGCTAAAGGAGAAGAAGAAAAAGAAAAATAAAAGTGTGCTGAGAATCGAAGTTAGACAAACTAAACGAAGTTATGATGACAATTTTCAAAACAAAAAATAAAAAAATTGATTTCTGTCAAAACTTAATAAGAAAATTTTCACCAAAATATAAGTAACAAAATTATAGAAACTAGGTTAATATCCGAGTTACGCTGCATAATTTCTTTTTTTTATAAACATAAATATTTTTAATAATATTGATGGTTAGTTTGTGTTACATTCATTTTATATGTTTTGTTAGAAACCTCATACAAATTGGTATTTTGTACTCTCTCCGTTTCTTTTTATTTGTAATTTTAGGGTTTAAAATTTGTTTAAATATAAGTATTGTTTTGTATTTCTAATGCATTTTTTTGTCAAAATTTATATTATTACATTTATTATATTAATTTACTAACCAATGAAAATTTGTTTACAATACATTAATGAGGGATAAAATAGACAAATGCATATTTTTCTTAACTAGTGTGCAAAAATCTTAAACTACAAATAAAAAAATGGAAAAAATCTTAAACTTAATAGTCGAGGTTCATCAATATGGAAACAGCTATTGAAACTTCGAGATGTGGCGAGACCATTCCTATATTGTAAGATAGGTAACAAAGCTTTTTGCTCGTTCTGGCATAACTCTTGGACACTTTTTGGTGAAGTCTTTCTCCTTCCTGGGACCAAACACCCACCAGCTATTAGGTCTTCCGTTGGAAGCAAAGGTCGCAGATGCCCGAACTGCTAGTGGCTGGAACTTGGGAGGGGGGGGGGGGGGAGGGGGGCACGGTCAAAAAGAATTGAACAATTTCAATGCCATTTAATCTCTGTCGACACTGTAGACATAGAGGAGGATACATTTATGTGGTTGGCGGCCTCTGGTGTGCCAAAGACTAAATTTAACTTCTCAAAGGCTTGGAATGCAATCAGAACCAAGAAGGAAGATGTACCTTGGTTTAAACAGGTTTGGTTTGCTGGCTCTGTCCCAAAGCACTCTTTCACTATGTGGAGGGGTTGTTTGGATCGGCTTCCAACTTTGTCAAGAATGAGAAACTGGCGCATCATAGAAGAGGACACTTGCTACCTCTGCAAAATTTATGGGAAAACAAGAGACCATCTTTTTCCTGAGATGTCCTTACAGTTTTGATATTTGGAGATGGTGCCTTTCCAAGCTTCAATATCGCTTCACAGGCTTTGAAACTTGGTCTGGCCTTCTCAATTGGCTACGCTCCCCGACCTGGAGGGATTCCTTGGCTGAGCTTCGTCTGCTCATCTCTCAACAGGTTATTTACTCAATATGGTATGAAAGAAATACTCGTATTTTCACTTCTACCCGTACTCCGGTTGAAGCGTTATTGAAGGTTATTGACAAAGGGATCCGCAACACTTGTTCAGCAAGGCGTCACATCCCTAAGTTCTCAATTGCTCTTCAGTTGTGGTACAGAGACCCAATCTTCTTCTAATTCTTACTCTTCATATCCTTCTCTATTTTATTTCTCCTCTTTTTCGGGTTGCTCATACCGGCTTAGATGTTGTAAAGTCCCAAACTCTTATTATCCGAAGTTAAATATAAAATCAGAAATTATATAAAAAATGATATGATTATTTAAGAGAATTTTATTAATTTATTCATGGTAAACACTAAATATTATGATTCTTATCTTAAGTGTATAATTAAAATGATTTGATTGGTTATTACAGTTTTTTCATTAATTGATGTGGCATAAAAACTCTGATGTATTTACAGTTTACTTATGTGTATTCATGAAATAATTTGATTGGATCACAAAAATTTTTCATTTATTGACATGTCAACCTCACAATGAAAGAAAAAACGGATGTGTCATCTTAGGAGAGACACACTCCTTTATTAGTATTGATTATTCAAAATTACAAGGTTCGTATATAAGAGAATTATAATTTAATTACTTATTAATAAATAATAAAAGTATATATTTTCATAGCTTCATAACTTCATATTTTTCTAATAGTTAATTAAAATTGGTCGCATATATTTCTAAATCCCAATTTATATAATATATATTTTTACTAAAAATATTCACTAAATTATGGCAAGTGTAATTATTTTTCATAAACTCTTTCATTTTTTCAATGAGATTTAGCATTAAGTTGATCTATCTTCTAAAAAAAAATTGAAAGGAAAATCATCAGACAAATCTTATTATATAAAGATGAATAATTCAAAGTTAGTAATTCGACAGATCGTGATACGTGTCAATTAAAACAATTAGATTTTGACACATATTTAATTAAATAAAATACAAATTATCAAGAAAAAATAAAGTAAAAAAGAAATACAATACTAAGAGGAAAAAAATAGTTCTAAACTTTCATCTCTATAGTTATTAAGTAAAAAATAAAAATGTGCTTAATTAAATTAAAATTAGATTTTGACAAATTTTCTTTTGAAAACGGAAAATTTAAAGATAGTTTCTATTCTTAAAATGTAAAGAAAAGAAATAAAACCATAGATTATAAATAAATTAAAAAGGAATACAATTCTAAAAGGAAAAAAAATATAATTTCCCAGAATAAAATGTAATCTTATCTTTTAAAATTTAGATTATTTAAACTCCAATAATTTACAAAAAGAGAGGCAAAAGTTCACTCAGGGAGTGTTTCTTAAGAGGAGTTAAGTCTCATAAACTAATATGGATCAAGATGATGGAGCAAGGTGGTGAAATTTCGCTAGATATTAAAGATGATGGTGGATGAGAATTTGATGACTAGAAAAAACGAAGCGGCAAAAACAAAACATTTTCAAATGTAGTAGAACCTCTATAAATTAATACTCAATAAATTAATAAACACTATAAATTAATAAAAATTGATGGTCCCAAATCGGGCCGGTGTGAAAATGAACAAAATTAGATAAGATAATAATTTTTTTAGAATCTCTATGTAAATATATGGTCTCATTAATAACATAAATTAATAATCATGCAAATTTGCATATATATAAAAATAATTTAATTTTGTTTTTATGAATTTCTGTTAAAACCCATAAAGAACTTTTCTTATATAAGAAAATATTATGTTGTATTTTAAACTATCTTATTGTTATAACGTAATAAATTTGTCATAAAATAAAACAAACTTTTCTATAAATTTTTAAATTTAGATATGCATAATTTTTATTTCAATAGTCATATAGACCGTTTAAATACAACAACTGAGGTTACTAATCATAAATTCAAATTTATGTTAATTGTTTTTATAAGTGAATTCATCTATAATTTGTTTTTTATTAATTATTATCAAAATAATTTGATTTCTTTAAAATTTTAAACTTTCAAGTCCAAAAATTATTAAAATTTATAATTTCCAATACATTAACTTTATTTAGAGTTGATCTTTTTAAAAAATTTAACTTTTATTTTTTTAACAAAAATCTCTATAAATTAATATCACTATAAATTAATAAAATGTCATGGTCCCAACATTATTAATTTATAGAGGTATAAATCTCAAGATAGAAATAAGATTGAGAGATAGTGAGGAAAGAGTTGAGCAAAATGATGTTGTTGGAAACATCAAGAGCCAAGGAGTGGTGAAAGTTTTTGGCTAGTGGTGTGAGAAAGAAATGATATTTTTTTGGAACCAAGATAAGATATTAATAAGAAGACAACAAAGATCTTGGCAGAAAAATGTCATGCATATGTATGAGCTTAAAATCTTAATGGGGGGGGGGGGGGGGAATCTCTATCTCATTGAATCTGTTTTTTAAGCAGCCACATTGCGTCCCTGGAGGAGGTGTCCCGTACCCTTAGAATCGTCTAATAAAAAAAAATGTGCTTACCTTCATGAGAGCTGACATTACTTCGTTTGCCTTTATCTTTCACTCTGCCAAACAAGCTTGTTTATTCTATTTTATTGATAAATCGCTAAGAGCCACTCGCTCTGTAGTGTTGTCACACAAAATAAGCCCGCCGCCCGCCTGCTGGCCGGGCGAATCGAAGTTCTCTTCTGGTCAACTGTCCACCCAGTCAAGTGAAAGAAAGGAGGGGAAGATAAGTAAGCCAAGGAAGAAAGGTTTGGTTGATCAACCGACATGTGTATGCTAGGAACACTTTCTATGTCTATCAAACAACATCAAAAAACGTCATCGCCGATTCACACCATCTCTCTTTCAGCGACTTCTACCAACAAGATAAGTTATTCTAACGATTATTCACCTTTTCTTCACAACTAACACATGAATTTTGATAGTTTATCTACATCTAAGCTGAGCATCGAGCCTCGTGCATCTTTAAGCCGAACACAGCCTCGCATTACTTAAGCCGAGCACATATTCACATTATTTTAAGCCGAGCACAACCTCGCATTACTTAAGCCAAACACATACTCGAATTACTTAAGCCGAGCTCAACGCTTGCAATTGCACAAATAAATCTTTTGCAAATAAGCGAAGATCACCTTGCAAATAATTGAAGCTTGCATATCCAATTTACTAATCCAAGTTGTCTTACCAAGAAGGTCAATAGGTTTCTAAGGAAGATCATCTCCAATCACTCGTTACCTCCTAGCAATCATCAAGGCAGTATAAGCCGACCTCGTCGTCGCATCATAAGACGATCTCCTCCACGCAGTATAAGCCGACCTTGTCGTTGCATCATAAGACGATCTCCTCCATGCAATATAAGCCGACTTCAATGTCGCATCATACCCGAGCTCTGCCTCGCTTTTATAGCCAATCTTACTTTCGCATAAATAACCCGATCTCACTTCCACAGAAAATAAGCCGATTAAGAAAATCGCATCATCAGCCGACCTGATCTGCGGAATAAGCCGATTAGAAATTGCGTCATAAGCCGATTAGAAATTGCGTCATAAGCCGATCTGTTTCTAACAGAAGAAAAACCGAGTTCATCTCATCTTGTAGTCAATCAAAGCTCGAAACAAATGGATCTCGATTTACATCAGGTCATTTACTTTACTTCCTCAAAACTTCAACACTTTCCTGATGAATTGGGGGAGACTAATTGTTGGTACCAGGTTTAGCACAATACTATAAACCCGACCCAAATCAATATTCATTCATCTACAGTCCAAACCGACTTTGGCCCATCAAGGAAAACTCGTCAACTTACAAGACATAACCAACCAACAAAATAAGGAAATCCTAATCGGAACAGGAAAATGACGCTCGAATAAGGAAAAGCCCGAGCAAGACCCAAAACCGACTCAACCGTTGTAAAATCACTATAAATAAGGAGCTTTCTCCTCTACAGACAATCAATCATCTAGAATTCACCACAAGAGATCGACTAGTCTCAAACACACACCAAAACATACCACAAACCCCTTTGAACTATGAATGGTTTGAACTCTTTTCAAAGGTACGTAGGCTGTCTTTCCCAAAGATGCAGGTATAACATCAAAAACCTTAATTAAACTTCTATGGTTCAACACTGAGCAACCTAAGCAGAAGGAGGTGAAGAAGCTCAGCTTAAAAGAATTTCACAACTCCAGGCTAAACCAGGTCATTGATATTTTGATTCCTGATTCCGATTCTCGTTGAATATCCATTGTTCTACTGTGTTTCTTCAGGTGGAAAATGATATCATTGGTCAGGAACTTCGGAAGCAACAATTATCTTTTAGGTTGAGTAAAAATTGTGGCAGATCAATTACATTGATTAGTATTAGCTCATAACAGCAAAACCATTACGCTTATTTTCAAACTAATGTATTATGTTCACTTTTTTTCTTTTTTGGTTGATAAAATTATAACCTTACACTTGTTTTCAAAATAATGTATTATGTTCACTCCTACCGTATTTCAGTTGATATAACACAGAAATTTGGAAACTGAACCGGGACGGTACGTTTTATGTGCACCTCTCTATTGTCACGTGCATGATTCATTTACCTAATCCTACACCAGTCTATAGACTCATATGAAGCTAGACGCAAAACTGGGAACCATACATCACCTATTATTAGGTTATATATTAGTAGATCACTGTAAGTGCAATTTCTCAAGAAAACATACATCATTCAGACGTAGCTTCCGAGGTGGTCATGGCGGCTTCTGGTTTGTTGGTCCAAAAAACAGAGGATGAGTGGCGTGCCATTCTTTCCCCTGAGCAGTTTAGGATCCTTCGTCAAAAAGGCACCGAGTTAGTTTTTTTTCCTTATGTTTCGATACTTCAATTTTTGGGAATTTTTTTATTCAATTTGACGAAATTTGGGGATTTTGGGACCAATTTTTACATATGTTGGATTAGGAACTTGTGAGATTTGTGATCGATTCAATAATGTTATGTCTTACGAGAGGATTAACTTAGGCTTCAAGAAACCATAGAAATAATCTTGACAAGGTGAAACAAATTAGGGAAATTGAACCAAGACTTAATTGCTTTTCTTTTTTTGGTTTTTGTCTTTTTCCATGACTTTTTTTTTTTGTTTCTATGTATTTAATCCTAAAACATAAGCAATATCGAGTTTAAGTCCTGTTTTTTGTTTGTTTAGTCCATTTTGAATAGCGGTTTTGAAGATCTAATGAAAAAATTATCATCTCAATGATAAAGCGTTTTTTTTTTTCTTTTGGGTCAAAATATTTCAGAGAGGCTGGAACTGGAGAATATGACAAGTTCTTTGAGGAAGGAATTTTTAATTGTGTGGGATGCAAGACTCCACTTTATAAATCAACAACAAAGTTCAATGCTGGATGTGGCTGGCCAGCTTTCTTTCAAGGACTTCCCGGTGCCATTAACCGAACCGTATGGAAAGATTAGCATTTTGTATATATATTTTCATTTTAATTTCTTGAATCGTACTGAGAACTAATAATCATTTTTTTTTTTTGCTTGATTTGATTCCTACATTTATCAGCCTGATCCAGATGGGAGAAGAACTGAGATCACTTGTGCAGCGTGTGATGGACATTTAGGCCATGTTTTCAAAGGAGAAGGTTACGGTACTCCAACCGATGAACGTCATTGTGTTAACAGCGTTTCGATAATTTTCAACCCTGCCAAATCTTCCTCTGTCATCTGAGGATTTGATTGATCAATCATATATATAATATCCTACAAAATCAGAATGTGTTGTTCATTTCTCTGGTAGAATCATCATCATCATTATGTAGTGTATATGATATACACTTTGTGTGATAGATTTTACAAACATATTTTTTTAGATAATCTACCTATCTACACAAAGATAACAACATAACTAGATGGAGATTAGCAGGTGATATATCTGATGATGAACATATATATAAAGTTCAGCCGTTTAAGAGTTTTATGTCACGGTTTTAGACATTTTACTAGTAAACTTGAGACCCTTGTCTCTTTCTTTCCATTCGTTCCTAATATTTGTTCCCTAATTTGGTTGTTAAAACTTAAAACTTGGCTATTGTTGGTTTTCTTAATTAAGTTATTTCAATTCCTGCTTGGCATATTGTTTACAGGAAACTCACGATCCTACCACTTATGAGCAAGCCTTTTGACATGTCCATGGTCCTATAACTTTTGGGTTGAGTCCACCAAATTGTAAATAAACTTTGGGTAGCCCCATGACCATCATCCATTTAATGGTGGGGTCTCACAAACTAGGAACAATTAGCATTCTTTAAAACTTGTTAAGACACATTCAACTAACTGTATAAAAATCCTACCTCATATCATTCAAAACCATTATTTACCCATAAAGTATTTACTTATAAGCAATCATTTTTCCAAAATAAAGTATTTACAATTTTTTATGAAAAATACCATGTTTATGTTTCATAATTTGAAAAATACCTCCTTCAGTTTATTTTTTATAAAATAATTCTTTATATATATATATATATATATATATGATATGACATTTTTCTCATTTAATTTACAAATCATTTATTTTTAATAAAGAAAACAGAATTTTCTAAATATTTAAAATTATTATTATTATTTTAAAATAGGTTTGAGATAAAGATTTTTATTAATTTTTATATACTAAAATTCACTTAAAGGTAAGTCTCTATAAATTAAAAAGAGAAAAAGGAAGATAAGTCTATATAATACAAAGTTTATCTCAACTTTGCATACAATATATAAAGTTTATCTTATTATTTTTAAAAGATTTTCTTAGTTTTTTCCAAATAAAAGATTGTGTGAAATAAAATATATTTTAATCTTCAAAAAATATAATCGATTTTTACTTTTCTTTAGAAATTAAATTTTCAGTTTTAAAGTGTATGTTAGTAAAACAATATCAGTATTTTTTTAAGAAAAAAGATAGAGGAAATGAAATAAATATATTTTTCAAATTACAAAACTGAATTAGGTTTTCCCAAATTTTCTTTTACTTTCAAATTCAGTTAAGTTTCTCCATTTTAAGTTCTACCGATAGAATAAGTTGATTGAAATGTTCTTATAACTTTCTTATTAGTGAATGTTTAAGAAAGTCTTACATAGATTTTGGAGCACATACTTACGTGTCTAATTTAAGAATGCTCAAATGACTCATGGTTTATATTGTTAATTGTTACTGTCTCTACGTTCACGTGATTTTGGAGTGTTATTTTAGAACTGTTACGATCATGGATTCATGGTGCTCTAAGATTCTTCTCCGTAGTGACTTGGTCAAACAAAAAAATCCCTCAAAATAAGAAGAAGATAAAACAAAAACGACATTGAAGTAAATGTATATAGAACCAAGTGCCTTGGTTAATTTTCTGAGTACAAGCATGTGCTTGGAGCTATCATTTTTATAAAAATATTTGTGGACAATTTTTGAGTGTCCTTGGTTTAGATAGTTTAGTGAATGTGTTCTTAATTGTTTCGAAGGTTAAAAGACTAATTTTGTTTTTTGTTTTCCTTCTATAATAAGAGGTCAAATTTTTGTTTCCTGCTTCTAGCCATTGAAATCTCAAGGTCGGCTTTGACTACACTCATGTATATTGAAAGTTTGAAACTAGTTTTCTCTCTAATATGATATATTGATATGCATGCATGCTAGTACAGTTTTAAACTTTTAAGTTCGGCCTCGGGAAATGATAATACTGTTAGCATGGTTTTTCTTTTGGGGTCAAATTTAATTAGCATGATAAAACCATCCATATGGTTAACTTCTCAAATAGTGATTTTAAATTAAAAGTACTAGTATTTTAAATAAAGCAAATAGTAAAAGAAATTAAGACCATTAAAACAATGACAAGCGTCTTTTGAATATTTTCAAAAAAGTTATAAAAGTATCTTTGTGAAGACACTTATTTTCATTTTTCTTTTCTTTTTTGTCTTTTTAATTATTTTCTAAAATTAAGATTCTCTCATTTTTATCGAATAAAGATGATCTAAGGACGTTAAGGTAAGACAATACATACATATGTATAATAAGAAAATCTAGTGACAACAAAAAATAAATTTTGAATGAAAAACACAATTAATTGTAAGTTTTACAAAAAAAAAACAATTGATTTAAAAAGCCAAACAAAACAAAAATCAAGTCTAAAACTACATCCATTCAATAGATATTATAGTTTTTCTTAGTTTTTTAGAAAGAAAAATATATCATATTATCATTCCTCTTTATGAAGTATTTAGAAATTTAATTACCATTTCAACGAGAAAAAAAACGAAAAAAAAACTAAAAGCGAGTTTGAAATTTGATTTTTCTTTTTAACTCCAAAATATATCCTCGAATCTTTTGAAATCACTGAATAAAATATTAAAAGAATATATATAGTAATTTTAAAATTCTTTACTTTTTCAAAAAAATTAAATTTCTTTAGGTGTTTTGAACAAAGAAAACACTTGATTAATTCAATAAAATATGTAGAAAACAAAAAAAACTCAAAAGTAACATAGCTTTCACCACCCTAAAAAAGAGAATAATATAAGTAGTTAGATAATGACGGGAGACAAAATCATCTTCTCCCACATGATCATAATAACATCAACAACATTGACATTGATATTAACTTCCATGTCACACATCATCACTTTCAACCACTCTATATAAACCCTACTTCACCTATTTTTCTCATTGGAGCCCAAAATTTTCTTCACAACCATCAATTCCAATTTTAGTCTCTTTCACCGGCGCCGATCATCCAAAAAACCACCGTCATTAATGGATGTCCGTCGTAGATTACCCGCCAAATCAAACCACAAAGAAATCGTTCATCCAAAAGCCTCCGACGCGCTTCCTCTTCCGTTATACCTAACAAACACCGTCTTCCTCTCCCTCTTCTTCGCTACCGTTTATTTTCTTCTTAGCCGATGGCGCGAGAAGATCCGAAACTCCACGCCTCTTCACGTCGTTGACTTATCTGAGATCTGTGCTCTCTTCACTTTCGTCGCTTCGTTTATTTACCTTCTCGGTTTCTGCGGTATCGATCTCATATTCCGATCTTCTTCCGACGAGGATGTTTGGGGTAGTGATGAGATTGTTCCATCATGTGGTCAATCCCTAGATTGTGAGGTTTTTAACCCTAATAATATTTCCATCGATGATTCTCCTCGTGAATCGGATCTTAATTCGGCGGAAGATGAAGAAATCGTCAAATCGGTGATTGATGGAACCATCTCGTCTTACTCATTGGAGACGAAACTCGGAGATTGCAAAAGAGCAGCAGCGATTAGACGAGAAGCGGTTCAGAGGATAACCGGTAAATCCTTAACCGGACTTCCATTGGAAGGTTTTGATTACAATTCGATATTGGGACAATGCTGTGAGATGCCAATTGGGTATGTACAGATCCCAGTGGGAATTGCTGGACCTTTGTTACTTGATGGGATTGAGTATTCAGTGCCAATGGCTACAACAGAAGGTTGTTTGGTTGCTAGTACTAATAGAGGTTGTAAAGCTATTCACTTGTCTGGTGGTGCTTTTAGTGTTATTATAAAAGATGCCATGACTAGAGCTCCAGTTGTTAGATTCCCTTCTGCAAGAAGAGCTGCTCTTGTCATGTTTTATCTTCAAGATCATGCTAATTTCGAGAGATTGTCTCTTATTTTCAACAAGTAAAGTTTGAAACTTTTTTCTCCTTTTTACTTAGTTAGGAATGGTGATTATGATTGATGCTTCTCTGCTAACTTGTTTTTGGGATTGTGTATAGATCGAGTAGATTTGCTAGGCTTCAGAGTATTACATGCAAGATTGCTGGAAAGAATCTGTATCCTAGGTTTTCATGTAGTACTGGTGATGCTATGGGGATGAACATGGTCTCCAAAGGTGTTCAGAATGTATTGGATTTCATAAAGACTGAGTTTCCTGACATGGATATTATTGGCATCTCAGGTTTAACTCTTCTTTCTTTCTCTCTTTGGTATTGTTGTCTCGATTTTTGTAATGAAAGTCAACTCTTTTTGATTATTTGGTGTTGTTCAGGAAATTACTGTTCGGACAAGAAAGCTTCGGCTGTGAACTGGATCGAAGGACGTGGTAAGTATGTTGTATGTGAAGCCTTAATTACGGAAGAGATAGTGAAGAAAGTGTTGAAGACTAGCGTTGAGGCTCTTGTGGAGCTTAACATGCTCAAGAACCTTGCTGGTTCAGCCCTGGCGGGTTCTCTTGGTGGATTCAATGCTCATGCAAGCAATATTGTTAGCGCTGTGTTTATCGCCACTGGCCAAGACCCAGCTCAAAACGTGGAAAGCTCACACTGTATGACTATGATTGAAGCTGAAGGAAACGATCTTCACATATCTGTCACTATGCCTTGCATTGAGGTTCTAATGCTAAAATTAGAACCATTATTGCAGAGAACACAAAGTTAATAGCTTTTGAATTATTGCTCGATCCAACTCATGAATGAATTTTTTAATGATGTTGGCTCCACAGGTTGGTACTGTTGGAGGTGGGACACAGCTTGCATCACAATCAGCTTGTTTGAATCTGCTCGGTGTGAAAGGATCAAACAACGATGAACCTAACTCGAACGCAAGGCAATTGGCAAGAATTGTGGCTGGTTCGGTTCTTGCAGGAGAGCTATCGTTAATGTCTGCTATTGCAGCTGGACAGCTTGTGAAGAGCCACATGAAGTACAACAGATCCAGCAGAGACATTGGCCCTTCGTCTCAGGTCAGCAGATAATGTTTGGAGCACGACGAGACAGATAATAAAACGAAAACAGAGTCCCAAAAAATAGACTGATGTAATTTTAACCTCATTTGATTTCTTCTTCATCACTCTCTTTTCTTATTTCTTTGTACTCCTATAGTCTCCAAAATTATCTTAATTATGTAAATTCTTTTTTGTCCTTCCATCGTTATGGCTTGTTTCATAACCTTTAAAAACGAAATATTCCAAAGTCCCTCATTGGTTAAAACAAAAATCCCACGAAATGACAAAAACCAGAACAGTATTGGTAAGGTGTTTGTATCAGTTTGAAGCGGACGTGGGAGTGAACTCTTCAAATACATCTCACTTTTAAGTGTATGTTTCAGTGTTTTTGGATAAATTCATTTTCATGGTAGCATTGATGTCATGGCTTGATTTTGATAGCTTAGGATCAACATGTGAGATAATTATGTCACAACTGGAGTGTCGAATTTATTATGGTAGTGACGTAGTGTATGTGTTTATGAGATTTAAGCCAAGTTTTTCTATAACATTGAGTGGTATGTTTGTGTTTGTTAAGACGTAATTATGACATAGTTGGTTACTAACTTGCTAATAAATGTAAAAATGTGGTTGTGCATGTTGCAGAGGATGGAGAAATGATATGGGAGTTTGACAAGTGATGATATGAAATATGGGAACTTGTGCTGTTGGAGCGATATGGTCTTCGATTATAGATAAGAAATTAAGGAGCAGAGACAGAAATATACACGACACACGTGATGTGTATGTGCACTGCACAGCAGCACAGTGCACTACCAATAATTACAACGAGTAGCAGTATCAACAAAACATATGGCACTGATTTTAAATCACTGATCCAACAATTTTTCCTAATTCGAAAAACAATAATATCTCATCATCGAAAAATATTGCTTAAATGTTAAAAACTTATGATTTTGTTGTTCTCTATTTTCTTTTGGTCTACTATATTTTTTATTTTCTTTTCTTTCCATCCAGAAGTAAAATTGTTCAATCTGAAATAATTTATATATTAACCAATTGGTTTGTTTGGATCATTTTTTTACGGGCTTTGACTCTTGTAAACTGTAAACTCTGGTTCGAAGATATAGTAATCAAATAGACGTTTAAAATAAAATAAACTCTTGGATTTTATAAACATCCATTCCGATTCAGTATGACCGTCGGATCGCTCCAGATTTTTTTTGTCAACTGTTCAGATTTAAAATTCTACACAGTAATATAAAAATGGACTGAAAAATTTGAATGGAAAATACTGTAACTTCGTATGAATCCGACGACCCGGGACAAGATCCGTATTTAACAAACTTATATTACTATTATACCCTTGGATTTCAGGACTTTCTATTAGGTGTGCCGGACGAAACGATTCTTTCGACGATCATCAGCTTGTGGAAGATCTCTTATGGGAATTGAGCTTCGCTTTTCTCAATCGGCTAAAAATGGTAACAATCGTCACTCTTCTTTGCTTTTCTTCTACTGTGTTAATATCTTAGATCTACCTTCGATCTTGTGCCATTGTATCGACGATGCTGCTCGTAAACAACAACTTTTGAATCTGAATTCGCATCTACGATACTCTCTTTATGATTATGGTAGTGGATTCAATCTAATCCTCCAGTGTCCATAAATTTCTGCTTGGATCTGCCTAGAGCTCGCTCTTCTGAATGGATCGATTGTTAGGAATTGAATGTATTGAAATTGTTATTGTTTCAGTTCTCCATTCGATTTTTTGTTTGATTTAGCTTCTCGGGTTAAAAATGTTGAAATTGAATACATGCAATATCTGTTGAATTTAGGCTCCAGTGTTAAAAATGTAGTTGGAACGAATCATAGTTTCTATGCCTCACATTACTTTATGTGTCTCTGTTTTCTGAATTCGCAATAGAAGCTCGTTGATCTCTCCATCTTGATGAATAGACTTGAAACATTTCTTGAGATTCTTTTGAGTTGTGCTACCGACGGATTTAGGTAAATGAAAGTATATTGATTTTTGAGTTCTGCTACTTTACTCCTCACAATTCCTTCTTATCCAGTTTTTGCTTTTCAAATCTTTACGAGTTGCCAACAATGGTGATATACCTTGTCATTTGCAAAATTCTCGTCTCTCCTAGAAGCTTTAGTTTTATAGTCTTTTTTTTATATATTTGTGATCCATATGCTTGATAACTTCCCACTGGTGAGAAACTAATTATTTAGAGCATAAAGCTAGATAGGACTTTCTCGAAGTGTTAGGACTCTTATTAGGCTAAATCTTGTACTAAGATGATCCTGAAATAAAGGGAAAAATTCTAAGGTGGCTGTTTTGGCTGTTGTTTGTTTTTCCAGATACATTTTGTGCTTCTAGTTAGTCGACAAGGAAAAGTAAGGCTCACCAAATGGTATTCGCCTTATACGCAGAAGGAAAGATCTAAGGTATGTATAACTCAGGTGTTATTGAGTTAATCCGGGGTTATGCTTTGTATGCATCTGATCATACATTTGGAAAAATGATCTGGGCAGGTCATACGCGAACTCAGTGGCGTCATTCTGAACCGAGGTCCCAAGCTCTGCAATTTTATCGAATGGAGAGGATACAAAGTTGTCTACAAAAGGTAAAAAAATACTCAGTACATTGTATAAAATGCTCAGCAATGTCAGAATATTCTTCCGCTACTCAAACACATTGGTTATAAACATAATAGTTGTGTATTTTTTCAGATATGCAAGCTTGTACTTCTGCATGTGTATTGATGAAGCGGATAATGAGTTAGAGGTACTAGAGATAATTCATCACTACGTCGAGATTCTTGACCGTTACTTTGGCAGTGTGAGTAAAACACATATCCAAAAGTTGTTCTTCCACACAATCATATAGCCTCACAAAACATATAGATTTTGATGAAGAGTTATTTTTTTCTTTGATCTTCAGGTGTGTGAACTCGATTTGATTTTCAACTTCCACAAGGTATACATGCATACACAACTCTACAGAAACAATGATTCACTACTCTCTGTATTTTACTTCATTATGACATTTTTGGAACTTGTTGGTTCTAGGCGTATTACATATTGGATGAGCTGTTGATCGCTGGTGAGCTTCAAGAGTCGAGCAAGAAAACAGTGGCGAGGATAATATCAGCTCAGGTACGGTTTCTTAATCTTAATGGCTGGTGAGACGAAAGGATCAGTAGTTCTAATGATGTGTGTTATGATATTTGAAGGATCAATTGGTGGAAGCTGCGAAAGAGGAAGCGAGTTCCATAAGTAATATAATTGCTCAGGCTACCAAGTAGTTTCTTTCTTCTTCTCTGCTCTTGCGCAGTTAAAACTCGTAAATGGATTCACTTCCTTAACTTCTATGAAATTTTCTTCTGAATCACATTTCGTTTGTCAAGTCATCATGTGTTTGTTTGATTGATAAGAAGAAACAAGTATTGATCGTTATGGGTTTGTAAGTGTGATTGTCATTGATCTTTGCGCAATCTGTAGTGTGGTAGATGGTATTAGCCTTTTCTCACCCATCTATGGTTTAAAATGCGGTTCTACCATTTGAATATTTGAGTATTGGAATATTAAAAATCTAACTACGCTTGATAGTTGCTGATACAATGGGAGGGGTAAAAAATAGTGGTAGACACTCGGGTTTAAAGCTCAGTTTCATTTGTTTTTTCGGTTTTATGGTTTATTTAACCATAAATAAAATCATATGTAATTTGTTTGGGAACGGTTTGATATTCTCTAATTTAAAGTTTTTAATCATATCAAAACCAAAGTGCTTTATATATATATATATATTAGAATAGGACCCGTCCGATGAGCGGGTTTTAAGCTTTGAAATAAATTAAAATTAAGTTTTTTTATTCAGTTAAATATTTGTTATTAATGATATATCTTAAATTTTTTTAGGAAAAGAAATAAAAATAATTTTTATTAGAGAAAATAGATATTTATAAAATTTTAGTTTTCTACATGAATAAATAAATTAATTTTTTATATGAAATTTTCTTATAAAAATATTAAAAATATATATAATGTCCAAAATTTTTTGGATCATACTTGTTGTTTTTTTTTTCAACTACCATGTTAGATATCATGGACAAAATATCTGAAACCCGAAAAATTAAATCAACTCCTAAAAAAAATCAAATGTATCTTAAAAATCTATATTCAAAAACCAAACATAAACTGAACCAAACCGATAACTGAATGAAATACCCAAAATATTCGAAATACTATTATATAACCAAAAATATTAATACTATTTAGTTTGATATAACTCAATCAACCAATAATTATAAACTTAAAAGTACCAATTATTTATATCAGATAACTAAAATACCCAAGATTAACCAAAATATCTGAAAGTTTTAGGTTATTAGTTCTTTGCTAAATCAGTTTTTCTTCATACACACTTGATTTTGTCATACAATTTAACTCAATTTTTAATCATATTTAAATCTTACTATATCTACATGTATACTCCATATAAATTAATAGAATCAAGAACCGAATAGATACCCGAAATACTCGAAATACAATTATATATCCAAAACTATTAATACTATTTATACTTGATATACCTCAATTACCCGAAATGTCAATTATTTTATATCAAGTAAGTAAAATACCCAAAATTAACCAAAATATCTGAAAGTTGCAGATTATTAACTCTTTGTTAAGTCAGTTTATCTTCATTACTTCATACACACTTGATTTTGCTATACAATTTAACTCAATTTTTAATCATATTAAAATCTTACTGTAACCTCATATACTCCATATAAATTAATAGAAGTCAAAAAATTTATATCAAAATAATATACATTATATTATATAATTATCCATATAGAACTAATATTGTAAAACAACTAAAATAAATAACAACAGTATTAATAATTTAGTAGCAAACCATGAAACTTGAAAAACTAATATTGCAAATAAACTAAATTTAGGTAAAAACGTATAAATTGTTATCGGATTCTAAATAATATTAGAATATAAGTATCTAAATTTGAATAAGAATAACAAATTTTAAAAATGATCTTTGTTAAAATCATACTAATGTTGAATAACAAATTATTTGTTTGAACAAATTTGAATAATAAGTTGTTATATTTTAACTTTTTAATTTTCGTTTTGGTATTTGTTTTAAATATATTTCTTAATTTTAATTATTGATTAATTAAATTAATAATTTTGCAATTTTATTTTTTTACTTTTTTGAAAAACTACAATTTTTTGTTTTTGTATTTGTTTTAATGTATTTTTAAAATTTAGTATTGATTAGATAATTTAATATTTTAGTGATTTCCTTTTTTTCTTTTTAATTTTTTTTTACTTTTTCTGTTTTTTTGTTCGGATTTATGAATTTTAATTGATGATTCGATATATTAACAGTTATTGAATTTCCTTTTTGTTAAATGTTTTTAAATATTTTTTTATAATTTGATATGTGGCAAGATCTGAATGATTAGTGACACGTGTCAAGATCTCGAGAGTTAGAATTTTGTCACGTGTCGGTTCTGGTGGATGTAACAGAAGTTTATATAATAAAATGTTAGCCATACGGATTTAAAGTTTAACCAAAAAACCAACCAAATCACCTGACATAGATTTGGTTCAATATGGTTTTTTCGGTTACAGTTTCTTTGTCTCACCAGTCACCCCTAGGCCTTGGACTCTTAAAAAGTTTTGAAATTATGAAACTTCCTTTAGTGAAAAATGTTTTCAGTGTTTGATCACTTTATTCAATTGGACAATATTTAGTATTTATATAACCAAGAGATCCAAGAACAATGTTTCATTCAATTACATATGTCATAACATAACCAAGAGCTCTGGTTTTTAATAGTGCAGACTGCTGAAGAAAAGGGTGGGCACAATTCTTGTCTTGACCATTCCCGTCCCGTCCCATTCTCGTCCCGCTAGGGATATTCCCATCCTATTTAGAAGAATATCCCATATGGGACTAGCTTCTGATTTCCATTTGGGAACGGAATGGGACGGGACGGGAATGAGAATTTTCGAAATCCCATTCGGAAAAACTTATATATAATTCAGAATAATATTATGTATATATATATATGTATATCATAAATATAATAATAATGGGAAAACAGAAATATTGAATCTTAAATTCCAATCTTTTTAAAATGTTTAAAACAAATTTCCTTATTATTATATATTTTAATTAATGTTAAAATTCTAATTTTATGATTTTGTCTAATAAATTGACAAATATAATTTAAAACATTTTGATCTTTTATAACCTAAAAATTAAAGGTATGTTTTTTTTAAGCTAGTTACTATTAGTATTTTTGTTAATTTTGTATGTATAGAATTGGGTAAACAATCAAACAAGTAATAATGCGAGAGAAGATGAAGGCTACTTACTTAGTTTGTTTAGTATGTTACATTTATGCAATTTAATTTAGTTTTATTTTGATTTATATTAGGTTGTTTTTGAATTTTTCAGTTTTTTTAGTTATTAAAGAAACACATTTTGGAATAATCTATTGTTATTTTATAACTTTATTTTTAATTTGTTTGTTATGTTTATTTTTTGGGAATTTTCATTCCTGTCTCCATCCGTCTCGATCCTGTCCCGATCCCGTCCCATCTTTCATATGGGACGTAAATAAGACTAGTTTTTTAATTCTCAAATTTTCATCCCGTTTTTATTTCCGTTAAATCTCGTCCCGAATTCTCGTTTGTCCAACCCTAGAAGAAACTTTAACATTTATGCGATTGGGCCCTGATGGCACAAAAATAAATCTATAGGCCCAAACATCAACGTGATTGCGTGTTGTTCTTTTTCTATTATACTCGAGCCAATCTATTTGATAATAAATATTAATTTGATAATAATTAATTTTTGTATTATAAAATTATAAAATGAGGAATGAATATCCGTTTTTCTCTATGTTTTGCCTTCGCCACAAACATTTTTTCTTTGGGGGTTTTCATTTTTTATTTTGTGAATTCTTCAGCTCCTTTTACTCGTTCGCTTCTATAGGTATCGCCTTCACCACCTTGTTTTCACTTTTAATTTATCTGATCATGCTTCAATTTCGATTTCAAAATCTTATTTTGTTCGGTCTCTGAATAAAATCTCTGTGAATGTTTTTTGGTTTTCTAGGGTTTTAGTCATATCCAATGGCTTCGAGTTCAGGTATTGCATAATCTCGATTTGAAAATAAACAATATTTGTTTCATGTATTCAGATTCAATTGTTTAATTTTAATCTCGATTTTAAAAATAAACAATTTTTGCATCATGTTTGCGTAGATGAGAAAAAAGATTTGAAGGAAGAGAGTAAGAGTACTACGAGACCTGAATCAAGCTCACCTTCACCTTCACCTTCTCCAGCTGATCATGGACTTAACTTAGGTGCTTTCGATTTCTCAAGCATGGCTGGTATTCTCAATGTAAGTCATCTTTTGGGTTATGATAATTGAAATTAGTACTCTCAAATTGGTATTTTTTTGTTGACGGGTTTTATTGTTTTTATTCCTAAGGATCCAAGCATCAAAGAATTGGCTGAGCAAATAGCTAAAGATCCTGCCTTTAACCAATTAGCTGAACAACTTCAAAAATCTGTTCCATCTTCATCAAATGAAGGAGCCCTTCCTAACTTTGACCCAGAACAGTATATGAACACAATGAATCAAGTTATGTCCAATCCTGAATTTAGAACTATGGCTGAACGTCTCGGTAACGCCTTGGTTCAGGTTGTTAATACTTAATACAATCTCTCTCTTTTTCTGATTCCTTGTTATTCAACACTTGAGGTTGTGTGATTCTGATATTGAATCTCTGTTTTCTTGGTTTTCAGGATCCGCAAATGTCTCCTTTTCTTGAGGCTTTTTCAAACCCTGGAGCTACGGAGCAGTTTGCAGAGCGTATGGAGCAAATGAAAGAAGATCCAGAATTGAAACCTATTCTAGCTGAGATTGATGCTGGTGGTCCTTCTGCTATGATGAAGTATGTGATTAAAAAATATTGTTTCTTTTGGTATAATGATTAGGTTTACTTTTGTGTATGGTTAAGAAAAATTTGTTTTTGTTGTTGTTAGGTATTGGAATGATAAAGATGTGTTGAAAAAGCTGGGTGAAGCAATGGGTATAGCTGTTGGGACTGATCAGACTGTTGCAGCTGAACCTGAGGAGGCTGAAGAAGGTGAAGAGGAAGAGTCTATCGTTCATCAGACAGCTAGTCTCGGTGATGTGGAGGTAACTCCTTTTGTCCTCTCGGTTTTTATTTCATTCTTAGTTGTATCGAAACTCATTGTGCATTGGTTTCTTGAACCAAATCAGGGTTTGAAAGCTGCCTTGCTATCTGGTGGTAACAAAGATGAAGAAGACTCTGAGGGAAGGACAGCATTGCATTTTGCATGTGGATATGGCGAGGTATGTCGATGTCTTGACAACAAAAGCATTTTGATAATGGTAGGGTTTGAACCAAACTGACCTAGGTTGAGTTTGTTTTATAGGTGAAATGTGCTCAAGTTCTTTTGGATGCTAAAGCAAATGTGAATGCGATTGACAAAAACAAGAACACACCATTGCATTATGCGGCTGGTTATGGAAGGAAAGAGTGTGTAAGCCTTCTCCTAGGGAATGGTGCTGCAGTGTAAGTTTGTTACAAGAACTCAAAACTCTATTATTACAAACGACTGCTTTTGAAATGGTTATATATTGATTGACTGATTCAAGTGTGTTTTCATTTGTGTATGCAGAACTCTGCAAAACATGGATGGTAAAAGTCCAATTGATGTGGCTAAGCTTAACAATCAGCTCGATGTGTTGAAGCTACTCGAGAAGGACGTTTTCCTCTAAGGACCGTCTGCTTTCAATCTTCTCATATGTGTTTTAAAAAAAAATATTAAACTGGGTAAAAAAAATGGATGTTATTTGTTGGGTTTGTAATGAATTATTTTCTTCTTGAATTGGTAATTTTTCTTTCAGTTCTTAGGTTTTTTTTTTTTTTGGTGTCGTTTTCATGTCGATCTCTTTTAGCTAATTTATCAAGCAAATCTCTCAAGTCAAAAATCAAGGTTAACATATTCAAGTTGGAAGAGATGTGACGCTATAATAGGATATGATTTATATATTGGATGATATCTTCTCACAGGCTAAAACTAGTTAAGGATAAGATTTTCTCCACATTACATGTGAATAAGATATGATTAAAAGTTAAAACTCACTATTTATTTGAAGTTGCACTGAGAAAGTTTTTGGCAAAGATAATTGTGAACACTGTCTGGGATCTATCATTGTACTGATGCCACGTGTGTGTTTCTCTTTTATTCAGTTACACAAATGAGTGTCCTTACTTCTCATTGTAAAACCCAAATTTGTGTAGTGTCAACCTATCACACCATGGTTCCAAGCCTAACATATTCAATTGTTCACTCACATCACATACACTTCCAAATTCAATATGATATTTGCTATATTCACTAACAAATGATGCATAAAACTGTGATCTCATTGGCTTTTTCTATGGTCCAATTGGATATACATGTGTTTTTGGACCATGTGACCATTTTTTTGTTTCGCATCAAAAGCTTTTCAAAATTTTAAATCCCCACATACTAATAAATGCTAGAATTCAACAGTGTTTTATAAATAAAAATTAAAATACTCTTTTTGGTATAGTTTTTAGATTATCATTTTTCAAAAATAAAAATAAAAAATCTGATACGTGTAGAAAAAGTTTGGATATTAATTGGGCCGAGACTAGATCAAGCCATTGAGCCCAAAATAGAAAACCCGGTTCAAATTGATCGGAGGAAGACGAAAGAGTGTTTCAGTCATTCTGCGTCTTCTTCTTTCTCTTGTTCTTCTTCTCTACCAAGGTGCGTTTTATGGGTTTAGACGCAGTTTACTAATCGGAATTTTTTGTTTTTAGTTATAAAATAATCCAGAATTTGCGACTATGTTGCTTCTTGTTATAGGTTTTGTAAATCGTATTCCTCTGTTAGAAATCCGGAAATTGACTGCATAATTGGAAGAAATGGATCTTAAATTCGATGTTTATTGTCGGAATTTTGTAGGAATTAGGCTCCACTTTTGTTATTGTTGATAAATTTCGAGAAACTGAAACAATGATACTGATAGGTTCAGAGACTATTCTTCTTTTGATTGATCTTGAATCATCGATTAAACAATATCATCAGTTATACTCCCACAAATTCATTTCTCATTCTCTAAACTTGAGAATGAATCTTGTAAATGCATTTTTGTTTTTATCTTTTTCCATTTTCTTAAACCATTCCGATCTTGATTATAACTTTGTTTTTGATTTGTGTATCTGTTGTTAAAATGTAGATAAGGTTGTTGAATAGCTTTTGTTATCAAGCTTCTAGCGATGTTTGTTCTCAAAGTTCATTCGGTTGACTTAGAGCGGCCAATCTCAGTTGAAGAAGACGAAACCGGTTTCAGCCACGTATCGAAGAGAGCTCAGCCTCCTGAAAAAATCATATCATCCCTCAAACTCTTTGAACGCAAAGGGCTTATTCATCTCTACCGCAACTCTTCACATAGCTCGCTACCTAACCTTAGCTCTCGTTCCACCACTCTCTTTGTTGTTGCTGTTCCCAATTACTTTTCCTCCCTTGACTTTATCCGCTTCTGTGATTCTCGCATCACTCAAGTCTCCGAGATCCTCTTCATCAGGTTTTGTTGGAAGTTCCATTATCGTATACTCTAGTTCCATTGTCGCTTGCAGTGTCTGATTTGGTGTTTTTTTAAAATTATTAGGAACGATGGAATGGAAGATCGATATAATGTTTTGATCAAACTTTCTGATCAATCCGCAGCGGATGGATTCTACAAGAACCTGAATGGGAAAAAATATGAACCATCTGAGGTATATAATATGGAAATGAGCTTATCGTTTACTTTTTTTGCTCAGTTCATTTCATGAAACTAATTTTTTTCTTGGGTTTTTAGGCTGAGGTTTGCCATATTCTCTATGTAATGTCGGTGGAATACACGGAGTTTAATGAGCTTGCTGCTTCTCCGCCTGTGGGATTTACTGAGTTACCTACTTGCCCAATATGTCTTGGTGAGTTGGGCTAAAGAAGACGAATTTACATGTTATTTTTCACTTTGGATTTTTTTAAGTACTTCTTTGTTCCTTATCAGTATTTGGAATTTGACTCATGCAGAGAGATTAGATCCTGACACCAGTGGTATAGTCAGCACCCTTTGTGATCACTCGTTTCAGTGTTCTTGCACTTCAAAATGGACTTATCTGTCCTGTCAGGTGAGTGGTTCTCCTTCATGCTTTCAGTGCATTTTCACTATACAGCATATGGTGGGTTGGTGTTGTATTTGCGGTGTTTATTTACTGGCAGTGTTCTCGTAGCTAAAACATTTTGTTCCTTACTTTGCACTAATGCATGCATCTTTCTGGCGTTAAATGAATCTGATTCTTCAAGTTTGTAACAAATAATTTGCCCATTTACCTTTGTAGGTTTGTCGATTGTGTCAACAACAAGAAGAGATATTAAGCTGTTCTATTTGTGGTAAAACAGAGAACGTATGGGCATGCCTTGTCTGTGGTTTCTTAGGTTGTGGAAGGTAATGCTTGGTTTGTGTTTCCGTTGTAAGAAGATTTAGATAACCTGAAATTATAAGTTTATAACCACATCTCTATATCTTCCTCAGAGGTGGATGTTTCATTGACAGTGGATTATGTTTTCTAATTATAGGTACAAGGAAGGACATTCTATCAGACACTGGAAAGAAACGCATCACTGCTATTCTCTTGATTTGCGAACACAACAAATCTGGGATTATGTTGGTGACAGCTACGTTCATCGGTTAAACCATTCAAGAATTGATGGGAAGTCAGTAGAAATGAACAACCGTTGTCTGTCACACGAAGGGGAGTGTGGTCTCTGTGAGTGTAGTGAGGACACAGGAATTAGTGGAGCCATTTTCAACAGCAAAGTTGATTCAGTATGAATTTTAAACCACCCTTAATCATTTTGTTTGCCCACATAAAGCATATGAATCTTAGATCACCAGTTTGCCTCAATTGTTTTATGATTTTATTAATTGACTAAGCTTTTTTGTGGAACAGATTGTAATTGAGTATAATGACCTTCTTGCAAGTCAGTTGAAGGCACAACGACAGGCAAGTGGTTCTTCTGATACTTCTAATGGTATATTTATGCAAGAGATCTCTATTAATTACGATTTTGATGTCTTTCAGTACTATGAATCTCTCATTGTTGAGGCGAGAAGCAAGCAAGAGAGTAGTATAGCCGAAGCAGTGGAGCAGACTGTTGTTAACAAAATGCAGCAGCTTCAGATTGAGATTGAAAAATGTGAAGAAGAAAAAAATGAAATCGCTGAGGTGAGAGTTTCTTATCATTGTTCCATTCTTGATAACTTTAATCATCAACTGATTACGCCGCTAACTATTAATATTTGGGGATTCAGGTTAATAGAAAACTTATTAAAGAGCAAGAAACTTGGAAGAAGAAGGCCAAGGAAATCGAAGAGAGGTGCAAAATGTTTCACTCTTTTTTATTTTTTACATAAACAATTATCATCCATATCAGTGGATTGATGTTTTTTGGTGGGCTATTATATAGGGAAGCTGCATTGCTAGTAGCAAAAGACTCGTTTATCGTTGACCTTGAAGAACAGGTAAGCTTCTACTACTCATTTGAGGGTTTTGCTTTTAACATTTAACTGAGTGATTTGTATGAAACTGGTGATAATGGATTGTGTACAGATAAGAGATATAAAGGTCTTTGTTGAAGCTCAGAAAACGCTAAAGAATATGTCGTCAGATTTGGATGGTATACGCGAAGGAACCGTCTTACCAGTACCTATCAAGGACGAGCCAGTTTCCTCAGTTAGAAAGAAGAAGTCGAATCGAAGAAAGTAAAAAAGAGATCGGATTTGTAATGCTTGTTTTTGTATATTCAATATTACCAAATTGATATATTTCAGTTTAAGAGAACACAAAAGCTAAGGGTTTGAGAACTAATTTTTGATAAAAATCTGAAACAAAAACTCTCTTTTAGGACTTGAGAGGAAAGCTCCAAAACTGTACAGAGAAAATGAACTATGTTACTGTATAAGCATGAGCTCATTGTGTTTTTTTTTTTTTTCACATGTATAGTCTATTAAATTTTTTAATTAAATCGAAATTCTTTTGAAAAACAGTCTGACAAAATCTCCTGTTTTTGAAACTATCCTATTTTGTGAAAGGAATATTTGGCCCCAAAAAGAAAAAAAAGTAATGGACTACAAAAAAAAAAAAAAAAAAGTATGCACAAACTCCATGAAAATTGGATATTGATTGGGCCGAGATTAGGTCAAGCCCATGAGCCCAAAATCAAGATAACCCGGTTCAAATTGAAAACCCTCGATTGCATTTGTGATTTGTGCAATTCGATCGGTGGGTAAAATTCTGAGGAGGACGAAAGAGTGTTTCAGTCAGTACAAAAGGAAGCTCGGAAATTTTCCTCCTTTGTCGTCTCCATATCTGCTTCTTCTTCCTCGTCTTCTTCTCAGCCACCAAGGTTTGTTTCCAAAGCCGTTACGTATTCAGAATTTGGTAATTTTTTTTTGTTTTAAAACGAATCCGGAATTTGCGACTATGTTGCTTCTTGTCTAGAGGGTTTATAAATCGTATTCGTTTATTAGAAATCTGAAATTGACTGCGAAATAGTGAGACTTTTCATCTCAATTTCGATGTTTTTAGGTCACCTTCGTGGAATTTTTGTTAGGAGATTAGGCTTTTGCTTGTGTTACTGTTAATGAATTTTGAAGCAATGGGTTTCTAGTTTCGGTGAAAAGGGCTTCTGGGTTGGATTTAAGAACACGAGGTAAGGTGCAAAACTGTTGCTTCTACCTTCAGAAAGAAAAAAGGTTTTTGCTTTATGCTGCCTTCGTTTTTTGTGTTTATGTTTTATTTTTTTGTAGTCTATTATATCTGGTGAAAGTTAGTTGATAGTCATGTATTGGACTATGCTATATATTTTTTTATGAAACTGTGATACTGATAGGTTCTGAAACGTTTCCTCTTTGTTGGTCTTGAATTGTCGATATACAATCTAGAACACAAAACCAAAACCCTAAGAAAGAACCAAACATATTCTGGAGATCTGTTGAAAGTATCTCCCAAAGCCCTATTGTTCCTACATAACCACTGAACAGCTTTCCCATTTATTTGTACTATGCCTATCACAATACTTTTTGTGTGTTTAGGGTTTATCTAACTAATCAATGAGCTTCAATGAAGCCTGTGTTCATTTCTTTTGTTTTCTGCAATTAGTAATTGATATATTTCTTGTATGCGTCAATTGGTATAGGAATGCTGGTGAGATAGAATCAACAATGGAGAATATAATGGAAATGGAGAGTGAGAGAGTTGAACAGGTCACTGATAAGGATATTGAAACTGGAGAGCAAATTCAGGATAATGTAAAGGAAGCCGAGAATGAGATTCCTGGAGAGATAGTAGGAGAGGAAGCTATCATCCGGGAACAGAATGATTCTTCTTTTCCCATGGTGATTGAAGAAGTTACTTCTGACACGGTGACTACTAACCTTGAAAAGGGGACCAATGATGATGATCCACCAAAGATTGATGATGAGAAAACCCATGATGAGAAGACTTCCCAATTAGAAACAAGCCCGCATCTAAGTCCTTCTCTTGCTGTGGCTTTAGATCCTGAAGAAGAGGTAATCATTCCTACTGAGGGAGATACTGTAGAACAGAACATTGAGTCCAGTGAAGTAAGTTTGGATATCTTAAAAAATGACGGAGATTCTGTCATGGTCGGCGAAGATAGTGCAGTCGTCCATGGAGAAACGACGAATGATACCGAAATCTCTGAGGACAAAGGATCACCTCGTCATGATGCTAATACTGTGATGGAGCAGGAAAAAGCTGCAGAAGAAGACGACATGATATCCTCAGGAGACCTCGACGAATTTCCAGTCAATCCTGATACCAAACTCTCAGAAGAAAATGGATCACCTCATCATGATGCTAATACTGTGATGGAGCATGACAAAGCTGCAGAAGAACATGAGATCATATACTCAGGAGACCATGAGGAACTTCCAGCCAATCCTGTTGATACCAAAGTTGTTGAGGAGAGCAATGACAGGATGGACGAGGGTGAGACTAACAATATGGATTTGGCTGACAAAGAAAGTGGACCAGTCGATCATGATCAAGAAACCACAACGGAGCTTGAGAAAAGGCCAGAGGTTCCTGGTTCTGAGACCGTATCAGAACTGGAGAATAAGCCATCCGAGCCTCTCATAGAAACTTCAATGAATGTGGAAAAAGAGCCAGACATGCCTGCCACTGAAGGTTTGACAGACAATGACATAGACTCTGATGTGTTGGCAGTTGAACTTTCAGGAGACGTTGACAAAGGGTTATCTGTCTTGCCGGCTATCCATACTTCCTCTGATCAAGATGAAGGAATGACTGCACTTGAGGATGAACCTATGGAAGACATGAAACTTGATGTTCCTGATTCTGAATTGATTGCTGATGCTACTGTTGAGGGTTATACTGAAAAGGAAGATAATTCTGGAGCACTCGAGGTAAATGATGCAGATAATGAGAGTGCACTAGTGATAGTTGAACCTGGCTTTCCTTGTGTTGCATCTACCGATATAAAGTCTGAAGCGCGGGTTACTGGAGATTTGAATAATGGAGTTCATAAAAACTCGCCACCACCTGGCTTTGATGAGTCCATGAGGGGAAAGTATAAAAATCTGCCACCACCTGGCTATGATTGGACCGTGAGCGCAAAGCATAAAGATTTGCCACCACATTTGCTACCACCTGGCCTTGATGGAGCCATGAGCGCAAAGCGCTCTTTCCTCTTGGATGATACATCTGACGGTAATGAGTCTGGAACGGAAGAGGATCAATCTGCTTTTATGAAAGAATTGGATAGTTTTTTTAAAGAGAGAAACATGGATTTCAAACCTCCAAAATTTTATGGGGAGGGACTAAACTGCCTTAAGTAAGCTTGCGTCCCATCATTATTTACTCACTTTAGTGTGTTATACATTGTAAAAATTTCAGCAGAAGCTGATATTCATTTAATTTCTTTGGTGCAAGGTTGTGGAGAGCTGTAACTAGATTGGGCGGATATGACAAGGTATGTGTCACTGTGAATACGCCTAATGAACATCACATCATCTTTTTTTACTAGCAAATGTGGCTTTTGCTTTTCATCTATTCTTCTCTCCTTACTTATTTCTCGCATGCCTACTGTTGTTCATAATCTAGAAGTGGTGTTTTTGGCGATTCTCTAATATGACTAATATATGCTTTTTAACTTCATAGGTTACTGGAAGCAAATTATGGCGGCAAGTTGGAGAGTCTTTCAGGCCCCCTAAGTAAGAAGAAAGCTTCACTTATTTGTGGTTTTTCTTAAGTTGTTTGGAAATCATGTGAATATTTTCAAGACTTGCCTCTAATCGCTCAACTGTATGTTCAGGACATGCACAACAGTATCATGGACTTTCCGAGGTTTCTATGAAAAGGTGAGATTATATATTCACAATTTTGGTTTCTTTCATGCGACTTTTGTAGAAACCTGTGCATCAATCCTTCTGAGAAGTAATTTATATGATAGAACAGAGAACAACTGTGAATTATGTAGAGATATGTTTTCCTCTAGATAGAGTAATATTACAGTTTCTTCATTTTTCAGGCTCTTCTTGAATATGAGCGGCATAAAGTCAGTGGAGGTGAACTTCAGATACCCCTTGCTCTTGAACTAGAACCAATGAATATTGATAATCAGGTAAGATTGAGAAAATCATATCATGCATCTGTATTTATGTTCCATATTCTTCTTATGATTAATGTTTGTGTTAGTAACTTAATCTGGTGCCTTGTTTCTGCACTAGGCGTCTGGATCAGGTAGAGCAAGGAGAGATTCAGCGGCGCGTGCTATGCAAGGTTGGCATTCACAGCGTGTTAATGGCAACGGTGAAGTTAGTGATCCTGCAAATAAGGTCTGGCAGAATCTTGTTACCGAACATATGTTTCATTTTACAGTCACTCTTTATCTTTGTTGTCATAATCTGAACAAACATGCATGTTTTGTAATTTGTAGGATAAGAGCTTAGTTCCTCATCAAAAGCGCGAAAAACAAATTGGAACCACCCCTGGTATGGGTTTTGTTTGATAAAGAAGTGTTGGTTCTCATTTGTATTATTGAAACTTTGATTCATTAGGTTATTTACTTACATCTTGCAAATTCATTAGGTGTGCTCAAACGCAAAAGGCCATCATCTGCTGAACATGGTGCAAAAAATCCAATCCAAGTTTCTAAACCTATGTATGATTAGTAGCTTCAAGTCTGAGTTTCGACGGGTGATACTACAGAATTTGAATTCTGATTCCAATTTTGTTTTTCGTTTCTAGGTTGGATGTGACAGTTGTTGATGTTGGACCACCAGCAGACTGGGTGAAGATTAACGTACAGAGGACGGTATATAATCTATTGTTACTTTCTTTAAAATATGAACAATCACTTCCTGGCTTTTACTTGTATTAATAACAATCTCTTCTTATATCCACAGCAAGATTGCTTTGAGGTGTATGCATTAGTCCCAGGACTAGTCCGCGAAGAGGTTAGCTCTTACATTTGTTTACATATGGATCTCAAGATTGAACGTAGCACTCATCTCTATTGTCTTGGTAACATTAACACAGGTCCGAGTCCAATCAGATCCGGCTGGACGGTTGGTAATAAGTGGCGAACCCGAGAACCCTATGAACCCCTGGGGAGCTACTCCTTTCAAAAAGGTAATGCTCGTTCAGCGACTACTCCGCTTATAATTTAGAATGTTGAATTGACAGTTTTAACTAAACCTTCCTTCCATTGGAACTGCAGGTGGTAAGTTTGCCAACGAGAATTGATCCGCATCACACGTCGGCAGTGGTAACCTTAAACGGGCAGTTATTCGTACGTGTCCCTCTCGAGCAAATTGATTAGAAACATTTTACAAGTTTAACAAAGGCTTTGAAGATCTGAAAGAGAGACAGATTGTTAGAAGTAGTTGCTGAGAGAGTCTTTTGTTTGTATATTAAGAGAGCATAACAACAATCTGAGAAGAGCCATCTTAGGAATCCTTAATTAGGCCATCTAGTTTATGGTCTCTCCTCTCTTTGGTTAGATTTCTTCCAAGTATCATCATCCACTATTGATTTGTTGTAGCACAAACTTCTTTAAACCTTTCTATTAAGAAACACGAATCTACGTCTTTTTTTTTACATATATTGTTTTGCCGTTGGTCACCTTTTAAGTTTCATATTTCTCTGCATTTTCTATTGAAAAGTGATCTATTCTTTTCTTGTGTTTGTTGTTATTCCATAGTCTTTGTATATAAATACGGGGTTCAATTTTTCCAAAAACATATACTGTACTACCATATTTTTATGAAATTAAAAATAAATTTTCAAGGAGAAGAAGTCAATTCAAATAAAGTAAATAGCGTTTTGAATTGGTATTAACATATGTGTTGAAATCTCTATGAGCCATTCAAGATTCGTAAGTATAGCAGGCGGCTTTTTACTTGGATCTGCTCTCTACGCGTCTACCTTAAATCCGCCGTCTCTAGCCACCGCGTTTTCTTCCTCCTCCGCCAACGTCATGGAAACTCATAAAACCAAGGTTTGCATCGTCGGAAGTGGTCCAGCAGCACACACGGCGGCGATCTACGCAGCTAGGGCAGAGCTTAAGCCTCTTCTCTTCGAAGGATGGATGGCTAACGATATCGCTCCCGGCGGTCAGTTAACAACAACCACCGACGTCGAAAACTTCCCTGGATTCCCTGAAGGTATTCTCGGTGGTGAAATCGTTGAGAAATTCAGAAAACAATCGGAACGATTCGGTACTAAGATCTTCACTGAAACGGTTAACAAAGTTGATTTCTCATCGAAACCGTTTAAGCTATTCACCGATTCGAGAACTGTTCTCGCTGATACTGTTATCGTTTCGACTGGAGCTGTTGCTAAACGTCTTAGCTTCACTGGATCTGGTGAAGGCAACGGTGGTTTCTGGAATCGTGGTATCTCCGCTTGTGCTGTATGCGACGGAGCTGCTCCGATTTTCAGGAATAATCCTCTTGTGGTTATTGGTGGTGGTGATTCAGCTATGGAGGAAGCTAATTTCCTCACTAAGTATGGATCTAAGGTTTATATAATCCATAGAAGGGATACGTTTAGAGCTTCTAAGATTATGCAGCAGAGAGCTTTGTCAAACCCTAAGATTGAAGTGATTTGGAACTCTTCGGTGGTTGAGGCGTATGGAGATGAAAATGGTAAAGGTGTTCTTGGAGGATTGAAGGTGAAGAACGTTGTTACTGGAAAGGTTTCAGATTTGAAGGTGTCTGGATTATTCTTTGCTATCGGTCATGAGCCGGCTACGAAGTTTTTAGATGGGCAGCTTGAGCTTGATGAAGATGGTTATGTAGTGACTAAGCCTGGTACTACAAAGACTAGTGTGGTTGGTGTATTCGCTGCTGGAGATGTTCAGGACAAGAAGTATAGACAGGCTATTACGGCTGCAGGAACTGGTTTGTTTTCTTTTTACATTTCTGCACAATGAGTTAGCTCTTTGAAATCATGACTAAAATCTATCATAGAGTATCTAATATATGATTGTTGGCTAATAGCATAATGCATTATGGAGTATTTAGTAGTTAAGTGAATAGTTGTTTATGTATTATAGCTTACTTGTTTAATCCATATGCTCAAAAGAAGTCTGGTTTTCAAAAGTCATTAGCTTCTTATGATGGAATTCTTTCATGTTCTTTAGTGCGTTTTTTGTATATAATTTGATTCAGTTAGAAAATTAGTTGAGGCATTATTATAATATTATGTTGGATTTGTGTTTGCTACAAAGTGGTCATGTGTTTGTGTTTAAAGACTATTTACGTTCATTCTCATACTCTGTTAGAAGACTAGTAGTGATCATTAATTGTTCTCAGTAAGGTGTCTTGGGACCATGGAAGTTGTGATATGTGCTTGTTGCTTAGTAGCATAATGTATTATTGATTGTTTGGTAGTTAACTGAACAATTGTATATTGATTGATCTGTTCAAAAGGAGTCGTGATTTTGAGAGTCATTAGTTTCTTATGATGGAATCCTATCATGTTCTCAAAGTGCCTTGCTTTATATATATACAGTAATTTGATTCAATTAACAAAGTAGTTGAAGCATGATTGTCTTGGATTTGTGTTTGATATAGAGGTGTCTTTTGTTAAAGGCTATCTACATTCTCATACACTTTAGAAGACTAGTAGTGGTCATTACTAAGCAAGGGAGACTAAATTGTTTCAAGTTTTGTTATGAGATTTGGTTACTTAATGTTCTCTTGCTACCAAGAAGAAACAAACATATATAGATATTTACACGGTTTGTTGTGTGGTCTTTTGAACTCTGCTGATGGCTAAAGCTGAAACACATCAAACCCCATTTTGCAAAAATTTATAGACTGTGATTTGCCTTCAAATGTTGTTATTATTTGTTGATTTCATGAACTAGAAAAAACAAGTTTGATAAACAAGTAATGGATGGTGCAGGATGCATGGCGGCATTGGATGCAGAGCATTACTTACAGGAGATTGGGTCTCAGGAGGGTAAGAAAGATTAAAGAAAGGTGTAGGAGATGGTTCCATTTATAAAGTTGCTCCCTCTCCCCCCTTATTATTTGATGTCATTTTCATAACCAATAAAGATTCATTCGGATTGGTCTCCAAAAGACTATTTGAATAGAGTTTTGCTATTTGCGTTTGCAGTTGGATTTTGTGCCAAGTTGTAACTCTTTAGTGGTTCACAGCTTCGACCTATTCCTCTTTAGATTTGTTCCTCAGGTGAGAGGACTTTTTAAATTTGATTATGTAATTAACTTTGCTAATGTAACTTACATTGATTAAATGTGATGAGTTACAACTTACAAGACTGAACTACACTTCAATTTTTGTTCTTTTGGTCAACAACACTTAAAAGTACTATACCATATGAATGAGCAAATACACAATTTATTCTATGCTTTATTTTCAAAACATGAAAGAAATGTACTTGTACCTGTTGGTTTTGATTAATCTCACATTAAACATAGTCAAACGAAACCAATTCTTTATCTAATACAACTTACGTTGAACAACATAGTAATTAAGAAGCACTAACATAAGTTTTGTAGAATTAGGACATCCGTAATAAGTTTGATTCTCTACGTTAGTATCTTCTTTGTTTCTACCTCTCCCTTCACTCATGATCACAAGAAGCAGGTGCCAAAGATCACTGCTATGGTTTCTGGTGCTCCATGGCGGAGCTACGGCCACAGGAGCTCCCTCCGGCGACAAACAGCTCTCTCAGACGCCCACTTGGGCCGTTGCCGTAGTCTGCACGTTTCTTATCCTCGTTTCACATCTCCTAGAAAAGGGTCTTCAAAGACTGGCCAACGTCTGAATTACTTCTTCTTCTTCTTCTTACAAATGTTCTTGATTAAAAACTAAATGTCTAAAACATATTTAACTGTTTCTTCTCAGTGGCTATGGAATAAGCACAAAAACTCTCTCCTAGAAGCCTTAGAGAAAATCAAAGCCGGTGAGTAAACATATATCCTTTGATTATCTCAAAAAGCTTTCTTGATATGGTGATTTGATTCTACAGAGCTGATGATTCTTGGATTCATTTCCTTATTAATGACCTTTGGAGAAACATACATTCTCAAGATCTGTGTTCCTAGAAAAGCTGCTCTCTCTATGTTACCTTGTTCATTTGAAGACACAGAGCTAGCTCCATCTCTTAGCAGACATCTTTTAGCTGCTGGTGATTTATCTGTGAATTGCAAACAAGGATCTGAACCTCTCATAACATTGAAAGGGTTGCATCAACTTCACATCTTGTTGTTCTTCTTAGCCCTCTTTCATGTCCTCTATAGTTTAATCACCATGATGCTTAGCAGGCTCAAGGTAAAGATATATCTAGTTTTGAACAAAACTGTGTTTGATTCAGTGATAGAATGAATGGTTCATTTTGTGTTGGCTTTTTTGTAGATTCGTGGATGGAAAAAGTGGGAGCAAGAGACATTATCTCATGACTACGAGTTTTCTATTGGTAATTCTTGTTTGAAGCTGTGAACTTTTATTATTATATAGACTCACTTTTATTTGTGTGTGGTGTAGATCATTCAAGACTTAGGCTAACTCATGAGACTTCTTTTGTGAGGGAACATACAAGTTTCTGGACAGCTATTCCCTTCTTCTTTTACGTTGTAATGAAACCATTTCATCTCCTTTATTCTTCCAAAATGCATCAAAACGTTCTTGATTTGATTTGAATACTCTGAGATCTTTGTTTACAGGGATGCTTCTTAAGACAGTTCTTTGTATCTGTGGGAAGAACCGACTACTTGACTCTGCGCCATGGTTTCATCTCTGTGAGTTTTTCAAAATCTTCCATCTTTTCATTTCCTTATCTTGATGTGTGATTTCTTGGGATGTTCTGATTCAGGCTCATTTAGCTCCAGGAAGAAAGTTCGACTTCCAGAGATATATCAAAAGATCTCTAGAGGATGATTTCAAGTTGGTAGTTGGAATAAGGTTACAACACAATCAAATCATCAATTGTTTCCTAGTTCTGTCTTATGTAACGGTCTTTAACAGTTTTTTGCTATGCAGTCCAGTTCTATGGGCATCATTTGTGATCTTCTTGCTGTTAAATGTTAATGGTAAGCTATATATCAATCTTTAAATTCAAGTTATGTTCATATACTTAAATCTTTTTATTCAACTTTCAGGTTGGAGAACATTGTTTTGGGGATCAATACCTCCTGTGCTTGTAAGACAAGCTTTCTCTCTTTAATACACGTATCTTCTTGGAAGTTTTGTGATTAACAATAAGTATTGTTTCAGATAATCCTAGCTGTTGGAACAAAGCTTCAAGCTATTATGGCAACAATGGCACTAGAAATCGTAGAAACACATGCAGTAGTTCATGGGATGCCTCTAGTACAAGGCTCAGATCGATACTTTTGGTTTGATTGTCCTCAACTTCTTCTTCATCTTATCCACTTTGCTTTGTTTCAAGTAAGAACACTCCTGAAACATCTTCTGTTTGATTCTTTAGTGTTTCTCTCTAATTATTTCCTCTGTGTTTTATGCAGAATGCTTTCCAGATAACACACTTCTTCTGGATATGGGTAAAAAACAAAGAACCATATCTTCTTAATTTTCATATTTTTGAATGATATTACTGAGTAACGTATTTTCATTGGGAGTTTTCAGTATTCTTTTGGATTAAAATCATGCTTCCATAAAGATTTCAATCTTATTGTCATCAAACTCTTTATATGGTAATTAAGCTTATTCAAAACCTTACTTGCGTTTCAAGTTATTATGGAGGGAACAAGTTTTCTAAAAAATGTGAGGATGTATAATGAATGTGCAGCCTAGGTGCTTTGATCTTATGTAGCTACATCACTCTCCCATTGTACGCCCTCATTACTCAGATGGGTTCACACATGAAGAAAGCAGTGTTTGATGAGCAAATGGCAAAGGCATTGAAGAAATGGCACAAAGACATAAAAATGAAGAAAGGCAAAGCGAGGAAGCTCCCGAGCAAGACACTTGGTGGCTCAGAGAGTTTCAGTATCTCTTCCTCTTCCTCTCCAACCACTCTTCACCGTTCCAAGACCACTGGTCACTCTTCTAACACCAAATACTACAAACAAGAAGATGAAGACGACGAAATGTCTGATCTTGAAGCTGCAGCAGAGGATGTTATTGACAGCATTCAACAACAGTGGTAAGAGGCTAGTTCACCCACCACTCTTAGCCGCTTGCTTTATACTGTTGTTAACTTTAATGTTTACATGAAATGATGTCGTTTACTAACTTAGTCAGAAAACAGTGGTCGTACAAGTGTTTTATGTGTGGTTTCTATGTTTTAGGCTTTTAGCCAATAGACTTATTTAATAACTTGATCTTCAATAAGCATAGAATATATCTATTTAATTAGCAGTAAGAAAAATATATGTATATTTATATTAAAAAAGTTTAATACAAAACAATGTTCATAATTTCTAATATTTCTCGTAGAACTACTATCACATGTAAGTAAAACTATTGTCATTAGCCAAAAACAACTTATTAACATATGTGCAACCTTTCAACCATATGTTAAAAAGGATTTTCTTTTCCCGCCCATCCGGCTCTAAATTAGCTCGACTTTGAGTCGCTCTAACCCATTTTGAGTCTGTTAAAGTTTGTGGAATAAGATTAAACCAATTTATAGCTCATTTTGAACCCATCTTATACTATTAAAAAAGAAGTATAAAATTGGAAATTCGTGTTACCAAACGCTCTCTATCTTATACTTACATCCAAACAAGTTTAAAGTAATTATTATTTAGTTATTAATTATTAATAATAATATTAATTATGTTTTTCTAAATAAATAATCAATTAATTCTCTACAATCTTTTTTATTTAATATTTATCTATAATCTTTTCTTTATCTAATATTATGATTTTAGTAGTATGAATTATGATTCTCCTATCATTTTTATTTGATATTATTTTCAAATTATTTTAAATTATTATATAATACATATGATTAATAAAATTATAGATTTTTAATGCATATATTGTGATTTGAATTTGTATAAACGGACATAGATTAACTCAATCAATAAAGAAAAAATGTGTCAAATATCTCACATCGGTAGAGATTTCAATCGAATCAGTGACCTACAAAATAGGTAGAAGTAAATCTGACATAGGGCGAGTATAGACATAAATATTTATGCACATTAAAAAGTGGGTATCATGAATAAGAGTATAGTGGACCGCAAATATATTGGATATTGTCCGCAAATTGATGGATAGGCCGCAAACTACCTAATTTTAATAAAAATAAATAAATTATATATAGTTGATGAAATATAATATATGATATATTTAAAAATATAAAGAATTTTATGTATAAAATTATAATATTTACTAAAAAGTAGAATATTAAAAATATTTTAATTTAAAATTTTATTTATTATATTTTAAAATATTTTAATTACTTCTGTTACAATAATCAAATATTTTGACATTTGCTAATATATTGGACAGTGGGGAAGAATTGGACATAATAACTACTTACAAATTTACACAACTAACCAACAAAACTAATATTTTATAATTTAGTGAAGTTAAAGTTACATATAAAAACTAAACAAATAAAATATAAAATTTTATAAATGATCTGAAAACTAACCACAAAATATATATATTTGTTACAATGATTAAAAAAACATTGATCTGCAGTGTACCGTGGATATGACTCGAGTTAATTATTAAAATTTATTAGAGTTTATTTTAACACATTTTTGTGGGTACGATCCGCTACTACATTAGCGGTTTTAACTAAACGATCCGCAACTACATTGGTGGTAAGGGGAATATGAAAAACGAGATAGAAGAGAATTGAAGAGAAAGCTCGCAAATGTCATTAAGGATCTTGCTCAATTCGAAGTTGTCGTCGTCCCCTATTTGAAGGAATAGAGTCCGATCATATTTGAAGATTATCTATAAGAATGATACCTAAACACTAAAAATCAATAAATAACTTCATCATGTGTTAGAATCTCCTACCTTTGAGCTATTTGCAATCCTTTTACCATCATAGTATTATCCTTCAGTGTCAAACTTATTTCAATATTTCTTATAATTTAAAAATAGAAGTTAGTTAAACAACATAGACATTTTAAATGTTAACTAATTTTAAAATTTGACTGTCAAACTCTGCAAATTCATGAAACAAGTTGGGCAAATTAATGCGTGTCAATTTTTGGATTTGTTTTCTTCAAACATTTATTTTTTTGTCCGTTTAATAATTTTGACTAAATCTTATACTATTAAAACAGAACTACAAATTTGGGATATTATGTTTCCAAACACTCTAAAACATATTCTTACATCTACCGAATAATTATTAATATATCCAACCATTTCAATATTTAGTTTCTATATTTTTCTTATTTCTAAACAAATATTAAATTAATTCTCTATAATCCTTTACTTATTTAATATTACTATTTTAATAAAATGAGTTCTTATTCTCCTATAATCTTTGTTTGATTTTATTTTCACATTATTTTAAATTATTATATAATCAATATAATTTATAAAATTTTAGATTTTCTGCATATATTGTGATTCAAATT
This sequence comes from Cardamine flexuosa, assembly GCA_963555745.1. Taxonomy (NCBI): domain Eukaryota; kingdom Viridiplantae; phylum Streptophyta; class Magnoliopsida; order Brassicales; family Brassicaceae; genus Cardamine; species Cardamine flexuosa. Next base: position 20,860,230 of record OY743219.1, read on the forward strand.
TTTTTAAATGGACATATATTACTCAATCAATAAAAAAAAGTATGTATATTCAACGTTCCACATCGGTAGAGATGCCAAATAGATTGTCACCCGCAAAATAGATACAAGTAAATCCAACACATGACTTTGTTGACCGCGAGTATATCAGACTTTATCTGCGAATTGGTGAATCTGTCTGCAAACTACCAAATTTTAATAAAAATAAGTAAATTATATATAAAATTAATAATTTTGTATAGTTGATGAAACTAATATATGATACTAGATTAGAACCCGCCCGATGGGCGAGTTTAAAATTTTAAAATAAATTAAAATAAATTATTTTTATTCAATTAAATATTTGTTACTAATAATATATCTTAAATTGGTTTAGGAAAATAAATAGAAATTATATACTCAAAAATATTAATTACATATAGTCTTGATATAACTCACTTATCAAACACTTATAAACCCGAAAATATCAATTATTTTTATATCAAATAACTAACATACCTAAAATTAACCAAAATATCTGAAAGGTCTAGGTTATTAACTCTTTGTTAAATCAGCTTTTCTTCATACACATTTGATTTTGACATACAATTTAACTTAATTTTCAATTATATTAAAATCTTACTCTGACCTCATGTATACTCCATATAAATTAATAGAACTCAAAACTTTTATATCAAAATAATATGCATTTTATCATACAAATATCCATAAAATAATTATAAAAAAAACAATAATATTAGTAATTTAATAGAAAAACCATAAAACTTGGAAAACTAAGATTGCAAATAAACTAAATTTAGATTATTTAAAATTTTCGTATTGGTATTCATTTTCATACGTACTTGATTTTGGTATACAACTTAACTCAATTTTCAATCATATTAAAAGCTTACTCTAACCTCATGTATACTCCATATAAATTAATAGAAGTCAAAAAAGTATGTTAAAATAATATGCATTATATCATACAAATATCCATATATAATTAATATTATAAAATAACAGAAAAAAATAACAAAAATATTAGTAATTTAGTAGAAAACTATGAAACTTGGAAAACTATCATTGCAAATAAACTAAATTTAAGTTAATATTTTCATTTTGGTATTTTTAAAAAATATATTTCTTAACTTTAGTTATTGATTAGTTAAACTAACAATTTTTTGCTTTCCTTTCTGAAAAAACTACACTTTTTTATTTTTTGTATTTGTTTTAAATATATTTTTTAAATTTAGGTTTTGATTAGATAATTTAACATTTTGTGATTCTCTTTTTTCCTTTTTTAGAAAAACTTCACTTTTTCCAGTTTTTTTTGTTGGAATTTATGAATTTTAGTTGTGATTTGATATATTAACAATTACTAAGTTTTCTTTTTTTTGTTAAATTTTTTTTATATATATTTTTCACAATTTGAGACGTGGCAGAATCTGAATGATTAGTGACACGTGTTAAGATCTCGTGAGTTATAATTTTGACACGTGTCAGCTTCTGGTGAGTGTAATCCAAATTTATATAATAAGATATTTGAAAATAAAGAGTTTTATAGTTAAAATATTTATGAAAAATGGAGTATTAAAATATTTTTATTTTAAACAAATTTTAGTTTATAAAAGAAAAATTAAATTAGGTAAATAGTCAAATTTTCGGGCCAGCTCGCTATCATGTGAACATAGTGAGACACAAGCTACTTACAAAAAATTTAAATGGAAATATATGTTAACTATCCAACAAGACTAATATTTTATAATTTAATGGATATCTTGATTCTCTTCAAACTTTGCATTTCAAACTTCATACTCTCTCTTGTTCATTCAAACTTCCGTTCATTTCACTTTAAATTTCTTCCTTTCCATCTAAACTTCTTCATCTCATTTCACTTTCTTCACCAGAGCTATGGATAATCCAAAACCAATTGTGATTCCGGTTATCCTAAGAGGAATCAACTACCTTCTGTGGGCTAGAACTACACACACGGTGCTTTGTGGAAGAGGGTTATGGAGCCATGTGGAAACTTCGCAAGCTCCAAGCTCCACCATCACAAAGGAAGATGAAGAAGATTCTTCCAAAGGGAAAGTGGAAGACACAGCTGAGGAGAACAAATGGTTCCAATCTGATCAAACCGTCCTTGGTCTTCTTCAAAATTCTCTTGATCCTCCAATTCTTGAAGCGTATTCCTAGTGTGAAACCGAAAAGGAGCTGTGGGATACTCTCAAGAACGTGTACAACAACATCTCCAATCTCACACGCGTTTTTGAAGTCAAGAGAGCTATCAACAACCTCAGCCAAGAAGATCTTGAGTTCACCAAGCACTTTGGAAAGTTCCAATCTCTTTGGGCCGAGTTGGAGATGCTTAAACCATTCGCCATGGATACCACCATTCTTCAAGAGAGGCGTGAGCAAGACCAAGTCTTTGGACTTCTTCTCACTCTCAATCCGGCTTTCAACGACCTCACCAAGCACATCCTTAGAGCTGAGAAGCTCCCTAGCCTTGATGAAGTGTGTTCCCAGATTCAAAGAGAACCCTTGGACTCTTTTGCGGAGTTAAGGAACTCGCTACGGCTAACAAAGGAGTGTTCAAAGGAGAGGATTGGAAGACATTGGTGTGTGATCACTGCAAGAAGAGAGAACACATCAAAGACAAGTGCTGGATCCTCCCTCCTCACCTCAAACCCACCAAGTTCAAGGCCAATCTCTCCTCTACCAAAGCCGCAAGCGAACCGGTTCAAGGGAGCTCATCAAAGAGCGGAGAGGAGCAAGCTATGGTGGCATATGATGATGGATTCGTGAGGAAGTCAGACTTGGATGTTCTCATCAAGTCCATTGCCGCTCTCAACCTTAAGAGATCCGGTATCCCTCTATTAGCCTCTTTAAAAAATAAATCACTCATTATTGATTCCGGAGCATCTCATCATATGATTAGTAATCCTAACTTGATAGAGAATGTTAAACTGGCTAATGGTAATGTGATTATTGCTAATGGAGATAGGATTCTCATAAGAGGACTAGATGATTTAAGACTATTTGATAGAAAATCTAAACCTTTCTTCATGCCTACATTAACCTCTAATCTTGTCTCGGTTAAAAAGGCAACTTGCGATTTGAATTGCTATGCTATATTCGGTCCTAACAGTTTTCATTTTCAGGATATTGATAGCGGGAAGGTTCTCGGAGAAAGGGATACAAAAGGAGATTTCTATATTCTTGAAAATTCTACTTCAACTAGTTCTAATCCTGTTACTTCTAAATCATGTTTTGTCTCTGTTAGTAATAATGTAATGTGGCATGCTAGACTAGGCCATCAACATTCGCGAGCTCTTGAAATAATGTTTGATAGTATTTCCTTTGATCATTCTAGTTGTAAGGCTTGTATTATCAGCAAACATTGTAAAACCGTTTTTCCCAAGTCTTCAACTTTATATGAGAATTGTTTTGATCTTGTTCACTCAGATGTTTGGACCTCACCTTGTTTATCTAGAGATAACAATAAGTATTATGTCACATTTATAGATGAGAAATTGAAGTATACTTGGGTTACATTACTACCTTCTAAAGATAGAGTAATGGATGCCTTTATTACATTTCAAAAATATGTGACTAATCGTTTTAAAGATCAAGGGTTCTTAGGTTTAGGAAAGCAATCTATGGGGTCAAGCAATCTCCTAGAGCGTGGTATCACAAGCTTAGTTCCACTCTTAAAGATCGAGGGTTCAAGAGATCGGAAGCTGACCATACATTGTTCACTCTACAAAGCTCTAAGGGGAGTGTGGCCGTCTTGGTGTATGTTGATGACCTTAACATTTCGGCAATGATAAGGAAGGTATACAAGATACTAAAACCTTCCTAAAATCTGTTTTTGACATCAAGGATCTTGGGATACTAAAGTATTTCCTAGGAATTGAGATATGTCGCTCTCCGTAGGAACTATTTCTCTCTCATAGGAAATACACCTTGGATTTATTGGATGAAACATGGAAATTAGGATCAAAGCTGGCAAAGATACCACTTGAAGATGGCTACAAGGTCAGGCGAACGGGGGAGAAAAAGAAGGATGGAGAACCGGAGGATCCACTTGACAAACCTTACTCCAATCCGCTCCAATATCGTCGCCTCATTGGTAAGCTAATATACTTGACCATTTCGAGACCTGACTTATGTTTTTCTGTGAATCAGGTGTCTCAAAACATGAAAGACCCAACGGTGTACCATTGGAACATGGTGGAGAGAATTCTTTGCTATCTTAAAGGCAGTCCGAGTCAAGGCATTTGGATGGGAAGGAATGGCAACACCGAGATTGTGGGATATTGTGATGCTGACTATGCTGGAGACACCAATGATAGGAAGTCCACTACCGGCTATTGCACGTTCATCGGTGGGAACTTGGTCACTTGGAAGTCGAAGAAGAAAAAGGTGATTTCATGTTCTAGTGCCGAATTGGAGTACCGGGCAATGAGGAAACTCACCAATGAGCTTGTATGGCTCAAAGCGCTTCTCAAGGACTTCGGGATCGAGTCAAAGCAACCCATTACGATGCATTATGACAATCAAGCCGCAATCCACATAGCAAGCAACTCGGTGTTTCACAAAAAGACCAAACACATCAAGGTAGATTGCCACAAGGTTCGAGAGAAGATAGAAGAAGGCGTAACACTACCATGCTACACCAGAAGCGAGGATCAGTTAGCAGACATCTTCACCAAAGCCACAAGCCTCAAGATCAACCACTACATATATGGTAAGATTGGGCTTGTTGACCTTACTCGTCCTTGATCTACTTCCTAGTTCCCGTGGATGATATGCTCTTTTCCCCGACATAAGGTTTTTTCCATGAGGTTTTCTTTGTGTTGGGGTTTTTACCGAGGTATCATCCATAGGAATCCAAGCTTAGCCTTCGTTCCTACAGCTAAGCTTGCGGGGGAGTATTGAACATAGACGAGTCTTGAGTCATAACAAGAGAATAAAGATCAAGGGAGACTATGAGCATTGCTTGGACTGATGATGACATGATCCAAATTATTTGAAGAAGGAAGAGATCAGCCGGAAGCTTCAAAGATTTGGTGACCGTACACATTGTACGGATCCGTACACACGGTATGGATGGTATGGATCCGTACATTAATTCGTACTACCCAAAGATCATCTTGGTGAAATGTAATAAGAAGTGAGAAAAAGGATTGTGCAAATATCGGGTCAAAAGAGCTGTTGTGCAAAGTTTGGGCCAAAGCTCTCTTCCGGATAAAGCTATTCTCCTTATCCACACGTGGGTCAATGTCTTGGTCAAGCTAGCCATTATGGTTTACCCTTGGGGTCTTTACTCACGCGTCTAATCATTTGGGCTTCTCCTTGATGACCTCACTTAGTCTCTATAAAAGGAGAAGCCGCAGCCTTTGTAAATGTTACCTTATACTTAGCCATTTTTGGCAATGAATCTTTTCATCATCATCCTTGTTCTTTCTTTACTTTTCCGCAATTAAACTAACATGCTGAAAGAAGATATTAGGTGTCTTTTGAATTCAAACTGGATATTTAACACGACTTTTGCACAAGCATGTTTTTTGAACCCGGATTTTGCACATAACCTATTATGATGCTTTCTTGCCTTTCCTTTAGAACCGGGAGCGTGCAATATCTGGGCTTGTACGGATCCGTACATTCCATACTTGACCCGAGATTTGTACGCCTTTATTTTGTACAATCCTCCATAAGCTTCTGTAAGCCTTAGTGAATCCAAACTTTGCACGGTCTTCTCTAATGCTTTTGTAAGCCTGGACTTTGCACATGCAGCTTAACTCAATGTGAAGCTCAAGCTGCCTTCTTGATCTCGACACTCCCCTTCAAGCTTAGCCGTCGGTACAAAGGCTTATGCTTGGATCCCCATAGGCGTTACCTCGGTAAAAACCTCATCATAGAAGAAAACCTCTTGGGAAAAAATAGTCTATGATGAGGAAAAGAGTATAACGTCCATGGGTGTAGAGGATGCGAGTCAAGGATGATAATAGATTGGCGTGAAGACTTAAGTACCCAGATCTTCAAGGATAGCTTTGAGTGTTACCAGCTTTCTAGGCTTCCCCTTGTCTTGACTTTTGCTTCCGCTTGCTTTTGCTTCAATTCTTAATGATATTTGGGAAAGAATCAATACTCTTGAGATGTGGTGGTGGTGATGATATCTTCATGTGGCTTCTATAGCAAGACTCGGCATTTCCTCCTCCTTGCTTCACTTTGTTGACAACTTCAAGTGGTGACTTGACAAACTGACTCTTGGCCTTGTTGATGACATAAGTATAATCCTCCACAGATAGATCCATCATAGCTTGATCTTCCCACATCAGAACCTTCCCAACAATGGTATTTTCCTGATGAGTGCACAAGTAGAGGCTGAACGTATGAATGGAAATTGATCTGGTCTGTGCTTAACTAAATCCTCGGTTCCTGGTGGTGCTCCATGTACCATCTTCTAAACCAGCTGAGTACTACTTGACTTCTCTTGACCCAAAAATTCCCTCATGTGCCACCTATGAGTGAAACTTGAACCCGAGCTCAAATGCCTAAGATGATTTAGTTTTGGATCGCTTTCTTCACTTCTCGGCTTAGGCTAAACATCCTCGGTTATTGCCGACTTAGACTTGGTCTTGGGAGAATCTGATTGGACCAAGGTCTTCATCATGTCTGACTTCCGAGTGATTCTAGAAGCCCAGCCCCAATGCTTGAGTGAAACTACGTTTTGGAACCCATATTCCCTGAGTGATCTCCTTGCACATAGATCTCTTTGTCTTGAATCCACTCTTGTAACCGCAAAGCTTCATAACCACATAATCATACACACACGTCTTGCTCTCTGATATTGTATTCTCCCCCTCAAGCTTAAGTGGCGACACTCCCCCTTAAGCTTGCAATTCAGAGGAATCCTTCCTCTTTCTCCTTCACGTCTTCTTCCGTAAAACGCAAGGCATCTTCTCTTCACGACTTGTATCTTCTCAAACTTGGTGTGAGGTTGTCCATAAACCTTCTTCACGGCTTGAGTTCTACAAGCTTGATGTGAAGCCTCTCTTTGGTAGCTACATCAAACTTAACATATCCTTTCTTCTATAGAACCCCACTTATCGCCAGGCGGACCTCTCTTTGGTAATCCGAGCATAACTCACGAACCATAGCCTAGAAACACCTCATACTGATCCCAAACGAACAGTAACTCTCGTAGCTTCCTTGTGTCCAAAACTCGTCAAGAACAAAGCGTTGGAAGGTTATCAAAAAACATCAAACTTCTGATGAACCGAAGCTTCTTCCCCTCATTTCTTTTTATGCTATCCTTTCTTTCTTTGTCTCCAAACTTCTTGGAAGTATAGTCACAGCACTTACTCCTTTGTACCTTCATTAAGAGATACAAAATTTTAGAGCAATGGCTGTGGGGTTTTAAGAAGTTTAGGATGACAATTTTGAGAATAGTAATCATGAGAAATGAATGCAACACAATCAAGACGAAAACATGTAACACTAAGAGTTTAGAGAGTTGGCCATTTGGTTTTTATGATCTGGTAAATGGGCGTGATGAGTTGGTCTTCTTGTCATCAAGTTGTAGGTCTTCTTCTCAATATTTCTTGAGCATCACCTTCCATTCTCCATTTCATGTACATATAAGCTCCAAGAACTTCTTGACTCCATTTCTTCTTTATACGCCCCTTCTCCTTAAACTCTTCTCTCACCAAGTATAATTCAGGCTTTCCTTGTTTAAACCCTTTATAAAGGATTTAAATTCAGTAAGTAATGGCTGTAGGTGATTGAGAAGGTTAAAAACATTGGTTTGCAATTTGAAAAAATATGAGTAATAATTCATATGGCTCAAGGATATTCAAACTAAAGAAAAAAAAAAACGGTTAGAGGATACTCCCTTTTTGTTGATGATCTGAAGAGGTTTGTGAGTTCATGTACCAGTCCTCCTCGTTGGTATTGCTAAGCTTAGGGTCAACAATAGTTTGTAACAACATATTGCGATTTCCCTGTTTATTGAAATGCCTACAATACCAAAGATTAGTTAAACAAATTTCTTCTTTTATGGTTCTTCACCATAAAGATAATGTACTCTCTTTTTAGAGAAAGGAATCAATGGTCTTAGGAATTTTCACATCATAAAGATAGAGAATTTGGATCCAAATATTATCCTTAACAAAGCTTACAAAAATCAAAGTCATATCAGTTTTAAGAAGGAAATTAGACTAACATTTATCCTTTTATTTTGAAAAAAAAAGGGATGAACTATGATTGATTTGGAAAGACTTCACATGGAATTTTCCCAGATCAATATTCATGTTTTGAAAACAAACATGGACTTACATACTTACAACAAGCTAGCCATAATTTTTAACTTGGGTGAAAGACGATCTTAGATCTTTTCACCTTAGAGGGCAAAACAACCAAGGACTTGAATGCTTTAAAAACGGTCCAAGGTTTAATGGATTTGGATTCATCATGGATTTATGCTCTTACTCATAAGAGTTTAGCTTTACCAAGGTTCTCTTTCCATTTAATTTAAAAATGATATACCACACCATAGATCTTTAATTCATATGAATTAAGCATTTTTAGGTGTGTTCTTCTTCTTTTAAGTGATTTAAACGATATACATAGCAGAGAAATGACAATTAAGTTTGAAATCTCAAGCTTATGTATATTTGAGTTTAATCTAAAAGTAACCGTGACTTAGAGAAAAGGAAATGGGCTTTAATAGAATGAGAAAGTAGAATGAGACATCAATGCTATCCATGGGTGTAAGTATAGGAAACCCACAAGACATGTTGGAGATGATCTCATCTTCTTTCCCTTCTTCATGGTATTTCACCAGAACCACATTTCCTTTTTCTTCATTGTCACCACTAAGAGAAGAAGATTTACCAAGAACTAATTAAGAGCGTGATTTCCTTAAGGATCAAGCATGACTTCATTTCTAAATGAAAAACAAGTATGGTTCACTTACGGATTCATCATAACAAGGTTTATACGTTTAAGAATGAAGCACGCATGTCATAAAGAAATCAAAACCAATAAGTAACATAAGCATGAGCCAAGGACTTAAAATATGCGACATAAAGAAAACATAGTCCAAGGCTTAAATGTGACAAACAAAATTTGGATTCAACAGAGCCAAAAAGCTTAGAACTCTTTTGAGCAAAGCGGCCATGGTTCTCATTTCATTTGTCTAGACTCAAAAGGGATATTGGATTCATCAAGGGTTCTCCAGCTAGATATCTCCTTAAGGATTTAATTTCCAGAAATATCTAGGCATGGATACAACAAGGATCTCTTCCTTTTGAGTCAAAACGGTGATCCAAACAGAGATTGGATTCATGTAGATTCACTAACTAGATATCCTCTTAAGGTTTTCCCAAAGATATCTAGCCATGGATGCAACAAGGATCTCTCTCTTTTGGTTCAGCCGTTATAGACCACCACTTTTAATGCTCTAATTCATATAAATTAAGCATCTTTTAAGTGTGTGGTTTGTTTAAGATGACTTTAACCGCATATCCAAAAAAAACTTCCAATGAACTTCATGTTCCTTCATTTCAAGAGAAATAGGAATCCATTAAAGGTTTTAAATCTTTAAGGATGCGAATTTAAAGGTTCATCTTAAAAACAAAATAAAATACCATTTTACCACGACAATAGGTGACTTAGATCTATATTAGATCAAGTACCATTCAGCATGGTTCCCTTTGTTTTGAAATACTCAAATTGCTAAACTTAAGCAAGAACTGCAATGGATTTCACTTTTCTAGTCCAATAGAACTTAGAAATCTATCCAAGGTTTTAAAAGCAAAACAAATATGATTTTGAGTTTGAATCAAAACTAAACGTGGCTTAGAGAAGATTAGAGAATAATCTGTGCCACTCAAATCACTCATTTAAGAGCTCTAAGGCCTCAGATTTCTCTTCTTCCCTTGTGGTTCTTCACCACGCCTCACTCACTTTCTTCATTGCCCTAGGGATCTAATAAATGCTCTGATACCATGTGAGTTTAAATGCAGAATATAAGATAAAGTATAGAAGTATAAGCATGAACTAGAAAGCATAAGTATGAAGAACAAGTATAAACATGAATTAGAAAGCATAAGTATGAAGAACAAGTATAAGCATAAATAAGAGAGAAGTTTAGAGAAAATTTGTGTAACAAGTATAAAGCAGCCCCTAAGGGCTTAAGCCACAAAGGAGGCGCAGCTACAAGTATTTATAGAGAAACCCCTTAGGGTTTTCTCTTTACGAGAAGACAAAAATGAATAAAGCAACTATGAAGATAAGGTTTTTGTCCTATTCCCTTTTGAATTTGAAATAAGATCTTTCCCTCCTTCTTTTGGCTCAAATTCGTAGGTTTTTGTAGATAAGGCTCTTAGAAATATTTGACCCGGCTTTTGTACATCCTGGATCTTTAACACGACTTTTACACAAGCTTGTTTCTTGAACCCAGATTTTGCACATAGCCTTTTATGATGCTTTCTTGCCTTTCTTTTAGAACCGGGAGCATGCAATATCCGAGTTTGTACGGATCCGTACATTCCGTACTTAATCCGAAATTTGCACGCCTTTATTTTGCATGCCCTTATTTTGCACAATCCTCCGTAAGCTTCTGTAAGTCTTAGTGAACCCGAACTTTGGCCGGTGTTCTCTAATACTTTTATAAGCCCGGACTTTGCATATGCAGCTTAACTTTTGCACAATCTAAAAAGCTCAAAGTGCTTTTTTGATCTCAACATTTTTTTTTTCAATGTTTTTTATTTATATAATTTATAAGTAAAAGAAAAATAAATATATAAATAAAGTGATCAAAATCTAAACAATTATAAATTATATGAAAATATAAATATTTGTTATATTGATTAAGAAAACATTGACCCGCATTTCAACTCTAATATATTTCATAAAAATTAAAGAAAACAATTTTCAAATTTCACGAGGGTAGAACCGTGTTTTCTAAAAGAAAAGGTCGTATGATTATTAATAATTTTAAAAGAATCCGTTATCCAGCACAATTAAATTTTGGTTTTAAAAAATCCTCGCATTACATGATCATGTTTTATTTTTCTCCATATTATATATGATCTATACACAATAATTAATTGTTGTTTACGTCTGTCGATCTTTGACCATTATAACAAAATCATCCATTAAAGGTAAATAAGTAAAACAGAAAAGGACGCGAGAGACCAAAGTGATTACACTAATGACTAAACAGTAAACTAATTCTTCATTCTTCGAATTATTTAATTAATTAATTATATGCAGTTTGAGACTTGAGAGAGAGAAGAAGAAGAAAGAAAGAACTGACGAAGATAAGAATGAGAAAACGAAGAAGAAAGAGAAAACAAGATCAGAATCATATTTTTGACAGAGAGATAAATCGTTGAAAACATGAGGCCAAGCACCAACATTTCTCTTCCTTGATAAATCCTCATCTTCTTCTTCTTCTTCTTCATTCTTCATTGATTGGTGAATTTGTAAAAATGGATAATCATTTCGATTCAAAGGAGAAGATTGTGGATGAAATCATGAGAATTCATAGATCTCTTCCTTCTAGGCCAGAGATCGAAGATGTCGAAGCTGCAACGTCTCTGATTCAAAACGTTGAAAAAGAGGATCAGAATCGCTTAGACGTCATTGATAATCAGATTCAAAGCTCTTCCAAGGATGTTCCTATGGAGCTTTTGAACGTGTTGCGAGAGATGAAGAAAGGTCTTGTTTTTTTCCAAAGCAAAGAAGAGAAAAGAGAAGCAACGAAACTTCTCGATCTGGAATCTGTTCATAATGTGTTCGACGAATTGATTCAGAGAGCTTCTAATTGTATTGTTTCCCCTAATGAAACAAACTCTCTGCCTCGGTCTCATCCAACACCTGAACCATCTCCGTCGTCGTCGGTTGTTTCTTCCGATCAGATTTCTGTCAAGTCAAAGACAATGTTGTCCCGTGACGATACATTTGTGACGAAATCAAAATCTTCGTTTTACAGTGATGGGTTGTTAGCTCCTCGTAAGCCACAGATTTTGGATTCGACACTTCAGGCTAAGAATGTCACCGGTGAGTTTAGATTTTGAATCTCATCTTTAAGCTCTTTATATATGATTCGTTTGCTTTCTATAGGAATCTATTTGTTTCTTATCGTTGTGGAATCAATCATTGTATGTGGTAGGCCATGAAATGTTTTAACGTGTAGATAGAATCTGTACTTTTTAGGAATCGTATAGAGTTTTCATGTGATAAGTTTGCTTTCCAATGGAATTTAATAACTGTAGGCCATGGAAAAGTGTTTGGACTTTAAATGTTTTAACTTTTTGATACAATGTGAGGTTAAGATTCATATACTGTTTTCATGTGAATTGGTATCGGTTTGTTTCTAATTGCATTGGAATCATTATATGTGTAGGCCATGAAAGTGTTGGACTTTATACGTTTTTCTTAACTTTTTGATAGAATCTAAGCTTAAGATTCATGGTGTTTAGATTGTTTTCCAGTGGGGTCTGTTTGTCTCTAATTGTAATGGAATCATTATTATTTATGTGTAGGCCATGATGGGGAGAAGTTGAGTCTCATAAAGCTTGCTAGTTTGATTGAAGTATCGGCCAAGAAAGCTACTCAGGAGCTAAATCTGCAGCACAAGCTAATGGATCAACTAGAATGGCTTCCGGATTCTATAGGAAAGTTATCGAGTCTGGTTAGGCTAGATCTGTCTGAGAATTGCATCATGGTACTTCCAGCAACCATAGGAGGGCTTTTGTCATTGACAAGACTTGATTTGCATTCAAATAGAATTGGTCAGCTCCCTGAATCTATAGGAGATTTGGTAAACTTGATCAACCTGAATCTTAGTGGAAACCAATTATCATCTCTGCCATCAGCATTTAGTAGATTGATACATCTCGAGGAACTTGATTTGAGCTCTAACAGCCTCTCTATTCTCCCTGAATCTATCGGTTCTCTTGTGAGTCTAGAGAAGCTCGATATTGAAACAAATAATATCGAAGAGATTCCGCATAGTATCTCTGGTTGTGCTTCCTTGAAAGAGCTTCGTGCAGATTACAACAGACTTAAAGCTCTTCCAGAAGCTGTTGGAAAGATAACTACCTTAGAGATTCTGACTGTCCGTTACAATAACATTCGCCAGTTACCTACAACAATGTCCTCCATGGCTAACCTCAAAGAGCTAGATGTGAGTTTCAACGAGCTTGAGTCAGTACCAGAGAGCTTATGTTATGCCAAAACACTTGTTAAGCTGAACATTGGAAACAATTTTGCCAACCTGAGATCACTCCCTGGGTTAATAGGCAACCTTGAGAAGCTAGAAGAGCTTGATATCAGCAATAACCAGATCCGTTTCCTTCCTTACTCTTTCAAAGCGCTTTCACAGCTCCGTGTTCTTCACACGGAGCAAAATCCACTTGAAGAGCTTCCAAGGGATATAACCGAAAAAGGCGCTCAGGTTCTTTCTTATCTCAGTTTTTTCTGTCTTTCTTCGATATATGTCTAGATTATGGATGATTGATTCATGAATTTTGCCATCTTTTCAGGCCGTGGTTCAGTACATGAATGATCTCGTGGAGGCAAGAAACACCAAATCTCAAAGAAGTAGTAAGCCGAAGAAGAGCTGGATCAAGAGTATTTGCTTCTTCTGCAAGTCTACCAACTAGAAAACACAGAGCACAACATGAAGATCCTCTAAACCACTCTTGACAAATCTGACCTTGTATCATCAAATACCAAATCAATAGAATATGAAATCCAAGCAATGTTTCAGGTAAATTCTGTTATAACCAACAGAATTGCGCCGTGCTCAAGAGTTAACCATTCGTTCTTTATTCACAGTCACATGATCTTGATACTGTTTCATACCACTCTTCTTTAGTATGTATACTGGTGCTTGTTTATACCTCAGATTAGGACTAGTGGATCCTGAGGAAAATGTAACTCTATTTGTTAAATCTCAAAGTGATTGTAACTTTTTTACGTTTTGGTGGCTGAAACTGTTACCCAATTCTTGTTTCCAAGGACAAAATATGTAGTCATGTGACCCTTGTGTAATTTGTTCACCATGTGCTGAGATACTAATGTTATAGTGCTAAACCATATTTTAAGAGATAATGTTACTCAAAAGTTGATACACATTCAAGGATTAACACTTACAAAACATGTACTAATTACTAACAAAACTCAAAAGTTAAGAGTTGAACAAGGCCTGAGTCAGATTCAATCAAACCTTGAGCTACTTAGGTTTTTAAACATCCCATATTCCGTCTTCATTCTCTGGAGTCTGCACCAAATCATCTTGTTTCTCCTGATCCATTTCATCGAACGAAACACCGCTACTGATGATTTGCTCAATGAATGACTGGATTCTTCGTTCCAAATCGTCCCTCTTACTAATTTCCTTATGGCTTCGTTCCACATCGTCCAGCCTCTTAACAATTTCCTTCTGGCTCTGGAACACCTTCTAAATAAAATCAGGGGTGGAGATCAAACCAACCGTCCATATTATTTTCTAAATAAAACAACTTCACCATTTCTTGCTTACCTCTTTGACGGAATTCAAACGAGCCCTAATCAACTGAAACATTAGAAAAAATACATTAGGTGGGAGACATTACAGAATCAACCATAACTATGTATTTCAGAAATCAAACAACTTCACATACATAACACCAGAAAGAACATATTGGAATCAATGTGCTTACCTGATTCTCTTTGGCTTCATCTGAATTACGAGTTAAAGCAGCACCTGATGGGAAGAAAACAAACACATTGAACATCAAGCTTCTTTTTTCAAAAACCAAGCAAAAACAGATTAATCATTATTAAGTAATCGATCAATGACACTAAGATATTTTATAGTCACATACTTGCGAAGAATCCAAGAGCAAATATTGTTGGTGTCTTAGCTCTTTCAACAAAAGCTCTCCGTACTTCTCCATTCATCCCCTGAGAAGATAATTCTCTCCTTTAAACTTCAGTTTATGGTTTTATCAAGATCAAGCAAACACAAATAAAAATTTGATTACAAAAGAACAAAAAGGATGCAAGAGAATGTTTGTTACCTTCATGAGTATAGAACGCAAGATTCCCATTATCTTATTCAAACCTCTGAAACATAAATTCAGGGATTCTATTAATGCTTCAACATAGATGACAATGGAGTATATTTACCAAAGCAGATATCAAATTAGAACAAAGTCGCATAGATAAATCTCTAGGAAAAAGGGAGGATCTTTTCAAACATTAATGGTCATCTTTATTGGTGCAAATGTAATGATCTCTGAAAAGAACGAACCTAAGACAAATATTAACACTGTTGATGTGCGAACTGACCTATAAACAAAATTCGTAAAGCAACAAACCAAACAACAAAATCGGACGGCTTGAAAAAGAAACAAGGTATAACACCAAAAGTCTTAGAATCGTTTTTTTCAAGAGACTATTAGACCCATAAGATCGGCAATGCTCCAAAGGCTCCACCTTTTTGTCCTAAGAGATAAACCCATTAAAGAAACAAACACAGGTAGAACCAAAACTCTTATACTCTTATGGGTTTATCTCCAAGGACTAAAAGGTGGAGCCTTTCGAGCATTGGTGATCTTATGAGTCTAATAGTCTCTTAGAAAAACGACTCTAAGACAAACATTAGCATTGTTGGTGTGCGAACTCAACTAGAACCATAATTTCGTACGGAAACCCTAACAACAATATCCGATAGAGAGAAAAAGGAAACAAACAGAGGAACGGCATTGAGTAGAGAGAAAGAAAGATTGAGCTGAGACCTAGAAACCCTTTCCGAGATTGTTGATTTTGTCTTCAGTTTCCGGATTTTGAAAACACAGTGAACGCAAGCAAGTGTCATTCTTCAGTACCGTTCAGGTATTTTAATGTGCAGCAAAACGCTGGAAACAAGAGGGAAGAGGGAAGAGGGAAGAGGCAAACAAAACCGGATTTGGTCCGATTAGTATTGTGGATTTGATTACGGTTTATTTCGGTTTGGAGTTATCTTTGTCTCTTTGATTCACTATTGCCTACGGTTTATTACTAACCAAGCCGTTGGATTTTGTTGGAAAGCTCGAGAAACTTCCCAAGAAAAGTGGTTAGAAATAGAATACTCTAATTATGATATAACTGACCCACCAAAATACAATCAGTTTGGGCCTTAAAAAGCCCAATTGTTCCTAAAAGACAATTATCACACACATAAAAAAGGTGTAAACGAATTGTAATTTTCTTATTGATACTTTTACTATTTACTATCTCCAGTTTAACTCTATCTCCATAATTGTTAATTATCGACATGTCAGCATTAATGAAACACAACTTTGTTCTTTAGTACAAGAAGAAACAAAACCAACAATTTATCCAAAAGTAACAAAGTAGAAAAATAATTATTAATGTCGGAACATGGTCATTTCGGAGGGACCGAGGAGTACTGCATAAGTTTTTTGCTCAGATTTAAGCTCACATGGCCGTCTTCAAACTCTATTTGTAATCTTTAGCTGTCCAATCAATAATCTTTTCTCTTTTCCCCCAAATAATTAGATATTTTTGCATATAAACAAAAACATCTCGAAATTTGAACTCCATCTGAGATTTGATTTAAGTACAATGGATTACAACATAAAAGAAGTTTAAGATCACTAATTCCTAATTAACCTCACTTTACATTACCATTTTCAGTTAATTATTTCTCATACTAAACAAAAATTAGTGTCAAGGAAGAAACGTAGGAATGACGGAAGTAGTAGAGTGTTGATGATGTTGATGACGATGAGCTTCATCTTTCATATCCTTCTCCGCCGTCGAAGCGTAACCGCACCGGTTACATCTCACCGGCGTAAGAATCCGGCGACAAGAAGGGCACGACGACCGAGAAACAAGCCATTTGTCAATACACTCCACGTGGAAACAATGTCCACAAAGAGGAAGCACTCTGATCTCTTCACCGTCGGCGAATTCAGTGAGGCAAATCGCACATTCCGTTGAATCTCCGTCGTCACCGGCGGCGCCGGAGGTAGATTCCGCGGCGGTGAAAGTGGATCTTGGAAGAGACTGAAGAGCTTTCTTCTTTAAGCCTTTGTTTGGAGACAGCGAATGTCCGGCTGTGAATCGCCGGAGCCAAGCGCAGCGTACGACGGCAGCGAGGCCAGCCACGCATATAAGAGCGCATAGAAGAGCTGATAAGATCACCACCATGTCAGATTCCGCTGCTATCATCTCTTCCGACGTTTGTGGTGGCGCCGCCGCCGTCTCTAGGAATCTTGCCGGTCGAGTCATTTTGAGTTTTGGGGATTTTTTTTGAGTGAGTTTGAAGACAAGAAAATGTGTGGAGTGATGAAGATAAGAAAGAATCTTGATCCACGTTATAATAGAGACACATAAAGACTACATACACATATACATATTTACTTCATATTTATTATTGCATAATAAATATGATATTGTAACATTAGAAACAAAACTATATAATAATATGTACACGAAGAAAAGTTTGGATGGAGAGAAACAAAATTAGATGCTAGTATTTTGTTTTGGTAGTTTCGTATATATTATCTTGTTTTTCAAATTTAAATGGCTGAATTAGTGTGGACATGCAATATGCATCTCCTAATTATAGTATTTTTGTTTCGTGTGGACACATAATCTGTTTTAAACAATCAGTTTTATACATAATCTCCAACTTCTTACATGACAAACCGTTTTTAAGAAAAATTAAAATAATGTTTTTGTGTATGTGTGTGTTCAATTTTATTATGAAAATATCTCTTATGGACTAGTCAATTGATGTTGAGATCACCGCGACTTATTTCAATTGATTATTATACGTATCAAACATTGTTTTTATTATGGTATTTAAAATTCTAAAATTCGGATAGCGACTTAGCAAGAGACATTTGTATTTATTCAAATTTGAAAGGAAACTTGGAGTAAACAATATTAGGAAAAAAAGATGGGTAGGTGGGTAGGCTTAATAGGTTCAGTTTTGACGAACACATTATCAAAAGGTATAAGTAAGCTTCTTATTAGTTCTTTCTTACCTAAACGGCTTAACCTACCTTCGAGTAGACCATTTTTAATATATTCTCTTACATTTAAATAATTTTGATAGAATCATTTTCTGTCATAATAAATAGTAAAATACAAGGAAAAAGACAAATAAGATAGAGATGAAAGATTAGTGTGTGGAATATGGTAATGTAAATAACACCGGCCACTATTGGTTAATTTATATAGGTGGGCTGGCTTAATAGGTTTATTGCCTTACTTTTATTTTTAAAACAACTTTTAACATTCTATATATAGTAAGTATGTATCAAAAGTTTTTTGCCAGCCATTTAACCGACCATTTCTTGGTATACGAGTTCATTTTGAAGTTCGAAATTCGCATTTCGATTCTAATATATAGTAATTGTTTTTGCTTAATTTGTCCTCTATTATATTTTGGATCTTGTAAGTTTTGTATAGCCGAGATGGGATCTGGATTCTAAGTTTTTAATCTATTACCGAAATTAGAGTCTTTACAAGTTGATCCACGTGTTCATAAATTTGGTATGGATAAGTATTATTTATATATAGAAATAGGCTACAGTTTGACACGTATAATGCGGGTAAATGTATTGGTGAATTGTTTTACATATGAAGTTCACACCTTAATCTCAGTTTTACATTTGAAGTTGACACCTTAATTCCACTAGAGCTACTACCCAAAATAGCTTACGTACTGTATATGTAAACTCTTTTTAACATAGTAAAAAAAAAACCTTTCTTTCTAATCTTGGGATTTAATTTCTTTAGATTCATAATATTGATTATATATATATACTCCAAACTAATATTTAGCTTTAGTAAGATTAATCGAGAGGAGTATAGATTAATATTTAGCTTTCGTAAGATTAATCGAGAGGAGTATAGATTAATATTTAGCTTTCGTAAGATTAATCGAGAAATTATCTATTAAAATTCAAACTAAGGAGAATATATTAAACTGAATATTTGAAAAGATTTGAGTTTTAATGAGTTTTGAGATAATTTGGTGAAATTATTAGTAATTTTGTTATTAATTTTTAAAAAATCTCACTTGAAAATATAAGATTTAGATCTTTGTATGTTTAATGAAAGTTGGTCAATTCCGGCTTATACTATGGTCATGTGTTAAATTTATACATGAACTATACCCCAATGCGTACACATGCCTCTTGGTGACGTGGCTTGATGATGTGGCATCCATGAAATTAAAACGGGAAAAAATATGTAGCTAATAAGACTCGAACCCATAACCTTTAATATAAAAATCACTCTCAATAAAAGTTGGGTTGTAACAATTATTATGTAAATCATAAACATACAAATATATATAGCTTAAAATATTGTTTTACCAAATAATCAACCACAGTTGCCCAAACGACCATTCGATTTTGATTCAGTTCGATTATATATGTAGTTATTTGACCTGGTTTGGTTTAATCTGGTATTTTAAGACCGATTAATTCTGAATGTCTAGCAATTACATAAGCATGAATTTTGATTTTTAAAAAAATTGAAAATGTTGGTGCATATATTGAAATTTTTGTGGGTTTTTGTTTAATACAATATATAACTAGATAAAACCAATCCACAATCTCGAATTGGGCCCGGTTATGAACTTCAACCAAAAATATTACAGAAAAAAAACCTGGCACTGAACCAAGAGAAACCGGGTGAACTGGTTTACAAACCCTAAAAGACAAGACCTAGAAGAAGACCATTGCTGCCGTTTAATTGTCATCGCTTAAACTTCCGGAGAATAGAACACCTCCACCAGAAGCAACACCAGAACAGTATCTCCGCCGTTACAATGGTACGCTAGTCAAGGCCGCCGCACTCCAAATCGGAAGGGAATAAAAGGCCAAAGACCGCCAAGCAAAAAAATAACACCCCAGAGATGCGATTCCGAGGGGGGAGGAGATTTTGATAATTTTACAGAGGACTGGACATATAATAAGATTCCTCCTCCGAAACCTTAACGTCCGCCGTTGAATTCTTTCCTCTTTAGCAGAAAGACATATATATATATATATATATTTTAAGCTATAAATATTTGTATGTTTATAATTTATATAAAAATTGTCATAGCCCAACTAGTATTAAGAGTAATTTTTATATTAAAAGTTATGGATTCGAGTCTTACTAGCTACACAGTTTTTTTTGTTTTTAATTTCATAGATGTCACATCATCGAGCCACCAAGCCACGTCATCAAGAATTAACGTGGAGTTAACACTGTTAGTCAATATATATAAAATAACACAAGTTCATAAGTTTATGTATCGAATTCAAAAATTTTAATAGCTCAGGCATATATACACATTGGAGTATAGTTCATGTATAAATTTAACACATAGCAATAGAACATGTCGGAATTGATCAACTTTATGTATGTTTAACTAAGAAATCTCTTTAAAACTCACATAAAACTTTTAAATAAAATTCTACTTATATTTTCATGTATAATTTAAAATTATTAATTTAATAATATTAGATTTTAAAAATGTTTTAAAATTTATGGTCCAATAACATATGATTTATCACTTAAACTCAAATCTCTCCAAATACTCATTCTAATATACCTCCTTAAATATGAAATAATGTAAAAGAACTGAATAATTGATCATAATTTAAAGTATATAACCAGTCATGATTGAAGAAGCAATTAAATGATTCGAACCCTAATCTCTAAATTCACATAATGAATTTCTAATAAACTTGGTTCATAAGAAATCTGAATCAAAATATTTGTTTGATACGATATCTTTTACAAATAGATGATACACTATATTAATTTTAATGCTATTGTATGTGGTTTTACATGCAAAATAAAATTAAATTTTTTGTCAAGTGTTCAACAGAAAAATACAAAGTATGCCGCCCCTAGTTTATAACTGATAAGGTTTTCCTCTTCTTTTAGCATTCTGTGTAGCTCATTACACCAAATAGGAAAAGAAAAACAACTTTAACCAATTTAAGAAGTTTATGACTTTAGCTTTCGATGATAAAAACATTAGAACTTGAAATATAAAGACATCCAAAATGGAATCTCTTTACATAAATGCTTTTTTTAACGTCTCTTTACCTGAATGCTATACATGTGAATCTTACTAGAATACAAAGCCAACGAGAAAAGAAAATAAAAGAAAAGAATATCAAAAATGGATAAAGAAAACCGTCTAAATCAAAGTTTTTGGTTTTGGTTTTGGCTTCGGCTTTGGTTGGTAGAGTAACTAGAGTTTATGTATTTGGACAGACAAATCTTGAGTGACAAAAAAAAAAAACAGACAGATCTTAACAATTTGACACTACTAAATTGAGTTTTTTGAACACTTAGATTTTTGGTTTATTTTTTCGTAAAATTCAGACTTTTCCATTTAGCGTTAGGTGATCCTAATACATAACTTCGTCAGTTAAACGCCTACGGATTGACTTGGTGTTTGAAGTCTACTCTAAAAATTTTGATCTTATTAACAAACAACTGCAGTATTTTATATGATGACTAAAATTCCAAAAGTTACTTCTGAGAAAATGGTGCACATGTGCTTGTCTGTCTCTTCGACTTTTTTTGGTGTCCAATAGTATTTTTTTTTTGTTCTTTATAAAGTAACTATTGCCTTTAAGTTTTAGTTATCTGTGAAGTACCAATCACAGGGATTTTGTAAGGAAGCCTTTTATCATCTTTAAGATATCAAATGATATGATATTTCATATCCCATGTGCTCCCCGCTGCGCATAACTTATCCATCCCCTATCTCAATTATTTCACATCATCATAATGATATATAATGGTCACTCCCGAAAATACAGATGATAAACCAAACCGGGACATTTTGTAGGTTTTCCTATCATACCACTGAATTTTTTTTTGGTAAAGTGAAATTTTGAACTTTGAAATAGATGTACTGAACAATATTATTAACACGGTCAAATTATATATTTCAGTAACGAGTTCTTTTGTTTCTGATTTATAAAACCGTGAATGTATTTATAAATAAATGCATTTTGGGTCATTTTATTTGATAGACAAGTTAAGGATAGAGAACTCGTTTTACAATTTAATTGTGTTAGTTTATCATTTGTATAAAATACAATAATCTTAAATACTTAACGCAAATATTTGTCCCGTTAACATTGCAATAGAGTCATTTTAGTCCGGAAATTGATATTATGAGAGATAACTAATAAAAAATAACCATTACCAAAAACTTAATTTTTCATTCCTCTTATTCATCCTTTATAATTTCCCTAGTGGTGAAAAATGAAACAAAGAAAAGAAGAACATATATAGGGACGATATCATTGAAGGTGATGATTAGACCTCATTTAAGAACTATAGAGCATCTCATTTGGACGGATAATGTTACGAAATTAGAATTTTTGGTTGCTCATCGTGATTGTAGCATGATAGATTGATAGTAGATAAATTAGCAAAATAGCTCATTCTCAAAGTGTTACATCACAAACTTTTTATTTTCCTCCAACATGGTTATGGAGGTGTTTACTTGGAGACTGTAAGTATTTTCTAATTTAATAAAGAGATGTTTCGAAAAAGAAAAAAAACATATTTATATAAAACGGTTATATTATGTTATACTATTAAAATTGAAGTACAAATTTGAGATATTCATGTTTTTAAACACCTAAATATTTTTTTACATCTAAACACCAAATAGTTATTAATGTATCCATTTATTTGTATATTTTGTTTCTATATTTTTCTTCTTTCTAAATAAATATTAAATTATTTCTCAACAATCATTTCTTTATTTAATATTATTATTCTAATAGTATGAGTTTTTTTCTCTTATAATCTTTGTTTGATTTTATTTTTATATTATTTTAAATTTTATTTTTTTAAATGGACGTATACGACTTAATCAACAAAAAAAAGTGTGTATAATCAACGTTCCACATCGCTAGAATTACCAAATAAATTGTTACCAGCAAGATAAATATAAGTAAATCTGACATAGGGTTTTGTTGACCGCAAATAATCAGACTTTGTCTACGAATTGGTGGATCGGTATGCAAATTACCAAATTTTAATAAAAATAAGTAAATTATATATAAACATTAATTATTTTATATAGTTTATGAAAATATAAAGAATTTTATGATTAGAATATTTATGAAAAATGGAGTACTAAAAATATTTCTATTAAAAAATTTTGTTTTATATAAATTTTTTTAGTTAAGTAAATAGTCAAATATTCGGGTCAGCTCGCTATCATGTGAATATAGTATGACACATTTGAACATAAGAACTACTTACAAAAATTTTAAATGGAAATATAGGTTAACTAACTAACATGACTAATATTTTATAATTTAATAAAGTTAAAATTACATATAAGTAAAAGAAAGATAAATTTATAAACGAAAGGAACAAAATATAAAAATATATAATAATATGAAAAACTGATCAGAAAATATTAAACAATAAATATAAATATTTGTTACATTGATTAAGAAAATATTGACCCGCGGTGTACAGCGGGTTCAACTCTAGTCTACTACACTATTAAAAAATGGTCAATCTAAAAGGTGTTTCCAAACACTCATATCAAAATAAATAAATGAAAATTAATGTTATATGTGTATCCAAACAGACTAAAACAACAATATTATGGAAACTAACATTTATTTTACTTTATACAAAATCTATTTACCTTATTTAAATCAATGAATTGGAAAAATAATTATGATTCACATTTCACTTTTATTTGATCTTATTTTCAAAAAATTTTGAATTATTACATAATGCATTTAGTTAATAAAAGTTTTTTTTTTTACATATATTGTGATTCAAATCTATTTTTTGGGAAATTGTATATTCTTTTTTTTTTGCAGGAAGATTTATAAGTATTCATTTTAATGGAAAATTACGAATTTGTAATTTGTTATGGAAAATGATGGAAATTTATAAGTAACAAATATTTATATTTTATAGAGATTTCAAATAAGATAGGTTTTTAAAATAAACATATATTACTTAATCAATAAAAAAAGTCAGTGTTCAATGTCTCATATCAATAGAAGTGTCAATCAGGCATGTAAAACCACAACCTATATCTGCATCATGGGTGAAATTATGTTATGTCCATTAAAAAACAGATAATATGGATCCCAATAATAGACCACAGATTTAACAGACTTTGTTTGTGAATTGGCAGATCGATCTCCAGACAACCAATTTTTAATAAAAGTAAATAAATAATATATATATATATATTTATAATTGTATATAGTTGATGAAATATAATATGTGATATATTAAAAAATTTTAAAAGTATATATATAAATTTTGAATATTTACAAAAAGAGAATATTAAAACCACGGGTTAAACTAATCTGTTGGATTAACAGAACAAACTTTGACATAAGAACGATTAAAAATTGAACACACAATATTGAATTGTAAAATATAAATATTTGTTATAATGATTAAGAAAATATTGACCCGCAGTATACCGCGGGTGCATATTCGAGTATACTATTAAAAAGGAAGTACAAATTTGGGAACACATGTTACCAAACACTTTTAATCTTATACTTACATCCAAACAAGTTTAAAATAATTATTGTTTAATTATTAATTATTAATATTCAGATTAATTATCTTCTTTATAAATAAATAATCAATTAATTCTTTTCAATCTTTTCTTTATCTAATATTATGGTTTTAATAGTATGAATTATGATTCTCCTATCATTTTTGTTTGATATTATTTTCAAATTATTTTAAATTATTATATAATACATAAAATTCATAAAATTATAGATTTTTAATGCGTATGGTATGATTTGAATTTTTATAAACAAACATATATTAACTCAATCAATAAAGAAAAAAATGTGTGTTCAATATCTCACATCGGTAGAGATTTCAATCGGATCGGTGACCTGCAGAATAGATGTACAAGTAAATCCGACATAGAACGGGTATATACATAAGCTTTTATGCACATTAAAAAGCGGGTATCATGAACAATGGCATAGTGAACCGCATATGTATTGGGTTTTGTCCGCAAATTAATAGATCGGCCGCAAACTACATAATTTTAATAATAATAAATAAATTATATATAAAAACTAATAATTGTATATAGTTGATGAAATATAATATACGATATATTTGAAAATATAAATAACTTTATGTATAAAACTATAAATTTTACTAAAAAAAATAGAATATTAAAAATATTTTAATTAAAAATGTTATTTGTTTTATTTTAAAAATATTTTTATTATTTTTATTACAATAATTAAATATTGATTTTGCTAACCTGTTAGACAGTGGGGAAGAGTTGGACATAACAACTGTTTACACAAATTTACGCCAACTAACCAACAACACTAATATTTTATAATTTATTGAAGTTAAAATTACATATAAAAATTAAACAAACAAAATTTACCAAATTATAAATTATATAGAAAACTGACTAGAAAATATAAATATTTATTACAATAATTAAGAAAACATTGACCCATGGTACACTGTGGATTCGATTCTAGTTTAATTTCATAAAGGGCTGAATATTAATCACACTATTCAATCATGTGGCCCATATATCGAACTTTGCTCTTTGGTCCTTTCAACTCGATTTTGGTGGTACCGGTTTAGCAAAAAACCAGCGGTATCATTGTAGTATAGAACAATGCAAGTAAGTATGCAACAAAAGTGAAAACGATTTTGATTTTTAGACGAAATCAGCCTTACTCTCTGTCCCTCATGTTTATGGTAGTATCCGGAACAAAACAATGGAAATAGCAAACGCAAAACCCTAATTTAGTCAATATTTTACTTCTTTACCACGGCATCGATTTTACAAAAGCATTAAACAAATATACCCTAAAGCCTAAGCAAGTCCACAACTTTTGTTTTAGTATACAAAATGGTATGCACTCATATACTCAAAATTTTAAGGTGATCAAATAGAAGATGAAAACGCAAATGAACATTAGAAAAATGACTTAATTTTCTTTAAAGTAGTCTGATTAATTAAGGTCTTTAAGTCTTTATATATTACCACATGATCTTCTCAAGGATTCAAGTCTAGCTTCTGCTGAAGTATCTCCTTAGTCTCCTAAGTCTCATGAGTCTGGTCCATAACCCAACTTGATATTCTACGTTAAGAGGAACCGGATCTTTGAAATCTGCTTTTGTGCTTAGCTCCTCAAAGGCGTTTACAAGGTTCTGAAGCCTTGCAACAAACTCAATCAGAAGGGAAGCAAACGTAGCCAAAGACAAAGAACTTGCACTTTCGTATACTTTACATTCTATTTCATTCACCATAGAACCACCATTGAAGGACACGTTTGGCCACGTCTCTCGGTTCCTTAACATCATACTCTCTGTTGATATCCATGTCTGAGATTCATCAATATTACCACTAGCTGGATTCTGATTGTTGTTGCTCGTGCTGTTGGTATCCCAAATCTGACTTAAGGATTTGATCACATTGGTCTCGTCCTGATTGTTTTCTTCTTCTGCTTGCGCTTTATTAGCCGCCCAGCTTTCTGAGTTGACTAGAAGGTATGATTTAGTGTCTATTTTTATTTGTAGCTCCTCTGCTGCATGTTGAACGTCTTTTAGAATCTCTCCGGGGCTTAGCTTCTC
The DNA here is from genome assembly GCA_963555745.1 of Cardamine flexuosa. Classification (NCBI taxonomy): domain Eukaryota; kingdom Viridiplantae; phylum Streptophyta; class Magnoliopsida; order Brassicales; family Brassicaceae; genus Cardamine; species Cardamine flexuosa. The sequence continues at coordinate 20,886,882 of OY743219.1, forward strand.
CATTTTCTCTAGTTTCTCTCCAATCAAACGTAGAACTTTTGCTCCTTCATTGCCAACACTTTTAAGCTCTTGACTGAAAGCTTGTCGTCTCTCTGGAGCTGCCTGCCATATCAGAGAGCCCATTACGTTACCATGTAAGCCGGCCCAGAGATATTCGGGACCCCATATAAAATAATTTTTAATCATAAAAATAATTTTAAAAACAATATTTTAATAATTTTAAATATAATTAAATTGTAATAAAATATAATTATTAAAAATTAATAATAATTAAAGAAAATAAAACTACAATTTCTATAATAATTTTAAAATAAATATTAATATATTGTTATTTTTCTTAATATTTTTATATTTTCTATAATTATTAATATAAAATTATATATATATATATCTATATAATTTAAAAATAGGTCTCCTTACAATTAAGTACCCCATTCAAATGCATTATGGAAATGCCCAAAGACCCGGCTCTGAACTATAAAAGGAATACAATGTTCTCATCATATCATTCAACCACACAGTTTACATTCCACATTAACCAAACCGAAATAGTTAATCCAAAACCGATCCATTTGGTTCACTCTATTCTAATATCCAAAACATTGAAACTAAATCCGAAACTAAAACCTTTCTTTAAATTTATTTTAATTATACACGTATTAGCAATAAATATACATATAAATAGTTCTAAAGTTAAATAAATAATTATATGTTTTTATTTGTTTAACAAAAAACTAACGGAAACCAAATCAGATAAAAAACTGAGATTTCATTAAACCAAAATTAAATCGAACTACAAAACCAAATTTCACTTTTTCCAAAAAAAAACAAAAAGTAACGTATTCGGAACCATATAGGAAACCTGAATCTCTGAAAGAATGCAACCATGTATTGCCATGACCGTGAAAGCACAATGCCTTAGTGCACCACTTAGTTTGACATAGTTTTTCCATGGATGCTTAAATGTTCTGTAAGGTCCATGTGGAGGCTCCCATATGGCAAATTCAAGCTGCGAAAAATAGGAATGTCTTAATTAGGCTAAGAACATTCAAATTCTTTTTAGTTTTCTCAACTTCAAACATACCAGAGATTCTTCTTGACTTGTAGATTGAATAGCGGACCTATACCCACTGTATAATGGATCATCAGAAATTTGGTACGTGAGAATCTTCGAGGGTACTCTCTCGTACTCCACACATTGCAAGTAACCATTAACACATCCTAAATATTTAAGGATAAAAAAAACCTGAAATTTTGTTAAAGTTCAAAACGAAAGAAATAAATCGTAAGATTATTCTAATGGGATTTGTCTAAAATGGACCTTTTGAAAATTTACTTTTCAAACGAAGTCTCATGTGAAGGATTTTTAAGACAGTAGGAGTCAATGTTTGAAAATAAAATTTTAAAATGGTACATTCCAAATAGTTTTTCCTTTTTCTAAATAAAATGTATTCAAAATCTTTATCTCATAATTTAAATACATATACCATATGATTTAATTACATTTTACGAATTTGATTGGTCACTCAAGTATCTAATACGTCCATTTAGTTTAAGTTATATTTGTTTACCTTCTAGGGAATTCGCCACACTCTTGAAATGTTTAACCACCAGTTTATGAAGATCTTCACCGGCCCATGTTGGGAATATGAAAATATTCACAACCAAACAAATTGTTGCACCAACCACAATAAACAAAAACCTGTAATACGCAGGGCTGAAGAAATCTCCTGTGTTGTCTCCCGAAACAAGAACAATACAGTATGTCAACAAAAACACCCTGAATGCATATTCATAGGGCTTCATGGTCGGGTGAAGTTTCAAATAACTAGCACTGAAACCTGATATATGATCAAGGTCATAGAGAAAGTGTTATTATCTATCTCCTCAACCTCATGTATGAGACAAGAGAAAATTAGGCAACCTGCAAGGAAAATACAGGTTATGATGATGATTTGCTCGAAATCTTTGGATAAAACAGAGAGCCTCGCGATGCCAAGAGCAAGTCCTGCAGCAGAGAATGTTCCTATTGCTCTGTTGAATCCTTTGACCAACGTTGCTCCTGCAAATTAAAAACTGAGTTAGGGGAATGACTTGGATTGTTCAAAGCTAAAAAAAAAAGCCTTTTTAAGTGATAAATGTTTAGCACGCGTCAACTTGGTGCCTAGAGTCTAACACATTATCAAAATTTCAGTAATGAAAATAAGATTAAAACATACATGTGATAAACTTAAGAACTTTATAAGAAAACTTTAAATAAAAATAAATTTCAAAAACAATAAACTAAACTACGCACTTTATCAGTTTATTAATCTTATTAAAATTCAGTATAGACTAAATTAGTTATGCTTAAATTAAAGAGAAAACTATTTAGAATAGACTTTTTTGAAAATTTATTTCCAAACGGAAACCTTTACTGCCTTAAAAATCCTTCATAAGAGACCTTTTAAAAAATATATATTTTAGACAATGCCCCTAAATTAAACAACAATGTCAACAAATACATAAGAGGATCCTAATGCTATTAATATGGAAGTACATTTGAAAATATATATATACCTTAAATCTCATAAAAATGATATCAAATGTCTTTACTAAAAAATATTTAAAAAAAAAAAAAAATCTACACATCCCTTAAAAGTAATAGAGTCCAACACAATCTCAACTCTAAAACTGTTTTCATCTCCTAAACTTGACAAAAGTATCAAACACATTTTTCTCCCACATTGTGTTGGTTAGAATCTAGCAGTCATGTATTTATGAAGTCAAACTTAGAAATTTAGTTCGATGCAACAAATATAAAAAACAAGAAAGAAATGAAAAATAAAAAAACAAGAAAGAAATGAAAAATAAAAAACAAGAAAGAAATAACACTTAAGACAAATGATGATGCTATGGTGACGGCTTAGCTACGCTTAATAACAAAATGGTTTGATTCTAACGCCTAGAAGATCATTGGCATGATCTATTAACGTATAGGGCCTAGTCGCTTAACACTGAAAATGACTAAACTAAAAAAATTGAATCAATTGAAAAAAATCGACAACAAATATAATACCTATGGAATACTCGAAAACAACAACGACCGTAAGGATGCCCCATACAGAGAATTTACTAGCATCATGCAACGGCTCTTTGAGGAGGATGACAAAGGAGCAGAGTGCAAGAGCCATTCCCATCTTGACCGCAAAGAAGAGCCTTCGACGATCAGAATGTCCCATCGAAAACAATTTGGCTATCCTACTGAAACACCTGTTGAAGCCATTGAAGCTAGATTCTGAGCATCCACTCCGGGCGAGAAGCCTTTCTCTGCTTTGGTCCTGAAATGGACCCAACTTGCTTGCCATTTTTTTCCTAGATTACTTTGGAGAGAATCTGTTGTCTATTAAATAGAAAAGATATTTCTTTTCCCCTAAATTTTGTACGTACACATTACAATATTACTTTCTTTCGCACTAATGCAATACTTCAATACATAATCTCTAAAGTTTATTTTCAAGTTATTGAATTTTACCTTTTTGTTTTTGTTTGTTCCATTTTTGGACATGTGAGTGGGCCAATAATAAAGCGGTGATTAATTACGCACGTATCTTGCATCTCTAACATAGAGACAGTTTAGGAAAATATCAAAACAAAGGTTTCATGGTTTGTGACTCGTGAGTCGTGAATGTGAGTGAGTGTGACATTTACAATTTATTACATCTACCGCTCGCTCACCATTCTTCCTTCCAAGGTCAATCCTACCCACCTTCACTTAGATTTTTCCTAGGTTTTTTCTTTTCGTGGAATTGATTGTTTTCTTAAACTGTGGTTAAAAAATGGAAAACATTATGTATAAATAGATTACAATAGCCATGATTTTCTGACTGTAGCTAGCGACAAAAAAAAACACTGATTTTTTTAGTTAAATTCAAAACTAGCAATTAAATAATTGGCATAAAATAAAGGAAATCAAAGTTTATGTCGCTTAAATCAATCGCTGGAAAAACCAACCACACAAATAATAGAAAAATAGTTGCTGGAAACTGTTGCTACTTGCTACAATGATGAAAGATAAAACCAACGGCTCCGAGAATCTGGGAGCCCCAAACAAAACAAAAAAGAAATATTCCAAGAAATGTAACCAAACATAATATAATTTTAAAAAGAAAATAGTAACAGAACAGTTAAGAAGATATTACTATGGATAACAAAAAAAGAGAAGCAGAAATATCAATATAAAAGAAAAAAAACAATAAATATTGTATAAGAAATTTTTTTAGTTCTAATTGGTTTTTTAATTCATTTATTGCCATATTATCTTTTTTTTTATTCTAATATTTAATTTTATAATATTCAATATATATATATATATAAATATTAAGAGGGTCTTAGGCCAATGTTTCTTTTGTCTACCCTCTCTGCCGCTGACCACACTGTAATATAAGAAACAAATGTTGAGAAATGGTTCTAAAACTTTTTGTCTAAGAACTTTTTCATTATTTGGATAGAAATTCATCTTATACTTTTTGGATTGTGATTGACTCACTCTCTTTCTAACAATTAAATATAATTAAATAATTTAAATGTATTACAAATATTAATTTAATAAATTTTAGATACTCACTAAAGTTTCTCAATAGATAGAGGTGCTCTAAACGACTATGTGACAGTAGATGCGAATAGATTAACTTCCTAAAACAACAAATTAAACTACACAAAAAAAGAAATAAATAACTAAAATATAGAAAAACATATACTAAATATATCTTATTATATAAAAGAGAATGATTTAAAGTTACTAACTCGTCTGATCGTGATACGTGTAACTAAAATGATCAGATTTTAACACATATTTATGTAAATAAAACTATAAATTATCAGAAAACAAAGAAAATTTGAAAAAGAAATACAATCCTAAAATAAAGTAAAAGTTTATTTTATTATTAGTAAAAGGAAATCATTAATCAATAGATATCATGTTAAAATTATAAATAACATAATGATAATATGTGTCGATTGATTGACTAGATCTTGACATGTGCAAAACAAATTATGTTATTATCTTTGTTTAATAAAAAATAAAACCAAAAAAATAAAATTAAATAAATGATAAAATAGGTATTTTATTACCTTTTTTCTCTAATATATATGTTAAGTTGTATTATTTAGTTTTTAATAAAAATTGAACGTTTTTCTCTAATATATATTTTTTACAAAACATCTATCTAATTAAACAGAGAAAAACTAATTAAATATAGCCAAACTGAATTTATTATACTAATTGGTGTAGTTAGAGAATGAACATCAACATCAATCTTAGTGAGCTAAATACACAAACTAGTGGCTGCAAGAATTTCAAGAGCTAATCTCATGTATGAAATGTTAGAAGTACTGAAATGAGATTCAAAATAAACACAAAACCAATATGTGTGGTTTTCTTACACAGTTTCATATAATAGACGCAAGATAACAAGGTTCGAAACTGCATTATATTTTAGGATTAGAAGACAAAGAATGTGAAAATGATTTCTTCCAAAGGAAAGATATCATAACTAATCTCTCCCAGAGATATCAAAACAAGAGATACAGATCCACTTTAAGAGAGTTGATTACATAATAACAATTTATAATGTACAAATATGGATCAGAAGGAATGAGAAAGATAGTAAGGTTTCTATAGGAGATTGAAAATGATATGGTGGATAAGAATAAACTAACAAAAAATAAAGAAAGCCGTGAAAATTAATCATATTCAGGAATATAGCTCAAGGTATACATAAATATATATATTAAGATACATAACTTATAACAAATTTTTGGTTTAATTTTTTCTCAAATTTAATTTATTTTAATACTTAAAAACCCATCCATCGGACATGTCCTAATTTAGTAATTATTTGTTTTGAGAATAAAATTTTTATATAAGTATCAAAATACAAAGATTATTACAAAGTCGAATACAAAACATCGAAATACAAATTATTACATAAGAAAAAATATGCGTCATACAAAGAAGATAAAATATTAGAAAAAATGAAATTGAACGTTACTTTCTTTCGATATTTAGTAATTATATATAAGTAAATCCGTTATATAAAAATATCAAATATGTGATGTGATGTAAATATGTGGATTGCTTATGCTAAAAATTTCTAAACCAGTATTTTAAACATTTGCTGAAACTTATTTTGACCCCAAAAAAAATTAAAATTAAAATACAAAATCTCTTAATGCAAAATCACAATCGCTTTGAACTTAAATGAGATTTAGAATCCTCAAAGATCAACCCCAAGACCAAGAGTGCTTACAAAAGACATGATAATAGAGTTCAACCGAAATCAAAACCCAAGTCTAACCTTAAAAGAAAAACATAAAGGTCATTTTAATGGTCAAATAACAATTATTTGGCACGTGATAGACCGCCTCGGCAATGCAAGAAGATCCCTTAAGGCGAGAGCATCTTTTTCTAGCATGGGAGATCTCATTGGCAGAACAAGTTTCTTAAGAACTAGTGCGTTATCTATAAAGTACCTTGCTAGTTCCATTTCGATTGACCATTCATAGTAGGAGATGTTTTTTATCTCTACAAACTCAAGAGATGCCAGCAGACACCCAGGCACCGATGAGAGACTTAGTTGGTCTGGCGCAGAGCCAGAACGTATTTCCTGTAAACAAAACACAAGAGGAATGAATTTGATAACACTTGACACTTGACATATTTATTAATTGTATTGAGTTTAATAAACTCTAGGGGTTTGAGCAAGTACATTACCAAGATTAGGGATTTTAGATTCGGACACCTTTCAAGAACCTTTGGCAGCGTTCTCAGGGAGATTACATAAATCTCTATTTCCAAACAAGACAGGTTGCAAAATTGGGTTGAAAATGGTATGATCTGCGTAATGAACTAACATAAAAGAAAATGCGATAGGTGAACAAAAATTTCATGAAAGAGCTCTATTTAATATGTAAGAATTGCATAGACATACCTCATACACAATCCAAGACATGCTCATATCCTTAACTCCCGAGATACTGGTGAAAAAATTATGGACGTTGGTTAAGGAAGACGAGTTGAAAAGAAGAAGATCGACCATGGTTAAGGAACCCGGACTGCTTATGGTTACAGCATATGAAACATCCTCGAGATTCAAATACTTGAGTCTAGGGGCATCAATCAAAACCCCTAAGTTTTCATCATCAAATTCTGCATGAACATTTGATATATTCAGAGTGATTAATGCCTGAGAGCGCACACATAAGACTTTAACATTATCACCTGGGTTTCTAACAATGATCAAATCTTCAAGAACAGGGCAAGATGTGATTAGCGACTCTACACCCGCTTCATTGGCGTATACATTTTCTTCTAAGTGCATTGTCTTGAGTTGAGGTAATGAAACAGAGTCCAAACTACCAAACAATACCCTATGGAGTCTTAAGAAAAGGAGATTCTCAGAGATAAAGAGGCTAACGGGCATCACTTCCAAACACTCAGGCTTCACAGGACCAAACTCGACTTCAAGAAGCTTAAGTTTAGGCGTAGCAACAAAATCTACCCAAGGTGTGACACAAGACTCATCATTCTTATCCTTGTGAATCATTAACTTGAGCTTGTTCAAGCATGACTTGTGTTCCTTAGAGAAATCTACGAACTTGTTCACAAAACTCGCAAAGGCATTGTAATCTTGGAATTCAGAAGAGTCCAAATCCAACCCGGGAATCAAAAGCCAGATACTTTGCCACCTCTTGGACAGAACACTTGTCCTAACAGCGTCCTTTGTCGGAAGATAAAAGAGCACCTCAGATATCAAAGCGTTGGGTAGCTTGCTTATCATGTCCTCTCCTACAAGGCATGTTCCTTTCTTTTTCATTTCCTTCATGAAATTTGCTCCAATAATTCTGCAGAGATAACCTCGAAATACTAAGAATAAGGAAGCATAATTTCAAAAACAGATCATCACAATCTCAATTTTACAAGAAAGTGTTTTTAATGGTTCATAAAAAAAACACTCAGGACAAGTTATCTGCATGACCAAAAATAAACGTTGTGACTCAAAAAAATTTAAAAATATGTTTTGGATTTCAAATCTAGTGTGGAAAAAATTTATCTTATCCAACGATCGAATTGGATCATATATGTTCTTAATATATGGTCTAGCTTTAAAAAAATTTGATCTATTGATTTCAGTATTCCATGATTCAGTTATTTGTCTATTAATCTAATCATACTCGACGACTAGGGGTTCATGATTTTCTTGAATAAAGGGTCAAAAGGGGAATATAGTAAGAGAGAGAGAGAGAGGTGGAGAGAGAGAGGGAGAGAGAGAGAAAGAGAGAGAGAGAGCGAGGTAGAGAGAGAAACCTTACCGTTAATTTTTCTCCATCGAAGAGACCAATAATCGCCGATTGTCGCTGCCTTCACATACTCATAACAAATAATGTATAGATTCTTTCTGCTTAATAAATGTTTCTTTGACAATGGCTTTGGGACTATGAAAAAGGAATGAAATCTAAAACAATAAACGAGAGTTGACCACGAAGACACGAAAAATATTACTATTCAAAAAACACGGAGAACAAACATAAAGGTCAGAGGTTCGAGTAACATATGATAAATTATTTTACATGTTATGGTCTCTAACCTGAGGGGATGTACATGTTTAAGTCTAGAACTTCTTATAAAATATTGACTATAAAGAGGATTTGTGAAAATTTTAAAATGAAATATAATGATAAGAAATAACTGGTTCTAGTAAGAATAAAATCAAATCCGATTACTAAATGTTCTTGAAAGAAAAGCTATAAAACATTTCAAGTGTTAGAAAAACATGTATCTCATAGTTGGAAAAATGTTTAAGTGATAGTGTAATGACCCGTATCTGAACTAGAAACCGGTTCTGGAAACGTTTTTATGTGAAATAATCAAGGATGGACGAAGAACCTTAATGAAAAGGCGAAAGAACAAGCATAGGAGAAAATTAAAAGAAGTAATTATCAAGAAAAATTAAAAATTTAGAAGAAGTATGAGGAGGTTCAAATGAAGAAGAATCAAGTATAGCAAAAATCGGATCAAGCAATGGAGAAATGGCTACCAAATTAAAGGATAAACTTGGTGACCATGTTAAGCAAATGGATCGTTTGTCACAAGAGTAAAAAAAATATTTTCGAAGAAGTCAATGGATGTTAGTGTTAAGGAAGCTTATTGAGAAGCTTAATAAACAAGACAAGTTAAAGGAGTATCAAAGAAGCTATGAAAGAGACTTGGAGACCAAGATGCTAATATCTTGTCAAGGAAGACAAATAAATTTCATAAGAAAAATTATGGAATTCAACTAGGAAGGAAGATGGAGAATCTAGTAAAATACCTTGTAATTATAACTAGAAAAAAGGAGAAGAAGGTTTCCCAAAAGTATTGTTCATCACCGGAAAGTAATATTCATCTCCAGAATTACTGTTCACTGCTGGAGTTACTATTTATCGCCAAAGTTACTGTTCCCTGAATACTGTTCATCGAGTTTTTTGTGTCAAAGAAGAATTGATGGACTGCTGATCGAATATTGTTGCAAAACACTATTCCCCAACACTATCTATTACACGAAACTCGTGTTAAACATGAGTGATGAAGCATTGGCGCATGATCGCAAAGTGGCAAAAGATAAGGGCCAATATCGGAGCATGTAAGCGAAGTGGCAAGGAGATAGGATCAAGGCTCATGCATGTCAATGCATGCAAGGAATGTGATCGATGTTAATGCATGATCAAGAAGTGGCGAAACCGCTTGAGGATGGGGCCGAGACATATAATTTTGAAAATTATTTTAAATAAATCAAACTAATAATAATTTTTATTATAATTTATTAATTTAAATTAAAGAGTTTCATTTTTATATATAATTTGAATAAATTTTGTATTTACATAGTTTATTAAATTATTAAAATAGATATCAAAGTTTTAATAATTGTTATTATAAGTTATGAACTTAATTAAAGAATTTCATCTTTATAAATAATAGATTAAATTGCGTATACGTTATTTCAATACTATTTTGATATATAATTTAATGTAATTAATAAGAATAGTTCAAAGACCTGTCCATAATTTTAAAAATATATTTCTTAATTTGATATTTTCATTTTATAATTAGTAAGAATATTTAATGTAAATAGGTTATATCAAAAATACATTCATTTTGATTGTCATATATCAGTGTTCGAGCGAACGAGGATTCGTCCAATAGTTGAATACTCACGGAAGCTTTTAGAAGCTTGAATGACCAACTCCTACATTTTAAAAGCCATATAAGAATGCATATTATGAGAGATTTGACCAATAAATGAAAATGGACAGAGTAAATGGAAACATGATGACGATAATAAATATTATGTTTAAAATCGGCAAATATATTATCTATGCTTCAATATTTTTCAACAACAAGATAAATATAGATAGTACGAGTGGAACTTTAGAAACATATATGGTGTTTATAGAAGAAGTTCAATGTTGTTCGTGATCTATGTAATGTGGTGCATTTTTTTTAATTTTATCGTGTTGATGAGGAAAAATATATAACGACAGAGAAATAGAATGTGTATATCTTGGAAATATATATTAATATCTAATACATCCAACTCAATTTTTGAAAAAAGAGAAGTGTAAGCATTGGTTGTTTTTAACATAAATTTTGAATTATTTTGAGAGGTTTTTTAGTTTATATTATACGATATTCAAGATCTACATATGAATATAGATTTGGAGGTTGAATTTATGGATGGTTGGATTGGTTGAGTCGTGTGTAGTTGTAAGCATATGATATATTGTATGATACTTTCAGATGAATTGATTTAAACGCTAAAATTTTTCCTAATTCAAAATATATTTTAGTATTTGACATTTGAAAATATAATTTAATATTATAATATATATATGTTATTGATAAATTTTATTTTATAAAACACAAAAAATTATGAAAACAAGATATATTAATATTTTTTAGTGAAGTTATTTTAATAACTATACTAATAAATAATAATATAAATTTTACACGAAGCGCGGTTCACCCACTAGTATCTAATATAAAAAAAAAGAAAGGTTTGTAGAGAATAGATCTCCATGAGAAAAGTGAATGCTCCTATGGGGACAATAAATCAATCCTTGGAAAGCCAGTCTTGATGAGATGTGAACAACCTTGAGCAAATGTAATGATGTTAGACCACTTGGGTGATATGGAGAGGCAGCAAAAAACTTACGGAGCTCTTATATTCATCTCAACTATGTGGTCCATTTTATCAAAAAAAACTATGTGGTCCATTCTAACATTCCTATCCCGGGAAAGTGGGGGCAGCTCTTATATTCTCGGCCATAACTATGCATTTTCTAACCTTTATGTGATCCTTCTCAGAGATCACTAGATTAATCATCAATTCGTCTAAGTCATATACCATTCATATACCTAAATTCGGTGTTCCATACATGCAACATTTTTGACGAATTAATCAAATATGTTATCACATAAACCCAATAGTCTATATATGCAAATATTGGTCTTCGATAAGACAGACAATCTCTCAGTCAAAAGGATTAGTAAATTTTTGTTCAGAATCATCCCTCCTCTTCATACAAAACACAAACATATTATTACCTGTGGTGATTCACTGATTCACCAATATTAAGAACAAATGTCAGGTACTCTTTAAAATTGTGTTCTTGATATTTTTAAGCTATAGAGGCAATGGAAAAAGCAAAAAAAATTCTAATTTAATTAATATGGTCGTCAATACTTTACTTCGTCACCACGACATTGATTTACAAAAGCATTAGACAAATAAACCAAAACAAATCTCCGCCTGACATATTATTCTACGATATGGGTTCAATACTCAACGCATGATAAACAAAAGAGAACTCTAGTCTCACCTATCTTGGGATGGTTCTTTACTCGGTGCAGGCTTAACAAAAGAGAACTCTTTAGAATCAGTTTCACCAACATGGCTAGTCTCACCGGTCTTGGTCTCTAGCTTATTTGGTTCAACCTTTACAACAAGCTCGAAGCTCGGAGGAGATGCAGGAGGAGTCAAAGCTTCGTTGTCTGTATCGAGATCCGATGTTTCAGGGTCAAGTCCTTCATACCTCATTGAATGTCCTGTAGTTTTAAAACGCTGCAATGATCGTACGGACGAAGTAGACCTAATCGTTGATGACATAGGGCTGGCGCTTCCGTCTCCACCAAGTCTCTTAGAAGTAGCAACTTTGGCACCTTTCTTCTTCTTCACTGCCGCCATTCTCCATTTCTTGATTGCTTTTGATGTTTGCTCATCAAATACCGATTTCTTCATTCTCGAACCCATCTGAGTTACGAGTGCGTAAAGAGGAAGTGTGATGTAGCTGCAAAGGCACAATACTCCTAGACTACAAGATTAAAAAAAAGGAAACAAGATTATTGATTTATCAAGTTGGTGTAGAAAAATATAATAACTTTAACGTCTCATAAATTAGATACTTACGCGATGGCTACTTTTACCATCGCAATCTTGAAATTAGGATGGTAACAAGAATGACTTCCAAATGAATACTGCATTACATAGATGGGGAAAAAAAAAAAGATTAGTTAGTTTGTAACCAAAGAAATGATAAGAAAAAAAACAAAGTAAAAATCCAAAATATTTACCCATATCCAAAAGAAATAAGTGATTTGAAACGCGTTCTGCGAAGTAAATAAAGGACGAGTTAAGTTAAGAAAAAGAATTGAAACCATAGAGGAAGTGAATGAACTTGTGTTATGTGATTTTTCTATGTTTCTTCTATGTACCTGAAACAAAGCGAAATGAATGAGATGGAGAATCAATTGAGGACGACCGAACCAGAAATACTCATCGTTGCCTTGTACAAGTGGCATTCCTTGAACAACCGCATGTTTATCGGTAATCCCGAGAGCCATCCTTGTCATTATCGCTTGTAGCTTTGTCCCTACGGCTAAAATTATCTTCAAAAAAAGAAAAACTAAGTTTGTAAAAAAAAAAGTTGTGAATCAAGATAAACTCTATTCAGAAGATTTTGATCTTACAATAACCGGGATTGAAGAGCCGATGTACAACATCTTGTAGCCTGAAATACAAAAGCAAGAAGATTAGAGACAGTCCATTTTAAAGGATTAGTTTATCAGTTTATCACATTTCAGATACTAACCATCAACATTTAGGAGGAGGAATATCACAAAAGATCCCCACAAGACAGGGCTTCAATAAGAGAAGCAATCATTAGTGTTTGTTTATAAGAAAATAAATTCAACTTTACTTGTTTTTATATGTTACCTGACACCAACGACAACCTTGAAATCATCCTCTAACGATCTTTTTATGTATTTTTGGAAGTTAAATTGACTTCCTGGAGCTAGATGAACCTTCATTAAACCCACAACAGAGAGACTCAGCAAGAACAATACTAATAGTACTACTAAATCGACAAAAATGGACCAGTAAGTTGAAAAAACTCACGGCGATGAATCCATTTCGTAATGTCAAGTAGTCAGTTTTCCCAACGGATCTGAAAAACTGTCTAAAGAAACATCCCTGAAACACACATTTCAATCAACCAAAAGTGAGAACCAATATCAAGAATAGTTCTAAAGTTGACTAAGATGAAAACTAGAAGCAAGATAGTGATGATTCCTTACAATATAGAAAAAGAATGGAATCCGAGTCCAGAAACTGGTGTGGGCTCTTACGAAAGACGTTTCATGAGTTAGCCTGAATCTAGCAGTATCTATAAACAAGAAGACGATAAACTATGAGAACTGAGATAGAGAAGTCTCAAGGTCAAAGGAAAAGTATAAGTACCTGTTGAAAACTCGTAATTGTGGGATGATGTCTCTTGCTCCCAATGCTTCCATCCACGAATCTGAAAAGACAGACAAATCTTGAATACAACCAAACTTTCTGAAAATCGAAACCGATATGTACTTGAACTAGAACTTGGAAATGGTTCTTTAAGTACCTTTAACCTCCCAAGCATCATAGTTAAGAAGCTGTAAAGAACGTGGAACACGGCTAAGAAGAATATAAGGATGTGTAATTGATGAAGTGCCTCAGCAGAGATAAGCTCTTCATGACCCTGTACCATCATTAACATTGTATCAATTTACACAATCTTCGGATCAGCAAAAGATTTATATGTGATTCAATGAAAAAAAAAACAAAAAACTCTCACCTCTTTGCATTGTTTGGGAGATGCTTCACCTCCTGATAATAATCTATGCTCAAACCACAAGAGTCTCCTGTGTTGTTCCCCTTTGTCATCTTCCTTCTTTTTAATAGGACAAGGGAGCATCTTGTGAGCAACATGTGAAGGGATACAAATCTTCAAAATGTAGCTTGTTCCAAATGTCAGAAGCAAAGAGATGAATCCAAGAACCATCAACTCTACAACAAAGAGGAAAACAATTCATATCATCAAGAACTTAAACCAAGAAAAAGCTCAGATTTTCCAATTCCAAACAAAAAAGCAAAATTCTTTCACCTGCTTTGATCTTCTCCAAAGCATCTAGAAGAGCTCTCTTGTGCCGATCCCATAGAACCTAAATTCAACAACAAATAACATAAAACTCAAAATCTCAAAGATAAAGACACTTTTTTTTCCCAAATCAAAGAGAACCCATCTTGGCTTTTCCATTAAAACCTCAAATTTAACATTAAACACACACAAAACAAGGACAAAGATTTAGCATAAAATCAAGAACAAGTTCACTTCAAGACAAATACACCCAATCTCAAGGACAAAGACAGCTTTTTATTTCTCAAAAATCTTCACATAATCAGAAAAAAAGGACAAAGCTTTAGCATACAAAGAAAAAAGCATACCGTTCCAACTTTGTGAAGAAGCTTTTCAAGAAGAACAGAAACAACAATGAAGAAAGTACAAACAGCAGCAACAGCCCAAGTAGGCGTCTGGTTAAGCTCTCTGTGTATAACTTTCCTCTCAGACTCCTCCGCCGAAACCACCACCGGAGACAAGAATAAACTGAGACAAATCAGCCGCCGAAGCAGAGAACCGTCAAATTCCATAACTCCGCGTTTTAATTATTTGTTTTTGTTTGGTGTAACAACTGCTTCGGCTACTTAATACAGTAGAAGTTGACAGAGTGATGAGCTGTCTTTTATAATCACATTTGCGGAAACTATCTAATAGGTTTCTGCCGTTTCACGCGGTTGCAGAAAGACTTGAACTTGTAACTATTTCAAGAAACCCAATTCAGTGGAAGATCCAAAAATGTTTAATCTGTTTACCAGAAACTATAGATTATCCTCCTGATTTGAGCAAGTTCAGATTTTTATTTAAAGTTTTTACTTTTTCTTTGTCATTTATGGTTTTTTCAGACAGAAGAAGAAGTAAGAGAGAGAGAGATGAAGCGCGTGAAATTGTTTTTTTTTTGTATAGTCAATGAATGGCGCGTGAAATAGGTTTTTAGGTTGAAAGCAGTGAAATGTGGCTTTGATTGAGAGATTTTGATTGCCTTGTTTTTGACTTAAGCAAGATCAATTTTGGAAATTGTCTTTAGTTCCATACGTTATTAATTAGTAGTTTTTTTGTAGTCGAATACTATCTTCTTCTTTTTACTTAATTCGGTAACATTAATTAAATATTGAAGGAAACAAAATTTGATTTGCATTCGATTTGGTAGTCATTCTAGTTTTATATTGGAACATTTTATTTTTGTTAGTGATTTATGAAATTTCTTAATAAAAAAATTAGGCCAAATTGTATATTCTTGGTCCCCAAAATATTTGGTATTTGGCTATTAGGAGCAGAAAGGTGGTAATAGAGACTGAGAGAATAGTGGTGTTTCCTTTTAAATATTTTGCTTTCAGTGCTTTATTTTATACAACTTTCTAATTCCATTCACATTCTATTAGCATATATTATTTTGGCTTTATTTTCCCCCAAAATAATATCTAAAACGAATAAAATATTTTATAATGAAAAGTCTAAAGCCTCTTTCTGATAATTAGCGGTTCCCCAATCCATTTGAACCAAATACTACAGTATGGCTTTTAAAAAGCAAGTACTAATATTATTTTGCAACTAGAAAAGTGATTGATTTTGTTGTTCAGAAAAAAAATAAAAAAAAGTGATTGATTTTAGCCTTTTAGGATACTTTTTATTTGTCTGTTCTGGTGGATTCGTGGATGTCTTTCATAAACCGATAGAAGAGACGTTAATTTAATTTTATAATCACACTAAAATATTTAGAAAAAAAATTAAAAAAGAAGGGCACCGTTGCTTTTTTCTTTTTCTTTCTCACCTAACCAAATAAAGAAAACAAAGCATTGCATGTTAGTAATTACGTCGTCACTCTTTTTTTTTTTTTTGTTAGGGACAGGCCCCGTTATTTATTAAGAAATAAATGAGAAAACTAATTTTGAATGTGTCTTGGAAACGCAGTTCCACGAACATCATCTTGAACAAAAAATTTCATAAAAGATGAAACAGTTTCTAACAAATAAAAACTTAAAAATAAAATGAACGCATAATTGGCTAATCTATCGACAAAACGGTTAGTTTCTTTTTAAATGTGTCGTGCCTCCTGAAATATGGTGAGCTATACATTTTAGTAATTTTTACATTTAGGTAAAAGATAAGAAATGTTATAATTATTTAAAGAAAAAATGACCGGACAATAAAGAAAAAAAACTAAAAATGTAAACAAAATGACTGAAGAGACTTGATATTTATTTTCTTTTCAAACTGGATCTCTCTTTGAAACTTTTTTTTTCTCAACATAAATTTCATATATCATTCATAAACTTATTTCGCGTCCGTCGGTCTGTGTTTATAACTTTGAATATTTTAATCGTTTTATACATTATATTATTGATGTAATTTCAGTATTGATTATCTTGTCAACAATTTCAGTAGTGTTAGTTAATTGCATTAAATGTGATGCTGACTGATTTGACTTTTATGATTTTATCCAAAAAAATATCTAATACCGAAAAATTGCTACTCCATATTAGATGAAGTTGTCAAAATGTAGAATCTTGAATAGGCCGTCCAAGTCACGCTGTGCTATTATTTTTACATGGTCCGTGTATAAGTGATTACATTTTTTGAGGATTCACGATCAAATGCAATATTCATATACATTTTTAATAGATTAGATTATATCATTTGTTGCACAAAAAGAAATATTATATCATTTATAAATATATTTCACACTCGTGATTGGTTTCGAGAACCGCCAACTCTGTCTGCTGCAACAACTAATACACATTTCACATTTTCTTAATGCATGTCTTAAGTCTTAACCATCGCGTCCAGCTACCAGCCAATATCCGTTTTCTTGATTCTAATTCTATCTATACTATTAATAATTCTATCTTCTAGACTTCTAGTTTATAATATATTCGCTACAATGGCCTTTGTATCTCTTTCTCTTGATTGTTAGCAAATTTAGGTCATTGTATTTAACATACATAGGTAATATTTTGAACATTTCAATGTAATTCTTGGGCATGAAATCCCGTATATATCACAATAAATAATTCCACTATTGGACTATATAAAGATATTGTACCATTAACTGGAAAATTATTACCGGCCTTGTGACTCTATTTTGTCTTTTCTAACTTTGCTAGTTTGGCAGGTTCATTGACTCTGTTAATTTGGTATGTCCATTGATTTTTTTTGCTAATTTGAGGAATGTTTAGACATGCTCAAGGTTGTTGAAACTTGGAAATGTAAAGCTTGAGGAAGTAGAAAATATGAAAGTATCAAACTTGCTACGAAGAAGAATTAAACTTAAATATGGAGTCGAAAACTTTAATTACTAAGGTGAAAATTGTTGGTTAAGTAAATAATTCGTTTTGTTAGACTTTTTAATCATTTAACTTTAGCTTGGGGTTTTGTCGTTTGTCTTATTTAGTCTTCTTTTTCAAGTAGGAAACATTTTTTTTTTGTTTTTAAGTAGAAACTCGTTTATAGTCTAGAAACTCGTTTTCCTCTAGTCTCAGAACCATCAACTTTGTTTTGCTTTTGTTAATGTTATACATTAGATATATCAGAAAATCTGGTCTATAAGCTATTCGATAACTACATTTATCCCCAAAGAGTTAATCAATATCCACCCCGGATTATTCAGTAAAAAATGGTCTAAAAGTGGAGTAAATTTGAACACAGTTAACAAAAAAATAGATTTGAATACACCATTACCCATACACGTATTCTACTTGAGGCCTAAAGTCCAAAAAGATTAACAACAAAGCAAAAGGTGACCCATGTATTACACATATTGGGCCTTAAATAGGCCTATAATATAAGCTAACAAAATTTTGAGAACAATTAGTAAAAGAATATTAGTTATTTGGTTCTAGGATGATCCGGGTCAAATTGGCCAACTAAATCAGTTTGATAGAGAAAGGTTGATCGATCCATCGAATTTTCAACAAATTCCGACATCAAATTAGAAAAATATGGGTTAAGTAAGACAACACAAGTACTCGACAACACAATCAGTTTCGACCAATATTTCTCAGTTGGGCATGCAGCTTTGGTTTTAGTAATAGTCAAAATAAGTTTACATCTTGCCCGAGATTCAACTATCATTAGTTCACAAGCGTTCATGATGGGAATGATAATTTAATATGATGAAGATATATGACATAATCCCCATCTAGAGAAAATTACCGTATCACATTCTCTTCATTTAGGGTTTTCAGCTCTCTTCAAGCATATGTTTCTCTGATTATAATATGAATCCATTTTTAGCTTTCTAATATCAACGATTTTCAAAAAGGATTTAAGTACCTGAAAAATCTCATCTCCAAGTTTTTACCCACTGTAAAACATATGCGGTTCACGTTGCAGCTATAAATAGTACATTCGCTTTTCGTTTTTTTTTCCATGTCAATTGTTATTTTCTCATGTGTTATCTCCTACATATTGCTTGAGATATATTGTCCATAGTTCTTGGATTCGTACGTGGGCGAATTTTTTTTTTTTTAATTTTTCTTTTGAATAATTTAGTCACATGCATGTGTTCTTAATCGATTTTATCTCACCGCAGCATTCCATATATAATTGAGAATATATATTAAAGTTTGGTGTGACGACAAAAAATAAATTTTATTATAGAAATTTGGATCACACTCATTAGAAGCCGACACATATTAAAATTCTAACTTACGAAATTTTGACACGTATCACTAATCATTCAAATCTTGTTATATGTCAAATTATATTAAAAAGGTAACGGAAAAGTAAATTCAGTAATTGTTAATATCAAATCATCAATTAAAATCTTAATCTCAAAAAAAAAAGTGAAATTTTTTTTAAAAAGGAAAAAAAGGAAAAAAAAATGTTATATTATCTAAATAATAACTAAATTTTGAAATATTTAAAGCAAATACAAAAAAAAGTGTAGTTTTTAAAAAAGGAAAATAGAAATCACAAAATTGTTAATTTAACTAATCAATAATTAAAACTACAAAATATATTTTTAAAAATATCAAAATGAAAATTTTAATCTAAATTTAGTTTATTTGCAATATTAGTTTTCTAATCTTTCATGATTTTCTACTAAACTACTAATACTATTATTATTTATTTTTAATTGTTTTATAATACTAATTATATATAGATATTTGTATGATATAATGCATATTATTTTGATATAAAAATTTTGAGTTCTATTAGTCTATATGGAGTATACATGAGGTTAGAGTAAGATTTTATTATGATTGAAAATTGAATTAAATTGTATAATAAAATCAAGTGTGTACGAAGAAAAAAGCCGATTTAACAAAAAGTTGATAACCTAGATCTTTCAGATATTTTGGTTAATTTTAGGTATTTTGATTATTTGATATAAAAATAATTGATATTTTTGGGTTTATAATTGTTAGGTAAATGAGTTATATAAAGTCTAAATATTATTAATTTTTTTGATATATAATTGTATTTTGAGTATTTTAAATATATATTCGGTTCTCATTTCGGTTCAATTAATGTTTGGTTTTTCAGATATAAAAATTTAAGATTCATTTAGATTTTATTGAGTTAGTACTATTTTCTGTATTGGATTTGATTTAGGTTTTTAGGTTTCTCATATTTTATTCATGCTATATAGCTGATTCTAATTAAACGATATGATCTCAGTATAAATGATTGGTTTATTTAATTTGTTTGTTGTCCAATTTAAGTGACGTAGTCCACTTTATCCTCCAGCTCTACACAAAGACACACATACGCATCTATGCATGTGTCATGTGTTTTTATATTAATAACTTCCGGAGCAGCCGTATATTTTTGTTTTTGGTTGAAATGATATGATATATATCATTATGGAGTGTGAATGATCATTTGGTGAATAATGAGACAAATAGCCATAAACCATATTTGAACCTTATTCACATTTGGTGAATAATGAGACAAATAGCCATAAACCATATTTGAACCTTTCTTTCCTTTTCCTTTTTTTTTATTCAAGCCTTTTTTGACCCAAAATTATAAAAACCATAATATTATAAATATGTTACGTAGGCCGAAAAGAACAAAAAGGCTTAGAAAAAGTTAATTTACGATGTTTATATGAAAATGGAGAATTATCGGTTTAAGACGGTGGTTTTGGCGGAATTGTTGGTTAGTTCTACAAGGTTTAAGTTTAATTCATGATTAGTTTGGCTCTGGAAATCCATGTAGATCGTGAGGTTTAAACTTAATTCATATGTTTGTGATTGTATAACTGTTTTCTGTTTCTAATTAATAGATACGTTTCTCGACGTAGACCAAGAGAAAAAAAGAAGAATTAAATTTAGTTAATTATAGAATCACAAAGAAAGACGTCTTTCTTGCCAACTATAGAGAAAGAAGAAAAGTAAAATAAGAAAGAGCAACTGTGACCGTATCATCGTACTTATCTCTTCCTCCATTGGTTTAATTATTTTGTTTTGTTTGAATGTTAAGTCTCCATTGGTCTTATTCTATTTTACTTGTTTGGTAAATATAAAAAAAAACTTAAATCACGGAGAAGCAGAATAATTTTCTATGATTTTCTACATCAAGAGATAGATCTTTCTGAGTTCTTGCATGGTTCAGGTACCTTTTTTTCTTTTCTTTTTCTTTAAAAAAAATAATCTTCAGATACTTATTTTCTAATCATGCCCAACCCAGAGCTGGCCATGAATATATATGTGAATGAATAATTCAGACACATGTGCATGTTCTCTTCTTCTTCGATCTCGGCCGCTAGGTTTAATACTGTTTGTGTTATTTTCTTGGATTAAATCATAATCCATGGATCCATATGTAAATATGGTCTTAGGATTAAATCCAAGTTCACTTTTTTTTACCAATAAAACGAAAACACAACATGTTACACTCTCTCTCTTTTTTTTATTTTGATATTACACATAACATGTTACACGTACGTTCATGTCTTTTTAATTTCAGATTTGATAAAGTAGATTTTAAATCATATATTATTGCAAAAATCCAAATTTAAAATTTCAGATGTATGAATATACCCTGCTTAAGATTCAATACCAATGATTAAGCCAAAGAATCTGGAGGTGATGTAAATATAAAGATGCTGATGATGATGTGATGATCTTTTATGCCTTGGCATTATGAGTTGTAGGAAAATCATTTTACCAATTTAGATCCATTTAATTCGCGTCTATGATTGCATGTGTCATGTTCGATATGTGTACATATCTGTCGACATTCAACTCTGTATATTCTGAGAAAATATTAGTATCTTAAGCTATCTTTTGTTTGATAGATACGTGTGTCAACATTTCTATCAAATATATATATATAGATTTGTAGGTTTTAGAGTTTTATTTGTAGGTTTTAGAGTTTTCTAGTTCGATTTGGTTTTTGAGTTTTTTTTTATTAATTGGATTGTGGTTAATATTTTGAGGTGAATACCTTTGACTATGAAGTTCGATTTGGTTCTAATCAATTTGAGTTTGAATCCTAGAACTAGAAGAGACATTATTTTGAATTTGAGTTTGATTATTTTTGTGGTTTTGCGTTTGATAGTTTATGATTTGGTTTTGAGTTTTAATGTTGCTTGCCCTAAACATTAACGTGTTATATAACTTTTATTTTAAAACATGTTGACCAGAAGAGTTATTTCACATGAAAATGAAATACGTGTAGCTGCGTAACTAAGTAGATCCAATCATCGGGTCTTCCCATACCCTGAATCTTTGATATTTGCCATTTTGGGGTCCACCATTGATCTGCTTTATTTGTTTAATTTCTTGAAATTATCTTCCATTCTTTTTTAACAGTCAATAGCTTTCAACCATCCTTAATATGGGGTCAACATGTTCAACATTTTATAATGTATCCATTTATTTTCAATATTTTTATACAATTAAATTTTTATAAATTAATATTCGATAAATTAATATTTCGTTAAATTAATATTTTATTTTGATTTTAAATTAATATTTTAGACCAAATACTATCTTTATAAATTAATAAACATAATAAATTAATAAAATATTTTAAAATATATTGATCATAATATTATTAATTTATAATTTTTTTACTGTAATAGCTGATTGGAGATATTTACTTAGAACTACACTTTACTAAACGCAATATTAGCATTACATCACATCATCAAATAAATTCTTTATTCTTTTGATATCATGGTTATCTTTTTGTCACAAGAAATTTATAAATTTAATAATAGTTCAAAAAATTTAAGTTGTAAAGTTCTAAATCTTTGAAACACATGATTTTGGACAGTAGTACTAAACGTAATTTCATATTTTTGACCGATATTTTTATTTTTAAAAATTTATTTTTAAACGAGATCTTTATTTTTTTAAAATCCTTCCGAATTACCCTGTTTGTATATAAATTTTTGAAATAGTTCATTTTAGACAATACTCCTATTATATAATTAAATATATGTTTAGCAATTAGGTCATTATATCCTATTAAAGTCAAATTAATAATTCCAACAACAAATAAAAAATATTCCATCAATATAATTCATTCTTATCTAAATTACCAAAAAATTATATATAAAACCAAAAGAGAATAATAGAGAATCTGAATGGTTTAACAGTCAACAAAATTTACATTAATATCGAAAGACCAATATTAGTTTCAACGTGAAAAAACCTATTTAAAATAAAATAAAATAAGAATCTACATAAATAGATGGAAAGAACAATATTAGTTTCAACCTGAAATAGCCTCTTCTGTTCGATGATATGGGTCTCAAAGACTAAAAACTCTGGCATGTCTCAATTCCATGAAATTTTATTTTTATCACAACTCCTTCTGTAAGTTTTTCATATATATATAGTCAATGGAAATCTCTGTGCTGCTTACTTCGTACCTTTGCTCTCTTCTCAGGCTTCCATTTCTTTGCAGATAAACTGCAGAAATAGATAATCCATTCATCATAGTATAAAGAATCGCATAAAAAAATGGGATTCTGGTCGTTATTAGAGGTGGCTTCTATGCCTGTTATTCAAGTTCTCATCATAAGTCTTGTGGGAGCTTTCTTGGCCACTGATCGCTGCAAGCTCTTCTCTGTCGAAGCTCGTAATTCCATGAACAAGGTAAGACCAATCTTAACTTCCATTGAATGATTGTATTTTGTTATTTTTGGTTTTATAAAAAACTTATTAATTAAACAATTAAGACTTGTTTTCATAATTTTCCAAATTGTTAGGTGGTGTTTGTATTATTTGCACCGGCTCTCATGTTTGCAAATTTAGCCCAGACGGTCACACTTGAAGACATCATCTCATGGTAAGAAGAATTCTCCTGTGTTTTATTGTTAACTCTTGTTTGGATCATGGTAACTAAGTAAAAACGGTGAAAAGATAAAATCTTTTTAACTGTAGGTGGTTTATGCCGGTGAATATGGGACTTACATTTCTAATCGGAGGACTTCTTGGGTGGATGGTTGTTAAAATTCTAAAACCACCTCCTTATCTAGAAGGTCTTATTGTTGCAACTTGTTCTTCAGGTAATGTTTACAAAACTATGTGGACTCAATGGACCCAACTTGTATTGTCTCTAATGAGAGAGTCAATTTTGGTTATAAGGTAATATGGGAAACCTACCAATCATACTTGTCCCAGCAATCTGCGATGAGGACAAGAGTCCGTTTGGTAACCGAAGTGTATGCAGAACCGTTGGCCTCTCTTACGCGTCTTTCTCCATGGCGGTATGTGAAGTTAACATAACATTCTTCTGTTTCTTGAAAATGGTAAAGAAGTGAAGTAAAATCGAAGTGTATAATGGTGATTCTGCAGTTAGGGGGTTTCTACATATGGACATACACATTTAGGCTGATAAAAGGGTCTGCAATGAAAATTAAAGCCATAGAAGAAGCTGAGAAAAAAGCTATTAGATCATCCAATGGTGACATAGAGGCTGATCATAAGACTCATCTCCTCGATGCACCCGAAAACGAGGAAACAAAAGTGGTAAAGGAAGAGACAGGGTTTTGGAGAAAAGGAGCAGACTTCCTTCATGAGATATTGGAGGAGCTTCTTGCACCACCTACACTTGGTGCAGTAAGTTTATTTTGCTGACTACCACTGAGGAATATATACCAAGAATGAAGTGGATAATACTTAATGTGACATGTTTTTGATGCTTTTCAGATTATCGGTTTCATCTTCGGTGCAGTTAGATGGCTCAGAAATCTTATCATAGGTGATGATGCTCCGTTAAGAATAATCCAAAGCACTGCAAAACTTCTTGGGTAGTTACTACAAGCTCGTCATTAATAATAATCTCCTGACCATTTCTATACATACATCTTTAAGTTATTAACCTTACCGTTTGTGCAGAGATGGGACCATTCCTTGTATGACGATTATACTAGGGGGCAACCTCATTCAAGGTAAATCCTTCAACCTATGACTCAGATTTCACTCTCAGTCAAAACAAAAACTTACAGTGGTTCAAATCAACCAGGTTTACGTTCTTCGGCAGTCAAACCAGCGATTGTACTTGGAATAGTCTGTGTTCGGTACATATTGCTGCCAATCATCGGTATAGGAATTGTACTAACAGCTGCGAGTCTCGGATTTCTTCCAGCTGATCCTTTGTTTCAGTATGTTTTGATGCTTCAGTTCACTCTCCCACCTGCCATGAATATCGGTTAGTCATAAATCATCAGCTGAGTTAATGAAAATCTAGAAAAATTACAAGAATCACACTAACAAGGAAAGAAAAATTGGTGGCACCTACAGGTACCATGACACAGCTATACAATGTTGCTCAAGACGAGTGCTCAGTGCTTATGCTTTGGACATACTTGATCGCAATACTGGCTCTAACCGTTTGGTCCACCATCTTCCTTCACTTGTTAGTCTAGAGAACCTGCATTTCTGTGATAGCTCAAAGCTCTGTAAAACGATCTTACCATTCTTTTCGTCTATCAAATCAAATTTGATAAAGTTTTTTGGTTGCATTTGTACCTTTCTCTTCATTTTTCTCCATATCCCCATTTGTAAACGCAAAATATATTGTATCAAGTTAATGAAAAACCATATGGTTAACTCGCATCCATCTATAGATAATGAAATGATGATACAATCGGTCTTTGACTTGGACAATGGAAAGAGGAATAATTAAACAAACATAAAACCATCTGAACTCTTGACAATCGGTCCTTTTGCCACACAAGTGAAAGTGAAACTTATAAGTTGAAGAGTTTTACAAGAGAGTGAGTTGGAGTTTCGGTCGGTTAGGCTGAGGCTCTACTACTTCCATGTGAATCTTCACTGTTTGCAAGACGCTGTAAGATAAACTTCCATCCATCTTAACAATCTTCTGCTTCTCTTCGTCTACGTACCAATCACCAACTCCTTTCTCACCCTTTGCTGTTAGATAAACAGGGCCTTCTATTCCATACCTGCATAACATTTGCGAGGAAATGATAAGAAGAATCGGCTATATCTGCTACAAATGCTACTGAGTTTTATTATGGTGGTACAATAAGCAAAGAATAGAGAACGTACTTGGGGACGAATACTATAAAGCCATTGGATCTTATCTTCACAACTCTCGCCTCTGCATCTGTGGGTCTGCATTATAAAAACACGATTTCTCTTAGTCTTTCCGAGTCCATGCCATTAGAATCAAGTAAGATTCAGGAAAAATAGACGATATATACCGGTTTTTGAAGTAAATGAGAGTGTGCAGCTCTACTGAAGCTCGACTTGCCATCTGGGCATTTCTATGCCGATAGTTCAAATCTGAAACAAGTCAATGAATTAGAATACTAAAACTCCGATAAACGAAAAATCCTCATCAGTGATCTTTAAGAAAAAATACAAAGACCCTAACTTCCAAACCAAATCAGGAAATGACAAAGAACTATGAAGCTCTAGCAAATTTTGTCTGAACACTCAAAATTCTGGAAAATAATAAACCCTTGAACAATCCAATCCATAAAGGGGTAAGTGAACTCTTACTATCAGCAACACTAGTAAGTTGAGGTCTGTCTTGAAACACTGTTGGAAGCTTGTATATTCCTAGTGACGCGGCAAGTAACCTGTGCACAAAGACATCTAGAACCAGGGAAAGAAACAAGGTTATAGCATCTAACAGGTGAAAACAAAGGGAGGACGGAGCAATATTCACTTACCCGCATATCTCCGAATAGGGGATGTGAAATGAGTATATAGGGGTGCTGCAAGCCCGTAATGATGATATTCTGGAGGAGTGAGATCCCCACTACAGAAGTACACAGCCTGAGTAGTGATTAATTAAAAATGTTAAATATGGCAAAGTAATGTGAAAATCACCAGCAATTTAAATACTCATTCATCATGGGAAGCATTACCTGTGTCATGCACCTAGTTGCCAATATCCTGATCAGCTTATTGAAATATGGATCTTCACCCTGAAGAATTACGATTTTGTTAAGACTGAGCGGAAAGAAGAAAAGCAATTTTGAAACAAGGAAGCCAGAAATACTCACCACAGCTCGGTCCAGTGAATCAGCCAAAGCTTTAGATGAAGAGACATCTAAGGTAAGCCCAATAGCTGCAGCAGTACGCAACAGTGGTTCAAGCATTTCTCTTGTTGGAGTAGGATGACGCCTGCATGAAGAACCAAACCAGAGATATAGTGAACTATTGATAAAAAAAAATAGTGAACAGTAAATGCAACAAATATCCGTAAGAACTAAACACATCCTCAACAACATACTTGGTATCCCATTATATTCATTATGCTAAATATGCACAACATTATCTAATCAACGGCTTATGGCCAAATTTTACAAGAACACAATGGTAAACAGTTCGTGTAATCAGTAGAGCAGTATAGTCATCTTTGGCAACAAATTGAAACTGAAAGCTAATTTGGTCACATCTCGAAAAAAAATTGGAATCATCTCTACACAGAGAAACACTTCAACAAATACAGAATGATTGCCATCTTTGAGAAGCAGACCACCAATGTCAGAGAAAGCCATTAAACCTCTATCGCAAATTTTACCTTAATAGAGAACAAGAAGGGAATAGTTTAAGGATTTGTCCAGCGACTGAAACATTTGCAGCAAGCATGAATTCCTCAACCATTTGGTTTGCTTCGCGAATCTGATACATGCCTGCAAAACACAGAGTCATGGTGATGAATGACAAACAGATGAATAAATTGAATTCATCTTTCAAAAGGATAGCGGTGGTTGCACTTCATGGGTGACGAAGATGAATAAATGATAGAGCTCGTTGTACTTCATGGTTGTTTGTTTGACATAAAGACTAAGGAAATATCATTCATACTCATCAAGAAGAAGCAAATTTTGCTCGGAAAACATACCAATGTCAAGAGGATCATGAGTCTCCGTATCAATCTGAAATTTGACTTCAGCAGAAGCAAGAGTTAAGGCTCCCCTATCGATACGCCTTTGCCTCATTATCTACAGGTTTCAAAAGCAAAATAAACAGGTAAAAATTTAGTTCTTTCTATGATTTCTGACACATATGACAACATGTGAGATGAGATGTCTTAACCTTTGCCAAAGCATTCATATTCCTCAGATTAGTAGTCACAGAGTCCGTCAATCGGCTGCAAGAAAATAATTACACCTGTCAATCTTGGGCATAATGTAAAAGAGGGTCTTAAATAACTCTATAATTCACATAGCAAAAAATAAATTCATGAATGCATTTGTAGAAAGTTCAATTTTTTGAGTAAGAAATTCAACAATTTCTAACAACCCTTGCTACCATTTTTTCCACTGTCAAATCACTAGAGAGCATGAAATGAAAGAACTTTATTGTAGCAACAAAGGTAAGCAAACAAGCTAATGGCCCTCTAACTATATGGTAAAATAGAATGTACCTGTCATCCATCCGAGCCTGAGCTTCAACATAGGACAATGCTGCAGAAGACTTGATTATACTCTTTGTAAATCTCGTTGAGATAATCTCAGCTTCAGGGCTCATTTCCTAAACATACGAATAATGCTTAAGACATTTATCAATTTGCTAATATGTGCATCACATTTTTTGGGCTTTGCAGGTGACAAATAAAAATGGATAAAGCATACCCAAATAACTGAGAATGCAAGCCTTTCCACATCAGCTCTAAGCGAGCAAATATCTGAAAGCAAAATCATTTTCCATGAGTACATTAGAATTTCAACACAAAGGGAATTTATCATGTAGAAAAACATATTACCTTCAGTTAAAGGCTTGGGAAGCATGTCAATACGACGCTCAACAAGGTAGACAGATGTGCCTCTTTTTGATGCCTCATCATCCAAAGGAGTACCAGGGTGAACAAAATTTGTGACATCAGCAATGTCTAATTAAACATGGTCAAGGATAAGCATAATAAATTCACTTCCAAGATATGAAGAGAATAAAACCAAACTAGCTAAAAGTTCTGGAAGAGACTGACTACTAAAAGGCATAAAACAGATCACCTCAAAAGCACTTTTAGCAGTAGATAATGATCATAAAATTGAACTATGAAGAACAACGGAAACAGGGGCCATTTCAATGCTTTGGTTAACATACACAACAAAGTGGTTTGTAACTCATTGACTCTTCATGTCCTAAATTGAAAGCTCAGACATATTTAAAAGAAATTCTGTGGACTTTTTTAGGATACGGACTCCAAGTTCAAAGTTCCCGTTTGGAAGCGATGTACAGTGCAATGCATCATCAATATCCTTGCAACCTATTAGCACCAGAAACAAGTTAATCTACTTGTACACAACTAACTGCAGACTGTGGAAGAAATATAATTGCCTTAAATCATATATACTATCAAATAGACAAAGCTTTAGGTACATACCCGGAGGGTCCACACTAAAGACAAGCAAATGTCGTAAGTCTTGCCTAACCGGATTGGATACGTCTTCAGAAGATACAGACCAAGGTAAGGGTGGCAAGCATGACAAAACTTGAGAAGAGAAAGGCGAGTAGTCAACATCATTCTCTATCAATACAACCTGCAGCATCCCCAAGCAAGAGTATTGATGTTATTTCCAACTATCTATGTCAATTACTTCCCTGAAAAAAGAGACCAATATACTTGTCCTACTCCTACTAGACCAGAACCCAGTAATTTAAATATAATGCCCCTACCTCTGTTTCAGTTTCCCTGTCACCTATTTTCCCGATTGGTCTAACATAATGACCAGAAGGATATCGAGATTGACGGTCCCAAGAATCAACGGCCACTACTATCCTCATATCCAAAAGGTTCTGCAGCTGTCGAGTATTAATGCGAATCTTCGGTATTCTGCGATCTTTAGAGACAAATAAAGCATGCGCCGTTCCACCACTACCAGCAGGTAGTGACATTGGTTCAAGAGATCCACAATAGCTGCATAATATCAAACAAATTAGAAACCACAATCCAGAAACCATGGCTTGAAAGAGACTCTCAATGTAAGAAAAATAAAGGAAAACCAAATCATAATTGCACAGACAAAAGCCACTGAGGTCAAGAGAATTAAATATAATTGTCAATTCATATATGTAGTCACCAGAAACAGGCACCTCTAAGGAGAATATATTGGAATGTTTGTTACCATGATCTCATATGATGCATCAATGTCTCATTAACAAAATAACAGTAAGATGATATGGGTAATCAAGTAATGAACTCACGAGTGCCAATTTCTACGGATAACGCCGACTACACGGCCTGATGGCCGAGCAGGGGTAGCATTTTTATCCCCAGAAGTTTCTTGGGATAAATTTGAGGTTCTAGGAGCATCATCAGCACTATTGGGAGCCAAATGAACAGTATCGTCCTCTTCATCATCTGCATTTGAATTTGATATGCGAAAGAAATAATAAGTTCAAGACAATTTCATGCAAGCAGATAACTAGTTTAAAATACATGTAGATATCAAAAGAAACCTTCTTCAGCTATAGACAATGCCTTCTCCTCTTGCCATTGATCACGGGGCAAGAGTTCAACCGCAACAATATCACCATCAAAAGCCCTGTTCATGTTGCTGCGCCCATAGATAATGATCTCTTCACCAATGCTCTCGCTTCCAACATAAGCTTCGAAAGGATTGAAACGATTGACACGGAGTTTCCCTTGATGATATATTCCACGGTGTAAGCCAGCAGTAATCTCAGACATGGGCTTATGCTGCAGGCAGGAAAAAAAAAACACAATTGGAGATAAAAGTTGTTTGACGGCAGTTTCTAGTTACCCAAATCTGAGACTGGCAAAAGTATTTTCATCTACATTACCTCTTGGTATATCTGTTTCCTCTTCGAAGGTCTAGAATCATCTGCATCTTCCATAGTTACATCTTCATTGGTTGGTTGAGCAAGCAGATCCAGTAAGTCAGGTTGTCCAATTGATTTTACATAAGCCTCAACTGATACAGAAACATTCATTAATATCTATGTAATGAAGCAAAAAATCAAACAGTCATGCAAAACCGAGCTTTGATATCTGTAACGCTGGAAAGTAAGATAACTTCTATGAAGAGAAAAAAAAAGAAGAAGATGAGTTACATACTTGTCTCTGCAGATATTCCCTCTTCAATGGCCTTTCGTTTATTTTCCCTGTCATTAGTTACAAGCAACACCTGAGATGAACCTCCTAGATGCTTCTGGTACCATAGCGTAGCAACACGAATAGCTGAATTCCAGATAAATTTGAAGGTCAATAACAGATGCATATCATGAGATGAAAACTGAAACTTGTAAAATATTTTCAACAAAATGATACATCGCAGCAAATGAAAAAGGTGATATATATAGTAAATAAAACCTCTATCATTGTGGTCATTGGCAGTCTCTTTCTCCATGACCTGCACATAAGTATCCCTATAGAGAGTTTAGGAAAAAAGGGTATTACAGCTCAATAAGTGCTAGTGATCATAACGAGAGCATCCAATCAATATAACCAAACAAACATACCCTTAGCCATTGAAATATCACATTCTTTATCTACAAATCTTTAGTCCACCTAAAATCTAAGGAAACTAAAAAGCTCAAAGTTCGAACAATGGTCTTACTTGTGGACATGATTGGAAAAAACATAGAATTGCCTAGCTGGATTGCTGCAGAGAGCTCTGATTCTGTTGTAAACAGATCTATTCCTGTTCTTAACCTCATCCAACACCACAGAGAGAACAACAACATTGTCTATAGCCTGATTCTCCAACAAATCAATCTACCAAAACAAAACGATAACATTAATAATATCCATAAATCTGAAGCTCAAAAATGCTTAGCTTATATAATCAATCAAAACAAATTACTTGGTGAAGAACGACGTTGGTATCAACAACAAGAATCTTAGGGGAAGACAAACGAGCTGCTGAAGAATCGCAAGACTTGCAGGAAAAAGCTCCACAGTATATATCGTCTCGTAGATAAACCTCTCTCACTTGCTGCCGCGAGAAAAGAGTTAAAAAGTTACAATAACGAACCTAAAAAGAACTCGCAAGGAAGAAGAAGAAGCATAGAGAGAAGAGAGACCTTTTGGATTCTACCTCCTCTGGTTTTCTTATTGAAAACCTTGCTCTGCAACATCTTCAATTTCTTTACTGAAAATTTTCGATGGCGCCGGTGGATAATTTCAGTCGTCAGAACGGAGACAGAACGCTTTTTAAAAGCCTTTAAAACCTAAGCCAAAGCGACCTCCTAAATTTTCAATTTCAGAGTCTCTTTTTTCGTTCCTAAATGAAACGACGGCGGTTTTAAACCGGTTTGGTTACTTTTAATTTTCCAACCGGCTTAATCTGATTAAACCGAAGTGAACACAGACAAAAATAGTTTTTATTAGAACCAATCCAACCTCGATCTGGTTAAAGTTGCATATACTACTAGGCCAGGGCAAAAATTCAAACCCAAAGAACCAATCCGACCTCGATATGAAAAAGAGGAACCAAATGAATACCCTAAATATTCAATCCGATCCGAAGAACTAGTGATTTTACTCCAAGTTTGGGTAACTAACTAGTGATTTTACTCCAAGTTTGGGTAAAAGTCAAAAGAGTATTTTTTTGTTCAATGTGTTTCCTTTTGTAAAAAAAATTTCTTAAAAAATAAAATAATTGTTAGAAGATTCAAAAGGAAAACGCGTTGAAGTTTGAACAATAGTGTGGGGCAAGAGAGGAGGAGGAGAACCTCGCCGCCGGCACAGAGATCCCAAAACCACAGCCTCAAACAAAGTTTTCGCATATATCATCTCCGTCGTTGACTTCACGCTCAGGTAATAAACTTCAAAAACCCCTAACTTATCTCCATCTCCCGATTCTTAAATTCCAATGATCGGAATCATCATCCTCTGTTTCACAGCTGATTCATCTCTATCTCTCTTCGGATTCTCCAAATGATCCAAACGCTCCGCCATCTATTCTTCTTATTACTTATACTCTCACCATGGACACCTCTTTGCGGCGGCGCTGCAGCAGCCGGTGAAGCTACCAATCCGATCTCAAAATTGAAACAACATAACCGCTTTCCCATAGATCGACCTGCCGGCAGATCGCTTTTGCACTATCCGTGAGTTTCTCCTCCTCCTCGTCCTTTGTAATTGATTATCATTAGCATCGAAAACGTTATGGATTAGTGATTAGGTTTGGTAAAATTTTGGTTTCTTCTCATGTTATTTGTTTTCTAATCAGTGAACTTACAGAGCCAAATACGAAGCTTGTTATTGATCATGATGGGAAAGTCTCCTTAAAGCAGGAATTAGGGAAAACAATTTGGTCCTTTTCGACGGGATCACCGATTTATTCGTTATATTTGGCTCCTCTAAATGCTGTGAACGACACAGAAAATGCTACTGATATAAGTAACACTTTCGTTTCGCGATATATGGACTACTCAGAACCTACTCCACTTGATGATCAAGTAAAAGATTAAAAGACTTTTGATAATTTCATAAATTTTGGTACTGGCTCGTTGTTTTGTATATCTAACTTTATCTGTCACATAAAATGCAGAAAGTTACTATGGAGGAGTTGATGAAGAAGATGCCAATAGTAATGGATGATGGTGTGACTCTTGAGTCGAAAACAACTGTTGCATATTTGGTTGATGGTATATCCGGGAGATTAGTCCATGTTTATAAATCCAGTGGGGATGATAACTATACTAACGCTATGTTGAAGCCTACTACATCTGAAAATTTCGTCAAGCTACAACTTCTTATCACGAGAACAGATTCTAAGCTTGAGCATTTTCATAAAACTACTCGGAAGCTTGCGTTGAATGTGACGGTTTCTCACTTCAGAGCTGAATTACTCTGTGATCCAGTTTTCAACTCAGGCACTGAGCTCGGTCCTGAAATCCAAACTGGGATTTATATGCCATTGAAATGTGGAAATGGCATTTCCTTGTCTTCTACAAGAGCTAAAGAATTCAGGAAGTTACAGGAGCAACATGGGAAAAAGCATACGGATGTGTTCGGGAAGGTTTTCAAATGGTCGATAGTGAAGTTATTGGTCCCTTTAGTTCTTGTGGGTGTTATTGTCTCTGTTTTCATAAAAAGCTATTCGTCGAGGGGCAATGATTATAATTCGAAATGTGGACCTTCCAAGAAGAAAAAGAACCGTAAATCAGGGAAGGATGGTATTGCAAATGGGCAGAGAGATCAATTCAATCTCATTGAAGGAGGTCAAATGTTATTAGGATTCAATAACATTCCAGCTAATGGGAGAAAGATCGGTAAGTTGTTTGTGTCAAGTAAAGAAATCGCGAAAGGAAGTGACGGTACAGTTGTGTTTGAGGGTATTTATGAAGGCCGACATGTAGCTGTAAAACGCCTTCTTCGTTCTCATCATGAGGTTGCTTTCAAGGAGATTCAAAACCTCATTGCTTCTGACCAACACTCAAACATCATTCGTTGGTACGGTGTGGAGTATGACCAGGATTTTGTTTACCTTTCTCTAGAGCGTTGCACGTGCAACTTAGATGATTTAATCAAATCCTATTTAGAGTTCTCTATGACAAATGTAATGGGAAACAACGAATCTATGGAAGGAGTAGCTGCGTATAAGATCCAACTGGATCCTTTGGATGAATTTATCAAAGGAAACAACTTTTGGAAAGTTGGAGGCCACCCATCACCTCTCATGCTAAAACTAATGAGGTTAACTTTGACTTAGATTTTTTTCTGTATGTCATCGTATACTTAGACTAAGAGATGATTATTTGAAAGTTTGATAAGTCTAGGCTAGGTGATACTATAAGAGCTATATTAGTTTAAACCGTGTTTGGTAACTTACTTTTTAATCTTATAAAGACTATTTATGTTGTGATGCAGGGATATAGCTTTTGGGCTTGTCCACTTGCATGAATTGGGAATAGTTCATCGAGACTTAAAGCCACAAAATGTATTAATCACTGTAGGGATGACTTTGAGCGCAAAGCTTTCTGATATGGGCATTAGCAAGCGTCTGTCTAAGGATAAGTTATCATTGGGTCACCCTGCCACAGGTAAGTTCCTTTTTATTGTCTTTGTTTGGTTTATATTGTTTGATTGTAACTCTTACAGCAATAAATAAAAAAAACTTGACTATTCTCGGAAAACAAAATTAATATAAGATGTGAATATGTTTATCAAAAAAGTTTTAAACACTATTTTAGAAAATAACTACTTGAATAATTGTAGGTTGTGGTAGTTCGGGTTGGCAAGCACCAGAGCAGCTTCTACAGAGTCGTCAAACTCGTGCAGTGGACATGTTTAGTTTAGGTTGTGTTCTCTTTTACTCCATAACAGGTTGTAAGCATCCATTTGGAGAGGATCTTGAACGCGATGTCAATATCGTGAATAACAAAGTCGACCTCTTCCTAGTAGAGCACGTTCCTGAAGCTTCGGATCTTATCTCCCGTTTACTGAACCCAAACCCTGATTTACGGTAATGTTATTTTTCTTCTCTGATGATTTAAAATCCACTCAGACAAATCACAGTCTCTTATGCACAAGCTTGCTATTTGCAGACCTAGTGCAACTGAAGTGCTGGTCCATCCTATGTTTTGGAACTCAGAGATGAGACTGTCTTTTCTTCGGGATGCTAGCGACCGAGTTGAGCTTGAAAATAGAGAAGCTGATTCTGAAATCTTGAAAGCAATGGAGAATACAGCTCCGGTGGCTATAGGAGGGAAATGGGATGAAAAGCTAGAACATGTTTTCATCACAAACATTGGGCGTTATAGGCGTTACAAATATGATAGCATTCGCG
The DNA here is from genome assembly GCA_963555745.1 of Cardamine flexuosa. Classification (NCBI taxonomy): domain Eukaryota; kingdom Viridiplantae; phylum Streptophyta; class Magnoliopsida; order Brassicales; family Brassicaceae; genus Cardamine; species Cardamine flexuosa. Next base: position 20,922,538 of record OY743219.1, read on the forward strand.
ACTTGTTACGAGTCATTAGGAACAAACTGAATCATTACCGAGAACTTCCGCCAGAAATTCAGGTTTGTCTTATAACTGTATCCTTCAAACACTGTTACACACTCGAGCTTAAACTGGTCATTTTGAAACTTGATGTGTTAGGAACTTGTTGGAACGGTTCCAGAAGGATTCGACGAGTACTTTGCTATTCGGTTTCCGAAACTGCTGATTGAAGTTTACAGAGTCATCTCTCTGCACTGTAGGGAAGAAGAAATATTCAAAAAGTACTTCAACTGCAACATCATCTAATAAGACTGTTTCGCTTCCCGCCTTTATTTGTTTGTTATTGTAATTTATGTTTGTTATTGTTATATAACATAAAATGTTTAGCCTATAACTTAAACTGCAACATGTATTACTAATCTATGTATATATTTCTTCTATGTTTCAAGTAACGTATGCTGCATCAGAATACACCGTCACCATATCCTGCGGGGTTTTTAATGGAGGTAACCATTTCTTCTGGTTCACTCTTACTGATAAATTTCAGCTAGTAATTAAAGTAAAATTCCCAAGAAAATGATCTTGATCGATTTAAGTGGAAACTAACAACCTCACATCCACACAATTGAAAACATTAAAAAATAAATAAAGAGTGAACTAAAACTATATCAGTAAATCCCATTTTGAAAATTCAGTAGTAAACGCTGAATTAGGAGAGAGCCTTTCTATGATGGTCCTCTTTAAGCATTTTAGGCCTCAATGGTCTTCAGTTGAAGAAGGAAAAGGACATGTGATCATTATATTCAGATCCTTGTTTTGCCTCTTCGGATTGTGAGCTCACCGACAGAAACGTTGAATTTTTTTTTTTTATTATGATATGAAAAATCAAAACAAACAAAAATCCTTTCAACTAACTCTTAAGGAATGCAAGCATATCAAAGAAAAAACCCTAACGAACTCAAAACAAACAGAAAACATATAGGAAGAGAAAATCACATATTACTGTAACTTAGCCTCAGAGACATTTGATCATCAAGGCCTCATTGGCCTCATAATAATTCTCTTATTCATCAATGTTTTGCCTCTGGAGCTTCTCTTCCTTGTGCAACATCTTCCAACCACATATCCCATTCCTACACCATTCTCTTCTCAGTCTCTTCTTTTTGCTCAACAAGGAATCTACTAGTCTTGGACCCGAAACAAACTGAATACGAAAATGGAATCCGAGATATGTCACTATTTAATTTTTAATTTTATTTTTTAAATATATTAAATGAAAAAGCTTTGTTGTTTTGGATACAGAAAAACGACAAGATAAAATGAAACAACTGCAGTTTCTTTTTGCTCAAAACGGCATGTTTTGAGATTTCTGTTCCTTTTTTAACAAGCAAAAATCTGGTGGACAGGAACTTTTTATGCCAAGCTGGTTCACCTCTAGTTTTAGTAGTAGGGACAGTTTAAATCATATTCTAGTGTCATGGACCTCCACTCCAGTCCAATGTCAAATCGAATCGTAGCATGACAATAACACATATAACATGTAGGAAACAGTCTTAACATTCAAATGTACTTTACTGAAAAATAACAAATTGGCTCGGGACCAAAAGATCAGAAAAAGGAAAAAATCGTTATTGTGTAAAGAAAAGAGAACAACACATAAAACCAAGATTTCGATCCTAAATGCCACATAACTCAAAATCTACAACTTCAGCTGGTAAATGAGCAATTCAAAACTCTGTGAAGCAAAACTACAACTAGTAAAAGAGCAAGAAACACTAATGACATTCATGAACAAACACATTTTCACTGTCTTATTTCGTGCATATACTCTTGGTCTATGATTAGAAGATTCCCAATTATGATTGAGCCATCATCATTAAACCAGTCCCAAGTTCCTACATAACAATGGAGGAACCAAACACAAAGACATGTGGGAAACAATATATGGAAGGGAACACACAAGGAAATCTCCATGAGAAAGAGAGAAAAACTATCACTAAAAGCATTGCTTCAAAAACACAAAGAACCCTCCATTCAATGAACAATGGTTGCTGTAACCGAAATAATACATAATGAGAAGCAATAAACAGTCTCCTCAATGAAAAAAGTAGTAGTTTCAATAACAGACTTTTAAACGAGATGAACAATGCATAAGAGAGGCTCCTAGAAAGCAAAAAACCACAACAACCAACAAAATCACCGAAACAATATCTCAAGCATCAAAATGCATATTAACATGTATTAATAAGTATATCCTTCTGTCAAGGAACAGAGTTCATGAAAATAGATAGCATCAGGCTGCACACTAATGTAAGCAACAACTATCTCGTAAGAAAATCTACAGTTTGGGACCAACATCTCTACAAGATTTCTCAAGGATTGCTATATATAGTCACAAAAACTCCAGGAAACATCACCCAATCAATCCATATGTATATAAGTGTAAGAATACGAGAAGGTAGGAGATCAATTACAGACAGAGCATAGTCAAAGATTGCCTACCCTTTTGACTCCATATGTATAAGTGAAAGAATACGAGAAGCTAACAGTCACTTACAGACATAGCATAGACAAAGATTGCTTACCTTTTTGACTCCATATGTATAAGTGCAATGTTCCAGAAGCAATATTTTCACTTTTTTCTTCAGTACCTTCAGAACAACAAACAATTGGTCGAATAAAAAGAGCCGATCCCAATAGTACTTTAAGAAAATCAAACCCTAAAAAAGAGAAAGAAACCCATTGCAAAAAGACTACAATACCATTGGTCATCGTTTATGTTTTTCAACAGAAGAGAATGGAGCTAATCAAGAACCTCAAAAAAGATTCAACCTAGAAACATTGTAGTAGTTGCTACATGTCTGATAATACTGATAGTAGAAGAACTGAAAAGGTAGAAAGTAAAAACATTGAAATCGTCAGCCTGAGAGAAAAGTAATCACAGAGGATTACTGGTCATCATCCTCTTCAGCATACTCATGCTCATTCTTATCTTCGAATGTGTTAAATTTTTTACAGTTTTTGAAGGCGTTTAGTCAAAACAGCTTCTTTTCTACGAGAAGTGAAAATGTTGAATGATTCTCTTTTAGCTCCCTGTTGCTGTGAGTAGACATTCTTCAAGCTCGTTTGCTACGGTGAGAGAGTGCCGTAAGAGTTCCGCTGGACGTAGATTTCCCAAGGTAAAATAACGATTATCTGCTAACTATATTAAAGTATTACCACAACTATTGTAATTACTATACTGTTAATAAAACTTATTTTGTCCATAATTGAGGATAACTGAGTGACCGTACTCTTTATGTCTGAGAAATCTTTCGCCTTTTCTTCTTTGATTTAGTTAGTCAGTTAGCTAATTAGTGGCTTGGTCAAAGTATCCCATATAACAGTGGTTAATCAACAATCGATCGAAATGAATAAAAGATCTCAAGCTTTGTTTATAAAGAATAACTCTATTTATTAAGTTTAGAAAATCTCTCAAAACTGAACTCCAAAACTCATACATTTGATCATAACTCAATCAAGGTATTTATAATCATAGCACACATTGCTATAACTATTTCTAATCCTACTTGTAAATGGAAAACTCTCTTTTCCTTTTACTACATGAATTAGATATTTTCCTTTTAGTCTATCATGTCTTTAACCGTCATACTCAAGACTTCTTGGGCCTTAAGCTATTTAAAGCTTATCCAACATTCCCACTCGTAAGCTTTGACTTGATCTTGGACATGTCTTCAACTCCCTATCAAGCTTCTCATCTCACTGAACTTGATCCTTGCCAATACCTTAGTCAAGATATCCGCCTTTTGCTCAGTTCCCGGAACATGTTCTACGTCGACAAGATCTTGCTCAATGCATTCTCGTATAAAATGGTAACGCTTATGGATGTGCTTACTTTTACCATGAAATACGGGATTCTTCATGAGTGCTATTGCTGACTTGTTGTCGATTTTGATAAGAACTTGTCCGATGATATTGCTCAAAAGATCTTGAAGCCAAATGGCTTGTCTTGCTGCCTCCGTTGCTACCATGAACTCGGCTTTGCATGATGAGAGTGCAACCGTATCCTGATTCTATGAGCACCAAGTAATTGGTGAAGATCCAAAGTAGAAAATATGACCCGTAGGGCTTCTTCCATCATCTTGGTCAATGTTGTGATTACTATCACTAAACCCGATAATCTTCTTTGATCCTCCTTGATTAAACTTCAACCCAAATGCGACCGTCTTCTTTAGATACCTAAGTATTTGCTTCATTACCTCACCATGTGATTTGCGAGGACTCTGAATATACCTGCTAGCAACTCCAACAGAGAATGCTAAATCCGGTCTAGTGTGTAGAAGATACCTTAGACAGCCAACATTCCTTCTATAGCTTGTAGGATCTATCTGTCTCTTCTTGTGCCTTTGATACTTTTAGTCCAAACTCCATGGGTATTTTATTTGGATTGTAGTCTTCTAAGCCAGCTTCTCTCAAGATTCTGCGTGCATACCATTCTTGTTTTATTTTGATTCCATCTTCTCCTTGATGTATTTCAATACCAAGATAGTAAATGAGATTTCCGAGGTCCGACATCTCAAACTTAGATGACATTCCTATCTTGAATTCTCTTATCACTTTGAGATTATTGCCGGTCACGAACAAGTCGTCTACATAGACCGCAACTATGAATAAGGTGTCCTTCTCTTCCTTACGGTACACTGTATTTTTTTTCATGCATCTCTTGAACTTCATTCCTTTCAAGATTTGATCAAGCTTTGTGTTCCAAGCTCGTAGGGCTTGTCTCAAACCGTACAAAGCTTTTGAAAGCTTATAATAGACAAAAAAAAATTCCCCTTGATGAAATCCCTAACCTCAAAATTCATTCATTCCATCTCCGTCGGCGTCGAGTATTGTGTGCTCTCCTGAAAATGTTATCGCGAGTTTCCAACAGTGTGAGGCTTCATCTGCAAGCTAGGCTTATTCGTCAGAGCACCCAGATCCAGAGCCAAAGAGTTCTTAGTTATACCTCGGAGGAAGAATTGGAGAGGTTAAGAGACAGCATTTTTACCTCAAAGGAAGAAATGGACAAGTTCTTAAGCAATCTCGAGGTTACCACCGCAACCGAAAACCGTAAGATGACCGAGGATTGTGCTAGATTTCTCCTTTCACGTCTAAAGGAGAAAATGGCCTCCTGGAATATCGCCAGAGAAAATTTAGAAAAAGCTATGCTATCTGAAAACCCTGAAGAAACCAATTCTGCCGTAGCAGCATTCAGGAGGGCTCTTCCTAAGCATTTCCTTTAAGTATTGAAAAATCTGCTTTTCTGATAAATGAAAGCTTCTATTTTGGATCTTTGGATCTTTGGGTTGTTAGTGATAAGTAGGGATGTTGCGACGGGCTTTTTTACCCGACCCGACCCAAGCCCGTTCTAGGCCTGCCCGTGTTGAGCCCGTTTATAAAAAAACCCGTCTAACCCGATACCCGAACGGGCTTACCCGAAACAAGCCCGTAAGTTTTGGGTAAACCCACGGGTACCCGGTTTGTTTATTTTATTTTTATTTTTTTGTGTTTTAAGCTTAATTTAGTTTTAAAAATTAAAAAATTGAAAACTAAATCTATAAAATGAATCAAATTTAATTCATGTTTCATTTTACAATTTATAAAAAATAAAAAATTACAAAGTGAATAAATTTTGTCACTCATTATAATTTATTAAAATACATATATATTTATTATTATAAATTTTACTTAATAGGATAATAATACGATATTTGAAGTTTAATTATTAAATCTTGACAGAAATAATATAATACTAAATTTCATACAAGAAATCCAATGAACAAAAAAAAACACATGAATGAAAATAAATATAATAAAAATTGGACTCAAGATAAAAATCGAAGATGTTATAATGCCACCATTAGACCTACAATAAATCAAGACAAAACACAAAAAAAAATCAGACATAAGAAGCACAAGAATATGTATACCAATGAAAAAACACTTGTTGAATCAGATAATTACCATCTTATACTCCTGAACTACTTCCCATTGTTGTAGAATCCACACTTTCATCATCAAAATTGTCTTCAATATCACCTAAAATTTTTAAGATATGATTAATATGAAGTCTAACAAATAACTTAAATACAAGACAAAAAAGAAGTATTTTTATACCTTCATAATCTGCAAAACCTCTCAACCAATTTCGAGTGCAAAGCAAAGCCTGAACATTTTTTGGAAGAAGGCGATTTCTATATGGAGTTAAAACACGTCCTCCAACGCTAAACGCTGACTCTGATGCCACTGTAGTTATTGGAATGCTAAGCACATCACAAGCTAGAGAAGCTAAATCGCCAAAGCGCTGTCCTTGAGTTTTCCAGTAACTTAGAACCTCAATTTCTTTAAATGCTTTCAACTCAAGCCTGGGTTCCTCCAAATACATTTCCAAATTTGATTTTGTATTGTCTGAACCAGGTTGGATGCTTTTCTCAAGCTCATAAAGATCCTGCACAAAAGAAATATTGAGTATCAGTAATACACTAATACTTCTACATCAAAAACGCTTGAAAACACATGCAAAGTACTCACATAGTTCGGATCATCATCTAGTGGAGATTCATTAAGAAGTTCATTTGGCGTTGGTGTTGTTGAAAACTTGGAAGAATTCCAAGTCTTGATCCTATACTCTTCATAAAGATCACTCAGATTTTTCTTAATAAGTTCTACCTTTTCTTCAGCACTACTCGGGTCTACTTTCTGATATGCTGATCTAAGTATTTGCGTCTTTATTCTTGGATCTAAAACCGCACCCATAGCTAAAATGATACTATACTCATCCCAATACTTATCGAACTTGGACTGCATCCTCTTGACCATGTATTCCACTCCATCATCACCACAATTCGCATAATCTCTCAATACACATTGAATTTTCCACACTTGTAGAAAATAAATATTAGCTGTGGGATACTTGACGCCTGAGAAGTAAGTGGTAATGATGCTAAAAGGTTTCAACAACTCACTAATTTTCTCTCCACGATCCCACTCATCTTCTGAAGGCAATGATTTGTAACTTCGGTCACACAACTTAAAGCTCACAAAGGCTTTACGAAACTTCAGCGCTCTTACAAGCATATCATAAGTAGAATTCCAACGTGTAGAGACATCTAAAGATAATCCAGCTCCACCTGTGATCCCAACACTCTCAACACATGCTGCAAATGCCAATTTCCTTGAATCAGATGCTTTTACATACTTAACACTATCTCGAATGTTTTCCAACAGAGAATTTGCCAACTCTAATCCTTCTTGCACAATGAGATTTAAAATGTGAGCACAGCACCTGACATGAAAAAACTTTCCGCCACAGAGCAAACCATTACCACTAATCATTTGTAGTCGGTGTTGGAGAATCTTCTGCATACTGTCATTACTTTTAGCATTATCCAAAGTCAGAGAAAAAACTTTTTTCTCTAAACCATACTCAATCAAGCAATTAAGAACTTTGCAAGCTAATTCTTCTCCAGTGTGAGGAGGATTCATATCACAGAAAGCTAATATCTTATTGCATAAGATCCAATTTTCATCTACATAATGGGCAGTTATGCAGATATATCCCTTCATAGTGCTACGAGCTGTCCACATATCCGCTGTAAAACAAATCCTCCCCTTGAATTCCGCAAATACTTTTTTCAGCTTTTCCATTTCTATTTCATACCTCCTAAACACGTCACTTCCTGCAGTTTGTCTACAAATAGGCTGGCAGTTCGGATTCAAATATTTGTCTCTCGCTCTAACTTTAGGATACTCTACATACCGGAAAGGCAAATCATGGAATATAATTATCTCACTCACCATTTCACGGTCTACTTTGTGATCATACTCACTATCTGTACTCTGTCCTAGAGGCCTCTTTGAACAACTCTCTAAATGACGCTTTAGAGCAGAAGTTCCCTGACTAGGTTCTATGATTAATTTCTTACTACAATGAACACAACGACCTCTTCTTTTCCCATCAGCTTCTACTCCAACAACAGGTATAAACTCTTTCCAAACTTTAGACTTTAAGCGTTTATTAGTAGTAAATACCGTTTGAATCGCTTGAGTAGGTTGTGTTTGGCTTTGTGTTTCTCCTTGACCTTGAGTTTCTGCTCCATGCTCCTCATTCATTGACATGTATTCATCCTCGGCATCCAGAGCTGCCAATGTTTCTACTGTCTGTGAATCTAATACAGTGTCCCTGAAACCAAAGATCAATCACCAACTAAGTTAATAAAAGAAACTAGAGTACTTGATCGTTTTCTTTCTTTGTTTTGAGACTATCACCCAAACTAAATGATTTTTCTTTCACTCCATTTTTATGTTGTTTCTTTATCTCCCTTTTGTTAGGTGTTGCGGAAGTTTTACTTAAAATGAAAAATGAATTTTTCTCTTTCTCTCTTACTTTGACATTATTGTAGCCAAACAAAAATAAAACCGGATTCGAATCCAATTCCAAATCGATTCAGCTTGCTCTTCACAACAATCTTTCTATAATTATATATATTTTAAAACATCTAGTAGACTGGTCGGTGGATTCAATGCATATATAGAATATTATATGAATGCGATGCTTGACACGATAAATCACACTAACATTGGTATTTCAAAGACAACACACAAACTGTATTTTATATAATTCAAGCTTCTATAAGTGATTTGGGGAGATTCTATCTTTTTCAGTTTGGTATATGTATGATAATCAGTCAAATGAGAAACAATGGCAACTAAGGTCTCAAGTCCACGGCAGAAATTAGAAACCTCCAAGAAGAGCAAAATCGAAAGCAAGTAATCAGCTAAAGCCAAGGATTCTCATTAAAGCTGCGTGATTTCTAGAAACCCTATGTTAAAAAGTTAAAAAAGCCACTAACCCAAAACCCCATTTGAGTACAGTACCAAACGCGTGCTACCAAAATACAGAACCAAAGGAGCAGAAATTGTATAAAAGCCAAACGAAGTTACGAAAACAGAGCAGACAATGGGGAAAAACAGAGATGGTGCTTCTGCATATCATACTACTGTAATGCTTCTTGCCTTAGAGAAGCTCTAATTTTAAAAGATCAATCACCAACTAAGTGAATAAAAGAAACTCAAACGCAAACTAAGAACAACACAAATTCATAAACCACAAGCAGCATCTATAAATCAAAGTATGTTACACAATGGAACTAAATCACAAAACGCTGAAAATTAAACACAAAAAGATTGAGTTTTTGAGAATACCCAGGAACGAAAGTTTGGTTATAAGAGAAACCAGGAACAAAAGGGCACATTGATTAACCTATTATACATGGATAAAAAAAGATTTTAACATTATCAAACCAGAAACAAACCTCATTTTTGCACTTTCAAGAGTTTGGTTTCAACTTTTGAAAAGCCGCCGCAGGATTTGTTGAACGAAAGCCGCCGCAGCAGTAATCACTAATCAGTCTTGTGATAAAAAGATAGGTTTCGATTTTCAAGTAGTTAGAGCTTGATTTGAAGAAGAAATTTCAACTCAATTTTGAAGAAGACGAAGAAGATAAAATCTATGGAATGTAAAAATTAGGGTTCACATTTGGAGAAAAGAAAAGAAAATCGATATTTACATATTTTTTGTTTGTAAACAAAAAACCCGACGGGTACCCGTTACCTTATTGGGTAAACCCGAGAAAAACCCGTAATAAATAAAACCCGTTCGGGTTAAACCCGATTTTCATTAAATTCAAACAGGCAGGTCACGGACCTAAAATAATTAAACGGGTTTCAGGTACCCAACAGGCTAAAGCCCACTATTAACATGCCTAGTGATAAGTAATGTAAATCTTTGAATGGTAGATTTGGTTCCCCTCATGTAAAAGTTTTTGTTTTGTGTCTGCAGATTTTCGGTAATAAGTAATGAAAAATTCACCTTTGAAAGTCGTTCGAATAAATTATTAACAATAAAGAAGGAATTCAAACTTACCAATTCCAAGAGAAACGACTCTTGATGAATATTAGTTGAATTCGGGAGAAATTAGAGAGACCGATCAAAGTTGAGACAGTTTTGTGTCAGTGATGCTGAGAAATTTTAGTCTTTTGGCATCTTCTCGATATCTGCCACTGAAAAGATCATGGGGTTTTCAACAGCGTTGTTTCTGCTCATCTACTCCATCATTATCATTGTCTTCTTCGCTTTCTGTGCCAAGCGATGATCATATTGTTCGTCTCATTTTAGACCAGAAATCAGCTTCAGGAGCTTTGGAAACTTTTCAATGGGCTTCGAGTTTTCCTGGGTTTGTTCATTCTCGTTCCACTTACCGTGCTCTGTTTCATAAGCTTTGTATTTTCCGACGTTTTGAAACTGTCTACCAACTGCTCGACGAAATGCCTAAATCAATTGGTTTGCCTCCGGATGATGCTATCTTCGTAACTATCATCCGAGGATTTGGGCGTGCTCGATTGACCAAACGCGTTATCAATGTTGTTGATCTGGTTTCGAAATTTGGGATCAAACCATCTCTGAAAGTGTTCAATTCGATTCTAGATGTTTTGGTCAAGGAAGACATTGACATAGCTAGAGAGTTTTTCAGAAGGAAGATGATGGCTAGTGGGATCAAAGGTGATGAGTACACTTATGGTATTTTGATGAAAGGCCTTTGCTTGACGAATAGGATTGGTGATGGTTTCAAGCTCCTTCAGATTATGAAGACACGTGGTGTGGCTCCAAACACTGTGATATATAACACTTTGCTTCATGCTCTTTGTAAGAATGAGAAAGTTGGGAGAGCCAGGAGTTTAATGAGTGAAATGAAAGAACCAAATGATGTAACTTTTAATATCTTGATATCTGCTTATTGCAACGAGCAGAAGTTGATTCAGGCGATGGTGTTGCTGGAGAAATGTTTTAGTTTGGGTTTTGTTCCGGATATTGTGACTGTAACTAAGGTGATGGAAGTTCTCTGCAATGAAGGCCGTGTGTCTGAGGCACTTGAGGTTTTGGAGAGAGTGGAATGCAAAGGAGGTAAAGTTGACGTTGTAGCTTGTAACACCTTGGTTAAAGGCTATTGTGCGCTAAGGAAGATGAGAGTTGCTCAAGGGTTCTTTAAAGAGATGGAGAGAAAGGGTTACTTGCCTAATGTGGAAACATACAATTTGCTGATTGCTGGATTTTGTGATGTTGGAATGTTGGATTCAGCTCTTGACACTTTCAACGATATGAAAACGGATGCCATTAGATGGAACTTTGCTACGTTTAACACATTGATAAGAGGGCTATCAGTAAGAGGGAGGACAGACGATAGCTTAAAGATATTAGAACTCATGCAAGACAGCGAAAACATTCGTGGAGCCAGAATTGATCCTTACAATAGTGTTATCTACGGTTATTACAAGGAAAACCGTTGGGAGGAAGCTCTGGAATTCCTATTGAAGATGGAGAAACTGTTTCCAAGGACTGTTGACAGGAGCTTCAAGTTGATAAGTTTATGCGAGAAAGGCGGCGTGGATGATATAAAGACAGAGTATGATCAAATGATTGGAGGAGGAGTTCCTAGTGTTATAGTTTCCCATTGCTTGATTCATAGATACAGCCAAGAAGGGTACATGGAAGAAACACTCGAGCTTATAAACGACATGGTGACCAGAGACTATTTGCCTAAATCATCAACATTCAATGCTGTGATCACCGGGTTCTGTAAGCAAGATAAAGTCATGAATGGCATCAAGTTTGTGGAAGACATGGCTGAAAGAGGTTGCATACCTGATGGAGAAAGCTACACTCCACTGCTCGAAGAATTGTGCGTGAAGGGTGATATTCAGAAGGCTTGGTTAACTTTCTCACGAATGGTGGAGAAGAGTATTGTCCCTGATTCTTCCATGTGGAGCTCTTTAATGTATTGTCTCAGCCAGAAAACAGAGTTCCACTTAAACACCTCATTGCAGGACATAATCAAAAGTTAAAGTTAGAGGCAGTGGCAAGTTTTATATGATTGTTGGGTTCGAACTTGAGGTCTTGAACTCTTGACAGTGCATCAACAGATACTAAGACGGCTCTAAACTTGGAAGCAGAGAGAAAATAAAGATGGTTGTTTTACTTAAACAAGACCATGAGAGAAAAAGGGCAAAATGGAGAAATGGACAACGTTAAAATGGGAAAATGTTTGAAGCAGCCACCAATAAAAAAAGGACAAGAAGAGCAAAAGGTGGAGAGAGTCTTACGTTTCGTGTTATTCCTCTTTCTCTGTCTCTCTCTCTCTCTCTCTTTGTTCGAGAAAATAAAGAAAAGGAAGCTCTTTTATTCAAAGATCCAAACTTTGACAATCCAAAATCCACATAACTCGGATCAAGCCGTGTAATTCAGACAAGGGAAAGAGAAAGAAATGTCGTGTTCATCCTCATCTGGATCAGATGAAGACGATGAAGGTTTCGATGCTTACCGTAAAGGTGGATATCACGCCGTTAGAATCGGAGACCAGTTTGCCGGTGGCCGTTACATTGCTCAGAGAAAGCTTGGTTGGGGACAATTCTCAACCGTTTGGCTTGCCTATGATACTCGCACTTCTGTACGCATCTCTCTCCATTTTACTATTCCAAACAAGATCTTAAATGCAGAATTTGATTCCATAAATGCCCATTAGTCTTTTGAAATCCTTTCATTTGGGGTTTGATCTGTTTTAGTGCAAGATCATTGCTTCTTCCAACATCATCTTGTGAATTAATCTTTCAGAAAAGCAAAGTTCTGAATTTTGTAGATCATGGCTCTGCACTCTGTAGTTAACCAACTATAACAGATTATTTAAATAGCTGAGTACTGGAAATGAATGCGTATTAAATGGCGATGTTCCTTAAATGCCATCGTGACTCTATGGCTTGTTCATTAACTATAGGCTTAATTTAATGTGTGTTTTTGTTCTCTTCTGAGCTCTATCTTTGGGGTCCTTGTCATAGTCTTTATCCTCTGTTTTGGCTCTTATTCCCATTGGCCATTAGTTATAGTTTCTCCCTTTTTTATATTGTCAACTCACGTTTGGTTTGTACAATAAACTATAGTATGTGTTTATTGCAGAGTTATGTTGCTTTGAAGATTCAGAAGAGCGCCTTACAATTTGCTCAAGCTGCAATTCACGAAATCGAACTTCTTCAAGCTGCTGCTGATAGAGATCCTGAAAATACCAAATGTGTTGTTCGTCTTATCGATGACTTCAAGCACGCAGGTCCCAACGGGCAGCATTTTTGCATGGTGCTTGAGTTTCTTGGCGACAGTTTGCTTCGTTTGATCAAATACAACCGTTATAAAGGGATGGATTTGGTTAAAGTAAGGGAGATTTGCAAATGTATACTGACTGGTTTAGATTATATGCATCGTGAACTCGGTATGATTCACTCCGACTTAAAACCCGAGAACATTCTTCTTTGTTCCACCATTGACCATGCCAAGGATCCCATCAGATCCGGACTAACACCAATACTAGAAAAACCCGAGGGGAACCAAAACGGTTCAACAACAATGAATCTGATTGAGAAGAAGTTGAAGAGGAGAGCAAAGAGAGCTGCTGCTAAAATATCAGGAAGAAGAGTTTCAATAGTAGGTTTGAGTGAAACACCGACTAAGACCAAGAGAAATTTGGATGGGATTGATATGAGATGCAAAGTTGTCGACTTTGGTAATGCGTGTTGGGCTGATAATAAATTTGCAGAAGAAATACAAACGAGACAGTACAGAGCTCCTGAAGTAATACTTCAATCAGGTTATTCTTTCTCTGTTGATATGTGGTCTTTCGCTTGTACTGCTTTCGAGCTTGCCACGGGCGATATGCTTTTCGTTCCAAAAGATGGAAATGGTTATGGAGAAGACGAGGTAAAGATTGTTTTTTTAACTAAAGAGTTCTTTTCTTTTTCTTTATCAGCTGTTGATACACTTTCTTCTCTGGTATGGTTTCAGGACCACCTTGCTCTTATGATGGAACTCTTAGGAAAAATGCCGCGCAAGGTACCCGAAAACACTTGGTCTCTGTCTCTTTATTGCTACGTTATAGTCTCTTTGATATTTTTGATTTGGTTAGATTGCCATTGGAGGTGCGAGTTCAAAGGATTACTTTGACAGACACGGCGACTTGAAGAGGATCCGGAGATTGAAATATTGGCCACTTGATCGTTTGCTTATCGATAAATACAAGCTTCCGGAAGCAGAAGCACGGGAATTTGCGGATTTTCTCTGCCCGATTATGGATTTTTCGCCTGAGAAACGACCAAGTGCTCAACAGTGTCTGCAACATCCATGGTTGAATCTCAGTACATAGACCAATGAAAATGATATAGAAGGTCAAATGAGTAGCTTACAGGTCGAAGGTTGAAGAAGAACTGGAATTTCTTGTTCTTGATTTTTTTTTTTTCTTTTTACTTACAAATGAATGATATAGAAACTGCTATATTAATTTTGTTTTCCATTTTTTGGTTCGTTTCAAATTGAACAATTTTGATGATTTTTTTATTTGTTTGTTCTTTTTCTTTTTTCTTGTGTTGGGACTTGGGAGATATGATCTTGTGACTAACAACCGGTTTCATATATACATATAATATAAACACATTGCGATGTATTGAATGATTTGACTTCAGTAACAAGTTTTGGCGAGCTCATGTTTATTAGTATATATATATTTTTTTTTTCATGTTTTGAAGAGATACATTAATACGTTTCCTGAAAAATTAATCAAAACAATGTAAAAATGTGGTCTTCCTCGTACTAACTCCTCTCTTTATTTTACCAGTACTTTAACTTTTGAAACTCTTGATTCAATGACACTAGAGACACTTTTCGAACTTGACAAGGTATATGGGGATGGTTTTGACACAGTCGCAACAATCCCTGTCTGAATATCATCATTGGCCATCATGATCGCTCAACTTGATCATCATGATCCAAATAATTTTTTTTTAGTGTCTTTTTTTTGGGTTGGGGAAGGGGGTCAAAAGTCCCGCAATTTATTAAAAGATGAAATTTTGACCTCTCTTCCCCTATCAAAAAGAAAACACTACAAAAAAATAAAAATAAATATTTTGGCTTAAGTTTTTATTTTTTATTTCACCATAATCTTTTATATTTTATATTTTATTTTTTCAGCTTAATTTTTTTTGAGTCTAATAGTCCACATAAATTTTGATAACTTTTTTTATAAACCTTAAAATTTAGACATAATATAACTAAAGAGTATAATTAAGAAATAAACAATATATATTTCCAGCATCCTAAAACTGAATTAATCTATTATTAAAAAATGTATCTTCTCTATACTTTTCATTAAATTCTTCTAAAATTATAATATTCTAATTAAGAGGATGTTAAACACTCTAAATTAATTATGCATAATTAGTTTATATTATTGTCAAGTTTGAATGTTTGATTATTGTTAAATATATTATCTTCAAATCAATTTCAATAAATTGTGTGGAATTACTAATTTAGCTTTTTAATATCTTATTTGGTTATTTGAAATATTGATATATGTAGAATTGTAAAATTTATTTACAATATGTTTATATAACTCTTATTTTACTAGGTACCAATAGACAAATATTTTAAAAGAAAATTTGTATCGATGTTTGAAAATAATTTGGAAAATTTCTCTTATATCGACATCTGAAAATTTGTATCGACGTCTAAACGATATCTAGTTTGTACATTTAAAACATATTTTTTTTGATAAAGTGATATATTAAATAGTAATGAAAATATTTCAAATATATTATGTAGTAATGGAAATATAATATATTTGGATGATATATGTCATAATAAACCTTGTTTTCATATACACTAGATTAGGACACGTCCGATGGGTGAGTTTTAAATTTTAAAATAAACTAAAACAAATAAATTTTATTCAATTAAATATTTGTTATTAATAATATATCTTAACTTGTTTTAGGAAAAGAAATAGAAATCATGTTTTATTAGTGAAAATACTTATTTGCAAAATTTTAGTTTTCTACATGAATAAATTAGTTGACTTTATATACTAAAATTTTCTTATAAAAATATTAAAAATTTATATAATGTCTAAAAGTTTTTTTTTTTTTTTTCTAAAAGCTTTTGGTTCCCATTTGTTGTTTGTTTTTCGACTACAAATATAAAAAACCTCAAATACTAAACCAATTCTAATTCAGAATGGGATACTAATCCAAAACAATCCAAATGGATCCTAAACTCCTATATCCGAAAGATCAAACATGAACTGAATCAAAATTGAGAACCAAATGGATATCCAAAATACTCGAAATATAATTATATAGCCAAAAATACTAATAATATTTAGATTGGATATAACTCAATTACCCAACAATTATAAACCCAAAAATATTAATTATTTTTATATCAAATAACTGAAATACCTAAAATTAACCAAAATATCTGAAAATTCGAGGTTATTAGCTTGTTGTTAAATCAGCTTTTCATCATACATACTTAATTTTGCTTAACTCTATTTTCAATCATATTAAAATCTTACTATAACCTCATGTAGACTCCATATAAATTAATAGAAGTCAAAACTTTTATATCAAAATAATATGCATTATATCATACAAATATCCATATATAAGTAATATTATAAATAATTAAAAATAAATAACAATAGTATTAGTAATTTAGTAGAAAATCATGAAATTTGGAAAACTAACATTGCAAATAGACTAAATTTAGGTTAAAAAATTTTATTTTGGTATTTTTTAAAATATATTTCTTAATTTTAATTATTGATTAGTTCAATTAAAAATGTTTTGATTTCCTTTTTCCCTTTTTAAAAACTACACTTTTCTTTTTTTTGTATTTGTTTTAAATGTATTTTTAAATTTAGTTTATTGATTAGATAATTTAACACTTTTGTGATTCTCTTTTTTTCTTTTCTAAATTTTTTTTACTTTTTTGGTTTTTTTTTGTTAAAATTTATGAATTTTAATTGATGATTTGATATATTAACAATTACTGAATTTCCTTTTTCGTTAAATTTATATATATATATATATATATATAATTTGACACACGTCAAGATCTCATGAGTTAGAATTTTGACACATATCGACTTCTGGTGAGTGTAATCCAAATTTATATAATAAAATACTATATTTTATTATATTTTATATTAAAATTTGTTCTGGATCCGCCCCTGGGTTCACAGACCCATTAAATATCATGTAGTATATATTAAACACATTTGCTTTATTGAATCTATGATCTTTACTATTTATAACAAGATATAAGAATGTCTAATTTAAGGGGTTCTATCATTGGAGGTGTTTTTAGACTCTAATCCTAGTAGATTTAGGTGTTCTGGTCCTTATCATATAGCTTATTTAATCTGACCACAGTATGGGATGTCTATCCGTAATTGTTAAACAATCATATATCTTTATTGTTTGATTCATGGATTCATGCTATAACAGACTTAAGAAACTATTTATATAAACCGTTATGAAATATAACTTGATAATCAATTGGTATGTTTGAAACTCTTCTTAGTTTTCTATGATATGAATTAACATAAATTTAGATAAATTCTTTTTACAAATGAATAAAGATTAAATGCATAACCATACTTATTTAAATTAGATTACACATCACAAATGGATGGATCTTAAATGAAAATTTATATAAATTTTGCTAGGAAACTATTTATTTTTATTTTTATTTTTATTTTTGGGTAGGAAAAGATTATTGTATACATCAAGTAGAACCTATATTTATTTCTAATTAATATGTAGTATGAATCCCAAACCTAACAAAAATCAACTCAAATCAAAAATTTCCGCAAGGAAACTAAAATTTATGCTATACGTCAAGCATATAGATTTTAATAAAACAAATTAAAATCAATAATCCAATAAAATATTATTTTGCTTTTATTTCCAAATTCATCCAAATCAAATGAACCAATAAACACTCTTAAAATACATTAACAAATAATAGCTCTAAATTTTTTTTGACTATAATTCTCAATTAACAATGTACATCAAAATACTAAAAAATTAATATATCATTCGAAAATCCAGGATTTATTAAAGTTGTTTCTTTTTCGTAACAGAAAATAAATATACAGTTTCTCTGTTCCTATTTTTTAGAAGAAGAGCTATATATATAACTACATTAGGACCCGCCCGATGTACAGATTTTAAATTTTAAAATAATTTAAAATTATGCATTTTTATTCAATTAAATATTTATCATTAATGATAAATCTTGAATTATTTTAGGAAAAGGAATAGAAATCATATTTTACTAAAAATATAGTTATTTATTAAATTTTAGTTTCCTTTTATGAATAAATTAATTAACTTTTTAAAATTTTATTATAAATATGTAAAAAATCTATATAATGCCCAAAAGCTTTTGATTCTCACTTGTTTTTTCTCGGACCATCATGTTAGATAACGTGGACATTATATCTGCAACCCAAAAAATCAAACCAAATTCAATCCGAAAAAGGGTACTAACCCCAAAAAAATCCAAACATGTCCTAAACTCCTATATAAAAAAAGATCAAACCTAAACTGAACCAACCTGAGAACCGAATGGATACCCGGAATACTCAAAATACAATTATATACCTAAAATATTAATAATATTTAGACTTAATATAATACAATTATCTTACAATTATAAACCCAAAAACATCAATTATTTTAGTATCAAATAACTAAAATACCTAAAATTAACCAAAATATCTAAAAATTCTTGGTTATTAACTCTTTGTTAAATAAGTTTTTCTTCCTACCCACTTGATTTTGCTATACAACTTAACTCAATCTTCAACCATATTAAAATATTACTCTAATCTCATGTATACTCAACATAAATTAATAAAAATCAAAACTTTTATATCAAACCAAAAGCATCAATTATTTTAATATCAAATAACTAAAATACCCAAAATTGACCAAAATATCTAAAAAATATTGGTTATTAACTCTTTGTTAAATAAGTTTTTCTTCCTCCACACTTGATTTTGCGATACAACTTAACTCAATCTTCAATCATATTAAAATCTTACTCTAACCTCATGTATACTTCACATAAATTAATAGAAATCAAAACTTTTCTATCAAACTAATATGCATTATATCAAACAAATACACATATATAATTAATATTATAAAACAATTAAAATAAATAAACACTATTATTAATTTAGTAGAAAAACAAGAAACTTGGAAAACTAACATTGCAAATAAAGAAATTTAGTTTAAAGCAAATAAATTGTTATTGGATTCGAAATAATATTATAATCTAAATATCTAAATTTGAAAAAGGTTTAACAGAAATAATAAGATAGAATATATATTAGAAAAATAGAAAGTTTAATCATCTTATTTATTATTTATTTATTCTATATTTTTTGGGTTATTTTCTAATTAACTAATAATTGAGAAAATAGTTAATTAGATATACATAACTTTTAAAAAATATGTATTATCTACAATTTTCAATCATATTAAAAATTTACTATAACTTCATGTATACTCTATATAAAAATAGAAGTCAAAAATTTTATATCAAAATAATATGCATTATATCATACAATTATCCATATATAATTAATATTATAAAATAATTAAAAATAAATAACAACAATATTAGTAATTTAGTAGAAAATAATAAAATTTGGAAAACTAACATTGCAAATAAACTAAATTTAGGTTTAAATTTTCGTTTTGGTATCTGTTTTAAATATATTTCTTAATTTTAATTATTAATTAGTTAAATTAATAATTTTTTTGGTTTCCTTTTTTTCTTTTTTAAAAAACTACATTTTTTTTTGTATTTGTTTTAAATATATTTTTTAAATTTACTTATTGATTAGATAATATCACATTCTTAACATTTTGTTGTTCCTTTTTTTCCTTT
This sequence comes from Cardamine flexuosa, assembly GCA_963555745.1. Lineage (NCBI taxonomy): Eukaryota > Viridiplantae > Streptophyta > Magnoliopsida > Brassicales > Brassicaceae > Cardamine > Cardamine flexuosa. The sequence continues at coordinate 20,942,396 of OY743219.1, forward strand.
TTAAAAACACTTCACTTTTCTGTTTTTTTGTTGAGATTTATGAATTTTAATTGATGATTTGATATATTAATAATTATTGAATTTCCTTTTTTGTTAATTTTTTCTATATATTTTTTTTTTGTAATTTGATATGTGGCAAGATCTGAATGATTAGTGACACGTGTCAAGATCTCGTGAGTTATAATTTTGACACATGTCGGCTTTTGATGAGTGTAACCCAAGTTCATATAATAAGATAGATATGTAAAATTAGAATAAATTAATTTTCCTTTCTATTGATAATTAATACTTTTATTTAATTAAAAATACATGTCAAATCTGATTGTTTAAATTGACACGTTTCATGATCATGTGAATTACTAACTTTAATCATTCATCTTTATATAATAAGATTTAGTAACTTAAATTGCAAACATAATACCTAACGGCTCCGCAGCTTCCATGTGAGTTGGAGGAAGAGATAGTCTCTCGTCTTCCACCTCAATCTCTTCTTAGATTCAGAAGTGTATGTAAACAATGGAACTCTATTTTCAATGACAAGAGTTTTCTCAACAACTACCATTTGTCTCACTCCCGTCCCCAATTCATCATCGTGACCGCCAATTCTAAGATATACTCCATAGACATTATCGATCTTGATATCAAGAGCATCTATACAATGTGGAACTAAGTTTTGATTTTCGTGGAATAGCATTGTCCAAAGACATTGTCGTGGAACTACATTTTGCTAGTTGCTATTAGATATGAGTTTCCAAATCAAAACTAATTGAGAATAAGTGAAGAACTCCATATACTTTATATACCACTTAATATCTCAACTCATATCCGGTATGAGACATTTATCCCTAATACGTCCCCTTGAAATGATGGCACTTCTTGCCATTGATCTCGGTATGTTCGGGCATGAATCGGCGGACCAAACTTTTAGATCGGGTTGTTTATAGATCAGATTGGATATACTGTGATCGGGTTCTGATACCATATTAGATATAGGTTTCTAACTCAAAACTAATTGGGTGAAGTAAAATAATTGTTTCTCTCTCAAACCCCTAATCGCCGCTTCTTCCTTAAACTTCGATCCAGATCTCTGTGGCTCGAGATTGGTGGCCGGTGGCTTCCTAAGCACTGGTGCCGGTCTCCCTTTGTCTTCCTTTTTAGATGCTCAGTTGTAGTTCCTAGATCTGATCATTTCTCGTCTCATGGAGTAGTCTTATGGTGGGGATTTGATCTTCTGAGTAAAAGAATGGGAAGGATGCGTTGAGGGAGACGCCGGATCTCTAAGGTCATTTGTTAGCTTCTTTCATTTTATGACGATCGTAAACGTCTCGATTTTCTTGCTCCAACCGATGTTTGCTTGTTGTTAATTACCTTATGGTTCTGTGTTAGTTTCGCTAAGGTGGTCCATGTGGTTCTTCGCCACTTGTGATAAGCTGTATCGGCCATAATTTCTTTCCCTGGCTCTTTATGTGACTTAGGGTTTGGTTTAGCTATGGCCCAAGTGTTTGGTTTTTAGTCTCTGCTTGTTCTGGGTCAAAGGCTCTGTGTAGATCTGTTGTTGTCAGTCGTTTATCAGTCCTACTGGTTCCTTGTAACTCGGTTCTGCCTTTTTGTTCCGTATTTTGTTCTGTTGCTGATCTAGGTTTAGAGAGGTGATAGCTGGTTTGGTGCTACTCTTGCTCCTTGTTTCTACTTATCAGCTATGTTCGTGTGCTGTTCTGTTTGGAAGGTTTTTGAGGCGATTATATGTGTTGGGTTGTTACCCGCATTCGTTGACTCTGGAAGATTCGGGATGAATATGCTCTTTTGTCTTCAGCGGTTGATAAAACCAAAGAACATTTGGTTTGGAGAAGTGGTATCTATTCGCTATAGGAGGTTATCGTCATCTCTGATTGTAGAGCCTTTTGGCTTGCAAAGGCGTCATTTCAAGAGGGTTCCGAATTCTTGGTTTGGGTGTAGGGTGGTAATTGGCTTGGTTTCAGTTCTTGTTGTAGCTCTTGTTCTTAGTTTCATTTTTGAGACTTTTCAGTCACTTGATTAGTTTTTTTTTTTGTTTAGTCTCACTTCTATGTGCTTTGTTTCCGAGGAAATCTTGTTTTCCGTTGGCTTAGTGTTCTCTTTTGGTTGTAATCTTTCCAGTTTTTTTAATAAAAATTCAGATGACAAAAAAACTAATTAGCTGATATCATATTAGATATTACTACTAGAGTCGAACCCGCGGTACATCGCAGATTAATATTTTTTTAATCATTGTAACGAATATTTATATTTTAGTGTTTAATATTTTGTGATCAGTTTTCACATAATTTATAATTTTTTAGATTTTGTTTGTTTGGTTTATATGTAATTTTAACTTCATTAATTTATAAAATGTTAGTGTTGTTGATTAGTTGGCGTAAATTTGTATAAATAGTTCTTATGTCCAGCTCCCCACTGTCCAACATGTTAGCAATGTCCGGATATTTGATTATTATAATATAAATAATTAAAATATTTTAAAAATAAAACAAACAACTTTTTAAATGAGTATTTTTAATATTCTTTTTGTAAGTAAATGCTATAAGTTTATACTTAAAATTATTTATACTTTCAAATATATCATATATTATATTTCATCAACTATATACAATTATATATATATAATTTATTTATTTTTATTAAAATTAGGTAGTTTGCGGCAAACTCATCAATTGCGGACAAAGTCCGATATATATGTGGTCTACTATGGGTTTGTTCATGATGTCTATTTTTATTGTGCATAAAAGTTTATGTCTATACCTGCCATATGCGGATTTACTTGTTCATATTCTCTGTAAGTCACCGATCTGATTGAAATCACTACCGATGTGAAATAATGAACACATATTATTTTCTTTATTGATTGAGTTAATATATGTCTGTTTATAAAAATTTAAATCACAACATATGCATTAAAAATCTATGATTTTATTAATTGTATGTATTATATAATAATTCAAAATAATTTGAAAATAATATCAAACAAAAATGATAGGAGAATCATAATTGATACTATTATAATAACAATATTAGATAAAGAAATGACTATAGATAAATATCAGATAAAAAACAGATTGTAGAGAATTAATTGATTATTTATTTAAAAAGAACAAAAAATTAATAATTAATAATAAAATAATAATTAGTTTAAACTTGTTTGGATGTAAGATTAAGATACATGGTGTTTAGTTACTCCTAAATTTGTACTTCACTTTTAATAGTATAACTAGAGTCTGCACCTACAGTACATATTTGGTCAATATTTTCTTAATTATTATAACAAATATTTATATTTTATAGTTTAATATTATGTTTTTAATTTTTAAGATAACTTTTAGGTTTTAAATTTTGTTCGTTTAGTTTTAATACCTAATTTTATTTTAGATATGTAATTTTAATTTTATTAAATTATAAAGTGTTAGTGTTGTTGCTTGTTTAACGTATATACTTGTTTAATCGTTTGTTCATGTCAATGTTTTCTTAAAAATTATAAATTTTTTTTACATTTTACAGTTTAATATTTTGTGTACATTTTTGCAGATAAGTTTTAGATTTTTTTTATTTAGTTTTTATAATTAATTTCTTTTCAGGTTTCTGCAAAAAAAAACTTTTCTTTGTAATTTTTTAACAAATTAATTGACAATGAGTAGAGAAGGCCTTATACTTTATATACCACTTAATATCCCAACTTACATCCGATGTGAGACATTTATTTCTAATAATTGCTTCTTGTGGAACAAAACCAAAGATACGACCAAAAACTCAAGAGTCTTTGAAAAAAAATTCACACCTTATTTTATGATACAGTTTTATTAATTTATTGAGATGATATTTGAATCAAAATATGAATTTGAGAACGAACAAAAGTATTAATTTACCGAGATATAGCTGTAGTATGAATCTGAAACCAAACAAAAACCAACTTTAAACAAAATTTTCCGCAAGGAACCTAAAATTTATTGTATACATCAAGTAGAACCTATATTTCTAATTAATAGGTAGTATGAATCCCAAACTGAACAAAAACCAACTTAGATCAAAAATTTGCACAAGGAAACTAAAATTTTATACATACGTCAAGTAAAACCTACATTTCTGATTAATATATAGTATGAATCCGAAACCGAACAAGTATCAACTTTAAACAAAAGTTTCCGCAAGGAAACTAAAATTTATTAAGTAAACTTTCAGTCATACTCATTTCTATCCGAGGAGATAATCACAATGACAATCAAAACAGGTAGATGATGATGGTGTAGCTTCTGGTCATAGCTTCTGGTCAAAAACCTCTTCCGTTTTGCTACTACTTCATGTCTGCATGCATCCGTAATTTGAAATTTTGATATGATGTTGATGGGTAGCTTCTACATTTCGGAAAAAGTGAGGTTCTCAGTCTCTCTTAGGATTTCGAGTTTCCTTAGTCAGCAACTTATTGCATACTGTATTATTATATTAGCTCTGTTTGGTTTCTAATTTAGTATGAGACTATCGAGAGGACTTCTGTTATATTAGCTCCGTTTGGTTTCTAATTTCAATGGAATGTCATAAGACTGGTCAACCCACGAGTCCAATGGTACAAGGGTGTGTGGTCCTCACGCAACACTTTAAGTATTTATTCATAATGTGGCTAGCAATTCATATATTCAACCGATTCGACGTTCTCACGACACTCATATGTAGCTATGATCTGCCAAAACTCCACATGTTCTTGTTGTGGTATGTTTTCCAAGCAACGTTATACCATGTCTGGCATATGAGAGAAATGCTCGCAGGCATGGTGAAACCGGCTCACGGACACACCGTCTCATCAAACTCATTAACAAGAATGTTCGCAACGATTTCAGCTCAATTCACGATCTAAGAGAATATCTATACAAGGAAGGTCTACAAGTGTGGTTCCCACACGCTCCACATCTTAGCACCAATTTCAATTTAAATAACGTATTCATTGTAAAAACGGTTCTTTTGGGCTGATTATAGTTTTACATTTATTCAAAAAAAAAAAAATAGATTGCCTTCAGAATAAAAATGAATGTTTGAAAATAAAAATTCTAAAGAACTTCTTATTAATTAATCGGATGATTATTGCTCTCATGAGCTACATACAATATTGATAGAGTTAATCGCTAATGCAATTCTAGATTATTTCTAAAAAATAAAATAAGGAAACAAACTAAATAATTTGTTAATATAATAACTAAATAAGACTAATTCCCTTTTAGTTTGACCGACTCTTCTCTTTTCTTTTTTTATTTCTCATGTGCCTTGCACACCCTTCCCTTTTTCTTCTTTGTTGCAGACATGACTTCATTTCCAGACAATCAAAGCTTCTTGGTGAGACTTCAACAACTTCATTTTCTCTCTGGGAAGGAAACTACATACATACATGAATCCTCAGAGTAGTTATGCAGGGTACCTATTTTAATATCGCTTCTATATATATGTATATACTTTTTGTTTTTCCTGCATACATACTTGTTCGAGGGTTTCTTGTTGTAGTGATATATCTTGTCGATACAGGTTTAATGATGAGAGATCTATAAATGGGAATGGTGTTAAAGGACGCTTAAAGATGGTTTATGAGAAGATGGGAACCCTTGCAAACTGGAGGAAGTTCGTTATGTTAGCTTGTGTGGTTGCTTTGGCTATTGATCCTTTGTTTCTCTTTATTCCTGAAATTGATTCTCAAAGATCATGCTTCAATTTCGACAAAAAGCTTGCAACAATAGTTTGTGTCCTTCGTTCCTTTAATGACATATTATATGTGTTTCACATCATTTATTCTTTTGTAACCGAGGTCATTTCTCTGGATCGTTCTCAAAAATCTTGGAGAGACAAGTTGAGCGTGATTGTTAAGGCTGTAACAAAAACACGTATTCTTGTATACTTGATTGTTGACATTGTTTCAGTTCTTCCTATCCCTCAGGTATATAATTCTCTTCCTTTGTGTATTTACATTTTTATAGTGCATTCTTTTTTTTTTAAGAGATGTGCTAATGCCAAATCTTGTAGCTAGTGGTTATCACCCACATTGTAGGGTCTTCTATCTCACTGTTGTCAAAAAGAAGAGTGATCAGATTTACAAAGTGGATCATAGTTTGTCAATATATACCAAGAATCATTCGTATCCATCCGCTTTACAAAGAAGTGACAAGAACCTCTCATACAATATCAGAATCAAATTGGGCTGGAGCTGCTTTAAACCTTTTCCTCTTCTTGATGTATAGTTATGTAAGTATTTCCTCTTGCTCCCACTAGTATTTGTTTTTGTTATACGACATGCAAGAGTTGTTATAAAAATATTGTGATGATATGATGTCAAGGTGTTTGGGGCTTTCTGGTACGTGAATGGAGTAGAAAAGAAAAGTAGATGCTGGCGTGACGCGTGTCGTAGGACACCCGGATGCAATCAGGATAATCTGTTTTGTCCAATAGGTGTAGACAACAGTATTTATCTGAATACTTCATGCCCTTTAATCGACCCTGATGAGATCAGAAACTTAATCGCAAACTCATCCACAAACTCACCCAACATCTATGATTTCGGAATGTACATTGAAGTACTCAAGTCAGGCGTGGCAGAAGTAAAGCCAAGGGATTTTCCAAGGAAGCTCGTCTACTGCTTTTGGTGGGGTCTCCGAAATCTTAGGTTTGTACATCTAAACTCTCAGCTGTGAGAGAAACAAATAGATGATAGCTTAACATTGTGTTTAATGATGACAGTACGTTTGGCCAAAGCCTGAAGCCAGGCAACTCTTCAACAGATATCTTTTTTGCTGTCGTCATCTGCGCCTCTGGTTTATTCTTGTTTGCTGTACTCATTGGAAACGTTCAGGTAATGCTCATATATAAATCATACCACAGATACTAGTGAAAAAGGATTTAGGAAAAACTTAACTTTTAACCCAAGCCTTTCTTAGAAAATTATGTTAATTGTTTTTTTTTCTTTATAAACCTCGGGAGTTCCAGGTTTTTGGCCCTTAATCTCTCTCGATACCCGAAGCTAGCTTTTAGTTCATTCTTATTTTTAAAAATGCATCTCCCTACCAAGGAGGGATTGAACCCGGGGCACAACGGAACCAATCCCCTTATAATAGTACTAGGCCACCACCTCTTTCAGAGCCGTTCCTACTATTTTAAGGGCCCGAGCAAACTACTAAACCATTTTAGTTCATGTTTAATTTTTTTTTTAATTCAAATTAGATTTTAACATACCAATATTTTGTGTAAAATGAAATTTAGTTGTTCATTTTAAACATATAAAAGAATATGTATAAAGTATTCACATTGTTAAAATATTTTGAATTTTAATTTTTTTTTAAAAACATTTATAGATACTTTAAATACTATAGTAAAAAAGATTTAAAATTAGATATGGAGACTTTTTACATAAAAGTCTAATTTTTAAAAGAAAAGTATACAAAAAAATATTTTATAGCTAAGTAAAATAAAGGAAATATTGCATAAAAACAAAATGAAATGAAAAAAAGGAAAGATGCTTGAAAATCTTGAATCAAAATCCACGTAATGCTAACAAGTAATGTTTATATTAAAAACGTGGGACCTTTGACAAAAAATGGGCCCTAGGCGAGTGTTTCTATTTCCTTAACGTGGGCACGGCCCTGACCTCTTTGGTAATTAGGTTAATTATTGGAAGTTACTTTCTTATTAATCCATAAAGATATATAGTATAAACCTTCATACAACTTAATCATAACCCTAATGCAAAAAAAAAAAAAAACACTTTATTGTAGAATGGAAAATGTGAAAACCAAAATTCATAAAGTAAATAAACACTAAAACTAATTAGTTAAAACATCCTAACCATACCTTAATCAACATAATCATGGTCTCGTATCAACAAGATTTTTGATGTCGTAGAACTGATTTCTTTGGTGATAACAGAAATACATGATATCAACTACCGCCAGATTAGAAGAAATGAAGGAGAGACAGAGAGACACAGAAAAATGGATGTCCTCTAGGAACCTACCAGAAAATCTCAAGGAACGTATTAGGAAATACGATAATTACAAATGGCAAGAATTCAGGGGCACGGAAGAAGACGCACTTCTTCGTAGCCTTCCAAAAGACCTCAGACTCGAAACCAAACGTCATCTTTACACGAATCTATTAAAGAAAGTAAGCTCCCTTTTTGTGTGCATCTATATATGGTCACTTAGACGTTGTTGTTAACTTTAAAAGCTTTTAAATCTTGCAGGTTCCTTTACTAGCGATTATGAAGGATTCGCTAATAGAAGCACTGTGCGACCGGGCCAAGTCTGTGTTGTACTTGGCGAACAGCTGTATAGTGAGAGAGGGTGACCCGGTTGAGGAAATGCTGATTGTAATGAAAGGCGAACTGAAATGTATAACCAAATCTAGTGACCATACCTCTCAACTCAAGGAAGGTGACGTATGTGGAGATCTTCACTTTTGGATTCTTAATCCCACTCCTTCTCCTCACCTCCCCACCTCAGATAGAACCGTAATGACTCTTACCATTGTTGAAGGCTTCATTCTCTTGCCTGATGATCTCAAGTTTGTAGCTTCACACTTAGATCGGGTTGAATGCCTGAAACTCGAAGAATTTTTCAGGCAAGGCTTAGAAACCAAAGTTGCACTTTAGGATGTTTTTAACTACCTTAAACGAACCACATTATCTCAAAGTTTCCTCTCTTTTTCTTTTGATTCAGGTCCCTCTCAGAGCAACGGCGATCAAGTTGTTCCAGCTCTCCAGATATGTTGCTTCCAGTACCTCAGAGATCAGATGATCCCTAGTTTTCAAAAGATGAGCATAGTGTATAATTAAAAGAAATGTCTCTGATGAGATTAAATTGGTTACACTGGATGGCATCAAACCGGAGCAGAATAATTGTTATAGTTGTTAATAATGGAAGAATGTGTCTTCTTTTTTAATAGTTGTCAAAATATATCACTACAAGAAATTATAGCAATTTCCGGAAAAAAAGATCTCAACAAATATTAACCGGAAAATTGTCGGAAATATCATTTGTCGGAATTTAGTCGGAAAAAATTTGGCAGAATTTTGTCGGAAACCTGAGGAATAATTCTGGCTAAATTCCGGTAACTTCCAATTGAGTTTAGTCAGAAATATTTGACGGAATTTAGTAGCAATTTTGAAGCTATATCATAGAATTTTTTCAGAACATATAACCGGAATTTTGACGGAAAAAAAATTTAGTCAAAATTTTGAAGGAAAATAAAAAACATATAGCCGGAATTTTGACGGAAAATAAAACAAATTAGTCGGAATTTTAATGAGAAAAAAACTTTTAGTCGGAATTTTAACGGAAAAAAACATATAGCCAGAATTTTGACGGAAAATCAAAAAATATAGCCGAAATTTTGACAGAAAAAAAAACTTTTAGTCGGAATTTTCACTGAAAAAAAACATTTTGACGAAATTTTTGAAAAAGTAAAATAAAATAAAAACAAGAAAACTAATTAATTGATATAAATTAAACTTAATTGTTTTGAAATTAAAATTTATTACAAACCATAATAATACAATAAAAAAAAATTTAAGGCATTGTAAAATTAAAATCAGTATTCAAGGATCCATCGGGATTACGAGGTCTTTGGAACGGTGGAACAACATTGGGATGTGCATTTTGCATCATCTGTTGCCAAAATTGTAAATCAACCTGAGATGATTGTAAATTTTGTTGAGATACTTCAAACTCTTGTTGAGATCTTTGAAGCCGTTCAATTGTTTCTTTTTGTGTTCTCATCTCCGCTTGCATCTCAGCCCATCTTGATGATTGAGTCCATTTCATCCCATTGTCATTAGGAGTATAAGGAATTGAACCATAGCCATATTTAGATGATCCCTTATAAGTTGACACATGCTACAAAATAAATTTAAAAATTAATATAAATTTATAATAAAAAAATAAATTTAATTTCTAAATATATAATTTTAGAAATAATTAAAAAACCATAATATTACCTCATAATAAATATTATTTTTATCGACATCAGTCAGAAAAACCTCTCCCGGATTCTCAGATTCTTCTGTCATTTGAGTCTCCATCTCTTGCTCCCGAGCTTTACAATGGTTGTAAATAGCTTCAGCTTTTTTGTCAACCCAATTACCATTTTTTTGGGTGTGCGTATGTTGCATCAAAGTCACCATATCCGGCATTTTTCCGGTTATGGAATCAATCTAATTTAAAAAAATAAATTAAAAAATAAATTAATAAATAAATAAGAATAATTGAATATTCAAACTAATTATATAAAAAAATTAATTTAAATAAAATTACCAACTCTCGCCGTTTTCTGATGAAAGGTCGCTATTGCTATTTGCAGAATATATCTCATGACGTTTACCACTCAGTTCCGTCTTCCAATACTCACAAAAGACCCGCCCAAACATCATTTGTAACCCATCATTTTGGTTTTTTCCCGTCTAACCATAAGGTTCTCATATAATAAATTGCATCATTATAACGTTCCCCCCCCCCCCCCCCCCCCACAGCTTCAAAATGCTCTTTCACTAATTGGGTTATTTCATAATCCCAATTAAATTTTTGCTATAATTTCAATAAACTAATTTTAGTAATTATTTGATTAAAATTATAATATAAATATATATTCTAATAATTTATAAATATTTGAATAAAATATAAAAAATAAAAAATATTTAAATATTACTTACCGCAAAAGTTTTGAACCATCTTTGTTTTCTTTCAGCGGTTACTGAACCCCAGTTAATACTTCCATCAAAATCATTTTTACAGATGCTCCATATTGTACTGGTAACCTCTTTTTTATATCCAAGCCTTGCAAAAAAAAAATTATATCAATTATTAAATTTCATACAAATATAAAATATAATTATTAATATGTAAATATTACCATGTTTTTTTTTCTGTGGATCAAAATCAGGTTCCAGAACAAGTTTCAGTAAAAGTTCACGAGCTGGACCACGTAATACTTGTTCTAATGTGACTGGTGGAAACTGAGGTTGTGCTGGTGGTGGAATTTGTTGTTTTGTTTCAGGAATATTCGGAAAAGGCCCAAAATCAAACTGTATAACTTCTATATTATCTGGAGGTTGGGTCTCGGAACCATACTCCATCATTATTTGCCATAAGGTACCTGAAAGTTAAAATAACTAATTATTAATAAATTTATAAATATAATATAAATAAATGAAATAATATGAAAAAAATCTTAACTATTTTGCCGGAATTAAGGAATTTGTGAGACAGAATTGTGATTGTGAGAAGTGAGAATTCAAATAAATAGATGGCAAAAATTTTGACAAAATTCCGACTAACCCATAGGTTAGTCGGAATTTTGTCGGAAAAAGTGATGAATGCATGCATGTTCTTGGAACCGGTGGAGTGTTTGCATGCATCTGCAATTGTCGGTAACCAGGATTTATTTAAGGCTGATTTCCGACTAAATTTGTCAGAATTTTGCCAAAAATAGTTCCCGTTTTCCGTCAAAATTCCGACAATCTTAGTCGGACTTTTGTCGGAAATAGTTAATTTCCTTCAAAATTTCGACAATTTTAACACACTTCAACAAAATAATAAACTTAACATGATCACAATTAAAATTATAATTTTCTATTATGGATATAAACAAAACTGATATGTGTTATAAAATAATTGTGTTCCTTGGAGATTTTCTCATAATTAAAAAAATTACCATCTTTAGATAATTTAAATAATTCTGATAAAATCTATAGGAAACACAATCGTTTTATACCAAATATTAATTTTGCTCATACACTTAATATAAATTTATAATTCCGAAAATAATGTTGTTAAATTTATTAATTTTGTTGATTATAATATGGAAAAAAAATGACTACAAATATTATTCAGAATCAGTAGAATATTTAGAATCTCCAGAGTCAGAAGTTTCAGCAAACTCATCACTCCCTTCTTCATCAGCTGCACCTTCTAAATCTTCAAGTTGGATATTGTCTGGATTTATTAATGGCACTTGTGAAGATGATGCTTGTGTTTGATTAGGCATAGAAGCTAAAGGTTGTTGTAGTGGTTCTTCATAAGATTTACCTTCAACACGACTTCGAGGATTGATTTGTGTTACTGAAATCCAGGGATCGTTGACACTGGCTACACGAGGAAACGAGAGATAACACACTTGGTCAGCTTGTGATGCGATGACAAATGGATCATATTTACCTAGTCGCCTGCTTGATTTGATGATTGTAACGCCAAACCTTGTCATTTTCGTACCTTGACCATGTGTAGGGTCATATCAATCACATTTGAGAATTGCACACTTAAGATTGATAAGACCTGGATACTCAACTTCAAATATGTCAGTAACTTCACCATAGTAGTCCACCCCAAGCGTCTTCACCACCACTTCGTAGTTTACTATTTTCCTGATTCTGGATGTTGCTTTCCTACAGAAGACATATCCTCGTGTACAATACATTGGTGCTGAAACAACTTGCACAAGTGGACCGCCTACTAACTCCTCTAACCAAGTAGGAAAATTTTGGCCTCGGGTTACACCAGATTGTACCTGCGGTAATCATAGATAGTTATGGTTTCATCTCTTATATAGATTCGTAAAGTAATATTTATAAAATAATACTTACATAGTACTTTAACCACTTAGCAAAAAGTTCTTGTTTCATCTCTTCTATAGATTTGTCCGTAATATTTGGATGTGCTTCCCGAGCTTGATTGGTGAACATACTATACATGAGATTAGGTAAACCAAAGGTAAACATTTTGAAATTAGAGATCTTTATCAAAAGAGAGCATAACCTGAAAAATTAACATATGAATAGTAATTACCTTCCATATGCCTAAATATCTTCGCAATTACGGAGAATATATGTATCAATATGATTAACTTCTTGTTCAGTTAACCAAATTCCTTTACGCTTTCCACTAAAACGCCCAATCTCTTAAAATATTCCAGGAATATATGAATGATAAAATGGCATATGACCACCGTCATCATATCTACCCGGTGTTCTTGCTTTGGTTTGGATATTCGGAGCAAAGTAATATTGGGCGAAATTACTAGTTTCTTCATTCAAGCTTTGTGCGACAATAGAGCCTTCAACTTTGCTGAGGTTTTTCACTTTTTTTTCCAGATGAAACATGTACCTTTCCAACAAGAGAAAACTATATTAGTAAATACTTTTTATATTAGGAAAATTATATAAAAAATTACCTTTCAAACGGATACATCCATCTGTATTGGACAGGACCAACAAGTCTAGCTTCGCGAGGCAAATGTATAGGTAGGTGTTCCATGACATCAAAAAAAGAGGGTGGAAAATTTTTCTCGAGATTACACAGGATTAGAGGAATATTCTCTTCAAGAGTTTGTAAACCACCCTCTGTAAATGATCTGGAGCATAAATCTCTAAAAAAAGATCCAACATCTGCATAATACATGTATGGTTAGTTTAATTATACAGTTGCCAGTAATTAAATCATAACTAAATTAAAAATATGCATGTTATTGCTTTGTGTACTTGTCTTGGATGGAGCTCTGTAAATGCGAATGGAAATAATCTTTCCATAATAACGTGACAATCATGACTTTTTAATCCACAAAGTCGGGCAGATGCATCGTCAAAACAATTACCCAAATTAGAAACATATCCATCGGGGCAGTAAAAAAAGGCAGATTTTTGAGCTGGATGGAGTCTAAACTCAGGAACTGGACCTCTCCCTGACTCGTCGACATGTAGGTGTGGCCGGTGACAAATATCGACTAGATCCAACCTAGACTTGATATTATCTTTTGTTTTTCCTTGCACATTCAACACCGTGTTGATGATGTTCTCAAAAAAGTTTTTCTCGATATGCATCACATCAAGATTATGTCTGAGAATGTGATCTTTCCAATATGGTAGTTCCCAAAAGATACTCTTTTTATGCCAATTATGCTGCTCCCTATAACCATCTATTCGATCATGTCCATTACCACCACATTGTGCGGTCTCGACAACATAGAAGTCAGAAAATAATTGCAGCAGATAATCACCGTCATACACTTTATTTTTTCTAAATGCTCGTTTGTTTGGCCGGTATGCATGATTACTCCCCAAAAATCTTCTATGGCAGTATAACCAACTTGATTTCCTCCCATGTGTTAACCAAAACGCATCAGTATTATCTTGCCAATGAGGACATGCTAACCTTCCATGTGTTGTCCATCTTGATAACATGTCATAAGCCGGAAAATCACTGATAGTCCACATCAATACAGCTTGCATTGTGAAATTGTTCTTCAACGAAACATCATACACTCGAACGCCTATTGCGAGAAACAAGAATTCTCTTTTCATGCAGAGAGCCGGAGGTAGATTATATGGAGTTACAATCACAGGCCATAGTGAATATTTACGCCCTCCCTTCCCAAATGGATTAAAACCATCAGTGCATAGACCAAGATAGACATTCCGCATTTCCCTTGCAAACTGAGGGTACTTATAGTGGAAATTTTTCCAAGCTTCAGCATCGGACGGGTGTGAAATATCTCCAGTGAATTGATGCTCTCCATGCCATCTCATACACACAGCAGTTCGGTCAGACTGATACAATCGTTTTAGTCTATGTGTGATTGGTAAGTACCACATACGCTGATAAGGAATTCGAGTCCGCCCAGTTGAAACTTGGAATCTCTCTTTCCCACAAAATCTGCAATATTCCAAATTTGCATCTTCTCTTCAATATATCATGCAGTTATCTCGACAAACATCAATCATCTGATATGGTAACCCCAGCCCAGCAACCAACTTCTGAATTGCATAGTAAGAACGTGGTGCAAGATTTCCTTCAGGTAGATAGTCGTAGAATAAATCCGCAAATGCATCCACACAATTCTCACTTAGATTAAAATCTGTTTTGATTCCCATCATTCTAGTAGCTGCGGATAAAGGAGAATTTCCAACTTTGCAACCCTCATATATTGGATAGTTGGCAGCATCTAACATCTCAAAAAACCTTCTAGAATCAGGGTTTGGCTCTTCTACAACATTCATGGGTTCTACATTTTCCGGAAATGCTTCTCTAACCATTCGGTCTACATTATTCTCCTCAATAACTGGTCTTCTACTACTTTCACCCACAAATCTATTTCCTCTAGAAATATTATCCGACCTATCTATATAATCTTCTCCATGCGAAAGCCATATATAATATGCAGGAGTAAAACTCCTATTATATAGATGCCTACAAACTATTTCTATTTTTATGATTTTTTCATTTTTGTATTTTAGGCAAGGACTAGACAAATAAAACAAAGTTCATTTTCCTTGGAAAGTGTGAAATATATATTTTTGATAATTGACAAGAATCATGCATGAAAAACTAGAAAGATTGCAGTTTCTAGGTCAAGTCCTCTAGAAGACCCGCCCGAGATATCCGAGATCCCAAAATTTAGTTTTCTTATAGTTTATATCTATATTATTATTTGAGCAATGTTGAAAATATTTTAACCAAGATTCATGTGTTATATTATATAAAATGCCACTGAAGAAAAAAAAGTAATTTGATGACCAA
Organism: Cardamine flexuosa; assembly: GCA_963555745.1. Classification (NCBI taxonomy): domain Eukaryota; kingdom Viridiplantae; phylum Streptophyta; class Magnoliopsida; order Brassicales; family Brassicaceae; genus Cardamine; species Cardamine flexuosa. The sequence goes on from OY743219.1 coordinate 20,957,953, forward strand.
AGAAAAGAAATGAAATAAGGACAAATTTGACAAATGAAAAGTCAAGACAAGCGGATCCTAAAATAACTTGGTTGGGTTGAATATCGACCTGTTTTTTAGGTTGGAGGTAGCATTGAGCAAAATATTTGTTAGATCGGTTCGATTTGTTATTTACTTCGATTTGATTTGAAAAAACTGAATATTCGTAATTTTATTAAACAAAGCAAATACTAAAAATTAGTATTCGTTAAAAACAAAAGAAATATCAAATACTAAAAATTTTAGATGCAAATATTCGCTTCGCTTCGCTTTGATATATTTATATATATGTATATATATATATATATATAAATAACTATATAAATATAATACATATTGATTATATCTGAATAGAAATTACAAAATTTTATTCATCAAAATAATTATATAAATATTAAAATTTAATAAATTAAGAAAATATGTAGTTTTAAATAAAATATTGATATTTTATGATAAATTTTGAATTTTTCATTATTTTGAATTTTTTTTAATAATTATTATGAAGCGAATCGAATATCTGCGAATATTTAAGATTTTAGCGAATATTCGAATGTCCGAATATTCGGTTAGGTCCGAAGCGAATACGAATAGTAAAATCAGTTATTCGGACGAAGCGAAACGAATAACGAATACCTTAAAAAATCTGAATATTCGCTTCGTGCCCAGACCTAGTTGGAGGCAACACAATAGATCTAGGGTTTCTTTTGTTTTTATAGTGTCTCCTTCAAACCGAGAAATCCGATTGGTTAGCACCTACCAAACCGAACCGATCCAAAAACCAATCTCTGATTTACTTGATTACGATCGGTTTATAGCTCATCCAATGTATGATAGGATTTGTTATAACCCTCCTTTTTTTTTCTTTTTTTCTGGATTTTACCAAATTTATAATTAAAAAAATATAATAGTGGACTTTATACACATTAGTACAAGATCGTCGGGTTTACTATACCAACTACCTATCTAGATTGGAGTATGAGTTATGGCATAAAACAAATTAAATATGTAAATTACAAAATACATTAAATTAAATTAAAATATATTATTATTATTCTATTATTTTGTAAACTAACCAACCAAGATTTACTCAATATTTTATCACGCTGCACAACGATTGGCTACTATCTAGTATTATTATTATTTAAACATAATTGCTAGTGATTCCATGTAAAGTGCAAAGTTCTTTATGTAAAATAATCAATAGATTAAGGTTAATTAAAACCATGACCCTTTATTACTTTAGTAAAATTAAGGACAGAACATTTTTTTAACCAAATTGAATAAATCGAACGAATAAATAAACTATATTTAATTCATAAACCGAACATATCTATATCCTTTTGTACAGTTGGTGGGAAAAAAGAGAGCGAGGGGGAGAGAGTTTTGCAGGTTGAGCAGATGAAACAAACTCCATACACCCACACATAAATCATCCGAGGATTAAATTCGATGATCCCGAGTTTTCAAAGGATAAAGCATAGTGTATAATTGAAGGAAAATTACTCATTCTGACAGAGAGAAGTGTTATTGTGACAAAAAAAAAAGACATAGAGAAGTGTTAAGCAAAGTGACTTAAAATAAGACAATAACTTTTAGGAACCCAAATTAGAATAACCAGATGAGATGTCACATGTTTTAGAAGATTTCCTCTTTCTATTAGGATTGCGTAGGGTTTTGAGACATATAAAGAAGTCTAAGAGTTTGTAATTGAACTATCAGATTAATAAATAAACTCCAGAGACAGAGAGTATTTGCTTCAAAGAAACTCTCGTTTTCTCTCTCTTTTGTTTTCGTAAGGATGAAAGCTGATAAAGGGAAAATGGTAATTGTTTTTCACTTCGTTGATAAGTATGAGATAGCCAAAGAAAGACTTGTTGGCATTGTTCATGTGAAGGAGACATCATCTTTATATGTGAAGTGTGATACTGATTCTTTGTTTGCTAAATTAATATGGATTGTGTTTGAAAAAAGTGAGAGGGAAATGTTATGATGGAGCTACCAATAAGAAGGGAGAATTCAATGGATTGAGGTCATTGATTTGAAAGAAAGTGGCTATGCATGTTATGTTCACTGCTTTGGGCATCATCTTCAGCTAGTTATCGTGGGCAGTTGCAAAAATGCATTTCGAAGTTGGAGAATTCTTTGATATGATTTATGTTTTGTTGAATGTAGTTGGTGCTTCTTGCAAGAGAAAATATATTATGTGCAACCTATCCCAAAACAGTGGAGGAAGGGATTCACAATGGTGAAATTAATATTGGAACTCTATTGAATGAAGAGTTTTTCCTTCAAAGACCTGGAAATACTAATTAGAAGTTCACATTATAAGATTTTATTGTGGCTTGTTGAGTTTTTTTTATCCATTGTTAAAGTTCTCAGTTATATCCAGAAAAAAGGCATAGACATAGCCAAAAAAAACAAGTCTATGGTATTCTCAAGTATTTTACACCTTTCATTTTGATTTCTATCTACACTTAATGCTCACGTTTTGGGACTCATTGATAATTTATTAAAGGCTCTACAGAAAAAATACCAAAATATCTTGAATGCTATTTTATTGGTGGAATCCACTAATTAAACGTTACTTGAACCTACAAACCTTGATTTAACTTTCGGCATAGCCGAGACTACTTTGATGGCCCCAAAGAGTGTGATAGTTCCTGAGGTGGAAATCGCGGGTAGGGAGAACCTCACTCCTATTAATGACGGGATGCAGAGAATTGGGATGAGGACATGGAAGAATGGGTGAGGAGATGAATGGTGATTTTGCCGACGAGTACGCCGAGGATTGCGATATGGAACAAGGGGAAGATGGCAACACGGTGGTTTCGGATTAGGAGACTTTGGCAGTAGAGGGGACACAGCCGAAGAAGGAAATCACTGATGAAGACTTAGAGATGATGGCTGATTTAGAGAAGGTTATGATCCTAGATGGCCTCCTAAATGATGATGATCTTTTGGGGGAAGATCTCTATGATGCCGAACAAGAACATGACGGTGAGCTTCATCAAGAGGAGAGTATGGAGAGGACAATCTCAGAGAGAGCGAGTCCTATTGTCCACCCACTGGTGATGATTCCGGCCACGTCGCAGTCTCCCACAAGCAAGCGTGGTAGATCTCCGGTGAGAGAGAAACCAATGAAAACAAGGAGTCAAGCAATTAAGTCTGGGCCATCCAAGAGCCCAAGGAAAATTTCTTGGTGCCCAAGCAAGCATTTGGCTGCGATAGGGGCCCAAGAAGGAGAAACAAAGACAGGGGACAACAAGAAAAAAAGCCAGAGTGTAGGCCGCGCTGCATCAAAAAAATTAAAGACTTTTCAGGGAAAGCCGTCACCCAAGAAGCGTAATGATGTCAAGGTGAGTATTGCCAAGGAAGCCACGAATGAGTTGAAGAAAGACAAGAAGCCACCACATTCCAAAGATGGTCCGGAGGAGTCCCGTATCTCCCCCGATCCACCCAAATGAGAGTTTTGGCTTGGAATTTTCAAGGGGCGAGGGCTAAGCGTACGTCTCGTCGACTGGTAGAGATGTGCCGGATTTACTCTCCAGGGTTTCTTTTCTTATCGGAAACAAAAAATGATAAATTGTTTCTGCAAAGTTTGCAAGTAGATTTAGGGTTCGATAATGTCCAGACTGTGGACCCGGTCGGTTTGAGTGGAGGTTTAGCTTTGTTTTATTCGAATGATTATCCGCTTAAGTTTCTCTATTTTGATGATTGACTTGTAGACATCGAAACTATTGTTGATGGAAATCGAGTTTATATGATGTTCATTTATGGAGATCTTGTTGTTAAAAACCGAGACTATGTGTGGGAACGACTTACCCGTATCGGGATATATCGAACAGAACCATGGTTTATTATTGGTGATTTTAATGAGATCACTGGAAACCATGAGAAACGTGGAGGCAAGAAGAGATCAGAAAATACTTTTCTACCATTTCGTGGTATGATCCAAGCTTGTGGCTTAGTGGATTTCCCGTTTCACGGAAATCATTTTTCCTGGATTGGAGAACGACGAAACGGAAGGGTAAGATGTCGCTTAGATAGGGCAATGGGGAACGAAGAATGGCACCATATTTTTTCCCACACAAGAGTGGAGTACCTTAAGATGTGGGGGTCAGATCATAGACCTCTAGTTGCATCGATTCCGTCAACACCATTGAAGACAAGACGACGGTTCATGTTTGACAAGAGATGGGTCGGAAAACCAGGGTTTAACGAAGCAGTCGAATTACGGTGGGGTGTTTGGGAGCCATGCGAGAACCGCCTGATTATGCAGAAAATTCATAATTGTCGACGAGAAATTACCCTGTGGAAGAAGCGATCGAAGACCAATTCCGAGAAGTTAATAGCAGAACTTCACGAGAAAATTGAAGAAGCCCTTGAAGGAGATGAAACCCCGGCTGAGGAAATCCATGACTTGAAACAAAGATTATGCGAGGCATACCATGAAGAAGAAGCATTCTGGATATTCAAGAGCCGAGAACAATGGCTGGAAGAGGGCGACATGAACACAAAGTTCTTTCACGCATCCACAAAACAGAGAAGAGCTAGGAACCAGATTTTGGGGCTGTTAGACCAATCTGGCGCATGGATTGACAATGAGATAGGGGTGGAGAAGATTGCCATTGATTACTTCCAACATTTGTTTAAGTCCTCAACCATGAGAGACCCGACTGAGGCAATCAAGGATACCCCATGTTTGGTGACTCCGGGTATAAACGAGGCATTGACCCGAGATATTACAGAAGAAGAAATTAGACGAGCCTTATTCTCGTTAAATCCTGGAAAAGCCCCCGGACCCGACGGGATGACTGCCCTATTCTTTCAAAAGTTTTGGTTGATCATCAAAACTGATCTCACGGAAATGATCAAAGATCTCACGGAAATGATCAAAGATTTCTTTAGATCCGGATTATTTGATCAGAAAATAAATGAAACAAATATTGTCTAATTCCGAAAGGGGATAAACCGAGAGTAATGACGGGATTTAGACCAATCAGTTTGTGTAATGTGAGTTATAAGGTGATCTCAAAGATTATAAGCCTAAGGCTTAAGAAATTCCTTCCGGAGTTAATCTCCGAGACACAATCAGCTTTTGTGGCGTGAAGATTGATCACAGATAATATCTTGATCGCTCAAGAGAACTTTCATGCACTCAGATCCAATCCGGAAAATAGAAAGAAGTTTATGGCAATCAAGACAGATATGAGCAAGGCCTATGATCGGGTTGAGTGCGACTTTTTAAGAGCGGTTATGGAGAAGATGGGCTTTCATCAGAAGTGGGTAGAATGGATTATGCAATGTATAACTTCAGTTTCTTATCAAGTATTGATTAACGGGGCCCCAAAAGGGAGAATTAAACCGATGAGAGGAATTTGACAAGGTGACCCAACTTCTCCGTACTTATTTATAATGTGTACGGAAGCCATTATACCCCAGCTTAGAAGAGCTGAGACCAAGGAGAAAATTCAGGGACTTCGTATTTCATGTGCAAGCCCGAGAGTTTCTCACTTACTCTTTGCAGATGATAGTTTATTCTTCTTCAAAGCAGACGTCTTACAGTGTAAGGAAGTCATCGATATTATCCGCTCATATGGCGAGGCTTCGGGACAAGAAATTAACCTTGAAAAATCCTCGATAATGTTTGGGGCAGATGTTCCAATCCTGTTGAGACAGGAGATCAAGAACATTGTTGGTATTAACCAAGAAGGGGGAATGGGAACTTATTTGGGTCTCCCTGAGAAAATACATGGGTCCAAAACCCAAGTATTTGCATTTGTTCGAGATCGCCTCCAGAACCAAGTAAATTCATGGACTGCTAAGTTCCTATCCAAAGGAGGAAAGGAAGTCCTGATCAAGTCACAAGCACAAGCCCTTCCGACTTACGTTTCGTCGTGCTATCTGTTACCAAAGACTATTTGTTCCAACCTGAGTAGTGCGATAGCAAAATTTTGGTGGAGTCAGAAAGCATATAGCCGGGGAATCCATTGGGTTGCATGGGATCAGCTTTGACCACGCTAGCAGATGGGGGATTAGGCTTCCGTACTTTGGAAGAATTCAACATTGCACTATTAGCCAAACAATTATGGAGACTACTCAGATTCCCCAAGTCTTTACTAGCTAGAGTTTTGAAAGGGAGATATTTCAGATATTGCAGTCCATTAGAGATTAACGTAGCAAACCGCCCCTCGTACGGATGGCGGAGTATACTGGCAGCTAAACCCCTTTTCAAATCAGGAATTAGAAAGACGATCGGGTCGGGGTTTGAGACGAACATTTGGACGGAGGCATGGATTCCAGACAAACCAGCTAGACCCCCAAAGGATTTAGGAGGAGAGAGGAACCCCTTGGTTTTTTTTAACACCTTGATCGATTTTGAGACCAAGAGATGGAAGATAGAATGTCTCCGGATGTTATTCCCCCCGGAAGAAATTACTCTGATTTTAGGGATCAAGCCTAGTCAGAAGGCATCTAGTGATGGTTATAGTTGGTCACTGACAAAGTCGGGTAACTATTCCGTTAGATCAGGATATTGGGCCGCGAGAGCTCTCTCTCGTCCTGCATGTGATCTCCCTCTTCAGGGGCCAAATGTTACGACATTAAAGGCACATACATGAAATTAAAAACTACACGAAAACTAAAACATTTTGTGTGGCAATGTATCTCAGGCTATTTGGCTACAAGTCAACGTCTTTTTTACCGACACAATAGTCGAGACAAATCCTGCCCACTATGTGGTGCGGAAGAAGAGACGATTAATCATCTTATTTTTGAATGTCTCCCAGCAAGACAACTGTGGACATTATCGAACATTTCCTCAGCTCCTGGTATTTTCCCTACAGAGTCAATATTTGGTAATATTGATTACCTATTCTGGAGGGGTAAGGATTACGGGGAGGATGAGGAGATTTTGAATGTATTTCCATGGGTCATGTGGTATATTTGGAAGGCAAGAAATCGCAAGATATATGAGGATGTTCGTGAACTCCCGCAAGATATCCTCAGTTTAGCCACCATGGAAGAAGAAGCTTGAAAGAACGCCAACAACAAGGAAGACACTACCGAGATAGCGGAAGAAGGAATGCATGAGGAGAGTCTACCCACCGATATTCCACTGTGCTACACAGATGGTTCATGGCTTAGTACCGACCCAAGGAGCGGCCAAGGTTGGATAGTCATTATAGGATCTAGGATGCAGCATATTGGATTGAAGGAATCATGCTGATGCCTCTCCCCACTCCATTCGGAGCTGGAGACCCTTGTGTGGGCTATGAAGTGCTTAATTGCCGAGTCATATCAGGAGGTTATATTTCTCACGGATTGTGCTGATCTAGTTAGGATGACGGCTAGTCCGGAGGACTGGCCTTTATTTGCTTTAGAGTTACGCGACTTCTTACTTTTTAGAGATTCGTTTAATTTTTTCAGGATTAGACATATTCCGCGTAGTGAGAATGTCCTTGCTGATAAGCTTGCGAAATGTGCAAGAGCACGTAGTTTCTGTTTTTCCCATGTGAGTTCACTGGTTTCTGTTTGGTTCTCTTTCGAAGAGAACCACTAAACCAATCATTTAATTTATGGGATTTGATGACAAACAAAAAAACGTTACTTGACCAAGCTAAGAGATCATGGATGGAATGCTTTTATTACTAAAATTGTTTTTTTAGTGAGAAAAATAATACTGACTGGTTATAGGCGTTTTGTTCATAATACAAATTAGCTATTTAGTCCGATAACATATTATTTTACCAAATACATTATCTTAATATTTCATAAAATCACATAGTTTCACGTAGTCAGAAAAATATTTTAGTTATCCACGCAAAGTTATATTTTCATATATTTACCCTTTTGTTATTATATTCATCTACGTAATTTCACTTTCAAATTAGCTATCTACCTAATTAGTTAGAGGAAATTTGGAAATATATCCTAATTCAGTTTATAATCTGAAAAATACTTTTTTTTTAAAAAAAATATAAAATACTGATATTATATTACTAAAATATCCTAAAAGTGAATAAATATTTATAGAAAAATCAACTAAAATAAATTATATTTTTGAAGATTACAACATAATTTATTTTACACAGAAAATAAAGATTTTATTTGGAAAACAATACTAACAAATTCTCTTGAAAGAATGATATATCTTCTCTTTATATATTTTATGAAAAGTTGAGATAAATTTTATAATATATAGATTTATCCTTCTTCTTTTTTGGTTTAATTTTTACAAACTTATCTAGAAAATTATTTATAAGGGAATTGTAATATATGAAATCAATAAAACATTTTTATCTCAGAAAAAAGTTAAAATATTTGTTAAATATGACTTGAATAAATTGAGCCTCTAATATTAGGCCCAATCCGTTGAGGTTAATCAGGGTTCTGTTGGGTCTATATTAGGCCCAACCCGCTGAGGATTAATTAGAGCTCTGTTAATTAAGGTTTCTGATTAATACTCTTTTAACTCTAGCCTCCAATGTATTCCGAAAATTTGTATTATCTCCAGTAATAAACTCTGCCTCTTTTCCCGTGGACGTAGCCAACAAGATCGTTGGTGAACCACGTAAATTTGTGTAATGTTCTTTACGTTTTCTGTTATCTTGCTCACATCCGTTATAACAAACTGGTATCAGAGCTCAAGGTTCTGGGAATTTTCGCATATGTAATCTGGTGAGAAGATGTCTGCGATGAACGTGAAGATTGACAAGTTTTCTGGAAGGAACAGTTTTGGTCTGTGGCAGATCAAGATGAAAGCTTTGTTAAAACATTAAAGTTTATGGGCGGTGCTGTCGAAAGACAAGGGAGGCGATGCTGCTGAGATGGCTACTCTTGAAGAGAAGGCACACGCAACAATCTTGTTGTGTTTTGAAGATGAAGTCATCATTGAAGTTTCTGATCATACGGCTTTTACCGGTCTGTGGAAGAAGGTAGAGAGTTTGTACATGACAAAATCTCTACAGAAAAAACTGCTTTTAAAACGGCGCCTGTTTGCATTAAGGATGCAGCCAGATACACGACTCAAAGATCATTTAGATCAGTTAAACTCAGTATTACTAGATCTGCGTAATATTGATGTTAAGGTTGAAGATGAAGATGCTGCTTTACTTCTATTGTTATCTCTACCACAATCATATGAGAATTTTGTGGAGTCATTCATTGTCAATAAAGATAAAGTTACATTGGAAGAAGTTAGATCTGCTCTTCACAGCAGGGAGTTGCGTCGTTAAGCGGCTGATACAGTTACAGATAATCAGGCCGCTGGTATAGTAGCCAGTGGCAGCAACAGGCTGAGACATAGGAATAACAGAAACAAAAGGCTGTCTTCTAAGGATCCTAAGCCAGATGATATTTGTAGTTACTGTAAGGAGAAAGGGCATTGGAAGTTTGAATGCCCTAAGAAGAAACAACCTGGTTCTGCTGCTGTAGCAGAAAATGACATCAAATCTGAACAGGACGTTGCTCTGGTTGCTGGTGGAGATACACGAGCCTTTGATGTGTGGGTTCTTGATACAGGAGCTTCGTATCATATGTGTTCAAGGAGAGAGTGGTTTTCAACCTATACAGTTGTAGATGGTGGCAACATTAAGATGGCCAACAGCTCGGTGAGCAAGGTTGCAGGAATCGGCTTAATCAAGATAAGGACACATGATGGTATATTTGCTATATTGAATGATGTCAGACATGTTCTGTCAATGGGGAAGAATTTGATATCTGTGAGTCTGCTTGATAGTAGAGGGTTTCAATATTCTGGTGGAGACGGAGTTCTGAATTCTGTCAAGGCCCTGATGTGATTATGTAGGGTGTCATGCGTGGTATATTGTATATTCTACAAGGGTCCACAGCTTCAGGTTTAGTGAATGTTGCATCTCCAGAGATTCACAAGGAGGATATGACTAAGTTATGGCATATGAGACTTGGACATATGAGTGAGAGGGGGATGCAAATTCTATCAAAGGAAAGTCTTCTGTGTGGCCATGAGGTCAAGAGTCTGGAATTTTATGAACATTGCGTGTTTGGGAAGCTCCATCGTATTAAGTTTACTAAGGCTGTTCATATAACCAAAGGCACATTAGATTATATCCACTCTGATTGTTTGGGTCCAGCTCATGTTGATTTTTTGGGAAGTCACATATATTTTGTGTTTTTTATTGATGATTATTCAAGAAAGACATGGGTCATCATGTTAAAGCACAAAAGTGAAGCTTTCAAGAACTTCAGGGAGTGGAAAATACTAGAGGAAAATCAAACAGAAAATAAGATCAAGAGGCTGCGGACAGAAAATGGTCTGGAATTTTGTTCATCAGAGTTCAGTCAGTTATGTAAGGATCAAGGGGTTGCTCGAGGGGTTGCTCGACATCACACAGTCAGGAGTACACCACAGCAAAATGGTGTAGCTGAACCGATGAATCAGACACTGTTGGAGATAGCAAGGTGTATGCTCTCAAATGCTGGGTTGGAAAGAAGGTTATGGGCTGAAGCAGTAAGTATAGCTTGCTATTTAATCAACCGTGGACCGCACACTAGTATCAAGTGCAAGATACCTGTAGAGGTGTGGTCAGGCAAATCTGTTGATTACTCTCATTTTAAGGTTTTTGGTTGCACAGTTTACTATCATGTCAGTGAAGGAAAATTAGAACCAAGAGCAAGGAAGGGAGTATTTGTGGGCTATGGAGATGGAGTAAAAGGATACAGGATCTGGTCTCCATCAGATAATAGAGTGATTGTGAGCAGGAACATGGTCTTTGATGAAAGTTCTATGCTCGGATACTATAAAAGGTCTGAAGAAGAGAACTGTAGTTTTAACAAACAGATGGAGCTGTAGAACAATCATCCAAGAGGTGATCAGCAGGAACACAATCAGAGTCAAGACCCACAGGCTGCTGATGGTCTGACGGAAAATCAACAGCCTGATGTTACACCATTAGAAACAATAGTACCTTGTAATATTGCTCAAGACAGAGTAAGAAGAGTTGGAATAGGACCACCTCAAAGATATGGTTATGAGGATATGCAGGGTATGCATTGCAGGTTGCTGAAGAGGTGGACACGCACGAGCCATCCACTTATAGGGAAGCTATCTCAGGATCTAAGGCTGAGAAATGGTTTGCTGCAATGGGAGATGAGATGGAATCTCATCAAAAGAATAATACATGGAATCTGGTCATACAACCACAAGGGAGAAAGATTGTTACTTGTAAATGGATTTTCAAGAAAAATGAAGCGATATCAATGGCTGAAAGAGTTAAGTATAAGGCTCGAGTTGTTGCTAGAGGTTTTAATCAGAGAGAAGGCATGGACTACAATGAGATTTTCTCACCAGTGGTCAGACACACGTCCATCAGAGCGCTGTTAGCAATAGTGGCGCATCAGGATCTAGAACTTGAGCAGCTGGATGTGAAGACTGCATTTCTTCATGGTGAGCTAGAGGAGGAAATATATATGATTAAGCCATATGGCTTTCAGGTCCCTGGTAAGGAAAATCACGTGTGCAGGTTGAATAAGTCTCTGTATGGACTTAAGCAGTCTCACAGACAGTGGTATAAGAGGTTTGACAGCTATATGATGAAGCTAGGGTACATCAGATGTCTGTATGATTGATGTGTTTACTACAATAAGCTGAAAGATGAATCATACGTCTATCTGGTGTTGTATGTGGATGACATGATGATAGCTGCTAAACAGGTGTTTGATGCTCCGAAATTAAAAGATTTGCTGAGTGCTGAGTTTGAGATGAAGGATTTGGTGCAGCAAAAAAGATTATGGGAATGGAAATTCTAAGAGACAGAACTCATAATAAGCTTTTCTTGTCACAGAAAGGTTACATTCATAAGGTTTTGGATATGTATGGAATGTCGTCCTCAAAGCCTTTTGATACACCAAGTGCTGCAAATCTTCATCTAACTTTGTGTATCCCTTAGTCTGAAGATGAAAAGGAGTATATGTCTCGGGTTCCTTATGCAAGCGTTGTAGGAAGTCTGATGTATGCAATGGTTTGTACAAGGCCAGATATTGCACATGCTGTTAGTGTTGTTAGCAGGTTTATGGGACAACCAGGAGAAGAACATTGGCTTGTGGTGAAGAGAATCTTCAGGTACCTCAGAGGTACGTCTGATGTTGGTCTCATATAGTGGAGGTGAGGTTTCGTGCCTGGTAACATGCTATTCTGATTCTGACTATACGGGTGATGTAGACAACAGAGGTCGATGACTGGTTATAAATTCACTTTGGGTAACTTTGTGATTAGCTGAAAAGCAACTCTGCAGCCAACTGTGACGTTGTTAACTACTGAAGCAGAGTACATGGCTTTGACAGAAGCTGCTAAGGAGGGTATCTGGTTAAAAAGATTGATCAGTGATCTGGGTTTGCATCATGATCAGATTACAGTATATTGTGATAGCTTGAGTGCGATCTGTTTAGCCAAGGATCAGGTTCATCATGAAAGAACCAAGCATATTGATGTGAGATATCATTTCCTGAGAAATGAAAAGAGGATTCAAGTGAAGAAGGTATGGACTGTTGATAACCCTGCAGATATGTTCACTAAGCCGGTTCCTCATAGCAAGTTTAAAGATTTTTTGGACTTGCTGAATATCTCAAGTTGTTTGTCACCCTGAAGAGCGAGCATGCCCTTGATAGGGCATCAGGCCTCTGTTGAGGCATCAGGCTCCTGACGAAGAATCAGGTCCCTAGGGGGACATCAGGCTCCAGGTGGATCATCAGGCTCCTGACGGAGTATTAGGTATGTGGATGGACATCAGGCTCCAGGTGGAGCAGCAAGTTCCTCACATAGCATCTAGTCTAAGGAAGTGCATTATGGCTTCTGATGAAGCATCTGGTCTTAGAGAAGTGTTTTGGTTCTTTGATAGAACATCTGGTCGCAGTGGGGCATTCTGGCTCGATGGAGCATCTTACTTCTGAAGACATTCTGGGTTGTGAGGGAACATCTGGGTCTTATTAGGGAATTCTGGCTTGATGGAACATCAGGCTGCTGAAGGAGTAGCAAGTTCTTGATGGAACATTTGGCCAAGTGAGGCATTCTGGCTCAGCGAAGTATCTGGTTTGACTTACCAGCTGACTTGAGAAGCATCTGGTCCGCTAATAAGACATCTGAGGAAAAAAGGAGAAAAATTCTAGTACGTTTGTTTGCAACAAAAGTTTACAACAGTTTGTTGGCGAAATCTGGTACATATGTCTGATGGAGAAGTTTGGTACATCTGTTTTTGGAGGATTCAAGTCAAGGTGGAGATTTGTTAGATATGACTTAAATAAATTGGGCCCATAATATTAGGTCCAATCCGTTGAGGTTAATTAGGGTTATGTTGGACCCATATTAGGTCCAATCCGTTGAGGTTAATTAGGGTTATGTTGGACTCATATTAGGCCCAACCCGTTGAGGATTAATTAGGGTTCTGTTAATTAGGATTTCTTATTAATACTTTCTTAACCCTAGCCTCCTATGTATTCCGAAAGTCTATATTATCTCCAGTAATAAAATCTATATCGTTGGTGAACCACGTAAATCTGTGTCATGTTCTTTACATTTTCTGTTATCTTGCTCACATCCGTTATAATAATATTAATAATAATAGTTTTAATTATTTTGAAATTTTTTTTTTATTTTTTAAAATATAAATAATTTGTAAATTAAATAAGGATAAAATTGGCATCAGATATATAAAATTTTGGTCTAAAGAAATAAAACTGAAGAGTGTATTTTTCAAATTATGAAACATAAATAAGGTATTTTTCAAAAAGTCTCAAATAGTTATCCACCCCAATTTTTGAATTTAATCTTTTATAATATAAAACACAATAAAAACATGCTACATAGATATTTTTAAAAAATATTCTGCCACATAGATATTTATTATAAATTTAAATCTCATTTCAAATATAAAATATAAAAAGCAGATGAACAAAAACTGAAAAACAAAAAAACTTCCCACTATTTTTAAAATCATAAAAATAGGAAAACAAAAATTCTTTAAATTTTTGTTTATCCTTTATATTATAAAAACATATGGTACTTGACCAATCAAAATTTACCACATAAATTTCTATTTCATAATTTAAAGAGTTTATAAAAAATAAAGAAATTTAAATTTTCAAAACATTTTAAAACAATTAAAATATGCTATAAATCCCTAAATTTTCTCACAATATCCCACATGTTACTATGTTAGTGAGAGAGAGTATTAAATTCACTCTAGCTCAGTTTAATTTTGCAGTTTATTTAGTTTTAGCAAACTTTTTTATTAATTATGCAGAAGAAAAATACATTGTTGAGATATATGGTTGAAATACATAAATCGGTGGAAAACAAAATATTCCCAAAAACGAAAGCTCAAAAGAGAGAAGCCAAGCCCTAAAAAATAGGGAATCTAAACGAAAGGTAGTACAAACCACCAACGACAAAGCCACAATCAAAAACTTGCAACGCTCCAGTGAAAACGAACTTGCGAATCGAAATCTCACTCCAAGTGAACAAAGCTAGCCACAAAGGATAATATGCGTCCATCTTGCAGCTAACGAAACCTCTTATTGTGAAGCCAATATACCTCTCAAAATAAGTGAATACAGAGACCAAATCTCAGCAACCTTTGGAAACAGCAAAGTCATATATCATGACCAGAAGATGTCTTGTTAGAAGCCATGATCAGACCAGACCTCGATCAGGTCTTGATTATAGATATAAGGAGCGAAACAAATTTCAGATCGGAAACACTAAACTCGGTGGAGAAGAACATACAATCGAACCGGAGAGATCACAATATAGCTCATCTAAAGACAACAATAAGATACAGCAAGAGCATGAGAACAAGGGAGCGCTAACAAACTAAGACCAAAGCTTCTGGCTAAACAACATTTAAGTTTGTGGAAATGGTTTTTCTAGTTAATTATCTTTTTCAGAGTTTTTACACCAAAATGCAATTTTCCAAGAAAAAATTACTATCTAATTCTAAACAAACTAAATGGTTTACGGGGAAAAAAAAATAAAGAACTAAATGGGAGATGGGTTTTCACTTCACATGTGAACGTGACAGATCATTTTTTGTGGGTAAGCTGTGTCTTTAGAGATTTGCATTTTTTTGTCATGTTTATATCTCAAGTTACGTATCTGCACGTGGATCTGCACGTGACCAAGTTGTATCCATTCTTTAAAATCCAACTCTTTTGTTTAATTATCAGATGATACAAACAAAGAAAGAACGTAAGGTTTGGATTAAAACAAAAGAAACATAACAACCAAATTTATAAGAAAAAGTCATGGCTTGAAAAAATTCGATTCTCAGCTACAAATCCCAATAACTAGACCTTGTTCAACAACAATTACATTGATTCAACAACCAACATATAAATATAAAATAAAAATCTATGTATCTAGATATTATTCCCAAATATACAATTCAAGCACATTACCCAAAAAAGCAAAACAAGAAAATAAGAAACACAACATTCGGATTCTAACCGAAAATGGTAATGCTACTTGAATCTGCACCCTTCTTCTTACCTCATTTAGGTTCTGACACTATCAACGAACAACCTTGTTCTCCTTCACACATTCCTGTGACTCTACCTCCTGACCCACACCACCATCAGAACCTTCCAACTGACTCACGCCAACATTGTTTTCCACTACCGGAGATTTGGCAACACCGTTTTCTTGATCCTTAGATGCACACATGCTCAAAGGACGCACCTTTAGCTTCACTCTTAATCTTTTTCTCCCAAGCGTGCTACTCCCTTCCTCTGTTTTCTCCTTAACCGGGTTATCGCATAAGAGCAGCTTCCGGTTTACTTCTTCTTCGTCAACCGAGCTATCTGAATCCACAACACCAGCAACGTCAACTCCATCATACATAGTACTAGTCACCGAACCATCCTTCAAGACTCTAGGAGAATTGCTAATAGCTAGATTCAACCTCCGAGCTAAATAATCCTCATCCGCAACATGTTTCTTCTTCTTTGGAGACTTGTCCTTAGAACCAACCGCTTCACTGGGAAAAGAAGCAAACAATTCCAAAGCATTCTTGGCTGCAGCTACTGCTCTTGAAGCAATCATAGCCTTCTCATTAGCTTTAGCTCTCGCCGCTTTAGCCGCTAGAGCAGCGGTTTCTTTCGCCGATTGAAGTAGCTCTTCGGGAGATTGACTGTGGCCATTGTTGAGCTGGGATTTCAATAGATTGTCGAGATGAGTCTGCATATCTGTTGTTGAAGCAGAGGAGCTGTTTGAAGTTGTGGTTGATGAGGACGATGCGAAACTCGGATCGGTGAGTTTCGAGTTCTGTTGCTTCTTGTATTTAGCTGAATATCGTTTCCGAGGAGGTAGCTGATTCACATCGTAAGAGTTTGTCCCCATTTTTTCCTGATCGGCAATGAAACAATATCTTCGAAATTAATATGAAATTAGATTTTATAAATCGATGAACAAAGATCTCGAAATTTATATAAACTAGATAATTAAATCAAAGATCGGATTCTAAAAAACATGAATGAAATTATCAGCTGACATCAAAAACCCCATATAAGAAAAAACAATTGCGAATCAGCTGACGAAATTCTCAAAATCATATGGATCAAAATATTCAACAGTTTTGATCAAATGAATTCTTCTAAGAGAAAAAAAAAACACAAAAGCAGAATTCTCAATTATAAGGTACTCGATCAAAGATAATTGCTTAACATTTCAGGATACAAGAATCAAAGCTAATGAATAAAAACAGAATAACAAAAGTGAATTCATCATGAGAGTACCTTTTCTCGTTATTACAAAGTGAATTGACGAGGTTTTGAAGTTATCTTATCATCTCTGTTCATTGAAGAAACAGAGACAACAACACAGAGGGTTAAAGATGAGATGAATTAGGGTTTTCAGAAAGAAAGGAGAGAAATGGGGAAGAAGATAGAGATATGAGATTGTTTTGTTCTTCTAATCTCTGATCCAATTTAGTTTTTATATGTAAACCCTACGAATCAATTTTAATTTTTTTTGGTCAATTTTTTCTTACATTTTACCCTTTTTCATGACACAGTAACAGTGAACCAGATTTTGTTTGAATATATTTTTCTATTTTATTACCTTACGTTAACGGAAAGTAGAATTACAGTACAGATGTACATTTTCTTTTCTTTTCTTTTTTTTGCTTTGGTCAAAAATGTAGATTTTTCTGTTTCTATAAATTGGAAATATTTTCATTCCTTCTTTTGTTTTGTTTTCCCAACAATCATTTGATTTTCATTGGTGCTATTTAATTCTAAATGATAAGACCGTGGACATATATGGTTAAAATATGTGGATTACTAATAAAATGATATGCCACGTAAGTTTTTCTCTTTTTATGGGTCAAATATGCCATGAAAGATATGGCTGTCATTTTAAATAGGAAATTATTTTTTGCTTTTTTATGCTTTGACCTTAGTCTTTACGTAGTGGCATGTAGCAAAATTTTGTTTGGTAATCGATACAAGTTGATACTATTTGATATGCATGTTTTAGGTAACATATTTAATTATAAATAGAAAAGAACAAAATATATAACTTTTAATTTTAAACTTTCTTATTATGATTTTTTCAATTTACTATATAATATCATTTTTCTTTAAATTTTACTTGTCTTTCATTGGATTTTTAAATTATTTTTTTGATAAACCTTTCATTGGATTTCTAATTGATTTATGTATAAAAATTAATTTTTAAATCAAGAAATGGGCTCGTACAAGAATAATTATCAAATTTTGACAAATGTCCAATTTCTTTTTTCTAAAAATTTAAATTTAGAAAATAATATTTCGTTTTTTAAAGAAATTAAACAACATAAACTAAATTTACATGTTTATTTTTTTATTTTGTCTTGTTTGCATACAAGACAAGTTTTCACTCAAAGTTCTATGGTATCCAACATTGTGTCAAAAAATCTGGCTTTCAACTAGTGCCAACTTTTATGAATATTGGTTAACAACTATCAAAATCATCGACATAAAACCATCGATTTTTCTGCGTTGAGTAGACCATCTATTTTACAAAAACATTCTTCACCACAAAATCTTCTTAAACATGCATGTTTTAGAGCATTTCTTTAGGATTTGGAAGTAGCTCATGGCAACTTCTCATATGAAGAATTCAAAACTGGTAACAACGATGCTTTGTTCATCGATTTGGCTAACTTTATTTGTAAGAACTCCACACAATGACTCTATGAAGTCTAAAATCTTAGTCGAAGGTCTCCATTATCTTCCGTTCACAAGGTTAGATATCTCTTTTGCCATCACAAAGTTGTTACAATTCTTCAATAACCAACTTTTATGAATATTGGTTAAACTATCAAAATCCCAAAGTGGTTTTGAATGAAAGTATGTTTTGTTGAGGCCACGAAAAGGATTATTTGGTATTTGTTGGGATGGTGAATGCATCTATCTTTCTTGCTCATGACAACATAGTGACATACTTACTATCACACAATGTGTCTTCTTATGTGTATTGGACCGAAAACAAATACGACTATATCTTCATGACTAGAGCTCATGTAGTGTTTGTTGGGAAAACAACCAATATCATGGTCTTCCAAAATTGTTTTTTAACTATGGCTCTCGATCATTGACAAAAAAACAAAGTATTGATTAGTTGGTATCACTTGCATCAAAAATTTAATCGGTCTTTTGACTCTTGGTTGAACTCGATTTCTCTCCACCATAAGCACTAAGTTATCTAATGTGACAACAATGAAACATTCAAGCACATTTCACTTGGTTAGCACTTCATCAGAGATCAAATATAATCTGGCCAACTCTGCATTAGCCATGTTTATTTTGCTGCTGATCATATTGTCGATGCACTCCCATACCATTGACAAAGTCTTGATTCTTCTTCTCTTCGGTAAGAATGAACTCATTAATGATGATCTATCATGTTAAGTATACCTATACCTAGATTTGTGTATTTCTCATAATATCTTGGATATTCTATCTCCTATGATTAGGTTGTTACATACATGTATTTATATATACTTCTGTAACACCAACCTTGATCTATGAAGAGATAATCTTAATTTTAGGTTGTTACATTCATATGTATTTATATATAATTTATAATTGATAAATCGACGGATTATATCTTGAGAATATTGAATGAGAGCTCATGCACATGAATATTGGTGTTTTGTCACAAGAGAAAAATTCACTCCCAATTCTACAAAGCCGGATCAATCTATTGGCTTTGTAGAATTGAGAGTTTTTTGTCAAACCTGTTTAGATTTGTTATGAGTGTGAAATCTCCATTTAAAGATTAGAAACTCCTTTTAGTATTAGTAAAATAGTAGTTACTTTATGTAGCAATAAGAAGAATCTAGCTTCCATGTACTGCAAGAAAACATTTACAGTTACCATTGAAAACTTGCTTCTTCTAGAATAACACCCAATAAAAAAAAACAAAAAAAAAAACCTATTTACATAAACACACCAAAACCATTCACATTCACCAAACCAAACCAATCAGCTCTGCTTCAATATCTTAACTCTTAGTTTATTTGTCTTCTTAGATCCTTAACAAGTTCCTCAACAAGATCCACCATAATCATACCTTCAACTTCTTTCCCCAACACATCAACTTCTTCACCTATCAAACCACTCCATGGAGACTTATCCATGTCCCAACCAATGATCCCATCCAATGAACAAAAGGGTTTATCTGGCTGAGAATATAAATACTCGGACATGATCCTCCATGCTGATTCCAACAGATATTTACCTCGTATAGTCGTCGATTCAGACACAGACGAGCACATAAGTTTCTTCTTGAAACCTGACCTTGTCAATGGTCCAAGTATCACCGTAAGCACTTCATTCAGAAGATCAAAAAGTATGTTATGATTTGCTTCACTTCTAGTATCCTCATCTTCTAGATTGATCTTATTGGTTCTTTTCTTGAAATCTTCTTTTGTTTCTTCAAGAACAGACTTTTTTATAGGCTTTGCAAATGGATCCCATCTAGACAAAGATATATCTGATGTCCCTTCATACAAACCAGAAGCCACAAGAAGATCTCTCACAAATACTTTATCTGGATTGCCTAAATCAACTATGGTCTGATCAATCTCTCGAGTCACTTCTTCTTCTTCCACAGGCGTTGGCACTTGTACGTCGGATTCAAGCTCATTTATCTGTCTTCTTAGTTCTGAATCACCAGAACAAAGGGAATAAGAAACAATCCAAGAATGTATGTGAAAACATTTCAAGAAAAAATGAGAAATTTTCTTACCACTTAGATTAGAACTGATGTCTCTGAAGACTTGAGGCATGCCATTCTCATCTGATACAGTAACATCAGGTGTTGAAACTTGGCTGAGATAATCAACATTTCTCCAGAACTCTTCTGGTGTACTGCTACAAACTGATGCAGGGCTTGGAGGCACTTCTGTTGAATTCTCCTGAAAAAAGACAGAACTTGTCTTAGTTTTTAGATTATATTGAAGACTCTTAAATAGGTCAAAAATAGAAAAATAAGTTCTTACATTTCGATCGTAAAAGCTGTTAAATCTCGAACCGGTAACGAAATCTTTGATAGATTCATCTTCGAAACTGTTGGATTCGATCATTGAACGTATCTTCTTACCAAAGATTCTTCCTCTAAGAGTTGACCTAAAGTTGGAAACTTTCTTCCTAAGGTTGAATCTTTCTTTCCTCCTGATTGGATCCATAACAACAACAACAGGTGGTTCTGTTTCTTCTCGCTCTGTTATCGGAGCCTCGTGCTTTCTCATAATCTGTGCTCCTGTCAAAACATGACGATCCTCTAACAAAAGCTTTCCAAAAGATGTCCCTGAGACAGGAGCAGATAATGATCTTTTGAGATTTCTTGGCGATGAAGATTCCTTCTTAGAAACATCTCTGTTTATTACAATCGAATCTTCTTGATCACGCAACCTCGCTGCATCCGACACAGTAGGTCGCAATCGGCTACTACATTGACTCATATCTTTTCTCTTCAATCTATCAGCCAATAGTTTTCTTGTATCTCTACTTATAAACTCAGTAGGAGAGTCAGGTGCATTACATTGAACCTCACTCGCTGCGTATGATCTCATCGATTCAGACCTCGGAGAAGGTCTTTCGCTAAAAGGAGTCTCGATGCCACTTCCTCTAACTGATGAACTTCTCTTGATGAGAGCTGCTCTTCCTTGAAGCTCACCTTTTAACCTTTCTTTAACTTCTTCAAGAAACTCTTCAATGCTACTTCCTCTGCTTCCTTCAATTGTAGTCCCTGAAGAAGTAGTAAGCGAATCTTCGTAATCATACGCTCTTTGAAGACCTGGTCTCAGCACAACAATCCTAGTTGGTTTATCTGATTTCAATATAAAATCACGACCAAAGCTTCTTGTTCTTGTGAAAAGCCTCTCTTTCTCTTCCCGAGTCGATTCGGATTCGACGATTCTTGAACAATCTTTAAACCTTTTGTCAGCTTGCCAAGCTTCGAACTCTTTTCTAAATCTTTGAAGCTCTTCTTCTTGAGGATGTTCTCTACGCATTGGTGTTGTCGTCTCCATTACATCTAATGCAGTCACTGATGACCTTCCTTTTCTACTTCTTCTTCCTCCTCCTTTCTCAGTATCAAATTGATCAGCTTTAGTTCGACGAGGATTGATCCAAGCCGATGATGATTTAGTAGATTCTAAAGGAAGTGAATCCATTCCCATTAGCTTTGCTACAAGACTCAGCGAGTTTTGTTTATCGTTGGAACGTTTTGAGAGTTCTTCAATGATCTTCTTCTTCATTGATTCTTCTATTGGATAACAACTTCTCTCGTACCATTCCTCTTCCTCAAATCCATTACTCTGTTTTGTTAGAATTCAAAAAAAAAACAAAAAAAATCAATTTAACAATTTCAGATTATATAAGAAAAAAAGTTCGTTTCGTTATTAATTTTTTTACCGGTTTATCCTTATCGTTATGGTATGTTTGAAAGTTATCGACTTGAAGAAGCTCGAAACTATTTCTTGGAGCTTCCAGATCTGTTGAAAAATCAAAAGACAACAAAAAGATGTTCAAAACCCAGAAAATAAAGATTTGATTTTCTTTATTTCTCTGATTAGTGAATTTCATTTTTCACCTTCGTCGCGGCTTTTGTGATGGGAGAAAACTTTCCGGGAGAAACTGTTGTTATGGAAATCGAAGAGATGTAATAATCCTCCCATTTTCTCCGGCGAATGAGATCTCCGGTGAAGTAAGAATAAAGAGATTTAAAATGAGATCTGATGAATCATCAGAGAAAGACGAAACCCAGATTCCGACAAGAGGTAGTGAACTTCGGAAACTAAAACTATTGAATTGTGTTTTTAAGAGAAGAAAGGTTAAAACTTTTATAAAGAAAGACAAAACAGAGACAGAGACAGATTCTGGAAGAAAAGAAAAAAAACAGAGGAAACAGAGCAGAACAGAACAGAACAGAGATGGGTTTTTACGTAATGAATCGATCAAGAGAGGAAAAGGAATATAACAATTGAATTTGTATCTCGAGTGAATCAATGAGAAGCATCGAAAAATGGAGATTGAGAAAGGAATAGAGACAGAGAAAGAGAAGGAGAGAAGAAGAAATGTGGAGAACAGAGGAAAGTCGTTTTCAGACACAGAGAGAGAGAGAGAGAGAAGACTAATGGAGAGTAGAAGAAGAAGGAAACTGACGAAACAGCGAGACGAAACACATCTCATCCAAAGTACGGAACTCTGGTCGCTTTCTCACTTTTTGTATAGTTAGAAAGAGAAAAAAAAAGGAAAAACGGAATTTTTGCAGAAGAGAGAGAAGAAACGTGGACGTGGAGTTTCAAAGATAAAACAGAGTATTCTTCTCTGCTTCCTTTGAGCCGCTCCAAATTGAGTAATTATTTTATTATTATTATTATTATATTCTAATTTAATAATTGTTTGATTATTGATTTTGATTGAGTTTTTCTTTCTGTTAATTAACCGTTATCATTATTATCATTTTAAAACGTCTTCTCATTATTGTCATTATTGTCAATAACAAAGAAAATAATCATCAAAAAATAAATAATGTAACTGGAAATTAATTTCCTTTTTTCTGGTTGTGTGTGTGTAAAGTTTGGCAGAACCTTTTTCATGTATATATCATGAATATAAGTGTACATGGAAGGTTGTTTAAAATAGTATCTAAATTGAGTAAACTTAGAAAAGGATTGAAAATTGGTCAGAGAAGTTGAAAGATTCCTACATTAATATTTTTTATTGAAGAATAAAACAAATAATAATAATAATGTGAGAAATATGAAATAAATAAATGAGAATGAATGAGAATTCTCATTCTCTTTTGTAAGTTGGAACGTGAACAGAAGGGTAGTTGGGTTGTGAAATCAGTCTCTTCGGTACTAACTAATTTAATGCAATCAAGATTAAGGAAAAAGTTGACTTAAAACACACATATTTTTGGGGAAATATTTTTTTTATATATATAACTTGAACAACATAAGAAACAATGTAACTACAGCTCATCAATGGCATTGGCCCGTCATTTTTTCTTATGATCATAAAACAATTAAAATCGTTTTTTTTAAAGAAATAACAATTTGTCCCGCAATAACTCTCTTTTAAAAATAAAAACACATTCCAATTTAAATTAAAAAAATGTCATACATATGTAACGCCGTAACGGTGATTGGTTTTCCCCCAACATAATGAACACACAAAAAAATATCTAACATGTTTGTAACACAAGAATTTTAAAAGTTTAAGTCCAAATTTTTACACATTAGGGAATATGGACCATAACTGTACTGAACAATTCTTCTCGAAATAGGAAATTGATTCCCAATTCCCAGTATATATATATGTATATATTCCATTAAAAATATATTTTACACCGTTAAAATAGTTTGATTAGTACCGCGGGTCAATGTTTTCCTAATCATTGTAATAAATATTTATATTTTACTATTTAATATTTTGTGGTTAGTATTTTCACATAATTTATAAATTTTTAGATTTTATTTGTTTAGTTTTTATAACTTTTTTTTACTTATATGTAATTTTAATTTCATTAAATTATAAAATATTAGTGTTGTTAGTTAGTTAGTTTATATATCTATTTTAAATTTGTGTAAGTAATTATTTTGTCTATTTTTCTCTACTGTCCAATAGGTTAGAAATACCACAAATATTTGATTATTGTAATTTAAATAATTTAAATATTTTTTCAAAATTAAATTATTTTCTTTTAATATTCTCTTTATTTTAGTAAAATTTATAATTTTATACATAAAATTCTTTATATTTCCAAATATATCATATATTATATTAAATCAACTATATATAATTATTAATTTATATATATATATATATAAATTTTGATTAAAATTTAGTAGTTTACAAACGACCCATCAATTCGCGGAAAAAGTTTGATATGTCCGCGGTATATTATGAGCTTGCTTATTAATGTGCATAAAATTGTATGTTTATACCCGCTTTATGTCGGATTTACTTGTACTTAACCTATAGATCACATATCCAATTGACATCTTTACCAATGTTAGATATTGAACACATATTATTTCCTTATTGATTGAGTTAATATACACCCGTTTATAAAAATTTAAATCACAACATATGCATACAAATATCTAAAATTTTATTAGTCGTATGTTTTATATAATAATTTAAAATAATTTGAAAATAATATCAAATAAAAATGATGGAAGAATTAGTTATCTATTACTAGTTTGGTTTAACAACGAGTAATTGTTAGATTTTTATTATTTATTTTAATGATTAATCAATTGAATTATGTTTTCAGAAAAGAAATAATTTTTTTTTCCCCTAAAAAATTCTCATGAAGTTTCTCTTAAACCTTAAAAAGATAAACCATTTTTTAAAAAAACCTTAAAAAGATAGATGAGTAATAAATTATTAAAATTATTTGTATATATTAAAAGAAATATTAATATCGAATGGCCGATTGACTAACAACAACTGAAGTGACTAGCAGTTTTACTACACTACAAAATATTCTCAACTTTTTCCCAAAAAATCTAGTAATAAATCTTTGTGAAAATAAAATGCTAGTAATAAAGAAAAATAACCAAATAGTTCATAGGAATTTAACCTATTATATAAAACTAAGTTCCCTATAATCTATAGACGTTGCTGCATACTTGCAAAACACTAATCCCCCATTACAAGCTTTTAGTTTTGTATATTTCCAATTATAAATATAAATATGCATGTATCGTTCGTCGAAGCAGACTCGCCCCTATTTGCAAAAGCTTATATATATATGACTATTAAAGGTCAGGGCAATTTCCAAAAATAACACTAAATAAACTTTTTATTTTATAAATAGCATTCTATTTTTATTTTGAACAAAAATAATAATTTTACTTAAAATTATTTTTCTTCTATAGCAAAAAATCTCTTACTCTCATATTTTTAAGATTTAGGATTTAGAGTTTTTAAACTTTAAACTCTATACCGTAAACCCTAAACATACATTTCACACCAAACAAATTATATTTTAAATTGTACAATATTTAACTTAAACAAAAAATTTAAAATTTTATGTTTTGTAAAAATTAAAATACTATTTTTATCCAAAATAAAAATAGAATGCTATTTATGAAATAAAAACTTCAACTAGTATTACTCGAGAGAATTTATCTTGTAATAATCTAGTGGCTCTTAAGATTAATTAATAATCCATCTACGTACCCGGTCAATAACCCTCAAAATTAGTGACTTATTAGAGAATGTTATAAGATTAAAAATAATTTTGATATCACCCAATAAATTACACCATTTAATATTGTCCCGTACTTAATTTATCTGAATTTTTTTTCCTATAATTCATGCAGGTAATTACTATAGTTTAAGATAACCATAATATTAAAATTGGTAGGCTATACGAATCCGATCATTAACCAGAAATCAAAGGACAAATATACTTTTTTTTAATAAGAAAACTCAAAGAGTACCAACTCAATTTCCGGACAAAAAATCTAAACTCACAATGTAAATGACCTAACAACATTATTATAGCTCATGAAAGCTAATACTATATAATTAATTCATATACTACAAACTACAAACTACAAAGAAATGAAAAGGTGGGAATCGATAAGAATACAATACATACAACTCATGGTGATGGTGATAGCATTGTGGGGTATTTAGTTGTAAAGTTATGACTCAAAACACGCTTTGTTATTTTATATTTATTTATTATATGTATTAATGATGGATCGTCATGTGCTTCGTATCCTCCTTCGACTCTCCTCCATTATTACATCTTTTATTTCATCTCATCTTTTTCATTTTTTTATTTAAATTCCCCCCCAACCTTCATTTATTCATTCCCACATCTGTATATATTTACGAATGCTAACTCTACATTAAGTTTTGGGAAAAGAATTGAAAGTGAAGCCGTAGTTTTACACATTGAAAGCCCTAGAGGCTAGAGCCATTAAGACTATGTTACGACTCCTCTATATTGGGATTCTAAAAGCTCAGTTTGATTCTCAGTTGTTTTTACGTGCCTAACTACTATTGTGAAACTCATATGTTGAATGACTATATTTGAATTAGTATGTTTAGATACTCTAAACCTAGATTCAAGATTAATTGTGTCTACTGTGCATGTGCTAGAAATCTATATATAGTGATATTGGTTAAAGTTTCTATATTTACATTTACTCACTAGTACTCTTTTTGTAATGTTGTTTTGAAGATAACTAATGTATCTTGTGAATGATTTTTGTTGGTCTATTAAAACCATTAGACCAAAAATTATATTTATAAGTCTCGTTAATTACACAATCTAGTGTTATGAATATGTTTTATGACTTTTGAGAAGAGATATGTAGCAAATAGCATTGTGAGATGATCAAATAATTTCACGTTAATGTTCTTTTTTATTTTTGAGTTGTTTGGTATATGAATAGAATTATTACTCTTTTGCTGTCAACTCCACAATTGAATTAAAATAAACATGGCTTGGTTATTCAATCATGAGAAGAAGAATTTAGATATGAAACATCTTTTCTAGACGACCAGATCAAACAATTTTTTTATTAATTCATAGTATATAGTACAGTATATCGAAGAAAAGATGAGAAAATTATTAAAACCTACCCTGATGATAATATGTCTTAACTATTACTGACTATTTATTAATTTGTACTTTAAATATAGTAAATTTTTAAGGGTATTTAGGGATCAAGGAACAAATATTTGTACAAGAATAAATAAATAAAACTTTACAATGATAAAGATGAGAATACTATTCTAAATGGAAGTAATTCAAGGAGAACTCACTGGAAAAAATCGATTTTATGTTTGGTCGAAAAGATTTAGAAATTAAAGATCCTAAATTAATTATAGTCTTGATCAGGTTTTTGAGTCCTCAATACTAAGATTATTCAAAATTTAGGGTCTTTAATTTCTAAATCTTTTCAACCATAGTATTGAGGACTCAAAAACCTGATCAAGACTATAATTAATTAGGACATATATAAAATGCTACTTCTGATGTCCTATTGTATAAGATGTTATTACGACTTGTTTTATATTTTATTTTATTAGATGTTTTACAAATTTTTATGCAAACTTTAAATACATTTTAATATTTTGTGATAACTATATTAGGCAATATTTTGTATGATTGGCTATACATATTGGAGTATTTTGTAAAGAGAAATAAATTTCTTAATATGCACATCTTTAGCATAAAATCTTATAAAATGGGAGATAAGAGAGTATGAAATAATAAACTTTAAAACATAAAAAGCACTAAACCAAAACTTACACGTCTAAATACCTATGGGGCCGACCATAATCATTTTTGTCTTTGATCACATCAGTTTCTAAAAGTCGCATCAAACTCACATGCAATCGAATTCTTCCCCTCATAGCGGCTTCTTTAATCATATCACAAAAAATGGAATAGTACTTTACTTTATATCAATTGTTGCTTTATAGGTTGGTCCCCAATTAGAATCTAAGAGGGTCTATTTAAATATAGTAAGGGACACAAAAGTATATGAGAAAGCCCGATTAGTAACCAAAATATCGGCCTATTAAACATAGCCCAAGGTTAGTGACAACGATTTGAAGTATGTTCAGCCACATTCACTAAATAAATATCTTACGGCTTCTCAATCTATGAAGGGAGGAAACTAGCAAAGATAATTACGTCGAAACGGTCTACTATCAAGCAAGAATGTTCACTACTAGTAGTAACATGTTTTAGAATGATGTTTTGTGCAACAAGGATAGACAATTAAGTAATTAACCATATCCTAAGAAATCAAACATACCCAAGCGTAACCGAAACAAAAATTTGTTAGTCATAAACTAAAAAATCAAACACAACCTAATACGCCAAATACGCACATGTAATCGCGTAAGACGGATGTGTTTAATCAAATCATATAAAGTCAAAATAATTTCCTTTTCATCATTTTCAGTTAAATTTCTTTTTTATATTACATTTAAGTGTAGTAAAACTACACTGAATAGTGAATGGAACACTAGCAAACCAAAATTTTCATCGAATCAAACTAAAAAACACTTTTAACAAAAACTCAAAACTACAAGTCTACAACTATAACCAAATCTAATTACAAATACTTTCGTTTAACTTTAGACTTTTTGTCTACAAATATAAAACCATAAACCAAATTGCAACTCCTAGTTTTAAGTAAGTGTCTCAAAACCGTAATAATGTAATGTAACAAATTTCCAAAAAGTTTTAAGAGACTGCGAGGGAAGTACAATTTGTTGAAAAAGTAACTCCTAGTATTAAAAAGCAACTTCTTCAAAAGTAAAGAGATTCATCCTAACAAGCAGTGATCTACCACATAAGAACAAGAATGAATGTTTCCATGAATAAATAGAATCCAACATAATGACAAAACAAAGTACAACAGCAAACAGACAGCAAAAAGATTCTGTTCTAATCCAAAGTAAGATCAAATATTCACTTAGAAAAAACCAGAGAGTTAGAACTTTCCAAAGTCAAACGGAGTCAAAGAGTAATACAACAGAAGAGAGCACAAGATGACAAAACAACTCAAAAGCATTCATAAAGATAAAAATAAGCTGAAACTAAAATCATACCACTCATCCAAAGTTGAACAACATAAGAATCCTAATAAACACAAAGGAAACTGGGAAAATATAGCAGTCAAGTGAGAGATATTATCCCTACAAACTGATCTAAACACATAAAAGTAGAAATTGAGGTTCCAATAACACAAACACAAAGCATAACCAGAATTTTTAGTTTTTGGTCATAATCTAAGCAAGTTTACATTCTCAAATCTGAGTCAAGTCAATGGCAAGAACTAGACGCCTCAGTCGTCGCCTTCTTCCTCCTGCAAAACAAAAATCCAAAGGAGACCCAAAGTCAAACATCAAAACACATTGTCTAAGTCAACATAAACCCAAAGGAATAGAATTAAGTCTAAGTCAAAAACCTCATCGCTTCCTGCTTCATCCACTTCAGACTTGGATTTGTCAGAGTCATCTTCTTCACCTCTATTGGTTCCACTAGCCTAAACCAACGATATATTCATATACAGTAAGGACTAAAACAACTCAGTCTCTTGAAAATGAAAGCTATTCAAATCGTAGAGTCAATACCAGTTTCATGTTGTACTGTTGCATAGTCTTAAGATATTCAGTCTTTCTGCTCTCAGCTTTAGCTACATAAGGCGCTTTATCCTGTATTACAGATTCAACAAAAACCAACAAGTTATAAGTATATATCTACAAGACCTAATTCAACAAAATCAAACATTTCAATGGCATACGAGTACTCACATCCTCAGTCATAGACTTCCACTTAGCTCCAGCAGCCTTACCAACCTGATAATACAAACTCATATGAGTATAAGTTCCACCAAAACCGATTTCAAATTTACAGATCTGAGAAAATTTTCCAGAAATTTATACTCACAGTGGCGACGGATTTGTTATTAGGATTCGCAAGGTTGAACTCTTTTCGGAAATCCTCCCTTAAGATCAACAGAAACAGATTTAAGAAAATGATGAAATCAAAGAAGTTTGAAATTCAAATCGGAAGAGATTCGTGAATTACAGGAAGACGAAGAAAGCACTTGGAGGTCTCTTAGGTTGATTTGGATCTTTCTTAGTCTTCTTCCCAGGCTTTCTACCTCTAGTTTTCAATCTAATTAATCCAAAACGAAAAATAAGAAAATTGAAGATTCAAATAAATCTAGATCTCAGATGTATAGAGAAAAACGAAGAGCCGTGAGAAGTAAACAGAACCTGGAATCAGTGCTCGTTGCTTCAGCTTTCGATTCAACACCTTTCATCTTCGAGTTCTGCGATAGAAGAAGAAGAAGAATCGTTAGAGAATCGGATGACTCGGACTGAGTTTGGCGAAATGGTAGGAGCGAGTTTTACCTTAGGGTTTTTTTTTTTTTTTGGGTTTGACGAGAGCGTATGAGGAATAAGGTTTTTTTTTGGGGCTTTTGATGGGAATAAAATAATAATTTGATTTTAAAAAATAAAAGCAGATTGAAATTTCACACTGTGGCGGGATTTTATATGAAGGAGCGAAATTTTTTGCCACGTAGAGAGAAATTAAGAGCAACGGACGGAATAGTGGATTGTTCTCTTCGAATCTTGACCGTTCGTTTAACACGTGTACTTGATTTTGTAGATCTCCCACCTTTAATTGCATTTATTATAAATTTCTTAAATGATAAAAGATTAAAATGAGAATTTCAAAGAATACATGTACCAAGATTGTTTTTCTAAACAAAATATTTTACTTTTTTTACTAACAAATGAATAGGCTTTTTTTAATTTGTTATAATAAATACAATCTTATCAACATTTTGGTTAAAAACATGCCAGGCACATATGATAGATCTATAAAACCCACAAAGGCTCGAAAGTTGTCTCCGTCCAACGATGGGCGAAGAAGATATCAAATATTATTTCTCCTGTAAGATCTACATGCATGGATATTGTTAGTTTAGATTTCATCTGATAGATCCCTAATTGTTTGGTTTTGTGAAGCGGGTCACATACATGTCTTCTGGAACTTGGAGGACTACCCAATCCCTTCCGAGTTTGATTCGATTTATCCTAATATGACATCAGCTCTTCATCGAATGAGTTTCCATGGTTCGTTTTTAATTCACGCGTATGGTGGTGACGAAGAACCCAAACTCGTGGCCAAACCCCAAATTTCTTACACCACAAATCTGGATGAAGATTCGGTTGCTACTGAGATGTCTCTCGACATGATTGATTTGGCAAAGTGCAATCCAGATCCAAAAAATATAGTGGTAATCGACAAAAAAGACCCAGAAAGTGAGTTTCACAGGGTTCTTAAATGTTTGAAATCGAGAGGTTTCTATATATAAAATCTCATTTTCTATATTACATATTTTTATATTAGTTTTATTTCATTTTTAATACACAAATTCAATAAATAAATATAGTTACTTTTTAAATAAAATTAGATATTTTCTGGTTTAATTATATGAAATCGGGTTAAATTTTATTTAAAGTTAAAATAAAATTAAATATTTGTTGGTGAACAATTAACCAATGAAAACCAGAAATTATTTATATTTATGATGTATGTTTGTGAAAAAATTAATATAATATGTTAGCTCTGATGGTAGTGTGTCTTTATGTTCATCAAAGAAGTGGAGGGTTCAAATTCTGGTAGTAGACGTCCTCTTGAAAGGGATCAGAAATTCAAACTGACCAAAATGACGTTGTTCTGAAAGTTAACGGAAAATTTAACCCCGTTAGTTTTTTTTGTCAGTGGATTTAACGACGTGTTTTAAACAGCCCGGTCAAAAAAAGTTTCTTATTAAATTTGAAAGTCAATAAAAATTTTAACGTTTAAATGATATTTTCAAAGTTGAGGATTAAAACGTTCTCATTTTGAAAGTTCAGGATTTTTTTATAACATTTTTCCCATTCTACAAGTGTCACTTTTAAATTGGTTTGAACATTTTTGCCAATAAATTTTTAATCAAATAATTAAATAAAATACTATTAATTTGTTTTTGAGAAACTATTTTTGAGAAACTATCGTGGGTTCTACTGTTAGAACTGCTCTTACCCTATTATAAGTTAAGTTTATAAATATTATTTGCAAATTTGCACATTTTATCTATGTAAATTGTGAAGAAATTTACGGAGGAGATTTATGGGGGCAACTGGGTCTCCCAAAATCAATTTACATCCGCCCTGTATGGATTACTTAGGAAATTTAGCTGTATAACTTGGTTATTATATAAAAACAAAGTACTTTTGTCCAAAGAAAAACAAAAAACGATGCTAACTATGAGTTTGGGCAGAAAATACAAATGATTTTCTAAGAGATCTATTTAGGTACTCAAATGTATTTAATTTGGCACAATTTTTAACAAATTAGATATATTTCTCTGTATCAAAGTAATGATTTTAATAGCCAACAACATAAACTAAGTAAAACAAACACTTAGGAAGACATTAACCATATAAACCCTCGACACCTTCCATTCCATATGCTAAGAAAACGAGGCGCCTTGCAAAAAATGTAATCATAAAAGTTGAAAAATCATATAATTATGCCCATTAATAAAAAAAAAAACAAATGCCTTAACGTCATCAACAGTCACTGGTCTCCCCCCTAACCATTACAAATGCAGTGTGGATGCTAGTTTTCATCATGATGCACCTATTATAGGCACTGGCTGGATACTCCGCGATCATCGTAGCACATAATATATTGGCAGGCTCTACGCAACTCCGCCAAGGCTCTAATTCGTTAGAAGCAGAAGGTTTGGCCTTACTGCATGCTCTACAGGCTCTATGGTGTAGAGGTTTTCGACAAGTCATTATGAAATGTGATTGCAAGAAATTATATGATTTCCTCAACAACATAAGTTACAATGTATCGCTAAACCTTCTTTTGGTTGATATCCGCAGTTGGGCGGATAAATTTACCACTATCTCGTTCTCTTTGATACCCCGTCAATGTAACCAAGTAGCATATAAGTTAGCAAAGCTCGCACATCAGCAGGATGTTACAACAATTATTTAACACTATCCTCCAAAAATGTTAAGGAGATTTTTATTTCAAAATTATGTAAACCATTCTTAAAGTTCTTTAATAAAAGACGTTCCCAAAAAAAAAATTGAAAACAAATGCAAAATCATATAGATTGTCCACATTGCAAATATAAATAAAAAATTACTAATGTGGATGCTCTGATTTTATTGGCTCACAAATTTATCCAATATATAATAAAATTTTAAAACATTAACTAGTATCACAATACTTAATATTTTATTTGTTTATTAAAAACCATATTTAAAATTACTAATAAAAATGTATCTAGAGAATCTATATAGAGAACTAGGGTTAAATTCCGCGCATATATGCGCGGTCAATAAATTATAATTGACTTTAAGGATTTTCATATTTTAAGGTCAATAGTGTTGTTTTAAACTTTCATTTTATTATAGTTGTTAAGTTTTAAATGAATGGTGTTATTTAATTATATTTTTATACGATTAAAATCTATGACTTGATGTTGATTCAATTTAAGAGTTTATATGGCTAATCTGTAAATAAATTTATAAACAAAAGTATTATTTGGTTTAGTGTTTGTAAATCCTTTTAATAAGAGATTTTAAATAAAAAATTAATTAAATGCAGTGAAGTTATTTTTGGTGTTTAATAGTCACAAACACGGTTAAGTTGCCTTTAGGCAAATCGCTCCATCTTAGCTTCCCGAGCTACTCTGTTGACTGAGTGAAGTCTAAAATGTGATCAACTATTTGGAAAGAGATTCCAAGATTCTTCCCAAACTCATAAATTTTCTCTGTTAAGTCAGTCTCCATTTGGCTGAAGATGCAAGCTCATTTGGTGTTTGCAGCCACTACAGATGATGTCTTGTAGAAACTATTAGGTAACTAACAAAAAAAGTAGTCATCGAACTTAGTGTCACAGTCAAATACACTTTGACTTCTGCTCTGTCTCTCTGTTTGCAAAGTTTTTGATCACTTGAAAACACAAAATAAGGTGGGACACATATTTATTTGGTAAAATAAGGCTCACAACATAACCTCATAAAAGAAATAAGAGTACCATGATGCTTGAGCAAACATGAAATTTTCAGCTAGTCGCTACTTTAGTACCATACAGCTCGTGAGCTGTGTTTCCTTTCCTGTAATTTCACAGAGAGTTTTAACCAAACCAAACATTGATTTCAAGAATAAATATATGTATCATCATAACAATGAATGCAGTGTGAATAATCTAACATGCCATCATGTAGCTTGCAGTGTGAATAATCATATCGCCGATGTTCTCCTGTAAGTTCCCTGCAGCAAAAAACAACTAAAATTTGCTGAGCCACATATATCAAAACCGGGTTTTCCGCACCAACAATGTATACAAAATTAAACATTTTGATAGTCCTCTAGGTCAGTTCTAAATACTAAACAGATGCATACTATTTGTCAGAAATAGGTCCTGAGAAATACTAACTGACAAAAGATTGTCATTCAATGTCTGTAGATCATCAGCTACTAAGTCAAACAGATTTGCAAACAAAATTGGTTGTTTTGAATCTTGCCTCAAATTGAAAGTCACTGATTTAGCTTGACCAATACCTACAATTCATCATCATTTCTCATGAAGCATAATCATAAACTCATCACTCTTGAAGAAATCTATAATTATTTGCAGACCATTCACCCCTGGAAAGACATTCACAAAATATGTTTAGCCTGTGCATCCTTATGTGCATTCTTACATAATAAATACAAAAATAAATGTAGAAATGGACGGAGCTATCATGTGAATTGATGACAAAAAATAAATTCCAGTGTCTCTGAGCTATCTTGTGAATTTTAAGAAAAAAACATAAATTTCAACATCTTCACATTGACATCTGTAGAAATGGATGGAGAATGATTTGAAATGACTCAAAGTAAGCGAAACTTGAACATTACTTATTACATACTCAATATCCTCAAACTAATCTAAAATGTAAAGTTCATGATCTGTGATTCAAAATAGCACCTACAAAGAAATTCAAAATTTCTTAATCTCTAAGAATCGAAATCCCTTCATCTTACAAATCTGACTACAAATCTTTCCAGAGAGTTTCTTCTCCTCAGCTGGTAGGATACCAGGATAAGCACGTCCTTTGATGCTGAATCTTTGACTTCAAGAACCTTAGTAGAAGGTCTAGATCTTCTATTTATTATTGACATGTTTATATTAATAACATTGAAATTTGTATTGATTATAGCACTGGTAAGAACTTGGAACATCCTAAATGATAAAATGTTCATAATCCAGCTTAACTTGTGAAAATAGATATTGCATAGGGCAGATAAGAAGGGTAAAATGTCAAGGACCTTATAAATAACGCCGAATATGATATAATTTTCACTCATGTTGATGGGGGAAGCGAGGGCAAAGATTCATTCAACCCTCCAACAACCTACTTGGTTCATGAGAAGTATCATAACCAGAGAGATTTGAAAGTTAATTTGAAAACTATAGTCACAATACTAAAACTGTTATCAATAACAAAAATTAGAGGTTTCTTCATACCATCACCAGACGTACCCTTGGCATCTCAAAAATGTAGGAAGTAACAGAAAAAAAAAATTAAACCAGCCAAACAGAAAAGGAAGGAAAACAAAAAGTCAGAAAACAATCAATGAGGTATATAGTGTGCGTACTTGAAAGAAAACATGCACCAACATACATCATTTGAGCAATGAGTAAAAACTTTTATTTTTATATCACTGTCACCCAAATAAGCATTCAAAGGAGACTGAAATTAAAGCAGTAGATTGATGAACTTACAAAGTTTAAAGTCTCCCCCACACAAAATATGGCTTGTACATTTGCATGATTAAATGTTACAACATCAGGGGCCTTATGCAGGAAAAAAGAGAGAGCATATTTAGAACATCCATAGGAAATGTGCATCTGAAATAAAATGAAATCAGATACTTACCAAGGGTCCAAGAGAATACTTACAGAAGAATACGAAGAACAAGCATGATCAACGACAAGCCACTATGGACGGTTGATAAAGTAAAGTCCAACATATGATCACTGGTAGAAGAAAAATAGAGTTTTGAGTCAGCTCCCAAAGTCAAAATCTATAGAGTAGAACTGCAAATTTACTAACTTTTACATCTCACATAGAATTGCAAGATAAAATAACCAATTCAAAAGATCTCTGCATCTGGAGCCATCTGACAGTTGTTAAGTGAAGATTGATGTGCCTATTTATACTAAGTTCCGATCATCAACAGTTTCACATAAAAAAATGGAAACAAAACAACAAACAAAAGGGTTACGCTGAATCTATTCACGACTCAAGATCAAGACTTGGAAATGGCTGATACATCGCAGAAAAACACCATTCTTCAAAAGTCAGACCTAGAGGAAGGAGGAGAAGCAAACTGTTAATCAACCTTTTTAATTACGTGCTTGAGTTTAATGTGCAGTATTTTATTTATTCGTTTCAAATTGCACTATATAGGATTAGAAGTGTTAGATCGTGGATTTATTGCATTGGTTTCTAAGAGAGGAGATGAAGATAATAGGTAAAGCGTTAAAGGTGTTTGGTGGCGTGGATCTCTTGTAGAGTCTCAAAACTCTCGATTGAAATAAAAGCTGACGTGGCAAGTTTTTAGACAAAGATGTTTTAGCTGACGTGGATATATGGAGAGGCCCCAAAACCTTTCTTTTATATATCTTACTAGGGGCTATCCCACGCTAGGAGCATGCATAGATTAAAATTTTATTAGACGGAGCTATTTATTTGATCTTGGTAAGAATATATTTTTCAAAAATATTTGATTATTCGGTGTGATATATTCATATTAAACTAATTGAAAATATCATAGCTATTAAAGATTAAAATATGATTGTTATAATGAGATCTTTCGAGCGGAAGCAAAACAATTTCCGAGCATTACTATCTCTCGAACATATCACAATTATGACTTGCGATGCAACACATTGAAAATTTATAATTGGGAATTTAAGATGACAATGATGAATTGTAATGTTGATATATATATATATATATATATATATATATATTTATCCGCTTTTTATATTCAATCATGACTTGAAAGACAAATTGTGATGGAATACCTTCTTGAATCAAACAAAAAAATCATACAAGTATTGTTTCTAAGATATCATGTGGGTAGAACCATATGTGACTCAGTGTGCTAATAAGATGCATATTTTGTTACTAAATATCTCACCCATTCACAATTAATTTGAAAAAGGATTCAAGTATACCCTGTGTTGGGCTTGGGCGTTTTGTATTGCTCTTCTACATGATTTTATAACTACAATGTTTTGCTTTTTTTACCACTAAAGAAGAACAATTCGGATTGTGTTTCTTGGTATATATAAAAATGATTTTAAGCTAATATTGAAGATATAAAATTTTGCTGGAAACCATAATAGTTAAATTACTAATAGAGTAATAGTAAATAATGAAAATTATCAGATTTTAAGAAGATTTAATTTGTTCCCCTACTTGATAAAGTTATAGGTATAAATTGTGTTCCACATAAATTTCACTTTCCAAGACGTCACATTTGATCATCTTTGTGGTCATTATCCATAAACAAAACTTTAAATGATTAAGCAAACAGTTCTGAATAAGAATTACTCATTACTAAAAGTGACGGTCATTCTAATTAAACTAAATACAATTATGTCGATGGAAACTCTTTATCTATTGTGATGAATTGCAAGCATATTTCACTCTATATCATATGGCTCTTCATCAAGTTTCCGAGACAATGTGATCCATAAGCATTCTCGTAGATAAGAATTGATATTATTCAGTTATGTTGTTTTAGTCTTTGATCCAATAAAATCAAGGAATTGACTACGAAAGTATTATACCTTGGCCTTACGGGGATGGCTGCTTCAAAATGGAATCCAAACCCTTGAGAAGTACTTGTCAGATTTTACAAAGGTTGATGATAACTGATACTATATGAATCCAAACCCTTGTATATCTTATATATAAAAGGAGGAGTTTGAGGATTCTCCTTGTGTCCACATCAGATTTTTAGGAAACTCTCTTAGTCTGCCACATCTGTTGGAAAACTGAAGTCTCTTATCACAAAGAACACAACAAGAAGTTTGATTATCAAAATACTTTGATTATCAGAATAACAGAAAATAGAGGAACAAATTTTATTGAATCAGAAACTATTTTTCATTACAACAACAATAACTTAAATAGGAGTGAAACAATACAAGTGAAGAGTTGTGTCTCTTCCATTTTGTAATTTTGACTCAATAACTATCTAATTTAAATTATGGCACTTAATACATAAACATAAACAAACTTTATAAATATTATGAAACTCAGTTACGACCAACAGTCCCCCTTAATTGAGTTTCGGTTTCACTCTAATCTTCTTCCTTAGTTCTTCAACCCTTGATATGTTGAGTCTTCAAACCATGTCTCATCATTCACGTTTGATGATTATGCTTCTTCAACTGCACTGAACAGCATGTGACCTTCATTGTCACTATCTTTGTCTGTTTCTTCTAGGCTTAGGTTCGCTCTCTCGGCCTTCCTAACCTTGCAGTTCTTCACCACGTGTCTTGGGTTGTTACATGCAAAAAACTTACACATGCATGCAAGCTAACATCCCTGTGTTGCTTTCTCCAACATTCACTCTCATTGTGATTGTCACACGTACAAAAGTCACACCATTTCTCGGTCTTATTTTGACTTTTGTCGCCACATTTGTTTCCTCTTTTTGAAACAAACTTTTCTCCATAGAACGCTCGTTCAGTTGATCGTTCTTCTCTGATACTCAAGCGTTTCTCATGCGCTTTTAAAATACCTATCAACTCTGTTACCTACAACGAAGTTAGATCTTTCATTTGCTCCACCACAGCCACTATGCTGTCAAATCTTGCGGGGAGAGATATGAAAATCTTCTGGACAATTTGGTAGTCCGTCTTCTCTTCTCCAGCCTTAATTGATTTCCCAAATAAGTTAACTTTTCTGTAAAAACTTTGATGTCTTCACCATCATTCATTTTCAAGTTTTCATACTCTCTTTGTAGAGATTGTAGATTAATCTTTCTCACTTGAGAACTTCCTTGGGAACTTTATCTCTAATGCATTCCATGCATCCTTTACACTTGTTTCTGAAGTAATTCTCAGAAAGATAACATCCGTAACTGCCGTTTGGAGTATTTGCATTGCCAACATATCCTTTGCGATTATATCATCTTGCTTCTTAGTCATCTCCTGTGTGTTAACGCTCGTTGAAACAATCGCTGGTACTCCATTCTCAATCACATCCCAAAGCTTCCTCGTCTTTAGGATCATCCTCATTGATATTCCATAAACTTTATACTTCTTTAACATCAATCTTAAGCAATTTGGTCAGGTCATCATTAGCAAGAAGACTTGTAATTACTGTAAAATTGCATGTGATATATTTTTTCTCTGTTCTCTAATCATTTGAGAAGTCACCTTTCTTTGGTTCTTCCTTTATAGCTCTTCAAAACTCTAGAAATCTCTCGATCCTCAAGTCTTCGGGATCAGTTTCTCATGGATTTTTTTCATTGATCTTAAGAAGTTTTGATTTGTACGTAATCATGTTATCTTCTGGCTTGACGTAGATTTGAGATTCAGAGCTTCAGAGAATGTCGTCGTTGAGCCAAGTGCTGGTGTTTCTTATATTTCAATTTCTCGATGAAGAGAAATTTAAGGAGTTTGTACACAGGTTAGTGTATTTTGTATATGTATGTATGCAAATCCCAATATATTATTCATTTTGTCTCTGAGTTAGGTATTTTCTACTGAATTTTTGATCAGTTTTGTTATAAATTTCAAAAAATTTGTTGTTCCAGAGTTTGAATAAGAGAAGATATGATATTTATTTTCATGAAGAAATGATCTGATTTTTGATGTTTGATTTGGGATTTGGCTGATTTTGCAACTGTTTTTTGTGTGTGTTTTCTATAGGCTTTAGAAAGAGTCGTGATTCTTCTTCAATACGAAGTATTTTGATAAGAAAATTCTCGCTGGAGGATGGGATGAAGTTGAGAAGTACTTTATGAAGATGTTATCATCAACCTTTGAGAAACCTGATAAGTACTTCTCAACTTCATCTCATTCTCCAGTGAGAATTTTCTCATCAAAATACTTCGTATTAAAGAAGAATCCCGACTCTTTCTCAAGCCTATATGAAACACACACAAAAATCAGTTACAAAATCAGAAAAATCCCAAATCAAACAGCAAAAATAGATAATTTCTTCATGAAAATAAACAATAAAATCTTCTCTTATTCAAACTCAGGAACACCAAATTTTTCGAAATGTATAACATAACTAATCAAAAATTCAGTAACAATTACATAACTCAGAGACAAAATGAATAATATATTTGGGATTTTCATACATACATATACAAAATACACTAACCTGTGTACATAGTCCTTAAATTTCTCTTGATCGAGAAATTGAAATATAAGAAACACCAGATCTCGGCTCAACGACGACATTCTCCGAAGCTCTGAATCTCAAATCTGACGTCAAGCCAGAAGATGGCACACTTACATTGAAATAGAAGATTCTTAAGATCTACGAAAAAAGCCATGAGAAACTGATCCAAAGACTCGTATCGAGAGATTTCTAGGGTTTTGAAGAGCTATAAAGGAAGAATTGAACAAGGGTGATTTCTCAAATGACTCGAGAACAGAGAAAAACTGTATCACATGTAATTTTAGAGTAATTACAAGTCTTCTCGCTAATGATGACCTAACTGAATTACTTAAGATTGATGTTAAAGAAATTTAAAGCTGACGTGGCAGACTAAGAGAGTTTTCTAAAAATCTGATG
This sequence comes from Cardamine flexuosa, assembly GCA_963555745.1. Classification (NCBI taxonomy): domain Eukaryota; kingdom Viridiplantae; phylum Streptophyta; class Magnoliopsida; order Brassicales; family Brassicaceae; genus Cardamine; species Cardamine flexuosa. The sequence continues at coordinate 20,998,890 of OY743219.1, forward strand.
TGGACACAAAGAAAATCCTCAAACTCCTCCTTTTATATATAAGAGATTGTATATATAGATGAATGATTCAAAATTAGCAATTCACATGATCATGACACATGTCAATTAAAACGATCAGATTTTGGCACGTGCTTAATTAAATAAAACTATATATTATCTGCAATAAAATAAAGAAAACTTCAATAATGAATACAACACATTTAACTTTATAAAAATAAATTGAAAATTCCTTTCATTATTAGTAAAAGGAAACTCAATAATCAATAAATATTATGTTAAAATTATCAATGATAGGATGATAACACGTGTTGGTTGATCGACTAGATTCTGACATGTGTAAAAATATTGATGTTATTTTCTTTGCTTAATCAATAGTAAAAGCCAAAATAAAATAAAATTAAATACATGATAAAATAGGTAGTTTTACTTTTTTTCCTAATATATATGTTAAGTTTTATTGTTTAGTTTTCAATAAAATTTTAACATTTATTTCTGAAATATATTTTTCACAAAACTTCTAACTAATTAAGCGAAGAAAAACTGATTGAATATATCTTGTATATCACCGATCCGATTTACTTGTACATATCTTGTATATCACCGATCCGACTCTGATAGATTTCTCTACCAATGTGGTGATATTGAATACACATTTTTCCCTTATTGATTGAGTTAATATATATCACAACATATGCATAAAAGATCTAAAATTTTATTAATCATATGTATTACATAATAATTTAAAATAATATGAAAATAATATTAAACAAAGATAATAGGAGAATCATAATTTATATTATTAAAATCAAAATATTAGATAAGTAAAAAATTGTAGAGAAAAAATATATAAAGAAATGACTGTAAATAATTAATTAGTTAAAAGGTGTTTGGATTTAAAATACGATATTTGAGTATTTGATAGTAAAAATTTAAGAGAGTGTTTGATAACAGAAATTTCTAAATTTGTACTTGGTTCCTTTTTAATAGTATAAAATTATTTATAATAATTTTCAGTTTAATTTTTCGAAAATTGAATTTATTTTAATATTTAAAATCTATGGACATTACAATATTTTAGTGGGAGATTTACCGGTTTAGTTATATTTAACCGGTACCGGTTATTTCTTTTACGTCTTTTATTCCCTGGTTATTTCGTCTCCTTTCCTCTCTCTGTCTTTCGCTTTCACAGTCAGAGCTAAAGTTCGACGGAGAATCTCAGTCGCGTCGTCAACTCTTTGTTAAAAAATAAATTTCATCTGTTTTCGATCCAAATAGTGTAGAGCTTCTCTTTTTGAGTTCTTTCCTTTTCTCTTCACGTCTCGATTTGGCAAGCTGATCTCAGGTAGGAACACACTCTTTTACCAATTTTCAACTGTTCTCGAGTTCTGGGTATTGTTAGAAATTTGATTTTCTTTCTTATTTTCTGAATCTATGTATTGAGTCGTTTGATTCATCATTCATCATTTAGGTTTTTCCGAAATTCGCAAAAACATGCAATTTTACTGGTTATAGTACTCTAGTTTCTTTTGCCGGTAACATAAAAAAAAAACCCTAAATCCATAGTGTTCTCCGTTTCTCATCTTTCAATCTATCCTAAAATCGCAGAGATTGATGTCGTAATCGCTTGGCTTCTAGTAAAGTTAGTGAATTTAAATGTTGCACACAACGTGTTCGATAAATTGCTCTGCGAAGATGTTTTGATGTTTTACTTTGCTTTATTACAGTTGTCTTTCTCTGTTTACTTTACTCATCATTTTTTCGTCGTCTTAGCTTATTGTTTCTCTGCAAGGTGAAATCATCATTTGCAGTTCTTGAGGTTTTTCTGGGGTTTAGTATAGCTGCAAGGTGAAAAGTTTGAGATTTTTAGATTAGAGTTGTGTGGGCGGTGATTAACTTTGAATTTCTTGAAATTTTTTCATTGGAGATGATTGTAAAAAAATCTGAAAGACTCTGGTTTTGTTTCTTATATATTCAATGCTCAAGGATATAACTTCTTTGGATACTCTTTCCCCCATTTTTGTGTTTGTGTGAAAAGCCAAAACTCTTTTACTAGTGACGTAGTTTCTTGATAAAAGAATTGGAATTCTTTACCTAATGTTGGAAAACACGTTAATAAAACTTTGGACTGAGCATATAAATTGTAAAATTAGTTGGTCATTATTGTTGCTGCTTTGTTACATATGAACTGTTTAAGATGATACATGTTAATTAGTAGGTACTGTTAAGATGTGTAGAACTAGTTTTTCCATCTTGGATTGACATTATTGTTGCTGCTTTGTTACATATGAACTATTTAAGATGATACATGTTAATTAGTAGGTACTGTTAAGATGTGTAGAACTAGTTTTTCCATCTATTAAACGATGGCGTGTGCTGTTAATATATCTTGTTTTCACATTTTACTGACAAATGTTTTGAATGTTTTTCTATTCCCTTAGAGCTGAAGATATTGGAAGGTGGAATCTCAAATGGCTGAACGTCCTGGTCAAATGAGACGTATGGGTGGTGGCATCAGTCAACTGCTAGAGCAGATATGCGGATTTTCGAGAAGATGTTTGTTTCGGGTCTTATCTATGGGTCCTTTGCCTAATCATCTCGCCTTTATCATGGATGGTAATCGGAGATATGCAAAGAAGCGCGGTCTAGAAGACGGGTCTGGTCATAAAGCTGGGTTTTCTGCGCTTATGTCAATGCTACAATACTGCTACGAGCTGGGTATCAAATATGTAACCATATACGCATTTAGCATAGATAATTTTAGAAGAAAACCTGAGGAGGTTGAGTCTCTAATGGATTTGATGCTGGAAAAGATAACTTCTCTGCTTGAGAAAGAGAGTATTGTTCATCAGTATGGGATTCGGGTCTATTTTATCGGTAACTTAGCGCTTCTAAATGACCAAGTGAGAGCTGCTGCAGAAAAGGTCATGAACGCTACAGCTAAGAATAGTCGGGTAGTGCTTCTAGTCTGCATTGCATATAACTCGACAGATGAAATCGTACAAGCTGTGAAGAAATCTTGTATTGAAGCGTCTGGTAATTGTAAACATGAGGATACAGATAGTGGTATAGAAGGAACAGATACGGAGAGCCAAGAGAAGAGGATACAGTTGGTGGAAATTGAAAGGAATATGCAGATGAGCGTGGCGCCGGATCCTGATATACTCATGAGGAGTTCAGGAGAGACGAGGCTGAGCAATTTTCTGTTATGGCAAACAGGTAACTCCCAGCTCTGCTCTCCGGCTGCTCTGTGGCCTGAAATTGGTCTGAGGCATTTGGTCTGGGCTATATTGAACTTCCAGAGAAACTATTCATACTTGGAGAAGAAGAAGAAACAATTGTGATTGTCCTCAAGGATATATACAAAAGCTCTCATTTCGTTTTGGCTTTTAATTGTGATACTATCAAAAGGAAACATAGAATAAGCAATGTATGTTTACACGCCAACTCATTTGAGACTCTCTTTTAACATCCTTTTGATTGGGTCTTGATTGGATCCTTTAGAATTCCAAGCAATACAACCAAATCGTTTATTGAATTGAAACAAAGAACCTTAACCGAAGACAATGTTCCCAAACATGTTAACCGTGTGTTACCAAAATTAGATTCTAAAGCAAAATTTAGATCGTTTACGGTTCAGTCCTTGATTGCAATAAGTAAAATTTCGGTTTAAAACCTGAAAACCGGGATTGATACCTAAACCGTACCGGGCGTGAACTTTGGTTCGGTAGGTTAGAGGTACACTCGGGACCATTGCAATTGAACCCTAAAAAGTTGCGACTCAACTCTCTGCAAAGATGCTTCTACTTGTGGCTTAAAAAGCCATGATTTCGAGTGTTTTCAATGGCGGGCTTCATTAAGCGCAAAGGAAACATATTATTTCGGTCTCAAACCCTAACTGCTGTCTACTCTAAGGTGGGTCATTTTTCCCCTTTCTGCTCTCGTATTTGGTTTGTTAATCTCTTTGCGGCAATTGGTCGAACACTTCATCTGCGTGTTTCTTCTGGCCTCTAGTTACTGAGAAGTAATTATACGCTTGCTGAGGGAGTCATGAAGAAGTGTTCTACCATTCGTCCAGTTATTGATGAAGATATAAATTCAGGTACTTTTGTTATTTTTTGTGATACTACTAAGTTCGTTTGGACGTAATCATATTTCTAAAGCTAAAGGTTGTTCCTTTTTATTTTTTATGGATTGTTTTAATAGTTGATAGATCGAAGTGGAAGAAGGTACGAGCAAGTGATGCTGGAATTAGAAATTCAATGATCCCTGATTCTTCTTTGAATGTCTTGAGACTTCTTAGACGTCAAGGTTTGTGTTTTATATCTTTGCAGGTTTATTGTTAGCATTGTTGTAGTAGAGTTAGAAGAAGCTGAACTGTTTTGATCATTGTCTTAGGTTTTGATGCATACCTTGTTGGTGGATGTGTAAGGGATTTGATACTGCATAGAGTGCCAAAAGACTATGATGTTATCACTACTGCTAATCTTAAACAGGTTTATTGGCTTGATTTTCTGATTATGTTACCTTGTTTAGGACCTTTATGTTTTGGTTATTGCTTCATGCGTCTCGTTCCTTTTTATAGATCCGGCGGCTGTTTCATCGTGCTCAGGTTATTGGGAAACGGTTTCCTATTTGTCACGTATGGATGGGAGGTTCGATAATTGAGGTCAGTTTCCTGAACTTTACATAGGTTTTGATCTTATAGTTTTGGCATTTAATCTTATGTATTCCTTGACACTCGTCTTTTAGGTGTCCAGTTTTGATACCGTGGCACTAAATGACTGTGAGCTTGAAAATGATCTAGGGATTAAGTCCAAAGAGAAAGATGGTGTTCCACAGAATACTGAGGAAAAAAAAAGTAACAGCCTCTTTGAAACGTATTCTGGTGGCGATGTAAAAGATCGCAATCTTTGGAGGAATAGCTTGCAGCGGGATTTCACAGTTAACAGGTGCCGTTTCTGAAAATTTGGCTTGTACTGATTTATCATACTCACCAACTTACTTGTGGTGGTATTAAATCTTGGTGCAGTTTGTTCTATGATCCCTTTGAGTTTAAAATTTATGACTACGCCAATGGAATGGAAGACTTGACGGATCTTAAGGTGACTAACTTAGCTTACTCTTTCTGGATACATCTACTTTTGTTTCTTATGTTATTAACCATTGTTCGCTAACGAAAATGCAGCTTCGTACACTTGTCCCTGCACATTTGTCATTCAAGGAAGATTGTGGTATGCCTTACTTATTGTCCTCACGGTTTTGTATAGACAAGGTGCTTTATGTAGTTTAATGTCTTAACCATTGTGCTATGGTTTTATCCATATACAGCTAGAATTCTTAGGGGGTTAAGAATTGCAGCACGATTGGGTCTATCATTATCAAAAGATGTTGAGACTGCAATACCTGAATTTGTATCTTCCATAGCAAATATTGGCCAGGTACTTTGACTGCTTGAATTTGGATATATACTAGGAATCACCTCCTTTATGTTGAATAATATGCTCATGGTCTTAGCTATTAAAATCATGCTCTGTCTTTGCTCAGTTTAGAATAATCATGGAAATAAATTATATGCTTGCGTATGGAGCTGCCGCTCCTTCCATCCTTCTTCTCATGAAGTTCAAACTACTTCACATTTTGCTTCCTTTTCAGGTATGCCATTTGCTTAGTCTCAATCTTCAAACTAAAGTTTTGTATTCCTTTTTAACTTGGATGAATGTGAATTTCAGGCCGCTTACCTGGATAAAGCTAGTGAAACATCTCTATCAAGTTCCTTGATGCTAGTGGTACGTGATGTCTTCCTGCAAGGAGCATTTTTCTTATGTACCCATTTTGATATTTCTGAGTTTGGTTCATTGTTGATGTAGAGGTTATTCTCCAATATGGATAAATTGGTTTCCTGTGATCAACCTGCTGACTCCAAACTATGGTGCGTTATATTTTTATATCGATAGGAACACAAATCTTCTTTTCAATGAGTTTCTGATTAATGTCCTGATTTGTTTTGAACAGGGTTTCTGTGTTGTCTTTTCACATTGCACTAGTGCGTAACCCTCAGGAGGCTATCGTAGTGCGCGCTTTCGCCGCTTTGCTCTACCATGGAAACTGGAGCAAAGCTGTTGAATTTGCTAGAGAACATGAAAATTCAGTACTCGGATACGCTCCCGAGGTATCTAAATATTCGAGAAAGATATCTGATGAAGATCTTGCAGAAGCAGTTTCAGACTTCACATATGTATTAAAAGATGCTCAATATGTTCTGACTGAAATGAAGGCTCTCCGCGAAGCCCTACACGTATACCCGGATTTCAAATTCTCTGGTCTGGTAAGTACAAAGTGCATTTTGACTACGATAGGATTCAATGAGTTAAGATATACTCAGTTTATAATTGATATGTTGGTTTCTCAGATGTTTATACCGAAGAAAAAGGGGAGAGATGTAGCAGACGGGTTTGGGAGATTGAGTGATGTGGAAACATATGAAAGCGAAAAAGAGGGATGCTCTATTGACTATCTCTCACTTGGGAAGGGAAAGCCATCGGAAGTAAGATTTGTTCTTGGCAAAATCATTCTGGACACTATAACAGAAGGTAGCAACATTGGAAAGCTAAAATCAGTCAAGAAGAAACAGAGCGCCATAAACCAAACTTCTCCATTGGCTTTCATCGATAAGGTGGAGGAGTTGGTCGTCTCTAAACCGTCAAAGGAGGATAACAACGGTCAAGCTTCAGTCCATGGCTCAATCGAATCATCTGTTCTAAAGATTTTGACGAGGACGAGTGAAGAAAGTGAGTACAAGAATGACCAAGAGACTGAGGTATGTTCAAGTATCCTCTCTGGCCCAGAAAAGACTCAAGATCAGTCAGTAGTCCAAAAGCTGAAAAGACGACATAACAAAGAAGCACCAGGCTCCGAGCCAAAGAGTTCAAAGAGGTCAAGATCAGATGAGCCAGAGGCGGTTGGAAGTCTATCTGGATCAGTAAAGAATCAGACTGAAGTCCAAAAGAGTGACAAGTGTGGCACAAAGGCACCAATCTCTGAGCCGCCTAAGCAAAAGAATTCAAAGAATCGTTCGAAGGAGACAGCAAAAGTGAAATGCAGCGACATGCCTATGAAGGAGATTCAAGATGGCTTCGTAACTGACAAATCTATGAGCAATCTTCTAAAAGTTATTGAGAAATCAGGTAAGCAAGCGACTAGCAAAGAGGAGAGTGACTTGTTATCATCTGAGAAGAAGAAAAGACCAAGAAATCTCTCAAGTCTCTTCAGGTGAAAATGAAACGGTTCCCCCTACAAATGACTGGAGACCCTGAAGTCAAGATGGAGACCTCTTGACAACAAGTCCAAGGGTCTCCATTAGCCTCACTCCATAAATTTTATCTTCTTTTGAGTTGGTCACTGGTGGAGAGAAATTTTTGCCTTGAGTAATATAATAGATGCAAATTAGATGTTTATTTTGTATCTTTGTTTGATTTAGAATCAAATAATTTTATCACATTAGATATTCTCACAAATTTACATCCTTATGTTCTTTGGATTCGGATTCTGTTAACTATACATTTACTCTGTTTCGATTTCAAATTTGCTTTTAGATGTCCTAATGGTTAATGGTGTGAAATGGAAATTATATAGTTATTATGATTGAAAATTTAGTAGATGGTGCAAAGCCATGTATCAATTAGAGGATTGTATTACTTACTTTCTTGAGATATTCCCTCAAGTAGCACCAAAATAAGTTTCTTTATGGTACTCATCTCTATTATCGCAAAACACACATACACACACCCAATACATCACAAAAAAAGTTCAGAACGTTTATGACGTTTCACAGTACATTTCCAAAACAACGAAAAGAACAAATAAACTTCTCACCACGTAAGTTGAACCTCAAGTATACATAACTCTTGCAGCGGCTGTCACATCCATAGCAAATTGGTCGAGTGTTACTACTGTTGCAAATAACTATCACACTCAAATATCCTTTATAGAACTTGTAGCCTGGCTTCATATAACTAGATTTCCCAAATACACAACTCGAATGAACAGTGGTGTAAGTTTTGTTGCATGTATAGAACCATCTGCTTGGATCTAGTTCTTTTTCACACACTTCGCACCAATATGTTTCATCCGAGACTTCTCCATAACAAAGGGAGAGAGGAAGTGCATCACATTTTTGGTGTAGCTGATCTGGAATGGTGGCACATTTAAAACATACAGCAAATTTGCATAGTAGAGTACATTGTAGATAGTTGTTACCACTACATTTATGACCGCAACCGTTACAGAAAATCTTGAACTTCGCATCAAAGATAGGGATGAATAAGGGATGCTCATGACTTTTGTGGGTGAAACAATCAGGAACTAAGATGCATCTAACATCTACCTGAAACTTTCTGTGATTGCGAACCTCACAATTGTTTTTGGAGCATTTGTACCTAAAACCAGAGAACGGTCGAGAACAAACCAAACAATCTATGAATTTGTAGTCATCTGAAGGGGACGGGTCCAAGAAAAGAGGGTGATGATGTATTGCATGATCTATTTTTCGAGGAAGATTGGCACATACCTCGTGGAGGAAAAAATCACATTGCACGCAGTTGTAGAAATCGCGAGAGTCTATATGAAGGACACACGCTTGGCATTGCTTTTCCGCGTCTCGAACACCATCGTACTTCTCAAGGTTTAGATGATGTTCATGACAAAAATACTTTATCAAACCATCACTAACTTTCTTAAATGGCTCAATATCTTCAGTAGTTTCACCAGAGTCTTCAGGATCCCATTCGAGTTCACTCCCATCCCATACTTTTTTATGTGTTGCACATTTGGAATGGACTACGTAAGTGCAATCATCATGACTGCAGGAATACTGACCATACTTGATATCCACAGTCTTGTAACAAATACGACACAACGAAAATTGGGGTGAAAGAAAAGGAGTGTGAAAAAGACGATGAGGGTGACGAGTGATTTTTATGACGCGTGGTAAGTCTATACAACTCTCATGTACCACATAATTACATTGAAAACAAGTGTAACTTGGGTCAGGTATTTTTACCACCCCACATGCATCACAAGGAAGCAAAAGTGGTCGAGGAAGGAAATTAAGTGAATGGTGATGGCTTTTTGGAGCTATGATTGTTGGAAGTAGAAATGTTTTGGAACAAGACGGATCTAAACAAAAAGTACAAACAGAGCATCTGTAGAAAAATGCAAAATTCTTTAAACTTCGTCCACACCAAGTGCACTTATCGAAAGTGTTACCATGGTTAGGTATGCTTAAGTCATCATGCACATTTGTTCCCATGCCATAGCACTTATGTATATTGGAGGCATGTATGATTCTTGCCTTAGGGTTTAAAACACTGAAAATGAGAGGATGTTGTGGATGATAAGGATGTGTCATTTTCCTTGGCGACAAATGACAACCATCATGAAACTCTACATCACATGTGGTACAATAGTAGTGGAAGTGCTTCAATTTCGTTAGAATGTTTGGGGTTTCTCCGCCGCTATAACAACCAGCCGGAGTGTCTTTGCCAGCTCGACGGGAGAGGGTATGAGGTTGCCCTGGATGAGACAGACGACATATCATCAGCTTTTCTATTTCGCTAGATAACATTTTTTACTTCTTTGATTGTTTTTTTTTTCGAACTTCTTTTTGAATGTAATGATCAAATATGTGTGTGTCTATATCAATGTGTATGTGCACGGAAGTAATCTAACTACCGCCATATTTTCAAATAAACAATAACTTTATGATACAGTTCTGTATTATATATTAAGCCTATTAAGAATGATTCAGAGTTTATATAACCGAAAACAAAAGATATTGACCTAAGTAGTACAGGATAATGTAACTTGTTTTAGAAAACATTGTGACTTATTTTTTCCATTAACATGTTTCCATGTTGAGAAAGAAAAAAGAGCCAGACTGTCGTGTACTTTAAGGTGTCCCATGGGTTCTACAATCTTTTGTTAACCTTTAGCTATGCTGTTCGCAAAATCAAAAGAATCCACACTACATGCTTAATGAAAAATAAAACTCTATATTATTAAGAAGGGGAAATTTATATATATGCAACTTGTGATAAAAATTGTTATCGACTTTTTCCTCAAACATCTATCCAGACTGTCCATTTATGAAATGAAATTAACAATATCAGTAAAATAAGACAAAATAGTTACAGACTATTTCCATCTGCTTTAGAATAAAATAGAAGGGTAAAAAGTCTTCGTTTATTTAGAAGTAGAGGGGAACACTATCTACGTTAATAAGTGAACAAACCTGAAGCCAGAGTTTCTCCATGACCATGTCTTCTGAACATAGTGCGTGAACATCAGAGAGCCTTTAGGAGCCATGAATAATTCTAGTGAATTAAATCTAGTGAATTTTGAGCCAGAATCCACTTATTGACATGGCCCAAAACCCACTTATAGTGTGGCTTTATTTTGGCTTGAACATCAACATCAGAGAGCCTTTAGGAGGACACCAATTTTGTTCGTCTTCTTGAAATCTGTCTTAAGAATGTTATAATTAAAGGAAAACTACACAATTGAGGCGGATCTCTGGAGACCCGAGTTTGATCCGACGAGAAGTAACAATAAGTTGGTTTTGGTGGTTGGAGCTATTAGATTATCAGCTTCCAACTAAAAATCAATTGGCAATGAGTGAAGTGTTTCATATCATTTATAATTCACTTAAGATCTTTACTCACATCCAAAGTGAGACATTATCCATAATACACTCCTTCGAGATGATGGCATTTTTAGCCATTGATCTTGGTATGTTTCCGACATGGATAGATATGCCAAAATTGTAGATTGGACCGATTATGGATTGTATTAGACATTGTGTGATCGGGCTCTAATACCATATTAAATTATAGATTTTCAACTCAAAATCAATTGGCAATGTGTGGAATGACTCATATATTTTATGTATCACTTAAGATTTATACCCATATCAATGTGATAAATAATCCCTAATAGGAGCTGCCTACTCATACTTATCAAAACATACATATTTTTCATATATTTTTCAAGTGGATTGAGATTTTTTAAATATAAATCTATATATTATAGCAAACCCATTTTTTTAGTCTGCTGATGTCATCCTTTTTAATCTAACGGTTAAACTTTGTTTGACTATGAATCCTATGGTTGTACTTTATCCTAATAAAAGATTCAATGAACCAAGAAATCTGTTATATCTACTACACTATTAAAAAAGGGTGCATCTAAGATGTATTGCAAACACTTTAAAAAATCAAATTTAAAAATATTAAGATTAAATCCGTTTCCAAACACTCTCACTAAACCTATTTCCAAACAAATACTTATGCTATTAAATAAATATAACCTATATCTCCTTCGTTTATGTTATTTATCAATTGATCTTTTCAAGTCCAATTACAAATCAAAGCCAATATTAAATATATGACCCAACTTATTAAAAGAATTTTTTATAGCCTATTGACAATTATAATACGCTTTTTTACAGACAAAAAGTGAAGATTATAATCTTCAATATTATCAAAATGATCAAAAAATTTGCCAAGATTAAAAAATTACCTATATCAAAATTATCAAAAAATATTACAATGACTAAAAACTTACCTATATAAAAATTTTATTAATAATAATTGGATTTCATATCAATCAGAAATTATTATCGAAATTTCCGATTACGTTTTTCAAATTTAATCAATCAAAAATGATAATCAAAATTTCAGATTATACTACACTATTAAAATAGGGTGCATCTAAGATGTATTGCCAAACACTCTAAAAAATAAATAAAAATATTAAGATTAAATCAGTTTCCAAACACTCTCACTAAACCTATTTCCAAAAAAATACTTATGTTATTAAATAAATATAACCTATATTTCCATCGTTTATGTTCTTTATCAATTGATCTTTTTAAGTCCAATTACAAATCAAAGCCAATATTAAACATATGATCCAACTTATTAAAAGAAAATTTTTATAGCCTATTGACAATTATAATACGCTTTTTTACAGACTATTAGTGAAGATTTTAATATTCAATATTATCAAAATGATCAAAAATTAAAAATATTAAAAATTACCTATATCAAAATTATCAAAAAATATTACAAAGACCAAAAAAATTACCTATATAAAACTTTTATTAATAATAATTGGATTTCATATCAATCAGAAATTATTATCAAAATTTCTGGTTACATTTTTCAAATTTAATCAATCAAAAATTATAATCAAAATCTCAGATTATATTAACTACTAACTTTTCCTGAAAACAACTTATACATTTGTAAATCATATCAATCATATTTGAATTAATAACATAAATTCCAATATCGTATATACTATATTTAAAACTCATATCAATCAGAAAATAATTTGCACTTACCAGATATCATAAGAAATTACTTTCTCAATCACAATTTAAAACTCATATCAAATACAAAATTATTTGCCCTTACCATATACCATAATAAATATAATAAAATATCATAATAAATTACGCACACAATCATAATTTAAAACTCATATCAATCATAAAATAAATTTCCTTAATATCTGACATAATCAATAAAAAACATTGGAATAAATATTTAATGCAACAGCATTTGCATATCTAAAAGATTTAAGGCCACACAAGACCAGTTGGCATATACAAGTGAAAATTCTTCACTCATAGAGACAATACACCCAAAAGTCTGGGGAGACTTTTGAGTGTATTCTTGGAGATTCACAGGTAAAACAAACTATTTTTTAATAAGTTTTCGTCATGTATCATTTTTAGTAGATAATCTCTATATGAATACTAGATTCCTTTTTAATAAAATTTAAATTTTACTAATTTCAGGGCACAAAAATACATGCATCTGTGAACAAAAGTTTAGTGGTTAAGTATGCAAGTTCCATGATGGTTGGTGACTGAAAGTTTATAGAAACTTTCAGTCTAACACACGCTGCTGGGCAGTATAGATCAACATCTCATGTTTACAAAATTTATTTTCATGGTTAGTTGGTATGTTCCATCTTTTTATTTTTCTTTACTACTTCATTTTTTTTAAAATATATTTCAATAATTCCTTTAATTTTTTTAACTCGGTCCCGTAGATATAATGGGTGAAATCATCAACATAGGTCAAGTTGAAGAAATCGAAGGGCAGAATAAGCAACTCAGAAAGATTGATTTTGAGATTAGGGATAAAAAATATATCCATCTCAAAACTTTTTAAAATTAACACAATCATATATATATATATATATATATATTTGTTAAATAACTTATTTAAATATAATTTGATCAGTGATGTGAGGCTGCCAGTTACGATGTAGGAAAACTTTGCTGATCAAGTCTTACATGCTTGTGAGGAGGCTTACTCAAGAGAAATGCATCATCTGTTTGTTGCGCTTTGCAAATATTAAAGCATTCAAAGGTATATAAATCTAGTAATTATTCAAATGGGTCATACAATTCACTTAACCTACATTTGCTTGAGAAGTTATAAGGTTAGCATTCAACTTTTTTAAGTATTCTTACAATTTTCTTATGTTAAAAAAAATAACTAAACAAAAGTATTTATGTATTGAATTGGTTTTATGGAAAAGGTGAAGAAATTGTATATCTTAACACTGGTAGTCTAGATCCCACAGATGCCGATTCAAATACCAACCTTGTGTTCACACCTGATTTTGGCTGTTGCTTTAAAATAAAATCACAAACCTCAATGTTCAAAATTAATTTTGAAAATAAACCAAAATTCTATACTTTCAATAGTTAAAATAATTGCAAATTGATCATTAAACAACCTTAAATATATTATAAACTGTAAAATAACAATAACTAACAAATAAAATTTAAAATAACAATAATTTAAAGTAAAATAACAAATAATATAAACATAAAATTTGCAAGATAAACCAAATTTTTTATAAATTCACTAAAAAGTATATAAATAAACTTAAAAGTTTAGAAATAGAAAATAAATTTCCAAATTATTTAGTATTAAATTAATTGACCCGCGGTGTACTGCTGATACGAATCTAGTTACCCTATATATAATAGCAAACTCATTTTTAGAGTCTGCTGATATCATCCTTTTTAATCTAACGGTTAAAATTTGTTTGACTTTTAATCCTATGGTTGTACTTTACCATATTAAAAGATCCAATGAATCAAGAAGTTTATTATATATTCCCCTAATTAAAAGATTCATTGAATTAGTATATTCATTGACTCATGAAATGTATTGCGAAAAGATATGACTGTTTAATTTTGTACTATTTGCATCTTTTGATTTTTTTAAAAGCTAAAACTTCTCGCAAATGATTTCATTTTACTCCATTTTTTTCCATTTAAGATTTAAGATCTCTCTGCGTCTGTGGAAAGAAAAATCCTCTATGACATTAAATCTGATTCAGTTTATATTTAGAAAACCCATTTCTAGAGTCTGCTAATCTCATCTTTTTTGTATCTAATGGTTAAAATTTGTTTGACTTTTAATCCTATGTCTATAGTGTACCCTAATTAAAAAATTCACTGAATCATGAAATCTATTATATATTATCCTAATTAAAAGATTCATTGAATTAATATATTCACTGACTCATGAAGTGTATTGTGAAAAGATATGTGATGTGATATTTTATGCATCAGGTTTTACCAAACATCTAAACTCCATAAGTGCACGGTTGTGCGCGGCAATATAGTAGTGAGATCGATCCACAGAGAGTAAAGAGCGCTATAAATCCTTAGATCTAAACAGAGCTAGGATGAAAAATGTGGAAAGTGTCGCTTTTAGAAATCCGAATAAAATCCGAATAAAAGTCTTTTATATAAGGAAATAAAATCAAATAAAAACAAATGTTGAGATCTGAGAAATCGTATGGATTTAAATAAAAAATGGTTTTTAGTAATAAAACCCCTCAATTAAATATTTTTAGTGAAAAAACCCCTCAACTATAGATTTAATAAAAACACCCCTCAACTTGAACTCCGTTAATAAAATAACCCCTCCGTCAACAATTCTGTTAAATTTTGAAATGCTTTTTAAAATGAAAATTTTTGTTAGTAATAAAACCCCTCAACTAAAGATTAATCTTAATAAAACCTCTCAATTATAGATTTAGTGAAAAACTCCCTCAACTTTAAATCATTTAATGATATAAACCCCTTCATCTACTGTCCATTAGTTTTTTAATTTTTGTTTGTCAACAGTAACACGGCATGTTCTAAAATGAAACTGAGATGTTTTAAAATAAAAATGACATTCTAAAATGACATGTTATAAAAGATATGTCGTCGTAAAATAAAAGAACATGTTGTAAAATGTAAACGACATGTTGTAAAATGTAAACGACATGTTGTAAAATGTAAACGACATGTTGTAAAATGAAAACGACAATCTAAAATGAAAACATATTGTAAAATGGAAACACCATTTATTGAATGGTCTTTTGTTTCTTTGATGATCTTCCTGGCGGCATATTAGGTGGCTTAGAGCCTTAGACACTAGTTTGAGTTCATATTTTTGTTTGTTGTGTCATGTTTGATGATAATTGCTACATGTATGCAAAAACAAATGCATGAATTGAAGTCCATTATTAGTGAAGAGTTTACGTGTGTACACTAATAAACTCTTACGATTCTCACCTACTATTAGTAAAGTGTTTCTTAGTGTATCATCACTATCACCATATAAATCCTTATGATTCTATTTTATGTATGTCAAAGATTTCTATTTTACAATATGATTTTATTTTACAATGTCGTTTTTATTTTATAAAGTATCATTTACATTTTATGACATATATTTTTCATTTTTACAACACCTTTTATAAAATGTCATTTTTATTTAAAAACATCTAATTTTAATTTTAGAACATGTCATGTTATTTTTGACAAAAAAATAATAATAAAAAGATTAATTAATGGACAATAGATGGTGGGTTTATCATTAATGGATTTAAAGTTGAGAGATTTTTTCATTAAATCTACTATTAAAGGATTTTATTAAGATTAATCTTTAGTTGAGGGGTTTTATGACTAAAAAATTTTTCATTTTAGAACAATTTAACGGAACTTTAACGGAGGGGTTTTTTCATTAACATAGTTAAAGTTGAAGGGTTTTTTCATTAAATCTAAACCTTGGATCCCAAGTAAGCTTCTATGTAATGATCCTAATAGAGTTGCTATTGGTGCTAAAATAAAATAGATAATAGAAGCAAATAACTAGCTAAATAAATAAAAAAAGTTTTATTTTGGTTCCTTCAGACTTCTTTCCCTTCTCTTTCTTTTCGTTTTTTTTTTGTGATCTTGAAAATAAGTCTCGGGGTGAGACGTGATCGATCGATCAAGGTAGGATCGGTCGATCCCAGAGTATTCTTTTTCTGAGAAGGGGCAGTTGGAACCAGTTCTAACCATGTACATCAATCCTACTAAAAACTGCTCCAATAGTCAACTCAAACTAATATAGATGAAGTACTGATACCATAAAGCTTATTCGGAAATCTTTAGAACATTTGGTTGTACCGGCTCCTATACTCCGTAGTTTTTGCACTTGGTTGCACATGCTCCTAATGTTGTGAAAGAGGATTGGGGTCTGAATGAAAAAGGGTGTAAGGGTGTGGAACAAAACTAAAAATGAGCTTGGGCATCTAGAGCTCCAATAAGAATGGGGTGAACTCCAGATGCATATGATTTCTTTTGCGATATCGAGCCTCTAAGTGAGAAGATTATTCCAAGTTAAAGGTCCAAGTAGATAGAGACAATGCTGGATCATTCAGATTTGCAAAGGATATGTTGTTTCGGATAAAGTTGATCCACTGATGGTGTTTCCAATCTTCCTGAACTAAGTCCAATAAATGTTAACATAAAATGGAAACCAAGAAAATTGTAAAATTTCCATGTTTTGACTCAATAAAACGACTCAAGAAAAATGAAAAAGTTTTATTTTTGAAAAAGTTTGAAATCTTTTTTGGGACAAGTAAACAAAAGAAAACACAGTGTTAGTAACATATGAAAGCAGTCACCCCTTCCACTAGACTTAAATCACTGCATCCCGCAGTGATATAAAATCAAAGAAAATTGGTGCTGCGAAACAACACTGAAGATAATGAATTGGGAACAAGAAAGCAAACCATAAACCGTGGAAGGAATTTTACGACTAAAAGGGAGCATTGGTCTGTACATGAACCGGTTCTCAGCTTTTCTCGTCTCGGGGATCGATTGATCTGGGTAGGATCGGTCGATCCCAGCGTACCAAAACTTCTTGAAATTCGCATTTTCTGCGTTTTGCACCTATTTTTCAGTCAGCTCAACAAAAACATCATCATATCTTATTTTGGAAAATAAATAAATAAATTGAAATAATTGAAGGGAAATAAAATAAAATAGTTTTATTAATTCAAAAACAAAAAAAGCAAAAAGAAATTTAAAAAGAACATGTTGGGTTGCCTCCCAACCAGCGCTTGTTTTTACAAAGTCACTAGCTTGACTTAATTTTATTTCAATTGGGTTCTGGATTCATTGGAGGAACGGTATCCTTCTCATCTTTCACAGTGGAGTTTGGCCAAGCGGAATTGGGTATCTCTTGATAGTCTCATAGGGTTTCATTTTCGGGAGGTTTATAAAGCTGCATTCGCGGGGATCGATCGATCTCGACCTGGATCGGTCGATCTTCCCTAATTATAAAATCAGTATTGGGGAAATGGGATCAATTGATCCCACCCTGCGGGTTGATCCTGGCGGAATCTAGATCGATATTCTTATCGAGAATACATTGGCTCTCATCGCTGGATCGATTGATCTCACCTTCGGATTGATTGATCTCAGGGGAGTTTTACTCTTTGATTTCTAGAACCCTCTCAGTTGTGGAAACTTCCGGGATCTTGTTCACCAAGTTAACAACATCGATAGCATCAAAATTGTTAATCACGAATGTTTGACCATTGACGGTAGGTTGCATATCGATGGTCTCAACGAGGCGGATTTTTATCCTACGTTTTGGTACATTTATGGATACTCCAGCTGTAGCTAAGAAAGGACGTCCTAGGATAAGGTCAGTACCATTATCGTCCAAGTCTAACCATGAAATCAGCGAGTATGTAGCACGAGCCTACCAATATCAGGATATCAATTTGGATTTCGTGTGGTCTCCGAGTTGTTCCATCAGCCATGGTTATTTTCTTGGTGGTTTGCTGCATAGTTAGCAGTCCAAGCTTATGCGAAATAGAGATTGGTAGTACGTTAATACTTTCTCCCAAATCCACCAAGCTATTTTTGAAACAGGTATGTCCAATGGTGCATGACAAGATGAATTTCCCGGGATCTCCTAGTTTATTTGAAAGTTTTTTGTGCATTTGATCATCGCAATTTTCCCTTAAGAATTTGACGGAGTCCTCCATAGTGGATTCCCCAGTGAAAATTTTCTTTAATTGATCTTACACTAAGTGAATCATTGAGAAGACCTCCAGAAAGGGTAGTCTAACTATCATCTCTTTAGCTATCTTCTCACATTTCCACTTATCAAATTCATGGTAGGTAGATTTAGGGATCGGTGCTAATTTCTTTTCAGAGGGTGCTGAAGATTCCGTGATTGATTTAATGGGTTCGGTCTGGAAATCATGGTCTTTCAATACAGGGGATTTATCGGGTTCACCGGGGTTCAACCGCTCTTGATCTATTCCCATCTCTCTGAGATTAGCGTAATATTGCTCTACTTCTTCTATCTCATTATCCACGAAATGATCACTTATGTTTTTCGACGTTTCAGGTTCTTTAGGAATCGCCAGCTCCCTGTTGTAAATGCTATCTTCTATGTCATCATTGAAGAAATCATCTTCTTCATCGTCAGACAGATAAATGATTGTCCTATCTCCTCTAGCAGAATATCTTTTGGGACAGCGCATTTTCCGCTTCTAAGTTCAACGAAATGTAGAGATTTTTTGGGGTTGTTTTTCGGTTTCCTCGGAAAATTTCTGGTTGGGGCCTTATTTTTCTCAGAAGTTTGAGCAACCTGGTTTTCTAAAACCCTTACGTGAGTTCCTAAGACATCAAATTTCCCATTGAGGTTTTCATAAACCCTATCAACCTTAGCGTTGATATCCCCAGCGAATTTATTCCGTCCTTCCATGATTTGCCGGAATAGAGAATCAATTCTATCCATTGAACCCGCGTTTCCAGGTTGAGAATTGAATCCCATTTTACCATAACCGGCATTATTTTGGAAGTTCCCTTGGTTTTGAGTACTCCGAGATGGATAAAACTGATCTCCTGGGTTCTCAACATTAGTGCTGCGGTAGGACAGGTTAGGATGGTTCCTAAAATTTGGGTTAAAAATCCGGTTTTGGTAGTTTCCTGTCCACCGAGAAAGTTGATCTTCTCAGTTTGATGATTCTCATCATTGAACTCATCACTTTTCAAGAGATTAAAAGATCTCTTTTGAGCTCTCATCAGAATGTCCACCTTAGCATTAAGCTCCTCTATTATCTTATCAGTCACCCGAGTGGGGTTGAGTCTCCTATCATAGTCAGAAGATCTGTTAGAGTCGCTTGTTGCCAGGGTTTCAGTGAGCTCCATTGCTTCCTCTAGCATGTTGCTCATGAAGTCTCCTCTACTGGCTGTGTCCATAGCCATTTGATACTTCATTTCAACTCCATTGTAGAAAAAGTTCATCTTGTCCAACTCGGTGTAGCTTCGAGGGGGGGGGCAATCTCTTAGATATTCATTATAGCGTTCCCAAGCTTTATAGAAGGATTCGGTACCATCTTGGTGGAATGTGGCTATTTTGTTTTTAGCACTGCGGATCTAGCTTTGATGAAGAACTGCTGAATGAAAGCAGCTCAGCATTCACCCCCGCTTGCGATAGATCCAGGACTCAAAGATTTCAGCCATCTATGAGCCTTCTCAGCGAGGGAAAAGGAAAATAGTCTACAACGGAGGTAGTCTTGGGGGACTCCGTTGGCTTTGGTGGTACTACAGATCTTCTCAAAGATATCAATATGGTCCATTGGGTTCTCGTTAGATAGCCCATTGAATTGATTCTGTTTAACCAGGGGATTATTTGAGGTTTAATCTCATAATATTGCCTCTGGATAGGAGGGGGAATAATAACAGATCAGTTCCTATAGTAGGTGTGTGGGGCATCTTGCTCGCCTAAGGTAATCCTGCGTGGCAGGACTTGCAGTCCCGGCACAACATTCATGCCTACCCCAGCAGCTCCAGCATCATTGAGAGGTCCTCTATTATCCTGACCCTTTCTCTGCCGGACTGCATCTGCATTCTCATCATCAACAACAGGGGGGAATGATTCTAAGGTAATTAGGATCAGCCATACTAACCTTATCTTTGTTTCCTTGATCTTTCTTGTGGATTTCCTTGTCAACTCTTCTATGCTCATGTCTTGTAGATCTTTAGAAGCCTTGCTCCTTAATTGCATACACCTGAGAAGCAAAAGAAGTTTGAAGATCAGATCCGGAAAAAGGGCTTTGGGATCGATCGATCTTGGAAGGGATCGGTCGATCTCGAGAGAAAAAGGATCGAATGATCAAAGAGGGATCAATTGATATTGCAGAAAGTAGGATCGGTCGATCATGCAAGAGGTAGGATCGGTCGATCTTGTGGGGATCGGTCGATCTTAGAGACGTAAAAAAAAATGCAGAAATTAAAATATCCTAGATTAGGTTTAAAAACTTAAATCTAAAGGCTACAATTACTTTCCGACAACGGCGCCAAAAACTTGATGTGATGTTTTATGCATAAGGTTTTAACCAACATCCAAACTCCACAAGTGCACGGTTGTGCATGGCAGTATAGTGGTGGGATCGATCCACAAAGAGTAAAGAGCGCTATAGATCCTTAGATCTAAACAGAGCTAGGATGAAAAATATGGAAAGTGTCACTTTTGGAAATCCGAATAAAATCCGAATTAAAATCTTTTAAATAAGGAAATAAAATCAATTAAAAACAAATGTTGGGATCTGAGAAATCACAGAGATTTAAGTAAATAAAAGAGATATTTAACCGGATTAGCAATTAAATGATCTAGATCTAGAACACAAACACTATACCAAAATAAATATTTTTAATAAAAGCAAATATTATTCTATCATAAATCCGCTAGGACCCTATGATAGCATATTTCAATCTAGTTTGATAGAGTTCACTTGTGGATCCAGCTTCAACTCTTGAAAATCTGGAAATCAAGCCTACAAACTATAGATTCCGGGTAGAATAGTTACACTAGCTGTACTATAAAACCTTATGAATCATTTGATAGATTCGTCAACCTAACAAAAGCATTTGATTCATAGAAGTAGAGATATATTAACCATAAATCTAATCTAAAATAATAACCTAATTAAACATTAAATCTCTTTGAATAAATCACATCTCCCAACATATAGATCTACTCAACCATGGTAATTGGTTGATAGATCATTATGTTGTATGGTTGAAAACAACAAGAAAGAGATGAAAACAGATTGTAGATCTTGAAAATGCAATGAAAACTTTATAAATCTGAGAAAAAGCAATGTAAAAATTACAGATCTGAAATGAGAAATAAAAATGGCAGAATAACAGTAAATTCGTGTCTAGGTCTCTCTGGCCGCTCAGGAAATGAGCCTTATTTATAGAGTGTCTTCTAGGTCAAAACTCGAAGTTAATGTGTGATTTGAAGAATATTCGTGACTGGGATCGATCGATCCTACTTGGATCGATCGATCTTTTTCCTCTGATCCGTGCCACCTCATAGATTCCTTTGACTGACCAATCTGCTTTGGGATCAGTCGATCCTCGTCATGCTTGGTTGATCGATTCAGGATCGATCGATTCAGGATGTCTCCAAAATCCAATGATATGTAAAAACATACAAAGTTGTTCTATTTTGCACATTTTAGCTCCAAGTAAGTGAAAACCTGAAAAGACACTAAAACCGACAAAAAAAAATACAAAACCTAACTTCTAGACTCAATAAGACAAGTAAAAGAATAATAAAACGGGTCAAAATAGACACTCATCAATACGGCTGTTCAATTTTGTACTATTTTTTTTTTTGTTTTTTTTAAAGCCAACACTTCTCGCAAATGATTTCATTTTCTTCATTTTTCCCATTTAAGATTTAAGATCTCTTTGCCTCTGTGGAAAGAAAAATACTCTCTAGCAAAAAATCTGATTCAGTTTATACTCATACCTAATTGATTCCATTATTAATTTGTGTTTGGTTCGTTATTGCTACATTCAAAGAATTTTTTCATCAAATAATATCTTAATTTGTTTCGTCAAATTTTTTTTTGTTCTTTCATTCCTTTATCATCTAACCTGCAATTCCATTTCATTTGTATGTCTATATGCCCTTCTCTCAGTTTAAAGTTATAGTAGTGATATAGTAAAATATGTGTAAATGTTAGCAAACCCGTTTTTAGAGTCTGATGATGTCATCCTTTTTAATCTAACGGTTAAACTTTGTTTGACTTTTTATCATATGGTTGTACTTTACCCTAATTAAAGATTCAATGAATACAGAAATCTGTTATATATTACCCTAATTAATATATTCATTGAATTAATAGATTCATTGACTCAAGAAATATATTATGAAAAGATACAAATGGTCAATTTTGTACTATTTGCATCTTTTGATTTTTTTTAAAACCAACACTTCTTCCAAATAATTTTATTTTACTCTTTTTTTTCCCATTTAAGATCTCTATACCTTTGTGGAAAGAAAAATCCGTTCTGGCAATAAATCTGATTCACTTATACTCATACCTAATTAATTCCGTTATTATTTTGTGGCTGGATTGTTATTACTACATCCAAAAATTTTTGTCATCAAATAATATATTTTTTTTTTCGTCAAAACTTTGTTTGTTCTTTCATTCCTTTGTCATCTAACCAGCCATTCTATTTCATTTATATTTTTATATGTCATTCTCTCAGTTTACAGTTATAGTAGTGATATAGTAAAATAGGTGTAAATGTTATTTATGTATTTTTACTACATATCTGCATATATGATTTGAGAAACAATTGTTTATCATTTTGTTAAGCGCCACGTTTCCCGTAACTGTTGAAAAAATGTTTGTTAGAGTTTGAACGCGACCTTAGCTGGTTTACTATGTCTAATAATGTGTTACAATAACTAACCTTTTTTTTCTGGATTACATACATTAATTTTCTTTTTATAGTATATATATTATCCAGTAAACAAATGTGTGTAACTTCTTTTTCAAAACCGTAAGTGTATATGTTTGTTTAGTTTACATGTTGTTGACTTAAACTTCATTCCATAAAAAAAACTTGCATGTAGTTTTTTTATTTTCTGTTGTTGTTCTCGTTGTGTTTGACACAGTAGATTATTCATATTTGTTTTTGCTATTTACATGTTTTTAACGCCGCCACCGCTATATATGTTAGTTGAATGTTGTTATCTGATTATATACTAAAAACCTTTCTGCTAGAGAAGTTTTTCAAACACTTATATAACATTTACCCATTTACCCAAATTGATATCTTTGTACGATTGTGTTTTTAATTTATTATGTCAAATACATAAGCCAAATTAACAAATTTCAACTATAACAAGCATGATTGTGATAATGATGTACTACCACAATTTTATAACAAGCATGGTATACTATACTTTATAAGTTAGTTTTTTGTAAAAAAATATTTTTCCTTCTCACCTTATAATATATTTCTTAACAAATAACTTATTTTTAGGATATCTATTACAATTACATGACCCGTGTTAGTTTTTTGTATCTTTATACACATATTTTTATTAAATTACTAAGTTTTTGTAATTCTGTATATTATTATTATATTTTACACTTAACAATATTTACGCTTAACAATATTTGAGAATATATTTATGAGCTCAAATATTTACACTTAACAAATATTTATTTAATGCTCATAAACTAACACTTTACATTTAACAATTTGTTTTTTTTATCATTTTAAGATGAAAGATATAAATTTATAATATATTAAGTGAATGTAATATCAAATTATAAAATTTAAATAAAATTTTTAATTTTATAAACTATAAATATAAACATTAATGATTGGTAATGGTTTATAAAAAAAATTCATTCATATAGAATTAAATATAATTAATCACTTATTTCTTGTATTTAAAAATTATATCTCATTTTACTATATTATATTTGTTTTTACTATATTTAAAATTAACCACACAAATTACAAATATAACGAACTTGTTTTAATAATTTTACTTGCATTCCATTGTTTTAATCTAAAACTTTATATGCATATACTCATAAAAATCTTAAATATGGAAAGATGTTTTGATGTTGCATAGTTAATAAATATTGTATTCATTTATTAAAATGAATTTATAGAACTCATCTACAAATGAATGTATAGCATATAATATATAAATGGTAATCGGTAAATTAAGAAAACTGATTTGGTTAGTTGTTGTAAATATTATATTATTAATTTATTTTTAATGTGAATTATTGTATTTATTTAATTTTAATGTGAATTATTGTATTTATTTAATTTGATGCAAAACTAAATTGATTGAGAGCCATATGCTTTACTGAAGTTGACTAAATTATTCTTAATGGTGTATTAAAACTTGTTAAAAATAATTATTTTCTAATGGTAATTTTTGTAATATGCCACATGACTTCTGGTTAAACTTTGTTCAACATTGCTCAAATAATTACATAGACAAAAGTGTATAGTGAAATGGCTAGAAAGTTACCATATATGTGTCCAAAATGCGAGTAATCTGTGAATTTTAGCCTCATATAGTGTATGATTTTGTTTTAGATCTGAATTTAGATTATAATCTGTGCATTTTAGCCTCATATAGTGTATGATTTTGTTTTAGATCTTCATGTTTTCTCAGTTTATGTGTTTGATTTCGTTCTAGATTTGGATTTAGGTTAGAATCTAAATGTTGATTTTATTCCATCATAGCTGATTTATGATTCAGTCATGGCCGATTGATGATTCAATCATGGTCGATTTATGGTTCAGTCATGGCCAATTTATGATTCCGTGATGGCTGATTTATGATTCAATCATGGCCGATTTATGATTCAGTCATGGCCGATTGATGATTTAGTCATGGCTGATTTATGATTCAGTTATGGTCGATTGATGATTCAGTCATGGCTGATTTATGATTCAATCATGACCGATTTCTGATTCCGTCATGACCGATTTATGATTCAGTCATGGCTGATTTATGATTAAGTCATGGCCGATTGATCATTCAGTCATGACCGATTTATGATTCATTCATGGATGATTTACTACTATAGTACGGCTGCATTCTTTTTTTGTTTTGTTTTTTTTTACTTATAGCACATGGCTTCGTATTTTTGACTGCTATGGAAAAAGGGCTATGCAAGTGTCATCTCCTTTTCACATTAATGGAGAAGATGGTGTTTGATAAGATGCTAATGAAAGTTTAGAAATAGGTCTTTGAGAAAGTATAATGTTTTTTGACTAAAGCCAAAACAAATATGAAGAAAATGATGATTCTTGTTATCGTTGGATGTATGATCATTGTTATGTTCGTGAAACTCATATGATGTAAAATTTAACTTATAAGGATCGTATCAGCATGACTGATTTTCTTGTTTAAGGTATGGTTGATTTATTGTACAAGTTATGGCTCATTTTTTGTATGATTTGACTTACGAGGATTGTATTAGCATGAAAGATTTTGTTGATGATTCTTATGGTTGAAACAATGTGATTCAATAAGATAAAAAAAGATTGAGGTTTATGAAGACCCTTACTATTATATTACGGCTGATATATAAACCGGTGAATTATCCTGTGCCATTCTTTTCAAAGTCTTGCTCGAAAACATGTATCTCAGCTGAATCTTACAGCTTTGCTCATCTAATCCATAGTCCTCACCAATCACCTTCAGAAGATCGACGAAGCTTGTCTCTTCTGTGATGTTTAGAACTCTACACCCTCTCTTGTCGGCGGTAAAATAATATATATATATTAAATATCTATTTCTGCAAACAATAATAACAGGATCCATTGTTGAAGAAAAGAGATGAATGGTGAAGAAGATAGATAGATCGAACAACTGTGAAGAAGACAAAGACGATGACGGCTAAACCTAATTAGATTAGAAACACCAAATTTTAGAGCTGATTTATCGCTGACAAGGATAAATCTGCCACCAAAAGAATAAACATATCAGCCACTACTAAACAATAAGTATGCCGTCACTGAAATACTATACAAGTAATTATAATAGTTTCTAAAAGTCGGCCGCAACATCTAGTAAATCAGGTAAGAATAAATAAGTCGGCCGCAACATCTAGTAAATAAGTCGTCAAATGCATACTATTACAGTAATTAATGTTTCTTACTTAATCAGCTGCAACATCCAATAAATCAGCCTTTTAATGGCAGATTTACCGTAAGTTAGCCACAATCTGTGCGCATAAGTCAGCCGCTTGAACATAAATCAGCCAAATAAGTCAACTGGACTATTGATAAATCAGCCATGTAATAGCAATAAGTCAGCCATGAATTTCATAACTCAGCCCATAATTTTATAACTCAGCCGTGTCGTGTATAGATAAATCAGCCAACTGGAAAATAAATCAGCCGACATCTCATAAATCAGCCGTGTCATGTATATATAAATCAGTCGATATCCCATAAATTAGCTAAAATTTACTAAGTCGGCCATGACTTCCAGCCGATTAAGAAAAATAAATCAGCCGACAAGCATATAAGTCAGTCGTTCACTTAAATCGGCAACTCTTCTAATAAGTCAGCCGTCAAGAAGGAAAAAATAATTAACAGCAGACTTACATAATACACGTAGATAGTTTTTATGCCACCTAGGATTTTATGCTGATGTGAAAATAAACAGTAATGACATTTTTGTAATAACGTTTTTGTCATCAAGTGCTTAGAATGACAGTTTAGGAATGAAAAACATAATAGTAATAAAAATTTTTGTTTGATGTATTTTAGTTGTTTTACCTAAAATTTTGCCACATTTGAATAAACCTCCCAAAATATATGATTTGACTTTTTCATTAAACAAGTATAAAGGCTGTCCATATATGAAATAATACTATGTATAACAGTGATACCGATAACTTAATAGGAGTTTATTAATGAAATGAACAATACTTACAGGCTATTTCCATCTACTTTAAAAGAACATAGAAGAATATAAAGTCTTTGTGTTTTGTGAGAATTGCAGAGAATAACACACATTTTACCTCTTATTACTAGAATAACACCCTTGTCAAAGTTATGATCAGAGTGAATAGTAAAATACAAAAAACCCTTATCAATTAATCTTTTATAATTATTAGAATATTAATTAAACATTTGATTCCAAAAAAAAAAATTGTCGACACAAAAGATTTAAGAAAAAAACTGTTTATCTTATTCTCTCTCAAAAATTTCTCCACCATTCTTCTCTAAAATTTTTCATCTCTGTCGAATCTGTCCGCCGTCGAGTATGTTCGCCATTGAGTCTGTTCGCCGTCGAGTCCAGTGACTTGTTCACCAATGAGTTTTGTCGATTTCACCGGCGAGTTCTGCTGATTTCAACGACGAGTCTCCGTGATTTCAATCGACTCTATCTCATCTCCACTTCTTCGTTTCATCTTCGTCGCCAAATTTAGGTTAAATTCTAATTTTTTTTTTTTCAATTTCATGTTCAAATGGAGAATAGATTTATGCTTAGTAGCCGCAGCTTTGTTGTTGTGTAGCTGCAGCTTTGTGTATTTGTGATCAGAGTTTTAATATTGAGTAGTCGTAGCTTTGTTTATATGTGGTTGCAGTTTTGTTGTTGTGTAGCCGCAGCTTTGTTTTTTGTGTGGCCGCAACTTTGTTTTTTGTGTGGCCGCAGCTTTGTTTTTTGTGTAGCCGCAGCTTTTTTGTTGTGTAGCCACAGCTTTTTTGTTGTGTAGCCGCAGCTTTGTTTTTTGTGTGGCTGCAACTTTGTTGTTGTGTAGCCGCAGCTTTGACACTCTTATTTGATCGCATATTTTTGTTTTTTGTTTTGATTGCAGATAGATGACATCTTATCCTCCTACATTGTTTGAGGATGTGAAGCATTGCAAAGTTGCGGTCATGAACCACAATTGTTATCTTTCTAAATTTAAGATGATGAAAGAATATATTGGTTCAGATGCTTGGAATGAGTTGAAGGACTCATCTGTTGGGGTGTTTTTTTAAGCTACTAGACATAGATTTGAAGGAGAAGTACATATGGTCATCCCAGATTGTTCATTTCTTCCTCCCACATTAGTTGGCAGTCAACAATATTCACGAGTTATGGTTGATGATTGATGGCCAGCCACTCAGATTTTTGCTAAACAAATTTAAGGAGATCACATGTCTTAATTATGACTCATTTCCATTAGAGACTACATCAGACAGTACATCAGATAATGATGATGTTGCTTATGAAGCGTTTTGGAAAGAAATGAAAGTTCCTTTAGGGGATGGTCCATCTTGGGTGGAATTATTGAAGGTTTTAAAAGGTTGTCAGAGTTGGAGCAAGGAGAAAAGGTTGATGATAGGAAGGTTATGCATCTTACATGTTGGAATATATGGCATCAATCATGGATCAAGGATATCTTTGAGTAGTGCAAGAAGAGTGTTTGATGCAGAGAGTTTTGAAAGATATCCTTGGGGTCGAGAGAGGTTTACTAGTTTAGTAAATTCAGTTAAAGTTATTCAGTACACAAGCGACACTTGCCAGTTACACGGATGTGTTCCTGCTTTGCTCATATGGTTATTTGAATATGTTCCTGCTATTGGAGACGTTTACGGGTTTAGCCGTGGAACTGTGGATGTTGCACCACTACTTAATTTGCGAGGAAGTCATCAGCAATTTAAATATGAAGACTTAATAAAAAAACAAGAAAGCCAAACATGGAGATGTATGAATTCTGTATGTCTAACTTCTTTGTTATACTGCAGCTTTTATTATGGTGATGATATTATGATCCTTTTTAGGTTCGTATGAGGCATATGCTTCCAGTTGCATTAAAGATATGTATCCTCAGTGGAGTGAACAAGATAACAATTTGGATCCAAAACTTGACAAGTTGATTGAAGATATCTTTGGAGATTGTTTGATTGCAAATCCTTGGCATGCAGAGAATTTTTTTTTGAAGAAGCATGTACCACATGCTGATTTGAAAAGTACCAAGTCTGTTGTTATGTCTGACTTTGGTCAAACTTCAAAGAAGAAGAAAAAGAAGAAGATTGAAGGAAATGACCCCTCAAATGTTTGTACTCTAGTTTGTTTATTAAAGAAACATGTGTTTGTGATTACTCACACTAATCAGTCTTGTTTTTAACTGTGTAGGTTGATGAAGATAGCAAATTTACCATTGCTGGAATGATGAAGGCCATAGAAACTTTTGGCCACAAACTTTGCGACTTGGACAATAAGTTTAATACAAGAATGGATGGTTTTGATGCAAACCTTGCTGCAGTTAAGTGAGAATTCCAAGATCTGCGAGAACGAGAAGGGAAGAGTATATGTAAAAAAGAAGTTAGTGTCACCAGTTCTAAGAGAAAAGAAGACCTACCAGATGATAAAGTGACTAGTAAAACACCGGTTAGTTTTATTATTACCGCAACTTTGTTTAGGTTTAGCCACATCTTTGTATAGCTTTAGCTGCAGCTTTGTTTAGCTATTATCGCAGCTTTGTTTAGCTTTAACTGCAGCTTTGTTTAGTTAGATTATTGTTTAGCTTTACCGCAGCTTTGCTTGTTCTTTAGCTGCAGCTTTGTTTGTTCTTTAGCCGCAGGTTTGTTTAGCTTTAGCCGCAGCTTTGTTTAGTTAGATGATTGTCTAGCTTTACCGCAGGTTTGTTTAGCTTTAGCCACAGCTTTGTTTAGTTAAATGATTGTTTAGCTTTACTGCAGCTTTGTTTGTTCTTTAGCCGCAGCTTTGTTTAGCTTTAGCCGCAGTTTTGTTTGTTCTTTAGCCGCAGCTTTGTTTAGTTAGATTGTTTTTTACACGTTTAATGGACTTTTTAACATGTCAATGCAGTTACGGTTGGATGCGGGGACCAAGGATGTATTGGCTGTGAGGACCAAGGATGCATTTGATGGGAGTGAAGAAAAAGTAGAAAAGTGTTGTGAGACTCCAGTGGGGAAGAAGAAAGATATCAATGATCTGCGAAAGCAAGGAGAGAAGCTTAAATCTAAAGAAACTTTTGCCAACAAAAAAGAACATAAACAAGATGATGAAGCATCTATTAAATTACCAGTCAGTAGATGCAAAACTATTTAAATGTTTCTACAGGTTTGTTTATCTTTTGCTTAATGGACTTGTTAATTTAGTTATGCAGTCATGGTTGGTAATACAGGCCAAGGGTTCATCAGATGGGATTCCAGTTAAAAAGTTGTGAAGAGGGAATCGAGAAAAAAGCTTAGAAAGATAAGTGATGCTCAAGTGGAGAAAAAGAGAAAGATTGGTGTAGCTAAACGAGATAGTGATGTTGAAGACATAACTGAGCGACAGAGAAAAAAGACATGGAAATGGCATCAAGTTACGAAAAAGGGTTGTCAAATCCACAAGATGCCGATGCTAATGAGGCAATGGATGAAAAGACACCTATGCAAAAGAGAGTTCCACAATTGGCGGCTTCTCAAAAGTTTCCATACATTGGTAACTATACTGTTAGACGCATCATTCCAGGTGTTGAAACTTCTGAATACGACTATGATCCTATGGAAGATGTTGATATACAAAAATATCAGAATCTACTTGATTTCATACACATGGAAGAGTAAGTATCTAATATCTTTTATTTACTAATATCGACATTATTCAAAGCTTGATAATGAATATTTGTTCTTAAAGGGAACAACCACTAGAAAGCATGGATTCAAATGTGGAGTTCTTTAGAGAGATTATTACTCCTAGGGAGGAATGGCGCGACCGTGAGTATGGCTGATTGCGTGAATCTGTAAGTAGTTTGAAAATGAATGTGTTTTCTTATGTGCATATTAATTTGGAACTCTCTCTAATTTTTTCTTTTCCTTTTGTTGTACAGCACTTGGCTGCAACATTTACAATGTTCCGCCTTAGGTCTATGTGTGAGCATTCACCTTTCCGCAAAAGGGTAGGCTTCATTGATCACTAGTTCTTGTCAACCATGACTATTAATTTCAAATCGGTTCCGGGAAAACAATCAAAGTATTGTTTAACGCTCATTACATGTACCAGTTTAACGGTCTAGCTCCTGCCAACTCGATGACCCATAAGAGATGGTTTCATGATATTGATAACTTATATGGTGCTTTTATTGTGAAAACTGATCACTGTGTTGCTGTGGACATCAACTTCAAGAAGGAGATGATATATATATGTTTATGACTTCATCCCGACTCATACATCGGACAAACAAATTGTTGTAGCATGTGAGTTTCTCCGCAAGGTTATCCCACAGTTAATAAATATCATGGTTCCAAGGAATGAGTGCCCAGAGAGCAATAACATGTGGTGGGAAGAGTGAAAGCCAATGTTCCACTCAACAAGAATCCAGGTGATTGTGGTGTCTACGCTATAAAGTATGTTGAGTGTCTTTCATTAGGATGGACATTCCAAGGGCCTAAGGATGAGAATATCATGGCCATTAGAGAGAGATTAGCTGCAGAGTTGTTTGATGAAGTTCCAGATACGAGAGGACCAATTATGACTAACCCATTACCCCGTGGTAAAAATTTCAAAATACCTCAGCTAAACGATAATTCAATCTGAGTTGTATTCTCTCATTAGATGTATTATTGCAGCTTTGTAGCTTTGTTTTTGTGTTACCGCAGCTTTTTTATGTGTTACTGCAGCTTTGTAGTTTTGTTTTTGTGTTACTGCAGCTTTGTTTATATGTAACTGCAGTTTTCTTATAACAATATGTAAGTGCAGCTTTGTTTTTTAACTGCAGCTTTGTTCATGTTACTGCAGCTTTCTTTATGTGTTACTGCAGCTTTGTTTATGTGTAACTGCAGTTTTCTTATGACAATATGCAAGTGCAGCTTTGTTCTTTAACTGCAGCTTTGTTCATGTTACTACAGCTTTGTTTATGTATTACTGCAGGTTTGTTCATGTTCCTGCAGCTTTGTTTATTTTCCTGCAGCTTTCTTTATGTGTTACTGCATCTTTGTTTATGTTACTGCAGCTTTGTATCATACAACACCAATATTACACAACACCAATATCATACAACATCAATATTACAGCAAAGTTTACAATACAACAACAGTTTAATAGAACAAAGTTTACGAATAGAACACCAAAATTACAACAAAGTTTAACAATACAATTCAATTCAAACACAACACTTCTATATTCTATTTTACAAGTTGTACGATTATGTCCAACTTCATTTCAGTGACCACATGTGTGTTGTTTCCTTGGCATTTTCTTCTCTATTACAATTTTGAGGATTGGTTTGATTCTTGATTTTTTGGGCCTACCTGGTTGTTGTTTAGGAATTGGTGGTGCACATACCTTTGTCACAACATGTTCTGGTATTGACAAAGAAAAATCCCTCGGCATGATGGCTGTAGAATACGTATTGTACAAGTAGCCACTACTGAAATATGGATGACAAAGAGAAATAGGTGAGATATTTCTACTCTCAGCTGCTGCTAAAGCATGTGTACATGGCAACTTTTCCATGTAAAACCTACAACACAAACACTTTTTATCTCTCAAATTTACAACATGTAGAGATGATCCTCCGTCTGCCACTTAAACTTGATAAGCATCAATATCTTGAACACTTAGAAGCTTAGAATATTCCACACGACTCTGCAAAAGAAATAAATGTGTATACTTTAGTAAAGATGCGACGACATAACTAACAAAGTTGCGGCCACACAAAAGACAAAGCTGCGGCCACACAAAAAACAAAGCTGCGGCTACACAACAACAAAGCTGCGGCTATACAACAACAAAGCTGCGACCACATATAAACAAAGCTGCGATCACATTAGAATATTACCTCTAACATTTTTACTACTCCACGGGTTAGAGTTGTTTTCAATTCAATGCATCAGTCCTTCGAGAATCAAACCATCTTGTCATCATTGATCTCACTACTTCTTGTAGTTGTACAATTGGCAGGTTCATAGCTTGAGATATAACCTTATTCATCGACTCAGCAATGTTACTAGTAAGAAGATTGTACCTATCTCCTGGAAAATGGACTCGTGTCCAGAGTCGTACATCTGCTCTAAGGAGATAACCATGAAGTGCAGGATTCAAAGATTCGATCTGATCAAAGGAGGTTTGAAAATCAACAAGTCTGAAAGCACTGGCCGCCTTTTTCACCAATCCAAACTCTTCTCGACCTCTAAAATTGACCAAAATATTCTTGTATAAATGATATGTACATATTCCACGACTAGACTTCGGGTATACTGTTTTAATAGCTTTCCCAATAGACTTGTGTCTGTCAGAAATAATGGCAAGTTCCTCGTCATCCGGAATCACACCGCTTAGTTGCTAGAATCTTAAGTCTTGTCTCCAAATGCTCTTTCGTATCAAAATATTGTCCGACAGCTAGATCCAAAGAACATTGTTCCAAATTCTCAATTACATTCTCGATTACATTCTCATTGCCTTCACTTAGAAAAATTAGGGAACTTCTCTTCTTTATGGATAGTTTAACATTTTCTTCCTCTTCCTTATCGTCATCATCTTCTTCATGAATGAATCCATAAGCTACAAAATCCTCGTCGCCAGAATCTGTTCCATCGGAATCATCACAATAATCGAATCTGGATTCATAATCTTCATCTTCTTCGTCAGAATTGTCACAATTCTCTTCATCTTTTTGAAGCTCATCTTCTGATGTCTTCTTTAAATCCACTTTATACTTCAATTCCACACAAAGTTGAAGCACATCTACTTTGGATTGCCCCAAAAACACTTAGAATTGCCTAGAATTAGAAACATAAATCGGAGGTGTATCTTGAGGCAGTTTTTGCAAAAGCTTCTTTGCAAACATGTAGCTCAATTGGATATCAAATACTCTCTTATCCAATTCATAATCCTCAAATACCATTCCAATGAAATTCTCATAACGTGTACTATCACCAGCTGCTAACATTCAAGATACTCGCTTAACATCAACAACAAACAACCACATACTTCTTTCAAACTTCCATGTCCCACATACAAGAATAACTTGCTCCATGCCTTACACAAAGATGGCAAAATTTGAACAAGAACGATGAGGTGGCTAAATGAAGAGAAAGAGTAGATAAAGGAGAAAAGAGTAAAAAGTAAAGTAGAAACCATGAAAAAATCAAGTTACAAAGAACAATAACGATGAAGGGAGATGATATGGCCAAAATCCAGCAAGGAAAAAAAGTCAAAAAGTTCAGCTGAAGCACTAAATTGTATGGTCACGATTTACTTTTGAAATAAAACTGTGGTAACGCCAAAAAAAACTCTGCCACCAAAACATAAACAAAGCTGCGACAACATAGTAAGTTTACTAAAGCTGCAGTCAAAGAAAATATAATCATGCAATCACTATTTAACTCAAACAAAGCTTCAGTCAAAGAAAATAATCATGTATGGTGGAAAGAAAACTACACTCACTATAATAAAGCTGCTACCACTAATTTTCACAAACAAATCTGCAGTCAAAGAAAACAATCATGTAGGATGGAAACAAAGCTGCAGTCACTATAACAAAGCTGCAGTCACTATAACAAAGCTGCAGTAACTAATTATTTCAAACGAAACTGCAGTCAAAGAAAACAATCTTGTAGGATGGAAACAAAGCTGCAATCACTATAACAAAGCTGTCATCACTAATTTCCACAAACAAAACTGCAGTCAAAGAGAACAATCATGTAGGGTGAAAACAAAGCTGCAGTCACTATAACAAAGCTGTCATCACTAATTTTCACAAACAAAGCTGCAGTCAAAGAAAACAATCTTGTAGGGTGGAAACAAAGCTACAGTCACTATAACAAAACTGTCATCACTAATTACTTCAAACTAAGCTGCAGTCAATATAACAAAGGTGCAATAACTATAACAAATGTGTCATCACTAATTATTTTTAAACAAAGCTTGAGTCAAAACAAAACAATCATGTAAAAATAACAAAGCTGTCATAACTAAAATGGAATGAAATTTTTGTAATTAGTAATTACGCGCATTTTAAATATTAATGACATTTTTGTAATTAAATTTTTGTTTACAAAACTTGCAGGCAGAGTCGGGCCTTAGGACAATTTTATGAAACATTTGAATGAGGTACAACATTTTAGGAGGCCCTACAAAAACAAATGATATAAAAAAAATGGAAAAACAAATTATATATGGAAATTAAATAATGTATTAATTTCGTAAAACAAATTGATAAAATATTGTATGGGTCCCATAATGTTATTATTCAATATTACAATATATTACTTATTTTCTAAAAAGGAATATTTGAGTTAACCTTGCATTTTTCATGTGATTTCTCTATTTTTTTTCCTTAATTGAAAAAAAGAATTAGAAATCAATTTTGCTCAAAAAAATATGAATCCTTTTTTATTCTTAAGCAAAGAACTATTTAAATTTTATTTTATGTGTATTTTCTTTATTTTTGTTAATTTGTTTGTTTATGCATCATTAACTAAATTAAATATTTAGATGCATAATTAATCAAACTGAATATTTGGTTAAACAGATTAGCTATGATATCGATAAAAATGACCACAGTTAAAAACCTCGATTATACAAGTTTGATGGATGATTTTGTAGAGAAAAATGCAAAAATAATAATTTCATAAGCTTTAAATTGTTAGTATTTTTTAAAAAGATATTATTGTATTTTTTTCTTTTAACTTTAGTTTTATCAAAACTGGAATATTTTTTATGTATTAACTAATTGAAGAAAAATATGTATATTATAAAAATTGAATTTTAGTTTATTTGTTCCGTTTGGGGCCTAAATTTTGAAGGACCGGCTCTGCTTGCAAATGATACTTTTGTGATTTAAAGATATCAAAAAACACTTTAATAATTAAAAATAAATGTAAATTATTCTATTATTTAATATACTTTTATAGATTATTCTAGTTAGCCTAACTTGTTTTTTTGGAAGCAGAGGGGAGCTACTGTCGACGTTCATGAGTCAACGAAACTGAAGCCAGAGTTTCTCCATTACTGTTATTAGGAAAATGAAAACTTAAATGCTAAATATAGCATCCTTTACCAAAAAAAAATACATGCTTAAAACACATGCTTCATATGCTTTAAAATATATGCTTCAAACACATCCTTCATATGCTTTATGTATGGGCTAGACCTGCAGTATTAAGTATTAACCATACGGTAATATTCTAATTGTAAAGAAGAGACGGCGACAAAAGGAATTTACTCTTTAGATGTGGTGAGAAGAAAAGTCTGACAGGAATAATATACGCACAGTCTCATACACACAAATGTCCAATATTAAAAAAAAACAAAGAAGTTCATAGCATTTCTGACAATTGACAACTAACTCATTTGAAAAAATGAATTACGAACACAAAGCAAAGAACAAGAAGCAGTTTCATTAGGCAACTTGAAGTATACAGAACTTGAGCAGCGGCAGTGACATTGACGGCAAATCGGTCGAGTGTTACTACTATTCGAAATAACTTTCACATTTAAAGATTTGGTAGAGATTGTATAGCCTGCCTTCGTAAAAGCGAAGTTGTAAATGAACGTGTAGCCTGGCTTCATATAAGCGGAGGATCCAAATACACATCCACAGTGGATAGTGATGTTAGTTTTATTGCATGTATAGAACCATTTGCTTGGATCTAATTCTTTCTCACATACTTCACACCAATATTTTTCATCCGAAACTTCTCCATGAATAAGGGAGAGATGAAGTGCATCATATTTGTAGTGAAGCTTATCTGAAATTGTGGCACACACATAACACAAAGCAAATTTGCATATAGTACATTGTAGACGCCAACTATATGAACCGCAAACCCCACAAAAAATCATATCATATTCAGAAGAGATAGGGATGAATAAGGGATGTTCATGACTCTTGTGGGTGAAACAATCAGGGACTAAGATGCACCCAACATCTATCTGAAATTTTCTTTTATTTTGATCCTCACAGTTATTTTTGGTGCACTTGTAAATGAAACCAGTAAATGCTCGAGCACAAACCGAACATTGTATGGAATCATAATCTTGTGGAGAAACCGGATCTAGGAAAAGAGGATGGTGATGCAATGCATGATCTAGTTTTCGAGGAAGATTGGCGCATACCTCGTGGAGGAAAAAATCACATTGCATACAGTTGTAGAAGTCACGAGAGTCGATATGAAGGATGCACGCTTGACATTGCTTGTCCGAGTCTCGGATACCATCGTACTTCTCAAGCTTTAGATGATGTTCATGAGAAAAATACTTGATCAAACCATCACCAACTTTCTCAAATGGCGCAACATCTTCAGTTTCGTCAAGTTCTTCCGGCTCCCACTCGAGCTCTCTCCCATCCCATACTTTCTTATGTGTTGCACATTTGGAATGGACTACATAAGAGCAATCATCATGAGTGCATGAGAACTGTCCGTACTTGATATCGACTCTCTTGTAGCAAAGATGACAGGTTGAAATGGTTGGTGAAAGAAAAGGAGAGTAAAATAGACGATGAGGATGACGGGTGAGTTTTATGACCCGTGGTAAGCCTATACAACTCTTATGGACCACATAATTACATTGGAAACAAGCATAACTTGGCTTTGATTGTTTTACGAGCCCACAAGCATCACAAGGAAGCAAAAGTGGTCGAGAAAGGAAATTAAGTGAATGGTGATGGCTTTTTGGATCTGTGATAGTTGGAAGTGGAATTTTTTTGGAGCAAGTCATATCTAAACAAAAGGTACAAAGAGAGCATCGGTAGAAAAAGGCAAAATCTTTCAAATTTTGTCCACACCAAGTGCACTTATCAAAAATATTACCATGATTTGGTATGCTGGAGTCAGCATGCACAGTTAATTCCAAGCCAAAACACTCATGAACATTGCAATCATATACGATGCTGGCCTCAGGATTTAGAACACTGAAAATGAGAGGATGTTGTGGGTGATAAGGATGTGTAATCTTCCTTGGCGATAAGTGGCAACCATCATGGAACTCTACATCACATGTGGTACAGTAGTAGTGGAAGGGCTCATCAGAATTATACGCCAGAACGCTAGGGATTTTCGCGCCTCCGAAACAGCCAGCTAGAGAGGTGCTGCCAGCTCGACGGGAGAGGGTGTGAAGATGCCTTGGATGAGACAAACGACATATCGGCTCTTCTACTTCGTCAGAAGACATTGTTTCCTTCTTTGATTGTTTTCTTTTTGAAAAAAACTTCGTCAGATCAAATATGTGAGTGTTTTTATAAATCTGTATGTGAACAGAAGTAATTGAACTAGGGCCATATTTTCTTATAAACATTAACTCACGATACAGTTTATGTATTATTAAGAATGATCGAGAGTTAATTTATAACCAACATGTTTTAAAAAACATTTTGACTTATTTTCCATTAAACATGTTCCCATACTGATCGCAAGTGACAAATAATCCAAAAGACAATCTATATGCAACTTGTGATAAAAAATTATGATTGACTTTTTCCTTAAACAAGTATCCAGGCTGTTCATAGATGAAATAATTGTGATACTGATAACTTACAGGACAGCTATATAGGAGTTTGTTAATGAAATGAACAAATATCAATACAATTAAGAAAACATATTTACAGGCTATTTCCATCTGCTTTAGAATAAAATAGAAGAGTAAAAAAGTCTTTGTTTATTTGGTGTAGAGGGGAGCTACTATCGACGTTAATAAGTAAACAAAACTGAATCCATTGACTTTTGAACTTTGTTATAATGCCCTCCTTCATTATAGGATCCATGAATTTAATCTAGTGAATTTTGAGCCAAAACCCACTTATTGACATGGTCCAAACCTAACCTTTCTTTCTTTCGCCATCCCCTTTTTGGTTTTGTTTTTGGCTAGTTATGTGCCCTTGTTATGTGGCTTTATGTTGGCTTTGGACAACAGAGAGCCTTTAGGAGGTGAAAATTGTCTTTCTTCTTGAGATCTGCCTTTAGAATATTAATTATAATTTGAGGCCTTGATAACTACACATAGAGGAGACAAGAGGTAATATTAAGGCTGCAATTGGTGTGCTTAAATTAACAAGTTGAAAGAGTTGAATGAACATTCATCTAATATTTTATCATTTGAGATAAAGAAATTGAAAAAATGGTTCAACCTGTTCAGCCAAAAAAATTAAACAAATGCACAAATTATAAAGGAAAAATGTTCAACTCATTCATCTACTATTTTGTAGTTGAAAGAGTTAATGAGATTCAACTCAAAAAATTTCAATTATTTTTTTCAATTCATTCATTTTATTACTGCCATTTGCAGCCTAAATTGGTTTCGGGGATTGGAGCTGCCTACCAATACTTGTCAAAACTCAGAAGAGACCATGTTCGCCGACGAACAACTTTTACGAATAAACATCTAGTAGATCCTGATAATACGTTCTCAATAAAGATAGGTGGCACAAAACCATATTTTAATTTGCTCAGTACTTTTTTTTAACTTCACATTAAAACATGATTCCTTGATTAGTTGTGAAGTATGGAGAAAATGAGTTTACAAAAACTAGTTTGACAAATAGCCTCCTATGATTCTTTATTTAGAAATATCCTTGAGTTGACACAAATTTAGTTGTTATATATATGCTTGAAAAATTATGGATAGACACTATTCACATGCACATGCATATGCCCGTGGTGGTGATGGCAACAAATACTTGTTGAAAATTTTCGGAACTTGTAACAGTTTTTTTATAACATATTTTGATATTTTTTGCAAATTTTCACAAGTTTTTTTAAAATTATTTATTATATAAATTTTCCAAAACCTTAGCACGTCTTGGAAATTTTCACAATTTTTTCTTGCTTCCATTTGGTCTAACTGGTAGAGGTAAATTTATGCCCTGAGTAATATAAAAGATGCAAAATAAATATTTATTTGTATATTTTTTTTAATTTATAATCAAATAATTTACTCCCATCTATATACTTATATATCAGATTTACTTTCACACGATCCCATCATTCTTGTTCTTTAAAATTATGTTGACTTTATATTTGTTCTGTTTCTATATACTTTGTCAACTAACTTCTTACGTCTCTTCACTTCTATTTTAGCTTTTCCAATGGTTCATGGTGTGAACCGTAAACTATTTGGTGAATGATTGATAATATAGTAGATGATTGGAAGCCGTGTTTTTTGTGTCTTCTTTATCAATTAAAGTAGATTGGCATTGGTTTGTTTATTTATCCCAAGCCAAAACCTCTTGTAATGCTAAAGTCCTCACACACAAAACAATGATCGTCGTATGAACTGATTAGAAAACACAGTGTGAACGTATCCATCTCTGTTATCGTTTATTATTGATCCTATTAAGTATGTGATCTTGCATAACTGAAAACAACTTAATAGTATGGTAATCTATCAGAAGAGATGGAGATAGTTATTGAATTCAAAAGGATTTTATTCTTTTAGGAGTGGTAAGGGTACAAGTCTGACAGAAAAAAACACACACACACACACGTAGCAAGTATAGGTCTAGTTTCTCCCGAAAGAATCTAAAACGTTTCTAATAACCTGCTACTCTTCCCCAATAATTCATATCCACAAAACAACTTAAAGAACAAATAACTATCTCATCAGACATCTTGTAGCACACAGAACTCGAGCAGCGGCTGCCACACATATGGCAAATCGGTCGAGTGTTACCTCTGTTGCAAAGAATTTCCACCAAACCGAAAGATTTGTCATGAAACGTGGAGCCTGGCTTCAGATAAGCAAAGGACCCAAATACACAAAGATGGTGGATAGTAATGTAAGTTTTGGTGCATATATAGAACCACTCTCTTGGATCTAGTTTTTCCTGGCATACTTCGCACCAGTATGTTTCATCTGAGATTTCTCCATAACAAAGGGAGAGAGGAAGTGCATCATATTTGTAGTGTAGCCTGTCTGGAATGGTGGCACAGCTATAACATATAGCAAATTCGCATATAATACACTGTAAATAGTGAAAAAGACAACTGAGATTGCAACCTTTACAGCGAATCGACTCCTTTTTTTCGTAGCCAACATAGATGGGGATGAATAAGGGATGCTCATGACTCTTGTGGGTGAAAAAATCAGGTACTAAGATGCAGCAAACATCTATATGAAACTTTTTTACACTAACATCCTCACAAATATCTTCCGAGCAGATGTACCTAAAACCACTGAAAGAACGGTGACAAACAAAACACTGTATGTAATCTGGAGGAGTCGGGTCTAGGAAAAGAGGGTAATGATGTAATGCGTGATCTAGTTTTCGAGGAAGATTTGCGCATACTTCATGGAGAAAAAAATCGCATTGCATGCAATTGTAGAAATGCCGAGAGTCGATATGAAGGATACACGCTTGACATTGCTTGGCAGTGTCTCGAACACTATCATATTTCTCAAGCTTTAGATGATGTTCATGAGAAAAATACTTTATCAAACCATCACCAACTTTCTTAAATGGCTCAACTTCTTCAGTAGTTTCACCAGAGTCTTCAGGCTCCCATTCGAGTTCTCTCCCATCCCATATGTTCTTATTTGTTGCACACTTGGAATGGACAACATAAGAGCAGTCATCATGATTGCAAAATACTGGCCATATTTGATATCAACTGTCTTGCAGCAAAGACGACACAATGAAATAGTGGGTGGATGAAAAGGAGTGTAAAAAAGACGATGAGGGTGACGGGTGAGTTTTATGACACGTGGTAACTCTATACAACTCTTATGGACCACATAATTACATTGGAAACACGTATAACTTGGGTCTGATCTTTCTATCAGTCCACAAGCATCACATGGAAGCAAAAGTGGTCGAGGAAGGAAAAAGAGTGGATGGTGATGGCATTTTGGATTTGTGATAGTAGGAAGTGGAAACTTTATGGAACAAGAGGAACATAAACAGAAAAAACATATCGAACATCGGTAGAACATACCACAGCCTTTCGCAAATTCTCCACACCAAGTGCAGTATTGGAAAATGTTACCGTGATTAGGTATACTGACTCCGATGAGTTTCTCGTAAGAAGTGTGATCATGAAAACTGCAATCGTATATGAATCCTTCATTGTTTAATATTATTCCGGATTCACCTTTTAGAACACTGAGAATGGGAGGATGTTGTGGGTGATAAGGGTGTGTCATCTTCCATGGACGTAAATGGCAACCATCATGGAAATCTACATCACATGTGGTACAATGATGATGGAAATCATCACCACCACGAGGGAAATCTTTATCGCGATACACTAGCTTTTTGCGGCGAGTCATCTCTTTGCCGCCTGGAAAACAACCAACTGAAGGTTCTATGCCGGCTCGACGGGAGAGGGTGTGAGGATGAGCTGGATGAGACAAACGGCATATCAATTCTTCTTCTTTTCCAATATATACCGACTCTTCTTCTTCTTCTACGTAGCCAGTAACCCACTTTTCTTCTTCTTTTTCTTCTTCTTCTTCTTCTTCTACGTAGCCAGAAACCCACTCTTCGTCTTCTTTTTCTCCATCTTCTACGTAGCCAGTAACCCACTCTTCTTCTTTTTCTTCGTTTTCCCAAAATAACAGTTCTTCCTTGCTAATAACCGGCTCTTCTTCTTGGCCGTACGACATTTTTCACTCTTTTTCTTTTCAACTTATCTATTTTTTTTTTGATAACTAACTCTCTTTATGGTTATGCTCAAATATATGAGTGTGCGAACACAAGTAAATTAATTAGTAGTACAATATTTTCATGTCAACAATGACCCACGATACTGTTTATATTCCCCCACACATGTCGCCAGTCTGTCCTTATACGACAGCACTTAAATAATATTAATTAAACTACCCAATAGGCCAATACTATTAAATGAAAAAGTAGGTTTGGATCTACTTTAAAATAAAATAAAATAAAAAGTCTTTGTTTATATGGAACTTACTATCAACGATAATAAGTCATCGAACATGAAGCAAATAGTTTCTCCAACACCATTAATATGGACATATGGTTCCCCGAATTAAGTCCATAGAAACTTTGAATCAAATGTTCGGAAAAACGACCATTAAATTCCAAATTTTAACATTTGCAAATTAATAGTGATAACTTACAAGACAGCTAATAGGATGTTATTACTGAAATGAACAATATCAATACAATAAGAATAAATATTTTCAGGCTTTTTATCAAAAATATATATATATTCAGGCTCTTTCCATCTGGTTTAGAATAAACTAGAAGACTAACAAAATCTTAGTTTATTTGGAAGTAGAGGGGAGCAACTACTATCGACTTTAATAAATCAACGAAATTGAAGCCATATCTATGACCAATGACTTTTGAATTTTGTTATAGCTTCTTCATTATAGGATCAATTAACTAAATGTAGTGCATTTAGAGCCTAAACCTACTTATTGTCATGGCCCAACACCCAACATTTCTTTCTTTCCCCCATCCCATTTTTGTTTTTTTCTTTGGGTCAGTTATGTACTTTTTGGCAATATTATATGGTTTTGTTTTGGCTTGAACATTATAAATGTTATGAATAATGATTATCCATAAGATAATCTTGTTAGTTTTTATCCATAATATCTTACTCTTCAAGTAATTAGTATTTATTCATTTAATTGCTTTGGTTCCAAGTTGTATTAGCTTAGGCTCCAAGATGTATTAGCTTAGACTCTAAGTTGTATTAGCTTAGGCTCCAAAATGTATTAGCTTAAACTCTAAGTTGTATTAGCTTAGGCTCCAAGATGTTGGAACACTACATATATGTTCCATTGTGCATTGAAGTTAATAAAAAGAAGATGTAAGAGAGAACACAATTATTAAAGAAGAGATTAAAGATTTCATTTGTCTAAAGTTATTCTCTCTCTTTCTTGTCCACCATCTCTTTTTTCTTTAATAATTTATTCAAGTATTTTTTATTTTAGTTTATTATTTACAAAACGATATCAACGCGAATAAGCTCTGAATTCAAGTGAGCCTCCTTCAATTAAAATTTAGAGGTAATATTTTAATATTTAATTTAAATATTTAAAATTATTTATTTATAATATTTTAATATTTAATTTAAATATTTAAATTATTTATTTATAATATTTAATAAATAAGGTTCATATTTTATTATTTTAATTTACAAATTTAGTTATTTAATATAAATATATAATCATGAGACTATGCCTTTTTCCGGGTTAGTCGTAATATAGAGAAGGCTCTGCCTCGATTACGATAAAATAAAAAGCTATGTCATTTTCCCAGATTGATTGTAATATAAAGGAGGCTTTGCATCTATTACGAAAACCATAAAAAGACTATAAAGTATTTCCAAATTGACCATCATATAGGGT
Organism: Cardamine flexuosa; assembly: GCA_963555745.1. Classification (NCBI taxonomy): domain Eukaryota; kingdom Viridiplantae; phylum Streptophyta; class Magnoliopsida; order Brassicales; family Brassicaceae; genus Cardamine; species Cardamine flexuosa. The sequence goes on from OY743219.1 coordinate 21,043,382, forward strand.
AGGCTCTGCCTCCATCCGGATCAATCAAATAGAAAATTAAGTCTCATTATATATATGAAAGTCAAGCTTTTAAATTCTTATATGGAAAGCTTATGCCCAATGAATTCTTATATATATATATATATATATATATATATATATATATATATAAAGCTATGACTATTAATTTATTTTTATGCATTTATTTGTTTAATTATTTAATTTAATTTAAATAATAGTTATATGAGTTATATATAGATCAAAGACATTAAAGTATATATGTCTTTAAAATCAAAAATAATTTTCTCAATATGAGAATTTATTAGGCATATGCCAATATAAGATTAGACAATGCAAAAGTAAATGGAAAGTCTAGATGAATTAGTCTCTCAGACTTCCAAAGCCAAATGCATAGATTTTATAATTGATCATATCTTATGTCTCCAAAAGTCTCAAAGAAATTTGTTTAAGTTTCAAAGACATGTTGTCTTATTGATAATAATATAGAGACTATAAATAAGAATGACAATAAATATTTTTGCATCACATCGGAAAGAAAACATATATTTGGAAAAAAAATTAAAGATATCTTCCGTATTATATTGCACAAAGATATATATGATCACATCATAAATTATAGTAAACTTAGTTTACTTATATATGTGAGATTTTGTATAAAAGATTTGAACATCTTGGTTCAGTCATGATGCAAAAAATTGTGCAAAATGCTAAAAGTCATTCATTGAAAAGTATAAGAGTTTTCAATCTGATGAGTTTTCAAGTGATGCACGCTTTTAAAGAAAACTCATAATTTGGTCATCACCAACCAAATATTGAGAATGAATCACTAGTATTTTTATAGAGAATACATGATGATATATGTGAATATATTCATCTTTTATGCATACCATTTTGATAATTTATATTATTAATTAATGCATCTAATAGATGCACATTGACAACATGAAATAAGGTTTACGCAAGACTCATTTCCCAACTAATGAGCAGACAATACCCTGATTATGCTATAAATAAAGTGGCTTGATAACACTAGTGAATTCATTTCACAAGCCTTTAAAGACATTTATATGTCAATGCAAATTGATGATGAACATCTAGTTTCTCTTGTTTAAAATGACATCGCTGAGTGTTTTATAAAATGGCCAAAATTTAAATAAATGTGGTATCGAATGTTCAACCACAATGGAGACATGCATGTATATGATTATCATGCAAAAATAAAGATGGTATAAATGATAGTAAACATAAGGTTTACTAATTTCTTAAATCATAAAATAACCGGTTTGTCATCCCGGTCAATCAATGATATCAAAGATCATTGAAAAACTATTATGAATAATAGAAATATAGATTTCAAGCCTCACATGCTTACCGTACATACATCAAAGGTAACATTTAATTTATGTGTAATTATTTAAATGTATATATTACTAATGGAGTGGAAGGTTATACCTCCTCCTTAATTCTAAAGTAGGCTATGCCTCATAAATCATATGGATATAGGACAAATAACCATTTTTGATTAAACAAGCTCAACCCCCAAATTATACTCTTAAATATAACAGATCTAAAAAAAATTGGTCCAAGATGAATAGATCAGATAAACCATCATCTTGAGAAAAGAGTATTAAGAGTCTTGCGGGATTTGATACATTATACTTTACTCAAAATGAGGAAATAATTAGATATATTATTGATCCTAGTGAGATTCAGTACGAGATGAATGTACTAAAATAGTCATTATCTCAAAGGGGAGAACTAAAGAATCTCACATCGACCATAAGTTGATAATTTTAGCGACTTTGCGTCCCAAAGTCTGAATTACTTTGGTGAGCTTACATCATGAAATTTATTGCGTATTGTATGTTGACTGGGATAAAATGAGACATCTATAAGATTATGTTCATATTCAAAATGAGTTTTGATGAATCGTTCATATAGAAAATCGAAAGGATTGCAAAACGGTTTATGGTGAAATTTAATTTCCATAAGTTGGCATGGAACATGCAATTTTGCATGTCATAATGATTTTACTCATAAAGCCAACAAATTATTAAAATATATTTAATCCATGTATTTAGTCATGGTTGGAGATTAAAGCTCTCTCTTTTGGAATTTATGAGTGTATGATATATATTATAAATGTTCCACCACATAACAATATTCAAAGAGAATCAAATATATATTGTTGGAGATAAATCTCCACTTTAATAAATAAGACATCATTCAGATATGTGCTTATTGAAAGATTTGCATATCATCATTTTGATGATAAATAGTTTGAGTGCTTGAACAAATTTATTATGAACTCTAAGTTCAAAAGTTCAAAGGATCACTATTCATATATATTGCAAATCAAACAGATGAGAAATGAGATTTTATTAAATGAATTATAATTATAGATCCTCGTATGAATAATATGAACTTAAAGTTCAGAAGATAATTCATTCTCATATTCTAGCTTAAATGCTCCATATATGTCCATGACGGACTAAGTTTATGGCGATAGACTACTTTGGTTCTATAAATAAATAAAATCCTCAACAAAATAAAAGGAGCAATTACTAAGAGGATTAGACTCCTTAAAGAGGAGCAATATACCGTTGACTTATGGTTAATTTATAATCATGTACATAAATAAAATCATTGATATGATAATGATAAAGATAAAGAGATCTCGATTAACCATGTCATTACGGGGAACATATAACCAAAGACAAAAATGATTGTCGACAAATATAAATTATATAAGTGTGCACTATATTAATAAAGAGGATAATGAAACTCCGCCATATATGATGAGCGTAGAGACTCTGCTATCTAGATAAGCGTTGAGAAAATATTAGCCAATAAACAGAAGAGGCGGTCTATATTAAACTCGTATATAAACAAGAAATTTTGGATCAATATTCAAAACATCAAAAGGATATTATGATATATATAACAAAATGGTATGTCGTGCCAGTTTTTGTTAAATACCCGATAAATAAATGTTTGATGCTATATAAGAGACATGAATTGCACCTCAAGAGAAATGCTTATAGAGCTTAATCCCTGAAAGATATATGATATCATAATTATGTTTCCGGTGAATTTTTAAGATTGATGTTTCAAACATCATCAAAACTCTATAGGAGTCCTTTGGAATATAAAACCTTAGAAGAAAAATTTGTCTCAGGTATTCTGATTGAACATCTATTTAAGAGATGTTATACTAAACACTTCCAAAGAAGATATGTGCTCACTTTGTGGATTAAAATAATCCAAACGCATATAGAAAATTTTGTGTCGTTATAAAGAAATCATTATTTGAATTTGTGATCATCGATTCGTGATCATAGTGATGATGCAAGAACTCATATGAATGAGTTCATAAGAAAGACCTAGGAAAGACAAACTTTGTCTCGAGCCCTGGATAGAGCAGTTCCAAGATAAAAATATATGTGCATCAATCAAATTATACTAAAAAGATCTTAAATACTTTATTATAGATAAAACAAATCTTTGAGTACTCAACTGGTCAATAGACCTCTGGATGTTGAAAGAAGATCCATTCAGATTATATAAAGAAAATAGCTTGAGTACTCCAATAGTCAATAAATCTTTGAATGTTGAAAAAGATCCATTCAGACTTTGTCCAGATAACAAGGAAGTATATGTCCCGAATTACTTTACATGTGTACTAACGGTGAAAAATTATATCTTGTAATTTGTATTAGACAAAATATAGTATTTGTTACTAATTTTCTTGCAGGATATAACTCATCCTCTACCTGCAGACATTGAGATGAGATAAAACATAGATTTTGTTATCTTCAAGGTATGATTGACTAAGAACTATTTTATTTTAGAAACCTCCAAGTTTGGTCTAGTTGGTTTTGCAGATGCAACATTCATCAGATATGTATAAAGCTGGATCCCAAACTAGATGATTTTCACCATTAGAAGAAATGCAGTCTCGTGGCATTCATAAAACAGATCGTGTTCGCCATTTCTCCAAATGATGATGAAGTCATTGTGACGACCAAATCAAAGAAGGAGTTATCAAGAGCAACATGACAAAATATATTATTTTGAGATCTATTTACAAATATTCTCCCCACTCTCGAAAGGAATTTTCGTATGATCAGTATGCATCTCTAGGAGATGATATTTCGAGGAAGAGAAATATGAAAGCATGCGTGGCTGCACTCTTTTTTTCTTATCATAGTTTTTCCTACTGGGTTTTTCTTGTAGTGTTTGTCCTATTGGATTTTTCTATGATAAGGTTTTTAACGAGGCAAAAAATAACGCGCATAAGATATACATCAAAGAGATGCATTATCATAAAGGTTTCACACTCTCCTAAAGACATTGCTATACATCAAGAGAAATAAACAGAATGTGAATCATTATTTTTCAATGAGAGATTATTCTATTATCATTATGGATAACCAAAGGGGAGTGTTGTGAATAATGATTATCCATAAGATAATCTTGTTAGTTTTTATCCATAATATCTTACTCTCCAAGTAATTAGTATTTATCCATTTAATTGCTTTTGCTCCAAGTTGTATTAGCTTAGGCTCCAAAATGTATTAGCTTAGACTCCAAGTTGTATTAGCTTAGGCTCCAAGATGTTGGAACACTATATATATGTTACATTGTGCATTGAAGTTAATAAAAAGAAGATGTAAGAGAGAACACAGTTAATAAAGAAGAGATTAAAGATCTCATTTGTCTAAAGTTATTCTCTCTCTCTCTCGTCCACCATCTCTTTTTTCTTTAATAATTTATTTAAGTATTTTATTATTTTAATTTATTATTTACAACAAGCAAATCTTTAAGAGGACAATTTTTTTGAGCAATGGCACTCTGGGTACCTTTCTCACTTCCACTTTGCACTATGGGTACCTTTATGTAACTTGGGTACTTTTCTGCTTTGTTAACTATGCTACCCTTTCTTTTCATTCCAAACCAAACCACTCAATCCATACCATTAACCTATCTCACATTTAACCCTCGTTAGATTTAATCCAACCATGGTTCGATTTTTCAAATTAACTTTAAATTATTTCCCCAAACTAACCACTTCAACTTCAATTCAATACCACGATTTCCCCTTTCCTCCAAACTGATAATCTCAAACCCTAATTTTGTAACTAAATTTCTGACAAACCATATCCTTCGAGCACACCTACATATCCAACAAATACCATTTTTCCGACCACCCCAATTTATTTGGCCACCCACTCTCCAGATACATATTTTAGTTTACCGATTTCTCTTTCCGCGATGTTTCCCAACTCCCTACACCTCCAGCGTATAGTTTGTTTCAGATCCCGGATTTCAAGCTACGCCGTGTTCTTATAACGTCGCCAACATGCCAGGTACCTTCCGTATAACTAATTTCTTCCATCCTGGACGCAGTATCCCCCTACTATCCACTGCTTCTGACGTTGATGTTGTTATCGCAGGATCCAATTCGCCGGAACTTCCACTACTTCCCTCTCGCCTGTTTGCTACTGACCGATATCCCGAGGCAAGGTTGAACATATATTCAAAACTGGACATTCTATGTTATATCCGCAAACATCTCAAAGGCACTCCTCAGTTCAAGAAGCTTAAAAACTCATGTTTTGGGCCTCTGTTCTCCATTCCGGTAAACCGGTGTCCAATATCTTGCAAGCTTATACACGCTCTCCTCTGTAGGCAGCTTGTAACCAAGAAGAAATACGAGATGTGGTCAGTGTTTGGTGGACACCCCATAAGGTTCGCTCTCTCTGATTTTTGCACCGCCACTAGGCTTCCCTGTGGAAAGAATTCCCTGAAGGACACGACCCAGAAGATTTGCCTAATCCCAAGGCTAACAAAAAGTATTTTTACGATGAATTTGTTCTTGACCGCAACGCTACTCTAGCTGATTTAGCTAACGAGCTCACATTTTGCAAAAACAGCGATCGAAAATTCATGATTGCACTAATAATGATTGTTCACGGCATCCTCATAGGTCAGCATCAAGTTCATCGCCCAACTTTACCTGGTCATCTATCTCTCTCCCTAGGGTCATTATTCAACTTGTTGAAGTCCACGAGGGCCTTGCAGCATCCTGATGTAAGCGTTTCATGTTTCCGTATATTAACTCTTTTAACATCACAAATTCAATCTAAGTATTGTTCTAATTTCAGGACAACATACTCTTCTGGTTTTTTTCCAAACGCAGTTGGTTGTCCAACCTTATTATGCCACTGATTTTTCTTCGGTCGATGGTTAGGGTGAGTGGGATGATGAAGTGAGGGACAAGAAATTAGACTGCATTATAGAGAAGATCAATGCTGGTCATATGTTCACCAAGCCTGAATGGCTGGGCGGCGACGACTCTCTTGATCTAATTGTTGTCCCAGACAAAAAGTCTGATGTTGTTCATCGCAAACACATCGTTGCTAGGAAGAGGAAAGCTTCTGGGAAGGAACCAGCATGCTTCGAAGCTGCTTCTACTAGTCGCACCAAGCGTAAAAAGCTTCATGTTGATGATCGTTCTCTAGGCATCATTGAATTAAAACAGTGGATGAAGCGTGAATTAGTTGATTTGAAAGCTGGATACGATGCTCAGGTTCAAGCCTTGCAAGCTTGTCAGTTCCGTTTGGAGAACAAGTTGAAAGCTTTCAAATTTCAGCGCTCTCTCAAATTGAGTAGGCAACGACATATGCGGTCTCCAAGCAGACAACACAAACGACCCAGAAAATGCAGTTCTGTTGAAGATTCTCCTGTCTCTCCTCAAGCCACGACTCCACAGGAACAAGTCACCGATGGTTATGTTGATCCCCTCATCCCTCCCCCTAATCCGTTTGCATCTGGGCACAACTGGAGCAAGTACACCGAGGTTTCACAATCTCCACCTCCATTCGTTTCTCGGAAAAAATCTCTTATTAACGAGGTATAAATCTTTATTTGAGATGTTATTTAGCGCTCTTCCATTGTCTACCTGACCACGTATCTATGTCCATATCCAGTTTCAAACTGTTGGTCCAAAACGCATGGACACTGGAAGTCTGAATCCACACGGACAGGCTCAGATGGATACTACTATTCAAACCTCCGATCCTGAACCTTCATCAGTCCCGACGTGTATGGATTTAGTTCTACACTCCTGTTTATACCGCAAACAAGAGATTCACGATGCACCAACTCATCTCCGCTGTGGAGTGAACATTGATTTAGCCGCCGATGGAATTTCTCCTCACAAAGACTGCGTCCACCCCGTTGATGCAGACACTTTCTACAGTGCAGATGAACAGGGTACCAAAACAGAGCGTGGACATCACTCAAAAGATCATGAAGGGGATGATCGGATTAATGACAACGACGAGGTATGTCTTTTCCTACCAAAACACACATTTTTGCTGATTTTACGGGTTATAATCTTGTTTTATCTCAGGGTATATCTCCGGTACATCCACCCCCACCGAATCTTACTGATGTTACGGGTTCACCTATTTATAAAACAGCGGTTAAAGCCCTCAATTACGTATAAAAATATTTTCACCCCTTACTTTCACCTATAAACCACGAATTTTGCAATACGCAGTCCCATATTCTTATTTACTATGAACCTTATAGGTTCCACCATCACAGACCAGCGGGATCCTATTTACGATACACACCCACAGATCTCACCACCTAGGGTAAAACATCCTTATCTCGTTTGTTCAGAGTCCACGATAATCCATTTAGATGCAAATCATTTTCCCAAGCCTCAACCCATCTCAACAGTAATGCCCCCCCCCCCCTAGGAGGACGTGATGCGTTCCTGGTTGGCCCTAAAAATGCAAGTCAAGGAATGGACAATATCAAGAAGGCAATGGACTACCAAGGAACAAGAAGAAACCAGAAACTGAATCTTGGAACAAGATGAAACCGGAAACTGAATCTTGGAACAAAAAGAAACAGGAAACTGAATCTTGGAACAAAAATAAACCGGAAACTGAAGCATGGAAGTCAAGGAACATTGCAACTCATGCATAAGGTCCACAAGAAGGTGTGTCAAGGATTGCATGGGAGTCGCCAAGTATCCATGGGTTTCTTCTCGGCCAAAACATTTGGTCAAGATTTGCGAGTGTCCTTATCATCAAGGATATTCAAGAGGATCACTTGGACCTTAAGGGTTGTATTCATGCCACATTGGTTGTGATACATGTCCAAGATGGCTAAGGCTTTGGCCATATGATTCACTAGCACTCTTTTTCCCTTAGTTCGGTTTTGTCCCAATGGGTTTTCCGAATAAGGTTTTTAATGAGGCTTGTGGCTCATATGCTCATATTTTCCAACCCTTAGTCTGATTTATTGTATGGCTCATATTCATCTTTTGGTGTGGCCCATGATCTCTTATCTCTCTATCTTTAGTTTGAATTTTGAACTTGTTTTATTGCATGGTCTTTGAGTGTTCACAAGGCATGTCTCGTAACTCTCGTTGCCTTTATCGCTTTGTCTCTTCTCCTTTGTCTCTTTATACTGAGACGGATTGTAAAAACTATCTATCTTTTTAATCAAAAACCCTTTCAAAATATAGATCATTGTTCATCATTTTTCGTGTGATTCCAACTAGGAAAACTCTTAGATCATTTCATGTGATTCGATTGACCAACCCGTCTCATCAAAAGACTGTTCCACATCTTTTTATGGCGACATTCAATCCATTAAACCACAAGGTGCTTATTAATCAGGTCTTGCAACTCATCACATTGATCTCACTCTCTCTTTGTCGAAATTGGGAAGTGTTTCCTCACGAGGAACACATCATGTGGTATCAGAGCCGCATCGAGAGTTAAGTGATTTTTCTGTGTTCTTGTTTCAATTTTCATAAATTGACTACTTGTGCTAAAATCGTGAAATTAATTGGATATGAATCTAAATTGAGTCTAGTATTTGTTAAAAAGTCAAGGTGGCGACCAGAACTAGCAATATCAAGTGTTAACATACAAGTGATGATACTCAAAGGTGATGGTGAAGTAGAAACGGAAGAAGAGGAAGGAGACACTAGGACAATAGAAGAAGAAGAGGAGAAGGAAGTAATCAAATCTCCAGTTAAAGGAGAGCTACTTGTAGCTATGCGCACCTTAAGTCTCAAATCCAAAACAGAAGAGCAGGCACAGCGAGTTAACTTTTTCCACACGTGATGTTATGTAAAGGGAAAGATGTGTAGTTTAATCATCGATGGTGGGAGTTGTACTAATATGGCTAGTGAGACAATGGTTAAGAAGCTAGGATTGGAAATCAAGAAGCATCCCATGACGTATGACCTTCAGTGGATCAACAAACAAGGAGAAATGAAAGTAAAGCATCAAGTGGAAGTACCCATATCCATTGGAAACTATGAAGATGAAGTTATGTGCAATGTTTTTCCCATGGAGGCTGGTCATATGATACATGATGGTTACACCAATCATCATCCTTTCGAATTCAAAGGATGCAAGACCACGCTCGTACCAATGACACCTCATGAAGTTTATCTTGATCAAATACAACTCAAGGGAAAGAAGGGTCCAGGTAAGAAGCCTACACTTTTTGCTATGAATGGAAAAACATTGTATGATGACCCTTTTGACCCCAAAACCTATACCAGTCCCAATGTTTTTTCTTGTTACACTAACCTTGCACCGGCATTACCGAGTGATTTACAAACTTTGCAGGTATTGTTCAAAGAAAGACATGCCGAGATGGAAACCAAGCATCATCATAGAACAGGGCTACAAGACACTCAAGAAAATCGAAAGCAATATGTTGTTTTCCCAAAGGAGCAAGCCCCACCAAACGCCAAACACTTTGCTTATGATGGCGAGAAGACTCTATTCGTCTTCAAGATCTTGGATGAGCACCAACTTGGAACTATCCTTCATGTCCAGGCCATTGAAATCTCTAACCTTCCAGGATTTTCTAAAATTTTTAAAATCACTCATAATGGTTTTAAGCAGATGATAGTACTACCTGGTCCGGTTATTGATTTACTTTGTACTAACTTGGAAATACCTCCTTGCTTGTATAGCAAAAGAGAAAATTTAACTGGCAGGACTTCAAGGCTCCAATCACAGGACATGGATTCGCCTAACGGGACAAAGGAACATCAAGGCTCCATTCACAGAACATCAAGACTCCATGTGACCTCATCTAGTAGATTTTGGTTAAAATGGATTATTCTTAATGATTACTTCCGTAATGTTAAGAATATTACTCAAGGAAAATTAGTTCACCAGCTTGATCAGAGACTGATCTGGATCGCTCCCAACCGTCCAGCAGAATTTCCATTGAAGATTTCCGATCAACTTTATTTTCTCTCCCACTTTCATTTTGATTATTTGCGGAATATTAAATCCAACTTGAGGTTGTTTATGGCATGATTAGCAGATTTGAGGACAAATCTTTTTCAACCCCGGGAAGATGATGCATTCCTGGTTGGCCCTAAAAATGCAAGTCAAGGAATGGACAATATCAAGAAGGCAATGGAATACCAAGGAACAAGAAGAAACCAAAAACTGAATCTTGGAACAAGAAGAAACCGGAAACTGAATCTTGGAACAAAAAGAAACCGGAAACTGAATCTTGGAACAAAAAGAAACCAGAAATTAAAGCATGGAAGTCAAGAAACATTGCAACTCATGCATAAGGTCCACAAGAATGTGTGTCAAGGATTGTATGGGAGTCGCCAAGTATCCATGGGTTTCTTCTCGGTTAAAATATTTTGTCAAGATTTGTGAGTGTCCTTATCATCAAGAGATATTCAAGAGGATCACTTGGATCGTAAGGGTTATATTCATGCCACATTGGTTGTGATACATGTCCAAGATGGCTAAGGTTTTGGCCATATGATCCACTAGCACTCTTTTTCCCTTAGTTCGGTTTTGTCCCAATGGGTTTTCCGAACAAGGTTTTTAATGAGGCTTGTGGCTCATATGCTCATCTTTTCCAACCCTTAGTCCGATCCATTGTATGGCCCGTCTTCATCTTTTGGAGTGGCCCATGATCTCTTATCTCTCTATCTTTAGTTTGAATTTTGAACATGTTTTATTGCATGGTCTTTGAGTGTTCACGAGGCATGTCTTTTAACTCTATTTGCCTTTATCGCTTTGTCTCTTCTCCTTCTCGCCTCATCTCCTTTATATTGAGGCTGAGACTCATTGTAAAATCTATCTATCTTTTTAATCAAAAACCCTTTCAAAATATAGATAATTGTTCATCATTTTTTGAGTGATTCGAATTAGGAAAACTTTTAGGTCATTTCGTGTGAATTCGATTGACCAACCCGTCTCATCAAAAAGCTATTCCGCATCCTTTTGTGGCGACATTTGATCCATTAAACCGCAAGGTGCTTGTTAATCAAGTCTTGCAACCCATCACATTGATCTCACTCTCTCGTTGTCGAAATTGGGAAGTGTTTCCTCACGGGGAATGCATCAGGACGCAGCTAAAGACATGCCTAACAACTCTCCAACTCAGGCAATCCCACATGTCATCTCCTTCATTTTGTAGTTAGTCGTCTATGTTATATAAATGTCTTGTCCACCCGGTTTGTACTTACTTGAAATTCATGTAACTATTGTTGCAGGCCCAAAAATCTGACGATGAAGCGGAAGAACAAGTCCGGGAAACCAAACCTAGTGAGTGATTCATCTCCCGCGCGAGAACAAAAGAACGATGTTCTATCCGAAGATGAATTGAAACTTGTGAAGCATTTTATATACAAGGAAAGAGGGAATCCCACATAAGTATTAGCTCAGCAGAGAAAGCTGATCTATCATTTTTCAGGAAAACTCTAAACCAATATCCCCATACGTACGCTTATTTTCCACTTTTACCACTGTGTTCTGTTCTCGTTACTCGACAGCAGTTTTCAACCCATTTTCCGACTTGTTGTATATTATTTTACAGGAAATACCTCACACCTCCGGGGTTCCCTATTGGTAACAAATTTATGGCTACCATTGCTTAACCCAAGAAATGGACTACCCATTCTGTATGAGCCATTACCCTTACCTATCTATGTTTTTACTATGAATGTCCACCACACTTGTTCATTTTTTCACAATCTGTTTTCCTGTGTACAGCATATGGAAGTGTTGATTTCACTACTAGCCAAGAAGCATGCTTCTACACTCATTCACGAGCGGGCCGTGTTTGCTGAACCGTGGTTTGGAATTTTTCTACAAGCAAAGTTCCCATCCTTCAATCAAGCTATCAACAAGTCAAGAGTTAAGTTTTCTAACCAAATTCAAAGGTTTGTTTCATGTCCCAGATTAGAGTGGTTCCAAGACGTTGACACAATATATGCCCCTATGATATGGGGTGATAGGTATTGGGTTGACGTAGTAGTTAATCTCGGTATGTGGGCTGTTGAAATTTACGACTCAAACTGCCCACTCAATAAGGATAACAAGGTAGAAGAATTTATTAGCCCAGTCACCATGATGCTCCCTTACATTATCCGCAAGTTCTGCCCACTCAATAAGGATTGTTTAATCTTCAAGGCCCACATCAAGCCTTATTTAATCTATATGGCCAGATATACCAAACAATCCATACGATTAGGGATTAGTTAAATAAAACATTAATTACCCGAATGACCCGAATTCAAGCCTTTATCAGATCCATACATATGAGTCCATTACAAAAAATCCACTCGACCAAGTCCATAATCTTTTTCGACAAATGGTCTTCTTTATCCACATACTTTATTTAGTTAACCCATTTAATCAAGGCCTAGTTAATCGCAAAGACCCAAACCAATATTTATCTAATTACGTCTCAGTCAACCTTAATAACTTATCTAACTGACAATATAATATTTGGCCCGATAAGTAAATGGACGCATGGGCCCAATTAACCCGATCACATGGACTCATTAATCGTCTTTATTCCCCATCCATACATTATCTAGTATTCTCGGTTCCCCATTTCTTCTTCTTGATGTCACATCAAACCCTCTTCAGTTCTTGAAGAATCTTCAAGAAAACATGTCTGACATACCAGCATCAACTTCGATCCCAATCCCAGCAATAAGTCCAAAACCTACTTCTATCTTCGATCTACCGGATGATATCTTGCTTAGGATTTGTTTAGATGTCACTTCCTCTTCCCTTGATGATATTAGTATGCGGAATTGGTTTCAAAATTGATGCACACTATATGCAACAATAGATTCGTTTTGGAGAATTTACCTCTCGCCTACCTCCCTAACTAGCCTTGGCAACACAACGCGTCTAAATTCAAGAAATTCTGGAAGCGGTTTCAAGATGAGGATAATCTTGAAGCAATATACCGGAAAGGTCTCAACCAGTTCTTTCACAAGGACAGTGGTTACAACCGTCGACAGAGAGGACTCGCACGCATGGCAAAAGCTGCGTCCAAAGGAAACGCCGAACCCAGATACGTTTACGGCCTCATACTGATGTGTCTTGGTGGTGACAGGATCAACAATGATTTGTCATTAATGGCCCCACTTATCAAACTATCCTTTTCAACTACGCTTAGAGAGGTTGATGAACTAAGGCGCAGAAGAATCAACCAATTATGATGGTCTGTTTCTACCAAAGGCCAAGTGAGACATCTCAGGGATAAATACACTTGGCCTCCTTGCATGTGCAATTCAACGACCATGCTGTTTCTCATAACCCCAGGATGGTGTCCATATGGGTCTGACCAAGATATACCATCCACAGATGCCTGCCCTGTTTGCCTTTGGGATTACCAAGTCACCCGCTTTTTCCGAATCAAAGAACCAAACACCTGAGGGGTAAGTGTCTGATCCACTACAAGTCTCTATATATTTTTTACTATTAAGTTCAACTTTCCGGAAACAATGTTTTAGTGTCCTAAGGCTTGTATTTTGATCATTTTCAGAAGGTTTTTTTTGATAATTTGACGAATTCAAAATGTTTCGTCCAATACTTTATGATAATAATAGCTATCTTCTGTTTTGTTGGCAGTTTGTCTAATTGAATTTTGTAGCTTTTTAGGCTATACAACAACCCCTAACCATACGTTCACTACAATGTGGATTCATTATAGTGCACGTTGTGTTATGAACCAAAATAAATTCAAAAGTCAAAACTATTGTTGAACGTGTACACTTTTTGCTAACCACAAGTTCACGTCTTGATAATAATAGCTATCTTTGGTTGTTTGGCCAGTTTATCTAATTTAATTTTGTAGCTTTTTAGGCTCTACAACAACCTATACAACAATCCCTAACCACACGCTCACTACACTGTGGATACAGTATAGTGCATGTTGTGTTATGAACCAACAAATATTCAAGTCAAAACTATTTTTGATGGGTGTACACGTATCGCTAACCACATAGTTACCCAATCTGTCGATGATTATGACAGAATACAAATGTAGTGAACGTGCCTTACATAATATAAGTCAACTCCTTTTTCTGTGTAATGGATGCTAAAACACACATTAATCGCAATATACATAAACAAATGAAATAATTAATTTGTTGGTTTGAAAGCTACAACATACGATATCGCAACATACATTCACTTACAACATACGGAACATTAACTTACAAGCTGAACAACTACCACTCCCAGAAATGGTTCACCTCGTAATCCCACACACAAACAAGACAAGCCGACGAGATAGGCATGTCTGTATTAAACCCATACGGACACCAGCCCTTATTCTGGTTAGCAGTTTTCTCATCGCAGTCACAAACAACTTTCATGTAGATGGTTTTAAGATGATTAATCCTTTTTGAAGGGAACTCCCATTGTTGTGGCTGATACTTGGTCCACAACTCATCCAATGTTCTTCGTGTCTTAGACAGAAACCCTCTTTTAATTAAAGGAGACAACAATCACATTCTTTTCTTTATTTCATCACCACCAAGACAGAGCTTAATCAACCCGGCAACATATCTCGCTTCATCATTACCCTTCCGCGCTGCTTTCACCATCAAACCAAGCCCCTTTTCTTGTTGCGTCGTATTGCTATTAATGTGAAAGTAACTGATCAGCCCTTTACGGTAGATTTCTTCACTGTTCCCCTTCTTGCGACACCTTTTCAAGAATCTGTAGAAACAACGATGGTATTGCGTCCAAGCATTTGGGAACAAACTCAAGTCATCGATGCGTAGATTTTCAACCACGAAGTCAGCATTCACAATAGTATGCATAGACTTACATACCAACTCCATGTTTCGCATATCTTCCAATGATTCATTTGCAAATAGAGAACTTATACCAACTAGGACATCGTCGGGCAAAGACAGAAATGTTGGCGGCAATCCCTCCCCCGGTAATGGATTTGGCTCCATAAGTGGTAATGCCTCCCCCGGTAAAGGATTAGGTTCCATATGTTGCAATGCCTCTTCCGGCAAATTATTGTTTTCCATAAGTACCAAGGTTATAGGGAACACAAAGTTAATTGACTTTTAATAGGGTATGTTGACTCAAATTTATAAGTTTTGTACTATAGCGGTTTTGAACGAAACGTTGTAAATAAACCAATACACATCACGTTGATAAGCAATTGGGTTTTTGATCGTGGGCTTTTTAATTTTAGAGATATTCGGATGCACCATTTACAGCTATGAATCATTCTCTATACAAAACTTTATCCTATCCACACAAACAACGGACATGACTTACAAACACATACTTTTGTCCAAAATACACGGTTCACCAAATTCAAGTCCACATGGTCAAATATCCGTGGATTCGTTGTAAATGTTGAAGCCGTGAATCCACACACCAACGGCCATAAGTACAACATTATGGAAATGTTTAATTCTGGTCAAGTTAAAACGAGAGTCTTTAAACAACTACTCGTACATTTTCATTCAAAATTCCGAACAAGTTACCATTAAATAAACATCACAGATTAGATGGTAAACACACAAAGTTTGACGATAAAGCTCTGTAATTATTTGTTTAAGAAAACATAAACGAAATCGAATCTTAAAACATCTGTTGCTCCATCAACTTCACTTGAACACTTTCTTCAAATTGGATTGGTGCATCTTGTCCTGTTATGACCAATCCGCTTGCAACGGGTGCATCGATGGACCTTTACTGTCTGTTTCTGTAAAAAATACAACAAATTTTTGGTTATGGAGCACAATATTCAGGATTACATGGTAACGTCCAGCTCACATCACTTATTAATGAAATAGTCAGCCAATTTTTACCCCAAATTCTCTTTTCGATGGTATCATGACTTCCTTAGGTCTCCCACATGGTCTTCTCGTCCTCGGTGGAAGTAACTCCCTCTCAGAAATCTCAGGTGGCATTTCCATGATTTTTAGATCAACCTCGGGATATATAACACCTTTGTACGTCTCAAGCCATGTTGTTGTCTTATACCAGTTCCCAACAAGATGCGTGTAATTAACACCTTTTGCATCAGCAGCCAACAATGCATGCCCACAAGGTATTTCCAACCTATCATATCTTTTGCAATTGCACTTCTTATCTGAAATGTTGACGATGTCCCTACCAGTTAATTTCCCCAAGACCTCAACTTGCCAATTATTAATATTGCCGACATAGCTCCCTTCAACAGCTAGCCTATTCTTTGAAATCTGTTTATCAACTTCTAGAGTGACGAGACCACCGTGTTTAAGTGAATTTTTTCTACGCGCATTGAACTACCTTGTCATCATTGATCGAATGAATTTTATCAACTCCAAGATATGTGTGACCTTCCTGCTTTCAAAGCGTTGTTTAGGGACTCAGCAATATTGCTAGTCATTAGGTTGTAACGCATTCCCCTGAAATAGTACCTCGACCAATGAGCCAAACCAATTTTTTCTAGATACTTTGTGCATATAGAATTCTTCATTTTGACTTTTTTGTAATGCTGTTTGAAATCTCCCAACGTCCATGAATATGCTGCATTCTTACTATCCGCGCCAGTCCCTTGTTTTTGAACCTTGCTGTCACATTCCTCTCGAGATGTATTATACAAGCTCCATGGTACGCAAGTGGGAAAACAACACTCTTCGCTTTGTATATAGACGTCTGCCTATCAGATATTATAGTCAGTGACGGGCTATCTTCAAATAGACCTGAAATTTTCTCGAAAAACCATGTCCACGAGTCGTCATTCTTGCTGTCAACTACAGCAAATGCCAGTGGGAAAACTTGAAAGTTAGTATCCTGAGCACTAGCCGTAAGCAACACTCCTTTGTACTTGCCCAACAGATGCGTCCCATCCATAACAAGTACACGACAAACATGCCTCAACCCTTCTATGGATGCTCCAAACGCCAAAAACATATACATGAATCATTCTCCACCATCTTCCTCAACTTCCGTTTTTATGTCAGTTACAGTCCTTGGATTCGCCAGCTTCAAAGTATGTAGATATCCTACTAATTTCAAATATGAATCCTCATATGTACTAAACACATCGCTAAAAGCTTTCTCTTTAGCCCTCCAACACTTGTGGTATGAAGGAGACAACCTCAGATCCTCCAAAACAAGCTGCATTATATCACCTGACTTGGGGCAATTACCAGACTTCACAAACTTCGACCTATACAGACCTGCTATAACTGTTGGTTTCGCCTTTTTCAAGAATCGATGTTTTGTTTCAATAATGCAAGTGTGCTCTAGTTCAGCTTTCTGAATCTCATAATATCCATACATGCTCTTCTCCTTAGCCATCACCCTAAAACCACATTTACTGTCTGAGCAACTAATAACAAACTTATCTCTCAATGTGGTTGTTTGTTTGAAATGGAACTGCTTTTTTATTGCATAACAAGCAAAAGCTATTTGGCAGTCGCTTTGGCTAGCGTAAACCCTTCCTAAGTGAATACCCTTTACATCATCCAAATCCAAATCTGGTATCTCATCTCTCAAATACTCCGTATCATCAAACAGAGGTGCTATATCAAACTCTTCATCGTCGACTTCTTCAAGCTTCTTCTTTACACCATCCTCAGCAGGTGTAAGATTAACCCCTTCACTAGAATTATATCCACGACCACCTGTCCACGTGGATTGAGTGCCCAGGTCAAAACGTGGTATTTTGAATTTAACAGGCTCGCCTACAACGATTTTGTGGTCAAAAGCATCATTGCTCGAGCACATAACCTCCACAGCGTTCGAACCGCCAAAATCGTCTTCCAATAAAGGTTCCCAGAAATCCTTATCGTAACCTTCAGGTAATGGGTGTTCAAAGTCTTCCCCTTCCACAGCTATATCGTCATATCCTTCATCACCAGAGTCCAAAAAAGCAGGGCTTGACGTATGCCCACCCCCCCTACACTTGTATAACCAACATTTTTGTTTGAGTTAATATGTCCATCACTAAGAGAACCATTTACCTCTGAAACTATGGGTCCTCTCTTTTTTCCACTCGACCACTTAGCCTCGACTTCCTCAACCTCTTCCCAAAACGCTGAACACTCACCATCCAATGGAATTGACTTTGACCCAGCTGTTAAGATTGGGTCTATAAAAACCCCACCGTTATCTCCCAAAACATCTTCTACCGAGTAGTCGTCCACCTGTCTCATATTACCACAACCTTTATCACCAAAAACCTTTTCTTCCGAATCTTCGTCCACTCGAACCTTCTTAGCGGAGAAACATAAGTTCACAAACAGACCCATTCCAGGAGTCCCCGAATGAACTTGTAGGAATGCTTTCAGGGTGACCTCAGTTGTCACCAAAACGGGTGGCGTTTTCTGACCAATAGGAAACAAATGGCTGTTTGGCATCCAGTAGCTAAGTTCCACGTCCCCTGATTTCACACCGAATTCCGTCTTGATCACACTACATAGCTCTGTCATTGTTACAAATTCGGTGAGAGGGACAATCCTTGAAATTTTCCCTTTTATCTATAACACAATCCCACTCTCCAGCCGATGACATTCCTTATAATGTTTGTCGATGTCCATCTTGTAACATCCACAAACTTATCCACACAAACAACGACCACCAGAGTGGCTAAAACCTTCCTTATAGAGTAAGACCATCGATAAACCCTAGCGGTGTTTCTTGAATCTCAACTGTCTGTTGCCATCTACCTGTACTAATTTGATTTTGATCCAACGTTCATGGTCCAATGATATTAATAAACCACTTTTAATTATAGCCACATGATCTACTTTAGTCTTTTTAAATCGAACCGTCTACAATAAGACAACGTTCCTCGATGTCCATCGTTTTACAACCACAGACGTATCCACAATTCAAAATGACCGCTAAAGTCTTTTCTAGTAATACAAACGATAAAAGGGCTGCACATGTGATTCCATTATAATCTGAGCCCTCCATTCGCCAACTACTTTTTCTATTACGTGTTCGATCCAACAAACAGGGTTTGATGTTATTAATTAGATTCGTTTAATCCTGGCCACAAGATCTACTTTATCCCTTTCAGGATCCAACGAGCAGGATTTGATGTTATTAATTAGATTCGTTTAATCTTGGCCACAAGATCTACTTTACTACTTTCAGGATCTAACGGTTACAATACCAAATCTTCTTAACAATACCTACTAGCGGTCTGGTTAAACGAATACCGCTTCTCACTAAAAACATTGGTTTTTGGTTTTACTTTCATAAGCGGCCAGAATTATTCTCGTCACACCATCCCTATAAAAACGTAAAAAGATAACCGTATGAAAAAAAGGTACCCAAGCACTCCTACAAAATACAAAAGATACCCATAGTACAACTTACTCATTTTTTTTTTTCCTGAGCTATGTCTTAAGAATAATATAACTTAAAGTCCCATAACTACACAGAGGCAAATCTCTGGAAACCAAACTCTAATAAGACGAGAAGTAACATTAATTTTGTTTCGGTGGTCGGAGCTGCCTACACTTACATATAAAAACTCAGAAAACTCGATGTTCGCTGATGAACAACCTTCCACATAGAAACATCTAATATTCTAATAACACTTTCTGAATAAAGATAGTAGCACAAAACCTTATTTTAATTTGCTCAAAGCCTCGTATAATTTGTTTCAAAATTTCACATTATATCAAAACATGTTTCCTTGATTACTTGTTAAGTATGGAGAAATTGAGTTTACAAAAATTGTTC
Organism: Cardamine flexuosa; assembly: GCA_963555745.1. Classification (NCBI taxonomy): domain Eukaryota; kingdom Viridiplantae; phylum Streptophyta; class Magnoliopsida; order Brassicales; family Brassicaceae; genus Cardamine; species Cardamine flexuosa. Next base: position 21,063,427 of record OY743219.1, read on the forward strand.
AAAAATCTGAGATTAAAGTTTAGATTTTATGATTAAAAGTTTAAAATTTAAAGTCTAAACGCAATATAGGCCCAAACGCAATATACACCATGATTTTAAGTAAAACTATAACAACTTTTTTTCAAAAAACTGCTTAATATACTGAACAAACTAAAAAAATTAAGTTTTAATAAATGTAGTCAAATAAAATTTGATTTCTGAATTCAATTTAAAGGTTAATGTAAATCCTATGAAACACTCTCAAATTGTTAAGTATTTTCCAAATATATTTTGGTCCAACTAAATGAATATTAAATATTCACTAATTAATAAATAAAATTCAAATGCGAAATAACTCTCACGGGTCAGCATAATTCTCGGTACGGAATCTGGTCTGTCTGTCTGGTCTGCTACTGATTTTTCTCTGAATAGAGACTGATAGGGAGCATGATTAGCTCTGTAAATCTGGTTATTAATAAGCTAAGATTAATGATTTTAATAATAATACTTATCTTAAGATTAAATCAATAAGTATATAATCAAAAGTTTGTTAGGGGAGCCTGTGGAGCGTACAATGTTCTTAAAAAAAAGTCGAAGAGAACAATAAAAAAAAAAGAAAAAATAAAAATTTGAAATAAGAAGAGACGAAGCCACATGGCTTGAACCAAAGTTACCGTTGTCTTATACAAAACTTAGAAGTAAATCGTTTCCCTCATGATCCAACGGTCTGATCCTAGCCGTTCATTTTTAAAAATTAAATAAACAAATATTACACCTTTTAAAAATTTTGTTTTTTCTTCCTCTTTTGCTTATTTCATCCCCCCTTCTTCAGATTCGTCTGTATCAGACTAAGATTCTCTTCGTTTAATGCTCTTCTTCTATTCTCTTCTTAGTTTACTCTTGGAATAATCGAAACTGAACAAAAATGGTTTATTCCACTGAGAACAAAATCGTTGTTAATCACATTACAACGACGATTCTTCAAGGTAGTAGAATTATTCGTGTGTTATATATATGAGAATTCTAACAATGGAGAAACTCTAACAAATGTGTTTTGTATAGATGAAACGAGAAGTAGAAAATTCGGACAAGAGATGAAGAAAGAGAAGAGAAGAGTGTTGGGTGTGATTAATCAGAATCTTCTTGGTGCAAAAGCTTATCCTTGTGTTGTCAACAAGAGAGGAAGGTTATTATCTATATAAATTTTTTAACTAAGTTTCTCAAAATTAGTGTTTTTGTTTTTGCAATTTTAATTTGATTGTGCTTATGGTTTTGTGGATGATTTGTATCAGTAAGCAAGAAGAAGTATGTCAAAAGAATAAGTTTGATTCTTTACGTCCTTCATTTACAACAAGGTATATATATAAAGCTTGAATCTTTAAACTTCGTTTTTGATTTCAAAGTAAGAAAGATCTGAAATTGTGTTTTAAAAATCTGCAGATCTGGAGTTGAAGAAGAGAGGAAGAAGTTGAAAGCATCAGTTCCAAGTGGTGAGTTTATAGATGAAGAGGAAGCTACATTGGACAATCCAACACCAATGTTGCTTGAGAAGCCATACACAAGCATTACTGAAACTGATCCAATGGTAATAACAATACCCAAAATGCTGAATTTGTTGTTGATAAATCAATGATCTAAAACAAAAAAAAATGTTAATTGGATAGGAGGAAGTTGAGATGGAGGATGTAACAGTGGAAGATCCGATCTTGGACATCGATGTCTCAGATGAGAAGAACTCACTTGCAGCTGTTGAATATGTTCAAGATCTTTACGCATTCTATCGAAAAACGGAGGTACATTATGGTTTACTTTTATCTGTTTTTTTAGTAGCTTGAGACTTTGTATAAGACAGTTCTTGATTTGGATTTGCAGAGGTTTAGTTGTGTTCCAGTAGATTATATGATGCAACAAATCGACTTAAACGAGAAGATGAGAGCAATACTAATCGATTGGTTAATCGAGGTATATCGAAAACATTCTTTAGTCCTCTCTACATTGTTCTTTGTAGTTTCATAGAGGCTAAAGAAGCTTAACTAATATTTTCAGGTACATGACAAGTTTGATCTGATGAATGAGACATTGTTTCTGACAGTGAATCTAATAGATCGGTTCTTGTCTAAGCAAACTGTTATGAGAAATAAGCTTCAGCTTGTAGGATTAGTGGCTTTGCTCTTAGCTTGCAAGTATGAAGAGGTTTCAGTTCCTATTGTTGAAGATTTAGTACTAATTTCAGACAAAGCTTATACGAGGAATGATGTTTTAGTGATGGTAAAGACTTTGGCTTTTTTTACATTAATTTAAAGACATTCTCTGATTGAATGATTTCATTTCTCTTTACAGGAGAAAACAATGTTGAGCACTTTGCAATTCAATATCTCGTTGCCTACACAATACCCATTCTTGAAAAGATTTCTTAAGGCAGCTCAAGCAGACAAGAAGGTAAGTTAAAAAAAGCAATGAGCTCATGGATCATTTGAGTATTGAATTTAGAAAGTAACTAACTGTGAAACTGAAACAAAACAGTGTGAGGTCTTAGCATCGTTCTTGATCGAGCTTGCGCTTGTGGACTACGAGATGCTTCAGTTTCCACCATCATTACTAGCTGCAACATCTGTGTACACTGCTCAATGCACACTTGATGGTTTCAGGAAATGGAGCAGTACATGTGAATTCCATTGTCATTACTCTGAAGATCAACTCATGTAAGCCTTTCTCTATCTCCATCTCATTCAAAGACTGATTCTTCTATAATCAATAAACACAAAAGGGTATTGAGCAAATACCAATCTTTTTACAAAGAAATTTTTTTACTAATGTTTTGGAATCGCAGGGAATGTTCTAGGAAGCTGGTGAGCCTTCATCAGAGAGCGGCGACTGGGAATTTGACAGGAGTATATAGGAAATACAACACAACCAAATTTGGTTACATAGCAAAATGTGAATCTGCACATTTTCTTGTGTCTAAGTCTCATCATTGATCATCCTTGAAGCCAAAAGGACAATAAGTAGTTTGTATAGCTACTGACATAGCTTCCTCATTCACTCTGTAGCACAAATAACAAAAGAAGAAGCCAAGTTCAGTTTGATTCTGGAGTATTTTGTACTTTATTGTAACTCTCTGTGTTCACTTCTATACTGGAATGATAAATGATCAAAATCATTCTTTTTTTACTTCATATACTCCAACGCTCCATTCCTCTACTGTCACAACTAAACTCAGAGAATGACAAATACACTTCACATGCAATTGTATCACCAAATAACTGATAAAAATGGTCGATTTATACAAAGTCTAATCGAAGATGACGAAAAAGAAAACAGTAGGCTAGTTCATAGACTAGTTAAGAATCAGGTCAACTGTTGGATTTGCACTGAGCTTGGATCATAAGAGCACACAAGTGGGTAACAAAATGGGTCTGTAGATTCGCCGAGATCCACTTTTTTGAAGTAATCATTCTTCCCAATGATATAAGCTATGCTGCGAGTGTTAGACACATCTTTATCTTTATCGAAAACCACAGCAACATTTGGCTTCTGGTCAATGAAGAAACTCCCAGCGTCAGCCAGAAACACGAAACCAGTGAGTGGTGTCATATCAACTGATAAGAACAACTTCTTCCACGCCACCTCTTTAGGCTCAATATTGCTCGTGACCCAAATCTCCACATGCAATGTAAACTCGTTCTGAAACAACACCGCGAGCTGATCTTCTCCAACACCGGAGAGAGTAACAGTGTCTTCTGAAGAACTAGGAGAAGAGTGAAAAGGAAGAGGTAGACGAGGTCCAAAAGTCTCACTTGCAAAATCGAAACAGATCAAGAAATCATCAACTTCTACTCCCGCTTGTCCTAGTAGTAGTTCACTCTTCTCTTGAGCATACCAGTAAGTATTCCCCTTGAGAGATAAGCCACGGTGATAAAACTTTATAACCCACTCAGGAGTAGTGAGAGCAACAACCTTCCACGAATCAGACTCCAAACTATAGACTTCATACGCAAAAGTTCGCTCATACCTACTAAAGGAGCTGTAAAAATTGTTGACAAATCCCAAAACTTTGTAGCTAAGAACCGAGTTGTTCATCTTCTTCTCGTAGCCAAGAGCGTAAGTATTGAAATTCTTACTGGGTTTGATCCACCTAGTTTTCCCGAATCAAGGGTTCCAAACCACAAGCCTAGATTTTTTTATCTCTGGGGACACATAAGAGTAAACCATCGCAGTAGAAGACTGTAGAGATATCGAGTTGATGATCTGCTTCGTTTAGGCTAATAAGTTCACCTTTAGACCTAATTGAAGGATCAACATTGCTGAGATTGATGCTGATTAGATAAACCCTAAAATTCATCATCATGATCACCTCAAATTCCTTGGCTTGCTTCCTCTTTGCTTCAGCGATTAGCTTCTTCATAAAGCTTCCACCATTTTTTGCAAGTAAATCTCATTGGTCTTAGCGATGTTAACGGAACCCTAGCTAACACCTCCTCTACCAAATCCTGTTGAAGATCTGACATAGTCTCCATTGTCGAATCTTTCGGTAAAGCTTCGAAAACCCTTTTTCCCCTGATTGTAGAGGAGAATCAGGAGATGCTGCTTCCGTTGTCTTTCGAAATACATAAAAACCCATTGGGCCAATCGTGGGCTTTAATTTTCTGATTTTGAAATGTGTACAACGTACCAAAACAACGTCGTTTTCGTTGTTTCATCTTTCCCACCAACAATTGTCAAATTTCAGTAAGATTCCTCAAGATCGACGATAATTACAAGATACACGATGAGAATAGTTCCTTGTATAACACGCCACCTTGTTTCAGGATTTACATGTGTGGTTTAGTGTTTGAAGATTTGTTGGAGCAAAAGTGGTTTTTTCAAGTGTCATGTTGAGAAATCTGTTAGGTCTTTGATGAGTGTTCGTTTCACATTGGAGAAATCAGAATTGGAAGGTGAGTTTATTAAAAGAAGCTTCTAAGAATAAGATGGTGCAGCTTAAGGGACATAGAGCACTGAGAGGTATGAGAGCTTCTATTTACAAATGCAATGCCATTGGCTGGTGTTTCAAAGCTCGTTGCTTTCATGATATAGATTTTTATTTTCAAGCAAGTATCATTTACAATTTTGTTTTGAGACTGAAGAAAATGAAACCTTCCAGTGATCAAAAAACTTTTGTTAAACAACTTATTGAGGAAATGCTGAGATTAGCTTATGATGATAAGCAAATGCATACAATTATTATTAGCTTATGATGATAAGCAAATGTGTATAGTGGTCTCATACTCTCATGTTGTGCAGTTAGTGTGTCCTTTCTCTTTATCTCCTGCTGAAACTGATGGTGCTGTTTTCAAGAAAGCAAATTCAGGTTCAATTCCAAACTAACAGAGTGAATTGTGAATGTGTGTGTGTACATTACCATTAGATTGTGTCCCTTTATAACCATCAGCTACATGTCGAAAGAAGTCTTTGGTAGCATCTGCATATTCATTCAAGAACAGTCACTACTAAAACCCAAGCGAGAGAGAGAGAGCGATACACAGAGCCAGCGAAACTCACCATGTTTCATTGCTAGAGACGGATCTTGCTCTTCCATGACTCTGATCAGTTTTGCAGGATTTCCAGCCACCACACTTCAAAAACACAAACATACATTCAGAGATTTTTCAAACAGACCAAAGTCATGAAGATGCCTTTTTCTCTTTTTATACCTATGTGAAGGAACGTCCTTTAACACAAGTGAACCTGCAGCTACCATTGCTCCAGCACCTATGCTTATGTTTCCAAGTATAGTCACACAAGCTCCAAGTAACGCACCTTCACCTATTTTTGGATGACGATCACCAGTTTCTTTTCCTGTTCCTCCTAAAGTAACACCCTGTCACAGTGAAAAACTCAAATAGCCTTGCTAAAACTGAAAAATCATGATTCTCAGCATATGGTTTGGAGGAGAAGAGAAGCTTACATGTAAGATAGAGACATAGTTGCCTATTACAGCAGTCTCACCTATGACCACTCCAGTTCCATGATCCAACAATATTCCCTCCCCAATTCTTGCAGCTATGCAAAAAGACAAGTCAAGCAATAAGAATAACCAACAATCAATGTAAACCTGAGAATGTTCAGATACAAAGCTCAAATAAACCTGGATGTATGTCAATTCCAAAAACCTGAGAGAAACCACACCATAGATCAGACATTGAGCTGAAAAATGCAACTTAAGACTCTAAATTCAGTAACCAAAAGACAAAAACTACCTCGCTTATTCGGCTTTGCAATGCAAGAGCTAATAGTTTCCGTCCTTGATTCCACAGTTTATGCGCAACCCTGTAAGCTTGCAACGCATGATACCCCTGTAAAACATAACTTTCTAGCAGTCACTTATTACATGTAAGAGATATCCTGTCTCTAAAATTTCAGTTCAAGAACTACCTTAAGATGTAAAATAGCAGAACTATAGGACAGACAAGCAGGATCACGGTCTTTAAATGCCTACAATCATTGAGACACATAAGAAAATAGACTCAAAAACAAAACAAAGATGCTGTCTTTTCATAAGTAATAGAATGTTTACCTGAATATCATGGCGAATTGAACTCTGAATACCTTTGTCATGCATCATAACACCATAAAATATATCCAAGAGTTGAGTTGCCAACAAGGTTGGGTTTTGTAGACGGTTAGCAAGAACAAACCCTAAAGCTTGCTCTAAACATTCATGTGCCAAGATACCAGCATACAAGAAGCTACTCAATATAGGCTCTTTCTCTGCCTGTAAACCACAGTAAGATTCATCATTGTAAGATTCAATAATTTGTAATCAGAAGCAGCAATCTAAGACAAGAACTGTTCCACATTTTTTCTTCCTTTTCATCAAACAATTTCCAAACTTTAACACTCACTCTACAAGGCCAACAACTGAAACATCAATAGAATCACAAATATTTCGTTTACTTAATTATTGAAAGAATCAAATATATTTGATGATGATCAATGGTTAGATTAAATTTCAAAGCTTTCAAGGAGAGAAACAAGACTAACTCATTCTAAACCCTAATGGACACAGTTACTACTTACTACTACTGACATAAAACAAAATAAAAACAAAAACTTGTACAATCAAATAAAAAAGATAACTGAAACTGTGGATTAACAACATGGAGACTCAGTAGAGAAAGTGTTAGAATTGAGGGGGAGACCTCAAGTTTAGCTTCTTCTCTTATAGCATCCCAAATAGGATCAGAACCAGAATCCAGTAAATTCGGGTCAAACTCGGACTTATGCGTTTCCCTATCGTTAACCTCAAAACCCCTCTCGAAAGGGAGCTCGTCGCCATTATTCATGTCTCCGAGATACAATTCCCACAACAACAAAGAAGAATCACAAACTCTTTTGATTGGATAGGAGAGAACGGTGAAAGCAAAAGGAGGCTACTTTAATGGATATGATGAGAAACTTTGAAAACCCTTTATCCCTTTTTTTATTTCTAAGTTGATTCTCCTGATAGTCGTCGTTTGTTTGGTTTCTCGTTGATTCAAGTCTTTGTGTTGTGTCCAGTGTCCACCGCTTTGAATTGTTCTACGATATCATACCATATCATATCATTTGTATTTTGTATTTGTATTTTTTTGTTTATTTGGCCTTTATCTGATTGCGACCGTAATTGAGTCCAAGTTCGTAATGTGATTAGGGTCTCTTTAGACAGATACAATTTGTGTTTAAAAATTATAAGGGATCAAATATTTTATTTTATAATAATATTACATTAGAGTTGAATCTTGATCGTACCCCTCGAGAAAGAGTAATATGAAATATCGTACAAAGTAGAGAGGACCCATAAATAATGCCAACTTGTCGTATGTTACTTTATTTTATACTATTTTTTTTGTTTATTATTGTATACTGCTATTATGTACAATAAACACAGATTAAAGCTACTATTATGTACTCCTCTCTTCCAATTTATTAGAGGTTTAAAGTTTTTTTTTTGTTTCATTTTAGGAGATGTTTTGCATAAAAATTATATTTAATTGGTTGAATTAATTTAAAATAAAAAAGTAATGGTACTTTTGTAAAAATAATAAATATCTTAATATGTGTTTTTATCTAAAACATTTCTTAATATGAAACAAATGGAATACTTAATAACCTTATTACATCCGCAACAGCTCTTCAAACTTTAAAATTTGAGGTTTATGTGTCTCTTACAAACCCTCCAAACTTTATTTGTTTGTTAGAGACACATAAACCTCAAATTTTCACTATCTTATATTATTAAAAAAGAAGTACAATTTTAGAAATTTTTGTTATCAAACACTCTTTTAAAACCATGTTACCAAAAACCTAATATCTTAATCTTACATCCAAACATCAATTAATTTTAATTAATTATCTACAATGATTTCTTTATATAATATTTTCCTATAATCATTTACTTATCTAATATTATAATTTTAATAGTATAAATTATGATTCTCCTATTATCTTTGTTTGATATTATTTTCATATTATTTTAAATTATTATAATACATATGATTAATTAGGCGGATATAGACATAAAATTTTATGCACATGAAAAAGCAGGTATCATGAACAAGCGCATAGTTGACCGCTGATATATCGGTTTTTGTCAGTGAATTGATGGATCGGTGTAAATTACCAAATTTTAATAAAACTAAAATTATATATAAATTAATTAGAACATATACTAAAAAAAAGAATATTTAAAAAAAAGTTTCTTTTGTGGTCATAGTATGGATACAATTATTATTTTATTAATCGATATGGTTATTAAACTAACAAATTCATAAACTGTATATATAATATATAAAATAAATAGACAACAAAATGAAGAAATTAAATTAAGACAAATTATTATAATTATTATAAAATCTTAAATATTAATACTACAGAAACTTAAATTTATTAGATTATATATTTACAGATACTTACGTAAAATTTAAATTTAATAGAAATTAATTGACCCGCGGTGTACTGCGGGTTGAAATCTAGTTCACTATTCAAAATCTTTTATATATTTTTGTTTTAGTTTTTACAATTATATATCTTTTAACTAATCCTATTAACTTTACTAATTTAAAATATATATTTATAAATTGAAGAGAAATTCCCTAAAATAACACCAAAATAATTTTTTGTTCCAAAATTAACACATATTTTTATTTTGGACAAAATTAAAATTTTATAAAAGGCAATAACTTTTTTTGTTTGGGCTACGTATTTTAAGATTGAAGTCTATTTTTTAAGGGGGAGACGTATGGTTTAGGGTTTTCTAAACCATAAACCGTAAATTGTAAATACTAAAAATATGAGGTTAGGAGATTTATGCTATATAAGAGAATTATCATTTAAGAAAAACTAGATTCGGATCCGCACTTACGTATGGGGTTATATTTATAAGACAAATTTGTTTAATATTTGTTGTATTTTTAATTTTATTTATGTTTATTATAAAATTTAGATGTCATCAATCAAATTTGGTTAAATTTATAAATAATTATGTGTGATTAATAGGTGTATCATGTATGGAAAAAATATGCATGTTTATTTCAAAACAGAAAAAAACCTATCGAATCTTGTATCCGTTAAAAAAAATTCCGTCTCACTAACTGGTTTTTTAATAAATTACGTGTTTGAAAATATTTATTTTGGGTAAAGAATTAGGTAAAGAAATTATATTTGATACATGCATTTCCCGTTTGTAATAAAAATTATACAAATATTTTTCATATAAAATTTAGAAATACTTATGTGTGATTACGTGTATCATGAAAAAATATGCATGTTTGTTTTGAAAGAGACAACCCATCCAATCCCGTATCCATTGGGAATTTCTCGTCCTACAAGCATTTTTTAATTAATTACTCGTATGGAAACATATGCATGTTCATTTCAAAACAGAAAAAACCCTATCAAATCCCATATCTGTTGAGAAATTTCCGTCTCACTAACTGGCTTTTTAATAAATTACTTGTTTGAAAATATTTATTTTGAATAAGAAATTAGGTAAGAAAATAATATTTGATACATGCATTTCCCGTTTGTAATGGAAATTATACAAATATTTTTCATATAAAATTTAGAAATACTTATGCGTGATTAGGTGTATCATGAAAAAATAGGCATGTTTGTTTTGAAAGAGACAACCCATCCAATCCCGTATCCGTTGGGAATTTCTCGTCCCATAAACATTTTTTTTAATTAATTGCTCGTATGGAAAAATATGCATGTCCATTTTGAGACAGAAAAAAAACCTATCAAATCCCGTATCCATTGAGAAATTTCCGTCTCACTAACTGGCTTTTTAATAAATTACTTGTTTAAAAATATTTATTTTGGGTAAGAAATTAGGTAAGAAAATCATATTTGATACATACATTTCCCATTTATAACGGAAATTATACATATATTTTTCATATAAAAATTAGAAATATTTATGTGTGACTAGGTGTATCATGAAAAATAGGCATGTTTGTTTTGAAAGAGACAACACATCCAATCCCATATCCTCTGGGAATTTCTCGTCCCACAAACATTTTTTTAACTAATTGCTTCTTTGAAAATATTTATTTTGGGTAAGAGATTAGGTAAGGAAATCATATTTGATACTTAGCATTTCTTGTTAGTGATGGAAATTATATAAATATTTTTTTAGATTTCTAAAATATTTTCTAAAGATAGTCAAAAATATACAAATTTTCTAAAATATATGTCCCGAATACGACTTTTATCCAAATTAGTGGAAGTTTAGAAACTAATTTTACCTATCCTAATTACTATCGTGCGGGATTATAGTTGTTAAAAACTTATTTGATATTTAAATTTAAGATATAATATAGTTATAAATGTTAAATGTATATTTTTATATTGATCAAAATATTTCTAATAGGTTTTAGTCAGAGTGTTAAATAGAATTTAGATTTAGTTTTAGGTTAGCTTATTTTAGTATATTTTCTATGTATATATATTATGGAACGGAAAACCATCCCGTTCTGAATATATCATGAACATTTTGTCTTGTAACCATTTTTTTTTTAAATTACATATTCGGCAATGTTTATTATAAGAGATTAAGTAAGGGTTTATATATGATACTGATATTCCCATTTAAATAATTGATTTTTATTAAATTAATAAAAATTATCAAAAAAAAAGTTAAAGTTTAAAAAAATTATGTAGATATTTTTATAAATTATCCGTTATATAGTGAATCTTTATCCAAATTAATGAGAAATGGAGAGTTATATTTACTTACAAAAAAATGAATTTTTACCCGTTCCATATTTAGTTCGTTACCCATATTGTTATAAAAGATTATTGTCCCTTATTTAGAAATAAAAATAGTCTCAGAAATATTTTTTTATTACGTGAATTATTCATTCCCGTTCGCTACCTGAATAAAATACAATATTGAAATGATTTTTTAGATTTATATTTAAATTAATATTTTTATATTTTGAAATGGAAAACCATCTCGTCCCGTATCAATCATAAACCTTTTACTCCATAATCAGTTATATTAAAATAATTACACATTTGACAAATCTCTATACAAAACCATATATTATATTGATAAATTCAGATTTTGAAAATATAAAATCTACAAAATATTGTTAGTATTTCTATAAATTCAAAAGAATATTTTTTTAAATATAATGTATATATAATTATTTATGTTTGTTTTTAGTATTTTGTTTGAAAGTATTTTAGACTAAAAGGAAAATAAATATGAAGCATTGTATAAAATGGACCCTTTAAAAAAATTATTTCTAAACAAGGTCTGATGGGAAGTATTTATATAGCAGTAGGGGTCTCCATTTAGAAATACTTTTCTTAAGGGGTCCATTTTTAGTATTTAATCCAATAGTTATACGTTATAGTGAATTGGAAATATACAACTTAATAATATATATATATATATGGTATTTAACATTAATATTTAACATTAACAAAATTAATATATATATATATATATGTATATATATGCATAATGTAGAAGAATCATAATTTAAAATCTTAACAAAATTTTCAAATTAAATAAATTAAAATAAGTAATATGGTATAATTAGATATCAAATATTAGTTTTTCAGTTTTGAATCTTTTGATTGGTTAACAATTTTTAAAAAATATTTTCGTCCATAATTAATAGGAGAGGGAAAATGAGTTTAGTTTTTATTTATTAATTCATATTTAAAAAAACTTTTAATTTTGTTTGGATACATGAATATAAGGTAAGATACAAAAACATTTTTGCCATTAATGATATTTGTTTTGAGAAATTGTCACTAATACCACTATGGTCATACAACTTTCTATAAATACCATACATTTTTAGTTATTTTCAAAATATCACTATGGAGTATGTCAAAAACAGTAATTTAAATTATTTTGTTTGGGTTATATATTCTAAGATTTAGGATATAATTTTTAGGGTTAAGAGATACACTTTATGGTTTAGGGCTTAGGATTTAGGGTTTTTAAACCTTAAATCCTAAATTCTAAACCCTAAAATTATCAAGAGATGAGATTTTGAGCTATATAAAATAATTGATCTTTAATAGAAATATTATATAAGAGAATTACATTTTAATATAAAAAAATTAATTTTGTGTTATTTTTGAGAATTGTCCGATAATTAATCATGATTTTCATTAAACTCAATTCGTCAAATACATACATATAGTAGTATAATTTAAAATTGACTTTTTCCAATGATATTTTTGAAAATGAACATCCTTATAATAGTATTTTTGAACTTCTCTTTTTTTTTGTTCTTTACTTTAATGGCATTTCATGTAGTATTTCCACAACCTAAATGTTACTTGTTAAAAATGATTCCCCTTTAATAGTATAGATAGATAGATAGATGTTATTTTTGTCCTAAATAAAAATATATGTAAATTTGTGGTACAAAAACTTGATTTTGTGCTATTTATGAGAAATTTCCTAAATTTAACTATGACATATAAAACTAAATAAATACATTAAAATATATTACATAATATTAATAAAATATTTTACACAACAACAATATTACACATTGGTCAATTTTAGTATAAATTTAAATTCAAATTAGAAGAATAACTACACATGTTAAAAAATACATAAACATTTTGTTTGTGTTCATGCATAATGTTTTATTTTTGATATTGTGTGTAATATTTTTTTTTAATATATGTTTTATATTTATTTATAAATATTGTATCATGTAAAACAGAAAAAATATAAATATAGATTTGCGGTTTTGTTGTTGGAGCAACATTACCGTAAAATAAATGTCTGTATTGGCGATGCCCTTATACAATAATAAAACACAGATTAAGGGTACTATTAGTAATAGTGTACATAATACAAACTATGTACTATTGTATTTGATTATATTATGTTTGATGTCGCCGGATACTGGTTTCTACTTTCTACACATATTATTCTATGGTTCCTAGCTAGACGTTTTTTTCTTTTTAATTCTTATGGTGCTTACACAAACTTATACTCTTCCCAGTTATTAGAAAATATTATTCTGACATTTTTCTTACAAACTATAATATATATATATATATATATTGTTTATTATGTCTTTTATTATTCATTTAAATAAGTGTTTCCTCTCTAATTAATAAGTTGAAATAATATTAACAAAACCGAGATTTAGTTTAAAATATGCATTAGAAACATAAAACATTATGTTCTGTGAAACAAAAATTTAGTCTCATAATGAAGTCTTTGTAAAACGAAAGAAGTATAAATCATTCTAAACTAAAGATTATTGAAATTTGGTCTCTGTTCTCACATTGTTAAAATCATATTGTTTATGTTTCACGTTCAATGCATTTAGTTTATGACCAAATTTTAAACTTTTGCATGGTTATGACCAAAATTTAGTTTATGACCAAGCACAATCTTTATTTTAAATTTTTGTATGGGTATAGACCAAATTACAAACTTTATGAAACTTTGGATCATAATATTTTATTAAGCAAATTAATTCCTTACCAGCCATTTTTTAACTTACTGGAATTGGATATATTATTGTATGTTTGAGAGTCTCCTTAAATTTATTTAGTTATAAGTTATTGTTGTTAAAGAGAAACTTAAATGTTTGTTCTAAGCTTTTGCAAGTTTTGTTGTTGTAGAATTCACAATGTAAATAATGCTAATCAAGAAATGAGAAATTTTAATTATGTTTGTAAAATTGTAGAGCCTTTTGAACTTCAAGTTTTTGAAATATACTCATCTGTAGAGAGATATATATAAGGGTAGTCATTGAGCTGGAAGTGAAATTTAATTATTTTTTCAAATTCTTTATATAACAACAATATCATTGAATGTTTCACTACAAAATACAAATACTATACAAGACATATTAATAATTCACTTTTAAACTCTAAACATTATACCATAATTGGGTTGGGACTGAAGTTAAAGGAAAATTTTCAAAATTTTCATATAACAACAATATTTTTGATTGTTTGACTACAAACAACAAATGTTATACAAGACATATTAAATTTAGTTTTAAAACATTATACAATCATTGAGCCGGAAGTGAAATTAAATACTCTTTATATAAAACAATATTATTATATGTGGAGTGACTGATAGAAAATGTTATAAATACGAGGAAGATGTAGTTACATTATTAAGATATATCTTCATCATATGTATCTTATCCCAAATGATAATATAAAGAAGATTAAAACTAATTACATAAATGAATAAGAAGATTTAAACCTATTACAACACACATTTATTTATTGTTTGCTCACTCATATCATATACAAACTATTAATTAAGCATATAAACAAACACATGTTTTTAATAATGAGGCGAACCTCTTTGATGGAAGAGTTGTATAGAAATATGATAATTAATCAGTCTTCCATCAAGCCATCAAGTACTTCACTACACGCAGATTTCAGATGACTGAAATTCCAATGAAATATGCCACCAATGCATCTTGACAACTATTGGTATATATACTTGATGGAGTTTATGCAATATGAAAATTTAATGAATAACTTCTTTTCTGCATTCAAAAATAACCATTTAGTATAACCCAAAACATTATTTAAACAATGTTACCTTTTTGGTTGAAACCTAGCATTTTAATGAATACAAAAGTATTGAAGCAAATTAAATTTATTAATATATAATTAAATGTTATCTTATATAAGAAAACTTATATTTTTAATATATATATATATATAGATATAGTTAAATGTTAACTTATATATATATATATATTTAAATGTTAACTTATTGGGAAGATTAAAGAAAGAACTTGGTCTTCCCCCGTAAGGAATTCACCAAATGTACCATTCATCTATCTCTAACTTTAACATTATTAGTTTATTACAATAAGGATAATTTTTTGTTCAAACCTAGTGTTTTATAATATTTATAGAAAAATGATTAAGAAGTTAAATAACCATCCTATAGAGATTATTAGGAATTGATTACCTGTATGTATAAAAAAATATGGTCAATTTCAAAAACTTTGAACAACAAAGCTCTACAATTGCATAAGTATTATATAAAACTCTCATGTAGTTCGCCCATTTTCCATCAACACGACCGCTAAAGAGCATAAAGTCCTTGAACACGTTGCAAGTTGGCTTAGTTGCTGATCAATGTGTCTTGAACTGTGGCACAAGGAGAGACTCGTCTTATTATATATATATATATATATATATATATATATATATAATATAGGGTTTTTTAGTAATAAAATTCCTCAACTAAAAATTTTTAGTGAAAAATCTCTCCAACTTTAGATTTAATGAAAAAACCCATCAACTTTAGCTTCGTTAATGAAACAACCTCTCCATTAACATTTCCGTTTTAAAAAGTCAAAAACGATATAACGTTGTAAAATGAAAATATTTTTTAATAATAAAACCTCTCAACTAAAGATTAATCTTAATAAAATTCCTCAATTATATGTTTAATGAAAAAACCCCTCAACTTTAAATCCATTAATGATAAAAAAACCCCTACATCTATTGTCCATGAATTAATCTCAATGTTTCTTATTTTTTTGTCAAAAATAACATGACATGTTCTAAAATTAAGATAAGATGATTTTAAATAAAAATGACATTTTATAAAACATGTAAAAATGAAAAAAAAAACATGTTGCAAAATGTAAACGACATGTTGTAAAATGAAAATGACATTCTAAAATAAAAACATATTGTAAAATGAAAATCTTTGACATACACTAATAGTAGGTCAGAATCGTACGGATTTGTATGGTGGTAGTGATGATACACTAAGAAACTATTACGATTCTGAGTGTATACATATATCAAATGTCATCAAACATGACACAACAAACGAAAATGTGAACTTAAACCAGTGTCTAAGGCTTTAAGCCATCCAATCTGCCGCCAGGAAGACGATCAAGGAAACAAAAAACCACCAAATGAATGTTGTTTTCATTTTAAAATATGTTTTCATTTTAAAATGTCGTTTCATTTTACAACATGTCGTTTACATTTTACAACATATCATTTTCATTTTATGACAACATACCTTTTAGAACATATCATTTTAGAATGTATTTTTTATGTAAAAACATCTCATTTTTATTTTAAAACATGTCATGTTATTGTTGACAAAAAGAAAAAAAGATTAATTAATAGACAATAGATGAAGGGATTTTTATCATTAAAAATTTTAAAGTTGAGGGAGTTTTTCACTAAATCTATAATTGAGGGGTTTTATTAAGATTAATCTTTAGTTGAGGGATTATATTACTAAAAGTCTTTCAAAATTTAGCAGAACCGTTGACGGAGAGTTTTTTCATTAACGAAATTAAAGTTTAGAGAATTTTTCATTATATTTATAGTTAAAGGGTCTTTTCAATAAAAATCTTTAGTTAGAGGGTTTTATTACTATAAACTCTATCTTATATATAATATGGAGGTTCTGGGTTTATGATGATGTCCACATCAGCAAAAATCTCTTCCCTCAAAACAATTCCCAGCTTTCCAGGTGACACCATAAAAATTAAACCAACACTAAATTAAAGCCCACTTTAAAATCTTATAAGATTATAAGCCCACTTAAAACACTCAACCCACTAAAAACAAAATCAAATTGTCTTCATCATTTCCTCCTAACACCAGAAATATAAACTGCTTTCGATTATCACCATTAAGCCGCCTAATCCATTATCTCTATCACTCCTTCAAACTAAAACAACCTCATGGCCAAATGCTCTAAATTCCTAACTCCGACACAACCTCCTAATAAAACCTTCATACAATCCAACACAACCTCTTTCCTAAAAACTTCAAAGAGGATCAACACAATCTTGAGTCTCTTTAAAAATTTTGAAACGTTTTGTCTCTCTATATGTTCCACAACCAAAACCCTCACTCTTCCTCATTTCAATGTTATTGTCGTCTCCTCTTCTCCTCTTCTCTCCATTACTCACTTCGCACCCGTATCAGTTATATGGGGAAAAACAATATGAGTTTTTTCTCTCTCTTTGAACCTTTAATGATCAGCCATGGATGAAGAGTATGAGGTTATTGTTCTCAGCACCGGTCTCAAGGAGTGTATTCTCAGCGGTCTCCTTTCCGTCCATGGTGTCAAGGTCTCGATCCTCTTTCCTTGATTTATTTTTCTCTTATTTTTTCTCCAAACCTTTGAATCCATGATTGATTTCGGATTAAAATTTCAAATTAAGTTGGTACAGGATGAACAGTGAGATTAGATCTCCGACTGTATGATCTGAACTCCATTTTTTTTTTATCATAATATGGATGGGATGTGATTATCGAGTTTGACTTTGGAGAAAGATTGGAAATGTTTGCTTTGTGATGATTTCAGAAATGTGATTGCTTTTGGGGATTTTAATAATAAGCCATTGTTTTAATGTTGGTTTCTTGATATTACGAGTATGTGATGCACATGGACATGATTAGGAATGACGACTATAGTGGAGAATAGAAATCTTCATCTCAATCAGGGTTTGGGTAGTTTACTTTTTTTTTGTTTTGTTTTGGTTTTGGTTTTGTTATTTTTTGTTTGCAGCTTTAGAAATTCAGGGGCGAAGAGAAGGCTCATGAGCATTTAGGTGCTAGCAGGAGTTACAATGTTGGCATGATGCATAAGCTATTATAGCTTCCATTTTTATTATTTTATGCTAATAACTATATCAATACCACTTTCATTTATGCTAAATACATGTGCTCTTTGGTCAACTTTCTCAAGATGCCACATAACTCATTTCAAACATCACTTATAATTCTTCTCCTCCATCTAACTCTCATATGACTGTCCATGTTCTTCATCACTAATTCTGAAATTTACATTTATTCTGAATTCCTTTGGTTCTCTAGGGTTTTCACTTCCTATCTGAAATTCGATGACATCCCTCCATAGAGGCTTTGGTCTGAGGAGTAGCAGTTTATACATTGTGGGGAAGGAAATTAGAAAACCTTGACCTTGTGCACCATGTATGTCTTCATGGCTACAACATTTAGTAACATACTTTTGGCATTAAGTTCGAACTACTGAATAACTTCGCAGATGAGAGCAACATGGAATCAATCTAGGTTAGTGATCATGACAAATTGCTCAGACCAAGGAATATACCTCTGGTTCCCGTAATCAAGAGAATTCTTTCTACTCTGCTACATCAGTTATCAGTCATCACAACAAGTTCATTTTAGACGAGTTGGCTTTAGCCAAAAGGCTAAGTAGATCAATGTGACACATATATTCATGTGATTCTCTCATACCCCATACTGAAAAACTGGTTAACGTCTTATTTATTCAGGGTATGGGAGATTCAACAGTCGAGAAACCAGAATAACAATGGGAAAAATGTCATTTAAATCGTGAAATTACGCTAAAACGCCATTTTAATCATAAACTTTGTGGAAGACCATTTTAAACATCAAATTTTGTTGACTTCATTTTTTATACATGAAATTTTCGTTAACCCGGTCAAATTGGACATGATGTTAAATCCGCTAACAGAACTACTGACAGATGTTATTCTGCTCCGTCAGTGCCAAAACGACGTCATTTCAGATAAATTTTTAATATCATTTAAATCACAAACTTTCAAATGTAGGCCATTTAAAATATGAACTTTGTACTATAAGCCATTTAAATCATCAACTTTCATTGACTGGGTTTTTAAGGCATCGAATTTTGCCACTTTATCGTAAATGGCTCTCTGTTAACCGAAACCCTAGATTTTAAGTTTCATTTAAGGATTTTAGCTTTATAGCTCGCCTTAACCAACAACACCAAGCAGAGGAACCAGAGCTTCTTGATCGAATACGAAAGGTTAGAAACATAAAAATAAGGACAATTTTCAGACGATGTCATCGCATCAACATATCGGTGGTAAAATGACGAAAAGTGGGAAAAAAATATCGCAACTGTCGAGTGTCTACGAGGAGTACTCTCAGTGGAAAGGTCTAGTCTGCATTATCTACGGCTGGCTCGCCAACCATAACTTTGTCTGGCCTCCACTCTCTAGCGGATCTCGATTTTTCTTTCTTTTTTTCTCTTCTAGGGTTTTGGGTAAAATCATACATCTCGCTTATTTTTTGTTATTGGGTTATCTTGTAGATTTTTTTTCCAGGTGAGCTATTAAATTAAGGCATCTCCAATCATACTATAAAGTAACAAAATTTGATTTCTAAAAAACCTAAAAAGTTGGTGCCTAGGTTTCGGGTAATAGAGAGTCATTAACTATAAAATATCGAAATTTGATGCCTAAAAAATTTAGTCAATGAAAGTTGATGATCTAAATGGCCTATAGTATAAAATTCATGATTTAAATGACCTATTTTACAAAATTCATGTTTTAAATGGCCTAAATTTGAAAGTTTGTGATTTAAATGACATTAAAAAAATTTCTGAAAACGATGTTGCTTTTTCACTAACGGAGCAGAGTAACGTCTGTTAGTAGCTCTGTTAGCGGATTTAACATCATGTCTAGTTTGGCTTGGTCAACAAAAGTTTCATGTATAAAAAATGAAGTCAACGAAAGTTGATGTTTAAATGGCATTCTATAAAGTTCATGATTAAAATGGTGTTTTATCGTAAGTTCATGATTTAAATGACATTTTTCCCGAATAACAACAGTAGTAAGCTATAGATATAGACAGATCTTATGTAAGGAGATTGCCTCTAAGATATTAGCTGTCACGAATCTAATTTCTCAAATATTAATATTAGAGATTGTTGCCTAAAAATAGAAATTTTAGATTGGACCCAACATCAGCGGCTTTATAGTTAATACAGTAATTTCTATTATTCAAAAATTTTCGTATAATGGAATCATATAGTTTGAACTAATTTCTCCATAAATTTGAAACTTTCAGGTCTTGAAGTTTGATGGCAAGGTGTTACAAAACAAGTGTGATTGTGAGGCATAAATTTGCAGATGGTCTGATAACAAAAGAAGAAGCTTATGGCTACAATTCATAGTAAGAGATTATGTATCCGTTGATTAAGATGACGATGATAAATATCACAAAGCATTCATTTCTAAGGTAGTTTTGTTATGCTTTGTGTTATGTGATATGTGTTCATGTATGATCTCATCGTCTTAGCTTCCGATCAGGTTCATGTATTTAGAAACATATATGTTTTAAGTGTTTGTAATTAGTTATATCTTCTATCTGGTTGGTGACGTTTTTTAACGTTCAACTTGCAAGTTGCAAATTCTGCTGCTTCTCAGACTATTAAACGAATCTGAGGACTCAAGATAGTTAATTCATGTAGAAGTCCTTTGGTATGTCGTCCTTCAACTTTAAAGCCAAGGTAAAAGGTCTTCTCTTTAGTTTCTTCACCAAATTATGTTACCTTGCCTTTATGTGAATTCTCTGTCTTTTGTTATGTTTTATAACTAAAAATAGTCATATATTAGTCTATCTATAAAACCAAATATGATTAAGGACCAGCAGAACTGAGGGAGGAACTGAAATGTGACTGATAGGATTGTATCACTATAAGAGTCCACACAGAATTATAAGATCTTGCATTTTGAAGAAGCCAATGCATAAGCTGTCAAAGAGGGGAAAAAGAGAAGAGTTGCCATATATTTCATGTCTTGGTGGTTGGTATATTGTCTTGTACTCTTTCAACATTGTTTATGATTACCATTTAAAATTATTGAAAACGTAAATATCAACATGTACGAAATGGTCTGACTTTCACTATTACTCGATTAAACTTTGGGGTTAACAAGCGCAGCATCGAAAGTTTGTATTTTACTTTATGTATTTATATATATATTATAGAGGTCAATTATTTTCATATAAAATTATAATATTTTATTAATCTATTTATTATTTATAAATATTGGTATTTTATACTTATTATAATTTTTTTTATGTATAAATTTAACTTATTAATTTGTTTTCTTTACTGTTTATGAATATTTTATTTTGTTTGTTTAATATATATTTGTTTATTTAATCTGGGTTCGTCATCGATCTGTAATATTTTTATGTAGTTTAAATATTTATAATATTTATAAGTTTATATTTTAAATTTATATAATATTCTAAAAAATTTTAAATGTTAAATTTGTTCAACTAAAGAACCAAACTAAACTGAGTAAAATAAAACATTTAAAATTGGATATATTATAAGTCAAGCTTCATGCTCATTTGTATTTGGAATCATTTTGGTCATTTATATATATATATATATATATATATATAGATTTATTAAAATTTAGTAATTTACGCCGATCCATCAATTCGCGGACAAAATCTAATATATATGCGGTCCACTATGGGCTTGTTCATGATACCCGTGTTTTCATGTGCGTAAAATTTTGTTTCTATATCCATCTTATATCAGATTTACTTGTACATATCCCGTATGTCACCAATCCGATTGACTTCTCTATTAACGTGAGATATTGAACACACACTTTTTCTTTATTGATTGAGTTAATATATATCCGTTTATAAAAATTGAAATCACAACATATACATAACAAATATAAAATTTTATTAATCATATGTATTATATAATAATTTAAAACAATATGGAAAATAATATCAAACAAAGATGCGGTCTCGTCCATGTCCTCTGCAGCAATCGACTATCCTCCATGCTCTGACCTTCATCCACCACCGTCATCGTCACATACAGCGCCGCCGGCAACCTCACACCCACCAACTCCTCAGGTAATCGTCTCTCCCTTATCATCTCCTTCTTCTTCTCTACCTTTAAATTCTGAGCCCACTGTTCCAACTATACATGGGCCTAAACCTGAGGCCCAGCAAACCACACAAAATACACTACCATTCATAGGCTCACTGCCGAATCCATTCCCACAACAACAACAAACCTCACTTGTTGCTTCATCGTCACATGCCTCCACCTCAGAGCATACCTTCATAACTACAACCAATCAGCCGGTCGCTCCGACGACTACCACTACCACACACACACAACCATTAACACCACCGAATTCACCGCAACCACCAGATACTACACAACAAAACAATCCACCACAACCACCAACACCACCAAATTCACCGCAACCACCAGATCCTACACAACAAAACAATCCACCACCATAACAACACCGACCACCACATAATACTCATACTATGCAGACCAGATCGAAGAATCACATATTCAAACCAAAATCCAAAACAAGTCTTACTGTCGCACTTTCAAAGAAGTCCACCACTGAACCTACCTCTGTTTCTCAAGCCCTCAAAGATAAGAAATGGCGTTTTGCAATGTCCAATGAATTTGATGCTCAACAACGTAACTATACTTGGGATTTGGTCCCCAACATTGGACAACATCTCGTTGGGTGCCGCTGGGTATACAAACTCAAGTATCTACCCAATGGAAACATTGACAAACACAAGGCTCGCCTAGTAGCAAAGGGATTTAATCAACAATATGGTGTTGACTATGCTGAAACCTTCAGTCCAGTCATCAAGTCAACAACAATCCGCTTAGTCTTGGATGTTGCCGTGAAGAAACATTGGCCACTTAAGCAGCTTGATGTCAACAACGTCTTTCTCCAAGGTACTCTCACGTAAGAAGTCTACATGGCCTAGCCGCCTGGCTTCATTGAAAAAGATCGTCCAACCCATGTATGTTGCCTTTGCAAAGCAATTAATGGTCTCAAACAGGCTCCCCGAGCATGGTATATGGAACTCAAACAGCACCTACTCGACATTGGTTTTGTTAACTCGCAAGCAGACACCTCTCTGTTTATATTACACAATGGTCCAACTCTTCTCTACTTACTTGTCTATGTTGATGACATTATTGTCACCAGAAGCAGCTCCACCGCAGTGTCACAAGTTCTCCAGTCCCTAGCTGATCGCTTCTCCATCAAAGACCTGACTGACCTTCATTATTTCCTTGGCATTGAAGCTACTCGCACACACCAAGGACTTCATCTCATGCAAATAAAATATATCCTTGATCTGCTTGCTAAGAACAACATGATTGATTCAAAACCTGTAGCCACTCCTCTACCTACAACGCCAAAACTCAGTTGCTACAGTGGTTCTCCATTAGAGGACGCGTCACAATATCGGTTAGTGGTTAGCAGTCTACAATACTTAGCCTTTACTCGCCCTGATGTTGCTTTTGCCATCAACAGGTTGTCACAATTTATGCATCAACCCACTCATGACCATTGGCACGCAGCTAAAAGAGTTCTTCGCTATCTAGCGGGTACTACAACTCATGGCATTTTTCTACAAGCCAACACACCGTTCCACTTATAAGCATACTCCGATGCTGACTGGGGTGGTGACACTGATGACTACGTCTATACTAATGCTTATATCATCTATCTTGGCACTAATCTAGTTTCTTGGTCCTCTAAAAAGCAACGTGGTGTGGTTCGGTCATCAACTGAAGCATATAGTCATTGCCAACACTGCGTCTGAGGTAAAATGGATGTGTTCCCTATTGACTGAACTACATATTCGACTCAATACAGGCCCAGCCATATTCTGTGACAATATTGGAGCGACGTACTTATGCGCCAATCCAATCTTCCACTCCAGCATGAAGCATATAGCGCTTGATTACCACTTTGTTCACGAGATGATACAATCTGGAGCTCTTCGGGTTTCTCACGTTTCAACACACAATCAATTAGCTGATGCGCTAACGAAACCCCTACCTCGAACTCATTTTCAGTTGTCATGTTCCAAGATTGGAGTGAGACAACTCCCTCCATCTTGAGGGAGCGTATAGAGGATATAAGTTGAAGTGTATTAAGGGACTAATATGTAATTAGTAAATCCCTAATTCTGAGTCTGTAACATAGTAAATATTTATGTATCTTGCCTATCTAATAAAATCAACACTTCCATAATCTATATACATAAGTATTTGCTTTGATAAAGTCAGTCGGCATCTGACTGTTACAGATTGATTTTGATTTAACAAACAACTACTGGTCCTTAATTTTGCACTGTTTTAATTTTGAGAATATGTGGAGTTCCTCACAATTTTTCAAACGTTACTGATTAATATGTGAAGTTATTCATGTTGTTCTATGTGCTCCAAAAGATGTAATACTAAAGATTCAATGTGGTTCTACACGTACATGGTTTCACATAAAATTCAAAACTGATTGAATGAACTAAGCTTTTACTGTTCTAATCTGCATGTTTTCACATAAATATCGGATACTACAAGGATCAGTTACTTACAAACCACTATAACTGCTCCAGTTGTACTGATTAGTTCAGTTGATCAGTTTTATAGGATACTTATGAAAATATGTTTAATGATATAATGAAAAGAAAAACAAATTAGCAAAAACAGATATAAAAACTAATTCGCGCGTAGCACGGTATAGTCCCTAATAATTAATTAATGAAAGAATTTTCGGCTCAAACTGTAGTCAAAAACTAAATTCCTTGAAATAGCCAAAAAGATAAATACTTTAAAATAGCACTTGGGTTAACAATTTTAAAATTTATGATACAATATTTAGGAGTTATGGAGTATGGTTTAGGATTTATGGTTTTCTAAACCCTTAAGCCTAAATCCTAAACTTTAAAAATATAAGATTATAAAATTTGTGTTAGAGAATTGCCCTTTAATAAAAATGCTATGTGTGACATAAATAAAAATATGTGCTAAATATTGCACAAAAACTTTATTTTATACTATTTATGAAAGGTGAAATCACATGTTTTATTTTTGATAACTATTCCACTAAAATTGAATAAAAATACACTAATAATTATGATAAAAAAAAACAAAAGTAATTGACACCCCTAAACTCTACATAGGTCCGCCCTTGCTTCTTGATACACTTGATGAATTTTGGTTTGCATTTGGGTTGTTGGTAAGCCAACAAGAAATCCATTCCTTTGCTTCTACTATAGCTTTTTGTGCATCTGGACTTCATTCACTGCTTCTGTTTGGTAGACTAGTACATTCCGACTTTTCCAAATTCTCCATAATGTCCAAAGAGGTAATTGTCTGGTTAATGCAGGTAAAACTAGTTCTTGTGCCAATCAATAATTGCTTTAAGTTGTGTTTAAGTTATTGTGTTGTCAGCCAATATTTGATAAGGTTTGCGTGATCCGGGCCAGATAATTGAGCATAACTGCAATTGAAAAACAAATGTTGTACTGTTTCCTCTACCATACAACATCTTCTGCATTGAGGGTCTGTTGTCATACCTCTGCGATTTAGGATATATCCTACTGCCAGAGCCTTGGATAGTAACCTCCATAAGAAAAACTTGATCTTTGGTGCTGTTTTCATTTCCATACTGCTTCATATTCTGGAAGATGTGTAGCTAGCCAATATCCAGATTGTACTATATAAATTCCAGAATCTGTATAATTTCATCCCAAGGAGTCCACTCTCGGACTATTATTTAATCGTAGTTTCAAAATATGTGGAATATCCTCTTGGGCCACTGTAGCCTCTAACACTTCTATGTTCCACTCTGTATGTCTCTCATTTAGGGACGTAGCTACATAATGAATGACAAATATTATTCATAAAAATCCTATATATAATTAAAAAAAAAGACTCTTTAGGTTTGACACATCAACTTTTTTTTTTTCATATTATGCTGACACATTCGAATTTTATCACTTATGAATAATTATTAATCCTATATAACAAATCAATTAATTTCAATTTAAGTTCTTTGAAAATCTGTAAAATATAAACAATTCAAGCTGAATTCTTAAAAAATATAAAATACAATTATCACATAATATGAAACTTTAATTTATCTTATATTTTATAATATTTTTTACACGTTTAATCATATTTCTCACTATTTTTTTCTAATTATATTTAATTAGTTACACTATTCATAAGTTTGTAAAAAACATTTTGTGATTTATTTTTATGTTTTTTATAAGAATTGAAATCAATATCTTAACCTTTTTTCCGTCTATTTTCTGAATAATTTGTTGGGTTTTTTAAGCCCATTCTAGACACCTCAACATTTGTGAACAATTATTAATCCTATATAATAAATCAGTTAATTTGAATTTAATTACTTTAAAATTTGTAAAACATTAAAAAAAAAAGTCAAATTGAATTTTTAAAAGCCAGAAAAATATAAACATTACATAATACGACTTTTTAACTTATCATATATTTTCATCATCTTATTTGACACGTTAGCATATTCTTTTACTAGTTGAATCATATTTTCACAATAGTTTTTAATTATATTTAATTAGTTACACTATTTATTAGTTTATAAAATAAATAAATTTATAGTTTAATCTTATGTTCTATACAGGAAATGAAATCAATATATTAATTTTGTTGGTATGTTTTCTGACTGAATTTGTTGGTTTTATTTTTAGGGATAAAAAATTAATCTCAATATTTTATATATTACAATATAAAATTAGTATAACTAATTATATCTCAAAATTGTATATATTAACTATAACATAACTAGTTTTTAAGAAAAATATATAATAAAAGAAATTCTCCTATTCGGACACATCAGCATAACCAAAATTAATATCATAATTAATATTTTCATGTATTTTCACTTTCGGATATATCAGTGAATGGCTTATTCAATCACTCTTATTGACATCTTAAACTGAAGTCATGAACACGATTCCCAATTGATATAAGTCATATTTATTCTCCATTCGCACTTTTAAATCCGCAACTGAAACGTGTAAGAGTTGTATGATTTTGGATTCTTCATAAAATGCCATACTCTTATCTATTGTTATATACGACTAATTTTTAGTTTTTTTAACTCTATTGATTAAAATATTGAATGCATGTTCTTAAAAAATTATGTGGCTTTCATATTTTGTTATATTTTTAATGCAATGTATAAGTAAATGTGAGTTTTCTTATTTAAGATTTAAATATTTAAAAAATCCGAGATCAAGAAATTAGCCTATTCATGAAATAAGAAATGTCTTAAAACTCCATAATTTTTTTTAAAAAAATAGAGAACTATAAATTAAATTTATAAATATAAAAATAATATATTATTAAAAAACTAACTAATATGTAGTTTATAAATTATCATGTTTGGACAACATATAAAACTTAAGATAATTATTGGAAAAAAAATCAAGATAATTTGAAGTAAATTAGTATAATTTACTTTTAAAAATTAAAACAAAATAATGCATACCTAAACCCGTACATATGCGCGTGTATTAGCCTAGTTCTAGATAATATCTCAACCTTCTATTATGTAAAAATTTCTATGAATAGAAGATAGAGATATTTTACTCTCATAAAAATTTATACAAAATAAAATATATCTACCTTCTATTAAACACCATTAAAATATATCTACCTTCTACTAAACTATTATTCTTAAAAATGTTAATAGAACAAAGTTTAGTAAAAAATTAAAAATCTTCCATAATAAATTTGAAGGGTCAAAAGAGGCAACGTCCACACGATGCCAGGAAGAGAGGATTACCCAAATTTAAAGGTAAACCATTTAATATATCTGGTATCTAAAGAGTGGTATGTACCGATGTTAATACTATATGGATCCAGAAGATGTTTCTTTGATCAGAGGTATGTCTATTAGTAAACATGTTAAAGAAGATAGATTAATTTGGCATTATACAAAATCCAGAAAATATACAGTCAAATCAGGATATGAATTGGCATGGAATTTGACAGAGGAAAATATTTGGGGTCCAAGTTGTATAGCTCTCAAAGCTCAGACATGGAAGGTTAAACCCCCCCCCCCCCCCCCCAAAGTAAGCATTTTGGAAAAATAGCTCTTGTTGTTACTTCAAGATTAAATCATCGAGGAGTACAATGTGATAGTATTTTCAGCGATTTGGATCGAAAGAGGAAACTATTAATCATGTATTTTTGAATGCTCCTATGCGGTACAAACTTGGACACTATCTAAGGTTTCTTCATCAATATACAATTTTCCGACGGCGTCGGTGTTTACAAATTTTGATTATCTATATTGGAGAATACCAAATCATATAAAGGAACTTGGTACATCTATTTGTTTCCCTTGAATAGTATGGTTTTTGTGGAAAGTTAGAAATAAAGAAGTTATTTAAAGGTAAACAAACGGATTCTCATGATATTTTGAATCGGGCTATTACAGAATATTTAGCTTGGGAGGAGGCACAAAAAAGTCCAACAGAGGAGGATGTAAATATGGAGTTATTGGAGATAACCTCTTCTTTGATACGATCTCGGATTGGTGGATCTTGGAAGTCATCAGATCCTACTTCTGGCCTAGATTGGTTATGTCTTCAGACAGAGGATAATGTAATACTGATGGACGCAAAGTGTATCCGGAAAATGCTTTCGCCCCTGCAAACAAATTGGAAGCACTATTATGGGCGGTGAATTCTATCATTTTGGCAAAAACAAATTGTCAAATATTTGAAACAGACTGTGCAAAGCTCGTCTCCATGGTGCAATCTCCAAAGGAGTGGCCTGCTTTCTCCAATTAGCTTGAAGACTTTCCTCGGCTACGTGATTTAATACTTGAGTTTTCTATTCTTGGATCCCAAGACTGAATAATACACAAGCGGACTGCTTACCACAATCTTCAAGAGTTACATTTTCTGAATCTATGTTTGTAAACAATGTTTCCTCAGTGTGGACATCTAATTCTGGAGTGAATTCTAATTATTTTAATGTTTGGATCGAAAAAAACAAAAAATTGAAGGGTCAAAATTCTTTTTTGCCTCAGGGGCCATATATATGTTGAGCTGGACCTGGATGGTATGCAAAACATATTGAACCAGTCACTTTTTATAACTAAGATTTTGTTAATATATTTCTTTATTTTAAAAAGATATGTATATTTTTTATATGGAAACAAAATCTTCACAAAATTTACTTATAACTTCATTCAAGGTTTTGTAAATAAATTAATTACTTTTCTACTTTTTATTTTTGTAAATAAATTAACTAATTAGACACAAAAGTATTACTTAAAAGTGAATATTAAATTTTAAATTATATAACATTATTAGAAAATACTCGAACAAATCTAGTTTTAACTTTTAAAATAATTACTAGTTCTTAGCCATTAGTCAAAATTAATTATGGTAAGTTGCAAATTAAAACCCAAGCCGATAAATGTAATTTTGACTATTTCCCCTATATAAGAGCACATCAACTTCTTCAATCCACAAGCAATTTGTATTACAAAAAAACATATGTGTCTTCCGTTTGTACAAAAAAAAAAATCTTTTCCAACTACTTTGAAATGATAAAAACATTTTTTTACAGCTTCCTTCAAACAAAACACCAAGAACAAAATGCCGATCCAACAGATCCTAATTATCCATTGTTTCCCCAAGAGATCGAGATCCAACCCTTAACCCCTTTACCTTGGGAAACCCTAAAAAAAACTCTAACAATCGATGAACTCTGGGATGAAGGCAAGTTTGAGTTTTCACCTAGGCTAATCTATGATACTGTGTTGCGACACATTTCACCAAAAGACAGATATCGCACAAATTTTAATATTTGTGAATTTCTAGTCAAAGTGAAAGATCTCGACACAAACACATTTCACAATGTTATATTGTTGAAATTTCCGCATGAAGATAGTTTCACCATGTGTGAATCTTGGATCAAAGAATTTGTGATACGAAGGAGGCTTACAGTTGGCATGGTGGTTGGTATGTATTGGAATTTCGAGGATGATATGTTTTGTTTTTCTGTGTTGGAGTGAAGCGAGTGAATCAAAAAATTTATAAACATGTTTATTTATTTTTGTTTTCGGTGTTTGCATCTCTTAATCAAAATGAGTTCTAGTTATAATAATATGTGTTAGAATTTTGTTGTGATTTTTTTTTTTGATAATAATCGTGTGGAACATATGTTTTATTGTACTCGTTGATGATATAACCATAAAGGTGACTAAGATAATATTACAAAAAAAAAAAATTATTGACTAAGATAATATTAAATTAGAATATTTGATGAGCCTATATTTTCCCACAACCCATGAGGAGTATGTTTTTTTACTCAAGGACTAGTTCAATACTAATATTCTTGGAACTCATGTAAGTGATAAAGCTCTGGTAATCTTATACTATTAAAACTGAAGTACAAATTTAAAAAATCCTGTTACCAAACACTCAATATCTTAATCTTACATCCAAACATTTCTTAACTAATTAAATCTCTACAATCATTTCCTTATATAATAATTCTCTACAATCATTTCCTTATATAATAATTCTCTACAATCTTTTCCTTATCTAATATTGTGATTTTAGTTTTTTGAATTATGAGTCTTCTATTATCTTTGTTTCATATTATTTTCATATTATTTTAAATTATTGATATAATGCATATTATTTTAGATTATTATGCATATGTTGTGATTTGAATTTTTGTAAACGGGTATATAATCATGTTTTCTGTTATAAAATTGAGATTATTCATGTTTCCAAACAAATAAAAAAATAAACAAAAATATTTTAAATAAACAAATAATCTTATACTATTAAAACTGAAGTACAAATTTGGGAAATCCTGTTACCAAACACTCAATATCTTAATCTTACATCCAAACATATCTTAACTAATTAAATCTCTACAATCATTTTCTTATATAATAATTCTCTACAATCATTTCTTTATATAATAATTCTCTACAATCTTTTTCTTATCTAATATTGTGATTTTAGTTTTTTAAATTATGAGTCTTCTATTATCTTTGTTTGATATTATTTTCATATTATTTTAAATTATTGATATAATGCATATTATTTTAGATTATTATGCATATGTTATGATTTGAATTTTTGTAAACGGGTATATAATCATGTTTTCTGTTATAAAATTGAGATTATTCATGTTTCCAAGCAAATAAAAAAATAAACAAAAATATTTTAAATAAACAAATAATTTTTATACTATTAAAACTGAAGTACAGATTTGAGAAATCCTGTTACCAAACACTCAATATCTTAATCTTATATCCAAATATATCTTAACTAATTAAATCTCTACAATAATTTCCTTATATAATAATTATCTACAATCATTTCTTTATATAATAATTCTCTACAATCTTTTCCTTATCTAATATTGTGATTTTAGTTTTTTGAATTATGAGTCTTCTATTATCTTTGTTTCATATTATTTTCATATTATTTTAAATTATTGATATAATGCATATTATTTTAGATTATTATGCATATGTTGTGATTTGAATTTTTGTAAACGGGTATATAATCATGTTTTCTGTTATAAAATTGAGATTATTCATGTTTCCAAGCAAATAAAAAAATAAACAAAAATATTTTAAATAAACAAATAATTTTTATACTATTAAAACTGAAGTACAGATTTGAGAAATCCTGTTACCAAACACTCAATATCTTAATCTTATATCCAAATATATCTTAACTAATTAAATCTCTACAATAATTTCCTTATATAATAATTATCTACAATCATTTCTTTATATAATAATTCTCTACAATCTTTTCCTTATCTAATATTGTGATTTTAGTTTTTTGAATTATGAGTCTTCTATTATCTTTGTTTCATATTATTTTCATATTATTTTAAATTATTGATATAATGCATATTATTTTAGATTATTATGCATATGTTGTGATTTGAATTTTTGTAAACGGATATATAATCATGTTTTCTGTTATAAAATTGAGATTATTCATGTTTCCAAACAAATAAGAAAATAAACAAAATTATTTTAAATAAACAAATAAAAGTATTCATAACAAATTAATAAGTTAAATTTATATATAGAAAGTTATAATAAATTAAAAATATCAAATATTTATAAACAGTAAATTAATTAATAAAATACTATAATTTTATATGAAACAATTGACCTGCGGTGTACTGCAGGTTCGAATCTAGTCTCTTATATACTAGGACGCATGGAAATTCTCCAAAACTCGATGAAATTACGATGTAAACTCATTTGCAAAAACCGCCATTTAGAAACTCGATGGAAACATCTATTTAGGTTTCGGAAACTAGGTGGAAACTTGTTTTTTATTTATTTGGAAATTTATAAATAAATAATATGGAAACATGAAATATGCAGGATATATGTATTTGTTTTACTTTAAAAATCATAACTAATTTATAACATTTAAATATTTCATATTTTCTTTTTCTCTAAAAATTAATCAAGACCTAAACCAGCAGTTAAATTTTAGAAATAGAAATTAGAAGTTTACAACTTAAGAAAACCCCTAGAAAAAACACTAGAGATATCAGAGATCAGAACACGCAAAAGATCAGAACAAGGTAATTTCTTTCATTAAGTATATTGGAATCTCGTATTTGGTGAATTTCTTATACTTTCAATTTTAATTTACTTAATAGAAATTATTTATTCCAATTACAGTGAGTATCGTCAAAACTAATGGGTTGTGCTAAGCCTAACATGCTAATGTATTCATGGACAATATTATATTATGATAGATAGAACGTAATGATGCCCACCCATAGGGGAAATTGTGATTATTGCTTTTATAACATAGTGTACACTGATTTTCTTCACCGTTTTGTGAACCTGTATCATATCTCCTCGAAGCAACTTTACCCCATCCTTATTGTAAATTAATGAAGTATTGAGTAGCACTATGATGTGAATATTGCTGGTTTACTTTATCAAAAAAAACAAAACTTTTATTAAAAAAAAAAAGAATATTGCTGGTTTAATTTTTACATGGTGTTTTTTTTCCAGAAATATGAGCACAGCTCGAGACCCTCTAGACCATGTTGGAGAAGATAAATATTGATGATATAGCTGATTTGGATGAAAAGGCACCTTTATGGATGTATGTGAATAAGATTGATAAAATGCCAGGAGGAGGATCATGGAGATTTGAATGCAAATTTTGCAATAACAAATATTCTGGTTTGTATAGCAGAGTTGCAACTCATTTTGTTGAGAGATGGAGTAAGGGAATTAAAGAATTTTTTCAGGTTACTCATCAACAAAGAACTAACATGAGAAAGTTAGTTGATTAGTGCAAGAATAGGATCAAGTGTGCACTTCCAAGAACAGTTCTGTTGCCTTCGTCATCAAGAAAGTTTTCTAATTCTTCCCTTGATTATGATATGAGTTACAGTGTCCCAGTTGCAAATGATTCTGATCCAAAGAAAAGAAAGGCAACAGATACAACTGTGGAAATAGCATTTAAGAATGAGGCTAGAGAGCAATGTGATGGTGAAATAGCTAGATTGTTTTACACAAGTGGTTTGTCTTTTAATGTTGCAAGAAATCCTCATTACCGCAAGTCATATTTGCGAGCATCAAACATTCCATGATGTATTCCTCCTGGATATAATACATTAAGGAATGGACTTCTTCAAAAAGAAAGGAAGAACATTGATATGCACTTGCAGCCTTTGAATAACTCATGGAAACAAAAAAGAGTTAGTATTTGTAGCGATGGTTGGTCGGATCCACAGTGCAGGCTGATATTTAACTTGATTGCTGCAAATGAGAGTGGTCCAATGATGTTAAGGGCTATCAATAGCCAGGGTGAGACAAAACAGGTGAGATGATTGCAGAGCTGATCATAGACACTATAAAGGAGGTTGGACATGAAAATGTGGTTCAAGTAGTCACTGACAATGCTTCCAATTGTGTAAAGACCGGTTCACTTATTTCTGCCAAGTATCCTACCATCTTCTGGACACCATGTGTGGTTCATACTTTGAACCCGGCTTTGAAAAACATATGTTCACCATTACATAACACAAGAACTAATGAAGATGTGTATGGTGCTTGTGTTTGGATAAAATCTATCAGTAAGGATGTGATTTGGATCAAGAATTTTATTATGAACCATGTAATGAGGCTTGTAATGTTCACAGAGCATGATATGATCTTAAGCTCCTTACAATTGCTTCTACAAGGTTAGTTTTGCTTTTGTTTAACCCTACTTGGTTTTGTATATTCTAGATTTAATATTATTAATTTTATTTTAACAGATTTACTTCCACAGTTGTGATGTTCAAAAGATTCAAGAAAATAAAAACCGGATTACAACAAATGGTGATGAGTCCTAAATGGGATGATTATAAAGAAGACAATGTAGGGAAAGCATCGGCAGTGAAACAAAAAATATTAGATGAGATGTTTTGGGATGACCTAGAATATGCTTTATCTTTCACCTTGCCAATATACAGTGTGATTAGAGCTGCTGATACTGACAAGGCTTAATTTTTTTGCTGATGTGAACTGTAGAATTACTGGATATGATGGTTTCCTACAGTTCATCTTCTTTGTTCCTTTCTATTTGGATTCTGAATGTTGTTCTTTTTTGGCTCTTATTATGTGAGATGACAAGACTTTTGCATATTTTCAAAGTTAAGTAATGTATCGCGGTTAACTGTATTAATGCCCTATTGGTGGTGATGAACCAGATGCCTCCATAGAAGCCTACAACAAATCAGGAAGTAAGCAATGTTAACTTACAACTCACAGCAATGTTAAAATGGTGACTTACCACTACTTCACTCTTTCTCTTATTCTTACTTGATAATCTAACAAAAATTTGTTTCATTTTTTATACAGCTTTAGAGTCATTTGCAAGCATATACCTTTCCATCTATTGAAAGGTTGAGACATAAGGACCAAAGTTTTAAAAGACGCATGTTGAGGGTGAGAGAGAAGTACTAATGCTGAAATATCTTACCTCCATATGTCAGTCCAGATTACAGTCAAAGTTACATTTCCTCTTTGTGTTCTGGCTTCTTGCTTGGGTGCTTAAACGTTATGAGAATAATAGAGGGCTTAGAGGGGAAGGGTTTCCAGTTACCCTTGAAAAAAGCAGAGAGTAAACGTTCTGAGAAATTAACTGCAATAACAAGATATGTCTGTTTCATTTCTTTCATTTAATCCCTACTCTAGGTTTACAAAATTGGATGTATAATGTTTGTGGATTCTGAGGTGAAAGGTCCTGCCGCAGAGCTTTCTAGGAGGGTGCAAAGTATGCAGACAATATTTCGTGCTCAAGCAAATTTAATCTCTGCTGGTAGTTTCCTTTATCTTCCTCACTCATCTAAAATAGAGGAGCATGGGCTGATCGATATGCATGAGGTATGATATGCAACATCTTTGGTCATTAACCAACTTCTAAACGTGTACTTATTCTCTTCAAAGTGATTTTAATCTTCAACAAATTCATGAACAGAAATTTTGACGAGGCTCTCGACCTGGAAGCATTCTTATACATACTCACCTGGAAGCATTCACATCCCAAGTGAGTTATTTTGTTTTTGTTATTTTTGTTATGTTTCTCATGATAATCTTTTCATTTGGCTATATAAGGCCTAAAAATTCATGCTTTAGCTATTAAAAATTAATCTACTATATATCAATGTCAAGATTGCATGTTATCCAAGCACTTGCAGCGGAGGTCAGACAAACAACTCAGTCACTTTTCTCACACCTTCTTGAGAATCTACGCTCTAATATGCAGGTCTCATCACACAGTTTTTATTCAGTGAACTATGGTTATGCTTACCAAATCTAGGAGGCTCGATATTTTTTCCTTTCCTCTATTTAAGCTGCCAGAATGTGTTTGAAAAGATGCAGATATTTCCGGAAAGAGCTGTATGTTGTAGTGGACTTGCTTTCGTTTTATGTAGTTATCCTAGATGAATTGGGGTGACCTCAATGTGAATAACTGTTTTCTCTGCTTTTTCCTTCCCTTTATACAGCTTAAGACAAATAAAAAACAGAAAGAAAACATTGACATTGGTTTTAAATAACTTTTTTGACTTCACTTATGTAGATGCTAGATCGAGATCAAGTATTGCAACAAGGTATGCATCATATATGCATCTTCTTGCTTATATAGTTTAGAAAAGGTTGTGTTGTGTCTCTCCATAGAATTCATTTGAATTAGGATTCTCGCGTTCTTTGAATTAGTTCCCTTAATGGAACAACGACTAATCAGCTGGACGTTGATTTGATTTGACAAGAAAAGACTTTGAGGTGAGGTAAGCTCTCTAAATGTAGTAAATATGTATATTTGTGACTCATTGTTTTTAAGTTGCAAGTGGTTCTAAATTATCAGTTTGTGATTTTGTGTAAGAAGAGAGATAGAGACTGCCTGCAATTTCATGACAAGCAAAATAGTTATTATTTACCAATTATTAAAATCTATATGTTTTACGCTCCCACACATCAGGTGGTAGTCTTTTTTGGTTTAGAATATAAAAATATTAGAGCATTTGACTGATTGTAATAACGTCTAATGAATTTAATATCGTTTGGTCTACTGATCAATTTCTAAAAGGAAAAGTCTAAATAATGTGGTAGAATCAAGGATGAATTTCGTGGCTGAAGCTGAAGGATTGGAAATGAATACAGTCAAGAATAGGGATAAAGACATAAATAATGTGGCAGGATCAAGGAGCTATATCTCAACCTTCCAATTTCATAAGAGTTGTTTGAGATTATTTTAATTTTTTACTTTTTTTAATGTCATCAAAATAAGAAACTATGGCTTGCGATGCAACATAAAAAGAATTTATAAAGGAAATGTTCACTATAAAGATTTTGTTTTTCTTTCGAGAGACAGAAATGGTTAGTATAAAGAATATGGCTTGCTCTCAAATGATAGCAGTACAAAGGTCCTATTTCAGTCTCCATTAGCTACAATTGTATTAAAAAAAAAATTTTGAAATGAATGTTAAATTATATTCAAACCAAAAAAATCACTTTTACATCGAGTGCTTCAAAGATTGAAATTTTTAAATACAATTGACAATGTTCATCTAGCAAACTATCGCTCCATCCCCTTGTCATATGACGATTTTATAATTTTTAAACATTTCAAAAAAACTATATAAAACCAAATAACCGAAACGACGTTTGAAAATATATTCTTACATACATCAAATAAATAGTTCTGTTTAATCAAAATTTAATGTCTGCCACGCGTTAATCTCTAGTATGTAAAGTAAAATATGGTATCTTCATATGATGTCCCCTCATCTTTCTCAAACTCTAATATTGTAACACATCATCAATTATTATTTTATTTTATTACAAGTTAATTCTCATAATATCTAGCATTCTTTAGCAATTTCTTTAGAAAAACAATCAAAAACACTCTAATTTAATAATTTTACTCTCATAAATTATATATAGTTTAGAAAATTGTTTAACATGAATCAAACTATTAATAATTTCTATTATAATTTATGAATTTATAATTAAAGAGTTTGATGTTTATAAATAATATACTAAATTTTGTATACATTATTTCAAAATATTATGATCTATAATTTTAATTAATTAATAAGGATTAGTTCAAAGAACTATGAATAAATTTTAAAATACATTACTTAATTTGATATTTAAAATTTTGTAATTAAAAAAATATTTAGTGTAAAGAGGTTATATGAAAAAAAAACATTCATTTTTATGATCATAAATCGGTGTTCAAGTGAAGGAGATTTGTTTAACAGTGGAATGGTCACTGAAGCTTCTAAAAATTTTGAATGACAAATTACACAATTTTAAAAGACATATAAGAATCGATGACAAAAAAAAGATATATAAGAATACATATTATGAAATATGTGTTTTCTCAATACGTTAACATGTTCAAGCCAGTATTTGAAAAGAAAAAATGATTTAAGTCATATTAAATTTTATAGCGTTCAATACATTAACCATATTGAAAATAGACGGAGAAAATATAAAAAATCTGAAGATAGTAAAGATTATATTTAACCGGCAAACATATTATATATTCAAATATTTTGCAACGACTAGATTAGAGATAATATAATTGAAACTTAGAAACATAGTATATGGAAAGAGTTCAATGTTGGTGATCTATATAATATATAATATATATATATATATATGTATGTGTATGATCGATATATTTTGTTTTATCAGGTATTAGGGGGTGATCGGCCCTTCGGACGGGGTTTTTATTAGAGGTATATGGTAAAATATGGTATCAAAAAATTAATTTTAATATTATAAATAAACAAATATAATAAATAAACAAACGCATCCCACCATTCGATTGCAGTAGATATGTATTCTCTCTATAGATGAGATGTATCATAGATGGTATTTGATTTAGTCAATTTTTTTAGTATTTAATTACTTCATTCAAAAGCATCATATAACTGCTCATATCAAATACTAAAAATTTCACACGCTCACAACTACATACGGCTCAACTCCATCCATTCATAAATTCAGTTTCTAAATATGTATTCAATGTAAGCTCTTGAATATCAAATAATATAAATTAAAATAATTCTCAAAAGGATTCAAAACAATATATGATAGAAAACAATCAGTACTTACAATTCTCTTTTTTAAAACTGAACCGAATATTGTTCATTCAAAATATTTTGATATATATTATTCATAAGTTCTTATGTATTTTCAAAATACACTAAATTTTCCCCTTATTAGTGGAAAAAATTTGAACTATTGGCTACATAACATTGATCACCAACAACATTTCGATTAACGATTTATGTGTTTCTAAGTTCCATTCTTATTATCTCTATTTTTTCCATCGATGCAAAAGATTGAACCACATATAATATGTTCATCCATTTTAAACTTAACCTTCACAATCGTCTTCATATGTTTCTTTTCTCATCGATGCTCAGTTTTTTCTCAAAAGTTGATTTGAACATGTTAAAATTTTGGGATACTAAAACGTATATATTATAACATGCATTCTCATACGTTTTTAAAAAATTTCAAGTTACAATTAAGCTTCTAGAAGCTCTCGTAAATATTATATTATTGAACAAATCGTTGTTCGCTTGAGCGCCGATTTCTGGCCACCAAAATACATATTTTTGTTTTTTTTTATGTAACTTATTTAAATTCAATAATTTTTCTATTTTCTAATTATAAAATTTAAAATATCAAATTAAGCAAAACACTTTTTAAAATATGACTTTTTGAACTAATCATTATTCATACTTTGATTTTTTATTTGAAAGTAAATATTTTCTAAACTATATAATTTTTTTTAATAAAACTTAAAATATTAAATCAGATTTGTTGATAAATACTCTAAGGAAATGACTTTTAAAGATAAACACAAAAGTCTATAAATGTTTTTATTATAAGTTCAGTTATAATATGAAGGAAAATTCATAAATTAGCAAAATAATTATTAATATTTAATTTATTTATTTGAAAGTAAATATTTTTCAAAATTATATAATAATTGTAATTAAACAAAAACTATTAAATCAGCTTTTTACATTATTTTCTAAGAAAAAGATTTTTCAAATTCTTTCATAAATATTTTATTTAATAATGGTATTGATTATGAGTGTTAAATTTAGATAACATAATAACATTAAATAAATAATTTAAAATCAATAAAAGTAATTGCTAATATATCACATTTTAAGAGTATGAGAGCATGTGCAGTGAGAGTCTCTCACCTACCAAAAATTATAAAATATTTAAAAAGTAAGAAAGAGTGAGTTTGAGAGACTTTGAGAACCTCTCTAAAGACGCTTTTGACACATGTTCTAATATAATTTAATTTATGTTTTATATAAAATTTAAATTCTAAATAAAATTCAAATCATTAAATTTTTGTTAAAATAATATATTTAAGAAATTAATTGGAGTTCACTGCACATGTCCTGAGAATATTGATGTGGCTTATAGTAACATATTACTTTATATATATTATAGATATATGAAATACTTAAAAGTGAGATGTACTAATACTTTTTAGTTTTTACTGGTCAAGATATTTTTATAACTATATTAATAAAAAGGATAAAAGTAGATGGCACATTTTATTTTTGTAGTTTTCCTGTCAGTTTATCATAAACCGTTAATCACGAGGTATGAACTTGATTATCATAATAGATCTTTACTATAATCAGTTTTGACCAATTGTTTTAACAGATCACGTGAGTTCCCGGAGAATCCTAAACAGAATCAAACTTATCTCTTGATCAGTTTCAACAGATCGAACAAAAAGTTTCAATCCGAGATGTAAAACACAAAGACAACTAAAGAGTGTTGAACCATGAGATTATTGTTAACCAAAAGATCATTCAAAATCTTCACCCCTCGTTTTCATAGACTATGGTTAACCAAATCTTCCTTCTCCTCAACCTCAGATTCCGGCGAATCCGAGCCGGAATCATGGAGAACTATGGAGGGTTTACTCCGATCTCCGGCCAATTTCTCACCTTTATCACCAATCACATTTTTGGAACGATCCGCCAAGGTTTACAGAGACCGAACCTCTCTTGTGTTTGGTTCCGTTAAACAAACTTGGTTCCAAACCTATCAACGTTGTCTCCGGCTTGCCTCTGCTCTTAACCAACTCGGAATCTCACCTGGCGACGTGGTTAGTCTCTTTAAAAACTCTTCGAATCTCTTATTAGTCTTTTTTTGCTTCGATTTAGGTTTTTTTGGTGATAAATGAGGAAACTTTAGGTTGCAGCTTTAGCACCAAATGTTCCAGCAATGCATGAACTTCATTTCGCTGTTCCAATGGCTGGTTTGATTCTTTGTCCACTCAATACTCGACTCGATCCTTCTACATTGTCGGTTTTGCTCGCACACTCTGAAGCTAAGATCCTCTTCGTTGATCTCCACTTACTTGAGATTGCTCATGAAGCTCTTGATCTTCTTGTTAAGTCAGATAGATCAAGAAAAATTCCAAAGCTTGTTTTGATCTCTCAGTCTAATGATGATGATGATGATGATAGCTTTGCTTCAAACCACTCTTTTGATTATGAGTACGAAACCCTGGTTAAATCCGGAAACAGCGAATTCGATATTATCAAACCGAGAAGCGAATGGGATCCGATTAGTATAAACTACACTTCAGGGACAACTTCAAGACCTAAAGGTGTAGTGTATAGCCACAGAGGAGCTTATCTCAATTCTCTTGCTACAGTCTTTCTTCACCATATGTCAGTTTATCCGGTTTATCTATGGACCGTACCGATGTTTCATTGTAACGGATGGTGTCTCATTTGGGGTGTAGCAGCTCAAGGAGGTACTAATATCT
This sequence comes from Cardamine flexuosa, assembly GCA_963555745.1. NCBI lineage: Eukaryota > Viridiplantae > Streptophyta > Magnoliopsida > Brassicales > Brassicaceae > Cardamine > Cardamine flexuosa. The sequence continues at coordinate 21,104,908 of OY743219.1, forward strand.
GTCTTAGGAAAGTCACTCCTAAGTTGATATTTAAGAACATTGCTATACATAATGTGACTCATATGGGAGGAGCACCAACAGTTTTGAACATGATAGTGAACTCTCATCTGACTGAACATAAACCTCTTCCTCATAGGGTTGAGGTAATGACTGGTGGGTCACCGCCTTTACCTCAAGTCCTAGCTAAGATGGAAGGATTAGGTTTCAATGTGTCTCATCTTTATGGTTTGACTGAGACATACGGTCCAGGGACGTACTGTGTGTGGAAGCCTGAATGGGACTCTCTTTCGTTAGAGGAGAGAACTAAGTTGAAGTCTAGACAAGGAATGCAACATTTGGGTTTAGACGGGCTTGAGGTTAAAGATCCTGTGACAATGAAGAATGTACCTAATGATGGTGTAACCATGGGTGAAGTTATGTTTAGAGGAAACACTGTGATGAGTGGATACTTTAAAGACTTAGAGGCAACACGAAAAGCGTTCGAAGGAGATTGGTTCCATAGTGGTGATCTCGCTGTGAAGCATCCGGATGGGTATATGGAGATAAAAGATAGGTTAAAAGATGTGATTATCTCAGGAGGAGAAAACATAAGCACGGTTGAAGTCGAAAGAGTGTTGTGTAGTCATCAAGCGGTTCTTGAAGCCGCGGTTGTGGCACGTCCGGATAATCATTGGGGACAGACTCCTTGCGGGTTCGTGACGCTAAAAGACGGGTTTGATAGTATCAAACCTGAAGAGATTATCGAGTTTTGTAGAGATCGTTTGCCGCATTACATGTCTCCAAAAACTATTGTTTTTGGAGACTTACCTAAAACCTCAACAGGGAAAGTACAAAAGTATCTTCTGAGAAAGAGAGCTAATGAAATGGGAAGCTTGTGATTGTTTGTATAAGGAAATAAAGATGAGAGAAATATTGCAAAAGCACCGCGTGAAAATGAAGAAACAGATCAGCCATGGATTATGGATATGTAAAAATGCTATAATTAGTTTTGGTTACGCGTAAAGGCCAACCATTTTCTACCTCAGAAAGATTTTAAGACAATAAAAAAGAAAGAAGAAAGCTTAATAGAATATTCCATCCGTGTCTGAAACGAGTCCATTTCTTAGGAAGATTTCAAAGACAAATCTTACTTATCTGTTTATTTTTCTTTCTCCATTATATAAATCTGCGTCGTGGGTTAGACCCTTTTAAACAAAAATCATCAGCTCATCTAAGAAGAAGAAGAAGAGTTTTGTGTTCTTGTTTTTTTGGAGAAAGATTGTTTGTTAGTTTCTTGATTGAAAAATGGCGTCGTCGAATGAAGCTGGAAGGCCGTTGCCGAAATTTGGAGATTGGGATGTGAATGATCCGGCGACGGCTGATGGATTCACGGTGATATTTAGCAAAGCTGGTGAAGATAAAAAGACGGGAAGGAGTACGACGAAGACGAATTCTCAGAGGAAACAAGATGGTGATAAACCTACCGTCAAGAAATGGCTCTGTTTCACTTTTGCTTGATTTTTTTTTCTTTTTCTTTTTGTGCAATCATAAGAGAATTTAGCTTTGAGCCTTATGAGCCTTTGACAACAATTTTCTTAGAATTCTTTATTTTGGTTTTAGTCATCAATTAATAATTAAGAAAATATTCTGACTTCTTGTTTCCTAATGATGAATTTCTGCATTTGGTAAAATATCGATTCAACGATATTATGGTTAACTTGTAATCAAAAGCAAAACTCATATAAATAAAATGCTGAGACAGAATCAGTGATTTTGATATGAACACAAGCTCTCGTCGGTAAAAGATGGGTTTGATGGAAAAGCAGAGGAGATCATTGGTAGAAGGATGTAAATGATCCATAAGACCATAAGATTAATGAAATATTGTGCATATAGTTTAAAGATTTTTCATGGATCACATTACCCTAATAGAATCACATTAACATAAATACAAATATTTAAAATATATTCACAATATTCTCATTAAACCTTCTACGTATCATTGAATATTTGAATGTTAAAAACTGTTTGAGCTTAGGGTTTGACCCACAAACTTGTACAGAAAGTAAAGAAAAGTAGATACACCTAAATAAAGAAATGGGCTAACTCTTTGGGCCGATCATTTAAAGTCTCAATAAGCCCAATATGTTTCTCCATCCATTAACGTACGCACTAGAGTGTGCGAGTGTGACTACCATACGCCTTCTTCCACCCATTTGAGATTTGACACAGAGGCACTAAACCCTCTGGAAGAAGAACCCTAAAACCTCTGCGGTTAATCGAAGAAAACTAAAAACATAAAAAAAAAATGGGGAAAATTCCGGCGTCGTTCCGTTCAATGACGTCGAAGCAATTGGTGATGAAACCAAAACCATCTCCTTCACCGCCGCCGCGAGATTTCCGCAACAGAAACGCCGCCGTGAGAGAATCACCTAAACTTCCCCAGAATCCAACTCGCGAGCCGTTCAGGAATCCATTCACAACACCAGATCTCTCAGACGCCAAAAGCCTCTTCAATTCAATCGCCGCAACTTCCAGAATCCCACTCGATCTCAAATTCCACAACTCCGTCCTTCAATCCTACGCCGCAATCGCCGATGTCGACGATACAGTGAGATTATTTCACCACATCTTGAAATCGCAACCTGATTTCTCACCGGCGCGTTCTACATACTATATCTTGCTCTCCCATGCTTGTAGAGCTCCTGATTCATCTATTTCCAATGTTCATCGAGTTCTCAATCTCATGGTGAATAGTAAGTTTGCTCCTCCTGATCAAGTAACAACGGATATTGCGATTCGATCTCTTTGCGAATCGGGTCGGGTTGATGAAGCTAAGGATTTGATTAAGGAGCTAAGTAAGGAGAAACAATCTCGTCCAGATACATATACATATAACTTTCTTCTTAAGCATCTGTTGAAATCTGGATCATTGAGTGGTGTTTACGATTTCATCGATGAGATGTTGGAACTTGAAGTGAAGCCTGACCTAATCAGCTTCACAATCTTGATTGATAATGTTTGCAAGTCTGGGAATTTGAGAGAAGCAGAGAGTCTAGTTGAAGCATTACATCATAATGGGATTAAGCCGGATTGTTTCGTCTTCAACACGATTATGAAAGGTTACTGCACAATGAGCAAAGGGAGTGAGGTGATTGGTATTTACAAGAAAATGAAGAAAGCAGGTGTTGAGCCTGATCTCGTTACTTACAATACTATGATTTACGGGTTATCGAAATGCGGGAGACCTGAGGAAGCTATGAAGTATTTGAAAACTATGGTTGAAGAAGGTCATGAGCCAGATACTGTTACTTACACGTCGATGATGAATGGGATGTGTAGAAAAGGCGATGCTTTAGGTGCGTTGAGTTTGTTAGAAGAAATGGAAGATAGAGGGTGTGCTCCTAATGAATGCACTTATAATACTTTGCTTCTTGGATTGTGTAAGACGAAGTTAACGGAGAAAGGGATTGAGTTATATGAGTTGATGAAATCAAACGGTGTAAAGCTTGAGACTGGTACTTATGACATGTTGGTGAAGACTCTGGTTAGAAGTGGAAAGATTGCAGAGGCTTATGAAGTTTTTGATTATGCAGTTGAGAGCAAGAGTTTGACGGATGCTTCTGCCTATTCTACACTTGAAACTTCCCTGAAATGGTATAAAAATGCGAAAGAACAAGGCTTGGTTGTCTGACTAAAGTGGTATTCTCTAGCTGAGCTTTCTTCTTTGTGCAAGTCTTGTTATTTTTCTTAAAGGAATGAATTTTGATTCGTTATATTTAGAATGAACAGTTAAATTCTAAGGAACCAGCAGTGGTTTATAAAATTAGGTTGTTTATCTATGTTGGTTATATTCTTGTCATATGAGAACTCTAAAGGGTTCCTTAAAGACTCGAAATATCGTTTCAGGGATTATGTTATGCTGTGTTTTTGTCAGCTTCCTGCTTTTAGTGTCTTGTACTCTGTGTTCTTATGAGCTATTGTGCATGCCATAATTGGTTATTGATATGCATGTGGTTGTTGCTTTAGAGAGCAGGCAAATCGTATTTGCTTTGACAATTACGCCATCTGTTATGAGTGTTCATATGAGGTTGCATGTGGTTGTTGTTACTTGAGAGATCAAGCAAATCATATTTGCTTTGACACTTGCACCATCGGTTTGGGTAAATCAGAAAAGTATCTGCACAAAGATTGAAGAGATTGTTATGTTCGTTGAACAATCTCTTCTTATATATGTTCTGTTTTAACACTTAGCCAAGTGCAGAGTATTGTTGACTTTTTAAGTTGAATTATAAACCAAATCATTGAGGGGGGCAAAAAAACAGAGGACAACGTTAGTGGAATCGTGAAGAAGAAGATTTACAAGTGGTCAACATTTTTTGTATTAATCAAGTCTATTTCATTTTTTATGATCCATTTCAATCATTGGTGAATAAATTCTTTTGTTTATTTCGATTTCTCCTCTGTCATGTTTCATCGTCTTTAGTATATTTCTGCAATAGTTTGTTGTTTCTTTGTCTCCTCAATTAAACAATTGAACGCTACGGAAAAATACACACAATAAGGAAAAATGTACGTACCACGAGGTCCACGATTACAAGATTCTCCTATACATTATTGTAAGTCCATAGATTGTTGAATCTACCATAGCCTCCAGCATTTTTCATTGAGTTGTATAAGTTTCTGTGAGCTGTCATGTTCTTATATATCTATGGTACAGAACTTTTTTTGTATGCTAGAGATGATGAAGCAAGAATGGACAATTATGGAGACTAGATAATAAGAATAAGAGAAATTATCTCAAATAGCACTATTTGAAGTTTTTATTCCATAAATAGCAATTTTTTTTTTTGGATAAAAATAACATTTTTATAAAAAACAAAATTTTAAATTTTTTGTTTGGGTTAAATATTGTACAATTTAGGATATAATTTGTTTGGGGTGAAAAATATGGTTTAGGGTTTAGGGTTTTTAAATCTTAAAACTTAAATCCTAAATCCTAAAAATATGAAGTGAGGAGATTTTGTGCTATATAAAAAAATTAATTTCTATAAAAATGCTATTTTTGTCCTAAAAAAGATTTATGGAACAAAAACTTCCACTATAACTATTTATGAGAATTGCCCTAAGAATAATGAGAGCTTGACGTGGCTTGGTTCTTGATCAGAGAGAGATAATTAACTAAACACAATGACAATCGTGCAAATACCCTCATTATTTTTATAAGGTTTTCAGATTTAAACACACGACTAGTTTTTGTTGCATCACCTTCAAAAGGATATTTTTGGATGCTCGAGAGATTAGATATAGAGATTTTTAGCAAAATAGGTACAAATCAATTTTTTATTAAAACATAAACCCTTTTAATAAACTCATTTCAAATATGCCATTTATATAATGTTGCAATGACCAAATTACTTTTATTTTCATTTTGACCAAACTTTATCATTTCTGTATTTTGTCCACAACGTTTTTCATCTTCTCCACAACGTCTTTCATTTGGTCCACGACTGCTTGTCCACGGCGTCCTCCATTGTTTTGTTGTCCATCGTCGTGTTGTCCATCTCTCGTAGACAATATTAACTTGTCCATCATTTGTTTTTTGTAAACAAAATCAACATGTCCACCATTAATCTTTTGTGAACAAAATTAAAATGTCTCTTATGGACGAAATCAACTTGTCCACCATCAATTTGCACCTCATAATTTATTATCAATCCATGGCGTCTTTCATCTTGTCCACGGCGTCTTCCATTGTCGTGTTGTCCATCGTCGTGTTGTCCATCTCTCGTAGACAAAATTAACTTGTTCATCATTTGTTTTTCATAAACAAAATCAACATATCTACTATTTATCTTTTGTGGACAAAATTAATGTCTCTTACAATCAATTTGTCCACCATCAGTGTGGACCACAAACAATGCAGGGGTATTTTGGGGAAAATAATTATCTCATATCATTAATAAATGACATAAATGAAAGAAGATATCAAAAAGGGCATTGTTGAAATGTTTTAACTTTTTATGGCATAACTGACAAGATTCCCTTAGATATATACTTAAGAGAATCTTGAAGTTTATGCCACAGATCTATAAGAAGATTTTGGGTTTGCCTTTTTGTCAGCTCATGCCCTAAATTGATGGCAGAGGCAATATGATTAGTTGACTTTACCCTTCGCGTTGTAAAAGAAAAAATCAGCGTGTGTTGACACATGGCATAAAATGTGTGGTCCTCTAGTGTGTCATTATCATATTGTCCACGTAAACTTGTCTATTTGAGTGGTTTTTCTATATTCTAGTGCTAATAGACAATTATATATTGTCCACTTAAACTTGTCTATTTGAGTGGTTTTTTTATATTCTACTGTTGATAGACAATTACATATTTTCCAGAAAAACTTACCCATTTGAGTGGTTTTTCTATAGTCATTTTAGTCTATGATAATGACACACTTGAAGATAATAATTGTCCAAACAAAAGTTGTCCACGAAAGAGATATCATAAATGTCGATTTTTTTACTATAATAATTTAATTGTCTACCATATAGCACAACCAAGAAGAAAATATTGTCTATATAAAAGTTGTCCACCCTTAAGACTTTTCATGTATTTATAGTGCTGATAGACAACTACATATTGTCCACATAAACTTGTCTATTTGAGTGGTTTTTTATATTCTAGTGTTGATAGACAATTACATATTGTCCACGTAAACTTGCTCATTTGAGTGGTTTTTCTATAGTTATTTTAGTTTATGATAATGGCACACTAGAGGACAAAAAATTGTCCAAATGAAAGTGGTCCACGAAAGTGATATCATAAATGTCGATTTTTTTACTATAATCATTTAATTGTCTATCATAAGCACAACCAAGAAGAAAATATTATTTATATAAAAGTTGTTCACCCTCAAGAATTTTTTATGTATTATGACGATGATAGACAACTGTAGATTGTCCATGCAAACTTGTCCAAAAAATTATAATTTCCAACTCAAATAAAATTATCCATCCGAAAGTAATCCACCAAAAAACAAAGCATTTGTATTTGTTTATTGAAAGAGAAGTAAAATGAAGGAAATATATGAACAGTTATCAGGACCGGCATTGAGGGTGTGCCACCTGTGCAAATGTCAGGGCTTTACATTTATACCTAAATTTTATATACATTTTAGAGCTCTAAAATAATTATTTTTTTGCAAAAAGAGCCCAAAATTTTAGTTGTTCAATAAAAACCATACTTTGAAAAAAAAAATTTATTTTTTTGCACAGAACCCAAGTATTGTCAGAGCCGGGCCTGACAGTTATTTATGTTCCATAAATGAGTAATATAGAAAATGTTATTACTTTTAAAGGAAATTATATACATATTTTTCTCATCTCTTTCCAAGACACATAATCGATAAATAAGGAGAAGGAGCCTACTCTTTTTTTTCTTTATTCTGTGCCTATGTGCGTGTAATTGATGAAACTAAAAGCAAAAGTGTTTCTATCATTACATATCAGTACAAATGGCATTTTTGAAATAGATTTATTAAAATGGTATATCTTTTAACAAAAAATTGATTTGTGTCCAGATTGATAACAAACTCTATACTTAATATGAATGTCCGAGAAATCAACAATGAGATTTGTTATTTATCAAGACTACTCTTTGTTGAAGGGTCCTATTCCATGAGTATAAAAGAGATGTAGCTTTGGTAATGAAGACATGAATATATAGTTTCAATCCAATCATGTCCATGTGTGTATTGTATTTTATTTTTGGCATCAAAAACGTATATGGAGAATTATCAAAAACTTAATATTATTCTCGGCTCTTATAGTATTAACTAAAACATTTTCTAAGCCAAACAAATTCAGAGGATGAATAAATGGAACCATCAAGTTAGTTTAACCATCGATTTAAGAAAAAGAAAAAAATTAATATTTTTCTAAGAACCATCGAATTTTAAGAGAATTGGATGCTACTTTTGACCAATTTAGTATTCGTGTTTGGATACATTTTTGGATGCAAAAATTAATATTTTTTAGAAGTAAATAAAAAAAAAACCTTTTATAAAATTTATTTCTAAAAGGAATTTTTATTACTTCAAAAATCACTCCAAAATATCCTATTTAAAAATAAAATAAATAATTTATTTTAAACAATCGTCCTATTTTTTATTTATATAAAAAAAATAATGAGTTTGGATATGATTTTGTATTTGAACTTACCAAAAGAACAAGATACCTCTTTTTTTTTTTATTAAATCTCATGTCAATTTTTATATTTAGTTTAAAATATAAAAATAAAATTGCACCGAAATTGAAGAATACAAAATTATGAAAATTTCGTTTTTGTGTTAAAATCACATAATCAAGTACTAATTAATGCTGATATTTTTCTGGTTAAAAAACATTAAATCTCTTTTTTTTAACAGCTACATTAAATCTCTTTTAAACATTTTATTTTGTGGCTTATGGATTATGGTGTGAAAATCTCTTTTCTTTTAACATCTACATTAAATCTCATTTAAACATTTTATTTTGTGGCTTATGGATTATGGTGTGAAAAATCTCTTTTTATGAGTTTTCTTAATATGTGTTGAAATCCTAAAAATATAATTAATAAAGAACATAGGGAGTATTTAACAATGACAAAATGGTTATAATGCAATTCTCCGAGTTGTCCCAATATTGATAGAGAGCAATCGATCCCATAGCATATAATAAATTTTAGGGTCACTTGACTAGCTAAATATCAAAGCCAATAAACACTAAACTAAAATCCCAAGCCACAAATACAACTAGTTTTCTGGTGTCAAAAAAAATTGAAACTAAAATCTAATCTAATCTGATATAGCTTGTGCTCTTCTTTGCAAGCTAGTTTATGTTTCATGTCTTAGTTGTATCACAGAACTCTGAATTTTTATTTTTGAAGTCGACCAAAGAAAAATCTAATGGTAATATCTATTATTTAAATTATGAAATAACTAAATGATATTTAAAAATCGTTTTTTTGCTTGACCAACAAAATAGTTGCCGTAAAACTACTAAAAACCACTAAACTAAAATAATTATTAAAAGTTGTGAAATACAGCTATGATTTAAATTATGAAATAACTAAATAATATATAACATTTTTGTCCACTAAATAATATTTGAAAATCGATCTTTTTGGCTCGACCAATAAATAGCCGCTAAACAATCATATGTAAACCAATTTCGTTAACAAAAAAATATGTAAACCAATTTTAATCTATCAAAATGGTTTAGTTTGCTAAAGCCATTTTAGTTTTGGAACTACTTTAGGGAACACACCTGACTTGCGCCACAGGAAATAACCTTAAGACCATCTTCATCGATGGATCCTTAATGGTATTTAATAGATTTTTACCCCAATAAACCTTGAAAAATAAATCAGAACTAATTAAATTGGTAAGAACCGACCCTTAAATAAGAGTTTTAAGCATCAGTACTTAACATAACGTGTCAAGTTTTCATTGGTCGTTGACTGTGTCTTCATTCTCTCTCTCTCTTTCTCAAGTTTGCTCATCGCTCATCTTCTCCATTAATTTCTCTTCAATCAAGCTTCTTCGATTTTTCTCTTGGTGCTCTTGTCCCTAATCGTAAGTTGTCTCTTATTCCTTCTTCAAGTTTTGTGTAGATCTTGGAATTAAGTAAATAGATCGATAAAACCTAACTGCTCCATTTCCATTTGAAAAGCTTCAGTTAGATTTCTCAGGATATAAGCTTAAATTCTTAGAATTTAGGAGTCGAATTTGATTGTAATGTTTTATGGAATCGTTGAATCAAGTATAGAAATTCGAATTTTTAGAATTTAGGACTCACCAGCTCAAATATTGTTTTTTGTTTGGTTCATTTGATATGTTCTTGTTTCCCAAAGCTTCTGCATTTGTCATTAGGAATAGATGGTTCTATCAATGGGCTCGTGAGTTCTTTTGAAGTCATATAGTCATTTTAAGTTTTCATCAGTCAGAGGCAACAAAAATCGAAAACAGAGCAGATAAAGAACAAAGGTCCTCATAACAGTTACAATTATCCGTTTGTACATTCGGTTATTGAAAAATCTCTTCTCTTACTCAGAAACTTTGAAGCACACAAATCCAAATTTCTAGAGAAAAAGTGGAATAAGCAGAATGGCTCAAGTAAACAAAAGAGGAGGATTAAGAAGAAGAAGAAGATGCAGAAGAAAAGCAATGAACAAAATTATCTGCACATTGGGCTGTGACTATGAGGTTGGTGTGAAGGATTCTGAGGAAAATCCGATGGATGTCGGTAACTCAGCTTATCATCTGCTGCTGCAGCATTGAACCTACACTCCTGCTTAGCTGTTGTTGATGTCATCACAAGGTACCATTCGTTCTTCTCCTCCATTATCTTCAATATGCTTTCAAAAACATCAACTTCACATGGAATCCTCAAGACACCCAAACTCTTCTTCTGCCTGACGTAGAAGAACATGGAAAGCTTGGTGGCTAAGGTACTCTGTTGGTATTGTGTACCTTTTCTTCTCTAACCCGACCGAGACAGCTAGATAACCTTTAGGCACAGCTGTTGCATCTGTAAATGAAAGTGTCCTCTTCATAAAATTGATGCTCTTGCTTCCTCCACCATTGCTAGTGTTGTTGTTCTTGGCTGCTTTTGATGCATTTGCTTGTTTTCGCCATCTCTGTGATCTTGTTGGACTTCTTGGCTTCCATGGCTAGATATAAAAGACAAGAAATGGGTTTGTACTATGTGATGGTTTGGTGTGTTGTTTCTCTTTCAATGTGTGTAGTGATGAGGACGTTGTCAATTTTGAGAGTTAGGGGAATATATAGAGGTGGTGAGGTGAGGTGAGTGGTGACCATGTTATTTTGAATTATATGAATTTATATGAATTGAATTGGTTAAACTCACAAATATTTTCTTGTTTTTTTGTTGAACGAATTAATCAAAAAAGTTGTTTTTTATAACCTCAAGTGAGGTTCTTATTTCTTAACCATTGGAGAAGAATTTTATAAAAATTTTAACAAAAATTCTTAACTTCCACTTTTGTAAATTTTGTATTATAAATAATGATAAAACCCCATAAGAGGTTCTTACCAATGGAGATACTCTTAGAAAAGAGAATGTGTGTGGAGATCTAATGCTATATACAGTGTATGTAGTACAAGACTGAACATTCTTTGGAAGCATGCAATGCAATGATTGGTGACTGCCAATGAGATATACAATGCAAACAATAATAAATGCGGCTTTTACACGTGTACATAATGTCGGGTCTCTGACAAATGTTGATGAGCCTTTTTACAAGTCGACGAAGAGGACACGGGACCACTAAAGCATATTTTACAATGCAGGAGAGAATCTTATTGGGTAATAAGTTGATTTATAGGCAACGATGGAAATCATTGAACTACTTCAGTTTTTACAAATCTCGAACACAAAAAGGGAAAGTTTTACATTTATGATTCATCCACCTATTTTTTCGAAAATTTGGTTCCGTAAATTTTATACTTGGAAGCAATCCTGGAATAGTAGTCAGAAATATGTATCATTTTTTTTATATTATAAAATCTAATTTTATTTTACTAGTAGCAATATTATTTTATGTTTTTTAAATGAGTAATTTTCAAAAATAGTATCAAACGAAATTTTTTTCCACAAATAGCATACAATTTCTATTTAGGACAAAAATAATATTTTTATTAAAGATTAGTCTTTTTATATAACATAAAATCTCATAATTTCATATTTTTATGATTTATGATTTACGGTTTAAAAATCCTAAACTTTAAGTTTTAAATTCTAAATCATACCTTTCACTCCTAATAAACTATACCCTAAATTTTAAAATACTTAATCTAAAAAAAAAATTTTAATTTTAGCTTTTATAAAAATACTATTTTTACCTAAAAGAAAATTATTTATAAAAAAAAATTATTTAATATTATTTGAGAGAATTTATCTTTCTAAATTTTCAGTTTTCAGTTTTGTTATTAGCGGAAACTTGTACCAGACCCCGTACATAAAAAATAAAAACATTAAAAAATAACTCCACGTTGCAGTGTATTTATTTTCCCACGAATACAACGAGATCAATCAAATTTCGATGATACAACAAAAGATTCGACTCTCTTCCACGTGTCGTAACCCAAGATGTTGAGGCTAATCAGACAACATAGGTAGAAATAGAATAGGAACGAGTATATTATGGTTGAGGAAGATCTGCATTTCCTTACCTACCCAGACAATTTATAGACCGTTTGATATTATTTTAACTAAAATCAATCGACTAGCCATTAATTATGTGGCGAAACCGGAAGCATAATAGGCGATGACTCATCAACTATGTGGCCTAACTGTTACGCATAATTTAACAACCGAATTTATAAAGTATATGACAACTCATAATCACACATATTGCCCATAACAGTCGGACAAAATTTTAAAATAAAAATCTTATTATTGTTGAAGTTTTGTTGGTTGATGTTACAAAACTTTTATGATATAAATAGAGATCGTTGAATAAATTCAATATAGAGAAAACATCAAAGTTTGAACACAAAACTAGAAATATATATGGCGATGATGATGATCAAGAATCATGTAAGATCTATAAGCTTACCTTCAAGATCTCATCCTAGCACAGCAGCGATCGAGGAATCGATAGACAAACTTCTTATCACTATGAACACTACGATGACCTCATCCGAGTCGGTTTACTCCGGTTTAGCGGGGATGGAGGATCTGTATGATTGTACTGAAGATTTTCTGAAGATGAGTTCGACGCAAAGTGTGTTGTCGTTTACTGATGAGAAGAAAAAGAAGATCAAAGGTGATTTTATGGAGGAAATGCTTGATGGTTCGTTGAGGCTAATGGATATATGCAACGTCTCGAGGGATCTCATGGTTGAGACTCATGAGCATGTTCTTGGTCTTCAGTCTTGTGTTAGGAGAAAGAAAGATGTCGATGTCTCCGGCTATGTCGGCTTTAGGAAGAACATGAGGAAAGAAGTGAAGAAGCTTCTTATATCATTGAAGAACATTAATGTAGGATTAGTGATGAGAGCTCATGTTCGTGATCAAGACAGTGATTTTCATTTCTTGGCCGTGATTCACGCAATGAGACGTGTTGTCTCCATGACAGGTTCGGTCTTGAAGTCGTTCTTGGAGTTCTTGTCGGGGCGACAAATTGGAAACGACATAAAGAGCAAGTTGGCTTTGGTCATCATGAATAAGAAGTTAGATCACGATAAAGTGGTCAAGAACGAGTTGGAGAAGTTAGATTCCGCGATTTGTGGAGATTCCATCCCTCATGATGATCTTCATATGAAGCTTGAGGAGGTTGAAGTATGTATTGGAAGATTTGAAAAGAATCTAGAAGGATTGTTTCGAGGGTTGATTAGAACACGAGCCTCACTTCTCAACATTATCTCTCAGTAAATGTATGTGTCATATTGTAATCTTCGTGGGCATTCGATTTTAGAGTGATTTGCCGGAGGGATACTTTATACAAACATAAGATTTTGTAACATTAGTTTAATTCATTATATAAAAATATATTTTTAATTTATTCTATATATATTTTCAGAAAACTAAAATTTGTTATATGTGATGTATCTTTATATATATATATATATATATATTATGTATGTTTTGAACTATATATATCTAAAAATGATTAATTTTTACGACTTTCTTTATTTTATGTTAGTTGATTCTTATCCCCAAATTATTTAATTTTAAATCTCCAATAAAAACTCAATTATCTTTCTCATTCCTTTGAATCCATATTTATACATGAGAAATAGTTATATGTAATTAACTTTCGCAAAGTCGATATATGTCTCTTACTTCGATCTTCTCTTTTTGGGAGAGATCAATTATGATGTCCCCTCTTTAAAGAAAATCATTTTCATATTCTTTGTTCTATATTCTCTTAGATTTTCTTTTGTAAATATTTCCTAAATCTAAAATACTATGCAATTTTCGAAACAATTTGTTATCTTAGGTCTACTATATGAAAATTATGTCAAAAACCACATATAATTATTTAGTGTTTGTTTTGAATCTCATTTCAGTTCTCCGAATATTTCATACATGAGATCATATCTTGACATTCTTGCTGCCACTGGTTTGCGTATTTAATTTACTAAGATTGACATTGATACTTCTTCTCTAACTCAACAAGTAATATAATAAATTATGTTTGATTATATCCAATCAGTTTTTCTCCGTTTAATTAACTAAATGTTGTGAAAATATATATTAGAAAAAAATATTCAAATTTTATTAAAAATTAAACAATAAGACTTAACATATATGTTAGAAAATAGTAAAAAATACCTATTTTATCAAGTATTTATTTTGTTTTGTTTTTTTTATTAAGCAAAGATAATAACACAATTGTTTTTATATATTTCAGAATCTAATCGATCAAATGACATATGTCTCATTCTGTTATTTATAGTTTTAACATAATATCTATTAATTATTGAAATTCATTTTACTAATAATAAAAGAAACTTTTATTTTATTTTTATAAAATTATATTCATAATTTTCTTTTAGGATTGTATTACTATTAAAAATAGGATTTTTTGCGAACTACACTATTTATATTTTTTTATTTGAAAAGTACCCTCTTCATTTATTTATTTTAAATATATATATGTGTGTGTGTGTGTGATATGACAATTTACCCTGATTTAAATTACAAGTCATTTATTTTAATAAATAAAAAAGAATTTTCTATTTAATAAACTTTTTTTTTTTTTGAGATAAAATGTATCAGTCTCCTTCCTAAAAATAAAATAAAAAACATAACCATTTGAAACATAAAAAAAACATAAAACATAAGCTTGTTGATGATTATTCAAACTAAAAATTTATCTTCAATATTCATGTTTAACAAATCATAAAACCAAAACAGAGTATTAGTTCTCATAAGAAACGTGAATCAAATATGAATTCATTAAATATGAATTTTTCAAGAACATAGAATGAAGTTTTGTTTGAATTCCATTTGATAAATAGTTTTTTAATTATTATTTCTCATATGAAAAGATAACTGTTTAGAATCTTATTAAGTTTAGGAAAAAATAGTCGTGAGAATTGTTTAGTTGAAGATGAAGATGTTATATTCATTTTTAAAAGAATATATTAGCAAAAAAGTAATAATATTTTTTTTTTTAAATAAACTAAATAAGGAGAAGTTTTTTTTAGAGGATATTTCTCCAAATTTTCTCTTTAAAATTTTTTTTTTTTTGATAATCTATGATTTTATTTAAATTTTGTTAAAATCTATTGTTTTAATTGATACTTGTAACGACCAGACGATTTACTAACTTTAAATCATTTTTTTATATAATAAAATATATATTAGGTAGGACTATTGTACTATATATCATTTCTTTCTTTGTAAGTATATATTCTATTAAAAAATCTATGCATGTTTATTTCATTACTAATAGATATGGTGCAATGCAAATGATGATAGACTTAAAAACTCTAAAAACTTACTAGTAAGGAAGGTATTAGATTAGGTTGACCGCATTAAGTTGTAATACTACTTTAAACATTTTGACTACACAATTTATCTGTCACCTTCCAGAAAAAATATTACCTTATAATGCATGAAGTCAAACTTTTTGATTTTGGCAACTTAATTCGAAACTCTATAAAAGATGAGATTGAGAGATCGTACAAAACATAAACAGTCTTTCTTTGCAACATAAACAAAGTAGCGAAACAAGAGTCAAAGAGAGAGAGATATAATGGCTACTGACTGGTCAAAGTTGCCGGTGGCGGTGCTGTGGATGATCGCGGTGCGTTTATATTCAGCTGTTGAACTCAAATGCTTCCGTAGCATTTGCAGTTCCTGGCGCTCCTCCGTCTCCGGGGGCTACAGACCTCTCGCAAGACGCCCTGTCATCAAAGTCAATCCCCTCATCGTCATAGCTTCCTTTACTACCCAAAGAGAAGTTAAACAAATCAAGGGCCTTGACCTTCGCGCATTCATCTCACGTGCCTCCTTCTACCGTGTCACTGATCACTCCTCTCAGAGCCACGGGTGGCTTCTCAAATCCGACGTGGACATCAATCTTGGAACGTTTCAGTTCATCAACCCTCTCTCTCGCCACCCGTATTACCATCCGTGTCAAAACCTCAATCTTTTGAAGTTCACTTTCACCGAGATTCGAGAAGCCTATGTTGTTAAAAACTCGCGCCGCGGAGACGAACAATATCCTCCAGCATTCAAAAGAGTGATTCTTGTCACACTTGAAGGAGGAGATCATTTTGTTGGAATCGGCTTCGACGGGAAGATCAGGTATTGGAACGGAGATATCTGGACAAGAATCAGAATCAAGAATCAAATGGCTCAGTTCTGTGACATAATAGTTTTCAAAGGGTCATTTTACGCCTTGGATTCAAAAGGGATTGTTTGGTGGATCACTACCTTTTCAGTCATATATAGGCTTGAAGCTTCACTCGAAGAAAACACCACTAGAGACATGAGCTTTGTGGAATGTTGTGGAGAACTTTACATTGTCCAACGTCATGAAGAAAACCTCCTAAAGAGAAAACCTCCTAATGCGTGTGTTGGTTTCGCCATTCCTCCGTTTTACGATGTGGTACACGACGACCTTGGGGTTGAGAAATGTGAACTAACAGTAAGATACTGTCCCAAAACAATGGGTTTCAAGCTTTACAAACTCATTGAGAATTTGGTGAAATGGGTTGAAGTGACGTCTTTGGGAAACAATGCCATTTTGATGGCTACAGATACGTGCTTCTCCATTGCGGCAGGGGACTTCGACGGATGCCTTGCCAACGCTATTTACTTTAATGACCAGAAAGAAGACGAGGTTAAGGTATTTAAGCTAGATGATGGAAGTATTGTGACAACTTAATTTGCCAGAGTTGTTTCCAAATTGTTTGTCCTAGCCATATCTGAATCTTGTTTAGCTTCCTACCTTCTAGCTGAATATGTTCAGCTCAAATAATGTTTCTATATATTATAAAAGTACCTATCCTCTGAATAAAAAACTTACTTTTAATCTCCATTTTCGACATAGACAAAGCCTATTCATGAACATAACATATATGCACTATGTTTTTTGTATATACTCACTTGAAAATAAGTATCTAAATATTCCATTAGGATTAGTAGTGAATTTAAGATACGTTTGAGATTTTATTTTGACTTACTTTTGTTACTAGATTTTCCAAAATTTTCATTGATACGTTAGTTTGTTATTCTAGGGCATCTGTCAATGTCGTACCTTTATGTAAGGGAGTTTTCTAATGAATAAACTCATCACTTATCATTGGTAAAAAAGTGCCAATGTTAGACATAAGAATCGGGAACCAGATAAGTAATAAAACACAAAACTCTCGTATTAAACCGAACAAAAAACAATGTAACAAGACTACAAGAGTAAAACTTTCCAGTGTTCTCTTTCTCAAGGTCTAACCCGATAAAAACCTCCAAACTGTTCTCTAGTTTTGATAAGTCTCACAAACAAGATTATATTCATATTTATATATATATATATATTAGATTAGGACCGGAAGGGTTTTTAAATATTAAAACAAATTATAAAAAAAATTAAACTAAAATTTGTTATAATAATGTATTTTAATATATATATATATATAGATTACTTAAATTTGCCTAGAATGATGCTATTTTTGAAGTTAATGACTACAATAATATTCTGGAAAAAAAATTGCTAATGTAATACTAATCTTTGGTAAAAAAACAGAAATGCCATTATGATTTAAAACTGGGAAATATAATTAGTAAATAATAAAATAAAATAAAAACAAAAAGATAAAAATAAAAATCAATCTACACGTTTCTGAAATTTGGTTACCCTCCTCATCGCCTTTCAACTCTCTGTCATTGCTGGACACCGCTGCTCACCTCACTCTCACCACCGCTCACCTCAGCCTTGCCATAAACTCGCTGTGGACTCTTTGGCTCTTTGCACCCTCACTGTATTTTATCTCATTGTTGTTTATCTCTTCCACGCTTTTATATGATCTCCATCTCTCTCTTCAGTTTTTGGTGGAAATTCTTTGAACTTTAAGAGCAATTGTAATCACAATTTTGAGTATTGGTTTTCACAGTGGAGAAGTTGATACAATTTTGATAAGGTTCCAAATGTAGATTTTGGATTATTTGAATTGTTTAACTAACCTGGAAATTTAGGTTTTTTAATTTTTCGCTTACAAACACACTGAATTATGGATTTATATGAGGTTTACTTATATTGTTCTTCTTTAGCTACCTTGAAATTTATTAGGTGTGAAATATCAATTTTACAATAAATCTCCAAGACTTTATTTGAGTTTAAGAGAAATTTATCAGTGCAAGTCTTTTTTTGAATTTTTCAATTACGGTCTCAGACTCCTAGTGATTTTTTTTTTCTTTTGAGATTTGAAAATGAGGTACTATAGCTCTTATTTACTAATCCAAGTTTTGTATGGATTTAAAACTCTGCAATAACTAAAATTAATAAAAACAAATCTGTCATAACTAAAATATTAGTTTAGTAACAAAACTTTGGTAAAAATTTTATAGCCACTTGAATATGAAATCAAATTTTACCATAACTTAAACTAAAAATTTACGGTAAAAAATAAAGTTTACAACAAAAATCTACGGTAAAATAATAAATCTATTATACAAAATCTTACCGTTTCTGAAAATGAAAAAATCTACAGTTTCTATCTCAATATTTGTTAAAAATATACGGAGGGCTAAAATATCTGCGATGAATAAAAAAATCTACTACCATTAAGACTTGGGAATTTACGATTAAAAAAAGTTCTACGAGACAAATCTATGGCAAAACAAAAAATTTACCAAACCCAAAATCTGCCGTAACGTAGAACCGTGGATTTTTTTCGCAGAGTTTTCTTCAGCAGTGGCAAAGTTGTAAATATATTTTTCATTTTAAAAATCGGGAAAATGATGATGTGGCATTAATTAGTAATGGTATTTCTGTAATTAGTTTTTTTCTGACACATGGTCTTAACGGTATTTTTGTGATCAAAAACAACTAATCTAATATTAATCTTTCCTATACTAAAGTAGCCATAAAATCTAAATTTATTATCATTCTAGTAATTTTCCCTATATTTTATGCATGTTTTGACCTATATAGCTGAAAATAATTAATTTCACGGTTTTTTTCATTTTCTGTCAGTTGATTCTTATCTAGCACATCATTTTCAATCTCCAATAGAAATCTTACCATCTTCCTCACTCTTTTCAGATCCATAGTTGTACATGATAAATGATTATAATATAATTAACTCTATCAAAGTGGATATATGTCTCTTGTTTCGATCTCTTCTCTTTGAGAGAGATCAATTATGCTGTTTTCTATTCTCATAGATTTTTTTTATCTAAACGTTTCTTAAACCTAAAATACTATGCAATTTTTGAACCAATTTGTTATTTTATGCCTATTATTTGAAAATGGTATAAAAGAAACCACACATCATTGTTTAGTGTTTCTCTTGAATCTCATTTCAGTATTCCTAATATTTCATATATGAGATTTAGCTCTTGGAATTTTTGATGCTACTGGTTTGCATATTTAGCTCACTAAAATTGACGTTGATGCTCATTTTCTAACACAACCAATTAGTATAATAAATTCGGTTTGATTATGTTCAATTAACTTTTCTTCAATTAATTATTTATAATTTTTGTGAAAAATATATATTGAAAAAATAGTTCAAATTTTATTGAAAACTAAATAATAATACTGAACATATATAAGTAAAAAATACCTATTTATCATGTTATTTTTTTTGTTTTTTCTTTTGATATAGCAAAGATAATAACACAATTTTTTTTACACATGTCAGAATCTAGTGGATCAACCGGTATATGTCATCATCCTATTATTTATATTTTAAATGGATATCTATTGATTATTAAATTTTTTTTTACTAATAATAAAAAAAACTTTTACTTTATTTTTATTAGGATTGTATTCATTTTTAAAAGTTCATTTATTTTTTCTGATAATCTATGGTTGATTTAATTAAACATGTGTCAAAATTACTCGTTTTAATTGACGCACCGATCGGGCGAGTTACTAATTTTGAATCATTCGTCTTTATATATATATATATATATATATTAAAACTTAAGACACAATAGTTTACAAAAAGGAAAACTCTAATGATAAAAAGAACAGAAACTAAATGTATCATTCTACAAAATTTTTAACAATTTTTAACATTTCTTTCTCTCTCCTAAGTTAGGTGAAAAGAAGGCGATTTAGGGTTTTCGTTCCTAGCCTCCTGAAACTTAGATTTTAGCCTAATATGCAGAAAAAGACAGTAAAAACTATCAACCTGAGCCTAGAGAGACCAAATGCATAGTTTATCAATTTTAGTATAGTGGTAAGAGTTGGGAGTGTAACGATGTCTATGTCGAACCAATCAAGAGTGGTCTACAGCAGTTAATTGATTGATAAAGCTAGCTATTCAAGTAATTATCAAAAGGGTGTGGTACTAGCTGTCTAAATAAGAAATCTACTAAAACTCTAATTGATACTAGAGGTACCAAAGCATGTCACACTTTAGCACATCATGGAACTAAGCAGGAAAATTCACAGTACTAGGACTACTCGACCACACTGATCGAGTGGTGAGGTCGAGTGCTACAGTAAAAGTTGAGAAAAACTACAGTGAACTAATACTAAGCAAACTGTGAAACTATGGGAAAACAGAGACTCTAGGGATGGAAATCACTAGATCGCAAACACTCTATTCCATTGCAGCGATCAACTAGCAATTTCATCACATGACTACCCTAGACAACAGACTTCATAACCAGCTCAATCCTTGGTTCGTGGTAGAGAGAGCCCCAAGATCCAACCTAGTCAGCATAGTGTGAGGAGTCGGATCAGGCATGAAGAATCAGCCTATTCAAGTCGAGAAGAGTTCATAACAAGTGAGTAGGTGGAGTCGTGACATAAATCAATGTCTGATGCATCCAACCTCACACTATTGTACTCTAAACCCCGGAAAAAGTCTTTCCAATGGCTCAAGGCATGGTTCGTGCTCATGAGACCATCTAAGATCATGTTTTCCTTGATCAGGGGAAAATAAGCATTAAAATCACTCACCCAAGAGAGAGTTGAAACTGAGTGATGATCAAACTATCTAAGCAATAATAAAACAGAGAGAAGATATCCTAATCCATCCCCAAAAATCCCAAATCTACTACTCACACAAAATGATCATGGCTGGGGTCCGAAACCCCGAAAAGCTTGAGCTTTTCATATGTTATAGCCTTTGATCTAGTGAGCAAGTGTGGAGAAGAAATCAAAAGCAAATACTGATTTATTAAAAAGTTATCAAAGCTACAAGGTTGCTGGAAAATGAGAAAAACTGTCAAGAACACTAAGAATAAGAGAGAGAAAAACTTAGAGCAAAACCTAAAAAATTTCTAAGCCAAAGTGGCACTATGCGATTCTATTATTTTTTCTAATTAGGTTTAATGAGGCGCTTTTATACATAGTCTCAAGTGCTTATTACATTTTGCGAGTTTTAAGGAGAAAAAGTCGGAGAGTGCCCACTCGACCCAACAGTCGAGTGGGATGGTCGAGTGGGTTTGTCTGATAGTGCTTCACTCGAGAGGACTGGTCGAGTGGGTTTGTCTGAGAGTGCTTCACTCGAGTGGACTGGTCGAGTGGGCAGGTGGTAATGAAGTCCAGTGACCCTGTGATGCTGAGGTCGAGTGTGCATGTCTGAGAGTGCTCCACTCGAGTGGTCTGGTCGAGTGAGCCTTCTGAGAGTGCTCCACTCAAGTGGTCTGGTCAAGTGAGCCATCTGCCTTCTCTGCGATCTTCACTCGACTCCATAAAGCTTGCCACACGTCTTCACTTCATGAGCCAAAATCCAAGTGTGCTCCATATGCTCCAAATGTACCTGATAAGACCCCAAATATGCAAAATGCATACAATGCCTATACAGAATATGAAACATCCTAAATGAAGGATAAATGCATGAAATGGTATAAACAATGGATAAAATCTACTCTAAGGCATGATAAAAAGTTGGTAAAAATATGTACAAAAGTGGTGTTATCACCGCCGCCAATGGTGAAGCCTCACACTCACCGCAAGAATCCTCCACCCCTCTTCTAATTGTTCGTCCTCTGATGGCTAGCAATCCACCGGACCCTCCTCTCCCACGGGAACCTCCAGACCCCACCTCAATCTCAGTAAGCATGTACCTCTTTGTTGTTCTATCATCAAGCAGATCTGATTGCTGAAGACTCATTCACCTCAGATTTCACCGGTTCAAGCTCTGTTCGAGGCGGAAGTTCCTTCTTTGGAACATAATTCGCATCCCTCTCCCGAGTCTCTATATATTCCGATCCAGGCACCGGTCCTCATCTCTTCTTTGGGCTTCCAAATTCCAATCTTCACTAATGAACCTTAAGAAGACAACGGAACCAACTTACCTGGAATGACAACACTCCAAAAGTCCCTGCTCCCCCCCCCCTTCCTGTCATTCTTTGATCTTCTTTAGCGGCAAAAATCTTTGCAGACCTTAACCCAATCTAGGGAGGGAAAGGATGGAATTTGGTTAAGCGTTCCACTCAAGCCACTTGCCTAATCTATATTCATTTGAAGGAAACTAGGAAGTGAGTACTTGATGTTGGGTTCTGGAAATCCGGTAATTGTGCCTTCATGGTGACGGTGTGGTCCTCAGACACATATTTCTCCCCAAGGAAACTTGAAGTAGCTTCAATTTAGGTTGTTTTAAAGAATATGCCCTCCCAGATCTACAATTTTGAAGGGCTCAGATCGATTGCGTCAGGTATTGAGGATCCTCTATATACTGAAAAGCCAAAACTCATTCATAATGCTCTTGGGATTACTAAAATCAAGGTGGCAGTCATTCTCGATAAGAAGCATCCGCCAAATGTTTGTGTGAAATACTCCCTTAGCAATGATGTGTTGGTCGATGCAGAGTATCCGAGGTTACCCCCCCCCCACCCAAATGCAAACAATGTAAGGAATTTGGGCATATTATCTTATGGTGCCCTCAGAGTATCAGAGTTCTTTCTTCATCACAAACTGCTCCTCACCGTGCCCCACCCCTTTTCTGACTGATCACACTCAACCACCGGATTTTCAAGCACAGACTTCCAAGGCCGGATCCTCACCTCACCCTGTCAAAGTGGTTGTTAGGGGGAA
Organism: Cardamine flexuosa; assembly: GCA_963555745.1. Lineage (NCBI taxonomy): Eukaryota > Viridiplantae > Streptophyta > Magnoliopsida > Brassicales > Brassicaceae > Cardamine > Cardamine flexuosa. The sequence goes on from OY743219.1 coordinate 21,128,116, forward strand.
GGCTAGTAGCCTCCCATCTAGATCACCTTCCCTTTCTTCTGCTTGTATTAGAGTTGTAACGGTCTAAGCACGTACCAATTCCATCAATCGATAAGTCAAGTAAGAAGCCTTGTATCCCGTTAACTTCATCTGAGTTGTCAGAAGCGGCTTCATTGGTTCATAACACTCAGGTGGCCTTTTGTAATTGTGCTCTCTCTGTTGATAATTCAGTTCATCATCTATCAGTGTCAGCTTGGAAGAGAGCTAGAAAATGGATTAGATAGGAGCTGCTTTCTAGAGCAGGTGATGTATCTATCGGTTTCTCCCAAATCTCACATTCAACTGCTAAATTGAATAATGTCTATTGTTCTGTTGATAGAGGTCATTTGCCACCGCGGACTGCACCTCACTTGGATGCCTAAGTGCTCCATCAAACCTTTTTCTGTTAATATATGAAGATATTTTGCTGGAACGTAAGACATCGTAATGACTTTAATAAAAAAAATAGTTGTTGCTCAATGGATGTCTATCAATAAACCCATCTTTGGTAGCTTTTTGAAAACTCGTATTGCGTTACCCAACCTTCAAGGAGTTATGAGTCATTTTCTTCCCAGATGGAACTTTGATAATAATCACTTAGTTGAAGCGATTAATGGACATATTATTACTGGTTACCTACAAAAAGACTGATCAGCTAGTTGTGTGTGGAGTACACAATCTGGCAACAAACCAAACTTTCATGATTGCCTTCGTTTATGCTGGAAATACCATCACATATCGTCGGCTTTTATGGGATACATTAACTTAGTTAGCTTCATATTCCATGTTATTGTCTTCCCCATGGATTATTACAGGAGATTTTAATCAAATCCTGAATACACATGAAAGTTACTCTATTTTCCCATCTCAATTTTCAATTTAAGGCTTGAATTAGTTTAGAGAATGTGATGATAATTGCCAACTGTCTGATCTCTCGACAACCGGATGTTTCTATACTTGGTCTAATCATCAACTATTGTATCCCATTTCAAGGAAGCTCGACCCAGCATTAGTCAATGAGTCTTGGCTTGATAAGTTCCCAGTCTCCTCGGTAGTGTTTGATGTTCCAGGATGCTCTAACCATTCGCCATTAAAATATATTGTGCATCGAAAGACACCATTCAAATTCTTCACATTCTTCACGTCTCACCCAGAATATGTACAACTCATAAGTGAGGCTTGGATAAGTGTTATTCCTATTGAATCTCGTATGGCATCTCTTTATCTTCAGCTTCTGGCGGCCAAGATTGTTGCAAGACTTTTAATCGATCTAGCTTCTCAAATATCCATAAAATATATATAATACTTTTAAAAATTAATTAAGATGATTAATAATAATTAAATATTTAATAAATGTATAATGGACTATTTTAATGGGCTATGATTAGGGCTAAATTGTATCGCTAAAACTATAACTCATTAATGACATTTTGATAGTTTTTTCAACTTTTAATCTAGTGGTTTTTGACTTTGCTACTTCACTATCTCATGCTCGAGACCTAGGATGGAATCAGATCTGGGTACGATCACTATCAAAAGGCGTGTTTGAGATATCAATTGAGGTATGCTGGAAGGAGCTATACATTATTCTCTCAAACATCGACTCCCTCTCTTCTCTTTTCACCACCATTTTTTTTATCTTTTATAGCTAGAAAAATCTAATGGCTTTGAAGACATTTTAGCAAATGATGCTCTTATGAACCTTTCCACACTAGTGGACTAACAGCCTTTAGGCTTATGAGCATATTTATTGAATGATTCGATCAAAACAAATTTCAAAAAAAAAAATCTTAAGAAAACACAGAAGAATTTCATATAGTCATGTCCTTTCAAAATTGATTAATTTTGTTTCTTTATGAAAATAGTTTATAAAGTTAAATTTTTTAAATGAGTAACAAGATATTTTTCTTTAAGAAATTTATATCTTTAATTCTAGAATATATATGGTCCTTTAAAATACATGCAATATCTTGCGTGTGTGCGACAAGTGTCACAGAAAGATAAAAATATATGTGATAAGTGTTATGGAAAATGTGAAAAAAAATTCACCGACTGCAAAGATAGACATTTTTTACCATGTTGATTGACGGTTGAGATTAGTACAACAAAACCCTAATAAAAAACAATTTTCTCTCCACCTATAAATATGTTTATGTACTCTCTAATGACGGCGTAACAAAATCGCAACATTTGAAGAACAAGTTTACAAATAAGCAGAAAAAAATTTAGAAAGCTTTTTTAAAAATATAAGCTTTTGTAATTGAAGAAAACATCGTCGCTACAATGATTAAAAGTATTTTTCTAACATTTTGTATGTATTATGAAATTTTAATCTAGTTGTTTAAAGAATTATGCTTCTAGTTGTGATTTATTCATTTTCATTTATTTCTTCCAGAGAAAAAGTGAATTCAACAGTTTTTTTTTGGGTTTTTTTGTTTTTTGGTTTCTTCATAGACTAAAGAAATGATATTTAATCTTCACATATTTGAACTCTTTGAAAGGTAAACGCACACGCAGAAAAACCAAAAGAGCAAAACAGAGAGATGAAGAAATGGTTGATTGGTCTAAGTTACCATTGGACCTCCTCCGCTTGATCATCTTCAGACTGTTCTCTCTCGTGGAAGTTGTACATTTCCGTAGCATCTGTAAGTCTTGGCGCTCCTCTGTTTCCGGCCACGTCGTCAAGAATCTTTTCCCCAGCCGCACTCTCATCCGTGTCAAGCCCCTCGTCGTTATTCTCCACAATAACAATCAAATCATCGGCCTCCACAAGCACATATTCATCTCACGCGCCGCTTTCTTCCGCGTCACTCTCCCTTCCTCTACAAACCAAGGATGGTTGATCAAATCCGACGTGGACATCAATTCAAAGAAACTCCATCTCATCAACTGTCTCTCTCGCCTCTCACTCGAACATTCCCACCAGAGCCTCGATCTATTGGAATTCACTGTCTCCGAGATTCGAGAAGCCTATGTAGTTCAAGAAAACTGCAAGGGAATACACATACCAGCTACTGGATTCACAAGAGTGGTTATCGTAAAAGACGCGGGAGAAGATCATCATCATCATCGTATTCTTGTGATCGGCGATGACGGGAAGATCAGGAAATGGGACTTGAGTGAAAGCAAATGGTGTAGACTCCCAGAACAAGTGGCGCATTTCACCGACATTATAGTTCACAAAGGGCTAACTTACGCATTGGATTGTAAAGGTATTATTTGGTGGATTAGTTCCTCTTGTAGCATCTATAGGTATGGACCTTCACTCGATGCAGACATCACTACTAGCTGTTGTAGAGACATGAGCTTTGTGGAATGTTGTGGAGAGCTTTACATTGTCGAACGCCTCTTTGAAGAGACTGATCCCTCGAATGATACCGATGATGATTATCGTGTTCCTCGATCTCCTCATGTGATACACGACGATGTTGGGAATGTCATATACAAGTTCTTAGACTCATTAGAAAGTGAGAGTCTCGAAACGGTTGGTTTCAAGGTTTACAAGATGGATGAAGAATTGGTGAAATGGATTGAAGTTAAGTCTTTGGGAGAGTACGCGTTTGTGATGGCTACTGATTGTAGTTTCTCTGTTAAGGCTAATGAGTTCTACGGATGCCTACAAAATTCTGTTTACTTCGTTCACGACGAGAAAGACGAGGAGATTAAGGAGTTCAAGCTAGGCGATGGTAGTATCACAACAATGAAGGGATTTTATCAGAGTTGTTTCCAAATGTTTGTTCCTAGCTTTTACTAATTTCTTTATGTTTTAAGAGTTACCAATAATCATCTAAATAAAAAACATTTGTTATCATCATCAATCATTGAGATGTTTAAGCACTGCTTGAGAAGAATGATGAGCAAAATGCTTTTGTCTTAGCTTTACATAAGGATATCCAAGGAACGACAAGAAATGAGCTGGTTTTGAGAAGGAAGTGATCTCATACCATACTTCACCATTTCCATCGAGCTCAATTGAAAACCGTTCTTCTCCAGCTAGTAAATGACCTTGAAGAGTGCCACTTCCGTAACCGAAATGTGCAGGTCCTTTTCTTGATTTCCGGGTTTCATCGACGTAAACCACTTGTAGAGGAAGCAACATCCATGGAAGAACTTCTTTCACACAGATGCAAAACTTTGTACCAGTTTCTACAGGTGTTGCAGGATTAACAAATGTCCAATCCATACCAAAATGCCTGCATAATTTTTTGGACTGAAACCAAATGAGAACCAAACTGATTTATAAGTAAATGGATGTGAATAAAAGCAACACATACTTCCAATTCTGAAGAGCTTTTTTGCCCTTCTCATAACTTTCTCTACCGGAACCAACTAAAACACGAGCATGATTGATCAAGAATCCATCTTTATCGATTTCTGAGTCTTCCTTTAGTTTAGCTACTGACCTAGACGAAGCTCCTCTGTACTTGTTGTCGTAATTGAACGTTCCTGTTCTGGATTTTGAAAGCACACACCATACATATGATCAGTGCAAGGTTTTGTATTTGTAATATACGACTTTGATTCTTACTTGTTGATTACTTGTTGCTGTTGTTCTGCAGATGGACGGCCCCAACTCAAGAACACCATTTCTTCCACAGCAACTGAAGCAGACCCACAAGAAATCACCTGAAATATCAGTAGTTGTTTTATGAAGGTGAATTCAAAAATCGAAGATTTGAGTTATTCTGAATCCGAATTGGGGAGATTTTGAGAGGACCTGCAAGCTTCACTAATCAGAGTCGTTTTAATCCCATTTTGTTGTAGAGCTCCAGAGATTTATTATCTAAAATCCTGACGTATTCCGGGTTCACGTTATGTCGTTTCTCTTCATAGTGAACGGCACGGTGTTCGTTATTTAATGTCTAAAACGACAATACCCTTAGGTGTGTTTTTGGAGTCAGAATTGAGCATAGTAACTGAAAGTCTCAATGAAGATGTAGTCAAATGAATAGGCAACTCTTATAAAAAAAACTTCCTTTCTTATAAAAGAAGAAGAAAATGGAAAAAGTGGTGAGGGTTTCTATGTAGAAAGGAATCAAAGAAAACACTTTCTAAGGTCAAAACTCAAAACTAGGTCCTCCCCAAAGAAAAAAATGGAAAAAACTGTACAAGGCAATTAGAACATGCCTTCATCTTCAAATTTTAGTAACGTGGCTTTCTAAAGGCAGAAAATAAATGGATACACTGCTTGTCCGTGCTAGGGTCTTCATCTCCAACCTGCTTTGTTTTCACCACATCTTGCTCTCAGATTCTTGTTGCCTCGTGTAAGGGTTTTTTTACTCGGTATCACACTACGACGTTTACCTCATTCATTATCTGTTGTAGCATTTCTATGATTTCCTCGAAGACTGGTCTTTGCCCTGGGTCTTGATGCCAGCATTTCTCTAGTAGTCCCTTCACTTTTGGGTGTGTTTTCTTTGGGATTTTTGGTCGAAGCCCCTGCAAAATAAAAAACAAATTCAATTTAGCCTCTAGAGGAAGACAAAAGCTTGAAATGCGATTCAACGTTCTCTTCTCTTAGAAACATACATACCTTTTGAACAACACCAACAGCCGCTTGTAGTGGAGTCAAGAAAGCGTATGGTATCTGTTTCCATTTACATATGCACGATAGACATCAGTGTGAAAGACGAAGTTAGTTTCTTTAATAAGCATAAAAGATTCAGACAAAGAATTGTGAGCAGATTCTTACATCACCAGTCAACAGTTCCCATAGCACTATCGCGTAACTGAACACATCTGCCTTGTGATTGTAAGGCTTGTGTTCAATGACCTGAATTTCGGAAGTATATTAAGTAAGAGAGAGATAAAACAGAGGAGAGCTAGCACACCATATAGACTGATGCAAAAAGTTTCATAGAATCCAAAATTCTATTTTTACACCAGACACTATATTAAATTACCTCGGGAGCCATCCACCGGTAAGTCCCTGTTTCAGCTGTCATGACCCCTGATTCAATCTGTACTCTGGCAACTCCGAAATCAGCAACCTTGACAAGCTGCTCAAAATTATCCCAGTTTTAGAACCCTAGAGTTTGGAGAGATAAAATGTAGACTACACTAAGAGTAGCCAGAGAGACTTACTCCATGTTCATCCATAAGAAGATTGGCAGTCTTAAGGTCCCTGTGAATAATATTGTTTTGATGCAAATAGCTCATTCCTTTTGCCACATCAAGTGCAACTTTAAGCAATGTTTGAAGTTTGAAAGCGCATTTCTGTTTGTGAAGAAAATCATATATGCTCCCTCGAGCCATGAACTCTGACACAAGCATGAAACCAGTCAACTCAAATTATGTGTTTTCTGAATTCCAACTCAAATTACAATCTACCGAGAACTTACCAGTGACAATACAGAGGGTTGGCGATCTTGTGCATGCACCCAAAAACTGAACAACGTTTTTATGCCGGACTTTCCTACAGACAGTAAATGTGTAGAATCATTACGACTTGGAAATCGTAAGATAAGGACATGTTCCTGTAAGTAAACTACAATGAGAAATAATTGCACTAACCTCATTATAAAAACTTCTTGAGAAAATTCTCTAAGCATTTCATTGTTTACACGCTCAGGCTTCAGAAATTTGATAGCTACTTCCTGACTGCAATAAGTGCCTCTATGCCTGAATAGCCATCAAAAACAAATTACTCAACTTCTAAATAAAAACTTGCATCTTTTAAAAGCTAGCTTAAAGAACAATGAAACTCACAGATCCCCATATGAGCCAGATGCCACTTTCTTTTCAATTTTGAGTTGTTTCACATCAATTTCCCACTCATCAATTCCATCAGTAGGTATTTCAATGCAGGCGGGTATCAGCTCGTTGCTTGATTTGTCATGCTCGAAGAAAGCAATAGATTTCTGTTTGGAACCAGGTTGATCCTATAGAAAAACCAGAGGAAAATAAAGGGAAAGGAAAGCTGTCAAATGTAGGTACATTGTATTAAGGTAGGGCATTTTCTCATTGCATCCTCAAAATTCAAAATGAGAATCACTGAGAGAAAGTGGCATCTCATGAAGATAAGAATTAAGATATGGAAAATACCTTAAGCTTCAGTATCTCCTTGCTCAATGCATCTTTTAGACCATCTGTTTCCTAAAATTTTAAAGTGCATAAAGTTTTTCAACCAGCTTAGTGATAACTCAAGATCTTGTCAAATCATTCACTGAGTGAAAAATAGCATGATGCTTCCAAAAGCAAAAACCACTCTACCTCCTGGGACCAACCATCAACCACAAAGACATCCAGAGAGAATCCATCCACAGTGGAAAAAGCATGAGCCTCTTGAATATTCAATCCAAGCTCACCAAGCAGGGAAGTAAGCTGAAACAGAAAATCATTTCTCACTCAGATAACCACAAAAATGGTATAAATAACAATCTTCTACATGACAGTCTGTATCTAAGCAGTGGCAAAGTTAATGAATCACCAACCTGACTAAGAAGTTTCGGCTTATCAATGGTTGAGAAGGTGATCTCATGCATCGGTCTGCATGAAAGGCAACAAAGGTATTAAACATGAGACAAGATAGAAACAACATAATTCAGAGGAGATCAATTCAGCAAGAAATCTCACCGAGTAAACAATGTTGCATTAACAGCACTATCAACATCTTCAACAATTTTATTCCCTTGAGTAATAGCCTCAAAATTTGGAGAAGAACCAAAAGTTGGCGGTGCAAGAGCCCTTTTTACAGGGGAAATAAAAAAGCACACGATTAACAAGAAATTACAGTGTTGAGAAACGGATCAAGATCAATCTCAAATTTAATAATACTCCATACCCCGGCCCGCTTAAAGGGTTAGAGCTTTGAGCATCTTCCTCCACCGCAGGGTCAGATTCAGCAGAATTTCTAGGAGAAGAAACCTGCAAGAAAGAGAGAAACCAATTTAAGTAACACAACAACGCAAACAAAATTTCTTAAGAAGCTTTCATCAGTATAGGCTCAAAGCTTAGATTACCTGTACATTACGAACTTCAAAGACAGGCCTAGTTGCAGGATCTTCAGCCATTTTCAACAATCTCTGATGTGTTAAAACATCTTCCGCCCTCTCAACTTTAACATCAAGAGCATATCTGAAACAATAATGCCAAATAGGAAAAAAAAATGAATGAAACATTGACATACACAAGAAACTTCATTCAATTGATCGTTTTTAAGGTCAAACACGTGTTGACAAACGCTAAAGATTATCAATTTTTTTCAAACACCATTTTTTCAGATGAGTCAGAGAAAGATACAAAAACTTAGAAAAAAAAAAAAAAAAAAAATTTAAGCGAAAACAAAAACATGAAAATTGAGTGGAAAAGAAACGAAATTGCAAGATTCTAGAAGATACCGTTTATTCTAACATTCCAATTGTAGAAGAAACCCTAATAAATGTATGAAGATTTAGTACCGAGCAGGAAGACGATTGAAATGAAGCCAGAGTTGATCTTCGAAATCAGGAAGAGTGGCTTCTTCGTAGTTAGATTCTTGCAGTCGCTGTAATACCTCACTGTAGACATCGAGTTTCATACGGTAATGTCTAGGGTTTTCTTGAGACGGCGAAGCTACGACAGCTCTGCTTCCGCAACTCTCCGATTCATCTTTGATCGTCATCGGAAAAAAAGTTTCACGACGGCAGATCGGAAGATTCGAAATCTCCAATATCCGTTCGAGGATGATCCAAGATTCAGGTAACGGAGAAGAAATGAGAGAAAGAGAAAAATCTTGAAGAGATTCTTATAAAACGCAAAATCTTCAAAGGATAGAGATTAAGCAAAAAAAATAGAAAGAGAGAGAAAGAGAGTTTTTTGGGTTCAAGAGAAGAAACGTTACTGTTACACACTTACACGTAGGGAATAGCCACGTCATCAAAGTAGGGACCACAAATATGTGATTTCTTATTTTATTTTCTTAAGTGGATAGTGGATTACTTGATACTATATAGTGGTTCCTTTTTTTATTTTAGCTTATGAATATCAATTTATCATCAAAAATCAGATGACTTTTTTTTATTTTTATATATTCAAATTCATAGTGCAATGGTTGTAATTGATTATATTTATTTAGGGAAAATTATGTAGGTGGAGTAAAGAAAGAGTCTTAAATCGCTTTAATGATTTTGAAAAGAAGTTGAAATTTTATAAATTTACTTTACTTTAAAATTTATTATGGTTTTAATAAGTCAACTATACCAACTGTTCATCATAATTCCCTCTTTTTTAGAACAGATTCATTCATCATCCCAACAACTTGGAGCTAAAATGTTGAATTATCTCTTGAAACAGTTGTAAATATATTTAAAACAGTGTACTCGTAAAATATTATTAAAACCAAATTGTGTGTTTCTTATTCGTTAGGCTAGGTCAAACATGTTCTTTAGAAGCGCTCAATATTTATTTTATTGTGCAACGCAATCTTGACCTACTTAAACCAATGGTCTGGACAAGTCTATATTAATTTTTTTTATTTGCATTAGTAGGGAAATTGAAGTGTACAACACTTCGGATGTAACCAATTAAGATTTAAGAATCAAGCCAAATATTATTTATAAGAAAATGATTAGTGGAAGACAATGTAGGAAGTTCGCAAAAAATATTCCCAGTATACAGAAAGAAATATGTAAGAAGAAATGATAATCATATTTATAAAACCCACGCAAGAAAGCACAAACAATGAAATAAACTTAAAATAAATTTATATCTTACATACTCCCTCCGTTTCTTTTTATTTATAATTTTAAGTTTTTTTACAGTTTTTAAGAAAATAATATTTTTTCTATTTTACCTTTAATTAATATTTATTTGATATCATTTTATTGGTTAAAATACTAAAATATTAAGAACAAAATTAAAAAATTTATCAAACATCTTTATTGAAAACACAAAACAATACTTATTTTATAACAGAAAAAACTCTAAAACTATAAATAAATAAAAACAGAAGGAATAATAAACAGCTTATTAGTTTATTTCAATTGGGCAAAATAAGGTGGTCCATGACCATGACCATCGAATTGATTAATATACAATCACTGTTTTGTTGTAATTTTGTAATACTAGTAACACACTAAACGAGTTAGATTGTCGACATCATTAATGAAAACTGAAAATTGAAAACAATTACTTATGGATCACTAATTATTGGACTAGAAGTTTGTCTGACTAATAATTGTGATTAAGTAACCAAAGAGGGCCGTAGAAAAAATGAGATTCGAGGAAATCTTCACAAGAATATGCTGACATTGACATATGACATATCTATACAAAAATGCACGTGTATGGATTGTATATGTATGTGCCACTCTTTGAGCAATGCGAAATATTTAGACTGGTTTGATTGGCTGAGATTGTGACATTAAACAATTGGTTTAAAATGTTGTCTACAGAAATATTGGTTTTACGAAAATAAGCCGTAACGCTTTTTAAAAAAGAAGGTTAAAGCCCATGCAATAACCGAAAATGGACTGTGAGAAAACTTCTGGATGGTTAAGGCTTTTCTAAGTGGTAAATTTTCTGACAGATCAGCCCTAATTTATCAACAATGTATTGAATATGGGCTTTGCCAAGAATAATTGATAAGTTTAAATAAACAAATTTAAAATACAGTCAAACCTATATAAATTAATAATATTGGAACTACTATATTTTAATAATATTTTATTATTTTATCAAAGTTATTAATTTATAGAGATGATATTTAGGTAAAAATAACATTTTAGGATCAAAAAAAATATTAATTTAGCTAAATTATTAATGAATCGAATATTAATTTATAAAGATTTAACTGTATTTGTATGTTTAAATACAGAAAAACAAAAAAAAGTGTTCAATAAACAATAAACAATATGTATACTAGACCAAGTTGTATTTTAACCGAAATGAAAAAGCAAAGATGCAACCTGTGAGCATTCAAACTAAATAAAAGCTAACAATACCATTAAACTCTTCGCTAAAAGTTGTTGATAATGTCCATAGAAGTTGTAAAGATGTTGGGGTTGGGCAATATGTGATTAGTTGATCATGATCATTTGGAAAAGCTGTTAAAGCTTGGGCCACTGATCAAGCTGTGTTTAAGGATGATGAACTCGTCATCGTTTGATTGCTACCAAGTACCAACACAAGTTGACGCAAACAACAATATCAAAGTCATAATTTATTGCAAGATTCAGAGTAGTTTACATTTTTTACCCTTTCAACAGTTAAACTCAACTAATTAACAAAGCTTACAGATTAAACTGCCAAATATGAGAAAGGATAACTTGTTAGTAAAGTTAATTCGAATTGACAAAATTTTAGAATGTCACACTTCAAGTCTCACCGTTATTGTTGTCGCAATTTAAAATTCTCAGCAACGAAAAAACATTATTTGTGTTAGGCGGCCTAATTTGTGTATTAATTAGCCTACGACCAAAACTTCAGAAGGCCCCACACATTAAGAATTAGCGTACTAAATTACAAAAAGCCCATAATATATTAGGCCCATTATCAAATTTGACAATCGCAGAGAGATCCGAGTCAGTTACGACGGCGCTGACCAAAGAAACGCGTCTCTGGAGAAAATTCTACACAGCGAAGAAGAAGAAATAGGCGTGAGAGACGGAGAAAAAATCATAATTGAGAAGCAATGGCTTTAACGATCTACACTTGCAAAGAATGCGGATCAGATCTGAATCTGAACCCAAACGATTTATTTCCACCGGATTTCTACTTCGAAGCTGGAAATAAGAAAACGCTCTCATTCGCCGCCGTAGACGCCGAAAAATTCCGATTCGAAAAAGAAGATAAAATCATGCCGTTCTTCGAAACCCTAAATTACTGGGGAATCCAACGGAAACGAACCAAGATCAAGTGCAATAGCTGCAACCACCTAATCGGTTACATCTACGACGACGGTCCACCACTAACCGGTGGTATTGGCCAATACGGATTTGGTCCGAGTCAGGTCGTTCCTCGTGCTCCTCGGTATCGATTCAAAACCAAATCGCTTCAGATCTCATCCCAGACTTAGCTGAAGCAGATGTTTAAAAGCCTCTTATATACATGCTTATAATTATGTGTTTGATATGTATCACATGGTTTAGTTTTATGATTTATGATCATATTAGTGATGTTTATGTTTGATGTAAATTACATGGTTTTGTTCAAACTGAGATTTGAGATTGAATTTTTCGTCTATTCTTGAATTAATTTGATTGGTGATTCGTTAATCTGGAGAGACTAATTTCACTATTCAAGTCTTTGAAATTTCGTACGAGGAACTTAAAAACTAATTAGAATCTTTCTCTCTCGGATTAAAGAGAACAGACCAAAAAAAGAATAGTTAGTTCAAGTGGAATTACGTCATATATGAAAATGACATATCAGTGATATTGATTGTGACAACCAATGATTCAACGGCTGTGATAGAATGATACGCAATAAGCTACTAAAACCATATATTTTTTACATTATCCATAACATTTACCTAATTGTTTTACTTTATTGCTTGATGTTGATGAAGATTAGAAGTTACATCTACTTGTCTTTTCTTCTACAGTTGTCTTTATTATTTAGTTTGTCTTAACGTACAAGATAATTGGAAGAGTAGACGGAGACTCATAAGAATCTTAGTTGTATCTCTTTAGTTTTGAAGGTTAGATTCAGAATCTGTAGATTCTTTGGGTGATCTTTGTTTTGTTTGTATATATTGTTTCAAAGTGATTTTAGCTGAGAATGAAGAAACAGATTATGGATGAGTCTAAGAAGTTGTGTTGCAAGAAGTCATTTATGCCACCTCCTCCTCCTCCACCGCTTCCTCCATCTCCAAGATATGGATCAAGAAAGATCGATGGAGATAGCATAACTAATAAACAGATCAAGAAGTTTTGGAGGCAGAAACAGATCATTGAAGAGGAACATCTCTTTGCTGCTATTAAAGCTGCAGCTCGTATCAGAGCTCGTAATCTCTCTGTATGGTCTCATGGTTTTAACTTTGTATGATTCTTTAATATCAAACTAATCGAAGAAGCTTGTGTAGTTCTGATGTCTTGATCTATTATTTGCAGGCTGAGGATTACAAACGATTTGAAGAAAGCTTGGATATGGAGGACTTGGAAACTGAAGATCATCAAGGATTAAAAGACTGGTCTCTGTTTAATTTTCTCATCCATGTGATCTTATACCCTTCAATGAGCCTAAAACATGACCAACTTGATTTAACTTTTAATTTTGATATGTATATATTCAGGTGGACAAAGAGCAAATACGCATACTTGAACCAGCCGGCTCTTGGATCTGCTGATTCACTAAAGAGGAAGAGGTTTTCGTCTTATACACCAAACTGTTTCTCCTTCAAGCCTTGCAATCCTCTCTATGCAACTTCGCTTAATGTCTTTTAAACCATGAACAAAGACCCTGCAATATCAACTTGTCTTGCCTGTTTGTATATATATGTGCGTTTGTGTATTGTGTGTGTGTCTCTGTACATTCATGTGTTACTTCCATGTTAATGGACCTGGACTTTGGTTTGTGGTTTTAGATTTGTAACTGTTGAATAAAATTCAATCTTTCTATGGAACATCAGTTTCTTTTTGTTCCATGGGTGATAACGTTGTTGTTATTGAATTGTTGCTAAATTTACTCTTAAGGTTATATAGGCTTGAATACATTTTCCACTCTTTAGATTTGAGTGACATATATATCAACCAGGGCTTGTAATTGTATACTCTAAACTGTCAACTTTAACATGAATTTGTTATCTTAACAATATATGATCTTGTTGCTGAGGAGGGTATAGCATTGGCAACATTTGTGCTTCTGTAGGAGAGGTTAGGGTTTGGCTTGTAGTTTTTGAACCCTTTGTAGCCTCCTTGGTTCTGCATATAACATACTTCCTCAGTCTGGTCATTCTCCCCCCCCCCCCCCCCCCTAACTTGGTATTGCTTTCCCTCATTGACAAAGTGAACTGTTTTTTGCTGAGCCATAAGCAACTTATCCAACTTATCATTCAGTGCCTTGAGATATTTCCTATGCTTATCATCAACCTCAGAGCTGCTTCACACAGTGCGGTCATAGTCTTCACTATAAGTTCCATCTGAAGAGCAAGATTCTCTACTAGTTCCCAGCCTCCTTCTACATCCTTGTTCAAGAATTTTTCACTGCTTGCTATATTAAAAATTGTGCGGATTCTGGGAGAGCTCATCTCTAGAGAGTACTGGGTAGGGTCTCATTGCTGAAACCATGGTGTAGACACTGAAATGTCTATAGCTTGAATCGCTCCCAAGCTTCAGATAATGTATCACCATTCCTTTGACTGAATCCAGAGATCTCATTCTTGATTCTTGCAGTTCTGGCATTAGAGAAGAACTTAACTAAGAAGGTTTTTTTACAGTCATCTCAAGTAGTGATAGATCCGGTTGGAAGGTTCTTCTCTCATTGGTGAGCCTTGTCTCCCAGAAAAAAAAGAAACAATCTCAGTTTAAATCCATTCTCACTGACACCATTGATCTTGGTGAGGCCGCATAGCTTATCGAATTTGTCGAAATTGTCTAGAGGGTCTTCCATTGGCAATCCATGAAATTTATTTCCATGCACCATAGGTATGAGGCTACCCTTGATCTCTAGGTTATTGTTCTGCACAGCTGGTGGACACAATTCCCTGTCTCTGAGTATGAGTATTGGCAGCATCTCCTGCTCCAATGACTCTTGGTCTAGGAGGTGGGTCTGCCATGTCTGCTGGTTGATCAACTAGAACTCTCTCTTGCTAAGGTCTTGGTCGGATTCTGTTGATGTGGTCTAAGTACTGAATGAGGTTGTGGTTGCCTTGCGATCGTGTGTGCATTTAGAGAAGATGTTGACTCGATGAACTTGACTCGAGTTGAGTAGTCAATTGCAATGGTACCTAAAGCAAAAAAGTAGATCACAGTCAATAATCACAATAAAAGTAATAGAACTTGATCTTGTGAATGATGAAGTTCACAACTGGTTCGGGCAAACACAACCATAGCGACCATTTCAGAGTTATTTAGTGTTCTTTCAGACATCACTCTTTATTTTTATCTTTTAATTTTATCGTGTTTAAGTTAATCCCGAAAATAGCAAATGATGTGGCAGACCATACTGCTAAACAAGTCTTAAGCCTTTTTATTGTAAGCCCATAATTTTTAGTTAAGATTTATGTTTGACAAAAAAAAAGAATACTGAGATCCTAAATATAACACTAAATCACCCAAATGACAAAGAGGTCAAATTATAATTAATAATAATTAAAATTTATCGATAAATTAATACGTTTTTTAAATTAATAAAAATTTATGGTTCTAATATTATTAATTTATAAAGATTTGTATATGGTTCATTTTGACAAAGTATATGTACTTTTAAATATTAAAATTATAATCCACGTAAAACATGCATATCTTAAAAAAAAATGTCAACTATAAGATATATATTGGATTTACCGGCTAATCAGTACAAGTATTGAGAATTTGTGTAATATTTTTTTAAAGTATCTAACTTTTTATTCATTGAAACGAAGAGTATTAAACTTACTAGCACATCACAAGATGTGAGATATATACGACGAAGTAATAAATTATAGTCACATTTATTATTTAGTCTTATAATAACATACTAGTTTTATTATTTAGTCTTATAATAACATACTAGTCACATTTCTTATTTAGTCTTATAATAACATACTAGTTTTATATTTAGTTAAAATTTCAAGTTTAAGACATATAAATACTTATCACTGTAATTTCTTTTTTTTCAAGATTTTTTATATAACCTGAGAAATTTGCAAGTAATTACTTGTTAGACTTATTATTTAGCATTGTAGTTGTTAAGATGAACTATAAATATTGTATTTATTTTCATCAAAATTTCATTTATAACTTTTCATTCAAATCTAACTTATTCTATATAAAATTTACATACAATTTTACATTATTTATACATTTAGAATGATATTACCATAAGTTAATTTTACATCTTAAGAAAATAACTCATATATTAGTTAAATAGACGATATGAAACATGTATTTATTATGATTCACTCACAAAAATGATAAAACATTATTAAGAACTTAATAGATTATAAAAATAATTTTCTCTACTTATTTTGAAATATATTCTTGTATATTTCATCTCTAAAAACAATTGAAATTTTTTTTGCCTCTAAAGATTCAATTTTTTTTCTAATATAACTGACACTATTTTTTTTAGTTGCCGATGATTAAAACTATCAAAAATGCAATAGAGAGTATCAAACTAAAGAGCATATTTTAATGTGGATGGTAACAAAATAGAGGGTATAAGAAAATTTAATGATTTCATATTTTATAATGACTTTATAAATTTGGAATTATATTTGTTTTTAAGATATAATGCTAAAGCATCTAAAACATATATGTGGAACAGTATTTCAATAAGGTTATAATTTTTGTAATTCGTTTGATTTATTTTGTATAGTTCAAACATCTTACGTTCTAACTATTAAGTTTTTCATTTTTATATCATAAAAGTTATAATATAAAATATATTAAATGTTTAGTTGGTGGTATCCTCTAGCATGCATTATTTTGTATAGTTCAAACATCTTACGTTTTCACTATTAAGTTTTTCATTTTTATATCATAAAAATTATAATATAAAATATATTAAATGTTTAGTTGGTGGTATCCTCTAGCATGAATTATTTTTATAAATAGTGGATTATTTTTAACTTCAAATCATGTTGTCCATATTATGTGCACAATTGTTAATTATAAACTATTGACACTACAGATCCATCAATAAAAGTTTTAATCTTTATAAATTATATAGATCATTTTGTATAATTATCTTTGGTAAATTATTTTTCATGCATAATTTTATGTTTATGCAACTATCAAATCAATCAATAAAACAATTGGAACAATCATATGTAGAAGAGTTGTTTCCTCCAAAGTTGTTTCCTCCAAAGTTGTTAAGTTCTTTTATATGCGGACTTTAAGCATATGCTTTTGACAAAAGAAAAATATACATTAAATTTAACTAGTTTTCCAATCAATTTGTTAGCGATTGTAACATTATAATGTTATATTACTATAACTTAAATATTAGTTTCAATTGATTTGCTTTTTTAATAAAAATAAATGTATATATATTAAGATTTCAATTTGAAGATAAACAAATAAACTTAAAGAAGTGACCAAATCATGTTTCGGTAATGTCTAACATGTTCTAACCACATCTCAATTTATAGTTAAACAAATACACATTGAAAGAAATAATTTATACAAATGGTCCAAGAAGACCAAGACTAAAAATAAAACGGGAGAGATCCATATGTTTTTTTTTCAAATATATACTTATAAAATAATAGGTATTTAGATTATAACTTTATTTTTTTTTTTGGTCGGAAAAATCATATTTGTTTCATCACAATAAAGATCTAACAATTTTGAAATCTAAGAAAATATATACTAACAATTTTTTCATTCAACAATATTCCAATTAAGTAACCATATAGAAAATAATAAGTTAATGTTGCCACTAACTTAACCATAATCTTACAATATGTGTTTGTTATATATACACTCTAAAATGAATTAAACATAAGAATAATGTGCAGTTAATATAGTTCAAACAAGTTTATAATAATATAGATCAAAAGTATAGTTAGAACATTTTTTGAGTAACAGAACTAATTTCTTCATTAGATTAGAAGCATCATTAATTTAAATAGATATATAAAGTCTACAAAGTTTTATCTTATAATGATTTGATTGATTTATCAATTTTCTATTTTTGAATCAATTATTATTCCAATATCCGATCGAGTTGCAATTTTGTGTTGAAAAAACCAAATTTCTTTTATCGGATAAAGAGTATCAGGGATTCAATAATTTAAACATACAAGAATTATCAGTTTTCGCATATTATTAATGATCATAATTTACCTTTTTATCGGTATATTTTTTTGGTCGATAAAATTAGTTTATAAATATTTTCTTTGAAAACAATCAAAGAGTTATGTGTTATCTAGATCATATTATTGTTTGTAAACAAAATTTAAACTACCAAAATTAATGTATAAATTTAAACATTTGTAAACAATTTCTAAAATCTTCAACCCAATAACTCATACATGTAAATGATTGTTCACAAAAATTTAAACTACCAAAACTAATAACACATAACTTTAATCAGTTTTTGAAAATTCAATATTGAATAAGTACAGTAAAGACTTTAAAATATCTTAGAACCAATAAAAAGGTAAATTATGATCATTAATAATATGATCTTGAATTTTCAAAAAAACGTTATCTAGGTACTGTACTTATTCAATCTTGAATTTTCAAAAAGTTACTAAAGTTATGTGTTATTAGTTTTGGTAGTTTAAATTTTTGTTTGCAATCATTTAAAGACATTAGTTACTGGGTTGAAGATTTTAGAATTTCAGTTAAGGTATACTTTATACTTTATACTTTATGATTATGTTAAAGTTTAGTGTTACTGGTTGTTTGAATTTAAATTTATTTTACTCATATACAAACTTTTTTCAAAATACTAAATGTTACCAACATATTCTTAAAGATTTCATAAAATCCATCTAGTATTGGAGCAGATACGATATATAGTATATATATACATTTATTTATTTAACATAAGTCTACCTTGAATTGAATTAAAATATAAATCATTACATGTATTTTTAAATGCAGAGATATTTTCAAATTAAAAATATGGGTGATTTTTACAATTTTAAAATTCAAATGAAAAAGGCGTTTTAGGATTATTCCTCCATAGTTGACAAAAATAAAATTATTCCACCATTAACTATCTTTTACGAATAAAGAAAAATTAGTGATGTCAAACATAAACAATTACAATTATTATAAAATCATTCTCTACAAAACAGAAAAAATAAAATTGATATATAAAATATATAAAACATCAAAGTGATTACACATTCGTCCAAAAGTTTTAAAGGTTTCAAATTAATCAGTATCTCAAGAGTAAGAACAACTCAGCAGATGTATTAACCGCTTTAACTTTAATTCCTGCAGCTCACACTCTCCTATCATCTCGCCGGACAACCTCAGCTATTTTATGGTGATTTCAACTAGATTAGTTCTTCATCAACAATTGTATAAGTATAAGATAACATAAAAAAAATTTAAACTTTTTTTGTATAAATCATTAATGTATAAATTAACGTATATTTTATTTTATTTTAGTTTTGTAAAGAAATGTTTTTTACTACCTACAAATGGAGGTGTTCATTGCAAATTTACAATTAAGTTCAGTAATCTAATTCTTATCACTTAAAATATAAAGAATAATATAATAATTACAAAAGTTAACAAAACCTTACAACAGTAGCAAGTCTTTAATATATAAGAAAATATTTAAATATATATATGTTCGTAAGAAAATTATTTTTCCAAAAAAAATTCCAATTTTTATACTAAAATATGATTAGATGTCTAGACAGTTAGCTTTTGACAAAAAAAGAATAAAAAAATAAAGGTCTAGACATTTAGCTTATTGGCAAATGCCAATATTAAAAATAGTATTCACCAAAATATATATATATATATATATATATATATATATATATTCACAAATAGTATATTTTGGTAATTTCTTAAAGTCGATGAATGAATGAATGAATGAATGAATGAATGAAATGTGACACAATTCCACAAAAACCAACGGGGTTAAATCTGAATTACCAAAAAGTATCGGGAACAAAACCAAAAAAGAAAGAAAGTTAAAGACCGAGTCCAAAATTCAAAAAGTCAAAGCCACCTTCCTAGTTTGTGTCTGTATCTAACAAATACGCATAGACGAAGACAAAGAAGAAGAATCAATCACACAAGATAACATATAATTTCTTCATTTTATTATAAATAAAATCTCCGATCACCAGAATTGTTAGCTTCGCTGTAACTTCTCTTTCGTTAAATGTTGTTCTTTTAGATCTTGAAGAAGAAAAAACCAAATTTTACAGAAAATAAAAGTCAATCAATGGCGCCTAAATCGAAGCAAAACCTTCGTTATCAGCCGCGTAAATCAACGTCACGGTCGACTCAAGCCTTCACGGTGCTAATCCTTTTGCTTGTAGTGATTCTGATTCTTCTTGGTCTCGGGATTTTATCACTTCCTAATGCTAATAGAAACTCATCGAAGCCTAATGATTTGACCAACATTGTACGCAAGAGGTTCGGGCTTTGATCTGTGGTTTAATTTTAAATTTTTGATTGTAAAGTTTGAATTTTTCTGATTTGGGTTTTTGAAATTTCGTTAGTGAGACGAGTTATGATGATGAAGAAGGCAATGGTGAACGTTGGGTTGAAGTGATTTCTTGGGAGCCTCGAGCTGTTGTTTACCACAATTTCTTGGTAAATTTTGATTGCTTGTTTATGATATTTCTTGTTAGACAAGGTTAGAGATTTGAAGCTTCTGAAGTTGATTGATGGAGTTGACTTTGTTCCCTTGTAGAATTTTGATTTTAGATCTCATTGTTCCCTTGGAGTTGAAGAAATGGCTTATGTGGAGGAAACACATGCTTCTTATTACTAAATTTTGATGGATCAAGTTGATTTTTTGTTCTGCATTAGAGTTTAGATTTTAGATCAGAAATGTTCAGTGAAAATGGCTTCTAAGAGGATTAGAAATGTGATTTTGCAGAATTATGTTTGAAATGTTTGAGATCTTTGACATCGTTTTCATTTCTGTATCTTTAGACCAATGAAGAATGTGAGCACCTGATTAGCCTCGCTAAACCGAGCATGGTTAAGTCAACTGTGGTTGATGAGAAAACCGGTGGGAGCAAAGATAGCAGGTTTTGTAGCTACTTTTCCCCTTTTGTAACTTGACAAGGTTTTTTGTATCAAATATCGAGTTTGCAACATCTGCAGAGTAAGGACGAGCTCAGGAACTTTCTTAAAAAGAGGACATGATGAAGTTGTTGAGGTGATTGAGCAAAGGATATCAGATTTCACCTTCATTCCTGTTGGTAAGTGCCCTTTGCAACCAATACTTTGATGTGCAGTTTAGAAAGCCCTTTGTGAGTTTGTGGATTGTACTTTTTTTCGTTTGTAGAAAATGGAGAAGGTCTTCAAGTTCTTCACTACCAAGTTGGGCAGAAGTATGAGCCTCACTATGACTATTTCTTAGATGAGTTCAACACCAAGAACGGAGGACAACGAATTGCTACTGTACTTATGTACCTGTAAGTTAGCTCATTATATCTTTGTTCTCAGAGAATTTGTCTAATCTTGTTTCTTGTTTTTCATACAATACTTTTAGCTCTGATGTTGATGATGGTGGCGAGACTGTGTTCCCTGCAGCAAAAGGAAACATTAGTGCTGTCCCATGGTGGAACGAGCTCTCAAAATGTGGTAAAGAAGGACTCTCTGTGTTACCAAAGAAGCGAGATGCTTTACTTTTCTGGAACATGAGACCTGATGCCTCTCTAGACCCTTCGAGTTTACACGGTGAAGACCCAAAACTCTCTTTTGCATTCTCTTGAAGTTATAATAATATCAGTCTCTAAACTTTAATATCTTCTGCTTTGATTTTTTCAGGTGGATGTCCAGTGGTGAAAGGAAACAAATGGTCATCAACGAAATGGTTCCATGTCCATGAGTTCAAGGTTTAAGAGAACAACACAAAGCTAAACTTTGAGGAGGTAAATCATCTGTTAAGATCTCAAGCTATATTAGATCAGTGACATTTTCAAGATTGTGTTTTTATATCTTCAATGTCTCTTTATCAATCTGTAGGGTCTCATGGAAGCTCAAATCTGTGTGGATACAGAGTTAAACAGATGTATTCTGTATTTTCCCTTTTGAAGTGAGAGAGATCCTTTAGGAATCTGGAGGCTGTGTTTTTCATGAGGGATATTTTGAACTTTTTTGTACTTTTATGTCTTAAACTATTTGAATGTTTGTACTTTACCAATTACGACATTTCCAGGTCTGAATTTTATACTTTTAATAACTCAATACAATCATACATTTTCCATTTACACTTGCAACTGTATATTTTTCTTATGTTTATTTAAAAAGGATAATCAACACAGTAATAGTTCAGTTGTATCTCTCAAAGGATGACACCTCAACTTTTTGGAGAATTGTGGAGAAAACATGTCATTAAATAAAAAAAGTTCAAATGCCAATTAAATTATTTTAAAGAGCCACATCATCTTCTTCTTTGTTTAGAAATCGAATCTAACTTTCTTCGTCTCTTTCGTTTACAGTTTTCTCATTCTTAATTTCATTTTAGGTTTGTAACTCTATTTTCATCTCACCTTTGAAACCTATAAATCGTTTAGGTTAAAATTATATGATTTTAGGATTCGCGATTTTATTATAAACCTTCAAATCATTAATCTCTCTTTCTCTTGTACCTACATATCTCTCGATTGAGAAATATCAATCTTTCAATTTCAAACTCTAAGATAAGCTTAGGCTTTAGCAATTGTTATCAATTTCCAATTCCGATAAGATAGGCTTCGGTGTTATGAATTTCCAATTCTGATTTATCCTTCAAATTTCTATTTCTATGTGTCGATTTAAATTTCTAAATCTTCTTTTGGATTTAAATTCAGTCAATTGTGTTATTAGTCTCTGTTTCTCTGTCTAAAAATTGAAACTTTAAAATCTTTGTTGGGTTTTCAACTTCAGTCAATTGTGTTCTTAGTCTTCCCTGAATCGTTTCTATCCTTTAGTTGGTAGTTTTCCACTTTTGATTTTCTTTCTGTTATGATTCAATTTTCTTTGGTGTTTATGACTAGGAGTTCAATTAAGTATCAAAATATTGTTTGAATGATGTTAATGATCTTTTTCTAAATTTTAATATGATTATGCCTCTTATAATAAATTTACCGGGTTCTTTGTACGATTTCATCCCTTTCGTCCCGCAATTTGATAGCCTAAAGTACAAAAGATATAATCAGAAATTCTAATACTGAGTGATCGATCAGTAAGAAGAAATCCATAAGGAGAAGAAGATTACTTTGATGGTGGCTTCGTCCATGGATTACTTGACAAGAGTGATCGACTGCTACGGTTCCAAATATATTTTCCAGATCAACGGATGTACGTATGAACAATTTTTTTTGCCTCTGTTTTCAGGTATATCTGGAACAAGGAGAAGAAGATTACTTTGATGGTGGCTTCGTCCATGGATTACTTGACAAGAGCGATCGACTGCTACAGTTCCAAATATATTTTCCAGATCAACGGATTTAGGTATGAACAATTTTTGTTGCCTCTGTTTTCAGATCATTTATGCCTCTGTTTTCAGATAATTTATGCCTCTGTTTTCAGGTATATTTTTTCGAACAGGGGAAACTATCCAATTTCTATTATCTTTTGAACTTAACTTTGTTTCCTCAGATAGCCAAGACTAAAGAAGATGACAATGACAGTATTTCTGGTATTGACCTAATTACAGTTGAAGTGAAGATCAGAACGATCTACATGATTTCCTAATCGTCAGTTTCTGGTATTGATCTAATTACAGTTTTAGTAGCAGTAGTCAATATATACATTCTATAAAATGAATTATAAATGATCTTTTAATTCATTTGAAATCTCAACTAAATTAAAAAAATAATTCATAGAATGTTGGTACAAACTGTTATTAAAATAAATAAGTAAAAACAAATCTGTAAAATAAAAAGTACCAAATAAATTTAAAGATAATGCATATAATCAATGAAACGATAAATCTCTTTGTAGATGATGCAGCTCTCGCACACAACATCAAACTGTCCAGCCACTCAATCATTCAGAACTTCAATCTGTCCGAGCAGCATATCATATTCCCGGTACTGTCTCACACTCAACTCTAGAACAAGCGGGCTACGGTTTTGTTGACATTGTCTTACAACTTCAAAGCCTTTCTCTTTCCATAGCTTCTTGATGTAGTTAGATCCTTCTTCAATGTGATATTCGTTTATCAAAATCATGCCACTTAGATAAATAGCTTCAGGATGGTTTGCTTCAGCCGTAACCTTCAGATTCTTCAAACCTGTAACAGATTCTTTCAAGAAATAGTAATCTTTTACACCACATAAGAATAAAGCATGCATATTTCCAGACTTTGCACATTCATAAAGAATCTCTGTTCTTTCAGGAATGCTCTCCCATGGAGGAGGGAAAGCACATTCAAGGTTCAGCTTCTGTAATACATCTGGAAATTTAGAGATCTTTTCAATTGGTTTGCATGTCTTAAGACAAGAAACGAAATCAAGATGAGAGGATTCTCCTACTTTTCCAAGTATCACAGCTAGCATGTCATCAGGTAACTCAATAAGTGATCGGATAGATGTTTTGTTTTGCATGATTGTTTTAGTAGGTTTTGAATGAGAATGAGTAAAACAATACCAACTTAACCATCTTATAAATACTTTCTAAATTCACTTTAACAAAATGTATATTTTAATGATTCATTCCTCCATTTAATAAAATGTCATTCGATGAATCTATTTTTTACTTCCATCAGTTAAGTTAAATGAAATGTACATTTCTTTTATGGATAAAATTCATTTGATCACAATTCAATGTATCCATTTAGAAACTGAGATTCTTCATTGTTTTCATTGTACAATAAATTTCATTTACATTTTGAACTGAAATTTTTACAAATATTTAAATATAAGTTAGATTCATTGTTGAAAATGAAAAGACTAACATCAACAGTGTAAACATTATATATATATGGAAAATCTGAATGTTTCCCTTATCAAAATTTCCGTAACTTCAAAGTTTTGTCTTTGTTTCTTTATTCTCAAATTTGTTCTTTTATATCTGTAATAATACCATTCATAAATCCTAACACAGTTTACTTAATTCTAAACGTAGGTCATATCTATGAGTACAAGCGAAACAAAATCCAGTCGTCCTTTGTCCAAAAACATGTCTCTTGACAAACTCGAAATAGGGAATAAAAACCAGGATGTTGTACTTCGTGTAAGTCAGATGTGGGAAGCCAGAAACTTTAAACTCAATGGAAGTCTCATGAGCCTTGATCTGCTGCTATTGGATGAAAAGGTATTCTTATGAATTTCCTTTTTTGTACTTAATAATTAGGATTCATATATATATTTCTGACATCACATATTTCCTAACTGATTCAGGATACTCTAATTCAAGGTTCAATTCATCATCACAGAATTCATAAATTCAAGATATGTTGAAAGAAGGCAATGTATACATCATCAGCGACTTTGAAGTTGTCCCCGCTTATAGTCACTATAAGGTGTCAGATAATGCACTTACTATCCGATTTTTGGACACAACACAAATCAAGGAAGTTGATGAAGTTGACTGCTCTATCAACGACGAGAAATTCAGAATTCACTCTTATGCATAATTTCTCAATTTTGCTGGGACCAACCTTCACTTGCTTGGTATTTTTAACTTCTCTTTTATATACATATTCCCTCTAAATTAATATAACTGCACACATCAATGATGAAAGTTATATTGTAGATGTTGTGGGACAACTTCTTGAAGTGCAAGGATTAAAAGTGGAGGATTTTAACTCAAACCAAAAGATTGTTTTGGTATTTTTACTTGAAGAGTAACTTTCTTAATATGTGATAATTTTTAAATTCAAACCTTATTAATTATTATCTGATATTTTTTAGCAATTCAACCACTCGGGTAACTCTTTGGGACAGTCAAGCATCTGACTTTCGTATGAAATTCGAACAATCTGGCCGAGACTACTCTGTCATTGTCGTCACTTCCTTGAATCCAAAAATGATTGCAGGTAATACTATATTTATAATCTTCAATAATCTGACTGTTTATTAATTTATGTAATATATTTTATAAGGAAAATTGCATTTAAACTCAAGTGGATCAACAAAGGTTTACATCAACTACAATTTGGAAATCGTTAAACAGTTTATGAGAAGGTAATGATTTCGAATAACTAATTCAGTTCTTTATATAATATAAAGCATAGTAATATATCATACAAGCAATTTTAAATTAAACCTCTGTTTGCAGAATGGGAATCGAAAACAATGTAGGCTCAACAAATATAGTTGACCGTGATAATACTAAATTCAGTTTGGAGATTTGGACTTTTAAACAGCTCTTAGAATATGTTTCAAGTGGAGACAACCAAGAGAAAGAAGTTATATGTACTGGGAAGATTGTTGACATATGCAAGCGAAATGGTTTGAACTATTTATCTTGCGCCTCATGCTCCAAAAAACTAGGAAGATCTGCTACATCTTTGATATGCAACAATTGTAACAAAATGACAACAATTGGAGTTGCCAGGTACAAATCAAGTTATTTAAATTAATGCATTAATAATATCATACACATAACAACATTTTCATTGTAATGTACAGGTTCAGGGTCGAATTGCAAGTTGAGTCTGGAGATCGAACAACTACATTTGTGTTATTTGACAAGGATGCAAAAAAAAAAATACACTCTATAGCTGAAGATCTAATTGCATCACAAGTAAGATATACAGATTTTAAAACCTTTGTCTATTATGAAATCTAATTTTTCAAAACCACATGGGATCAGGAAAACAAAGTGGAGGACAACTCGATCCATCAGACAATTCCTTCATCTCTTCTAGAACTGATTGGAAACACATTGACTTTCCAAGTTAAGATATCAGAGTACAGCTTCCAATCCTCTTACCCATCTTTTACTGTTAATCGAATCCTCAACCAAGCATCAATTCCTGAATCTACAACCAACAACATGTTACCAAAGGTAATACTAAAAAATTATTTAAATTTATAATCATTCTTATATAGTAACAATAATGTTTGAATTTTGTATAAGGATACAACATCGAAGGGTCAAGTTGAAGAGGTAACTGAAAAAATTATCAAAAAAGAAGATGGAAATAAGAAACCAAGTGATGAAGAGAAAGATCCCAAGAAGAGACGTCTTCAGTGATAGGCAATCTATTATTTTTTCCAACTATTTATGTATTCCCTAGTTATTTATGTTCTTTTATTCCTTTTTTTTTTTATGAAATTAAACATAGTTAAAAGAGTTTCCCAAATATTTCTTTCTCTTTACGAGTGTTTTTTAACAAATAAAAGAACCAATTGTCTTCTAAAACATATCATCTCATTTAATTCATAATGATCCAACAAAACCTTTAAGGGTTACAATATGAACGTGATTACTAATATTACCTTATTTTCATTTGATAGATAACTTGCTTATCTTATTGGTTGTGAAAAAGATTTGACAAATGTAGTACAACAACAGGAAAAAAATTACCAAATAAATCCTTGCATATGCCTAAATATTTGACCTGGTTTTCGTAACATATTCTTTTAACCATCAAACACAGAATTCTCAGATTAATTACTGCATCAAAGACGTAATTTAAAAATAGCCTTAAAGGTCCTTCCGAAGTGATCCTCCTTCGTTCATTAAACAAAACATTGCCTCAATGAACTTCAAATGATATGTCCTGAAAAAGTTTTAAAAAACCAACAATAGAAGGTTTAAAAAAATTCAATATTGAAAGTATAAAGTCAAACTCTATACAGTAATTATTCTCTATTATTCAACTAAATCTTGTCATTTTAACATTATATGCTTCTAAAACAGAACATTAGTAACTGATACTGTTCATTTTGCTTATTATTAAAAATAAATTACAAGTTAATGAACTAACAATAAATTGAATTAATCGAACTTAGACTCACCACACCTATACGAAGAATTAAAAGAATCTAACACTATTTTAGATTCATGTAACTTAAACTAACATTGAAAAAATACAAAAAATAAATTTTAAAGAATATGAACGAGTTTAACTTAAGTAAAGAAAACAAAAACTAAGAAAGATAAATAAAATCACAGAAATATAAGAACACATAAGAAAACATACAAAAGTTCTGTGAAATTTTGAAGAATTTTTACAACTTCTAAATGGAAACACGTAAGAGAAAACTTGACCCACATGATCAACAAATAGCAAGGTCAAACAGATTCAAGAGACTTCCAAAACTCAGACAAAACAGGGAAGGTAAGATATGAACTAATAGCAAATCTCTTTAATATCTTCTGAGAACTAAATTTTAATACTTTAGTTTTCACAGAGACATCAACAACAAACTTCAATCCAACTCGAGAAGGTAACAAATCATGATTTGAAGATCACTATAACTTTCTAAATCTATTTAATAGTAAGGCTTACAGTCATTTAAAACAACAAAATGCAGAGTTAGCAAGAGAAGCAAGGAAAAAACGATTTCAAATTCTCCAAACTAAGCGACAAAAACCAATTACAAAACCAGTTGTTCAGAAAGGTAACTACTTCATAACTTATAAGCAAAAAATTATCTCTGTACTAACTAAAGAAAAACAGGGACAAAAAGGAAGCCGGAAAAGAGAGCTATAAAGGAAAACAATCTTACAGAATGTGCATATTGTCATGCATTAGTTTGGGAAAAAGAGAGCAATGAAAAATCAAAGGATGGAAATCACCTGTTTTCTATATGTTGTTCAAAAGGAAGAGTAGGATTGCCTCCCATTAAAGAACCACCTCAACAGCTTAAGGAGTTTATGAAGATGCCTCACTTTAGAGAGAACATCAAAGTATACAACTCAATACAAGCTTTTACTTCCGTTGGAGCAGAGGTAGACAATTCACTCATGTCAAGTAATGGCCCCTACACCTACAGAATCCAAGGACAAGTTTATCACAGGCTAGGTTCTTTGTTACGACCTGAGGGAAAACCACCATCATTTGGTCAGCTTTATATTTTTGATACTGCAAATGAAGTTCAAAACCGCATCAATACAATGGCAAGAAACAGGAACTCATCACAGCTGCAGGAAAATATTGTTGAAGGCCTAATTTCCATGCTAGACGAAAATGATTGGTTAGCTGGTGAATTCAGAAAGGCAAGAGATAAATTCGAATCTGAAGGTTGTGAGGAATTTACAATTGCTCTTATTGGAGCAAAAGAAAAGGGAATGCAACATGATTTACCTACTACAGATGAAATTGCTGGGTTAATTGTTGGAAAATTTGCTGAAAGAGATATCATTGTCCAATATAAGACATTAGATCTCCAACGAGTTTCCTGTTTACACCCATTTTATATGGCATTTCAGTACCCACTTCTGTTCCCTTTTGGAGAAAAGGGATTCCACCTAGAAATACCATATGTTAATCGAAATGGGAAGAAGATTAAGCCGGCATTTCTAACAATCAGAGAGTTCTATGCATACCAATTTCAAACAAGATTGACAGAAGGAAAAACAATTATCAGAGGAGGTCGCCTACTACATCAATACATAGTTGACGCTTACACATGTATTGAAGAAGAAATGTTGAAGTTTCACAGGCTAAATCAGAAAAAACATAGAGCTGATCTCTACAACAACATATGTGATGCCGTTGGTAGAGGAGACATTGATCCTAAGTCCATAGGAAAAAGAATCATACTTCCACCATCCTTTACAGGAGGACTGAGATATATGATTGAAAACTATCATGATGCAATGGCTATTTGTCATAGTATTGGAAATCCTCATCTATTTATCACTATAACAGCAAATCCAGGATGGGAAGTGATCAGAGAACACTTGGATGCATATGGAAATGATACAGCTAATGATAGGCCTGATATTTGCTCTCGTGTTTTCAAGATGAAGTTAGACAAATTGATGTCAGACTTGAAAGAATGAACATTTTTTGGACCAATACGTGCAGGTATATATTTTTCAATACAATTAAAATAATTGTTAACTATATTTCTTTAATTTTAACAATAACAAATATTCTACAGATGTTTACACTATTGAATTCCAAAAAAGAGGTCTCCCACATGCCCATATACTCCTTTGGCTAGAAGAAGCAATTCAAAATCCATCAATAAGTGATATAGACGAAATCATTTCAGCAGAGATACCTGATGAAAAAGAAGACCCTGAAGGATACGAATTGGTTAAAAAGCATATGATGCATGGTCCTTGTGGATTTGATCGTCCAAATAACTCCTGCATGGAAAGTGGAGTGTGTCAAAGAAGTATCCAAGGCAATTTGTTGAAACTAGCAAGTGAAGCAGCATGGAGAACTTTTACTTTCGATATTCACCACCAGAAACCAGCAGTACTGAAGATGACAGTACATCTTGAAGGAGAACAGAGTGTCATCATTGATGAGAAAGATGATTTAGAAGAAGTAGTGACAAGAACGACACTACAAGATACAATGTTCACTAAGTGGATGGAAACAAATGAAAATGACCCAAGTGGCCGCCACCTGACTTTTATTCAGTTCCAAAAATGTTTGTCTGGGATAACAAGAACAAGAACTGGTCAAAACGCAAACAAGGAACATGTATGGAAGGTTAGTGACTATTCATCCATCAGCAGGGCAGAAATATTACCTTCGGATGATGATAAATCACCAAAGAGGATGTCAAAGCTTTGAAGACATAAGAACAGTTGGAGGAATCACTTACGAGACATACAAAGAGAGTTGTTATGCAATGAGACCGTTGGATGGAGACAAAGAATGGCATGAAGTAATGGCTGAATCATTGCAATGGGCTTATGCATGTCAGTTACGAGAGCTGTTTGTCCTTATCTTAATATATGGTGATGTAGTTGACCCTCTGAAATTATGGAATAACTGCTGGATAAGCCTTGGAGAAGATATATTACGAATGCAACGAAGAAGGTTACAATTCCAAGGGTTGAACTTAGAAGATGAAGAGATCCAGCAATATGTTCTAATTAAACTCGAAAAGCTTCTTAACCAGAGTGATAAGTCATTAACAGACTATCCAAACATGCCTGTTCCAGAGAAAAACATTCTCAACAATGTCAAAAACTCATTGGTATTAGAGGAAAAGAATTACAGCGCAGAAGAGGAGAAGCAAAACATTTGGAGTTATATGCAATACTGAATTCAGATCAACTATCAATTTACAAGGAAGTCTTGGATTCAGTCAACACAGGAAAAGGAAAGTTATTCTTCCTTTACGGACCAGGAGGCATAGGAAATACCTATGTTTATAAAATATTGATTTCAAAACTACGGTCTGAAAAACGAATAGTCCTCCCAGTTGCATCTTCAGGAATTGCAGCAACACTTTTACCAGGAGGAAGAACAGCTCACTCAAGGTTTAAAATTCCCATTGACCTCCATGATGATTCAATGTGTGATATCAAAGCAAACACAATGCTAGCAGACCTGATTCAACAAGCAGCTTTAATAATATGGGACGAGGCACCTATGGCTCATCGAAACACATTTGAAGCTTTGGATCGATCACTAAGAGATATCATGAGCTATGTTGACCCTACTGCTACAGATAAACATTTTGGAGGAAAAACGGTTCTGTTAGGAGGAGATTTCCGGCAAGTATTACCAGTAATTCAACGAGGAACAAGACATGATACAGTTTTGGCATCAATCAACAGAACATCGATATGGGAAAACTGCAACATATGCATCCTTTCAAAAAACATGAGAGTCAATCAAGAAGAAAAAGAATTTGCTAAATGGATTTTGGAAGTTGGAAATGGAGAAGCTAAATCAGTTTCTACATTAAAAGAACAAAAACTGGATGAAGAAAACATTGAGATAGACAGTTCATTAATGATCGCCGGCAAAGAAAACCCACTGGAAGAAATTCAGAAAGCAACTTTCCCAGGATTAGAAAAATCCTTTCAAAACAGAAAGTATTTACAAGACAGGGCAATCCTAACACCAAGGAATGAAACAGTGGATGAGATAAATGATTTTTTCTTATCAAAAATCAGAGGCGACATGAAAGAATATCTCAGTGCTGATACTATTGGAAATGATGATGATGATGTCGAGGGAGTCAACCTTCTTTACACAACAGAGTATCTAAACGAGGTTAAGTGTTCTGGATTACCAAACCATCGACTTCGACTAAAGGAAAACGCTCCAGTGATTCTGCTAAGAAACTTAAACCAAAAAGAAGGATTGTGCAATGGCACAAGGATGATCATTACGCGTTTGGGAGAGAAAGTACTCGAGGCAGAGATTTTACAAGGCAAAAATGAAGGCAAGAAAATCCTTATCCCAAGGATCAACATGACAATTGCGGATACAAATTGTCCATACAAGATGAAAAGAAGACAATTTCCAGTCAGAGTTTGTTATGCAATGACAATAAATAAAAGTCAAGGACAAAGCTTGGAAAATGTTGGGATCTATCTTCCAAAGCCAGTTTTCAGTCATGGACAACTCTATGTGGCACTATCTAGAGTAACTTCAAAAAAGGACTGAAAATTTGGACTGATGCGTCGAAGAACTACTCTACGCCAAATATGAAAAATGTTGTTTATAAAGAGATCTTCAACAATCTCCAAAGAAGAGAAGAAGGTATTATGCTTTGACTATATTTAAAATAGTACTATTTCATAATTGAAAATACTAATAAAAGAAAACAAACCATGTTGCAGAGAGATTACAACATGACTTCGAAGAAGAACATATATAAACGGAAAAAAGTAAGAGAAAAAGAAGAAGGTCACTCTCAGCAAAAGTGAATGCATCAGAAATCTCTTCGAAATCATTTTAAAAACATCTTCAATATTCTGTTTTGTACAACGTTTAAGGTTTTAACTTTATTGATAAATTTTAAACTACTATTCATCAAAAAGATGATATCTATTCATTGGGTAATGAGAAAAATAATGTTCTGCATAGAAGAAGTTCATTTATTAACAAACACAAAAACAAAAAAAAAACAAAAAAAACAAAGAAAATTAAAAAATCCCCTGCTGCGTAGCGCGGATCTTTCCTTAGTACAGCTAAAACGTCAATAATATGGAATATGGCAAAAAAGTAGTTTAATTATTTCTTGTTGAATCATTAAATAAATATTTAAAATAAAGAAGATTAAAAATATGTTTTTTTTTCATTTTATTTGATGCTTGAAGTAAATCCAGCATTAATAGACCAACTGTGTATTATTATTTGTATATTTAGATTTTATTTTTTTTGTTAACTATTATATTTTATGTCATGTAGTTTTTGTTTTTCCTGGTTCTTTTCACTTCATATAATTATGAAGTCAAGTGATTTTAATTTGTTAAACAAAACAACAATTTGTATAAAAAGAAACTTAAAATGAAGATATGGGCCTATGGTCACTTAAGCCCAAACACTATGAAACAAAGTCTTGTGTCTTTCTCTTTTTTACAACGGTCACAATAATTAGAGACATATGTGCTTTCGATGTACGCTTCTCTCATAAATTCGAATTCGTTATCTTCTCAAGAGCGATACCTAGTTTCTCCGAAGGCCATCATCATCATCATGGCCAGGTTTTGTTTTCTTTTGATTTTTTTTTTGTTTCGGTTTGGGGAGGTGTTTGATTGTGTGTTTTCTTAGATTTCAAACCTCCCTTTTCCAAATTCAAAACTTCCATTTGATTATTTTTTATCAAGCAAAATCCAAAAACTCTCTTTAATTTCAAAGTCGAGATTCGCTTTTAAGATCTTGAATTACCAATTTCTGCAAATTAAAGAAAAAACCCCTCTTTTGGATTTGTGTTTGATGTTTTTCGAGGGGCTTTTCTTGTAATTGAAACCTTTTTTTACCAAAAGCCCTCTTTTTATCGTTAATCCACAAAAGCCCTCTTTTTATCGTTAGGGTTTCTGATTTCAAAGTTGTATTTCTTCTTCTCTTCAAAGATTTTACTTTTGTTCTTACAAATTAGGGTTTCTTCCTGTTTCAAATAAAAAACCCCTCTTTTGGAATTTAGCTTTGGCTTTAGGTTTTAAATTTGTTTAAAGTTTTCAGTTTTCTTCAACCCCAAAAGCCCTCTTTTTATCGTTAGGGTTTCTGATTTCAAAGTTGTATTTCTTCTTCTCTTCAAAGATTTTACTTTTGTTCTTCCAAATTAGGGTTTCTACCTGTTTCAAATCAAAAACCCCTCTTTTAGAATTCGGTTTTAGCTTTAGGCTTTTAATTTGTTTAAAGTTTTCAGTTTTCTTCAACCCCAAAAGAAAGGGACGACACATCATATGATTGTGCTCTGTCCGGTTTCTAACTTGGGAAAATGGGGTCCGATGTTGCCTAAGGAAACACAAACAAGATCATTCTTGTAAAGGCTTGTCACACGAAGATTGAATCTCTGTGATTAACTTCTATGTCTTGCTGACTGGGCAGCTTGATATATAAAACTTCAATTTTCTGCAAAGATTTGTCTTTTATTAAGACTTATCTAATCATTGTCCCGAGATTGATTTACTCAACTCTCTGCTTTAAAGACTCTAACACATGGGACATCATGAATCTGCATATTGATGAGGCCTCAGGGGTAAATGTTCTTTAAGAAGGCTTGTCTAAATAATGTTCGATTGGGAAATTCAATATTCTGCAATATTGATAGAGGAAAAAGCAATATAAACTTCAGTCTCTGCATAAGATTTGCCTTTACTAAGGCTTTTCTCTAATGATAAATTCAGTTCTCTGCTAATTGATATAAAGTTCAATGTTCTGCACATTGATAGGAGATAAAAAGTCTGTTAATAAAGGACTTGTCTAACAATGTTCATCTCGGAAATTCAATATTCTGCTCAAAAACATTCAAGATTCTGCATCTACTGATGAAGGATAATGTATCTTAATAGAGCTTTGTGCTAATACAGACTCTGATTTTACAGGAATGTTCGAGAGATTATGAAACTCAATTGTCTGCTAATGCTCTGATTTTACAGGGCTGTGGTAATATTCAATGTTCTGCGAGGAAAATCCTTATATTAGGCGTCTCTGATAAGCTTGTGAGGCTGAGGCAAGAGACAAATATTCAATATTCTGCATATTGATGGAAGTAAATTCAATGATCTGCTAAAACTGTACATCCTGATGTTCCAAGATAGGAAGGATATTCAAGTTTCTGCTTAAACTATAAGTTCTTGCTGAGCTGGGACAGCATGAGAAACATAACCAAATCTTGGTGGGAAAATAATAGTGATTTCAAGAAGGCTCGTCGGCTATATATACCAAGGATGAGCAAATTTCAATAATCTGCATAGTGAGAAAAACCCAATATGCTCCTAATGAGGCAGCATTATCAATACTCTCAC
This sequence comes from Cardamine flexuosa, assembly GCA_963555745.1. Lineage (NCBI taxonomy): Eukaryota > Viridiplantae > Streptophyta > Magnoliopsida > Brassicales > Brassicaceae > Cardamine > Cardamine flexuosa. The sequence continues at coordinate 21,163,191 of OY743219.1, forward strand.
ATATTCATTATTCTGCATAAGCTCTATATCTTACTGAGCTGAGACATGGAAATTCAAGTTTCTGCATGATATATATTCAATATTCTGCTTAGATCTGCCATTGAAAAGGGTTGTTGAATTCAAGTTGGGATATTCTGCTTATATCCTTTTGTGCCTAGCTCTTGTAGCTCTTCTTGTCAGCGAGGGCAGATCATTTTGCTACGCTTGATGTGTTTGAGGCTCGAGCAAGGTACTAAAGAGAGAGATATAAAATTCATATCTTAGCACACTACAAGAAATGGCCTCTTGTTGAGGACTTGGGAGGTAAGTATCTTATCTCCAACTAGATTGTAATTGTCTGTGTAGAAATTATTACATCAAACCAGCAAAATGTTGTATTTTTGGCATAAGTCAAACAGCAATGGTAAGTTTTTAAAGAATAAATCAATCTCTATTTGCTTTACTATGTTCTAACCAGATGTTACTTGTTCTTAACAGGCTCAACGAGTGGTAGGTATGTGTTTGAATCTTAAATCTACTTGTTCATATAACTAACAGTTTCATTCTATAAGATTTCTTCTCTCTGTTTCCATTTCAGCAATTTTTGTCTCCAGAAAAATATCTCACGTATGTTCTCGTTCTATTGCTAAATGCTAATAAAATTAGGTGTTGACTACGTTTGGTTTTGTAGCAGTTGCATGAGTTTGTTTAAGGTTTAAGTGAAAGACAAAATGATTTGTTCTTTGTAATGTTATCTTAGATTATCTTAGATTATCTTAGAGTAAGCCATTAAGAAATGTGATTAGTAGATTATTCATGACGTTCAGATACATATCTCATGATTGTTCAACATCATATAGCTTCTTTCTCGCCTAATAGCAATTCGTTTTGGCTTATACTCATGATTGTTTAAAATTTCAAGCTTGTTATCAGTTAAATCAAATCATAGCTGTATTGATTTTTTTTATTAGAGAAAGGATTGGATCTTTTGCAGAGTGACTATCCTCCTCTTAGCAAGTAAGTAGCTATGCATTTTTCAGATATTTCCATCTTCAGAAAAGCAAATGGTTTGTTTTCTTCTTTCTAAGGTATATACCCTTTTCTTTCTTAAGGTTTGATTTAGATGTGTTTCTTTCTAGGTTGATTGTTTGATTTAAGATTATATGAAACCTCAATTACCATCTTTATTACTTACGCATAGACAAAGGTAAACGCATATACACTTACACAAATATTTCATTTTATAAGATTTATTCTCTCTGTTTCCATTTCAGCATTTTCTGTCTCCAAAAAAGAAAGTTTTGGTATCATCAATAAAATTAGTTGTTGATTGCGTTTAAGTTTTGTAGTAGTAGCATGACTTCGTCTAAGTAGCCAAAGACCAAATGATTTATTCTTTGTAATGTTATCTTAGAGTATGCCATTAAAAATGTGGTTAGTAGATTGTTCATCATGTTCGGATACAAGAGTGGTTGTGAGGAATATGATTTAGATGTGTTTTAGGTTGATTGTTTGCCTAATATAAATTCGTTTTGGCTTATACTCATTACTAATGAGTCATTAGCCATTATTATCTATATTAAGATAAAAAGCACTGTTAGGGGAAGATTACACTTACCCATTTCTTTAGTATCTTTTGTGTGTGGGTTTTTTTACTTTATCTGGAAAAAACTAGGGAAGCTATATATTATGAATTTGGAGAAGATGCTAGATTATGGGAAATTTAAAATTTTTGCAAGTTTTATACATGCCAAGACTCATGATCATAAATCTGATATGTTTATTAGATCAGGACATCTTTGGTTGTAGTGGTCTGTCAATGAATGATCTATCTTAGGTATGCATGTTCTTTGTCTCTACTTTCAATATATCATAGTGTTATTGCTTTCGTTTTAGTTGTTGTGGTAGGCATTGAAAGTTGGGATTCGTATTGTCATCTCCAGATTTCTCAACATCCTACGGTTTATTTTATTGGCTTTACTCGATAAAGGTTTGTATCAAACTTGTAGGAATCAACATAATTATATACTATTCATTTTCTTGTTAAGTTATATATAAGTTTTATACATGTCAAGACTCATGATCATAAAATCTGATATGATTCTCTGATCAGTACATCTTTGGTTGTAGTGGTCTGTTAATGAATTATCTATCTTAGGTATACATGTTCTTTGTCACTACTTTCAATATATCAGTGTTATATATTGCTTGTGTTTTCTTGTTGTGGTGCTATAATTAGTTATGGTAGTTGTATTGTATTGAAAGTTGTGATTCATATTGACATCTCAAGTCCGTGAGAGGCTAACGGACTACTGACTTTATCACCCATTTATGGTTTATACATACTATGCAGTTTTCAGAAATTTCCATCTTCAAGCAAAGGTTCGGTTTCTTTCTAAGGTATAGCCTTCTCTTTCTTAAGTTTTGATTTAGATGTGTTTTGTTCTAGGTTGATTGTTTACATTTTAAGGTTATAGGAAACCTTAATTAAGCTAAAACATCTTTAATGCCGGCACTCATACAAACATAAACGCATATACACGAAGGTGAACACATACACGAAAAACAAACATAAACATAAACTAAACGCATATACACGTAAACGGAAACAAAATTATGTTTGAACTTTATAGCGAAAAACTTTATTTCGCACGTTCGAAATGTTGTATTTTGGCAATAGTCTAACAGCAATGGTAAGTGTTTAAAGAATAAATCAATCTCTATTTACCTTACTGTGTTCTAACCAGTTGTTACTCGTTCATAACAGGCTGAACAAGTGGTAGATATGTGTTTCAGTCACATATCTACTTGTTTATATGACAAACAATTTCATTATATAAGATTTCTTTTATCTGTCTTCATTTCAGCAATTTTTGTCTCAAGAAAAGAAAGTTCTGACATCTCAGATAGGTCCTCGTTCTATTTATCCTGGATTTTCAATTAAATCAGTTTTTGTAGCAGTAGAATGAGTTCGTCTAAGGTCTGAATCAATGACCAAATGACTTGTTCTGTGAATCTTTGTAATGTTATCTTAGAATAAGCCATAAAAAAATGTGATTAGTAGATTATTCATGACGTTCAGATACTATAGGAAACCTCAATTGAGCTAAAACATCTTTATTACTTACACTTATACAAAGGTAAATGCATATACTCAAAGGTAAAATGCATATACACAAAGGTAAACGCATATACACTTACACAAAATTTTCATTTTATAAGATTTTTTCTCTCTGTTTCCATTTCAGCATTTTTTTGTCTCCAGAAAAGAAAGTTTTGGTATCTCAGGTACTTCCTTGTTCTATTGCGTCTTGATTTTCAATAAAATTAGTTGTTGGTTGTGTTTAATTTTTGTAGCAGTAGCATGAGTTCGTCTAAGTAGCCAAAGACCAAATGACTTGTTCTTTGTAATGTTAATAAGATTATCTTAGAGTAAGCCATTAAAGTTGTGATTAGTAGGATTGTTCATGAAGTTCGGATACTAGAGTAGTTGTGAGGATATATCTCATGATTGTTCAACATCATATAGCTTCTTTCTGTCCTAATATTATTTCGTTTTGGCTTATACTCATTAGTCATTAGTGTCTATATTAAGATATAAAGCACTGTTAGGGGGAGATAACGCTTCACCTATGTCTTTAGTATCATTTGCAGAATCGAAATTTGAAAATTTCTATAACTATTTTGTGTGTGGGTTTTTTTTACTTTATCTGAAGAAAACTTGGGAAGCTATATATTATGAATTTGGAGAAGATGCTAGATATATGTGAATTTTTTGTTTTTTTAAAACTTTTATATAAGTTTTATACATGCCAAGACTCATTATGATCATAAATCTGATAAGATTCTCTAATCAGGACCGTAGTGGTCTGTCAATGAATGATCTGTATCTTAGGTATACATGTTCTTTGTCTCTACTTTCAATATAAATCATAGTGTTATTGCTTGCGTTTTATTGTTGTAGTACTAGAATTAGTTATGGTAGCCAAATTGAAAGTTGTGATTCATATAGATATCCCAGTTTTTCTCAACATCCTATGGTTTCTTCATGGCTTTATCTCGGTTTGGTTTGCATCAAACTTGCATGAATCAACATTATTAACTCCTCAAGTGCATGCCACGCTAACGAACTACTGAATTAATCACCCATTTATGGTTTATAAGCTTATCGACTTCTTTGAAGCCATTGGTTATATTGTCTATAAACCACCACTTCTTGAGGTTTTTTCTAACTTATGTGAAAATTTCAACCTTTTGATCAGTTGAAGCAAAGCAGAACTATATTGCGTCTTTTTTTTATTGGAGTTTTTGTGGAGTACTCGTCTTCAACACTCTCCTCTTTGTAAGTATATACTAAGTTAAGTAGCTCTGCATTTTTCAGAAATTTCCCTCTTCAAGCAATGGTTTGGTTTCTTCTAAGGTATAGCCTTCTCTTTCTTAAGGTTTGGTGTAGATGTGTGTTTTTTTCTAATTTGATTGATTGATTGATAGGAAACCTCAGTTGAGCTAAAACATCTTCAATGCTAACACTCATCCAAACATAAACGCATATACAGGAAGGTGAACACATACACTAAACGCTAACATAAACATAAATTAAACGCATATACACGAAGTCACGAAGATTGAATTATATACACTAAACGGAAACAAAACGATTTCTACCACTCTGTATGTTTGAACTTTTTGTACCTCTTCTCGTAAACTATTTGAACTTTTTTTTTAATGTATGACATGATCGGCTCTGAATTTTCTAGTTTCAGTAACTCGGTACAACCATGCATTTTTCGCGTTTACTCGTTACCATACTTTTCTTATGTTTATTTAGCAAAACATTTATAGCAAAAAAACTGAACTTTCAACCTTTTTCTATTAATCAAATTAAAAACTTTTTAAGACTTTGAACATCAAAGTCTATTTATTAAAAATACTCGAACCCATGAGAACTATAGATCACCTAATCCCTATGAACATAGAAAATATGGTTTAAAATACAATAATAAAAGAAAATAAAAATAACAAATAGTATCCTTAACTCCTTATCAAAATTTTAATTAAAAAATATTTTTGAGAATTTCTTATGATTTTCAATGTGTTTTTGTTTCTTTTATTACTTTATTACTATGAACTCTATTCATTGTTTTACTATAAATGCTCATATTTTAAGATTATTTTAAATTTAACTTATGGACATTTTAAACTAACTTTTTTTGCATTTTAAAACAAAGAAAACAAGCCGAAGTTCCATCTCTTAAAAACAAAAGGTTTAAAGATTTTGAACTCTTAACCAATCCAAAATTGTCAACGAGTGATATATATACGACCCCACTCATAAATATCTGTTTGGTTGTCGAGTAATTTTTTTCGGAGGAGTCTAATATATTGACTTGTTTACGGTTGTCACCGACGTTGATTAAAAGTAGAAGATTACGTCGAAGGCTTTTCCTTTGTATATATTTCCTTATAAAATAAGAGTCTAAGTTCTTATTAATCATCAAAGTTAAAAAGGGCACTAACACATGTATCTTTTTTGGTGCACACACGTACAACATGACGCTATACACAAACCATTATTATCATAAATACGTCTACTGAGTTTTTATTGGTTTTCTTTGGCTACGTATCATTTATGTAACTTTGATGTGTGTATGGGATAGAACTGGCATTGGACCCAAATGCCTTTAGGATATATGATAATATATAACAAATATAGTCTCGATGATAATATCTTCGGGCCGATATTTGTAGAAATATCGTATACAGATAAGTATATTTATACTCCAGGTTCGTGTATTTAATTATACTTTGAAAGATAGACTTCTTCTTCTGACATCGAATTCAATATTAGATATTTTATTAAATAAATGTCATGTGCATAGAAGATGTGTACAAAAGCTACTCGATCCATTCACGTTCAGTTTAGAGATCGTCATTGTTAAGTTTTAATTTTAAATTAATTGATAACTAGTGGATTAACACTTGTTATTTATAAATTGTATTTTATTTTGTACCTATAGTATAGTAGTGTTGCTATTATTATCGTATCATAACTCCAATTCAAACTCATTGCATTCCACGTTTAAAACCGAGTAGCATAACCCTATTGGACCGAGTAGCATAACCCTAGATTTATTTGGATAAATGAAATGTATCCATATATTCAACTATATGTTTACATTTTAATATATATATATATATATTAATATATATATATATATTAAAATATATACATATAAATGGGTGCTTTCAAATCCTCTGTCATTTGTAATATTTGAGGTTTTACTTTTAAGATTCCAAAGTGTTTAAAAATATTTTTCTATTTAGAAAATTTTATATATATATAACCTTGAAATGTGTTTAGTAGAGTCTAGGCTTTAAAAGCATCTGACATAAACTTTTTATCTCTAAAATAATTTAATCCACATTTTAATGTTAAATCAAGATTAAAACTTTTTTTCTATTGGCACAAATCTTTTTCTGTTTGATATTTATCTGCACAGCTTTATAAGTTGGATTAAAAAAAACCCCCTTTAGAATATCTTGGGTTTAGAAGAAACACATCGAATTAGGTGAAATTTTCAAACGTGATTTGTGTTTAAATCGATACTTTAGCTCTTTGCAATTTTTCCGAATACAATAATGGTTAATGTAGTAGTGGACTATTTCATAAAGAATAGTACAAATGCCAACAACCATGTAGACAAAATTGCTTGGCAACGTGTTCACTTTTTTTTTTTGTTAATTGAATTTGGACACAAAGCTCACAATTTCACAGCTACTTACTGTTTCTTTTTTTTTTTAAAGTAAACGCAGTTTGTAATTCCATTATACATATGATGCGAAAGTACAGTTGCATCAAAATTCATAAAAAATTAAAATAAAACAAAAGTGTACTATTTTTTCGAGTATTGGAATTGTTTGGACGAAATATTTATATCAACGTTAAGGTATGCTTGTTATAATTGATATGCGTATATAGTGGTAATTTTCTGTAAATTTATATAAATATCGTGGTGGTTAAATAGGTATATCTAATAACAATTTGGTTTGTTCTTTAACTAGTGGAATGAGACCAGTGAACTCAACTAAATTTTCATTATTTTTTAATTGATCTATGCCATTTTTTTAATACAATTTTAAAAGCAAATTGCCAATTGAATACCTAAGAAATAACGTTTTTGGCTTACCTAAAGAAAATGTTGCAAGATAGTTAAATCCAAAATGAAGTAACTAAAGGAAGTTCTTTGTCCCGTGAAGAACTCATATATCTCTTAAATCTCTAACTCGTGCTTCCTGAAAATAAAAGTTTGAAACTTTGTTCTCTGTTTCAAACAGTGATTGTGACTAACAAAAACCCTAAAAATTATCTTTCACCTACAACAAAGAGGAAACTAATTCTGGCCATTGAAAGCAAACACACCCAAAGCTTTAAATGCAATTAGCGAAACATCGCATCTTCTTCCTTCTCTCTTCTCTTAATCACTAAGCTAATCCCAAATCTCTCTTCTATATAAACCTCTCTTCGAACTCTGTTTTTACAAGAAATCGTTTCTGGGTTCGTTATAAAGATTCAAGAAAAACATGTCATCTTATAGATTCCAATCTGGGTTTTATCCAATTTCTTCAAGTCCTTCTCTTGGGAATTTCGTCGAACGGATTAAAGACGCTTGTCATTTCCTCGTTTCTGCTGTTCTTGGCACCATTATCTCCGCGATCTTGACCTTCTTCTTCGCTCTAGGTTCGATCTTTCGTTTCTTGTTTCTGTTCTTGAAACTGTTGAAACTCTGTTTTGTCGATTTTGGATCCGATTCAGTGTCTGTTTTGATTATAGTTGATTTGAATTATTGAATAGATTTAGAAAGTCTTCAACTTGGAGCTAAGAAAGTTGTTTCCTTTATCTTTTTGTTCAGTGGGCACATTGCTTGGAGCAGTTACAGGAGCTTTGATAGGCCAAGAAACTGAAAGTGGTTTCATCAGAGGAGCAGCTATTGGATCCATTTCTGGAGCTGTGTTCTCCATTGAGGTATTTGAATCATCTCTGGATCTCTGGAAATCTGACGAGTCAGGTTTCGGTTGTCTTCTCTACTTGGTGAGTAGTAGCAACACTTGCTCTGTTTTTTTAAGTACTTACTCTGTTTTTTAAGTAGCCTTGGGATTGGATTGAATTGAACTTTGAAGTGATTAGTGTTTTCATTTGTAACTTTTTTTGTGTAGATTGATGTCATTGTTAGTCTTCTAAGCGGAAGACTCGTACGAGAGCGCATTGGTCCTGCAATGCTTAGTGCTGTGCAAAGTCAAGTATGTTTTGTATTCAAATCTTTCAGAAATTTTCACCATTTTCAGCTTTTTTTGTTTCTTTATTGATCTTTTTTTGTCTTCCTTCTCATGATCAGATGGGAGCTGTGGATACAGCTTTTGATGATCTCTCAAGCCTCTTTGATACAGGTGGCTCAAAAGGATTAACAAGACACCTGGTTGAGAAAATCCCAAAGATGACAATCACTGGCAACAATAACACAGATGCTTCTGAGAACAGAGACTCTTGTTCTGTTTGTCTTCAGGTTCTAACATCAGTTTACTTTGTTTTTAGCTCATTATTATCGAATCATCACAGAACTAACTGAAAGTTTTTTTTGGGTTTTTGTTCTCTTTCTTGATTTGATTTTACAGGATTTCCAGCTTGGTGAAACAGTTAGAAGCTTGCCTCAATGTCATCACATGTTTCACTTACCTTGCATAGACAATTGGCTCCTTAGACACGGTTCTTGCCCGATGTGTAGACGTGATCTTTAATCTGATCTGCTCTGTGTTGATCTTCCTCCTCAGTTTTTAATGTAAATTACAGTTCTTTTGGCTGTTTATAATTACTATACGATTCTCTTTTAGAGTCTTGTTAGGACTCCCTAGTTCTCTAATGCTATGTTTAGTCAGCATATGTACAAAGAAACCCTTAAAAGAATTAGAGTTTTTGTTTAATTTAAATTCTTTATTTCTGGCTAATGTTATGTTATGTGACATGTCTTCCATTGAGCCAGAAACTAGTTGGTCGGCTTTTTTTTGAGCACTTGAAATCAGAGACACAAGTGACGAAACTAAATCCATCAAACGATGTAGTAGTACTAGATTCTTGTCGTGTGTTACCAAACTAACTACTTACATATTTAAAACATTATTTGCTAATTAGCTAAAACATCAATTTTTGTGCGTGTGTGTGAAGTCCTTGTCTAGCACCAAACTGCAGTATTCAGTCGTTATTAATATGATTTCTACTATAAATTTCTGTCCTCTAATTCTTCTACTGGTGGTTCTTCAAGTACCATAAACCCTCTTGCTGCCTCAGATTTTGTTTACTACTCCTAGTACTCTTAATTTGAACCACTCATTTTATTTTGTTTGGCTACCAACTTCTCATTATGTTGCTATAAAAATCAAGTACTAAAGTTGGGAAATTTAGCTCAAGATGTTCCAAGAGATTAATATAGATTGTAATGACAAACAAACTTGCTTTGCTAAGGCAACAACTTGAGTGTTTTCTGATATGTTTACATGTTGCAAGTTGTACTTTTTTTTGGTTAGCAAGCTTGGTCATATCCAACACATGCATATTGTTAAAGGATGGATGGGTTGATTGAACCGAGTATGAAGTTTGTGCATCATGTATTGGCTATAGTAGTTGATCCTAAACTTTTTTGGAATCCATGCATGAAAATTATGATGCCATTGTAGTTTAATGAAATACTCAAAAAACTACAATGCCATAAACATGTTTCAGGTGACCAAATCCATCAAACGATTGTGTGGTGTAGCTAAACTTATAAGTACTCTCACATATTGATAGTCTTTAATGTGATTTGCTAATTACCTAATAATAATTAAGATCCATGTTTTTGGTGTGTGTGAAGTAACTAACACTCGTAATGGTTTAAGTCGTTATCCAACACCAAATTGCTATATCCAATCGTAAATATAACATGACTTCATGTACTATAATTTTTTGTCCTATACTTATTCCTACCAAATGACCTAAGCAAATCACATTTCTACCAAATGACTTCTACTCTAACTTTTTGTACAGAACTGTGCAGTAAAATAGAAGAAATGAATGTGTGACCTCCACTTTCTGCGGTTTTTAGGGACAAACTCATATTAGTTAGAGTACTTATAATTAAACTCATATTCATACTAACTAAACGATTCTTCGTAGAAATATAGAATAATCAACGTAAAAAAGGCTTGCAATAATTCAAAGAAGTATAAAACCAAAACAAAAAAGCAGGAAACAATTCAACGAAAAGAAAAGAAATAAATACAAGTAAAAGGTGAATGACTTTTAAAGTTTCAAGATTCGGAGAGGATAGACGAGTTCATATTTTAGATCATCTTGAGCATATGCTTTCTTGACTTTTTAGCAATCTTAGCTCTTTGCATCTCCAAGTGTAAAGCAATCTGCATCTTCTCCATCTCTCTTTGAGCCTTTAACATCTCAGCTAGCTCTGAATTCTCCGAGCTCCTTCCTCCTTTCACTCCATTCCCACCACTTCCTCCCTCTCCTTCTCTTCCTCTTCCTCCTTTCTTTGGCTCTTCCTCTTCATCAGCAACGCATGAATGTAAATGTGTACCATAGTCACACTTCTGGCAATAATACAACCACAGATTACGCGGCATAGTTTCTTGGCAAACATCACAGGTAAATATGTGACCCTCTAGGGTAGGAGAACTGTAGATCAAAGCGAGTGGATGGGCGTGCTCTTCATGCTTCATGGTTTCAGGCATAGATACACATCCGACATGAACATTGTACTGGCATATAGAACAGTTGTAAGTGAAGCCGGATCCGTACTCACCACACGCGTTACATGTATATGTGGAATGATCATATGGTGGGGAAAAGAGGAGGGTCAATGGGTGATTAGGGTGAGACTTGTGATGAATCTCTCGTGGAAGCTCGAAACATGACTTGTGTAGGAAGTAATCACACTCTGATTTTGAGCATTTGAAAGATGCACCAATCAAGTCTAGGTCGCAACCAGAGCAGATGATCTCGTCTTCAACTTGGGCTTTGTGACCACGCAATGGATGGTTGTGGCTCGGGTGTCTCACTGAAGGGCGGGTTTGTGCTTTTCCTGAAGCCATTGATTTGTGTGTAAAGTCTAATTCTAAGCAAATGGGGTTCAAATTATTTATAGCAAAATAGAAGAAGACTTGTGATTATCATTTTCATAGGAAATATGAGCTATATTAGAGAATCTACTTTTAGGGTATACTAGTTATGTGTTTTGGTTGTGACAGAAAAAAAAAAGAAAAAAAAAAAAGGTTATGTATTTCGATTGGACTAATTAACCAAGTTGTAGGTTGTATTTAAACTATATTGTAAAAATAACGTCACGATCTATGAATATATATGCCCATGGATTCAAACTAAAAAGGTGGATAACCGCAAAATCATTTTCAAAGTAAATCAAATTAATGAATTATCATTATCGAGTGGGCTTAAAAGTCAATAACGTTGACATAGGGAATAATGTGAAGGTCAAATAATCACGCTGGTCTCTAATGCATACCGTTACAAGTAATCTGTATATTCAAGGATATCAAGGGAATATTATTGACTATCGGTTCATTGACTATCTTAATATTGTGTATGTTATGTGTGTGAAGTCATTGTCTATCCCCAAATTGCAATATTCAATCGTAAATCTAAGTTATATATTTCTCTCCTCTGACTTTCATGGTAGTATGGTACTAGTTCCAAGTACCTTAAACCTTCTCGCTCCCTCAGAGTCTCTTACTTCGTATACTCCAATGTATTAGTACATTTTCATTAATACTTGCTTAATTACTTGTATGTCTAGAGAGTAGGATCAGAGACAATTGTTAGGATAAATCTAAAGCGGTGTTTGTTGTGCTTGCATCTGCTTTAGCGACACTAGCACTTCCTTCTTTGACTTCATCTTATGTGTTTGTCTCTTTCAATCTACAAACGATATGTTAATAATGTTTGGAAATTTTCCAATTAAATTAGAGCATTCTTGGATTTCTAAATCCTCTTTAGATAAAGGGAAATAAAGCAGAGGAAGAATTTTGAGCTCTAGATCTATGGCCTGCATGTATCTATCAAACAATGTTGATGCTACTCTAATTCAAGCCCAACAAGATGTATCACCAAAACATATTCATTTTCATTAAATTTGTTCTTCTTGCATTTACCATTTGGAGCACTACATAAAGTCCTTAGCTGAAGCACTACATGAATCAGATATATTTCTTTTAATTTTCAGCTTTATTTTATAAGTTTCATAATTGTAGTTTATCTTTTTTCCTACTTTTAAATGAAATTAACATTCTTGTGAATATTAGGATTCAGTTTAGTTTAATTGTAATTTTAACAAAAGATTATGGTCATTCTAGTTAGGCCATTTCTAGAGACTTACTCTAGCAATTATTGTGAAGTTGTTTTTCTTTGTTTTTTCCAAAAATCTATGTATACCAATTCAAGATTACGAGAAAATTGATTTTCCTATTAAAAAAGGGAATCTAGATTTCGAATAAGCTTTGTCAAATTTTAAAGAAAATATAAAATATATGTTTCGTTAGCTTTTCACTTTTGAACCTTATTAGACTTATTTTCATTTTTATTTTATTTTAAAGAACTTCTTACAAAAACTAAAAACCAAATTCCAAAGTTTTGTTTTGGTAAACATGTTAAGATTCATTAATTACCGTTTTGAGTTTTTGACAGAATTACAGGGATGACAAGAGATAAAGAAGACCAAAAACTACAGAAATACACTGAATAACAATGAAGCAAATACAGACGAACCAAAAGATGCAACATGATGGCAAACCAGAATCCAAAGTTTTTAAAACCAACAAATTATAATCCAAAAACCACCTTAAAACTTGCAACATTCATGGCCTTAAAGTTTGAAGTTATTTAGCAGTAATATAATATTCCCTATCATATTCTTAGAGCTTTGTGGTTAGTATCATAAATATTATATTTTATGTGCTTGGTATCATAAATAATTTATTCGCATGCTTGTGTCCTTTAAAATTCTAGTAATGTCTTAATGCAATCTTTTATATATTTTTGTGATTTTAACGGGTAATGGATATGAAAAATACGACGAAATAGCAACTACAAACATTCAATTTAAATAAAAAATTATGTTATTTGGTCTTAGTGTTTTCATCAAAAACTTAAGGGTTTTTTTTTGAAAAATACCCTGTTTCTATTTCATAATTTGAAAAATACCCCTTTCATATTATTTATAACAAAAAATTATTTGTATATATGATAATTTTATCCTCATTTAATTTAAAAATCATTTATATTTTCATAAATACAAATGAATAAACTAAATATTTAAAATTATTATTATAATTAAAACAAAAATTGGGGTAAAGGTTTTTATTGATTTTATATACTAAAATTCATAGATGAATCTTTATATAACAAATAAATCTAAATATTATAAATTTTATCTCAACTTTGCATACAATATATTTTAACCAAAAAAAACTTTGCATACAATATATAAAGTTTTTTTTAGCACTGAACTTTATTAATTCAAATCAACTTCTTTGCATACTTTATTTACTTCTTAAGAGATCTTTTCGTTTTTTCCAAAAAAAATATTTGTATAAAATAAAATATATTTTAATCTTCAAAAAATATAATCGTTTTTAATTGATTTTCATATAAATTTTTATTCAGTTTTAAAAGGTATATTAGTAAAAACATATCAGTATTTGTTTTTTTTAAAATAGAGAAAATAAAAGAAAAGTATTTTTCAAATTACAAAACTGAATTAGGGTATTTTCCTAAATTTTCTCAAAACTTAATCTGGTGATAGATTTTCATGATCAATCCATAGCTTAGGCTCTAAATTTGGGATAGATTTTCCAAAGTAAATATTGAATTGTTTTAGGTCTATAGTGATGGGATGCAAATAATTTTCAATATTTCTGGTTTTAGTTGTTTGGGATCCCATAACACTCTATTTTGAAAAGAAATAATTTCTAGGAAGGTTCCTCATGAAATTAAAATACTGAAAATATATCCAAACATTTGTTTTCAATAACGCTTATGCTCCATGTTATTTACATTGATAAGAAAACGATCACATAAATTTTGACTAAAACAATGGTCCCATTCCCAAGACAGTGGATGTTATATTTGCGACCACCCGAATGACGTCTCTTTTTCTTATTCTTCCTTCGTTCCCTGGCTCTTCCTCTTCATCAACGACACATGGCTCTTCCTCTTCGTCTGGGACGCATGGTTCTTCCTCTTCATCAGCGAGTTCTTTCTCTTCAATAGCAACGCATGGCTGTTCCTGTTCAAAAGTGATGCATGGATGTTCTTCTTCAACAACAACACATGATTGTTCCTCTTCGTCTGGGACACATGGCTCTTCATCTTCTACAACGATGCATGGCTCTTCCTCTTCAACAGCGACGCATCCTTGTTCCAGTTCAAAAACAACACAGGGCTGTTCCTCTTCATATGGGATGCATGGATCTTCCTCTTCAACAGCAACGCATGACTCTTCCTTTTCAACAGTGACGCATCCATGTTCCTCTTCAACAGCGACGCATTGATGTTTCTCTTCAACAGCAACACATGGTTGTTCCTTTTCATCTGGGACGCATGGCTCTTCCTCTTCATCAGCGACGCAAGGCTTTTCCTCTTCACCATGGACGCGTGGCTCATCATCCTCATCAGCAACAAATGGCCCTTTCTCCTCTTCATCAACACATAAATGTAAATGTGTATTGTAGTTACATCGTTGGCAAAAGTAGGACCACAGAGTATTTGGTATAGTTTCATGGCAAACATCACAGATAACTATTAGATCAGTTCGGTAAGGAGAACTGTAAACCAAATCAAGGGGGTGCGTGTGATCTTCATGCTTCATGCTTTCAGCTATAGACACACATCCCACATGAACATCATATTGGCATAAAGAACAGTTATAAGTGAACCCGAATCCGTACTCACCACACGCGTTACACTTGTATGTGGAATGATCATACGGTGGGGAATGGAGGAGGGTTAATGCGTGATTAGGGTGAGACTTGTGATGAATCTCTCGCGGAAGCTCGAAACATGACTTGTGTAAGAAGTAATCGCACACTGACTTTGTGCACTTGTAAGATGCACCAATCAAGTCTAGATTGCAACCAAAGCATATGATCTCGTCTTCAGATTTGGCTGTGTGACCACGCAATGGATGGTTGTGGCTCGGATGTCTAACTGAAGGGCGAATTTGTGGTTTTCTTGAAGCCATTAAAGTTAATAACTCTTGATTTGCTTATGAAGTCTTTTGATTTTTTTTTTCTAATTCTAAGCAAATGGCGTTCAAACTACTTATAGGAAAATAGAAGAAGACTTGCGATTATCAATTTTATAGAAACAGAAAAAAAGAAGAAGCAATATTTGAGTATAGTTTTAGGGTGGAATAGTTATGAACCCAGTAGTAGGTTGTATTTAACTATATGGTCATTTGATTTTGATTAATAAAAAAGTTCGAATTTTAAGTAAATGGGTTTTGTTTTAATTATCATAAAACAATGACTCCATGTGGCCAAGTTGTCCCAGAAACCTTCTCCATGTTGCCAAGTCTTTTTTTTTTTATAATGTTTTTCATCACCCAAAAACAAAACTCGAAACAAAGCAAAAAAATCCCTAATAATAAAAGGTCAGACCGATTTCAGTTTTTTGAAAACTTGTTTTGCTTTGTTAATTGAAAAATTATATTAGAAGAAAATTCTTGAAAATACCCTTTCAAAAATTTGTTATCAAACGGGAACCCTCTATATTCTAATATCACACCATATGAATAGAAGTGGTATAAGGCCATGAGTTAATAAAATTTGAATCATTCAACATAATGAGTTCTAAATGTCAAAATAAACTTGATGCAGTCAAGGACACAAAAACCAAAAAAAAAAAACACATAATCATAGTCTCTTTTTAAAACGGGAAAATGTTAAAAACATCTTATGCACACTTTCATAAAATGTTGTAAAACATCTTCATTTTTTATGCGATGAAATATATAGTCAATTTTTTTACTTTTAATTTTAATCACTAACTTTTGTTAGTTTTACCAAATTAGTCACTTAGTTAAATCTTATGACCGAACAAGACGGACTGTTAGTTTATTCTGTTAGACGACTTAAAGATATGACTAATTTGAAAATTTTAACTAAAGTTTACGATTCAAATGGAAAGTCAACAAAAGTTGTTGAGCTCTCATAAACATAGTTAAGATTTATATAATAAGATATTGACATTTATCAATAATCTATAACTTTTCAGATTGTTTTATAAATTCTATTATCTAAGTAGACCAAATCAAAATTTATATCAATTATGTGTCTCGATCTTATCCTTGCATTATAAACCCAGTTGCATTATTCTTAGACCAAATCAAAAGAAGTTATGTATTTTGGTACCAAGTTGTAGTTATATTTAACTATGTCGGAGGATTCAAAGTAGAAAGTGGATAGTTGCAACAACAAAATAAAATAAAATAAGAGAGGACCCCAAAATAGAATAAAATAAGAGAGGACCCCAAAATAAAATAAAATAACATGTATATAATTAATCAGTTACAAGTAACACCTCCACCAGGACCCAAAAAAAGAAGTGAACCCCCACCTCCACCATCCGCCTGTAATTCCATGTTACCAAACATCACAAACGAAAATTTTCCCTCTATAAATACATATTCTCTCCGTTTCTGTGTAATTAAATCTGACACAGTTAACACAAATTAAGGAAACTTTGGATTATACAAAGATGTTCTTATTTAGTATGTTATTTATTAGATGATATTGACTTAAATTCAAAGAAAATTGGTTTTAGATAAAGGGTAAGTATAATCACGATTTTAGTTTAAAAAGTTATATTGAAAATGTAAAATTATATTATTTTTAAAATAATGTTTTTACTGTAAAACAGAGGGAGTATTCATGTCAAAATAAAAATAAACTGTAAATATTAACTCACAGTCCAGAAAATGAAGTATCTTGGGTTGGCATCACCATATTTGGCTTCGTACACCTAAAACAATAAGAGATCGAAGAAAAAAAAAAACCCGAAAAAAGAAGATGGTAAGAGTATAACTATATAATAAATATGAATATGCAGCTGTAAAATAAAAGTTTAAAACCTGCCAACCAGCTTCAACACTATTAACTTCAGGATCAGGGCCAGCCATAAGCCACATTTGTGCTAGGCTAAACTCTTTTGGTGTTTGTACAAATGGTTTCCAAACATTTATTTCTGCATGGGCTCCATGATACTTTCCATGCATTTCAATTTCGGCGTACTATATATATATATACATATACATACACATATCAAACATATATATACGAATACAGATAAGAAAAACATTACGGCTTTTCAAATGCTTATTGAATGATACCTCATGTACGTAATCGGGGTTATTAGTTGAATTGAATGGTCTAGGACGATGTATACTGTTCGGATATTTTGTTCCATATCTTTCTATTGATTCTGCCCGTAAAATATCTTCTCTTCTTGTTCTTCTAATTGGAATACTATTTTAGGGACATTCTCCGTTGATTGTCCAGAGTTGAGTCGCGATACTTTGTTTATCTGAGTCTGAAGATTCAGTGTTCCAATTTTCTGGGTAAGAACTTGGTCTCATCTACAACACAAGAATGTGAGAATACAAATAGCATATTAAACATAAGAAATTTTAATCCAAATGTAATTAGGTCAATCATTTAAAACGGTTGTCTTGATTTTGAGTATAGTGCTAATTTTGAGAAAGATTATTTACGGTATGTAGGAGTATTACATGTATTATCGAATGATGATGGTTTTGGATATAACAAAATTATAAACCAAAAGTCAAGAATTTCATTTT
Organism: Cardamine flexuosa; assembly: GCA_963555745.1. Classification (NCBI taxonomy): domain Eukaryota; kingdom Viridiplantae; phylum Streptophyta; class Magnoliopsida; order Brassicales; family Brassicaceae; genus Cardamine; species Cardamine flexuosa. The sequence continues at coordinate 21,181,079 of OY743219.1, forward strand.
AAACAAATATCATGATAAATAAATAAAATATTTAGAACCTGAATGGTGTAGTTTTTGAATAAAGGATGATCATAAATGGGATGATTCTTCATATCAACACAATCTATTATATCTCCATCTGGACTCTGTATAAGGGTTAAAACACATGCAACTTAGAAAAATGAAAAATATAATTTAGTTAGGTGTAATGAGTTCCCTTGTATAACAAAAACTTTATTAACCTTGATGGATTTAAGAGCAGGCTTATTGAGTTTCTTTAAGAGTATATCAACTTCTGCATTACGAGTATCAGAAAAGTCACATCCGATGACCATCACCGCTACCATTAGAACGATGAACACAAAACGTGCCATCATCTTATTATGACTCTGAAATATTTGTGGTTTTCTTTTTTAAGTGCTTCTTTTTCTTTGGATTAATAGATAATTAAGTTAAATGCATTATATATATATATATATATACACAGTGAAGAAAGTTTATGCAAAATAAAATTTAACAAAATCTATGCAGTCAAGAATATGTGGTCAACCCTTGAAATTAATTTATTATTCAATTTATGAATTAATGACAATGGTCAAAGATTAGAATGAATTTGTGATTAATTCCATGAATTAATTGTTGTGGAAAAATATTAGAATTAATTTTGGTGCCTTAATATGACAGATGATTAAGTTAAATGCCTTATACATATACACAATGAAGAAAGTTGATGCAAAAGAAAAATTTAAAAATCTATGTAGGAAAATTTATATATTTTATTTTTTTAATTAGAGGTAAGACTCTTAATTTAAAGTAAATTAAAGTGTATTTGTTCCTTGAAATATACTAATAGATTTATACATACACAAATAAAATTAGTGCAGTCATATAGATTTGTACATATGAGGATAAACCAGTTTAGTTTAACAAATATACTTTAAAAGATATTTTTAGAGAAATGTTGGGTATTAGTTTTGGAACCCTTCCTTTCAAACAGAAGGTTTGATCATTTAATTTAGCCATATTTGGTTTAATTTGACTTTGTTTGTATGGTTACAAATTTGGTTTGTTAATTTCCCACGACTCGCTTACCATTAGATCTAGAGTAGTGACAAGAGTTTTGGAGGCCTAATGCAGAAACATTATTTTCTTTATCATCCTGGGAAAAAAAATCTGTTAGAGCATCTCCAATGGTATTTTATTTTTAGAGATTTCTTTATTTTTAAAGCAAAATCATCTCTAGTAGTACTGTATATATTACTCTAAAAATAGAAAAATACATTTTTATTTACAATATGATTTTTTTAATTTTATATATTTATTTATTTTATACTTAAAATAAAATTATGTGTTCATTTATGTACTTATATACAATTATATTATTAAATTTGGTTATTTAATTATTATAACATGCAACAAAAACGTATATTAAATTAGAAATACAAGTTATATGAAGATGATAAATTAAAAAAACTCACAAATAAAAGAAATGAATGAATCAAATTTGTAAAATTATAAAGTAAATGGTTTTAATTTAAGTTAGTTAAGAAGATAAAACTATTATATATATTAAATATTATTTTTAAAATAAAAATATAGACAACCATCGGAGCAAATCCCTTATCTATTTATAGAGATCTCTATTTTTGAAGGAAGAAATAGAGCAAACCATTAGAGATGGTCTTATATATACTAGGGGCTATCCCGCCCTATGCGCGGGATGGACAATAAAATTTATTAAAATTATTTATTTGATTTTAATTATAATATATTTTCTTAAAAACAAATTGGTTATTTGGTTTGATATACAGTAGAACCTCTATAAATTAATATTCAATTATTTAATAATCTCTCTAAATTAATAATTTATCCCCGTTCTGAGTTGGGCCATTTCGATAATAATTGACACATTTCGATAAGATATATGTTTTGAATTGGTGTAATAATTGACACATTTCGATAAGATATAAGATAATAATTTTTAAAAAAAATCTCTATGTAAATATATGGTCACATTAACAACATAAATTAATAATCATATAAATTTATTGTATAGATATAAGATATTTTAATGAAAAATGATTCTAGTCTGGTTTATTTATTCATAAATTTGTAATTTTGTTGGAGTTTATCTCTATTTTTTCTTAAAGTACCAAAATATATGATATTATCTTTTCAAATTGCATCAAAAATTATATATGCAATGATTATTTTCTAATGTGTAAATGTGTTAAAACATATCGAAGTATTGTGTTCATTTTTCTTCTTTCTACAAAACATTTTATGAAATTCTGAAAAATTCTCTATAAATTAATTTATCGATCAATTAATAATCTCTTTAAATTAATAAAATTGTCCGGTCCCAACATTATTGATTTATAGAGGTTTTACTGTAGTAGTTTTAAACTAATTTAGAAATGCACAATTATTGCTATAAAAGCTGAAATATGGTTATTATAATGATATTTCTCAAGACGAAATCACATTTTTCATAGTAATCATTTATCTTTGTGATTCTTTGATTCTACTAGGTTTGTACCCGCACTACGCTGCAAGGTATTATTTTTGTATTTTGTGTTTCAGATATTTATTTCGGTTTTTTTTCTGTTGGAGTTATTAAAATTTGATTTTATAAATGTTATATTATTTAAAAAAAATAGAATTTCATTCATGATTAATTAGTTGAAAGTTTAATGTGACAAATAATTGAAATCTTTATGAGATATATTGGGCCTGGACTATTAAGTTAGATTTGAGTTATTGGTTTTTTCTTTTCAGTTGTGGTTTCTAAAACTTGATTTTATAATTGATTTATTATTTAAAAAAAAAACAGAATTTCAATCATGATTTTTTGAAAGTTTAATGTGACAAACAATATAAATCTTTATGAGATATATTGAGAATAAACTATTTAGTTAGATTTGAGTTATGAGTTTTCTTATTAAGACTTTCATTTTAATATGCTTTTTGTTTTTTTTTTCTATGAAATGCATATAGACGTTTGCCAAAAAAATTATAGATAAAGGTTTTTTCTCCTCTTTCAGTTTCTGAAGTGAAGGTCTAACTATGATTTATGTTACAGAGAATCTATAAATGACATGTAAACATTTTAAAGTTAATTTCTTCTCAATTCTAATCTTTTTACGTTTTTTAGTTGAGAACCCCTAAAATAATTTTCTAAAACCGATACTTTTTTTTATGGTGAGAATATCTTTGTGCTTTGTCTTATAAAAACTTCCATTAATAAATAGTTTCTTAAATATGATTAGTTTTGATTCTGTATAGCTAGGAAGAAACTTTATTAGGTTATTTTATTGTTAATCATTTGTAAGATTTTACTATGCTCTAAATCCAAAAATTTGGTATACATCTTATAGTGAAATACTTCGTCGAGTTGAAATACATTAAATTTTCTTTATTTATTTTTCATATTGATGTAGAACATTTTAAATAGATTAAAATGCATGCAAATTTCTGCATTAGATGTTTAAGATCTTCTACATTTGATTTTCTTGGAATGAACTCTCATGTTATAGACTTCCCTTTTCTAATTTTGCAGGTTCTTAATTAATCTTTGATTAACATCAGCAATGAGTGAATGTAGTGGTAGATGTGACTCCATCGGCGAAGTCTTTCAATATTTTCCAATATTGCAGGTTCTTAATGAACCTTCTAAACTGCAGTCTGGTTGTTCTAGAGATGAATGTGAGACAATACCATTATCAATCTAAATACTAATTGACATAAAAAAAAAATCATTTAGTACTATTTACAATAATTGTCTAAAATAAAAATAATAACTGGATACAACTTTTACATGACAACATTAGCATCAGGACCAAAACATGTGCATGGAAAACCTGAGATTTCTTACAACATTTCAGATCATCACTAAATATATGATTATCCTATATATAAACGTATACATAAACTCTTACAAACGGACACATATCCAAGGGCGGACGTACTTGTCAGGGGCACTTGCCCCGGGTAAACTTTTCATGATTAGTTTTACTTTATTAAAGATTTTAATTATGCTCATGTTAATATATGATTTATTGCCCCCCCCCCCCCAAACTTATGTTTTTCTTATACATTTTGATTAATATAAATACAATATATAAACCTCAATTTATTTTTATGTACAAGCACATATTTTTTTAACTAAATGAATACACCTAAAATCTCTTTGTTAATTTAGTAGAATTAACCAAATATTATAGATGATTTAGAAAGTTTTTATAGCTTTTACTTAACAAAATTTTGACCCTTTTTTAATATTACCAGATCTCAGTTTTTAATATCCCATTTTTTGTTTTTTTTTCTTTCGTTTTTGTCAAAATTTGGTTTTTTTCCGTTTTTATCAAACACGAAATGCTTTGTTCAGGTATTGATTATTTTATATGTTATGAGAATTTAATTTAGTTCCTCTCTTTTAGATTTTTATTTTGTTTGTTTTTTATATTTTTCTTTATATATTTTAGAAATTTTGTTTATGTTTACTAAGTTTTTTTCTTTAAATCTTATGATATTTCTGTTAGGTATTATTGTGTTTTAACATGTATAATACATTTTTATAATTTAATATTATTGCTCCGGATAAAATTAATCTCTAGATACAAACCACTGCACATATCCATACTCAAACTCCATCCTCCACTTTTCCATCTTAAGCTCTATCCTCCACCATGGTGTCAACTCTAGCTTCATTCTCCACCACATCGTCTATTCTAGCTCCACCCTCCACTTATACCGCTCAAGCTCTATCTTTTTATATATATTTTACGTAAGAGATGTAAATAAATATATTATATACATATTACATACACAGTTAGAATATATACATACATGCATACATACATATAAATGTGTTTTCTTACTGTCTTATTCATGATATCTACTTTCAAAATCAATGATAATTATTTTAATCAAATTACAATGTGTATAAATGAAATGTTCTTATTGGATGTTCAACTTTTTTCATTTATTGACATGTCAATCTGAAAATGAAAGAAAATGATGAGTTGTAACACAAGGAGAGACATATGCTTGATTGTAGTGTTGATTGTTAAGGCACACATAAATGTTTTATTCGTTTTTTGGTGTTTATCAATAAAATTTTAATACTTCATATTTTCAAAAGAACAATTGTAGTTGTTAGTTAATATTTTCATTCTAGATAAATATTCGGGCTACGTTCCGGGTTTCTTTTCGTTTTCTTTGTATTTTTTTTAGTCAATGACATATTAATCTATATTAGTAATTTAGTATATAATGTGATTATTTTTAATGTAACAAAATAAAAATATTAGAATAAGCTAATCAAAACATGTAGTTTTTTATTCATGGTAAAAAATAATTATTATATGACGTGTATAATTAAATGATTTGATTTGTTTAGAAAGTTTTTTTTATTAATTTAGTTATGATAAAATATATTATAGAATGTGTATAATTAAAATGATATGATCAGTTTAAATAGTTTTTTTTTTATTAATTTATTCATGGTGAAAATATATATTATGATTATTTTCTTATGTGTATAATTAAAATGATTTGATTGGTATACACAGTTTTTCATTAATTGATATGACATCTTCATGTTAATTTCAAAAATCTGATATGTTTAATTATGTGTATTAATGAAATAATTTGATTGGAAGTTCATGTTTTTCATTTATTGACATGTCAACACCACAATGCATAAAAAAGCTGATGTGTCATCTTAGGAGAGACACACTGCCTTATTATAGTGTTGATTCGTATTTGTATTCAAAAATAAGAAAGTAACAAATAAGTAAGAACAATAGAAATTCTGTATTTATACAAACCAAGCAATGATCCCGTTTGAAAATTTCAAATTATTTGAGGTACTTAACTTCAAATCTAAACATTACAATTTCCCGATCTCTGCTGGAATTGGTAAGATGCACGAGTAGTCCTGGGCATTCAGATACCCGATCGGGTTCGGGCCGGGTCTTTCAGGTTTTAGGGTCTTCGGGTCTAGGGCTAGAGATACTTTTCAGGTTTTCTAATTTTTCGGTTCGGGTTCGGGTTGGATAATTTCAGGTTCGGGTCGGTTCTTAAAATTTTTAACAAACCCGACAAAACCCGAATACTACTTGGTTATTATTCGGATCAAGTACTTTTTACCCAAAAAGTAACCAATGTACTTGAATATCCGATCTGAAAAACCGAAAACCTATGAAGAAAAACATGCACTAAAGACATGTAAACCTCATGTAGACCACAGAAGAATTTCAAACTTAAATGATCAAATCCAAAATCCAAAATAAGTTTCAAATATGAATTCAAATGTCAAAGAAGCAAAGAAAGAGCAGGGAGAGAATATAAAAGAGTTTACAAATCCATTTTTTCAACATGGTAAAATAAGAAGAACCCAAAAGAGAAAAGACAAAAGATAACAAATCCGAATTTCCCAAAAGCAGCTGGTGTTTCTCCATGTTCCATATGATGACATGAAAAAAAATATCCGATTAGAAACAAAGAAAGTAATATCAACTATCAAGTATAAACTTTTAAAAGTGATATAGATCAGTGAAGTTAGTTAGTAGTTACCTTATAACCGAGTAGCAACTGATTCACTCTTTAGTCTTCTATTATTCTTGGAGTATCAAAATCTGAGAATGATTACAAACAGATTCTTAATTAAACAAAGTCATCAACACAAAAATATATAAGGGAATAAATGTCATCAACACAAAAATATATAAGAGAATAAATATTACCTCTCTTAAGCTTATCTTCATATTCAAATTCAGCTTGAATTTGCTCCAATGTAACAACCTTTTATTCCAGCTTTGATTCATTACGACTTTGAATGTCCGACTTCATCCACTGCTCCGAACAAATCAAAACCTCAATCATGTAAGTGAGTTAGACAGCTCCTATTTGGATTAATGACCCGGCCACTAGTGCTAAAAGCACTCTCAGATGCAACAGAGGACACTTGCAATGCCAGTACATCACGAGCAATTTCAGATAAAATAGGAAACTTCCCACTGTTGCACTTCCACCAAGACAGTACATTGTACTCAGTTCCAGCCATAGGTTTAGGAGGATTCTCAACAGCCTCTCTCAGGTATATTTCTAATTCATCCCCTGAATCTTGAACCACTGTTTCATCGACCAGCTCCTTGTACACAAAATCCATACTGTGGATTTCATATTCAAAATCATCAACCACCAAATCCATTCTTTCTGCTGATTGATCTTGGCCAACAAATAATGATGCTTGAGTAGGCTTTATACCATAACGATTAGTATACTCCTTAAACAATTTAGACAGAACATCAAGTACTGATAGATTCATCTCCTTGACTTTATAACTATCTTTCCCATACTGTTTATCAAAACACATCCTAGCAAACTGCATCTTCTTCCTAGGATCAAAGACAGAAGCTATTACCAACATCTTATTGATGTTCTTCATTCCTTCCCAATACTTATCAAACTTCACTAACATATCCTCAGCCTATGCCTTTAGTTCCAAGTCTAAACTAGTAGACAATGACATCAGAATTTTCTCTATAGTCACTATCTCACCGTAACACTTATATCTTTCTTGTTCTTGAAAAGTCTGTTCACATATATATATCATCTTTTACCCCCTGATGAATGAGAATCACCTATACAAACTGGTGGAAGATCTGGAATAGGATTCAATACACTCAAATAATCTTCTCTATCAGCAGGCGAGAAGAAGCATGTGTCACTTACATGACATCTCTGAACCGATTAAAACAACTGACATCAACTTTTAGGAAGACTATCTTAAAAACCATATAGAAAAACTATATGAGAAGAATTACCGGTTGATTTATGTGCCTAGAATGTGTATATCTTTGATGTATACGTGAATTGTTTTCCACTCCCAACACCTGGATCAAAAATCAACAAAGGAACACCGATTTAGGAAACATTATTATAGATTTACGAAAAGCCTTCCTAAATCATACACAACTAAAAACACTGAGAGTGGGGAAAACTTTTAGAGAATCAATACTGGGACATTTATGTGGTCTTCGGGCATAGAATGTATTCCACGTTGATTCATAGATGAAATGTTTTCCACTCCCAACACATGGATCAAAAAATCAACACAAGAACATCGATTTAGGAAGCGTTATTATAGATTTAGGAAAAATCTTCCTAAATAATACACAACTAAAAACACTGAGAATGGGAAAAACTTTTAGAGAATCAATACCAATACATTTATATGGTCTTCAGGCATAGAATATGCTCCATGTTGATTCATAGATGAAATGTTCTCCACTCCCAACATCTAGATAAAAAAATCAACACAAGAACACTGGTTTAGGAATCGTTACTATAGATTTAGGAAAGTCTTCCTAAAATCATACAAAAAAAAACCTAAAACACTGAGAACGGGAAAAACTTTTAAAGAAGCAATACCGGGACATCTATATGGTTCCACTTTGATGCGTAGATGGAATGTTTTCCAGTTTCAACAACTGTATCAACACAGAAACATCGATTTAGGAAGCGCTATTATAGATTTAGGAATCATTACTATAGATTTAGGAAAGTCTTCCTAAAATCATACAAAAAAAACCTAAAACACTGAGAACGGGAAAAACTTTTAAAGAAGCAATACCGGGACATCTATATGGTTCCACTTTGATGCGTAGATGGAATGTTTTCCAGTTTCAACAACTGTATCAACACAGAAACATCGATTTAGGAAGCGTTATTATAGATTTAGGAAGCGTTATTATAGATTTAGGAAAGTCTTCATAAATCATAAAGAAAACGCCTAGACTAACCCTGAGAACGGGAAACACTTTTAGAGAAGCATTACCGGTTGATTTCTGTGAGAATCAGATCCATCTATGCGCCTTGAATGTTCTACAGTTAAAGTGACGATTGGTTGATACTACCAACATTCTCATAACAAATAAACATGTCTTTATCACACACCTGAATAACAAACAATGAAAAAAGTTGTAAAGTAAAGAAGAAATCAATTGTAAAGAGCACAAAATAGTAAAGTTCAAACAAAGTTTTAGAAATAATTTCTTACAGTGGCAAACAGGCGAATGAATTTTAGATATTCCTTAAGTTTATTGATAAAAGATTTAAGTTGGCGATCATTACGTATAAACACAGGAGGAGAATCCTTTATGAACACTTTCCATCTCGGTGGAAGTTCATAGCTAAGTCTAACTTCTTTATCTTCAATTCCAAAGTCTTCAATGACCATATGTAATAAATCATTGAATTTAACATCCTCATCAATCTCAGATAACGATGCTCTGTTATCAGAATCGACTAAAAATTTTCCACTCAGTAATTTTGTTTGACTTCCACTCTCCACATACAAATTAGAGATTCAACATTTGTCAGAAAAAAATACATCAGATTTATATTCAAAAACAGAGCATAAAATCTTAAGAGATAGAGTAAAAGCACACCCAAGAAACCAAAAAATAAGAAATCTTTATCTTTCATGAAACAAATCATGAATATGAACATAGAAGAAGGTACATTGCTAAACCCAAAACAAAGGACTATGATAATGATTATTGAGTCACACAATTTCAATTTCAGTCTTCAGAAAAAAGAAAACAGTAGTCATCAGTGAATTAATAACACTGAAAATAACGATCAAAAGTAAACAAAACTCTGTAATTTCAAATCAAACACTAACCAAAACTGAAATTTCTGAATCAACACTTAAAAACTCTGTAATTTCAAATCAACACTGAAATTTATGAATCAACACTTAAAAACTCTATAATTTCAAATCAACACTAACCAAAACTCTCAGTAGCATCTGAAAGTTTAAATCGGAGATACAATCGGAAATAAAAAATTGAAGAAAATGACCGGATGAAATAAAAAAATCAAAATTAATCAGAGATGAAAACGATCAAAATCTATCTCATCGTCACTGTCGTCACAAAAATCTCCTCCGTGAAAAGTGAATGTCAATCATAGTCACCGTCAGTGATCTTAAGTTGGCGAAAATCGTAATTTTAATTTTGGTGAATGAGATTTCTAATTCAAATAGTTATTTATAAGAAGGGGTAAAATAGACTTTTAACTGCAAAAATGCTAATTAAGGAACAAATGAAATAAGGTGCTAATTGTGATAAAAAAAAAATGAAGTAATGTTGTTTTAGATAATTTATTTATATTTTATCACAAAATTATATATCTCTTATATCTAAAAAGGGAGTTTTGGGGCTTCTCTTTGCTGTCTCCACTACATAAAAAACACAAGTTTAAGAACTTTAAGACTGCCATGTGGCACTTTTAAAATATAGATATGTGTTTTAGTGTTAAAAAGGCCATTTAGGGGAAAAAAACAAACCATTCAACTCTCTTTTGAAACGTCCAATATCAAATTTACGGCCATCCTTCTTCCATCGCCAATCTTGATGTCTACTATCCTCTTCAAGCGGGTCCCAAACAAGGTATCTCATTCTCTCCTTTTATTGTAACTTCAACTGTTTTCTTAGCTAGAGTTTAATCATTTCTTTCAATCACGGCTGGTATCTTTCATACCTCTTTGAACACATCTCTTATATAAGAGATCCTCCTCCCCCACCTTTTTGTTATATTAATCTCAGAGAATTGAAACTGTGCATCCTACTTCTTAATATCGTCTCTTCCACCGGTTGGGCTCTTCTCTTATCGATATTGATTTCTATGACCATTTAATTCTATCAATTTTGAATACAAAAACCAAATCAGATTCTTTTTTTATGATTTAGCATCTTCCACGCTCGCACGAAACCTACTTTATATCTCTGGCACTTTGAAGAATAAGACAACAAAATCACGGGCGATGGACGTTTGATTCAACTATATCGTCAATGTTTGGTAAGAATATAATATATGGTTGAGGTTTGGTTAGATTTTGGTTATTTTTGTTTTGTTGTGTGTCAATCCAAATCTTTTCAATGGAGAATTCTCTTTTCTCCAGGAATTGGCAGAGCCGGTAAGATGATGACCATCTGGGTAAATTTCCACCTTGAGTTTTTATTATTCAGAATTTTGAATGTTTCTCTTTATATTTTAAAATTTGATAAAGCGTAATATTTGATATTTGTTGGACTAAGAAGTCATATGATGTCTCTCCATTGAGATATCTGATTGTCTCCCTCCCATTCAGGAAAAATCTTTTGGTGTGTCCATCGTAATACTCTCAGGATATGATTGCTCTTTAGGATTAACTGTCTCACGCTATTGACTTGGTTTCATGTTCATTTTTTTTGTTTATCAAAGCAATTCAGGAATGTTGTCTATGTTTTGTGGTTCCTCTATTTTTTGCAATTTACAGTGAGAGCAAACTAATTGATTGTAGCACACGGAGCAATACAAGTCCTCAAGCAACCAAATGCACCAACACGGTGTTCATGTGTTCATTTTCTCAACAGCTCAATTAATTTCATTGATCTGCATCCATCATGAATGGTTCTGAATTCTCTCCACCGAAATTCATTTAAATTTCTTATGTTTACAGATTTTAGACATGGGTTTGTAGTGATTTTTTAAATGGAAGCGTTTGATTGAAGAAAGAAGAATGAGAGTTGATTTGTGTTTTTCCTAATGATTTGATCGAATATGCCTCTGTTCATTCCTAGAACCATTGCAGCTCTGTTTTATGGTTTACCAAGGTTTTTTGTTTACGTGAAACAAATTTTTTCTGACTTGTTTCTCAGTCTTTTCTCGGCAGATATCAAGGTAATAATTCATTTATAGTATTCTCAAATTAGTAAAGGTAAAAAAGCCAGACCAGCCTGTCGCACACCAGGAATTCGAAGCTTGTGAAATCAAAGGTGCCTCTCTCATCTATAGCTAAAACTAATGTCTCATACTGCATATTTCTTCATTGTGAATTGCTTACATTTAATGATCTTTATAATTATCCATATTGTGATGATCAAAAGTCCACCTAAAATTTCATTTGATTGTATTTGTTAAGTTGGTTCATATGATTAAAATATCTCTGTTGTCTCACATAATTTACAAGTCTAATTTGTGTGTTCAAACTCTTTTGTTAGTAGGTTGAATCAGTATAAGCTAAAACAGTCTACACGATCTCTAACCATTGGACTAGAAGCTTACAATTGCATCCAGGCTATGTGAGTAATAGATCTTTAATATATATATATATATGAACTTTTAGTTAAGTCTCTAGAATTCTCTTGAATGTAAAATATTAATAATTTTTGGGTTCTTTTGACGATCTGGCTTTATGACTTGCGTATCACCAGGATGATCAAGTTTAAATCTTTTTATTTCCTCTTAGATTGACCGATATACCGTTATAGCTCAAGCCAGGTAAATTTGTCTACTTTGAGGTTCTTTATGATAAGTTCTACATTGATTTTGATATTGGAGCTGAGTATAGTTTCTGCATTATTTTAATTTGAAAATCTTAGGGTCAAGGTGCATTTTCTATCAGGCTGAACCATTTAATCAGATGTAATTTTGCCTAAAGGTGAGGAACTATTGTTATCATAATACATTGCTATGAGAAAATGCTGTCTTTTTTTGGGTTTGTTATCTATAAATTTATGTTTATGTTGCAAATCAGCAGGGTGAAACCATGAATTTCAAGCAACATGGTTTGTGGACAGGCGAAGAAATTACTGGATACCTTTTGAAACAAATTAGTATGAATAATTCTTTATGAAAGGAAAAGTTATGAAGATCATATTATAGCATTACTGCTTCGAATGGTATCAATAGCTTTGTTACTGTTATATTTGTCTTAGTAAAGAGTTCATAATCTTCTGAAACCAGTTCCAATTACAATTGACAGATTTAACAATTCAAGCTTCAACTATAAAATAAAAGACAAAATCAGCAATTCCAAAGTAAGTTCTATAAGTAAATCATACTGGCATAACATACTGAACAACCATTTTCCAAAGAATGAAAGAATTACATCTACGAATGTTTACTTCTGGTGGTGCTTGATTTAATGATTTGCTTCTTGACTGTGGTCCCATATTGTTTTGTACCCATATGAGACCCTTCTAAGTAATCACAAAGTTTATTAAGGTTGAAGATTGTTAAGAGCAAAACCATTACATTGGACATTATGTTTAAAGATTGCAGAAGATGTAGTTTAAGGCTTATATTACACCCACCAATCATCATCACCATTAGTCCATGGAAACATAAAATCCACTAACATCCTCCTCGGACAAAACTTTGAAGCCTGTTTAACAGATTACTGCCTCAGTGTCTTTAGAGTGTATTGTTGAATCATACATAATTGAATGGCAGACTAATTAAGAAACATACAAAGAGGAATAATCATACAACTTCATATTTCAAGGGGTAAGTATGAACAAGCTTAATAGAGTATGTGATTTTGACGTCAAAAAAAATAAAATAAAAACTATATAAATAATGTAGTATCCCTCTGACCCAATACGTTGCAAAATTACAACGTCTTCAACTATGCGTTTAGCCTTTAGCTAAACGTCTTTCTCATGGTGTCTAAGCCACTCAATTCGGATTGTAAACCTGTGCATAGCCCTGGGCAAAAGTAACTGGATCCGAAAACCCGATACCCGAATGAGTACTCAACATATCCGAAGCATAACCATTAGACCCACTAAGGACTAGGGCCCATTAGACCCATTACTGATTAGTCTCATTAGAGACCCATTTGAAGAAGTGTCCCTTGAGTAACTCACGTGACACTCATGGTACTCAATTACTCACCTTTCACTAGACTCGAGACTCTCGAATGCGGCTACCCTCTTCACCTTCTTCATATCTGATTCCCAATTCTAATTTTTGGAGGCTCTAAATACTGGAATTTACTTCACAGATGAACAATCTGGAATCTCCAAACGTTTATTGCTCTGTTTATCCTCCTTCTGAGTCTGAGGCATCCACAAATCGATCTCAGGTGACTTACTAACTTAGAGCCTTATCTTATGTTCAATTTCGTTTAGAAGTATGTCAGTTAGTATATCTTAGATTCTTAGTGTATCTGGGAATTTTGTTGTTAGTTTAGATAATCTTAATTTTGCGGATTTACTTCGTCAATTGCTTGAGTTTCATCTTCTTAACATGTCGTTGAACTGTTACTTTAATTCTTCTAAGTTGCGAGTTTGAAATCTGGTTTTGATGTATATTGGATGAAGCTTTAAATCTAGGAATTGTTATTCAAATTTGTTAAATTCTATATGGAATATAGAGGTATTTTGTTATTAATTATGAGGTTGATTAAGTTTTTACTGGATTATATTTTGTAGAAGACTAGAATTATCATCTTCTTATCTCTTTGTGATTCTAAAAGACTGTGATGATGGATGTTCTTTGCGTAGAAACTTTGTTAGTTATCCTTTTCAAACAGATCTAACATGTGATCTTATTATTTATTTTCAGATGGATTCTTCAGCATCTCCTCCTGTAAATGCAGAAGTGGATGAAAACCAAGAACATGGTCAAGTTCCTCCTCCTAAGAGAAAAAGAAAAGCCAGGACGGGATCAAGTGGATGTACTTCTCAGCGAAAGAAGCCAAAGAAGCTTCTCAATACAAGGTCTAATGTCTGGGAGCATTTCACTAGGACCAAAGAGAATCGTGATAAGTGCCTATGTAAGCCCAACATCATCAGGGACTTCAAATCTGGAGAAGCATTTTGAAGTGTTGTCAACCACATCAGAGAGGGCTAGAGACTCAAAAACAGAATAAAAGTGGTCAAAATCAAGGTATGATTACTACTGATGGAAGTGTGACTAGTGGTAAAGTTTGTGAGGCTACTTTCAGAGAGGCTGCGAATGAGATGCTTGTTATTGGAGAATTGCCGCTTGCTTTTATTGAAAGTGTTGCTTGGAAGCACTTCTGCAACAAAGTGCACTTATACACACCTCATTCAAAAAGAACAGCAACAAGAGAAATTGTTGAGATGTACGTTAAGAGGAAAGCAGCTTTGAAGACTTGGTTTTTAGTTAACAAAAAAAAAGTCTCTCTTACAACAGACATTTGGATTTCCCAAACTACAGGTAATGTTTCTTGATTCTTCTTAGTTATTTGATCATGTTAGAATGTTAGTTAGTTACTTGTTTGTGTCTATATGTTAATTTTTGTATTTATCTATTCAACAGGTGCGAGTTATATGGTGATCACAATGCATTTCATTTATGAATCTTGGAAGTTACAGAAGTTTATCATCGGATTTAAGTACGTCACAGATCACAAAGGTCAGACAATCTCAACTGTTCTTCTAGACTTTTTAGCTGAGTGGGGTATAGAGAAACTGTTTTGCATTACTGTAGTCAATGCAACTGCCAATACTTCAGCACTCAAGAAGTTTCAGAGGAGTTTCTCATCACAGTCTAGTGATTCTTTGGTGTTAAATGGGGAATTTATGCACGTTAGATGCTGTGCTCATATCATAAACTTGATTGTCAAAGATGGTTTGGCCAAGATAGATGATAATGTGTCTGCAATAAGAAATGCAGTTTCTTATGTTAGATCATCTACTACTAGATTACGGTCCTTTGAACTTAGGGTTGATTAGGGAAAGATGACAAGGGGTAGTTTGCCATTGGATGTCAAAACAAGATGGAACTCAACGTATTTGATGTTGACTAAGGCACTAAAGTACAACTTGGCATTCGACAAGATGGAGGCTGAAGACAAGTTATACAATGATTATTTCTTGGAGATCGATAGTGGTGGGATTGAAAGGGTTAGGCCTCCTTCTAGAACTGATTGGGCTGCAGTTGAGAGGTTAAATAAGTTGTTGGCCATGTTCTACAAGTCAACATTGGTTGTGTCAGCTTCTACAAGTCTGAATTCGTACTCCATCCACTCTTACCTCTCTTATTTGTAGCAGATATCATGAGAAGAAGGATGGATTGAAAGCAAAACAGATCGTAGATTTAGTAAGAATGGGCCATGGTGTTCAAATCAAATACAAGAAAGCTTGGAGAACCAAAGAAATAACTGAGACTTTGGTTAGAGGAACTGCTGAAGATAGTTATCGTAGTCTTGTGAAATGGTTGTTCAAGGTCCAAGAGAACAATATAAGATCTAAAGTATTCCTAGAGATGGACATTAGCCCAAAGTTTAAGTATGCTTTTCTTGCATTGGGGCAATCATTGAGAGAGTTTCAAGATATGAGGAGAGTGATTGTTATTGACGGTACATTTCTCAAATCTAAGTTCAAATGAATTCTTTTAGGAGCTTCTGCGCAAGACGGGGACTTGCACATTTATCCTTTAGCTTTTGCGATTGTAGATTAAGAAAATGAGGATTCATGGACACGGTTTTTACAAGATTTGAAAATTGTTATCCCAGATGCAAAATATTTAGTTTTTTTTGTGTCTGATCGTGCTCAGTCAATAGCTAGCAGTTTATCAAAAGTCTATCCTCTTGCACATCATGGAGTTTGTAGAATTCACTTTCTCAAAAATGTGAAATCTCAGTTTGGAAAAAAGGTTTGACCGAATCTGTAAAAGATGCAGCTATTGCTTATACACGGTTTGAGTTCAATGAGATTTTCTCCATTATTAAGAGCTTGCTAGATATTTGGAGGAAGCAGATTTTGCTAAGTGGGCTAGGTGTTATGTGCCAGCCAACATATACAACATTATGACCACAAACATAGCTGAGTCACTGAATTCAATGTTAAACATGCTAAGGGAGATGCCGGTTATATCTTTGCTTGAAACGATAAGGTTGACCCTCTCAAACTTGTTTTATGAGTGTAGGGAAAAGGCTTCCAAATTCGATAAGTATGCTACACCTAACATAACATATATTATTGCTGGAAGGTTTGAAGAGGCAATGGTTCTTGATGTATACCAAGTGGATGAATTTGAGTTCGAGGTCAAAGACAACACCCACAAGTACGTAGTTCATTTGCAGAACAAGCACTGCAGTTGCAATTTATTTAACATAGATAGAATCCCTTGTGTACACGCAATAGCTGCTGCTAAATGTTTAAAGATGGATGAATACAAGCTTGTGAATCATTTTTATATAAATGAATCATGGGTTAAAGCTAATTCCGAGAGAATACATCCTTGTGGTGATTTATCGACGTGCTCTTATCCTGAAGTGGTAGCTGATTGGGTTTGTGGTCCCCCAAACACGAAAGTGAGTAGTGGAAGACCACCTAAGAAGAGGAAGAGATCGGCTGGGGAATTTGGTGTGCATGGTTCAAAGTCTGAAGGACATAAGTGCAGTAAATGTGCCATAGGAGGACACAACAAGAGCACATGCAGGAACCGGATATGATGTGGCATATTTCTTTATTTTATGAAGCATTTGCATTGTTTTAGGAACCCTTTTCTAATATACTGTATTACCAATTTTAAAACTCAACATTACATGTTCTTTTTGTGTTTTTGCCTTTGTTGGATGGTTAACCATAACCTTTTTGCTTCAAAGTTTTGTTTATCTTTTGTTCCCATTTTATCATAATCTATTCTAAACTTCTTCAGATCATTCCTAAATATTTCCTAAACTACTTAAGATCTTTCCCAAATCTATCGTAAAGCATCAACAAATCATTCTCAAATTTTGTTCTCAACTTCTTCATAGCATTTTCAATTGTTTCATAAACCACTAAAGTTTATATAGTCAAATTCATACATAAGCTCAATTCATTGTTTTAGGCCCATTTTTTGATAAATCAGAAACATGTCTTAGTGTTTAGGAAGTCATTCCTATACAGCTACATCTGCTTCCAAAACCATTCATAAATGTCTGTAAATATTTAGGAATCATTTCCAAATATTTTCTAAACCAATACAAATAATTTCAATGATGATTCCTAAACAACTTATGTATAACCCGCAATGTTTGATAAGAATGGATGTTCCTTCTTTATAGTTATAGTTTTTTTAGAGATCCATTCGCTTAATTTGTTTTAATCATAAAATCTTTTCACTTCATTTGTTTGTTTCTTTGTTTTTTGGATGTTTTTAGGAAGCACTTTTTAATGTTTAGCAACCCTTTCCTAAAACGTTTTTTTAAACAATCAAATATAAACCAGCAAAATAAATAGCAAAATTTAACAGAAAAAATAAACCATTGCTCAAAGGAAATACCATGTTCAAAAATTCAACAAACCAACATTTGAAATTTAAATAACCAAATTTAACCAAACAAAATACCATGTTCAAAAATAAACTGTAGTTCAAAGGGAAAAAAACATAATTGAAAACAGAGATAGAAGATCAGATCTTCAGTTGAGAGAGTTGCAGTGGTCTCGGAGAATGAAGGACATAGGCCAGGTCTTGTCCAACCCGAACCTTGTCCAATTATTCGGTTCCGCTTCGTGCCTGCGGATCTCACTCTCCACCCTCCGAAAATCCAGAACCATATTCTGGTGCTTCGTCACTAACTTGTCGTGGCGCTCAGTAATCTGTGAAAAAAGAGAATCCAAACCAAAAAGTGATTTAGGAAGGCTTTCCTAATTCTATGCATCTACTCATTCAAATCAAAACTTATTTTCCTTATTCTACTCATTTTTTGATTTGATTATAAACAAAAAAACCAACATCTATGTGATACAAGAACATCCTAAATTTAGATATTTCTATATACCTACTCGTTCCTAACTAACTTCATATACTTCCCAAATATCTACAGATATAAAGCGAACATAGTTGACAGTTTACCTTTTGGACGAACTCCTTAACCGAGCTTTTTTCTTGTTGTGGCAGCGTATCCATCCACTCAGTCGGAGGGTTAACTTTGTCAGGGATGACAAAACGAGGCTCTGCCTCGAAATCCGGCAAAGGATTTTTTCCATCAGGATCGCTCGGGAAATGGAGTTCGACTTGCAAGGAGAGATTGATCCATAGTTTGAGCATCAATCTCCCCATGCAAGTCAGTTCTGAAACGAATTCTGAAGTCGTTCTGGAACAGCGAGGGGATGATATGGTTGGAGATGGTGGGGTTTGAGATCTGGAAGGAGATAAATTGGAAGGGCTCGACATTGTATCATTTTTAGAGAGAATATGAAAAGTTTTTGGTGATGAATAGATAGTAAAGAGAGCGTGTACATATACATATATATAGAATCGGAAAGTTGCAACTCTTCAACTAATGCTTCATTTAGTGCACCAGTTATATTTCCAAGGAAGTTTAAAATCAAATTATTATTAAAACCCACAATAATTGGGCTATAAAATCCAATGTAAATATAACTCAAATTCATAAATAAGCCTGATTCATTGTTTTAGGCCCACTTTTCATAAATCGGAAACATGTCTTAGTGTTTAAGAATCCATTGCTAAACAGCTACAGATGCTTCCGAAATATGTGTAAATGTTTCCTAAATACTTTCATAAACTCTAAAATTCAAAAAGATAAGTAACAGTCATAAAACATGTTTTTAGTAACAAAAAAAATGATAATATAAGTTTCTTAGACCGTGATAACACAAAAGTCATCAAATAACGTAAAACAACTTAATAACAAAGTAAAGTGATAACATAGGTTTCATATAAACAAAAGTGATAACTACATTGTCAAAATGATCATTAAAAAAAATTCAACCTTCCCTAAAAAAATCAAATATATCGTATGCTAAACCACTCCTTAAATCGTGAATAACTGCATCAGAGATCTTTGAGAAATCTCCTATCATCAAGGAGTGACACTGGATCTTTTTTAGCACAAAGATCCCACAGTTTGATTTTGTGTTTGACTTCGGGCTTTCTTCACATTCATGCACAATCTTGAATGGGGCAATGTTCTTTATTGGATTCAAGTTCTCAGCGATAGAGATGATAGGAGGTATCATCTCTGCACAATGTAATTATGATCACATATATTATCATAGTTTTAGAAACTTATTCAAGTAAAGTTTTCAAGTATTTTGTTACCTGAAATTTTTATAACAGTTTCCAATACTTTTCATTTGTTCTCTTGTGGATGGTTGCAAGCGAAAGATTATATTGTTCTGTTCTTCACGTTTATCCCAATTCATATCCAGTGTTTACCAAGCTTAGTAACTCCATAAATGACATCCACATCGGTCTTCCAATTCTTTTTTGGATAAAATTCTCCTCTTGCAACTTCAATCACAGAGTTCGGGAATTTTTTTTTAGTACGCCCATTCTTAAAACTGTTGTAGGATTTCAACAACTCGTTGAAGACGTTGGATGTGCAGAATGAAGCTTTTGGGAACCAGTTGTTGTGGAAGTATGATGCATGTATTTGACGAAGAGAATTAAAATACATCATTGCTACGTCTGCTTCACGCATTTATATATTTTAAGAAAGAAGAAGTTAATAAATCAACCGCGTATGCTTTCCTAAATCATTACAACTGCTTCCCAAATCATTCCTAATTCAAGACTTCTGTTTCCTAAATCATTTCCAAATATTTACAGCTGCTTCCCAAATCATTCCTAAATCAAGACTTGTGTTTCCTAAATCATTTCCAAATATCTACAGCTGCTTCCCAAATCATTCATAAATCAACACTTATTCTTCCTAAATTATTCAAAAATCACTACACATGCTTCCCGATTCATTTCCTAATTCACCACTTATGCTTCCTGAATCACTACACATGTTTTGAACTTCAATATAGATGAGCTTTCTTACCCTTTCGCTGACATGTTTGTTCGCATCATCCAGTTTGGTGAACCACGCCGAGTTAGTTTCAATGCAACCAATCATGTGTTTAGTCAATTTAATTTGGTTAGTTTGCATATTTTATAACAAAACATTAAGTATAAACGCAAGATGACTATAGATAAGTATACACTTACATTAGAGTCTTCTCTCTTAACAATTGGTAAAATTTGTTTGTTTTGACTAAATATTGGCTACTTAAACGGATCCAGAAGCGGATTTGGTTCAGGTATTTTGGTTAGTGCTGGGTTTAGAGGAGCTTTTTATGGAGTTCTGACTGTTCCAGGTTTTCCCGGATTGCGTTTGCTCCTCCTTAGAAAATACCATAAAGGTTTTTTTTGTTGATGCAACCCTCATCTTTTTATGTGGATGGTCATCTTCTTCATATGTTCTCTTCATCTTCAGTTTCTCATGTACATACTCACCCTGAATCTTTTCTTCCAACTGAAACAACCTATTTTTCGTAAGAAGCAATAAGACAAGACAGAATATCAGCTCTATAATAAGTACAGTTGCTTACCAAATCATTCCTAGATCAACACTTATGCTTCCTAAATCATTCCCAAATCACTACAGATGCTTCCCAAATAATTTCTAAATCAACTCTTATGCTTCCTAAATAATTTCTGATGCTTCCTAAATACATTTCTACCAAATCGCAGCAGCAAGAAATTGGAATATTCTTTGTAAGAGCAGGCAATGAGACAATAGAGAGACAGATAATTACATGAACATCCGCTGGAGGATCCCATGCACCGTTCACCCATTCTCTATAGATCCTTATGTTCTTAATGTTGAACTCAAGTACCTCAGCCGTATGCTCTATGTTGACTGAAATATTTGATCTCGTTTGAAAGACTTTTATAAATCATGCACACCAATGATCGATATGGTACACTTCTACCTTTTGTTTTAGATCTAAAATTAAGTGTGTGTCAATAGGTTCGTCTGGTTGAGGAAATGGAGGCGGATGAGGACGTATCTTAATCTCTGGGACACTTTCCATCTGCTTGGTCGTTTTGCTGGTGTACAAATCTGAGTACTCCACAACAAACATCCTTAATCCATATCTTAATCTCTCTTGCTTCACTTTTGCTACATACCACTTCCCATCAGGATATGCTATCTCCACGCTAGAACCGGGTAGCAAGTGTTGTGGTTCCTCTGTGATATCAATCTGTATCCACATAAACGTGTTAGGAACTACTGATATATATATATATATATATATATATATATATATATATATATATATATATATATATATATATTTATCCAATTCTGGGATTTAATATATCTTTGATTGTGAGGATCTAAGCGATTATAAAGCTATAGCAGCATCCTCTGTCTCCTCTTCCTCCTATGAGTCCGGTATTCTCTGATATTGCTCTACCTCTTCCATCACTGTATCATCAGCAGTATCCTTATCTGCATCAGCAGCAGCATGCATTTCTTCATCTCTCTGACTCTTCTCTGTATCAGCAGCAGTAGCCGCCTTGTCTATTCCACTCTGAGTGTTCTCTGTATCAGTAGTAGAAGTAGCAGTCTTGTCCTTTTCGCTATGATTCTTCTCTGTATCAGCAGCAACAACCTTGTCCTTCTGAGTCTGCTTTACCGCCTCATTCTTCCGAGGATCTAAGTGGTTGTGTGACAACAGGATCACAACTCTACAAAATGGTTATCTTTGTTAGGAACATTGAATACAAATTTAGTAAAGCCTTCTTAAACTATTAAACGACAGATAATGTCAGCTGTACCTCAACATTTTTTTTCTGTGGTGCTTGTTGGTTGTGTCATAGCTGGAGTCAGAGGTGGTGTCACAAATGGAGTTAGAGGTTGTGTACCATCTTTGTCTCTACCACTGCTTGATTATTGTGTCCCAGCAGGAGTCAAAGGTTACGTATCATCCCTATCACTCTGGAAAATAATTCATCTTTTATGTATATTTAACTATAATTTAGGAAGACCTTTCCTAAACTATTAAAATATAAAAGCAACCAAAGAATATTAATTCAGCAGTTAAAAAGACTTCATTTGTTAGCCCTTGTGTTGCCTCAGCACTCTCTTTTTGGTTTATCTCCTCTGTTGTTGTACATTGACTTTTTCCATCTGCAAAAAACAACAAATAGTAACTTTTTATATTTTCCTTCTTCTTGAGATTTGTAAACATCAAAACATCATCAGAAAAGTGTCTTACATTATCGTTTTGCTCTTCCAGTCGAGCTTTCTTTTCGTTCTTCTTTTCTTTTCTCGAGTCTCGGGTAATCTGTAAACAATAACTCACCAGTCCAAAGTTGATAAATATTTCTAAATTACTTTTCATACTTATGAAGACAATACCTCATTAATCAAATCATCTAATCCAAAGTCAAATTATTCTTGAAGCACTTTGTCACTCTTGGGTGAAGTCCTCTGATGACATGAATCTTCTTGAATCCCTTTGGCACTCTCGGGTAAAGGCCTCTCATGACATGAATCTTCTTGAATTCTTTTGTCAATCTTGGTAGAAGAACTCAAACGACATGAATCTTCATTGTCACTCTCGTGTGAAGGATTCCTATAAAATGTATCATCATTATTCTCATTGTCACTCTCCTGGGCCATGTTCTCTCGTGTCGAGTAACTCTCATCAGATACATCTTTCGGATGACAAGGTACAAACACAGGTGTTCTCTGACCATCACTTTGGGACGTTTGACGACTTTTTTCATTAATCCCCAGCTTCTTCTCAATTTCTGACAACCTATCTTTGATAATCTTGTTGCCATCCTCAACTCTCTTTACAGCTTTATTACCATCCTCAACCATCTTAATGAGGATTTTCAGTTTCAAATCCACAGAGCCTCTTGAAGAAGAGGCTGTGTCAGCGGCTTTTCTTTTTTTTTTCTGAAAACGGATAGCACAGACTTTGTTTCCCTATTTCTTCTAATGCTTCATCGCAATCCAACTTCTTATTTCCCACTGTTGAACTGTTATCTTTAAGCCCTGCTCCACAAACCCTAGTAATGTGTCAACATCTTCATCGATGTTGTCTTCCATAGTAATGTTGTCTTCAACATCGTCAGGTATCTTTGGAAGAATGCATGCTACATGTAGCTGCAAAACAGATAAATAAAACAATATGAGCTACAGATCATATTACTTTAACTCCAGTTCATTCCCAAACCTTTCCTAAACTAATCCAGTTCATTCCTAAATATTTCCTAATCTTCTGGATATCATTCGTAAATGTTTCCTAAACTACTTAATATCATTCTCAAATCTATTCTCAAACACTACGAAATCATTATCATAAAGTTTAAGGAAAATTACTTACATCATTTTTTGCTTCTAAGTATAAAAACTCTCCACCATGAGGGTTTTTCAGGTGCTTATACTTTTCACATAAGAAGGCTGTTGCTGGGACTGATTTGTCAATCGTAGAGAAAGCTGACTGAAGCATTGGTATGGATTCTAGAATTAATCCACAAGTGTAGTGCAAGTGGGAACCCATGAATGTCGGTCAAACCTTTTGAAAACTTCTCCTGTGTTATTTTGTCTACTGAATCTAATAGAAGCTCATAAGCATCTTTTCCCCACGAATGCTTCATCATGGACTCCAGATTGGTCGCTTTTTCTAAGTATTCTCTTGGATACTTGGCTGCTGAATATCTATGCAGGTAGATGTTTCCGATTAGCAGCAGCATCCCAAGACATAATTTCATATGAAACCCTAAGAGCTCTTAACATTATATCAATGATGTCTTGTGATGTGTGATTATCCTTCTCCAATACATTCCAGTTCCAGTGTTCGCATTCTCCATCCTCTTCATTCTCTTCCATCCATTCTTTGCATTTCAGACCAGTAACCATATGAAATTCTCTACTAAAGAATCTCATTGGTTTTCCACCTAAATGAAACAATAGCTCTTTATCCTTCTTGGTCACCAGTTTTCTGGTCAGTATTGATAACATCGTATTTTGACTCGTTTTTACTATGGTTTTCATATTTTTTTAAGGGAGATTTGGTATGATTTCAAAGCTAAATAGGCTAATATCAAGAATTGTTAGTGTCAAAGAGGTTTTACAGGTTTTATGAGAATATGGATCAAAAAGGAGCAAAGACCCGTTTTGAGGCAGTTTCAAAGCATCAGAAATTTGACAACATTTGAAGACCTTCCTGTGAACCAAAATTGGAGTTCTCTATATCATTGGAAATCTTGAAGAGTCAAAATTCGTATGGGACAAGAATCAAAGAAATTCATTCAGCCGTTTGGAAGATGCATTCCAGAAGATGAAGCTATGTCAAACCAGCGCCAAAGCACCAAATTAAACCTCGATCACTAAGCTTGTGACCGAGGCCAGCCTCCTTCACCGTCTTAGAAGCTTGGCCCATCACTAGGCTCGGCCCATTGCCTCCACACTCATTAAGATGACGAGTCTGCCCTTCCTAAACCTTAGAAGCCAATCTCTTGCGCCCCAAGACCTATATATACAAGTTTATGAAGCTAGGGTTTTGTGTGCCTCATCAAAGTTTCAAACCACCACCTAATTTCACCACAGAAATCCTAGAAGGTCCATCACCACCTCAAGAAGCCGACGCCGCCACCAAGGAGCCGCAAAAGCAACTTGATCTCGCTGAAGCTTTGAAGTTCCACCATCTCTTTCTCTATTCTTTTGTAACTTTGTCAAAGGAGGAATCCTTACATCTTGTTATTTTCGGATCTAAAGAAGTAATCTTTAAACCTTTACCTTATTACATTAGATCTATGTTTTACTCTTTCATATCATCGATGACAACCTTGAGCATGGCCGAGTAGACTATCCAATTGGGTCTAAAGGGTCAGTCAATGGGGTGAGATGATAATTGTCTTTTGAGTGGCGAGTTTTATTGTATTTGAATATCCGTTTACACTGTATTTTGGTCTTATCTCATTCTTAATGCATATAGTTAGAGTCATGAAGTAGCTATTGATCTTAGGCCTCTAAGTAATTCGAACTGTTTGCTTAGTTTGTTGGAACCTAAATTTGATGAGTATCGCGTCATAACAAGCACATACCCCTTAGTTATGGAGTCTTATGGATTAGGATTGAACTTGATTTTAATGCTTTGAAACCTATGTTATTGCCTGCGATAATTGAGTAATAGGATTAGTGGATTTCAACCAGTTTTCTCTATGACAATAGGTTAGCCGAACTTTCGTGTTTCATAGTCCGAGACTTAGGAGTAGACATGCATTACATTGAACTTATTTCGAATAGACAGATCATTGAACCCTAGAGACCCCCTTAAGCGCCCAACATTCATCTCATATTGATTTACATTCATTTTATTTGCTTTGCGTGACACAAAACCCCTTTTTATTATTGAGTTCTAGCTTTACTTGTTCCTCTTGATTTTCAATACATCTTCTCTCTCTGTGGATTCGATATACCTTAAATAATACGATTGATTGCTGTGCACTTGCAGCCTATTCATTGTGTGGTCCCTTTGAGGAAAACTTTATACCCATCAAGTTTTTGGCGCCGTTGCTGGGGAGAGATTGCTCTGTCTGCAAATTTACGAACTAGAGTAATGTCTAGAAGATTGTGGTACTGATTTTCCTTTGTGATTTGCATTGTTTCAGGAGATCTTGAGGATGAACCTCGACGCTCTCCCAGAGAAGTTTCGCAACCTTACTCTTGCGCAGCTGTTGGCACAACACAACTCTATGGACGGAGACACCTCAGGACCACTCTCTAGCTCACATTCTGGAGCTTACCATGGCTACTCTCACCCATCTCGTGGCACACCTATGATGAGACACTCTGGATGTCCATCACTTTCTCGATCCTCTAGAGATCGCCCAATGAGACTATCTCATTCTTTTTGTCCACACTACTCGGACCGAATCTGTCCCTCTATGGATCATCACTTTGATTCAAGAGAAGTCATGAGAATTGAAGCATATGAAGGCTATGAAGCAACACTCTCAGATGCTTTCACTGATAAGATGATGAAGCTTATGCAACAATTCTCCTCTGAACAAAAGAAGCATCATGAAGAGCTTGACGCCAAGTTCATTAAGATGGGAACTGAATTTGATTCAAAGATTTTGGATCTAACCACCCACATTCAAAGATTGGAAAGCCAAGTTCAAGAAATCCAAATCCAAGGAATATTTAACAGAGTGGATATTGATGAGCATGGATCAAGATTCTATTGCATGAAGCGCAATATGGATCAGCTCGAAGAACACTTGGAGTGGAATATTGAAGCACTGCAACAAGGTTTCAACAATCTAAATGACTATGCGGAATGGCAGAATGAGCAAGACTACCTAAATCATGACAAAGAAGAAGAAGAAAGAGTTCTAAGGGAAGAACTCGCAGCCAAAGCTGAATCGGTGGAGTGGCCCGAGGATGAAGATTGCCACTATGAAGAATGTGATCACCTTACTAAAGAAGACACAAAAGAATATTTCCAGGAAAAGTTTTATGACCATGGAGATCCCTAGCGAAAACAATGAAGATGGAAATGCCTCACGAAGTCTAGTTGAATGTGACCACCATGCAGACCCTATACCACCCTCAGTCTATAATCTTGACCACAAGAAGCTCTATGTTTTGACAATAAGATGCCAAAGACGATATCCAACAAGTCAGTCCCGTAACTACACCCGTTCCAAAGCTTTGTCACAAAGAAGTCTACAAAAGGTTAAAGCAAGGAGAGTCGAGAGATCAACTATGCAACACCTTGCTACTCAAGAGAAGAATTCGGAGGAGCTTATAAAGAAGATCAACACTATAGAAAGAAGCGTGTGGGGACTTGGTAGCCGAGTGACAGAATTAACATGGAAATTGGAGGATCTGGCCCAAAAACACAACCAATAAAAGTGATAAAGGATTAAGATATCAGGATTCCAGGTCTAGAGAAGATCAGGAGCAGCCTCATACTCCTAATGAGGACATCCCAGTAAGTTCTGGAAGATGGTGTGATGATCTACATGACAAGCTAGAAGCACTAAGCAAGAATCTCGACACACTATTCTCCAAAGAGGTTGAACAAGAGGACGACGTGTGCAAGACCAAGAAACTTTGTCTTAGGACCGCGGATTCTTCTCATCTCTCATAAGAGAAAGACCAAGTCTGGCCAAGGACTTTAAACAAGGGCGCTTAGTGGGAGGCAACCCACTTTATAAGTTTTCTTTCCCTTTAATAGATTAGATTTCCTTTTGCTTTTGATTTTTGCATGTTTTATCTCAGGTATTCCACATTAACGGAAAAGAAAATACAAAAGAAGAAAATAGAAAAGCATAAAAAGAGAAGAGAATTGAGTTGGAGCCAACCTAGGTCACAAGGCCCGTAACCGAGGTCCCAAGGAGACCCAACCCCTGTCACGAAGCCTGTGACCGAGGTTCTGAGTTTGGCAACTCCGAAGTTCATGTTTCAAGTGGAAAGAAGATTTCACAAGTCTGGTCAGATTCATTTGGCCAATGCATGCAGAAGGCAACAGATTGATTTAACCTAAGATCAATGCTGAAAGTCCCCACAAAGCATAACTCACCTCTAACTTGAAGAAGGACAACATCAGGCCCATACCCCAGTCACAAGGCCCATGGCCGAGGTCCCATGAAGGCCACACCCCAGTCACAAAGCCAGTGACCGAGGTTTTCCGAGCAAAACCGCCGAGAGCCGATTTCCGGGTTCTAAGGAGATTTTGAAGAATTTTGTTGATCTGGTACGTTTCTGACCTTATGGAGGCTATTGGAGATAATTGCATCATCTTAGGAAGCTATGCAACCTTCCCCGACCTCATCAATTGAGTTTTACTAAGCCAAGGCCAAAGTTGAAAACCGGGCCGCGACTAGGTAAAAACCAAGCCTCATGAAGAATTTTCAAGTTCCACTCAACCAAACGATCAAGGATCAGGTACTCAACATCTTATGGGTATTCTAGGAGTAATGGTTGAGCCACTTTTTGGAAAAGGATTCATGGGAAGAAGATCATTCCACCTCAAGCTTCACGGTTGCATATTTCACTAAAGTTTAAGAATATTGAAATCTACTCAAGCAAAAGTTTTCCAACTTGACACACGCCTAAAGGATGACCCTTGGGAAGTTTTGGTCGAAGAAATTTCAGAAAAAGAGACTCAGAGAAGAAAAGAGCCAATCATCAAAACCGAGTCCGCAATCGGCGACCCGCGGCTAAGAATTTCACAAATCTTGGGCCATTTTGCTATTGGTTTGATGGATTGACACAAGATTCAATATCTAAGGATATGAGGATATTTGGGAAGTTATCATCAAAGAAAATGTAGCCATGATCGGGCTAGATTTTGAGATCCACCATTGGACCCTATTTTGAAGGTTACCTGGATTATGAGGGGGTGAAACTTCAATGGGACATCCAAATCTCGGATCCACAAGTAAGTATATATTCCTTTGGTACATTTTGAAGCATGGGATGATATATTGGCATGACAAGAAGAAGGAACAAGGAAGAAGAGGGCAGCCACAATCTATTCCGGGTTCTGAAGGACGGCCCCGGTCACAATGGCCGTGACCGAGGCGTGAAGGAGGGCCAGCCCCGGTCACGACTACTTGTGACCAATGTTTCTCACCCCAGTGCCTCCACGCCACTCCTCTTACACAACGTTACTTCACTGATCAATATCACGTTGCCAATCCGACCATAAGCATATTTGGAACATATCAGTCACCATGGGAAGATCTCAACCATGGCAACAATGACATCAAATAGATAACATCACCACCATCTCACCATCAACACCACTACCATTCTATCTTTATCTTTATTTTATTTACCTTTATTTATATTTTAGCATATCATTGATGGTTTTTAGGTTTTTGTCTCAGGAAAGATGCACTTAGAAGAGATCTTCACAACGAATTCAATGGACTAGAACCAAGTCCATGTGATGTTAAGTTTCAAAGGAAGAAACACCGGTTAGTCGCCCACATTCCGATTAACGTGACATTGTTCTTTAACCCAACTTTTCCTTATGATTTCCATCCTTTTTCTCCTTCTTGTTTTCCCACCGACGACGTTGTGATTTAAGTCTGGGGGGAAGGATGTTCATCCTTTACTGACACCTCTATTTTGTTGACCTAAGATCTTTTGCCACTTTTTACATCAATGATTATGCCTATTTAAGCGATTTTATCGAGTCAAAATTTTTTATTGAGTCAAAATTGTTAGGGAACAAAAACCTTGATCTATTGGATTGTTTGGACTGGTGATTACTCTAATGACTCACAGCTTGGCCGAGGTTCCGTTTGGGAAAGACCGTAGGAGCATTCAACATTCCCCAAAAGCTTATTTTTGTTGGAAATTAGGGGTAAACCAAAGTCGTCTCTAAAGCTATTTGAACCTAACTTGACATTCAATTTCTTCCTCAGGGATTGTCACTCATTGGACATAGACCTATTCGAACCATACAAGGCCACGCAATTTTCCACCAAACATACAACTACCTCTCTTCTTCTTCGCAAGCTCGGAAAAACAGAAAAGCAAGAAAAACAGAAAAGAAGGAAAGGAAAGGAGAAACAAATCAAAGAAATAAGCCCAAGTGACCCAAGGGATGATGCGTAAACCCTTGTATCTTTTGCGACCTCATGGAAGGATTTTGTTGTAAGGGAAACATTAAGAGTCAAAGCGGCCAAGGGATGATGCGTAGACCCGTGTATCCTTTGTGATTCCAGGGAGACTCGTCCGAAAGAAAACAAAAGAAAGAAAAAGAAGAAAGAAAGAAAAAGAAAGAAAGAAAAAGAAGAAAGAAAGAAAAAGAAAGAAAGAAAACGAAAGAAAGAAAAAGAAGAAGAAAAGGCGAAGCACCGGAAACAACAAAACTTGGTGGCTGTAAACATGATATCAAGGAACTTGGAACAAAAAGAGGAGAGGGAAAGTATGCTGGAGAAGGCCTTGGTAAGAAGAAGTTTCCCTGCCTTTAAGTCGATTTCCCTTTGGTAAGACTACCGTACCTTTCATTCCATTAATTTATGTAAAGAGATGACAATGGAATCCCAAAAACTCCTTTGGATTGGAGTAACTAAGGTTTGAAGATGATTATTTTGGTTAGTCTCGGACCATGTCCCTACGCCCAGTGACAAATGGTTTGAATTCCAGACATCCCCAACAAGCTAAGTGAGTTCCCGTGATTTTCAAACCTCTCTTCCATTCTATTTTGCTTGACGACAAGCACAGGTTTAAGTCTGGGGGAGTTGATAACATCGTATTTTGACCCATTTTTACTATGGCTTTCATATTGTTTTAAGAGATATTTGGTATGATTTCAAAGCTAAATAGGCTATTATCAAGTATTGTTAGTGTCAAAGAGGTTTTACAGGTTTTATGGGAATATAGATAAAAAAGGAGCAAAGACCCGTTTTGAGGCAGTTTCAAAGCATCAGAAGTTTGACAACATTTGAAGACCTTCATGTGAACCAAAATTGGGGTTCTCTATATCATTGGAAATATTGAAGAGTCAAAATTCGTATGGGACAAGAATCAAAGCAATCCATTCAGCCGTTTGGAAGATGCATCAGAAGTTTGACAACATTTGAGGACCTTACTGTGAACCAAAATTGGAGTTATCTATATCATTGGAAAGCTTCAAGAGTCAAGATTCGTATGGGACAAGAATCAAAGTAATCCATTCAGCCGTTTGGAAGATACATCCCAGAAGATGAAGCTATGTAAAACCAGCGCCTAAGCACCAAACCTCGGTCACTAAGCTCGTGACCCAGGCCAGGCCTCTTGGGCACCCCGGTCACTAATCTTGTGACCAAAGCCCGCCTCCTTCACCGCCTTAGACGCTTGGCCCATCACCAAGATCGGCCCATTGCCTCCACACTCACCAAAATGACGAGTCTGCCCTTCCTAAACCCTAGAAGCCAATCTCTTGCGCCCCAAGACCTATATATACAAGTTTATGAAGCTAGGGTTTCGTGTGCCTCATCAAAGTTTCAAACCACCACCTAAGTTCACCACAGAAACCCTAGAAGGTCCATCACCATCTCAAAAAGCCGACGCCGCCTCCAAGGAGCCGCAGAAGCAACTTGATCTCACTGAAGCTTTGAAGTTCCACCATCTCTTTCTCTATTCTTTTGTAACTTTGTCAAAGGAGAAGTCCTTACATCTTGTTATTTTCGGATCTAAAGAAGTAATCTCTAAACCTTTACCTTATTGCATTAGATCTATGTTTTACTCTTTCATATCATTGATGACAACCTTGAGCATGGCCGAGTAGACTCTCCTCTTGATTTGCAATACATCTTCTCTCTCTGTGGATTCGATATACTTTAAATACTAAGATTGATTGATGTGCACTTGCAGCCTATTCATTGTGTGGTCCCTTTGAGGAAAACTTTATACCCCATCTGCAATGGATAATCTTCCATGAGAGCATCATCTTTCCATTTGAATGAAACTTGAGAATCAGACCAAGAAAAGAGTTTTTTACTCACTGAAATTCTTCAAATCCCAGTATATTTTCTACTTGCTACAGGTAATCGAAACTGGAGAACTGGTTTATCTTTACACTCTTCCCACTTGGTTCTTGTCCCATTTTGAAACTAGTTCAGGGAGATTAATGAATTCAGCTGGTGTTGAATTTTCCATTTTTACTTTTCGTTTAACCTGTTACATGAAAAGAAAGAACATATTCAGTACTTATGCTTCCTAAACCACTACATATGCTTCATAAATCAATACAGACGCTTCCTAAATCAATACAGATGCTTCCTAAATCACTACAGATGCTTTCTAAATCAATGTAAATGCTTGTTAAATCAATACATATGCTTCCTAAATCAATACAAATGCTTCCTAAATACATTTCCACCAAATAGCAGCAGAAATAAATCAGAATATTCTTCTAAGAGCAGTCAATTTCTATAAAAATAAACTTTAGCACATACAAGTGACATTTTTAACTCTGTCAAAATTCTATAAAAACTCTATGACCATCCTAAAATACTACTAATCTTTCTCAAATTTTTCCTAAATAACTTCATATATTTTACAAATCTCTTAGTTCACAATTTGAATGCATCCCTACGCATACATTTAATTCACAGACATTCAAGTTACATTATGCCGAACACTTTATATGCATCATCCATTCTACACATTAATTCAAAATTGAACTTTTGTTTAACAACAGTCGATGATAGCCAAAACACAAAACACAAAATCAATTCAGTTTACAGAGAAAATCTCTAACATAAACATTCATCAACGAATACCTAAATCGATTAAAACAAAAAATCGAATAAAACATTCACAAAACAGAATATTGAACAAGTTCTAACAGCGACAATAATTGACAGCGGAGAAATAACAGAGACGAACGAAAAAATACCTTACAGCGACAAAACTGATGGCGGCGACGAGTGATTTACTTCACAGCTTCAACAGGTCGTTGGAGAATCACGGCGAGTTGATTTACTTCTGAGTGACGGCGACAACAATTCACGGCGGCGACACATGCTTTTAGGTCAGAGAATCGCAAAATCAGAGAAAGTGAGAGATGAATTTTTTGTGCTATTTTTGGAAAAATGTTTGGTTTTGTAAACGGAGGGTATGAAGACTTTAGCTCATTAATGAATGCTATTTCTGTCCAATTATCAGCGTGGGTACTTTTTTAGAAGGAAAACCTAAAATAGTGCTAAAATTGGGAATTGCCCTAAAATATAATTGTAAATAAAATTTCATATATATTTATAATAAATTAAAGATAACAAACTCTATTTTATATTTATGAATATATAGATTTTTTTTACTATTTTCTTAAGCTATAAAACATTATTAAGCAATAAAATATACAATTTTTTAATTAATACGATATATACATATATAATCTACAAATACTAAAATTTAAAATAAATTCTTGTAAAATATTATAAATAATTAACATTTTTTAATATATGAAACAAAAATTTTAAACTCAAGTATAATCACAGTAAAATACATATAATTCATCAATATACTAAAAACAAATATTTTTAAAATTGGGGGCCGTAAAATTATCTAAATATTTCGGGGTTTAAAGCCAATGCCTTTTTTGGCAAGGCATAGGCACGCCTCTGGTTAGATCGCAAGCAACATGCAATCATTTTAAAGCATAACAGGTGGAGTCAGAGGCAAGTGTAAGAATTAATTTTGTCTCTAGGGTTTTTGTGTAACTTTGTTTTAGTTTTTTTTACTTTTTTACAAACTCTTTCTATTGAAACTCAAATTCGGATTACAAGTTGAAGCCTATTTGCCAAGAGAGTACAAACTGCTAGCTACAGAATTAAACAAACAAGGCAAAAGTAAGATAGAACAATAATTTCTATTATGGATAAAAACAATAAACTTTTCTGTGAAAGCTTAAAAAATGATCAATTTTTAGTTCTTCGGCTATTAAAGGCGAGAGAACAAAACAGATAGCTCGTGAATTCTTCAAAACTCTTGAGCATTGAAAAAAAATCTGTGTCGGAGAAGGATGGTGTAAGGGGTTTTTGTCTAACTAAGAAGTTATGTTCATAGTGGGTTTTCAAAACTAATCTTAAGGAGAACTTCGAAGTAGTGTTTTCGGTTTAAAATGTGAACTCGCTAAATCATGTATGTTTTTTTTCTTTTAGTTATTTGATCTATTTAACACATATGTAATCACATAAATAATAATAATTTGGTGAGTTTCTGCTTTAAATATTACTTAAATACAGTAGGTAATGACTATTATTTTAAGAAAAATTGTCTTAAATACTACTAAATTATTTTTTCTTTCATAAATAGCACTAATTTAAAAAACTTTCATCTATACCACAAAATAACTACAAATTCCTTTAACCACGTAAATATTTTTAAGGTTTATGATTTACGGTTTAGGGTTTAAAAATCCTAAACCTTAAACTCCTACTTTTATCCCATAAAAACTTTACCCTAAATCTAAATTAGTGAACCCAAACTCAAAAATTTTAATTATAAAATTTACAAAATCAATTTTTGTGTTTGTGGTATTTTTTGGAAACTAAAACTTTTGGTGGTATTTTTGGAGCATTCGATTAATAGTGGTATGTTTGGAAACAAAACATAAAATTGTGGTATTTAAAGGAATTTCTCTTATTTTAATGATAAAAGAAGTGAAAATATATTTTAGTGATAAAATGAAAGTAATAAATGACTATATATTGCTTAGATATTTATTGAATATACTCTATTCGTAAAATAAAGTGAAGTAAAAATAGAGTTTAAAACTGATAAAAGAACACAAGTTAATGAAAATTAAAATTTTGAGGATAAACAACTAATACATTAAACAACAAAAAATTTCTAAGAATACAAAATATATATTTTATTAAGAAAACAATAATTAAATAGTTAGTTGTGATATATGAATTTTAATGTAATACTTTTGTTTTCCAACCAAACATTATATAAAATTAGAAACTTACTCCAGAATTGGTTGCCCAAACTGGAGGAAAATTGTTTACAAATGTAAATTCAAAAAACAAAACTCTTGAATATCGTGCTAAACAGTCCGCATGTGTATTATTCAGTCTTGGAAAACGAGAGATAGATAGCTCAGGTATGAATTCACGTAGCCGAGCAAGGTCTTCAAGGTGATTGGAGAAAGCAGGCCACTCTTCTGGAGATTGCACTATGGAAACAAGCTCTGCACAATCTGTTTCAAACACTTGACAATTTATTATTGCCGAGATGATAGAATTCACCGCACATAATAGTGCTTCTAATTCTGTATGCAGTGATGAAAGCATTTTCCGGATATACTTTGCGCCCATCAGTATTATGTATCCTCCCCCTGAAGACATCCAACCTAGGCCAGAGGTAGGATCAGATTACTTCCAAGATCCATCAATTCTACATCATATCAAAGAAGGAATTGTCTCCATCAACTCCATATTTACATTCTCTTCTATTCGGCTTATTTGTGCCTCCTCCCAGGTTAAATGATCTGTAAAAGCCTTGCTTAAAATATCCTGAGAATCGGTTTGTTTGCCTTTAAATAACTTTTTCTTTCTCACTTTCCACAAAAACCATATTAATATAATACTTTTGTTTTCCAACACAGAGTCGTAGATTAATTTCGCAGATTTTTTATTTTTTGGTGGCAAACTCGTAAATAAGTACCATTTTTCGAAAATTAATCTAATGTAGCATTAATTTATAATGACACTCTTGTAATTAGATTTTTCCTAACATATGATTTTAGGGGTATTTATGTGATTAAAAAAACTCATTTAACATTAATCTTTTCAAAGTTAAACTAGCAATTAACATCAAAAGTAAGGTTAATCTAGCTTTTCCCCCTTATTGAAATGAAAACAAA
This sequence comes from Cardamine flexuosa, assembly GCA_963555745.1. Taxonomy (NCBI): domain Eukaryota; kingdom Viridiplantae; phylum Streptophyta; class Magnoliopsida; order Brassicales; family Brassicaceae; genus Cardamine; species Cardamine flexuosa. The sequence continues at coordinate 21,216,997 of OY743219.1, forward strand.
CTAAGACACCTCTTTTTGAAATCACGTCAGATAGGCATGACAAGCAGCTCTTTTCCCCAGTTGAGTTGCCAATGAGAGGTTTTGATGGGGCTGTTACACTACTAAATCTGACACATGGGATTAAAAGCTAATGTGCATCTGTACACCAATCATGTAACACACTTCCTTCAACAGCACAAGCTTGTTATTGCGTACAAATACCCAGTGATTTTTGTAGATTAGAGAATGTATTCAGATCAATCGGTTTTGTAAAAATATCAGCCAATTGTTTCTCAGTGGGAACATGAAGAATTTCAACAATTTTACCTTCTACAAGTTCTCTAATAAAATGGTGCCTAATGTCAATGTGCTTGGTTCGAGAGTGTAAAACAGGATTTTTGGAAATATTAATAGCACTAGTGTTATCACAATGAACTAACAGGGTGGCAGAAGTCATACCATAGTCTTGAAGCATTTGCTTCATCCACAACAGTTGTGTACAACAACTTCCCATTGCAATATACTCAGATTCTGCGGTGAATAGTGAGACTGAGTTCTGTTTCTTGCTGTGCCATGCAATAAGGTTGTTCCCCATGAAGAAACATCCTCCAGTCGTACTTCGACAATCATCAAGATTTCCAGCCCAGTCAGCATCACAGAAACCTGCAAGATTTGGGTTAGTTTGCTTTGTGTAATATAACCCATGATCAATCGTACCTTTGACATATTTGAAGATTTGCTTGGCAGCGGCAATATGTGACATCTTAAGACATGCTTGATATCTGGCACATACTCCAACACTTTGACAGAGATCCGGTCTGCTGGCTGTGAGATACAACAGGCTTCCTATGATTGCCCTGAATAACGTTGGATCAACATCCACACCAGACTCATCTTTAGACATTTTACACGTAGTGCTCATAGGTGTCCTTGCTGCTTTGCTTGTTTGCATCTCAAATTTCTTGATAAGATTCTTAGCATATGTGCTTTGAGAGATGAATATGCCATGTTCAGACTGAGATATCTGCAATCCAAGAAAGTAACTCAACTCTCCTACCATGCTCATTTCAAATTCCTTGGTAATTGTTTGAACAAATTTGGTGACAAATTCTTTGCGTGTGCTTCCAAACACAATGTCATCCACATAAATTTGCACAATGAGAATATCAATTCCTGAGGTATGGATAAACAGTTTTTTTCAACACTTCCTCTCGTGAATCCATTGTTCAACAGAAACTGGGTGAGTCGTTCATACCATGCTCGAGGTGCATGTTTCAGTCTGTACAGTGCTTTGTTGAGTTTGTAGACATACTCTAGGTGATGTGGATCCTCAAATCCTTTTGGTTGAGACACGTAGACTTCCTCCTGGAGTACTCTATTAAGAAATGCACTTTTAACATCCATCTGGTATAATCGTATGTTGAGAACACACGCAATCCCAAGAAATAGTCGGATTGACTCAAGTCGTGCTACTCGAGCAAATGTCTCGTCAAAATCAATTCCTTCTACTTTGTGAGTAACCTTGTGCCACCAGACGTGCCTTGTTCCATGTCACATTACCCTCATCATCTATCTTATTTTTGAAGATCCATTTTGTTCCAACAATGTTGACATCTTTCGGTCTTGGTACGAGATCCCATACGTGAATTCGAGTGAATTGTTCAAGTTCTTCATGACACGCGCCATACAAGAAATCATCATCAAGTGCATCTGTAATAGTTTTAGGTTCTAGCATTGACACAAAGCATGAATGTTGCAGCATTTCTTGAAAGTTTAGTTGCACTCCACGAGTAGTCCTTTGATTGAGTTCACCAATGATGTCAGCTGAGGAGTAATTCTTGTGAACTTGAATCTGTTGAGGTGACTGAGTTACCTCTGTAGAGGTGTCCTGAGCCTCTTCTTCATCAACTAATCCTTCAAATTCAGTGGTTTCAGGTCCTTCCATTACAGGAGGTTCAACAGGCTCACCTTCAACTGGAATCAAAATTGATCTGCTCGTGTCATCGAACACAACATTCACTGCATCTCTAATTACTTTGGTTCTCTTGTTGTAGACCCTGTAAGCCACACTGTGAGTTGCATATCCCAGAAAAATCCCTTCATCACTGCGAGAATCAAACATACCCAGCTGATCTTTGTCATTTAGGATGTAACAGATACATCCAAATACATGAAAATAACTCAAATTGGGGCTCTTTCCCTTCCATACTTCATATGGAGTTATCTGGGTACCTGGCTTCAGATATACTCAATTTATGCTGGCTTCAGATATACTCGATTTATGATGTAACATGTCGTGCTGACAGCTTCAGCCCAGAATCTTTGTGACACATTGTTACCATAAATCATAGCCCGAGCCATTTCTTGGAGAGTTCTGTTTTTCCGTTCAACTACTCTGTTCTGTTGAGGAGTTCTTGGTGTTGAGTATTGATGTTGTATTCCCTGTTTTTGACAGAACTGTTCAAATTCAGCATTCTGAAACTCTCCTTCCATGATCACTTCTGATCTGAACAATATTTCTCTTCTTCTCATTTTGTACTTCCAATGCCAGTATCTTGAAAATTTCCACTGCTTCAGATTTTTCTCTTAGGAAACGAACCCATGTGTATCTTGAGAAGTCGTCAACCAACACAAACACATATCTCTTGCCATTCACGCTTTCAACTTGAACTGGACCCATTAGATCCATGTGAATCAGATCAAGAACATCCTTTTAACCAATATCTGGGATATTCTTATGGTTAACTTTGATATGTTTCCCCTTGTTGCAAGCTTCACACACAGCGTCTAGTTAGATAACTTTGGAACCCCACGTACAACTCCAGCTCTTATAATTTTGACCAAACTTTGAACATTCATGTGCCCAAGTTGTTTGTGCCACAGTTCTAATTCAGACCCAGCAGCTGACAAGCATGTATTAGACGATTTCCACATGTAACAGTTCTTCCCTGAGCGAACACCATACAGAACAGTATTTCCATTTTCATCAATCGCCTGACATTCAGTCTTGGTGAAGATCACTTTTAGTTCGTCATCACATAGTTGACTGACACTGATGAGGTTAGCTGTAAGTCCTTCAACATAGTACACATTTTCCAAGATTGGCTGATCATCACTGCTCATACATTATTTTCCTTTAATAGATCCTTTTGCACCATCACTAAAAGTAACTTTTCCACCAGAAATCTTTGTGTATGTCGACAGTCCACTGATATTACCAGTCATGTGACGCAAGCATCCACTGTCAAAATACCACGGATTGCATTCTTCTTTGACAGTTGAAGTGTAATCTACTTTAGCAGTGTCACTAACCTCCTCTTCTTCATCTTCGAGTTGAACAATGGTCAAGTGACATGTGAGATTGATTTCTTCAGCTGGTTCTTCATGATTATCACCAATTGAAACCTCTGTTGTTGATTCATCATTTCTTCTTTGTCTGTTGTAAAGATCATCCTTAGAGATCCAAACACTTCCAAATTTTAAAGGCTCCAAGAAGCATTTCTTTGATTTCCAGAGCTGTCTGATCAAGTCTTTGAATCAATAACAGAATCTTCTTATGTGTCCTGAATTCTTACAGTGAAAGCATTCATATGTTTATCTTCCTCTCTTGGATCTCGTCCAGGTTTTCTTCTTCTCAACATCATATTGAGTTACTGGTGTTTGTGAGCGTATCTCTTTTTCAACAGTGATAGCTTCTGAATCGAAACTATTTTTGCTCTTAACAAACTTGGTTTCTTTGACTGCCACTGCTAGAAACAGAGATGATTTACCTGGTTGATATCCAAGTCCAACAGCCTGTTTCCCAATTCTACCAACAGAGATAATTTCATCCAGATTCTTACCACCATTGTTGAGCATTCAAATCTTCTTGTGATTCTCATTGAGTTCCTTCTCCAAGCGTGTGGCTTTTTCTTGTTCCATTCTGCATTCTTCACTCAATGCTTTGAACTTTGATTCAAACCACTCCTTTTCTGTTGGTGGAAGTTTTTCACCAATCTTCTCAGCTTTACTTTCTTCTTCTAATAGGGTAACTTTTGCCACTAAAGTCAGCTTCTCTTGAGTGAGCTTAAGTTTATCGTTGCTCAGATTCACCCATCTGTCATACAGTTTCCTGTAATCATCTTTTGGGTCTAAATCATCATCATCAGATCCAGAGTCTGACTCACTCGAGCTGCCATCTTCTTTAGCACTGAAGGCCACATAGTTTAACATCTGTTCTTCTTCTTCACTGTCAGAATCTGAGTCACTGAGGCTTAGAAATGATTTGTCTCTTCCTTTTTTGCAAATTAGGACATTCAGGTCGAATTTGACTCATACCTTTGCACTCATGACATTTCAGTTCTTTACGTCTTGCCCATGGGCACTCAGTTTTGAGATGACCAACACCACCACACTCTAGGCATCGACTGTCACGTCATCTATCTGGTCTATCTTTGTCACTTCTGTTTGATGGAGTTCCTGGTTTTTCAGTTTCTGATCTTGACCAAAGACTGCTGTCTCTGGTCCTTCCTTTCTCTATTCGTTTCAAAGCTTTTCCAAAATTTCTGGCCAAAAGGATAATATTCTCCCGAATTTCCTTGATTTTGTCAGTTTTTTCTGTATCAGCCTTGAAAGCTATGCCTTTGTCACGACATTTCTGTTCTTCACCAACTTCCATCTCCTCAGATTTTAGCATTCCAATCAGATCTTCAAACTTAAGAGTATATGTGTTTCCACCAACTCTCATAACAGCCTTGTGAGCAGCATACTTGGGGGGCAAACAGCGAATCAGTTTTTTCACAAGTTTCTTTTCCTTGTACATCTTACCCAGATTCTTTGCTTCATTAGCAATGGCACTGAGCTTAGCACTGAACTGTGCAACAGGCTCATCAGGTTCCATCCTCATGTTCTCAAACTGAGTTGCAAGGTGATCAAGTCTTGTTCTCTTGACACTTGAATTCCCTTCTTGCGATTTTTGTAATATCTCCCATGCTTGTTTAGCAGAATCATAACCGCATATCAGTTTGAAATCATTTTTGTTAACAGCACCAAAAATATCGTTTAGCGCTCTTGCATTGAATTTGGATAAATTCTTTTCATCAGTAGTCCAATGAGACTTTGGTTTAGCGATCGTGGTTCCTTCTGCAGTTATCTGCTTGGGTACTTCCCATCCGTCTTCAACAGCTGTCCAAGCATCCTCACCTTGACCACGAATCAACTGCATCATGCGCACCTTCCATTCATCATAACTCTGTTCATCCAGTAGAACAGGTTTTTTTAATACCATTAAGTCTCCTGTTGACTGCATCATCTTTTCAAGATCTCAACTTGTATCAAGTTTGATAAACTTTGGTTGGTCACCTGCTCTGCTACCCAAACTCACTCACACAGCAACATCTATGTATCACTCGTTTTTTCACTCACCAAGAATCCTAAAAGCTTATAAGCAAAGATCCTAGATTTAATCTCTAAAAGCGTAAAGAGGCCAAATGACCTAACAATGCTTCATATAGGTCATTGATAAACTATTGATATCTATGCTTTAATCTCTATGCTTCACAAACCGGTTAACCTAAGAATATATTTTCATTGATATCTTCAAATATCTTCTTTCTTGATTCAGCTCTATCTTGTATGCCTTGGAGGAAAAGCATCATGCGTCCAATAGATTATCGCCACATCATCATGCCTAGCTTGCTTCTTTCCCGCATACAAGCTGTCCCTTGTCTTCAACAGAGTCATCTTGTTGTACTCGAACAGCTCTATGCTTTCAAGTGGATCATTGCAAACAAAACAAAAAAAGGGATGATTTAAAGTATCAAATTATAACTATTGAGTTGGGATAAAAGTTGGTTGTTGATGGGTCTCCAGGGCGGATGTAGCAAGGAGTGAGGGTGGCAACTAGTAACTATACAAAAATCCCATGTTGCCCCGTTTTCTATATTTTATTGAGTCTAATATTTATCTATCAAACAATGTTCATTCTAAAATTCAATCCCAAGAAGAAACATCACCAAAACAAATTCATTTTCATAAAAAAAACAAATTTCTTGCATTTACCATTTGGAGCACTACATAAAGTCCATAGCTGAAAGTTTTATTTAGACCATCAAAATACATACTCATTTTATGGTACTTTTAGATCAACAACATGTATATAATTAATCATTTACAATTAACACCTCGACCAGGACCTCCAAAAAAGAAGTGAACCCCCCACTGAGTATCATATCCTGATCTTATGTTGTAACAACTCTCTTGCGTCACAAAAGAAAAACCTTGACCAGGTTTTTGCTTAACATCATGTTCATCAAGTAGCAAAAGATCCTTGAAATAACTAGCTTTTTGATATCCCTCATTTGCAAAACGTCCACTCCCCATATTCGTTGTTGTGTGTTGTGAACCATCTTTAAAATTTATTATCTCTCCTCCCCATTGAATTTCAGTCGCACCATCTTTTAGATGATTGAACAATATGGAAGGCCAATACCCAACAATTTCATTACTCATTGTTAACCACCAGTTACCTGTTTTTTTGTCCTATAATAATATAAAACATTCATTTTTCGATTTTAAATTACCATTAAAAAAATGTTTGTGTAGGTTATAGGATAAAAAAATAGCTCGAATTCTATTGACCTTCCATATAGTTGTAGGAATATGATATTGTTGGCCATTCATGGTGGAAACTTGACCAACGGCCGCACCTAAGGCAAACTTATTGTTGACAGGAACAAACCCTCGACAATCAAGATTGTAGCATCCTGTTTTGTATCCATCCGCCTGTAATTCCATGTTACCAAACATCACAAACAAAAAAATGTCCTCTATAAATACATATTCTCTCCGTTTCTGTGTAATTAAATCTGACACAGTTAACAAAAATTAAGGAAACTTTGGATTATACAAATATGTTCTTATTTAATATGTTATTTATTAGATGATATTGACTTAAATTTTAAAGAAATTTGGTTTTAGATAAAGGGTAAGTATAATCAAGATTTTAGTTTAAAAAGTTAAATCGAAAATGTAAAATAATTTTTTTTTGTTTTACTGTAAAACAGAGGGAGTATTCATTGCAAAATAAAAATAAACTGTAAATATTAACTCACAGTCCAGAAAATGAAGTATCTTGGGTTGCCATCACCATATTTAGCTTCATACGCCTAAAACAATAGGAGATCGAAGAAAAAAAGACCCAAAAAAGAAGATGAGATAAGAGTATAACTATATAAAGAAATATAAATATGCAGCTGTAAAAAAATGTTTAAAACCTGCCAACCAGCTTCAACGCTATTAACTTCAGGACCAGGGCCAGCCATAAGCCACATCTGTGCTAGGCTAAACTCTTTTGGTGTTTGTACAAATGGTTTCCAAACATTTATTTCTGCATGGGCTCCATGATACTTTCCATGCACTTGAATTTGGGCGTACTATATATATATATATACATACACATATCAAACATATATATACGAATATTGATAAGAAAACATTAAGGATTTTCACATGCTTATTGAATGATACCTCATGTACGAAATTGGGGTTATTAGTTGAATTGGATGGTTTAGGACGATGTATACTGTCCGGATATTTTGTTCCATATCTTTCTATTGATTCTGCCCGTAAAATATCTTCTCTTCTTGTTCTTCTAATTGGAATACTATTTTGCGGACATTTTCCGTTGATTGTCCAGAGTTGAGTCGGGATACTTTGTTTCTCTGTGTATGAAGATGTAGTGTTCCAATTTTCTGGGTAAGAACTTGGTCTCATCTACAACACAAGAATGTTAGAACACAAATAACATATTAAACATAAGAAATTTTAATCCAAATGTAATTAGGTCAATCATTTAAAACGGTCTTGATTTTGAGTATAGTGCTAGTTTTGAGAAAGATTATTTACGATATGTAGGAGTATTCCATGTATTATCTAATGAAGATGGTTTTGGATATAACAAAATTATAAACCAAAAGTCAAGAATTTCATTTTAAACAAATATCATGATAAATAAATAAAATATTTAGAACCTGAATGGTGTAGTTTTTGAATAAAGGATGATCATAAATGGGATGATTCTTCATATCAACACAATCTATTATATCTCCATCTGGACTCTGTATAAGGGTTAAAACACATGCAACTTAGAAAAATGAAAAATATAATTTAGTTAGGTGTAATGAGTTCCCTTGTATAACAAAAACTTTATTAACCTTGATGGATTTAAGAGCAGGCTTATTGAGTTTCTTTAAGAGTATATCAACTTCTGCATTACGAGTATCAGAAAAGTCACATCCGATGACCATCACCGCTACCATTAGAACGATGAACACAAAACGTGCCATCATCTTATTATGACTAAGAGTATCTGCAATATTTTTGGGTTTTCTTTTCTAAGTGCTTCTTTTCTTTGGGTTAATAGATAATTAAGTTAAATGCATTATGTATATATATATATATATATATATATACTGAAGAAAGTTTATGCAAAATAAAATTTAACAAAATCTATGCAGTCAAGAATGAATTAATTTATTCAATTTATGTGTATATATATTTGTGAATTGAATATGTAGGAGTATTCAATTTATGAATTAATGACAATGGTCAAAGATTATAATGAATTTGTGATTAATTCCATGAATTAATTGTTGTGGTCAAAGATTAGAACTAATTTTGATGCCTTAACATGACAGATGATTAAGTTAAATGCCTTATATATACACAATGAAGAAATTTTATGCAAAAGAAAAATTAAAAAACTATGTAGTAAAATTTGTATACTTTTTTTTTAATTAGAGGTAAGACTCATAATTTAAAGTAAATTAAAGTGTATTTGTTCCTTGAAATGGATTAATTGATTTATACATACACAAATAAAATTAATCCAGTCAAATAGATTTGTACATATGAGGATAAACCAGTTTTTTTTTTACGGCAAATAAATTATATTAATCATAAACGTAACAGTCTTAGTACAATTGTTTTGTTAACCAAATTGGAGGATAAAGAGAATCTGAAAGAAACAAATTGTTTACAGGGAAATGAGTTGCTAAAAGATGTGCTGATTTGTTGCGACTTCGAGAGACGTAGGTTACTTGAGTTTCTGCATACTTCTTCATCCATTCCTTAATGTCTAAACATAGATTCAGTATATCTTTGTGGCCACCATTGAGTATGTTAACAAGTACTTGAAAATCTCCTTCGAAGATAACTTTCTTGTATCCTTTCTTCCACACCAGTTGTAATGCACTAAGTAAAGCTTTAGTTTCTGCTTCTAGTGGCGAATTCGAGAAGTTTAGGTTTGAACAACCCCAAAATTTTGGAAAGCCCATATTATCACGAACAATCCATCCACCAAATGTTTGATTTGTCAAATGGTTGTAAGTTGCATCAAATTTACATTTTAACCAATCATTTTTTGGTTTGGACCATTTTTGGGGTATAATTGATGATCTTATTTTTTCAGGAGTTGTATTATTTATTATCCAATCATGAACATCAGATATTGCATAATCGATATCTTGTCCTGGTTTTAGCTCTTTTTTGTTAAAAATAAGATCATTTCGCGATGTCCAAATTCTCCACATTATCTAGAAAGGTAATATTTTTTTGTGATTTGGATAAATGTTTTTCGGTCTGTAGGTGTAAAAGATGTTTTAAATTTTCTTCAATGTCATTTGACGGGTTAAAATGGTAAAGGTATGGTAGATTTGACAATCTCCATGTTTGTAAAGAAATGGGGCAGGTAAATAATAGATGATTTATTGACTCCTCATCAATACAAGACCGTTGACATTTTTTGTCTATATTTATACCTCTTGTTGTAAGTCGTGTGGCTGTTCCTATAGCTTTTGAAAGGATCCGCCACAGAAAATGTTTTATTTTTGGCATTATTGGCAGTTTCCAGACCTGGTTTTGATTAACACATCTCCATCGGATGGATGGATGGGTATATTCTGAGCAGCATGTAGTGAACGAGCTAGACCATATCCTGTTTTGACTGAATAGTTACCATGAGGGGTGAGATTCCAAACCACTCTATCTTCAATCTCTGGTTGTGCTAAGTGCATGTTTTCCACCAGTGATTTATCTTCTTCGGTCAGAACAAAGTGTAAACGACGTCCTATTGCCTGTGTCGTCCGTGAGTTTTGATTAAGTCCTCAACTTGAATGTCAAATTCGTCGACAGTCTTCGTTGCAGGTCTTGGAGGATTCGAAGGGATCCATGAATCCATGTACAAGCAAATTCCTTTTCCATTTCCAATTACAAAACGGCAGCCTTTTTTAAGAAGGTTGATGCCAGCGAGGATAAAAGACCAACCATATGATTGGTAAGGGTGAGATTTGGCATCAAAATATGATCATCTCTATAAGACCAACAAATTTTTGCCAAAAGATTATCCGGATTCTTAAGGAGTCTCCATGCTTGTTTTGCTAACAGGGCATCGTTGAATTGTTCTAAATTGCAAAAACCTAGGCCTCCATCTTTCTTTGACATTTGAAGTTTTTTTTCCATGCTACCCAAGGAATCCCATGTTTATGTTCATCCTTCTCCCACCAATATTGAAACATAATACTATCCAGATCAGAGATTACCTCATTTGGAAGTTTAAAATACGACATAGAATAAACAGGCATAGCTAATGCAACAGATTTAAGCATAATTTCTTTGCCCGCAGGTGAAAGGTATTTAGAACTCCATGATGAAATTCGTTTATGGACTTTTTCTATGATATATTTAAACATTTCACTCTTTTTACGACCAAATTGTTCAGGTAACCCTAAATATTTTCCCCCACCCCCTTGATTATTTATGCCTAATATCTTTTTTAGTCTTTCTTGAGTTTGTCCATAAACCCTGGAGCCAAATGTAATACACGATTTTGTTTGATTAATCATTTGTCCCGAGCATATTTCATAAGCTTGGAAGACTTCTTTTATTGCTAGGCAATTTGTACGATTTGCTTGACAAAATAAAAGCGAATAATCGGCAAATAATAAATGAGTAGTACGGGGAACACCATTGCTAATTTTAATGCCTTTAAGTTTTCCTTGTCGTGCTTTAACATCCAAAATATGGCTCATTACATCAGCACAAAGGATGAATAAATAAGGTGAAAGTGGATCTCCTTGGCGTAAGCCTCTTTGAGGGGTAATAAGACCTTGAGGGTTACCATTAATAAGTACCGAGTAACTTACAGTACAAACTGTAGCCATAATCCATGCTATCCATGTTGCCGAGAAGCCAAAAGCTTTCATAGTTTTCTCAAGAAAGTCCCACTCTACTTGGTCATATGCTTTACTCATATCAGTTTTATGGCCATATATGCTTGTGACACTCTTTTTTCTGGATTTTAAAGAGTGCATCAATTCATGTGCAACCATAATATTATCGGAAATCATACGACCAGGGATAAAAGCAGCTTGAGATTCAGACACAATATCAGTAAGGTAGCATTTAAGGCGATTGACTAATAATTTTGAGATTATCTTATCTAAGACATTGCATAAGCCAATAGGTCGATAATCAGATAAAGTGTTTGGTTTATCAATCTTTGGTATCATGCATATGCTGGTATGATTGATCCCCTTAATCATTGCTGAGGTTGTAAAAAAGTTTTTTACTTCCAAAGTTACATCATCGCCCACTACATCCCAACATTGTTGATAAAAACTGGCCATTAATCCATCAGGACCCGGCGCTTTATCAGCTCCAATTTGGCAAATAGAATCAAAAATTTCCGAGTTAGTAAACTCTCTTATCAGCATATCATTAATTTCTGGTGAAACGGTAGGGATAAATTCATTGAAGATAGATTCAATGACCGGTGAATTATTACTCTGGTATATATCTTGGAAAAAGTGTTCTGCATGGGCACCAATCTCCTTATCACCTTTCCGGTAATGTCTTCGGTGGAGTGAATTCTATTCTTCGAGAATCTAGTTTTAGTGCAAGCATGGAAAAAATTTGTATTGCGATCTCCGAGCATTAGCCAATTATTGCGGCTTTTGGTTTTCCAATATATCTCCTCGTCACGATAGGCCGCTGTTAACTTTCTGCGAATTCAAGCAATGTGCTGCATTGTTGATATTGGTGACTCCATAGCTACATTTAGTTGATCCTTTAAGACTTTGATCCTTTTGGAAGCATTGAGATTATTCTGACGTTTACATGTAGCCATTGATTTTTGGCACTCCCTAATTTGATCTAAAATAGTATGATTCCTTCTTAAATGTTTAGACTTCCAACCAGAAGATACATAATCTTTGAATTCAGGAATAGATAACAATCTTTTATCAAATAGAAAATGTTTTTTTTCTGATGACTTTGCAAAAGCTATATGGGTGAGAACAGGGTGATGGTCTGAACCATAAAATCTCAGAAAGGTTGCCTCAGAAGCCGAAAAGGTAACTAGCCATTCTTCATTTATCATAACACGATCAAGACATGACTTTATCTTATGAACTCCTCTTTTTCCAACCCAAGAGAAACGGTTTCCTTTATATCTTAGGTCAAAAATGTTACATGTATTAATCATGTTTCGAAAGTCTTGAAACCTCCTATTTTTTCTTTGGTAGATAGTATTTCATTGAAATTGCCAATGAGCATCCAAGGACTATTTCTGGTTAAACTTGTTCTCTCTAAGCGTTCCCATAAATGATGTCTATATAAAGGATTTGGATGACCACATAGACAAGACAAATAGAAATCAATTCCATTAAAATTAACAAAGACATCGATCATTCGTTCGTCTTGAGAAAGCTTATTTATGATTACATGTTTCTTCCAAAACAAAGCTAGACCTCCACCTCTACCAGATGGAGGAACCAAAAATACATAGTCATAACCTTAATACACACATAAATCTCTTACAACATTACATTTATTCATAGTTTCTACTAAAAACAAGATTTCTGGAGCAACTTTGCCACATAGTTCCTTCAGCCTAGATTGGGTCAGCGGCGTGCGAAGGCCCTGACAGTTCCAAGAGATGATCTTCATGGGATTGGTGGGGGTATCGGGCCCCCCGCACCTCCGTCTATATGATGGACATTGGTGCTGAGTTGAGATGAATCCACTGACTCATCTGTGTCTTCAGCCTTAACCGGAAACAGGTCCTTCCGATTAACCAAGTCCTGTGCAGCTTCCATGCTGAGAGCCTTATCGCCAAACAGAGTCTCCACAACTTCACCATTTGACTCCTGTTTGGGAATGACAACATCGAAAGGGTCTTTCTACGTGGCCATCATGGCATACTCCTTGTAACGCCTTATCATGTCCGAATGTTCTTCCTCAGTTTGTTGCATGAGATAGTCAAGTCCACCAGACATTTCAGAGAGAGTCAAACTTTGGGGAAGGTTAAAGGTTAACCCAATGCCCTGAATAGTACTTTCATAGTGAGCGTGTGGAGATGGCTTCAAGCACTTTGCGTTAGTAGCTTCAGATGGAGTAGTGACATCATCTCTGAACCGTTTGAACATGCCCTTAGTCGCCACAATGTTGGAGTATTTATGGATGATATCCATGAATTCCTCATCAGTAAATTTCCCCTTTGCTAACTTGGCCTGCAAGTAATGCCAAGTCTCTGCAGTGAGGTCCTTATCAACGAGTAGAGAGAGTGAAGCCTCACAATCTACTTTCGACGTGGTGGATGGTCCAGCAACCATCAAAGGATCAATGTCCAGTGGGTTGTCGTGCGTAATCTGAACCGGTGCATCGTTTGGAATCGGAACGTTTTGTTCTCCTTTGATCTCGTCATCACGGTTGTCGCCATGGTGGTCATCGGGAATATCGGGATTATCAGGGCCCAGATCAAAGCGCCATGGGCATTCCTTTTTATCATGTGTGATGAGACCACACAAGATACAGAAGTTACACAGTCTTTCGTAACGGAATGAGAGAACCACCTCTTCATCGTGTCCAAACCTAAAGCTTCGTTTAAAACGAAGGGGCGTGTCAATGTTCCAGTTTAGGCGAACACGCACGTAGTCAACACGAGCCGCAGCCTCGTCAAAATCAACACCAGTCACCGTACCAAGATTGGCACTAATCTCGTCAATCATTTCCCTTGTAAGGTAATTTGTCGGGATTCCATGTATCTGAGTCCAAAAAGGGATGATTTTCATCGTAACCAGTGGCATATTGGGGACCAAACGATGGGTCACTAACATCCAGTCACTAAAAGACCACGGTCCTCGTCGAAGGATGAGATTGAGAGATTCCTCTGTTTGGAAAACGAATTGGAATCGTTTTGCATCAACAACACCTCCTACAACTTCATTTTCCATTCCCTAGAGGCGTGGCATTTGATTGATCAACTCACGGAGGTTTTGTTTCCTGGGGTTTACGAGGGCTCCAATGATGGAAAACCTATTAGCCCGTGCCGCTTGAACACAGAGCGATTTAGGCAGAGTAATGGGAGCATCATTCAAGCCCAAGGAGATGTCTTGCATTCGTTTACGCAGATTGTCAGTCATAATTACAAGCAGAAATGGTAGAGAAGGAAGAGAAGAGGGAAACGGTTCCGTTATATAGGTTTTGATCCAAGGCGGTTTTAGGCGGTTAAACAGTTTGAGAAAACTGTAATCCCAACCGTCAGAGAAAAATCTCAACGGAAAATAACCGACAAATTGAAACCAGAAGGAAAGTGAAACAATCGTCGGAGAAGACTCAGAAAAGGATCCACGGTGGTTAGGATGAAGATCCGATGAATCTTTTTCAGAGAGAAAAAGCATTTTTTTTAAGTTTTTTTTCGCAATAACATCACTTATGAGGATAAACCAGTTTATTTGAACAAATATACTTTAAAAGATTTTTTAGAGAAATGTTGGGTATTAGTTTTGAAACCCTTCCTTTCAAGCAGAAGGTTTGATCATTTAATTTAGCCATATTTGGTTTATTTTGACTTTGTTTGTATGGGTTACGAATTTGGCTTGTTAATTTCCCATGACTCGCTGACCCTTGAGAACCTTGTGCGATCGCAAGCAACATGCAATCATATTTAAAGCATAACAGCAGTGGAGTCAGAGGCAAATGTAAGAATTAATTTTGTCTCTAGGGTTTTTGACTTTTGTGTAACATTTTTTTTTTGTTGCAAACTCATTATATTGAAACTCAAATTCGGATTACAAGTTGAAGCCTCATTGCCAAGAGAGTACAAACCGCTTGCTACATTATTAAACAAACAAAGCAAAAGTACGTAAGATATAACAATATTTTATATTATGGATAAAAACAATAAACTTTTCTGTGAAAGCTTAAGAAATGATGGATTTTCAGTTCTTCGGCTATTAAAGGCGAGAGAACGAAACAGATAACTCGTGAATTCTTCAAGACTCTTGAGCATTGCAAAACAATCTCCTTGTACGAGAAGGATGGTGTAAGGATTTTTGGTCTAACTAAGAAGTTATGATCGACCAAAACTAAACTGCATCTTACCGCCAGTTAGCCTCACGCGGCCGGTGAGAATTTCTCCTTTCTCCCCTCTATTTCATTTCTTATGGCTGGCTCTTCCTCTGAGTCTCCATCAGGTCAGGATCCTCCATCTCCAGCTCTAATTCCACCTAAACCACCGGATACACTTTCCCCCTCAGATTTACTTTTGGAAACTCAGATCCAGACGCCGTTGTTGGTTTGTGACTCAGCAAATCCGGATGCACTTGTGGCTCTATCAAAATGTGCTTTACTTAACGGACCGGATCTCCCAGCACATACTTTCTCTCATACTGTGGTTTCTGAGGTTCCGTCTTTTGCTCAAGTGGTTTCGTCGGCTCATGTGTCTCAGGCTCCACCAGATAATATAGGAACTTTGGATCCCTCTCCTCTCAGTCGCGTTGAATCTCCGGAGGATCCTCCTCCAATGATTGATGGAGTAACTCTAGATTGGGCTCCAAGGTTTCAGTCTTCATTATGGAATCTTCAAAGGTTGGCTTCTCCTTCGTACCGTGATGACGGTACTCCAGTGGTTCGGGCTCCTGCTTCAGTTCTTTTGAAGTCATCAGATATCTGGAAGAATCACATAGTCGCAGACTTTCATGGGACCCCTCCTTCTGCAGCAAAGATATTCTGACTTAAACCCAATATGGGGGGGGTCAAGGTAGGATATCTCTCAAATTTGTTTCAGAGGAAGTGTGTCTCATCTTGGTTCCTTCGGAAGCAACAAGAAAATGGATTCTGGATGTAGGGTTTTGGCATACAGGCAATTGCTCCTTCTCTGTATCTCTCTGGTCTCCAACTTCCAATCTCTCTAAGAAGAAGTTGGTCTCTGCTCCTACTTGGGTTATTTTTCGAAACATTCCTCCACAGCTGTACTCTCTCCCCGGTCTTGGTGTTATTGCTTCTGGAGTGGAACTACCCTTACATACCGAAAAGCCGGAGTTGATGTCTCAGTCACTTGGAGAAGCTAAAGTTAAAGTTGAAGTACTATTGAATCGCAAGCTTCCTCCTATTGTGGTGGTGGAGGATGACTGTGGAAATTCAATCTTCATCAAGGCAGAGTATCCTAGGCCTCCACCAAAATGTGACAATTATGGGGATTTTGGTCATCTAATGCTTAGGTGTCCGAAGTTAATCACAAAGAAGGTGAATGATGCAATTGTTAAGCCTCCACCTCCTCCTGTTGAGTCTTCAATCCCAGCAGAATCTATCTCCTCTGCTGAGTTCTCTTCATCCTCAGTCGCTCCAGGGAAAAAGAGGAATGGAAGAGGACGTGCGCGCGCGGGCAGTGTTCCGTCACGACTTGATGGCTCTCCCTCGGGGGAGTGGATTGTTGTTGCTCGACGATCTAAGGTTAAGCAATTGCCCAAGAACGCTCATCCTCCTAAACCTGTTGAAGACCCTCTGAACTCTTCTCAGCTTTTAGAAGAGGAATCTCTGATCAAGCAGGCTCAACTGGTGTTACGTAATAGGACTAAACCTCCTGATCCGCCTTCTCTCTCTTTAATGTCTCCGATGGCAAGGAAACGCCACCGGAAATTGATTAGGCAGCAACAATCACAGCTTCGTCAGAAATGTACTCAGGTGGATATAAAAAATTTAAGGCTTCAACCAGAATCTCTTCCAAGCTCTAAGGGTGCTCGGGTGTGCTTGCAATCGCAAGTTACTCCCATCACCAAGGCTTAATGCCTCTCAAATCATCACTTTTTGCCCATTTTTTGATGATATTTTGTTGGAATATACGAGGCCTTAATGGCAAAAAAAGACAAAGATCTGTCTCTCGTTGGATTAATGCTTCTCGCCCACTATTAGGTGGTATTTTGGAAACTCATGTTAGACAATCAAACGCTCAAGACATTATAAACCGGATCCTGCCGGGGTGGAAGTGGGATTGTAATTACTCGGATGAATCTTTGAATGGGAGAATTTGGGTCGTGTGGGCGCCATCTCTCTCTGTTGTTACTTACTTAAAAACAGACCAATTAATGTTGTGTGGTGTCTTCGACCCGGCAACAGGTCATTCTTTCTCAGTCGCCTTTGTATATGCTCGCAACTCTGTCACATTAAGAAGATCTTTATGGGAGTCAATATCAGAGCTTGCTGCTCAACCTTTGGTCAGAAACTCACCGTGGTTATTACTAGGTGACTTTAATCAGGTTCTTTTTGCTTCTGAACATTTTTCTATAAGGCCTGGTTTTCTCTCTACTCAAGGAATATCAGAGTTTCGGGATTGTTTAACTCAGAGCAACCTCTCAGATTTAGACTATCGTGGAGCCTTTTATACTTGGTCTAATCGTCGATCAGCTGATCCGATTATGAGGAAATTAGACAGAGTTATCTGTAATGATACTTGGCGAGATATATTCCCAGACGCCACTGTTTCTTTTGAAGCTCCAGGAAGCTCAGATCATGCTCCAAGTATTGTTACATTAGATGGGGTTATGCCGAGAAGGAACTGTCCTTTCAAATTCTTCTCATTCTATTCTACTCATCCTGACTATAAAAAACTCATGTCGGATGCTTCGACCTCTGAAATCCCTCCTGGCTCTGCAATGCTTTCTCTTTGCAATCGCTTAAAATCAGCTAAGCATTGTTGTAAGTCCCTTACTGTCTCCACTTTTGGTAATATTCAGGGGCGTACTAAGCTGGCTTATGATGCTTTAGTGGAGGTTCAGAATAGATTGCATTTGGCGCCAACTCAAGCTCTTTTAGAGGAAGAGTCAGTTTCTAGATCTTCGTGGAATTTTTTCTCCTCCGCTGAGGAGAATTTTTTTATGCTCAAATCTCGTGTTAGATGGCTCAGCGAAGGAGATGCCAATACACGGTTCTTTCACAAGTCAGTCAAGGCAAACATCTCTCGGAATGCAATATATTATCTTCGGGATTCTGAGGGTAACAAGATCTCAGATATTAGTCTCTTGAAACAAATGGTGGTCCAGTTTTACCAGTCTCTGCTTGGAACCAAGAATAGAGAGGTTTATCCACTTACGGTTAGCCAAATCAAGGTTATCCACCCTTTTAGATGTGATGCTCCCCTTGCATCGCATCTGGTTGCTATTCCTACTAATGAAGAAATTCAAGTGGCCCTTTTCTCACTGCCTAAGAATAAGGCCCCAGGTCCTGACGGTTTTGCAGCTGAGTTTTATATATCCTCTTGGTCTCTTGTTGGTGCGGCTTTCATCAGGGCAGTCAGAGAATTTTTTCTTTCTTCTAAGTTGTTGAAGCAACTCAATGCAACCATCCTTACTCTTATTCCAAAAACTCCTGGTGCAGATAAACTATCAGAGTTTCGACCTATTGCCTGCTGTAATACAGTTTACAAAGTAATCTCCAGGATTTTGGGTAAAAGACTCATTGTTTATCTCACAAACTGTTCAGAGAAACCAGGTAGGGTTCATAGAAGAAAGGCTTCTTTGTGAAAATGTTCTACTAGCTTCTGAGTTGGTATCTGATTTTCATAAGGATGGGGTCACTAGAAGAGGGTGTCTACAGGTGGATTTAGTCAAGGCTTATGATAATTTGGATTGGACTTTCGTGCTTAATGTGTTGAAGGCTTTCAATGTCCCCCACCTTTTCATCAAGTGGATCAGAGAGTGTATTACCACTCCTTTTTCAGTGGCTTTGAATGGCGAGTTGGTAGGGTTTTTCCCAGGAAAAAAAGGGCTACGGCAGGGAGATCCCATTTCTTCTTCCTTGTTTGTTATAGCTATGGACATTTATCAGAGGAGCTAGATTTTGCTGCTGCTGCATCTAGATTCATCCCACATCCAGCTTGCCTAGATCCTTTCATCACTCACCTTAGCTTTGCAGATGATATTCTCATCTTCTTCAATGGATCTGCGGGATCGCTAGAAGGTATATTGTCAGTCTTGAAAAGCTTTTATTTGGTATCAGGCTTGGATATCAATCTTCAAAAGACTACTCTGTTCTTGGATGGGAATAATCTTTCCCTCTCTCGGGAACTGGCGGGTACTTTTGGCTTATCTCAAGGCTCTCTCCCTGTGAGGTATTTGGGTCTACCTCTTCTCCCCCAAAAGCTTAGACCTCAAGACTATCAGCCTCTCATTGACAAGGTCACAAGGCGGATCTCGTCTTGGACAGCTCGCCATCTCTCCTTTGCGGGAAGGCTGTAGCTCATCCAATCTGTTCTGTTTAGTCTTGTAGTATTCTGGTGTTCGGTGTTCTTGCTCCCCTCATCATGCTTAACGGAGATTGAGCGCGTTTACAATGCATTCCTCTGGAATGGCTCTTCTGCTAATGCAAGAGGAGCCAAGGTTGCGTGGGATTCAATTTGTTCTCCAAAGTCACATGGTGGTCTGGGTCTTAAAAGACTTTGCGATTGGAACAAGGTCTTCGGCCTTAAATTGATTTGGCTTCTTTTTACGAGCAGTGGCTCACTCTGGGTATCTTGGGTTCTCAAAAATCTGGTCCGTGGTAGATCGTTTTGGCAGGTAGACTTTCAACATGATGGAAGCTGGTTGTGGAGACGATTAATGAAGTTGAGATCAATGGCTAGACCATTTCTTGTATGTCAAGTGGGGGCGGGTGATGTTGCTTTATTCTGGCAGGATAATTGGACTGGACTTGGACCCTTAATTGACATTAGCGGTGAGTCAGGCCCTAGGGTTACTGGTATTCCACTTCTGGCTGTCGTCTCCCAAGTTATATCCGATGGTAATTGGCTTCTCCCACGGTCTAGACATCCAATTATTGCTCTGCTCAAAGCGTGTCTCCCCTCATCTATGCCGGATGCTTCAGCTCCAGATCAATATTTGTGGAAAACTTCTGAATCAGATCAGCCTAAGACCTTTTCGTCTTTACTCACATGGCAGAGTCTTAATCCTATCATAGGACCGGCTGTGCCTTGGTACAAGACTGTTTGGTTCTCTGAAATAGTACCCAAACATGCTTTCATTGTTTGGGTATTGTTTCGCGGAAGGATGCCGACTCGCGCTCGCATTAACTCTTGGGGTCTGAACGTCCCTCTAACATGTTTGTTGTGTAATTCGGGAACTGAGACAGCTGAGCATTTATTTTTTGAATGCTCCTACTCTAAGGAAATATGGCTCTCTCTTTTTTCAAGATCATCTATGATCCCTCCGTTTCTGTGGGATGATATTCAGAGGTGGATCTCAGCCCCATCATCAAACGCTAAAATCTCAGTTATTTGTAAATTGCTTCTTCATGCTGCAGTTTATGAACTATGGAGGGAGAGGAATGCCAGATTACATTCTTCAATTTCACTCCCTTACCGCAAAGTCTCTCGCCAAATACAACAAGTTCTTCGGAACAAGCTTGCTGGTCTTGATCGACAGGTAGCTGCTCGCATGATCTCACTTCATCAATATCAATCTCAGGTTCCTCCTGGCCCACACCAGGACACCTTCCTTACGCTTTGGTTTGGTCGCTTTCACGATCCCACTCCCTAATATTGTGCGTTTTATTGTCTTAACTATGAGTTGTTTTTATAAGCTCTGTTTTAGCTTTTCTACTTTCAATTGCTCTTATTCCTTTTAACTCTAAATGATGTCGTTGTAAGGGAAACACAAAAAGGTTGAAGCAATATAATACAGGTTAAAGAAAAAAAAAAAAAAAAAAAGAAGTTATGATCATAGTGAGTTTTCAAAACTAATCTTAAGGAGAGCTTCGAAGTAGTGTTTCCGGTTTAAAATGTGAACTCGCTAAATCTATTTAACACAGTTATGATCATAGTATGTTTCCTTCTTTTAGTTATTTGATCTATTTAACACATGTGTGATGGAATAAATAATAATAATTTGGTGAGTTTCCGCTTAAAATCCAATCTCAAATTAAATTACAAGCAACCGGATCTTGCATCAATGTACACTAAACATCGCAACATACACTCAGAAGTTTTACGGGCTAACAGATTAAATTTGTTATTTCTCTCCTTAAACATTCTATTGGCTATCATCTTTTCTATAAAACTCCAAAATGCACTCAACATTACATTAACTAATAAACTTAATTCAAATGTTGTTAGTATTGATTATTGAATATGGATTTTGTTTCCTCCTTAAAATCAAAATACTTATGGTCTGAGCAAGGACACTCTGTGTCGAGAATGGTATAAGAATACGATCATACTATTGATCGCATGGAGAATCATTCTTTTCATTGAATCTACCGAAACAAACACAAGTTTATAATACCTATTACCAAATGAGTAATGAACAATGCAACTTCATCTCCAGACATCCGTTTTCTCCGTAGCGGTTTCTAATTCTATGGTGCTTGTTTCCAAATAAGAACCGTTATGATTCTTTCAAAATCACCATAGAGAATCGACACCGTTAATAATGATGAAATCCATTACCATGCCAATCACAACCGGAAGAAAACTGATTTCGTACCCAAAAAAAACAAAAATCATTTGGGCTGCTAGCCAATGAAGACGGCGCCGGGAATCTTTGAAAGGAGTTTATGTTACAGTCTACAAACTCATTGGTTATTTTCTCCAATATCCTCATTTCTGTATTACTTATGAAATAAGTCAAATTGTAATATATATTAGAGTTAAACCCGCGGTGTATCACATATCAATATTTTCTTAGTTAATATAATAAATATTTATATTTTACTGTTTAATATTTTTAGGTCAGTTTTTCAGATAAATTTTAGTTTTTTAGATTTTGTTCATTTCGTTTATATAATTATTTTTCTTTTATTTATATGTAATTTTAACTTCTTTAAATTATAAAGTATTAGTTTTGTTGGTTAGTGTTAGATATGACTTGAATAGATTAGACTCATAACATTAGCTCCAATCCGTTAAGGTTAATCACGGTTGTGTTGGGCTCATATTAAGCTCAGTCCGCTGAGGATTAATTAAGGCTCTGTTAATTAAAGTTTTACTATTAATACTCCCTTAACTCTAGCCTCCAATGTATCCTGAAACGTGAATTATCTCCAATAATAAACTTTACCTCTTTTTCCATGGACGTAACCAACGTCATCGTTGGTGACCACGTAAATTTGTGTCTTGTTCTTTACGTTTTTGTTATCCTGCTCATATCCATTATAACAAACTGGTATCAGAGCACAAGGTTACTTATTCTACGCCTGTGCAAATTTCGTGCAGTTTCAAATTAGTGCAATTTTCGTGCATAATCAATTTCGTGCAAAATTCTTGTCTGAGCACAAGGTTCTTAGTTCTGTGGTTTTCAGATCGGATTAGTTTCATGTAAATCTCGTGCAGAAATAGATTCGTACAAAATCAGTACATAAGAAGTTCGTGCAAAATCCATGTAGAAGAAGAAGGTTCTTGCAGGATCATGTCCGTACAAAAACAGGATCGTGCAAAATCAGGTTCTGGGAATTTTCCGTCCGTACAAAAACAGGATCATGCAAAATCAGGTTCTGGGAATTTTCCGCGTCTGTAAGTTTGTGAGGAGATGTCTGGGATGAGAGTGAAGATTGACAAGTTTTATGGGAGAAACAGTTTCAGTTTCAGGCCCGTGTTGGGCATCTGGTCTGATGATCATCAAACATCTGATCTGGTCTAGTGGACGTTAAGCTCAGTGGGTGATTTGGTCCAGTGGACCATCAAGCCTATGATAGGCACCAGGCTCGTGATGAGCATTTGGCCCTTGGTTGACATCTGGTCTGATGAGCATCAGACATCTGATCCGGTCTAGTGGATGTTTGGCTCTGAGGGTGATTTGGTCTAGTGGGCCATCAGGTCGAAAGATGTTTTCTAAAGGTCGAAAGCTAGATTATATCTGTAATTATTGTAAGGAGAAAGAGCATTGGAAGCTTGAATACCCTAAGAAGAAATAATCTGGTTCTGCTGGTGTAGCAGAAGATGACATCAAGTCTGAACAGGACGTTGCTTTGGTTGCTGATAGAAACACACAAGCCTTTGATGTGTGGGTTCTTGATACATGAGCTTCGTATCATATGTGTCCAAGGAGAGAGTGGTTTGTAACCTATACAGTTGTAGATGGTGGTAACATTAAGATGACCAACAGCTCGGTGAGCAAGGTTGCAGGAATCGGCTCAATCAAGATCAGGACACATGATGGTAGACTTTTCACATTGAAGGATGTCAGACATGTTCCACCAATGGAGAAGAATTTGATATATGTGAGTCTACTTGATAGTAGAGTTTCAAATATTCTGGTGGAGATGGAGTTCTGAATGTCTATCAAGGTTCTGATGTGATTCGTGGTACATTGTATATGTTACAAGGGTCCACAATTTCAGTTTTAGTTATTGCATCTCCAGTGATTCATATAAGTGAAGGAGAAATGCAAGTGTCTGAGGTAGCTCTTCAGTGTTGTCAGAAGATCAGAAGGCTGCGGAGGAACAGTGGTCTGAAGTTTAGGTCATTGGAGTTCAATCAGTTGTGTAAGGATGTTGAAGCTGTTCAACATCATACAGTTATAGATACATCACAACAACGTGATGTAGTCAAATAGTTGAATCAGATATTGTTAGAGAGAGCAAGGTGTATGCTCTTAAATGTTGGGTTGGAAAGGAGGTTTTGGGAGGAAGCCGTAAACATGGTTTGTGACTTGGCTAATTGTGGTCCACACACAAGTGTCAAGTGCAAGACATATGCTGGAAAAATATTTACAACAGAGAGTCGTAGTGTTGACAAACAGGTGGAACTGCAGGAAGATGGTCAGCAAAAACACAAACAGAGACAAGAGCTATAGGCAGAAGCTCATCCACCAGAACCAAAACAACCAAAGGTTACACCATTTAAAGATACACACCAGAGTATCACTCAAAATTGTATAGGGAGGATTGGAGTTGGACCAACTCAGATATACGATTATGAGGTCAAGGTGTTAGTTGCTGTAGTGGGAGATGAGATGAAATCTCATCATAGGAATTATACATGGGTTTTGAACACACAACCACAGGGGAGAAATATTGTTACTTGCAAGTGCTTCTTCAAGAAGAAGGAAGGGATATACTTGGCAGTAGAAGTTAAGTATAAGGTCCGAGTTGTTGCTAGAGGTTTCAACCACAAAGAAGGGGTGGACTATATACTGGTCAGACACACTATCATCAGAGCGCTGTCAGCAGTCACGGTGCATCATGATCTGAAGCTTGAGCAATTTGATATTAAAACTCAGCCAGCTGATCCCGAAGTTCCTAGTGAGGAAGATCGCGTGTGCAGGTTGAATAAGTGTCTGTATGGATACAAGCAGTCTCCCAGACAGTGGTACAAGAGGTTTGACAAGTACTTGATGAAGTTAGGCTACATAAGAATTGTCAAACAGCGTGTGATGCTCAGAGATTGAAAGATTTGCTGAGTACTGAGTTTGAGATGAAGGTTTGGGGTGCAACAGATAAATGTTTGGGATTGAAGAGTCTCAGGGACAGAAGTTTGAAGAAGGTTTTCCTGTCAAAGGAAATCAATATTCATAAGGTGTTGGATAGGTCTTTGATGTCGTCTGCAAAGACTATTGATACACAGAGTGCTATCAATCTTTATTTAACCGTGTGTGTCCCTCAGTCTGAAGGTGAAAAGAGATACCTAAGAGGTACTTCTGATGTTGGCCTAATTGTAGGCTATTCTGATAATGAATATGCATATGATGTAGACAGCAAGAAATCATTGAAAAGATTGACCAGCGATCTGGGTTTGAATCATGATCAGGCTGTAGTGTACTGTGACAGTTTGAGTGCGATCTGTTTACCCAAGGATCATGTCCATCATGAAAAGGCCAAGCATATTGATGTGAGATATTATTTTCTGAGAAACAATGTGAGGATTCAAGTGAATAAGGAAGGGATTGGTATTTTTGATAACCCTGAAGGTATGCTCACTAAGTTAAATCCTCAGGGCAAGTTTAAACATTGTTTGGACTTGCTGAATATCTCAAGTTGTTAGTCGCCCTTAAGGGCGAGCAGGCCTTTGATAGGGCATCAGGCCTCTGTAGAGGCATCAGGCTCCTAACGGAGCATCAGGTCCGTGAAGAGAAATCAGGCTCCAGGTGGAGCATCAGGCTGCAGGCAAAGCATCAGGTCCATGAAGGGACATCAGGTCCGTGAAGAGACATCAGGCTCAAGGTGGAGCAACAGTTTTCATGGTAGGGCATTGGATCCTTGAATAGACATCAGGCCTCTGAAGAGGGATCAGGCTCGTGAAGGAGCATCTAGTTCAAGGAAGGGCAGTTTGGTAATTTGGTAAAGCATCAGGACTCTGAAGAGGCATTAGGCTCCTGAAAGAGCATTTAGCCCAAGGTAGGGCATTCTGGCTTGTGACCAAGTATCTGGCCTCAGAGAGGCATTCTGGTTTTATAACAATCTGCAGGTTTTTTGTGTCTGACCTCTGATGAAACATCTGGCTCAAGACGAGCATCGCCCAAAGAAAATTATTCTGGCTCGAAGAAGCATCTGGCCCAAGGAAAGTTATTATGGCTTCTAATGAAGCATCTGGCTCAAGACGAGCATCTGGCCCAAGGAAAAGTATTCTGATTTCTGATAAAGTGTTCTGGTCCTTGATGGAACATCCGACCATTAAAGGGACATCAGTCTTCTGACGAAGAAGCAAGTTCTTGATAGAACATCTGATTCCAGTGGGGCATTCTGGCTTGACAAAGCATCTGGCTTCTGGTGAAGCATCATGCTTCTGGTGAAACATCAGGTTTCTGGTGAAGCATGAGGCTTATGGTGAAACATCAAGATTCAGGCAAGGCACACCAATCCATAGCAGGACAGAAAATCCTCTAATGAAACATCATGCAGCAATAAGGCAAGCAAGTTCCTGATGGAGCAACTGGCCAAGATATGATATCTAGTCCCTGAAGAGACAACATGTTTCTGAAGAATAAACAAGTCCATGATGCGACATCTGAGGAAAAAGAGAATTCTGGTACGTCTGTCACTTACAGAAGTCTGGTACATCTGATATTGCACAACTATCTGATGGTACAACAGTATGTTGGTAAAGTCCGGTATAACTGTCTGATGGAGAAGTCTGGTACATCCGGCACTGTGAACAGTGCATCTGGTACATCTGTTTGGAGGATTTAAGTCAAGGTGGAGATTTGTTAGATATGAGTTGAATAGATTGGGCCCATAACATTAGGCTCAATCCGTTGAGGTTAATCAGGGTTCAGTTTGGCCCATATTAAGTCTAGTCTGTTGAGAATTAATTAGAGCTCTGTTAATTAGGGTTTTACTATTAATATTCTCTTAACCCTAGCCTCCAATGTATCATGAAACGTGTATTATCTCCAGTAGTAAACTCTGTCTCTTTTCCCGTGGACGTAGCCAACGTGATCGTTGGTGAACCACGTAAATCTGTGTCTTGTTCTTTACGTTTCTGTTATCTTGCTCACATCCATTATAACAGTTAGTTAACCTATATTTTTATTTTAAATTTTTGTAAGTAACTCTTATGTGCAAATGTGTTCTACTATGTCCACATGATAGCGAGCTGGTCCGAAAATTTAATTATTAAAGTAAAATAAATAAATAAAAAATTAGATCGAAATATTTTGAGTATTCTTTTTCGTAAATAGTCTAATATTAAAACTCTTTATATTTTCAGATATATCATATATTATTTTCATCAACTATACACAACTATAAATTTTTATATATAATTTACTTATTTTTATTAAAATTTGGTTGTTTGCGGATCGATCCACTAATCTAGCGGGTCACACTCTATTTGGCATCTCTACCGATGTAGACGTTGTACATACATTTTTTTATTAATTGAGTAATATATGCCCGTTTATAAAAATTTGAATCAAAATATATGTAGAAAAAATCTAAAATTTTATTATTTCTATTGATTATATAATAGTTCAAAATAATATGAAAATAAAATCAAACAAAGATGATAGGAGAAGAAGAACTTATACTACTAAAATAGTAATATTAGATAAGGAAATGATTTTAGAGAATTAATTTAATATTTATTTAAAAAGAAGAAAAATATAGAAACTAAATATTGAAATGATTGAATACATTAATAATTATTTGGTGTTTGGATGTAAGAATAAGATAAAGGGTGTTTGGTTACAGGATTTTCCAAATTTGTACTTAAGTTTTAATAGTATATTTTAATTTTAATATTAATAGTATACTAGAGTAGAACCCGCGGTACAGTATGGGCTTATTCATGATGTCCGCTTATGATGCCTGCATTTTAATGTGCATAAAATTGTATGTTAATACCCGCTTTATGTCGGATTTACTTATACTTATCCCATAGTACGTAGGTCACCGATTCGATTGATATCTTTTAACCCAAATAAAATACTGCAAGTGCACAGACAATTACAGTAGTATAGATGGGATCGAATCCACAAAGACCAAGTGTCACACTACAATTCTTGAAAATGAAACTAAGCTAAGACAATATTATGGTTGTTGGTTGTGATGTAAAACGAAAATAGCAAATAATAATTGTGTAAACTACGAATTAAAAACCACTAGGTCAAGGGATATTCTCGGAAATTCAAAGATCATGATCCATATAATTATTCAGGCCTAAGTAAGAACCGTCTAGAAGTCAAACATAAATATTTAGCTAATCCACTGTCGTGATATCAATCACTTTATCTAGCAACCTAAGTGTCTAAACTGTCGTTTGAACTTAGAATTGTAAATAAGCATTAACGAACTTGTTTAATATGTTCACTGATTGCCTTAACATCAGCTTTCGTTGGCTAAAGACAATCAGCTCATCTATGTTCTTTCAGGCATTTAAACAAACACTTTTGATGCGTTAAATAACCTAAGATCATAAACTAAGTGATCAATTCAATTTCAGCAAAAAGATCAACAATATATGAAGAATCCTAAATAATTCTCTATATATATATCTGATTCATTAATTCATAAATCCCTTTGAAAACCCTAAACCTAACTATGAAACTACTCAGACATAGAAACAGAGAAACAACAAAGAGATGAAAAAGAACTCATAATCAATATAATAGAATTCTAAAGGGTTCAAAAATATTCTCAAAAGATGTAGTCAGAGATTCTTCTCCCTAGAGCTTACAAAATTCCAAAGCTATAAGTCTCAATGTAAAATAAAGTGTAGCCTTAAATGGCTGAAAATAGAAAATATAAGTCAAAACACATTCTGGGTCAAAACTAAACCGAAATAGGAAAATAAACCGAAATTCTTTTTTCTGCGTTTTGGAGAAAATAAGGCTGGATCAATCGATCAAGGTGTGGATCGATCGATCTGGAGGTGGATCGATCGATCTGGAGGTGGATCGATCGTTATGGAGTTGCTCGATCGATCTGAAATGGTGCTTAAATTTGGCAGCAGGTGTGGATCGATGATGCGATTCTGGTTAGGAATCACGCCCCAATTTCGACACCGTGAAGTTATGGAAAATGATCTCAATCTAGGCTTGACACACAAGCAAAGAAAGAGGTGAAATGGATTGATAGACGCCACAAAAGGTTACGGAAGACCCTTTGATAAGTCTTAAGAGATCGAGATTCGACACACGAAAAAGGATCAATGATCTTTACTGAAAAAGTTTGAGAATAAAAAGAAAGATCAGTTATAATGAGATCTCCCACGAGATTCTAAAGAGAAGGAAGAAGAAAGTCTCAAAACAAACAAACCAAGTTTCGAGACAGAAATTAAAACAACTCGAAAATGACAAAAATTAATAAAAACTGCTTGAATTCAAAACTGACTCTTCAAGTCATTTTCCTTCCTCTTGGCCACGAAATGCTGTTGGGTCATGGGCCTGATCTTGACCAACAAATGGGCTAATGAGAAATGTGATCCACTTGCCTCATTAAAAACCTTTCTCCGGAAAACCCAATGGGACAAAACCGAAGATAAGGGAAAAAGAATACAAATGGAACACATGCCCATTTGTTGATCATCTTGAGCATTTATCAAAACCAATGAGGTTTGGATAATATCTTCTCTGTTCTTGCTCAAGAGATCCAAATGTTTCCTTATGTAGTTAAGCAATCCTCCAATAGCATGGTTAAACTTCTTGGTCTTTAAACGAGTCTTGGCTCCGAGAGGTACTTCCAAAGCATCCTTAGCTCCATGCTTGTCCATATCTTCATGTCCTATCCATGCTCCATACTCCAGGTCCTTAGAGCTTTCCATTATCATATCAATCGATCGATCCAAGGTTAGATCGATCGATATGGGGTCGGCACGATCGATCTGGAGGTGCTCTATCGATCTGAAACGGTGCATAAACTTGGCTGGCAGCTTGGATCAATCGATCTGAGGTCGGCATGATCGGTCCGCCATGGTTGGTCGATCTGGGATGAATCGTGTTTTTCCACTGAACTGGATCGATCAATCCTGGTAGGGACCGATCGATCTAAGCTCCAAAATACTCCATTTCAAGCTGGTTTGCATACATCCTTGCTCCATACGCATTAAACTACATCCAAACGTGTTTTAACCTAATAAGACTCTTAAAACATCAAAAAGACTCTTAAAACTTCTTCAAAAAACAACTTAAAAACACAAATTATGCAATACATCATATCTCTACTAATGTGAGATATTGAATACACAATTTTTCTTATTGATTGAGTTAATATATGTCCGTTTATAAAAGTTTAAATCACAACATATCTACAAAAAATCTAAAATTTTATTAATCGTATGTTTTATATAATAGAGTTAATGTATCTTTCTATTTTTTACTCTATAATAGAGTAGTTCTATAATAGAATAGTGTTTTTCTCCAATGTATCACTCTATTATAGAGTTACTCTATTTTAGAGAAATTGTAGTGTAAAATATAGAGAAAAAATAGATTTACTCTATATATATAGTAAATGATAGTGTTACTCTATTTTAGAGTAAGACCATCTCCAATGTATTCTTCTATTTTTTTACTCTAAAATAGAGTCACTCTATAATAGAGTAGTGTTTTCCTCCAATGCATTACTCTATATTTTGCTCTATAAAGGAATATTCTTAGTATATTCTTTTTTTTAAAAACTTTTTACTAAAATAATTTATTTCTAAAATTTACAATTTGACCCCGTATTTTTTATTTCTTACAAATTTCCATATATTATCATATTATTTAAATTTATAATTTGACCCACATA
Organism: Cardamine flexuosa; assembly: GCA_963555745.1. Classification (NCBI taxonomy): domain Eukaryota; kingdom Viridiplantae; phylum Streptophyta; class Magnoliopsida; order Brassicales; family Brassicaceae; genus Cardamine; species Cardamine flexuosa. The sequence continues at coordinate 21,247,447 of OY743219.1, forward strand.
TTTTTTAGTTTTATTTTATGTTATTTCTTTTTATTTTATGTTGCTTAACTTTTAGTTTGTATTTTTATTTAATTAAATGAGTGAGATTAAGACATAAAATAAAAATATTCAAAACATAAAGGAGTAAAATGTAAATAAAAAAATTTAACTTTATAATAAATGAAAAAATAGAATTACTCTATATATAGAGTAATCATGCTCATTCCTCTATTATAGAGTAGGATATAGAGTTAGATTGAAGATGATTTTACTTTATAATAGAGTTTAGAGGGAAATATAGAGTTAGATTGGAGATGCCCTAAGATATATAGATAGGTTGGAGCAAATTTACTCTATAATAGAGTTTAGAAAAAAATATAAAGTGTGATTGGAGATGTCCTTAATATTTTTCTAAAGACACTCATTCCTTATTTAAAGATACTCATCTCTATTATTTCTTCAAATTATTATTTTTTCTTTTATTTTTATTCTTCTTTTTATTTAAATACACTTATGAAAAAGTCTCCAATATGAATGGTGTTACTAGCTTAAAAGTTCTTCCCAAAAGACTTTATTTGAAAATAAATTTTTCAAAATATCTTTTTTAACCCTTATTTATTTGATGAGAACAGATGTAACATACATGTTTGTTTGGAAATTTGGGTAAAGAGTATTAATTTATTTTTCTCAAACCAAATATAGGCAAACCATTATACCAACTAAACAATCCTCCACTTTTTATTATATCTAAACAATACATATACATAAGATTATAAGAACAAATAATGGAACTAATAATAGTCATAAATCTAGTACATTTTACCGACTACGGATCACACACATATATAATAAATATATAATTACGTTTGAAAAATAAGAATGACGAAAAGTTGGTCCAACGACATATATATAAATATCTCAATGACGTGTTGACAAAACAATATCAATAATTCAATGGCGTAACTCATAAATAAATCAGTAGCGAAATTGATTGTGGATTACATATCTTATACTATTAACAAATAAGTATAAAATTGGAAACTCTTATTTCTAAATACTTTATATTTTATATTTACATCTAAATAAGTTTAAAATAATAATTATTTAATTATTAATTATTAATATTAATATTAATATTAATTATCTTTTTTCTAAATAAATAATCAGATAATTTTATATAATCTCTTCCTTATCTAATATTTTTCTATAATTCTTTTCTTATCTAATATTGTGATTTTATTATGAATAATGATTCTCCTATCGTTTTCTTTGATATTATTTTCAAATTATTTAAAATTATTATATAATACATATGACTAATAAAATTATAGATTTTTAATATATATGTTGTGATTTGAATTTTTATAAACATACATATATTAACTCAATCCATAAGAAAAAGGTGGGTGTTCAATATCTCATATCAGTAGAGATTTCAATCGGATCAGTGACCTACGGAACATGTAGAAGTAAAGCCGACATAGAACGGTTATAGACATAAAATTTTATGCACACTAAAAAGTGGGTATCATGACCAAGGGCATAGTAGACCGCAGATATATTAGATTTTATCTGCAAATTGATAGATCGGCCGCAAACTATCTAATTTTAATAAAAATAAATAAATTATATATAAAAGATAATAATTGTCCAACTATTCCTTACTGTCCAACATGTTAGCAAAGACACAATATTTGATTATTATAACAAAATTAATTAAAATATTTTTAAAATAAAATAAATAACATTTTAAATTAAAATATTTTTAATATTTTATTTTTAGTAAACGTTATAATTTTATATATAAAATTTTATTTATTTAGAAAGTTGAATAAAGATGAATAAACGTTATTTTTAAATTTTAAATATGAATGTTTTATTTATAATTTTAAAATATTTTTTAAAATAAATATTTTTAAAAATATATATTTGACTATATTTATTAAATCCGCTTAGTTTACCTAATGACTGCCTTATCCGCTTAATGACTATTTAATAATTATAAAATCTACTAAATTTAACTTTCCGTTTAATATAATCGATTTTGACACTAGTTATAGACACTAGGCGGAGGGTCACCGCCCAGTTAGCGCGAAACGCTTTTAAACGTTGAATATTATTCAAAAATCACTATGGGTCCCACTTCGACGACTTCTTACGTTGACTTTTGCCATATTTGAGGTAGAGAAGGAAAATTACCTGCCATCTTTTTACTATAATTAATAAATAAATAATAATAGTACTAAAAAATATGTTATTTTGGGAAAATAATAAAATTGACTTCAAAGTTCATACAAAGAGAAGATTTTGAAGCTTCTTCAAGCTTCCCTACTTCACACGATCCTTCTTACCAAATTTCCTAGTTTCATTTCAAAATTCTCGTTTGATTCTCTCTTCTTCCTGAGCTAGAGAAGCTTTGGGATATTGAAATCTCGAAAAATTTCATCTTTTTCTGGAAACTTTCCGAGATCTCGGTGGAGTACTTTTTTTTACGACGAAGAAGCATGATTTTGTATTCAAGCTGTAGGATTGTGTTTCTGGGTTTGCTTCTTATGCTAGCTTCGAGCTGGGTATTGGATAGATGCGAAGGAAAAGGCGAATTTGGGTTTGAATTTCACCACCGTTTCTCGGATCAAGTTGTTGGGGTTTTACCCGGAGATGGTTTGCCTAATCGAGACTCTTTAAAGTATTATAGAGTGATGGCTCATCGTGATCGGTTAATCAGAGGTCGTAGACTCGCATCTGAAGATCAATCATTAGTCACTTTCTCTGATGGCAACGAAACTTTTCGTGTTGATAACTTAGGATTGTAAGGTTTTCTTTAATTACTTTGATTTGTCATCTAAAGGTTAAGTTTTTCTGGAAACTTGAGATTGTTTTGTTGAGTTCTTGATTGATGGTTTTGTAACAGTTTACATTACGCTAATGTATCGATTGGAACGCCTTCAGAGTGGTTTCTGGTAGCTTTAGACACTGGAAGTGATTTGTTCTGGTTGCCTTGTGACTGTACCAATTGTGTTCGTGAGTTGAAATCACCTACTGGCTCGGTAATGTTTCTTTTTGCTTACTATATACTTGCATTTGAGTATGGTGCTAGAAGCTAGCTGATGTATCTTTTGTTCTCTTGAGGTTTTGGTTAAGATTGTGTGGAACTTGGTGGGTTTGTTCTAAGTAAGGGTTTTAGTTGTAGGACAGAAATATGATTTTTGGCAGCTCTTTGTTGACCAAATCTTTAACTTAAATACAGTGAGACTGACACTAGTGTTGATAGGGGGATGCATCTATGTTTTCAATGCTCATGATGTGGACTAGACAAATTTAGTGAATAAGATAGTCTTATCTTATGCTTTGATTCTGTTTTATCCACATTTGATTTGTTGGGTTCCTTACATGTGTTTTCTTTTGGGTTGAATAGGGATTGGACCTCAATATTTATAGCCCTAATGCATCATCAACGAGTTCTAAAGTTCCTTGTAATAGCTCGTTATGTACAAGAAGTGATCGATGCGCTTCCCCTCAAAGTAATTGTCCATACCAGATCCGTTATCTATCTAATGGTACCTCGTCTACTGGAGTCTTGGTGGAGGATGTGCTTCACTTAGTTTCAAATGATAAAAATTCCAAAGCTATTCCCGCTCGGATTACTTTGGGGTAAGTCATTTCTTCCTTGCAGATTTCTTAGTATGTGATGAGAAATATCATAGACTTTTGTGTTTTTATCTTAACAATCTTTATGTGATGGAACCAGATGTGGTCAAGTTCAAACCGGTGTATTCCATGATGGTGCAGCTCCAAATGGTCTTTTCGGGCTTGGCTTAGAAGACATATCGGTTCCTAGCGTATTAGCAAAAGAAGGAATTGCAGCAAACTCATTTTCAATGTGTTTTGGAAACGATGGAGCTGGTAGGATCAGTTTTGGAGATAAAGGTAGCGTAGACCAACGAGAAACGCCATTGAACATTAGACAACCACAGTAAGCAAGCCCTCGAATCATATCTTCTTTACGCTTAACCCAAACATGTCCATATTCTTGAATATAATCTCAGTTGTTTCTTCTTCTTTATGCAACCAGCCCTACTTACAATATCACTGTCACGCAAATAACCGTTGGAGGAAACACCGCAGATCTCGAGTTTGATGCTGTTTTCGACACTGGAACCTCTTTCACTTATCTGACCAATGAAGCATACACCCTTATTTCAGAAAGTGTAAGTCTTCTTCATCTACATTGTATATGATCTTGGTTTGACATTGCATGGCTTTGATAAACCTGATATGATTTTGCAGTTTAATTCTTTAGCTCTGGACAAACGTTATCAAGTTGACGATCCTGAGTTTCCTTTTGAATACTGTTATGCATTAAGGTTGTTGCCTCTTTACTCTGCTCACCAATCACTCCTGATTCTCTCTAAAAACCTTTGCTAACTAACTTTTGGATGTATCTATTTACAGCCCAAACAAAGAAAGCTTCCAGTATCCAGCTGTGAATCTAACAATGAAAGGCGGGAGCTCATACCTGGTTTATCACCCATTAGTAGTGATCCCCATGAAGGTTAGTTAGTTAGACCTCTGCTATATCTCTGTTCCGTGTCTATCATTACACTTAAGTTTGTCTCTCTTTGTGATGTTTTCAGCAAGCAGATGTCTACTGTTTAGCCATCATGAAGATAGAAGACATTAGCATCATCGGACGTAAGTATCAATATGGAAAAAACTTAACCAGAAAAATGTCTTTACTAAACTTATGATGCAAGATTACAATTTGCAGAGAACTTCATGACCGGCTATCGCGTTGTCTTTGATCGTGAGAAACTCATTCTTGGCTGGAAAGAAGCTGATTGTGAGTTTTCCTTGTGGATCATATTGATCAAGAACAGTAATTATAAGATCAAAAACTTGTCTTATCTTCTTTCTAATCTGACTTTACTTTCGTTGTTTAAGGTTACACCGGCGAGACCTCAGCTCGGGCGCTTCCATCGAACCGCTCCTCTTCGGCTAGACCACCAGCTTCTTCGTTTGAACCAGAGGCTACAAACATACCATCTCAAAGACCAAGCACGTCGACTTCTTCTTCTTCTTATTCTCTTTCTATCTCACTTTCATTCTTCTACTTATTCTCTGTTTTGGCCATCCTTTGATTAATTGTTACATAAATATATATTTAGCCATCTGTTATACACAAAATTATATTCTTTAGAAATACTGCACTACAGTTTTATTATTTTTTGCTTTGTTGTATATGATTATTGATTTTATTACTCTGATCGTCGTTGCTTTGTATTTTGTATATACAATATATGCTCTTTTATGAGGAAACCAGTATGGTATATCGTTTTCTAATTGTTTTTATCAATGATAAATAGGAAAATTTTGGGTTATTTTTTCATTCGGTTGATAACTAAATAGTTTTTCTTATGACTCTATCAGTATGTGTCAAATTTGTCTTCAATAAAAATATATAAATACTATTTTTTCTTAAACCTAAAATATTAATAAAACCTATCAACAAGTAAATGTAATTTAAAATTTTAAATAACCTAATTAAAATAAATTTGACCATATATTGTTGAATTGTTGTGATGGATAAATATAACAAAATCTTTTATCTTCTTTCTTTTTCTTGTTGCAATCTAGAAATTGACTTAATAAAAAATAAAAACTAAGAAAGAGGAGAGACTTCTTCGTTCCCTCTTATCTAAATCATAGTTTGTAGAAGAAAACAAGAAATCCTAATTTGTTTCTTTATCTCATACTCGAGAACTCTGATGGACTCAATTTCATCTGTATCGGCTGCTGCATCAACAATCAAAGAGAACAAAAATTTAGAGAACTATAGCAATGCAGAAACAAGACAAGCTTGGAAGAAACCCTCCAATGGCAATTCTGAGATCAAGCCAATCATGGAAACGTTTTCATGGCCATCACTTTCTGAGGCGCAGAAAACTCTTTCAAATAAGTCTTCTTCTGATTCATCAAGTAATGTTAGCTATGTATTAGGAACAAGCTCATCATCATCATCTTCTGTCTCTTCTTATCAGGTTTGAATTATTGTTGGTTTTGTTTTATTGATTAATGTATCCGTTTTTTTTTTAAATTGATTTTTTTTGTTTTTGTTTACACATGCAAATTAATGACTTCTTGATTTTTTAATTTTCTTCTTTGTTTTACATTATCGTTTCATCACCAATAGTTTCCGCTTTTTCTGTTTGGATTGATTATTATCGTTTTTGTTTACATGTGCAAATTTATGAATTCTTTGTTTGACAGATAACTTTATTTTCTATATGTTTTTGTTAATTTGATGATGAAAAGAGTAGGAAGTTTAAGCTTTTAGTTGTATATGGTCTTTTTTGGGGATGATTATAAGAGTTCATGATACTTGATTACGTTTTTTAAATTTAGTACTTGAAAAATTGAAATGTTTTTTATTTGAATATTTCAATTTTTAGTTCCTTTGATTTGACATATAAATATTAGCTTTAGCTTAATGGTATTTTTGTCAAAGTTTTCCATTTTCTCTAAACTTTAAATGCGGAAACTGTCTAATGTTTTTCTTGGTTATTTCTATATGTTTTCTATTACTAATTTAGATTATATCTTTGCTTTCAGGAGATTAAAAATGCTATAAATACTCATTTGCTCATGTACGCCGAAGAAGTGTTAGCTGAACGGATTAACACATCAACATCTGCATCCTCCAATCGTACTATTTCTCAACCTTTAGGACAAAGGTCATCTTGTTTTCCCGAATCTCCTTTTCCAACAGAACAAAAGAATGCGACTCCATCACAATCTCATGATCTGTATTCAAAACCAAAATCAATGGAAGTCATACAAGAACCAAAATGGCAATCATCATCCTCACCAAATTCATGGAGGCACACGCAATCAAGAACATGGAAATCAAAACTTGAATGGGAATGCTGGATTTTTTAGAAATGCACCACCACCACCACCACCACTTATGCCGCCAATTCATGCTCAATATATGTTGCCAACACATCAACATTTTTATCCTTTTGGCGGTCACATGGCCTTCTATAGTGAGTATCATCAGTGAATTCATATATGAAAAGTGTTGATCTTTTTACTTTCACTCATATGTTTCATTTTAGATTCACCTCCGTCATTGATGATCTATCTTCCTCCTCATCGCATACCATTCATCGAACCTTCTCGGATCTTCTACCAAGCTCAAGAAGCTCCCTTGAAAGCCAGAATACGAAATCAAGTTCATTATTATTTTAGGTAAAATTTTCTTTTTGACTTTAATACCTTCTCTCAATGATGTTTCCCATTGCGTAAAATGTCTTTTCAAATAACTTTAGTCACAATTTTTGTTTTTATTGTTTTGAACAGTGAAGAAAATTTAAAGAGTGATGATTTCATGAACGACGAAGGTTTTGTTCATATAAAATTTATTGCGGGTTTCAATAAGGTAAACTTCTTATCTAGTTATGTTTTTCTTACATTCATTTTCTTCTTTCATATAAATTTGATTGTTTTTTTTGGCAAACAATGTTAAGATTTTATACTAATTTTAGTTTGTGACAGAAGTTACAGAGGTAAACAAGGAGACGGAAAGATCAAAAATCTACAGAAATAACACATAGTAAACAACAAGGATACGAAAAAAGATACAAAAGCTCGGTAGGCAAAACATAAAGCAAACACGAGAGCAAAACCACCCGTCGGTATACCCAAAAGTAGCATGATGAAGAAACACCCGATCCCAGTTTATAGCAACTGGTTATTTGCAATCCTTAATTCCAAAGAATCAAAGTCCCCATCGTTGTCGCTTCGAACACCATCTTACCCTCAAAAAATTGATATCTAAAGCTTCTCCGAGAGCGGACACAAAAACGGTTTTGACTTGCTACAATAAAAATAAATTTGATAGTTCATTTTTGTTTTCAGCTCAAAGCACTAACACGTAATATCAAACTTATATTAGACGCTCTACAGGATTCAAACCTTGTTGAATTGAAGGTATCTCTTTACATTTATACACTTTATTACAAGTTTGAGTTTTTTTTTTTGTATTATCAATGACTCCAACTTGTTTGTTCTAGTGTGGTGATTTTATCATTTTATATGTGATTACAACAACTCGTTTTGTATTTTTTCTAGGGCCATGAAATAAGAAGTCGACATATGTGGAGAAAATTCTTAATGCCTCAACTTTCACGGGTTCCTTTTTATCCGAGCTTAGAAGATGAAATGGCTAACTAAGTTCAAAACCTATCACTTGAGCAGAAAGTAGGTGAAGCCAGATCGACGTACTTTTGTGATTGTTTAGGCATTAAATTTTCTGTGAGGGGATAACCAAAATTTTGAAAACAAAGTTTGATGATTCTAGGATTGGTTGTTTTTTTTTCGTTTTCTATTAACCTGCCGTTTACTCTTGTATTACCACAACTTAATATCTAATTAAGTTTCTTCCCTTTCAGAAAATTTTCTACACACCTTGGGATAATTTGTCACATAGTTATTGAGCAATAATTTGCCGTATATATATAAAGAACACTTTAAATCTACTTCTTCTTTTTAATTGATCTAATGTTTATCTCGAGTCTATTTTTACTGTGAATCAACACTATAATAAAGTAGTGTCTCTCCTGAGATGATACATCAGTTTTTTTATGCATTGTGGTGTTGACATGTCAATAAATGAAAAAACATGAACTTCCAATCAAATTATTTCATTAATACACATAATTAAACACATCAGATTTTTTAAATTAACATGAAGATGTCACGTCAATTAATAAAAAACTGTGTAAATCAATCAAATCATTTTAATTATACACATAAAAAATAATTATAATATTTATTTTTTACCATGAATAAATTAACTAACAACTACAATTGTTCTTTTGAAAACATGAAGTATTAAAATTTTAGTGATAAACAACAAATACGAATAAAACAATTATGTGTGTCTTAGTAATCAACACTATAATTAAGCAGATGTCTCTCTTTCTGTTGACAACTCATCGTTTCTTTCATTTTCAGATTGGCATGTCAATAAATAAAAAAGTTGAACATCCAATGAGAACATTTCATTTATAAACATCATTTTTGATTCAAATAATTATCATTGATTTTCAAAATAGATATTATGAATAAGACAGTAAGAAAACACATTTATATGTATGTATGTATGTATGTATGTATATATTATAACTGTGTATGTAATATGTACATAATGTATTTATTTACATCTCTTACGTAAAATATATGTAAAAGATAGGGCTTGAGCGGCATAAGTGGAGGGTGTAACTAGAGTAGACGATGTGGTGGAGAATGAAGCTAGAGTTGACATCGTGGTGGAGGATAGAGCTTGAGCTGCAAAAGTAGAGAATGGAGTTTGAATATGGATATGTGCAGTGGCGGATCCAGAAATTAATTTTATCCGGAGCAATAATATTAAATTATAAAAAATATATTATACATGTTAAACATACAATAATAGCTAACAGAAATATCCTAAGATTTGAAGAAAAAAACTTAGTAAACAGAAGCAAAATTTCTAAAATATAAAAAGAAAAATAGAAAAAATAAACAAAATAGAAATCTAAAAGAGAGGACCTAAATTAAATTCTCATAACATCTATACTATTAAAAGGGAAGCATTTTTAATAAGTAACCTTTGAATTCTATAAATATTACATAGATGCCATTGAATTAAAGAAGAAACAAAAAACTGAAATGGGCAAACTTGGAAAACCAGAAGAGTTATAAAACACACGGACGTTAATTGTCGGATCTTGGATCAATAATACGGATTCAATTTTCAATATTTTTCAAATATTTTGAAGATACGTTTATTAGAATTATGCAACAAATTCTTACAATATATACGATTCCACTTTTTTAGGAAACAAATGTTAATGCGATATATTAACAGCTATAATAATAAATACCAAAATATTTTAACTCACTTTCGTGAATATTACTGTGAATATTCTAAATCGAAACATCATTTAATTTGTTTATATTTTGGGGCTAAACCTAAATATTTTAAGTCACTTTCGTTCTCTATAAATAAAATTGAGTTTGCACTATTTGTTCATTGTGTGCATAATCATAGCAATTTTAGGATATTTTTAATGTCAATTATTACTAAATATTTACTCATGTTTATGTACAGGTATATGGAATGGACAATGTTGATGTTGATGTTGTTGTTGTGTTGTGTTGTGTTGCTTTTTCTATTCGAAGATATGTGTAACATGTAAGCAATTTTTTGTTCTTTAAATTTTTAAAAGTTTATGATGATCGATGAAGACTATTGTTGTGGTGGTGATGTTAAAATATTTATGTGGATACTAAGCTTGTGGTTTGATGTATATTATTGGAGTTTAGATTACGATGGGGACCCTTTCATGCGATCATGTATTTTCTGGTTAGTGTTTCCTTCTGTCTTTGAAAATTAAAAATTACATGAAATCTCTTGAGTTTTTTTAATCCATTGTAGTCGTGTCTATCGATCCTCTACTTGATTGGTGGCTTTTGACGATTTCAGGTATTCTAGGTTTGTTGAGTGTATAGAATGTATCATTTCTTGGATATCCTAGGTAAAAATTGACTCCTTTATAACAGCAAGCTGAAACTTTTTTTCTTAGTTTTAGATGTTAAGCCTCCGTCAACAGTCTTTTTTTTTCTTTCAGGCAATCTTACATGACTCTCAAGCCCTTGAGAAATTGGCTACGCACATTCAACAAGCATGTTAACTGGTTTTTTTTTTTTTTAATGTTAACTTGATTTTCATTTTGCTCAAATTCTTTTTTGATACAAAAATTAAATATTTTTACTGGGATTTCAGGTTAGTATGGAGAGTAATGGAAAGAAAGTCTTAGTGGATGGACGATGGTCTACCTATCCCATTTGAGACTAATGAGATTGATTTTGGTGAACCTTGAACAAATGGTCAACACAGCTTTTACCAACTAATTCACCAGGTAGATGCTACATAAAATTTGTTTTTACTGGAAATTTGGATCTGGGTTTTAGCAAGTTAAGCTATTGAGTAATCCTTGTGATTTCATCGGCGTTGTGAAGAGTCAACAACCTATGTATCTAGAGGGTAGGCATTTCCATTTCCTGAAAATATGGCATGTGCTCTTTTATGCATTCTCTCTTGAAATTTAACGGATCTGAATTGGATTCACAGGAGAGATTGTTCTTGAATGGTCCAATTCATTTCATTTCCAGGATACAAGGATGCACTTGAAGATAAATATGTATTGCCTGAGACATCTCATAGTTTCGGTGAGTTAGTTTGGAAGCATCCAAAATGGCTGATGCATTTTGATGACTGAATTCTGTTTCTTTGGATGGTGATAAAAAGACTTTTTAATTTTCTTTGGTTTTTGTAGCAGAGGACAAAGTTAAAGTTCTTTATATAAAATCATCTAATCTCATTTATAAAGAGGATTATGTTAGCATATAAGAGAACAATTTTGCAGCAGTCAAGATAAATATTAATATATAAATATATATGTTTATTTATATTTATAAGTTATATATGTGATCAATTTGACAAAAGTAAATCTATAATTGATGTTTGCTTGCTACAATATTATTTTTCACAAATTATATCATACTTTTGCCACGTTTATAATCAAAAGATGCATGCTATCTTAACTTTATACAATACAAATCATATTTATTTGCTATAAAATATTTTGTTTATCATATTCAAGTGATATACTTACTAACAATGATATAAAAATTAACCTTTAAGTTCTACAAATATTAATACAAATGTTACATGTAATGCCATTGAATGTAAGAACATTAAAAAAACTTAAATGGATAAATTGGGAAAAATGGATTATAAAAACCAGTGGATCTTGGGTTGATTTGTTGGTATTGGATCGGAAAACATGTGGATCTTGGTTAAAAAAAAAGGCGGACCAAAATAATATTATCTCCTTAACTATTGTTTCCTTAAAATTTGTTGAAACTAACCAAAATTTAATAGAAAAAATATATTCAAATATCTTAAAATCATTCAAGTTTTAATATGGGATGGAGACAAATAACTCAAGAAATAAAAATATTAATCCAACCGATTCACAATCAAATACAAAATGAAAATTTTGTATAACAGAACGAGAATGAGAAATTAGAATACGTAGATTCTATTTCTAAACATTCACTAATTTGTGTAAAAGTGTATTTTGAAAATTTTGAATATTTTGACAAAATTTTTGATATTTTTGAGAAATATGAAAAACATTTATATAATTTCCATCAAAAATGTGGAATGTAAGTATATATCGAATATGATTTCTTTATCTAATCCATTATACAAAATAAATATTTTCAAATGAATAATTTATTAAAAAAAAACGGTTATGCAATGAAAAATTCCCAACGTATACATGATTGGACGGGCTTTCTGTTCTGAAATAAACATGCCTATACTTTAACCAAATTTAATTTATGATCTATTAAACAAACATAAATAAATTAAAATACAAAAATATCAAATAATTTTTTCAAAAAAGAAAAAAATACTTTTAACACTTAAATCAAACACATATGTACGGTCCTAATATAATTTAGATAAGTGTTGAATATGAGATGGATACGGATCCACTTTGATATAAAAATTTTAGAAATTTTGGATAATTATTTAAAATATTAATAAAATATATGACAGGTAAAAATCCCTCTCGAGTTGGGTATTTTTGGAAATTTATTGTTTAAAATATTTGGAGAATTCTATATCTTTGGATAATTTCCATTAGTTTTATAAAATTTTAATATTTAAGCGAATACAGCCATTTTATCTGAATATGATTAATCTTAAATATGTTTGAACACCAAATACCAACACACTCAAAAATCATAAGTTCTAATAATTTCTTGATCTACAACTTACAAATAAAAAAATCTTATTAAACATAACTCCGCACGTAGTGCGGGTTCGAATCTAGTATAAAATAATCAACACCTGAACAAAGCATTTCGTGTTTGATAAAGACGGACAAAAATCTAAAAAAGAAAATGAAAGAATAAAAAAAACTTAAAATGGGTATTAAAAATTAGGATCTAGTAATATTAAAAAGGTCAAAATTTTGTTTAAGTAAAAGCTAGAAAAACTTTCTAAATCATCTATAATATTTGGTTAATTATACTAAATTAACAAAAGAGATTGTATGTGTATCATTTAGTTAAAAAAATATGTGCTTGTACATAAAAATAAATTGAGGTTTATATATTGTATTTATATTGATCAAAATGTATATGAAAAACATAAGTTTTGGGGGGGGGGGGGGGGAGGGGGGACAATAAATCATATATTAACAGGAGCATAATTAAAATCATTAATAAAGTAAAACTAATCTTGAAAATTTTATCTGGGGCAAATGCTCCTGACAAGTACGCCCGCCCCTGGATATGTGTCCGTTTGTAAGAGTTTATGTATAGGTTTATATATAGGATAATCATATATTTAGTGATGATCTGAAATGTGGAAAAATGTCATGTTTGCCATGTAGACGTTTTGGCCATGATGTTAAAGGGTGCTAATGTTGTCGTTTACAAAAGATAATTAATGTAAAAGTTGTATCGAGTTATTATTTTTGTTTTGGACAATAAATCATATATTAACAGGAGCATAATTAAAATCTTTAATAAAATAAAACTAATCTTGAAAAGTTTACCCGGGGCAAGTGCCCCTGTCAAGTACGTTCGCCCCTTGATATGTGTTCGTTTATAACAGTTTACGTATAGGTTTATATATAGGATAATCATATATTTGTGATGATCTGAAATGTGGTAAGAAATGTCAGGTTTCCCATGCAGACGTTTTGGCCCTGATGCTAAAGTGTGCTAATGTTGTCAGGTAAAAGTTGTATCGAGTTATTATTTTTATTTTAGGCAATTATTTTAAATAGTAGTAAATGAATTTTTTTATGTCAATTAGTATTTAGATTGATAATGATATTGTCTCACACTCATCTCTAGAAAAACCGGACTGCAGTTTAGAAGGCTCATTAAGAACCTGCAATATTGGAAAATATTGAAAGAGTTCGCCGATGGAGTTCACATCTACCTCTACATTCACTCATTGCTGATGTTGATCAAAGATTAATTAAGAACTTGCAAAATTAGAAAAGGAAAGTCCATAACATGAGAGTTCATTCCAAGAAAATCAAATGTGGAAGATCTTAAACATCAAATGCATAAATTTGCATGCATCTTAATCTATTTAAAATGTTCTACATCAATCTGAAAAATAAATAAATAAAATTCTAATGTATTTCAACTTAACCAAGTATTTCAGTATAAGATGTATGCCAAATTTTTGGATTCAGAGCATACTAAAATCTTACAAATGATTAACAATGAAATAACCTACTAAAGCTTTGTCCTAGCTATACAGAATCGAAACTAACTATATTTGAGAAACTGTTTATTAATGGAAGTTTTTACAAGACAAAGCACAAAGATATTCTCACCATAAAAGAAAAATATCGGTTTTAGAAAATTACCTTTGGGCTTCTCAGCTAAAAAACGTAAAATGATTACAACTGAGAAGAAGAAATCAACTTTAAAATGTTTACATGTCATTATAGATTCTCTGTAACATAAATCAGAGTCAGACCTTCACTTCAGAAATTGAGAGAGGAGAAAAATACCTGACCAAATTATCTATAATTGTTTTTGACAAATGTGTATATGCATTTCATAGAAAAAAAACAAAGAACATATTAAAAATAAAAGTCTTAATAAGAAAACCTATAACTCAAATTTAACTAAATAGTTCATGCCCAATATATCTCATAAAGATTTATATTATTTATCACATTAAACGTTAAACTAATCATGAATGAAATTCTGTTTTAAAAAAATTAATAAAACAATTATAAAATCAAGTTTTAATAACTCTAACTAAAAAGAAAAAACCAATAACTCAAATCTAACTAAATAGTCCAGGCCCAATATATCTTATAAAGATTTCAATTATTTGTCACATTAAACTTTCAACTAATCTGAATGAAATTTTTTTTTTTAAAATTATTAAAATAATTATAAAATCAAATTTTAATAACTCCAACTGAAAAAGCAAAAAAACCAAAATAAATATCCGAAATAGAAAATATTAAAATAATATCCCGCAGCGTAGCACGAGTACAAAACTAGTCTTATCAAAAGTATTTTTTCGAATATTTTCCATTTTTTTTAATTGAAATTTTTGCATTTTTTTTGTGAAAGTATCTTGGTTTTAGTACAACCATACGCTAGTCTCTCATTCTTTCTGTGATTACTTGGTATCATATTTAATGTAATGTTTTCCCTTTTGTAGCAAGTTTAAGATTACATCGATCATAAAATCGCTTAGGGATACACTAGCTTAGTTTGATTAAGAAGTACTATAAAACTGTTTAACATTTTATTATTGTAGAACTATTTGAAACATAATCCAAATCAGATTAATTTAACGTTGGTTAACAAAAAATTGCGTGGTAATCATCACCATTTCATTTCAACCTATCATCATCCTTTAGGTTGGTCTAAAAGTGAAAATTATTTTTTTCATGCATAAATTTATATAATAACATTCTAACAATCTCTTAAACCCATTATCAAAAATATAAAACAAAAAACATTTCAACTCCTCTTCTCGCAAGATGAATGTATCTGGTTGAAACTGTGGAATTTTATTTTTTTTGAAAAATTTAGACGAAGACTACGAAAGAACTTTTGAATCCGAAGAAGAATATCTCTTTCTAAAAAGCCTCCGCCGCTCGCCTCTTTGGTCGGCCTCTCGCCGGCCACCATCTCCACAATGCCTAAAAAGAAGAAATTCACGCTCATAGATCCTCCTGCAAAGCTACCAGCCAAGTCAAAGGTTGTTAAGACTGTCACCACCGCACCGAAGATCTCTACCACCATGGCCACCTCTGTAGCTGTTGCTGCAGCAGCCAAGGTTGTCGTTCCCGCAGTGGTATCAGATACTACCGTGGTTGCTCCGCCGCCTACTCAGGTGTCAGATCCAATTGCATCGAAATTTGTGCCAGATCTAGATCTGAATCGAATCGCTCAAGACTCACGAGAAGAGCTACCGTCCCAATCTAGCTCTAGCCCCAATGTTATCTCGTCAATCCAGGGTGCAGAAATCTCCCCGTCTCAAGACTCCTTATCTCCGCCGTTAATGAATGCAAGTGCAGCTCATAACAGTGGTACCCTCGTACCTGTCACGGACAAGCTTTGGTCTCAACGCCTTAAGGAATCTTCTCTACTTGAAGCATCTGGTACCCAGACAGATCATGTCTCTGGAGTTCCGTTCATCCTAATTCCTGATGAGAATGTTGAGGAAGCTAAGGAGGAGTTCAAGGACTATATCTATGCTTAATTCCATGGAGAGGCTCCGGAAATGGATCGGATAATAGGGATTGTTAATGCTCTCTGGGCACGTACAGGGCTGCGCATCTTTGTGCATAAACTTGGGGAGGGCACTTTTCTCTTACGGGTCCATAATCTTAAGACTCGGGATATTCTGCTCAGTAGGAATCTCTGGAGTATAGCTGGAAAACCTATGTTTGTAGCTCCTTGGTCTCCAAACTTCACTCCCGATAAACCTCCTCTCACCAAGGCCTGTGTAATGGTCGAGTTCCGTGGAATCCCATACCTCTTATTCACCAAAAAGAGTTTAAGCCGCATTGCAACCGGTGTAGGCAAGCCTATCTCCCTTGCGCCAGAGACTGAGCGAAAGGAAAACTTTGAAGTTGCCAAGATTTTGGTGGAAGTTAACCTTCTACAGGAACTACCCACAAAGTTGGTCTCGGGGTTCAGTGATGGGCGTGAGTTCAATGTTGAAGTGTCATACCCTTGGTTGCCACCTAAGTGTAACTTATGCTTTGTCTTGGGACATGGTCCAACGCAGTGTCCCAATCGCTCAGTGTCAGATGTTGTAGTGATGACAAAACGATCCCCCAGCAAAGGTAAGAGGCAGCGTTCTAACTCCAAGCGGGGTCGGTCACGAGGTGTTAAGCATGGAACGGGCCGTGGAATGGCTTCAAATATTACTATCCAGCCTGTCACTGATTCTAATCGTCAAGGATCGGTCCCGATTGCCAACACTGTCGATGTGCAAGCCTCTTCAGTGGCTACACATTCTGCAGAGGAGGGAGTACTCAGGGAAGCACGAGATGCTTTGGAAACGGAGCCTCCTGGCTCGCAGGACAATGAGGCACAGTCTACTGGCCCTGCAGATGTGGCGGTTACTATTACTATGGAGGAGGTTGCTGATTCACAGGACCATCATTCCGAAGCTCCTTTTTACCTTGTGTCAAACAAGAAGAGTAGCCGTAAGGCTGCTAAGTCATCTTAAATATTTATTATGTTTTTTGGATGGAACGTGCGAGAACTAAATAGTCTTAGAAGACAAAATATGTTAAAGGATTGGATTAACATCCATAAGCCTCTTTTTGGAGCATTTTTGGAGACGCATATACAACCCGCTAATGTTAGAAGAATAAGGAACGCAATTCCTATTGGCTGGAACTACTTTGGTAACTTTGATCATCATCAGACTGCTCGTGTGGTTGTGGTTTGGGATCCGAGGGTGTCACTCTTTGTCTACCACGCCTCTGCTCAGATGGTTACATGTGGGGTCTTTCAACAATCTGAAAACTTGAATTTCACAGTCTCCTTTGTGTATGGGTTTAATCAAGTGGATCAGAGGTTATCACTTTGGGAGGAATTATCTATGCTCAGCTCCTCTACTGCACTCTCCCACACCCCTTGGGCTGTGGTGGGAGACTTCAACCAGATCTTACGAGCCTCTAATCACTCTGAATACCTCTCTCAGGATGTCGATCTTTCTGGCATCAATGACTTTGTGCTTGCCTTGCAGGAAGCAAATCTCTTCGAGGCTGCTTCTAAAGGACTGCCATTCACCTGGTGGAATAGTAGTGAAACAGTCCCCTTCTCCAAAAGGATAGATCATGCTCTCATTAATGAATTCTGGGCTGAACAGTTTCCGGATGCATTCTCTGAGTTTCTGGAGCCAATCCAATCAGATCATATTGTCTGTTTATTTCAGGTCCCGGCTCTGCAAAGGCGATCAAAGAAACCCTTTAAATTCTTCCAGCATATAGTTGACCACTCGCTATACCACCCCACTGTAGAGGAGTCTTGGACGTTGAGCAATGACACCGAGCAAGGCTCGGACCAATTCAAACTGGTAAGAGCTCTAAAGAGGTTAAAGCCTGGCCTGCGGAAACTGCATAACCAGCACTTTAGTGGAATTTCTAAGCTCGCAAAAGAACAGGGTGAGGTAGTGGCAGAGCTGCAGAGGCAATTGTTAACAGCGCCAACTGCAGATCTTGCAAGGCAGGAACACAGAGCTAGGGAATTTTGGGTCACACTTTTATCCGCAGAGGAGAAGTTCTATCGGCAACGCTCTCGAGTCAGATGGCTGCATTTGGGAGATAAGAACACAGCTTTCTTCCACAAAATGGTTACCCTAAGGAACGCTAAAAACCATATTCACTTTCTCAAAGACCACAACGACAGGCGTATTGTCTCAACGGTGGAGCTTAAGAGCCACACTGTAGAGTATTTTCAATCAATATTTGGGACAACGGTTATTCATACCTCTCCTTGTTCTGTGGATGATCTTAAGGCATTGCTACCTTTCAGGTGCTCTGAATCGCAGGTGACGGATTTGCAGAAACCAGTTACAGCACAAGAGGTTAAAGCCACTTTGTTCTCTCTGCCTTGAGACAAATGCCCTGGGCCAGATGGCTACCCTTTGGAATTTTTTAAGGCGTCTTGGAGCACTGTCGGTACTGCTTTCACAGCGGCAGTCCAAGAATTCTTTAGAAATAGGGAGAATGCTTAGGGATCTTAATACAACCCTTATCACTCTCATACCAAAGACTCCAGAGGCGTGTAAACTAGCTGATTATAGACCTATCAGCTGCTGTAATCTGGCATACAAGGTAATCTCTAAGATTTTGGCCAACCGTTTGAAACCTCTTCTCCAGCTCTGTATCTCGCCTAACCAAGCTGCATTCATCAAAGGAAGGAGTTTGGGTCAGAATGTTTTGTTAGCATCAGAGCTCATCCAATCATACTATAAGCCATCTTCACCCAAAAGTTCAATGTTGAAGGTCGATCTCAGGAAAGCTTTTGATACTATCTGCTGGGATTTCATACTAAAGTTGCTGGAAGCGCAGGACTTCCCACCTTTGTTTTGGAACTGGGTTAAGGAATGTATCTCTACACCAAGGTTTTCTATATGTGTCAATGGGGAACTTGCGGGTTTCTTCAAAGGCAAGAAAGGCAGGCGCCAAGGAGATCCAGTCTCTCCTTACCTGTTTATCATGGTAATGGAAGTTCTAACAAAAATGCTGGACTCGGAGGCCATCCTTGGTCGCTTCCAAATGCACCCCCGCTGTGCCTCTCCACTACTCACCCATTTAACTTTTGCGGATGATCTCCTAGTATTCGCAGATGGCTCTCTCTATTCTCAGCTGGGTATTATTGAGACTTTGCACCGTTTCAGGGACATCTCAGGTCTTGATATGAACCCCGCCAAGTCAGAGTTGTTTATTAGTGGATATGATGACGCCTTTGTGCAGGAAGTGTGTGGAGTGATAGGTATCTCCCAAGGTTTCTTTCCTACTAGATACCTGGGCTTACCGTTGCTTTCGGGGAAACTGAATATGGCCACTCTACAAACCTTCTTTGAGAGAATCACGGGTAAGTTACATTCTTGGACATCCAAGTTTCTTTCTTACGCGGGGAAAATACAACTCGTCTCCTTGGTGATCTATGGGATGGTAATATTTTGGAGTCAAGTCTTCGTCTTACCAAAAGCGTTCCACAAAAAGGTAGATTCTCTATGCTCTGCCTTTTCATGGAGGAATTCCACCCTATCTGTCCAGGGTGCTCGAGTTTCGTGGTCGGATATTTGTAGACCGAAAGAAGAAGGAGGACTAGGTATTCGACGTCTTGGGGACTATGAGACAGTTTTTCGACTGAAGCGAGTCTGGGATCTGTTTGCTAAGGATGGCTCACTATGGTACGCTTGGTTACACAAGTATATTTTTGGAAGAAAGAGTTACTGGGAACAGGAAGTATCTCCTCGCCTCTCTTGGAATATTTGCAAGCTGCTGCAAATCAAACCCATCTTCAGCCAGTTTATCCGATGTTCCATTGGTGATGGTAAAAAGGCTTCGTTCTGGTACGATACATGGACTGACTTTGGTCTCCTTATGGTCTATCTGGGAAGCACGTGCCCTAGAGATCTCAGAATCCGTAAGCAGGCTACGGTTGCTGATGCTACCAGGGATGGTGATTGGTTTCTACCTGGAGCGCGCACAACAGCCGTGGAAACGCTGCTATTCTATCTCACAAACCAGCCTCCACCAGAAATTTCAAGAGGACGGGATTCTTTTACTTGGCGTCTACCGCAAGGTGGGTTTGCAGATGTTTTCTCTACTACAGGGACCTGGGAACAGGTTAGGGTCACATCCCCTTCGGTCCCTTGGGCCACTGTTATATGGTTCAAGGAAGGTGTCCCAAGGTACTCCTTATCCATTGGCTGGCTCTACTAAACCGCCTTCCAACGCGGGATAGGTTAATCAGTTGGGGCATGAACGCCCCTCCCATTTGCGTGCTATGTAATACGCACTCGGAGACTAATTCACATCTTTTCTTCGAATGTGATTTTGTCAGCAGCATATGGACTACACTGGCATCTCGAGTCCTCCCAAGGCCACCGCTATTACTTCCTCTTACAGTAGCTTGGATCCTCAACACTTCCCCTACTATGGCGCCGCACACACATGGTAAAAAGCTCATCAGACTTCTCCTCCAAACGACTATCTACGTCATATGGAGGGAACGAAATGCCCGTATCTTCAAAGGTACTCACTCAACCGCAGCCACCTTAAAACTGAGCATTGATAAGTCACTGCGAAATCATCTACTATCGTATCCTAGCCAGGATTCGCGTTCTATATTTTTCCTACAATATTATTTTGGTTGTCTGTCTCATCCCTTGTAATCTTAAGTTTTGCTCGCACAAAACAATCTCGTTCCAGTTTAAGTTCTCTCCTTTTGGAACTAGTATGTAAATAACTATAAGTAGGATGTAATAATGCTTTATATATCAATCTTAAGATAAAAAGCCAAAAAACAAAAAAAACTGTGGAGTTTTCTTTCCTGAACTAGGTGAAAATAAATCACACCCCTACATAAAAATCATTATCAACGTACGATATATATGCATAGCTACATGTGGAAGAAGACTGAAATAGAAACGACCAAAACAATAGCTACAGGTAACAATGTCTACGAAACGAGTAAACTCACATTTATTCATCAGAGAAAATAGTAAAAGGAAAGAATCTAACGACCAAACCTTCTTCTCTATCCAACGGTTAGCATTCATTTGGCTCTCTGAACTCATACTTCTTTTTTTTTGGTTGCTAGTTTAAATAGTATAATTATAATTATTACAACTGCTACTGTTACTGTCGTACGATCTAGAGACAAGACAACCTATTGATAAATGGTCAAAGAAACTCATGGGGCATTCTCGTTGTCCATCGGTTTATGTAAGAAGATAAAAAGATAAAGCAACTGAAAAACTTGTCATTTTCTTTACTGACTGAGGTTAATGCAAACCACACTTTTATATGTCTTCATTTCACTTTTATAATTATACTTGGTAATTTATATTCGATAAGAAAATATATTTGTTGGCAAATATTAACATTCAAACGTAAATGAAATGAGCATGTGTATGAAAAAACAACAAAATTCATGATACAGTACTTAGGGCTTAATTTTATTTTCATTCAATTAAATTTTGATTTATGTGCTTAACTTTACATGTTGGAGTAATATTCTCACACCTGAGAAATATTATTTATTTTATTATCAAACATCTTAATGGCCCTTAATTGCAGAACAAACAAAAACAAAATATAAAGTTATTTTTAGTTTTGTTTGGTGCTTTTGAATTTTAAACTAGAAATCATTTCAAAATTGGAGAAAAATAAATCATTTTAAGGTGTTAAAATAGTATATTTTTCAGAAATGATGTGTTATAAATTTGGAAATGGTATTTGATCAAATTTACATATAAATGTAAACCAAAGTTTTAACTTTTTTCTTTTTATTTTGAATACCAAAGAGTTCTCATACCCAAAACCATATCATGTAATATTAATTTCGTCACAGTCATCATTCAAACCGGCGACTTCTAAGTTACACCTAGAATCTTTACCAATTAAGTTAACTTTTAACTTTTAACTTTTGAGATTAAAACATTAAATTTCTAGTTGCTTTTTATAATTTACATAGAAATCTAGAAATCTTTGAGCCTAGAATTACGAGTCTCAAAAGTCAAGAATGGAAGGTGAAAATTAAACCTCTCGTAAGCATGGAACCATGAACTATGAAGAGAGATCAGAGTCATCAGACTCGGAATGTATTGCCTAACCGATGGCTCCTAATTTGATAGAGCAAAAGCTTTTGAGTGGATTTGTTTGGGTCATAAGTGAAGACAATTGTTATCTCTTTTCTTGGACTCAAGGGTTCGATCGATCGAGTAGATGTTGTTCCCTCTCCACGCGACATTAGCGGTAATTTTTGTTTTCGTATATGCAAATGCTACGTAGTAATAATGTTTCTCCGGATTCACTTGCCAAAAAGTTCTAGAAAATGAAATTATTTGTTTTTCATGTAAGCAACTTGGTATTTTTCAAACGAGACAAAAACATCATCACCTTTAAAAAAAAGAAAGGAAAAAGCATATAACATTATCACCATTAAGAGTCACGTCAACTGAATCATTTATGAGTCTTTTTTGTTTGATGTTGCTCATTGTTACATTTAAACTTCGTCTAAATTAGGTCAAATATGTCTTGAAAAGAAAGGTCAATCCTGGACAAGGAGTAATGCGAAGAGAAGCAAAGTTAATGAAGTCTGGGAAAGGGCAACACAGACCTGACACTTGTCCAATACATAGGAGCTTGCCACGTCATTCCCATTGTCTTTGGACTCGTGGGCAAAATAAAAATACCAAGGGTGATGTTCTGTTATTAATTTTGAATTAGTTTTCTTTTTTGGATATTCGATTTGATTTTTTTGGGTATTCTATGCGAATCAGAACCGGTTCTTTTTGTTGGGTTCAGAAAAATTCTTTTTGATTCAATTATGATGTACTAAACATTAGTTTTTATAATTTTCTTTGACTTGTTCGATATAAAAATTGTTTTTTCTCTCTTTTTCACGTCTTATATTAATTAAAATGTATACAAAATCTTGAAATAAATAGGAGATTAAATTTTTACGTCTTTTTACTATTTGACTCTTTTTTAACGAGAGATCAGTTGGTTCTCTTTCAAACCAATCACTAGTTCTCAGCTGCAAATAAATTTATTAGATGATACACAGAGTTTTAATACAAAATAAACTACTGCAAATTTTAATCCAAAATAAACTACTGCAAGTGCACAAGTAATGTTGTAGTAATATAGAGATCAAATCCATAAGGACCAAAGTTACACTACAATTCTTTGAGAATGAAACTAAGGTAAAACAATAATATGATTGTTGGTTGTGATGTAAAACAAAAATAGCAAATAAAAACGATGTAAACTATGAAATAAAAGACTCTAAATCAAGGGATATTTGCGAAAACTCAAAGATCATGAATCAGACAATTATTCAGGGATTATATAAGTACAATCTCAACTTAAACATCAATGTATAACTAATCCACTGTCGTGATATCAATTACTTTATCTAGCAACCTAAGTGTTTAAACTGTCATTTGAACTTAGAATTGTAAACAAGCATTAATAAGCAGGTTCAATATGTTCACATATCGTCTTAGCATCAGCTTTCGTTGGTTAAGGACAATCTGCTCATCTATGTTTTTTTCAAGCAACCTATAACACTTTTGATGAATAGATTAAACCTAAGATCAGAAATTAGGTAGCTAATCTAATTCCAGCAATGAGATCAATAATAGATGAAGATATAATAGGATGATTCCCTATCTATGCCCAATTCATTGATTCATACATTCCTTTGAAAACCCTGCACCTAACTATGGATCTACTCAGACATGGAAGTAGAGAAATCACAAAGAGAATAAGAAGAATTCATAATCAATAGAATAGAAATCTAAAAGGGTTTAGAAATCTTCTCAGGAGATGCAGAATCAGAGATTCCTCTCCCAAAACAATAGGTCTGAATGTAAAATAAAGTGTAGCCTAAATAATGGCTCAAAAATAGAAAATCTAAGTCTAAACACGTTATGGGTCAAAACTAAACCGAAATAGGAAAACAAACCAAAATTCTTTTTTCTGCATTTTGGAGAAAATAAGGTTGGATCGATCGATCCAGGTGTGGATTGATCGATCTGGAGGTGGATCGATCGTTCTGGAGTTGCTCGATCGATTTGAAACGGTGCGTAAATTTGGCAGCATGTGTGGATCGATCGATCCAAGGTTGGATCGATCGATCTGTGGTTGGCAAGATCGATCAGGAGGTACTCGATCAATCTGAAACAGTGCGTATACTTGGTTGGCAGCTTGGGTCGATCAATCCAAGGTTGGATCAATCGATCTGAGGTCGGCACGATCGGTCCGCCATGGTTGGTCGATCTGGCACGAATCGTGTTTTTCCACTGAATTGGATCGATCGATCCAGGTATGGACCGATCGATCTGAGCTCCAAAATACTATATTTCAAGCTGTTTTGTATCCATCCTTGCTCCATACGCATTAAACTCCATCCAAACGTGTTTTAACCTAATAAAACTCTAAAAACACTGAAAAGACTCCAAAAACTTCTTCAAAAACAACTTTAGAAAATACAAAATATGTAATACATCATTAGATCACTTGAAGAAGATAAATATAAGATATACTAAAACTTCTACACAATTTTTAATAATATATCTCAAAACATGAACTAAAGTTAGACAAGTAAATCACTTTATTCCCTACTGTTGTATTCTTCTTGCAAAAGTCATTGATTTGTGTTCTTCACACCAACATCACTCTTTTCTTAATATGAATCTTTCCCAAACTCCACAGCAACATAAGCTTATAACAAACTCTGTTTTCTATTTTTTCTGTTTTAACAGCAATACTCAAAGACACACAACACATCTTCTTTTTAAAGAGTTTTTTTCTAGGACTCTAAAATCTCTTTTCTTTTTCCATATGCAAATAATCAATCACCACTTAATAAAGAGACCGGTATAAAATAATATTACAAGAATAAGGAAAAACTAATAATTTCCTACACACAAAGTGAACAAAAAGACAAACATAATAATTCATCAATATTTTGACCAAGATAATTCTTTCTCTACAATTTTTTTAAAAAAAATAAGGAATCAAATTAAAGAAAGTAATTTTCTAATAATAATAGATTCAATAAAACATTTTCTAATACAAATAAAAGGATATATATGAGTTTAAGAAATAAAAACCTGAGAATGACTAATTTAGTCAATATATCAAGATATTAAATGCAATCTTGTGGCATCATTACAAAAGATATTGTGATGAATCGATCCGTCAAATTGTGGATATCAAATTATTAATGAGAAGATTGTTTCTTGTAGTAAGTTTTTTTTTACTTGTGGATTTTTTAAAATAGTCGATTGCACTCTATTGTGACGGTTTAAAAGAAGACAAACATTTTAGTTTATAGTTTGATGGAAACAGAAATGAAGGTGTGGAAACAAAACATTTCAAAACATGAAAACATTTTTTAGTAAAACAATATGAGTATGGAAGAAAAAAGAAATATATACATATATGTACATATATAATGTAATGAAACATCTAAATTATATTAAATATATAATTTTAAAATCAACACAAATCGAGTACTTAAATATCAAATAGTTTAAGTAAAGATGAAAATCATATCACTCTTACTAAAAATTTCAAAACATGTTTTCCATTCTCTTTTCATCAGGTCTATCAAAGAACAATGCATTTAATTCTGGTTAGTCAAGTGAAAGATCTCAAACTCAAGTATTCATATATTAATCGCATATAGTAAACAAATTTGATAGGGTCGTTTCCTTGAGCTTCTTCAATATTTATCGTTGAAGTGGTGGTAAATAACTATTGAAAATATTTAACAGCTGTATGTTCAATACGCTCTTCCGGCTCAGCCCAGCCTCCAACTCCATCTCTGATTCTTGTGATACGATTTCTCGCTTTCCTTTGTTTTGTAGTCGCGTGAAAAATTTAGTATTCTGATCTCTTTCTCTTAACCATATTGTTCTACTTATTATAATATCTGTTACGGTTCGAATAGAGAGATGGAGAACAATAAAAAATATTGTATAATTCTACAATATTGATTATTGTTTCTCTAAAATATTGTATAGTTCAACAATATTGATTATTGTTTCTCTAAAATATTATATAGTTCTACAATATTGATTATTGTTTCTCTAAAATATTGTATAGTTCTAATAATAATAAAAATATTAGACATTTTGTTACTGTTGAAACCACATCATTCGTCGCAGTTTCTATCTTCATTAGATAAAACATCAATTAATTTGGATAAATTTTAAGATAATTCTCATAAATAATACAAAATCAAGTGTTTGTTACAAATATCACACATTTTCATTTAAGATAAAAAATTAGTATTTTTATTAAAGGATAAACTTTTAATATCGCACAAATCTTTTAACTTTATATTTTTTCTAAACCCTAAATCATAAATTCTAAATCCTAAACCCTATACTATACCCCACACTCCTTCAAAACTATATCATAAATCCAAAAATATTTAACTCAAACAAAAAATTAAATTATTAACCTTTATAAAAATATTATTTTTGTTATAAATAAAAATGTTGCTAAATTTGGTATGACCAATTATAAAAGAAAGAAAAAAAATGTTCGGATAAGAAAACTAATGATGAAGTGAGGAACAGAACATATATCTTTTCGTCACAAGTGAATAGTTTTCTCAATAATATAGAAACTAAATTCATCAGAAAAAAGAATACGATGATGAAGACATGTGACTATTTGTCATATACATAACTTTTGTATATTTTTTCAATTTTTCTTATACCATTTAAGCCTCTCGATTCTTGGAATAGAAAAATCAATCACATCAGGCTCAGTTATCTTTCACTCAACTACTTTTGCTTCTATCAAAGAAGAGTTGGTTTCCATTACCACCTTACCACTACATTTATATGTATAGTATACTATTTTCGTATTTTTAATCACTTGTTGTGATGTTGAGATGACAAATACATTGCTTCTTTTTTTATTGTTTTACTAGACCATATTTAACTCGAAATGAGGTAAGTGGTTGTAGTTATTGTTTCACTAGACTATATTTAACTCGAAATGAGGTAACTAAGTAGTTGTAGACTTGTAGTGCATTAATCTATTTGATCGGGTTTAGCGATCGATTCCACTCTTTAAGAGATATATTGTGTAAGCAAAACTATTATAAAAGTAAAAAAACAAACAGAAAAGTTGATAAAAATTAAAGTAAAGGCCACACATGAAAACGATTTAAAGGTAAATTGAAATTGTGTGATATAAAAGTGAGACCAAAACCTAGCTTATTGGCTACCTTTTTAAAACCAAAGAATCTCTTTACCCACCAACTCTAGATTTAAGGATAATGCTAATTGGTAAATAATTCTTCTGTAACTTAAAAATGATTATCTTAGGAGAAAAAGTTTGACGTCATAACCATAGATTTATCATTAATCACAATGACATTTTGGATTAAGTGAGAAAAGTCATTATATTAACATATTTTGATTATTTTTTTAATCTAATGAACAGTTACATCTCTGTCTCTTCTTCTACTGGACCCAACCATCATAACACCAAGAAATGACCATTGAGAGAGATAAATCTCACAGTCTCTCTCTCTCCCTCTGTCTCAACTCTCAAAGCTATAAGACTTTTGACAACCCAAATCCAAAAGACAAGCTCTTTCTATGCTTCTCTGTTTTGTTCTCCAATGTTGTCATCAGCAAAGCATAAGATCAACCTTGGTCCTTTTTCAGTTTCCTCCTCATCATCATCATCATCATCAACGTCATCATCATCGTCATCATCATCGTCATCATCATCATCATCCTCATTAGGCCAGAACAGTTCTCAAGTCGTCACCATGGAAGAAGTATGGAAAGAAATCAACCTTAGTTCACTTCATCACCAACGTCAACTCAACATTCAAGAACCAATGTTAAAGAACCAAAACCCTAATAACTCCATCTTCCAAGATTTTCTCAACACGCCTCTTAATCTACAACAACCACCACCACCTTCTTCTTCTTCCTCTATTGTTAATGCTCTCTATGGCTCTCCTCTGCCTCTGCCGCGTCCTGTCACTGTTCTCACTTTAAACTCTGGCGTTGGCTTCGAGTTTCTTGATAACACAGATGCTCTTGTTGCTTCTAACCCACACTTCTTCAAGGAATCTGAAAATTTTGGTTGTTTTGGGAAGAAGAGAGGCCAAGATTTTGATCAAAGTAGAGGAGACAGAAGGCATAAGCGTATGATCAAGAACAGAGAATCTGCGGCTCGTTCCAGAGCTAGGAAACAGGAATGTCTCTCTCCCTTACTATTCTATATTCCAATTCTTGTATATCAAAGTGTTGAATCTATATTGAAAATGGTACTTTATTGTTTTATATAATCTTTCAGGCATATACAAATGAGCTACAGCTTGAAATTGCTCACCTTCAGACAGAGAATGCAAGACTCAAGAGAGAACAAGAAGAGGTAAAAACAAAAACCAGTATTGAGTTTCTTGCTATTAAAGTCTAGTTCTGTCTTAAGAAACTTCTACATTAATTACTACTTTTTTGTGTGTGTGTTAAGGACATTGTGAGTGTATGTAAGATTTTGCTATTTAAGGTCTAGGTTCTTTCTGTTCCTGCAGTTGAAAATGGCGGAAGCAACAACACAACACCAAGTAAAGAATACACTTCAACGGTCTTGGACAGCTCCATTTTGAGAAGAATCTACAACAAGTCCTTTTGTTTTTCTTTTTGGGGGAGTTTTAAGTGTTTCTTATGAAGAAAAATGTTTGTACATTTTAGCTATAGTTAAGTTAAATTTGTGGAAGTAAGTAATGTAAGGAGTGTAGAAAAGTGTCCAAGTAACAAACTTAATTTCTTCTTCTTATCAACTCTTTTTGACTTTTGTACTATTTTCATTACTTAACCTCTATTATTGTTATGTCATTGCCAAGTCACTATCTAGTACATATGTTTCTGTTTTTACTGTTTAACCCATTATTGGACTGTTGTATTTTTGCTAATAATGGTCATCACCAAAACTGTGTGGTCCATTAATTTTACATAAGTGTTGATGATAATAATGTCCTAGAAGAGGTTCTTCTGGATCTATCTACTTATCTTTGGTTGACTTTATCTTTGTGTTTGCTTTATTAGCAAACAAAAACAGAGAGTCAAAATTAAACACATTATGTAAGACCAATTATGGTGGCATCTAACGTTTACTTAAAGTGAGACACACTGTAACCATGAATTTCCAAATCCTCAAATATATTTATGTTGTCCAACAAGGCTTTTGTGGATATATCAAAGACAACTTTAAAGATTCTACAAGCAGCAAGTTAGAATAATTCATTGATATGTTTGAAAAGTCTGAAATTGTTCTCTGAGTGTGGAACAGCTTGCTAAATTCATTCTGATCATCCAATAATATTTGCTCTTCTGATCCTCAAGCATTTGGAACCGATCTAAAGGAATAACATCAATCTGATAGAGATGGAGGATAAATTCTTTGACTTTATTTAGTAGGAAGCACATGAAAAAAACTAATAATCCTCAAATGTGATTTTTTCTTTAAAAAGAGAGAAAATACTAAAAATCAATTTTCAGATTCCAGTAACTTATTCAATATGGAAAACTTTATGACATTGACAATAATATCATCTGCACTGAAAATCTAAAGGAAATTGACATATCATTATATAACTTGCGGATTCCTCAAATGTCTCTAAAGTTAAAATGTTTAGTCATCTACATAGTTATGCATGGTAACAGAAAAGTAAAAAGGAACCTTCTTAAATCTCAATGGAGTATATATTGTTCCCAAACTAAATTACATTAAATCAAGAACTTGCATGATGATTCATTTCATCAAGAACCCCCAAGAGAAAAGTTTTATGTTCCGTGTTGAAAAAGCTTCATTGTTCCATGAACTGAGGTGTTGGTGGACTCATTTTCCTGATCTTCTTCTTCTCTGTACCTACTTCAAATATTAGATTCAAAATCAATGTTTAATGCTAATCTATCTGTAAATGTATATATATTTTACCTCCACGAATCTCGACTTCTCTCAGTTCTTGGACAAGAGCACAACAACAACACATTAGATGTGACAAAAAGTCGTCAATGGACCCTCCCTGCCAAATTATCAACAGATCCTTATTTTACCATAAGTCCTTAACCAAAGTATTGGTGGTGGGAAACACAAGGTTTAATTGATGTACCGTTATGTTCAGTGTCTTTCGAAGCTTATTTCTTATGTAGCAAGTATAGCAGCAGCATGAGAGTATCAAAGAATACACCATTAGCTCCTTACAAGCTTCAGTTGAAGCTGGAAAGCCATAAATTATTGTATCATATTCTTGGAAACATATATAAAAAAGATCACTGCATTCATATAAGATTTCTTACAGATTTGTCTGTCACTTGCCACAGTTGAAATCTTTGCCAATGCACCACAGGGGAAAAAGAATGTTTTCAAACCTAAATTTTACAAAAATCAAAAGCAGAAAAGTATGAATCTTGAAATTGTTACATTGTTAGGTAATTACACTAGTAACAACAGAAGAAGATGGCTTACATAGAGAAGGTTCTGAACAACAATCCAACAAGTCAGTGTGCCATTCTTCGCGATGTTGCAATGATTTTCCCGATGAAACATACGACATTGATCTGCATTAAACAATCACGCACTCACCAAACATTAGTATTTAATCATCAAACATGACCTAAAAATTTAAAAGAAAACACATTTAAGTATACTAGAATCCGTGTCATACAAGTCATCTTTCTTGTTGCTAAAGGTAACCTCTTCTTTCCTAGAGCTCTTCTTAGTCAACTTCGTATCCGAATCAACAGAAGCAACAGTTTGTGTAACATCAATCAAACGTTGTATAACTTCACATTGATCATCATCATAACGAGCCCGCGAACGTTGCAACTCAAGCTGTAGTTTCTCCTCTTCTGTCTTCAACGCTTGGCAAAAACCCATATTCGGATAAGAACGAGACAGCGACTTCTTTAAAACCGACGTAGCAGCTTCTCTAGTAGATTCTTGTTTCAAAATAACATCTTGAACTTTTTTATCTTCTTCATCAAAAGTGTACTCACGTTGATCATGGTCAATAACTTCAATCCTCTCCTGCATGTTACATAACAAAAATCATATTACAAATATCAAAAGAATGGCTACAAAAAACAACAACAACAATGCAGCTAAATTTTTACCCGAATCCGAACGTTATCCACCATTGTAATAAGTGGAATGATCTTGAGATAACGATCGATTTCGTCTTGAGCTTTACGAAACTGAAAAACAATGTTCCATCCCATAGCTAACAAGTAGAGATAACTCTTGTCTTGACAACTATTAACTAAAACGTAAGATCTTCTAAGAGCTTCTTCAAGCCCTTCAAGTGGTTCAAGAATCTCTGGTCGTTGCTTCATCTCTGAGATTTTTAGCTGTTCGAGTAAATTACCAATGAGTTTAAGATGCTGAGCGAATTGACGACAGTTCTTCTTGTGCATTCGAGCTGTGTTCGCAGCGTTGACTATCATTCCGATCAGTTTCACGGCGTCTACGCCTGTAAGCTGAGCTACTGACGCAATTTCTCCTAATTGATCCCATGAATGAGCCATGCTCTGACCTATTTTATCGACTTAAGATTTATTAACTAAGTGGAA
This sequence comes from Cardamine flexuosa, assembly GCA_963555745.1. NCBI lineage: Eukaryota > Viridiplantae > Streptophyta > Magnoliopsida > Brassicales > Brassicaceae > Cardamine > Cardamine flexuosa. The sequence goes on from OY743219.1 coordinate 21,279,419, forward strand.
ACAGAGCAAGACGATGCAGAACATAATAAAGTTTGATTTTTTTTACCTCTAATGACTAGGAATCAGTTTCTAAGGAATCTTGTTATGGTTTTGACTGTGACAACAAAGCAACAAAGAAAACAAGTTTTATTAAATTCTGGAAATCACTAATCCAGAGATCTTCAAAAGTCAAAAACAGAGTTTTTTTTGTTTTTGTTTCGGTTAAAGAAATATTAAAAATCTAAGGAGGAAACAGTGTTGAAAATGCTTACCTCATATAATGAAATTATGAAAGTCAAGATTTTTACAGAGATTGTTCTTATGGCTGGAGAATTTTATACGGAGTTATCCAGAAAAAAGAGAAAACAGAAACGCAAGTGGACTAGTGCGCATGACGGCATTGAGTACTCACGAGCGTTTCGGTGATGGTTTGGTCGTATTACCATTATCTCGTTTATTCTCTCTTTCACAACTTTATCCACTTTCACTGCCACCTCGGAGTTTCTAATTACGAGTTGCGAATTACGAATTAGCCATGTGTCGCTCTCCATATTTACAAATCTACCACGTATTATTTAGGCTCCCAGAGACCGTGAAATTTGAAGCGGTGTAGTACTCTTCTAGGAGAAAAACAATTATTACATATAACGTGACCGCCAAAGGGCAAAACTTGCTAAAGTTTTGGTTTCGAAAATTCATCTCATTAGGCCACACATTTTAAGGAATCAACAACAGGAACAGATAAAGAAAAAGAAGACCAATCAATGCAAATGAGAAAACATCAGCTTTGATTTTTTACATTTTTTTCAATTATTGTAAAAAATAAAATATGATATTACACAACTTTTATTGTTATAGAAAAGTGAAATTTTTTTATTAATATATTAATCATTCGCATAGATAATAAAAAAATTAAAACAAATGTATCATATATGATGGCTTCAACTATAATAGTTGTAACTTGTAACTTATAAGTTGACATTTTTATGGGCCTGCTTTTGGGTCTCTATACGGTCCCAAACGATCTTCCTCCATATGTAAAAACTAAAAAGACAGCCACAACTTTACGACACCGTTTTGGTAACTATTCTTGTTGCCAAACACGCCTTTTGTTCGTTATAAGCCCACACCACCGTCCTTATTCTCCTATAAATAACGCATCTATGAGGTAAAACAAGAAAAATTCTGGATCGGAGAGCTTCGAAGCCTGGGAATTTTCGTAACCTCCTTCGATCTTCTCTGATCTCGAATTCATTACCAAATCCCGATTTGTTCTCCTTATTACTATAACAAGATAACAAAACCCCAATCTGTAAATCCCAATTGCGATCTCTCTCTCGTAACCAAATCTAGGGTTTCAAGAGTTGGCCTCTGAGTTGAGTTCTGTGATCGTGAGATGTCTCGTTGTTACCCGTTTCCACCACCTGGTTACATACTGAAAGAGTGTCTGATCGAATCGATCAAGGTTGGTTTGTTGAGCAATTTTAAAATCCGTGGCTTTAGTTTCTTTAATGTTCTTGGGTTCATGTGATTTTTTATTGCTCAGCTTACTCGTCTTGAATTGTTAAAAATTGAAATTAAAATTTTGATAAAGAATGAGAAAACTGTAGATGGTAATCTAAATCTTAGTTAAACTGTATAGGCAAATATCAAAATTGAATACTTTTTGGTGTTCTTGTCACGTTTAAGCAAATTATAGACATTTATGGTTTATTCAATTGGTTTGAGAATCCAGGGGTTAAAGGATGAAGTTAAGAAAGATAGAAAACACAAGAAGAAGGATAAAAAGAGGAAGGAAAGGGACAATGAGGCTGGTCAAAGCAAAAAGCACCGTCATAAGAGACGGCGCAGCAACGATGAAGTTGCTAATAAAGTTGATGACCATTGCAAGTTAATGAACAGTGAGGTTGAGTTGTTGGAGAAGAGCTCTCTTACTATGGAACTTGAGCTTCAAACATCGTCTCAGACTTCGTGTGATAGCACTCTTCATAGCAATGAGAGACCCCCCAAGCAGAGTCAGAGTCAAAGTCAGCCTCTTGAAGGTAGACATAATGACTCTGGTGAGTTTGTTTGTGTTTTACTTGTCTTGGCTCTGTTTGCTTCTACGTACACGATGGTGACATTCTTTCTTCAAATTTGTTGCTATGGATTTCAAGTAACCGACAAGGATCAAAAGCGGCGCCAAAGGTTAGATGCTTCTCAGGCTGCTACTAGAAGAGATCCAACGAGAGAAATCGAAACAAAACTTAGTAAAGAGAAGAAACCAATTCCTATGGAACAAGAAAAAGAAAAACCGTCGTCTAGTCATCAAGAAACCGTTGGATCTTCAAAGAAGCGGTTATGCAGGAAATGTCCTCCTTCTATGGAAGTGCAGTTCCTGAATCTCATTGAGAATTGGACTCCTGATCGGTTTGAAAGCAAGCTTACCAACACTGACGATCAAGAACCCTGGTTGTTGATGGACTTTGGCACCAAAAGACATCAAGTTTGCAATCAGTTTACCGGACACGGAAGTAGTTCGAGTTCGACGTTATGGCCAACAGCTAGATATCTTCCGGAAGCTCAAGTACATGCATTGCCGTTCACTGTCCCGTTCTGATTATAACAAAGTTGGTCGAGATAGTGGTTTAACATTTACTTTACATGACCAACAAATTGTTTCTCGTATGTGTATTTTAGATTTTAGACAAGTCTTTAAACTCGGAGACTCGGAGTTATATATGTTGTGTGAGTGTGATTCTTTGTATATATGCTCGTTACCATAGTAAATCAATATCAATATTAGTATTACATTACAGTTTCGAATCTCCAAAGGATGGAACGCTCTGATCAAAGATAAGAGATTTGCTAAGAAGCACTGTGCATATGCTCCAAGGCACTATCCTCTGGTAATCATGTTGAATGGTTTTAGGGTTCGTTTAGTGAGCGTTGATCCTTTGGTTCCATCTGCAAAGGCAACATGTCAAGTCAACTTAAAAGATCCATCTTCAGTAGAAGTTGATATACTTAATATCTGTCACTGCGATGGCTTGTTGCTATGCAACACCAAAGACAAAAGACTTGTGGTTTGGAATCCGTGTTCATGTGAAACAAGATGGATCCAACCTAGAACTAGCTACGATGAAGTTGACAACTATGCTCTAGGTTACGATAACAAATTCTCTTGTTACAAAATCTTGCGAATGAATCATTTTGAAAATGAGTACCAAGTCTATGACTTCACCTCTCATTCGTGGAGGGTTGTTGATAAGATTAATGAGTGTATGCTCATACCATATAATGGGAGTCGTGGTCATAGCTTGTCTGTGAAGGGAAATACTTATTGGCTTGCTCCTAGTCACAATGGGCACCCAAATATCTTACTAAGTTTTGATTTCTCAACAGATGGATTTCGAAGTCTGTCTCTTCCGGAAGATGGTCCTGGTCATTATAATAATGTGTATTTATCAGTGATTAGAGAAGGGCAACAACGTTGTATGTTTGCTACTAATAATGACTTTAAGTTACCAAAAACAGATGTTTGGATAGCAACTAAGATTGAGAGTACCGGAGCTATGTCATGGAGCAAGTTCTCCAATCATTTTCACTTAAAGATTGAGATGAATGTCATGGTCCCCATGAAAGACCATACGAAAATAGTTGTAATGTGTCACTATCTACGCGGGCGGCGCGAGTACTGTTATGACAAAGTGTTACACTTTTTGGGAGAGGATATATGCATACAAGTGAATGGACGTTGTGCACCTTTCCTCACTTATATTCCGAGTTTGGTCCAAATCCAACAAGGTATCTAGTTCTTGGAGGAGGTTAAATCTAGTGATCTATGGATTGTTGATTTATATTAATGCTGAACTAATGTCCAAGTTAGAATGGCTTTCTCCTGTTAAACGAGAGCATATACTGTATATAATTAATATTGTCTTGATCAGCATTTTTTTGTTTTTTTCTGATTTTTTTTAATGTGAACACTTTAAGATCCGATTCCATATATAGTTAATTAGTTTGGAGAGTGGTACTCCATTGCAATAGTTTTAGGCATCACATAAAACCGTCTTGAAACCACCAAGTTGGTCTTCGTTGCTGAAATCATTCAGTTTAACCTGAATCCAATGGTTAATAACTTTGCAATGCTCATACCTCTCATATCAGTTAGTTAAACGAAAGTTAAGTTTCTGTTAAAGTCAATTCTGTTCAAAAAGTTTCAATTGCTTAATACACTACTAGATTAATAACATGTGCTGCGCTTTGGTACGATAGTTTTAAAGTTATAAATATATTATTTTTTGTTCTCGATTATAAAAAATAAGTGTATTTTCTTAATGTTAGAGAAGAGGATAATTTTTATAATTATTACGTGGATTTATAGTATAGATAATGTGAATTATGATTAAGATAAACAATGTATGTTTAATTGCTAAGAATGAGTATTAGTCAATTAGGTAAGTGTTTAAGTTGAGATTAAGGATTTTATGAAGTTAAGGCCATGAATGTTTTATTTTAAGTAGTTTTTATATCATAGTTTATGGTTTTTAGATTTTAGATTTTGGTATTTAGAAAATGTAAAAACTAGACAATGTGGTTTTTAGATTTTCTTTACAAATGGGTAGAATCTTCCAAAATCTGGATTCTCTATTTTATAGGGAAACCACTTTTCAGAAAATTATGAATGGATAAATAATAAGTATTTCAAAAGCTAAATCCAAAATCTACTTCTAAAAACTGCAAACATTCAAAGCCTTCTAATGTTTAAGTGTTTAAGGGGGGCCATTGGTAAGAACTTTTAAACATGCACTAAAATAAGTAAATAACAATAAAATTTAAAAGTAAACAATAAATCTTTAATAATTAAATCTTATACATAAATATATTTTAAAATTTTATAACATTAGCACATTTAACAATTTCTATACATTTTTTTCAGGTTAGATCTGTCTCAGGCTGCTCCTAGAAGAGATCCGACGAGAGAAATCGAAACAAAACTTAGTAAAGAGAAGAAACCAATTCCTCTGAAAGATAGCAGTAAAGAGAAGATGCCATCATGTACTAATCTGGAACAAGAAAAACCATCCTCTAGTCAACAAGAAACCGTTGTTGGACCTTCGAAGAAGAGATTGTGCAGGAAATGTCATCCTTCTATGGCCGTGCAGTTCTTGAATCTCATTGAGAAATGGACTCCTGATGTGTTTGAAAGAAAGCTTACCAACACTGACGATCAAGAATGCTGGTTGTTCATGAACTTTGGCACAAAAAGACATCAAGTTTGCAGTCAGAACACTGGACACGGAAGTAGTTTGAGTTCCACGTTGTGGCCAACAGCTAGATATCTTCCGGAAGCTCAAGTACATGCATTGCCGTTCACTGTCCCTTTCTGATTATATAACAAAGTTGCTCGAGAGAGTGGTTAACATTTAACTTTACATGACCAACAAATAGTTTCTCGTATGTGTACTTTTGATTTTATATAAGTCTTTAAACTCGGAGACTCGGAGTTATATATGTTGAGTGTGATTCTTTGTAGATATGCTCGTTACCATTGTAAATCAATATCAATATTAGTAGTACATTACAGTTTCGAATCTCTCTTTTTGAGAATGAAGTGAAAAAGGAGTTGAGAGTGACTTTTCTTCCTAGTTACATCACATACCCACAAGCCCAAAGTACAACTAGATTTGGGCCGTAGTCCAGAATAGTTATATGTTACGTCATGGAGACCGGTTATAAACTTATAATAGTTACAAAGACGTTTTGGTGTAAGAAAAAAAGGGTCTTAGGTATATTTTTGTATAGTGTAACATAAATCTTGAAACCCTAGAAATTGTAAGGCTCCTTTAAAAGATGACGAAGACGACAAGCACAGTATCTCTTCCGGAGGATTTGATAGTGGAGATACTCTCTAGGGTTCCGGCTGTATCTCTAGCAAGATTGCGATCAACATCCAAAGGATGGAACGCTCTAATCAAAGATAAGAGATTTGCTAAGAAGCAGTCTTGCGTATGCTCCACCAAAGCAATATCCTCTGGTTATAATGTTGATTGATTCTAGGGTTCATGTAGTGAGTGTTGATCTTTTGATTCCATCTGCAGAGAAAACATGTCGTCAAGTCAGCTTAAAAGATCCCTCTTCAGTAGAAGTTGATATACTTAATATATGTCACTGCGACGGCTTGTTGCTATGCACCACCAAGGACAAAAGACTTGTGGTTTGGAATCCGTGTTCATGTGAAACAAGATGGATCCAACCTAGATCTAGCTACAAGAAATATGACAGCTATGCTCTCGGTTACGATAACAATTCCTCTTGTTACAAAATGTTGAGGATGAATCAGATTAAAAGAGAGTACCAAGTCTATGACTTCATCTCTCATTCGTGGCGGGTTATTGGTTACCAGGTTACAGAGGACGTGTTCTTAACATATACTAGGAGTCGGGGTCGTGTCTTGTCTGTGAAGGGAAATGCTTACTGGCCTCGTCCTAGTATCAACGGGCAGCCAAAGTTGTTACTAAGTTTTGATTTCTCAACAGATGAATTTCGAAGTCTGTATCTTCCGCAAGATGGTCCTGGTAATTGTCATTCATATTTATCAGTGACTAGACAAGGGCAACAACTTTGTATGTTTGCTCCTAATTATGATCTCTGTCGTCAGTTACAATTCCAAACGAATGTATGGATAGCAACTAAGATTGAGAGTACCGGAGACTTGTCATGGAGAAAGTTCTCCAATCATTTTCCCTTAAAGATTGAGATGAATGTCTTGAATGCGAGAAAAGTTTTAATATGTCGCTATCTACGTGGCCTCGACCGCTGCGACAAAGTGTTACATTTTTGGGAGAGGATATATACATGCAAGTGAATGAACGTCGTGAAGCTCTCCTCACTTATATTCCGAGTTTGGTCCCAATATTCAAACAAGGTATCTAGTTCTTGAAGGAGGTTAAAGCTAGATAGTGATTTATGGATTGTTTATTTAAATGCCGAAATAATGTCTAAGTTAGAATGGCTTTCTCTTGTTAAACGAGCATATAAACATTGTCTTGATCAGCATTTTGTTTTTTTTTTTTGGTCCTTTTTTTTTTTTATGTGAACACTTTAAGATCCGATTCCATATTTAATTAATCAGCTTGGAGAGTGGTTAAACTACTCGTCTACTCCATTGCAATAGTTTTAGGCATCACATAAAACCATCCTGAAACCACCAAGTTGGTACGTATTTGTCTTTCAGTTTAACCTGAATTCAATGGTTAAACCTCATAAACTGCGTGTTCAGTTTTTTTTTTTTTTTTGTTTAACTGCATGTTCAGTTAGTTAACCGAGAAGTTGAAATTTATGTTAACAGAATTAACTATTCTGTTAGAACTACTAACATTGCGCACTATGATCTCAAAAAATATTAGTTTAAAGGTTGATGGTATAATAAAATTTTCTAAAAGTTTAGACTGCAAGTTATGTTGCATGGAAAAACCCGAATTGGTGACTTCTTCCGGAAGCTTAAGTACACGCATTGTTGTTCACTGTCCCGTTCTGATTATATCAAAGATGGTCGAGAAAATGGTTAACATTAACTTACATGACCAAAATATAGTTTCTCCTATGTATTTTTGGATAGCCTTTAAACTCATTACATAGTAAATCTATAACATTACTGTTTCGATTTTCAAATTGCTCTTTCACAGGATAATAAAGTCAAAAGGAGTGGAGACTATTCTTCTTAGCATCATCACAGGCCCAAGCCTATAATAGTTGTATGTAACGTCACAGAGACTGATTTGATTCTCTCCTCGAATATATATATATATATAGGTGTCGCAATTACAAAATCGTTTTGGTGTGAAAAACTCTTAGGTCTCAAAAACTCTCATCTCCGTCTCTTGAAACCCTAGAAAGTCTAAGTCTGCTTTAAAAATTATGAAGACGACAAGCCCACTATATCTTCCGGAGGATTTGCTAGTGGAGACACTCTCTAGGGTTCCGACGGTATCTCTAGCACGATTTTGATCTACATCCAAAGGACGGAACACTCTGATCAAAGATGAGAGACTTTCTAAGAAGCACTCTGTGTATGCTCCAAGGCATTCCATGAAGGTTAATCCTTCGACTCCATATGCAGAGGCAACATGTCAATTCAGCTTAAAAGATCATATTTCTAACTCTTCACTAGAAGTTGATATATGTAATATCTTTCCATGCAATGGTTTGTTGCTATGCACCACCAAGGACAATAGACTTGTGGTTTGGAATCCATGTTCATGTGAAACAAGGTGGATCTAACCTAAAACTAGGTACGAGGAATTCGGCAACTATGCTCTCGGTTATGATAACAAATCCTCCTGTTACAAAATCTTGAGGATAGATCAATATCATACTACGTATCAAGTCTATGACTTTACCTCTCATTCGTGGCGGGATTTTGGTAAGATTAAAGAGTTCTTCAACATAGCAAAGGGTCCGAGTCGGAGTCGTGTGTTGAATTTTTGAGTATGAAATTTTTCTTTCTTTCTTTCTTAAACCTATCTTTTATTAAACTTTTTTCTCTTTGTGATTATTCTCTTTGTTCTCTCTTTTCTTTATATCTTAAAACTCTAACACAAACATCCTATTTATAGAGTTATGATTCTAAACACAAATAGTAAACTACTAATTCTTATTATTATAATTTCCATTCTTCTTGTTTGCTTTTTCTTCATGAGTTCTTTTTTGCTCAATCCTCTTTGTTAGTTGATTTCCTTTTTGCTAATTTCCATTGTAGCTTGATTTCTATTTTGCTTGTTTACATTTTTCTCTTCTTTTCCTTTTCCTTGATTTTCCTTTATTATTGATAATCCTTTTTCTTGTTCAGAAACCGAATCTATTCCAACACTCCCTCTAAATTCGTTTTCTGTATTTTTCATTTTCTCCCTCTTGAACGAAACATCTTCGTCTTCATCCTTTGTAGTCTTTTCCTCTTTGATATCCATTGCTGTGTAGTAAACTTCTTTGACTGGAAATTTTAGTGTTGATTCTGAGCTTGTATCCTTTGTCTTTTGTGGTTTTGCCTTCTCTTCTTTTATCTCTCTTGATTTTTCTTCTAGTATATTCCATTTGATAATGAAACTATTTTTCTCTTCTTTGACCTCTAGTAGCTTCATCCAAGTTTTATCCATGATCGTACAAGTGTTTTCATTGAATAGAACTTTATGACCTGTACTCAATAGTTTTGGCACACTCAGAAAGTTTCTATCTAGTCCTAGAATTAGTAGAACATCCTTGATAGTAAATTTTCCTTTGGTTGTCTCCATGCTAATATCTCTTTTTCCTGTACTTGTAAGAACTACTCCACATCCAAATTTGATCTGAACTTTATAGGTTCTGTCTAATCTTGTGAAGAATGTTTCATCTCTAATCATATGACATGTTGCTCCACTGCCAATAAGCCATGCTCATTCCTCATAAATTTGACATGCATCATAGGCAGTTGCAGTGAAAGACAATTCTCCAAATCTTTTATCTTTTTCTTCAAGGCTTTGCCAAAATTGTGCTTCATCTTTATATTTATTTTTGCAATACTTTGCATAATGCCCAGACTTGCCACACACAAAACACTCTCCTTGAAACCATTTGTTTGCATATGGTTTTTCCTCATTGTTCTTGAATTAGCAAACATCTTCACTATGATTATTCTTCTTGCAGATTCCACACGATGGTGAATTTCCTCTTCTGAAATAGTAATCTTCTTCATTGTGATTTTCCTTTTTGCATGTATTGCACCACTTGTTCTTTCTTTGTTGTTGATCTGATCTCTGGCCAAATTGTGTTCCTTTGAACCTTGCATAGTATGCTCCTTCGATTGGTTCATCATCTGGAAAATATTTTGCTTCATGTGAGATTAGTGACCCAATTAGATCTGTAATTGTAATACTCTTTAGATATTTTGCTTCTTGCATTAAAGCTGCTAACCCAACATAAGACTTTGACATTGTGTTTAATATCTTCCTGATAACCTGGTGACTTGTTTTCTCTTCTCCTAGTAAACTCATCTGGCATTGTGTTTAATATCTTCCTGATAATCTCGAATCTTTTCTCCTTCTTTCATCTTCAAATCTTCAAACTCTTTGTTCAGAGAATTCAGCCTCACAAGTTTTGCTTTTTCATTGCCTTGATATGTTTCTTGTAACTTTTCCCAGATTTCTTTGGATGCAGCTGCAGAAACTACTTTCATGAGAACCGCATCTGTCACAGCCATCTGCAATAGTTGTAGAGCTTTCATATCTTGCATCTCCGTTTCTTTCCATTCCTCTAGTGCATCATCTTTAGGGTTTGGCTTAGGTGAAATTCCTTTGTCGATAACTTCCCATAGCCCTTGAATCTTCAAAGTAGTTTTTATCCTTGTATCCCAAACCTCATAATTTGTCCATTAAACACTAGAATTGTAAGTGTTCTTTGCATGTCTTTTGTCATCTTCTTTTGATTTTATAACCCCAAAATTTGCACAGAACGATTTTGCAGCGGAATAAGTTTCACACAACCTTTGCACGCATTGATTATGCAGAATATTAATTTCGCACGGATTTTGTACGAAACAAATTTCTACAAACACTCATGATGTTGGCTCTGCTATCATGTTGGATATTTGAGTATGAAATTTTTCTTTCTTTCTTAAACCTCTCTTTTATTAAACCTTTTTCTTTTTGTGAATACTCTCTTTGTTCTCTCTTTTCTTTATATCTTAAAACTCTAACACAAGCATCCTATTTATAGAGTTATGATTGTAAACACAAATAGTAAATTACTAATTCTTATTGTTATAATTTCCATTCTTCTTGTTTGCCTTTTCTTCATGAGTTCCTTTTTGCTCAATCCTCTTTGTTAGTTGATTTTTTTTTTGCTTAATTTCCATTGTAGTTTAATTTATGTTTGCTTGTTTACATTTTTCTCTTCTTTTCCTTTTCCTTGATTTTCCTTTATTATTGATAATCTTTTTTCTTGTTCAGAAACCGAATATTCTCCAACATCGTGGCTTGTCTGTGAAAGAAAATACTTATTGGCTTGCTTATGGTCACGACGGGCCAAATTTCATAGTAAGTTTTGATTTCTCAACAAATAAATTTCGAAGAGTGCCTCTTCTGGAGGATGCTCCTTGTCCTTATCATGAAGTGTATTTATCAATGACTATAGATGACCAAAAGCTTTGTCTGTTTACTGTTTATGGCTCTGATTTGTTCAAAACAGATGTATGGATAGCAACTAAAATGGAGAGTACGGGAGCCATGTCATGGAGCAAGCTCCATCGTTATGAACACATAAAGATTGATATGTGTCCTTTATCAAGAATCTTTGAGACGAGGGCCTTAACCGATCACCTTTTAACAAAAAAGTAAACAAAAATAGTGACTTGGCCGACCATGATAGAAAAGTTTTAGTGTGTCGCCGTGTAATGAGCTACTCCGACAACGTGTTACATATTTTGGGAAAGGATATATACATACAAGTGGACCAACATGGCCGGGCAACAAAATCTACATGCCCATCTCTCCTAATTTATGTTCCAAGTTTGGCTCAAATCCAACAAGGTATCTAGTTCTTGAAGGAGGTTAAAACTAGTGATTTATGGTTTGTTGGTTTTAATGCCGAAATAGTGTCTAAATTAGGATGGCTTTCTTTTGTTAAACGAGCGAATATATTTTCTCACTTTTCTTTTTTATGGTCTTTTTTATTTTATTTTATGTGAACATTATATATAAGATCCGATCCCATATTTAATTAATTGAAGAGTGGTTAACTAACTACTCCAGTCCATTGTAATAGTTTTACTTTTCAGTTTTATGCACCACATAAAAGCATCATGAAACTACCAAGTTGGTCTTTGTTGGTGAAAACTTGTGGAAACGTAAAAACATTTAATTTTTTTTTTCTTTTTAAAGCAGGTTCAATTGAAACGTGAACATAAAATATTAGTTAAATTTTATAATTAAACACCAAAACTGTATTTAAAAATATTTGTTTGATACAACAAAAATTCGTAAGTAAACCCTAGTTTGGATAAAAGAAGTGAATCACTGAATCCAAAATAACAAAATGCTTATATTTGAGACTTTAATATATTAATCAAATTTATGTCTTGAATTTTGATGGTTTTTCCACATTTGTAAAGAGAATCAAAAATCTCACTTATATGATTATATGAGATTTTTATAATATTTTTATTTCATTTTCTGAAAATCAAAAACCATAAAAATCAAAAACCCCAGAAAAACTAACAAAATTTACTTTTTAAATAGTTTCGACTCTTCTAGTATTCTTTTCGGATTCTAGGATTCTAGTTTTCTTTTTGGTTAGATATACTGGTATTTATTAGTGAAAACACATGTGATCTACATTATTCAAATTAGTTATTTATTTTTAAAATTACCGAAATACCATGTACAGGGCAGATTCAATATAAACAAGGGCCTAGGGCAAATTAATTACTCCTTGTTCCAAAATTTAAGGAAATTTAGTTAAAACCTCACTTATTAAGGAAATAAGAATTAAGATCTTAACGAGACTTAGCTTCTAGAAGACTATACAATCAAATCTTCTTATTTTCTATTGATGATTTTTGCGTCGCCAAATTTGAGATCAAAATCGAAGAAGTATGATGCTTTTTCATGTTTACGTTTTAGAAAAAAATGAATTTAAATCGAGAACTCCAGATCTGAAAATAATTTTCCAAAAAAAGAAAAGTTGTTATTCTTGTTTTGTCGGTTAAGATTTACCAAATAAACAAACCGGGTTTTGACCCATTACATTAACTGCTATTAATATTATATGAACCAAATCAAAATCCCGGGCCTTAGCCCATAAGCCATAACATTTAAAAAATAAATATTACATAAACCAGACTATTTTTTAAAACACAAAATTATCTTTTAAGTTCTATAAAAAAAAATACACCAATAACACACAAATAATATTATATATATTAACTATACTGATAAATTATATTTACCATACCAAAATATATAACAAAAGCTATTGTCTATGTTTAAATACTCCAAAAAGTAATCTTACCAACCATCATCACATACCATAAAATATATATCTAAAAAAACATAGGACCCGAACGTAACACGGGTTAATAATTTAGTATAAGGAATTTTAGTTAAAACCTCACTTATTAAAGAATTTTTTTTAACTAAAAAAATAATTATTAGTTACTTTTCTCTTCCTATTCTCACTAATACTTTTACAAGATTTTTTTAGTTATATTAAATTATTTTTTGTTGTTGTAAAAATGCATAGATATTTGCAAAGATTCTTATAAAATAGAACAAGCAAATTTGGCTAAAAATGATTATATTTTGGAACTGAGGGAGTAGTATTTTTTTATTCCTAAAATTTTTGATTAAATTTTTTTTATCTAAAAAGGTTTTTGACCCTTAAATTTTTTTAAATGATTCATATTTATTATTTGTATATTTTTAGGGCTCCTTTCAATCTAAGTTTCTTTTTTTGATATTTTCTATATAGATTTCTTTTAAAAAATTAGACCTCTTAGAGCATTTTCATCAAGTGAGATACCTTTTTTAATATTTTAATATTATTATTTTTAGTGGAATTTAGTTATGTAACTAAAATTAATGTTAGAAAAATAGTTGAATCAATGAAATGATGACAAGTGTAATTTGAGTATTTCATGGGTATCTCAAATAAGATATTTTTGTCATGGATATCTTATTCTCTTTCTTATTTTTATATAAATTTATTATTATTTTAGTAAGGGAAGATATCCCCGATAAAAATACTCTTAATTATTAAAATACGGGATTGAGTCCGATCGGCCATCGTCCATTCTGCCTTCCTACATGACTCGGCCATATGTATATTCTGTACTTTTATGTTTCTAAATATACAAGCAAGATTTTGTCAGTGTTTTCAGAATAAAACTGGACTTTTCTATCGCCTTTTCAAATTAAGACATTTAAAAAACTATGTTTCCAGCATCGTTACTCAACGGTCTTCAATTATATCATATCCCTTATATCAGGTTCAACTTACAAAAGTTCCACACGTTTCCTCCTTTGATATACGCTACAAGCTACTATCCACACTCTTTCGTTGGAACGTAGTCGGCGAAGATATAGTGAACTCTCACAGTCCTTAGCTCAGCTCATTTCTTTCATTGATCACACTGTTCGAAACATGATTTCCTCCCTTCTAAAACTAGGTCATCCAAGCTGCGAGATGGGCTAAGCACTTAGTTTAGTTTCAGGAGCTGAACTGCAGTCTAAAATGAAATTTTAATGTCCTCTTTATTTCTCAAAAATATTTCATGAACGATTGCATACAATGTACAAAAGGTGTTTGAATTGAATTTTTTTTTACATTCATACAAAACAAAAAAAAACCTATGTTTCCACCGCATTTCATCATATTTCTAAAATATTCTAGTTCCAACACATTTATGAACACAAGAAACGAATTTAAAAATAGAGTTTTGATGAAGTGTTTTTTCTTTTCCAAACGGAGTTTACATGCAATCTAGAGTGCAATTCACAATTATTATTTTTTTATGCGGTTTTCCTTAAAAATAAATTTAGGTTTAATTTGGGCATATAATCCGGTTTGGTGAAAGAGAGTTTGGACCATTAGATCCAAAAGTTAAATAGACCATCGGACGGTGCGTAGGGAGAAAAGCGTACACGTGTTTGCAGGAGATAATTTCCCATCCAAAGACTTCATAAGGTCGTTTTTTGACAAAAGAGAAACGTGAAACCCAGAGATCGAGATTTAGAGAGATTGAAGATGATCGCAGACGGAGCAGAAGATGAAGATAAATGGCTCGCAGCCAGTGCTGCTGCTTTCAAGCAGAACGCATTCTACATGCAACGCGCTATTGTAATTCTTCCCTAACTTCTTCTCTTCGATTCTCGGTGACTATTTTCATTTATGTGAAATTGAAATTGAGAAATTTCTAAATTCGTTTAGCACTTTGCATACCATGAAATTGATGTGTGGAATTGGAGTGAAACCCTAATTTTGATTTTGTTGCTGTTTCGTTAAATTAGGATACGAATAATCTGAAAGATGCTCTCAAGTATTCGGCTCAGATGCTTAGCGAGTTACGGACTTCGAAGCTTTCACCTCACAAGTACTATGATCTATGTGAGTGTTTTCCGATGTTCTGATCTGTCATGATCCTTTGTGTCGATCAATCCCTAAATTTGACTTGATAGGGTTTAATTTTGTGATCTGGTTTTATGAATTGTTTTTAGATATGAGAGCTTTTGATGAGTTAAGGAAACTTGAAATTTTCTTCATGGAAGAAACTCGGCGTGGCTGCTCAGTTATTGAACTCTATGAGCTGGTTCAGCATGCTGGTAACATACTACCACGTTTGTAAGTGACAGATTCAAATCCCTTTATTGATAGATTGTGCCTTTATAATCTCAAAGATTGTTGATTTGATCCACTACTAAATGTTGCTATAATTTCTTCGGATATATAGTTTGTCACTTCTGTAGCTAAAGTACTGTTTTTTCATTTCCTTTTCCCCTTCCGTAGATATCTTCTATGTACAGCAGGATCCGTTTATATCAAAACCAAGGAAGCTCCTGCCAAGGAAATTCTTAAAGATCTTGTTGAGATGTGCCGTGGGATTCAGCATCCTCTACGTGGTCTCTTCTTGAGAAGTTACCTTGCGCAAATTAGTCGAGATAAATTACCTGACATTGGTTCTGAGTATGAGGGGTAAGCACTTAGACACTTCTAGGTCTTGATGTCATTTAAGATTTTGGCTGTCTGCTTGGTCAATTAGCCTGATATTTATTTATCCATTTTTGTTACTGTCAAGAAACTTTTGTTACTTACATACTGAAATCTAGATTCATCGTTTGCTACTCTCTACAGAGATGCTGATACAGTCACAGATGCTGTGGAGTTTGTTCTACTGAACTTTACGGAGATGAATAAACTCTGGGTCAGAATGCAACATCAGGTGAGTTATATTATTCGAGATTGTTAGCTAGCCTTCTACTCATTTTGAAAACGAGCTTGCCAGAATGGTGCACATCATGGAGATATAATTGGACTATGAGAGCATGATTCTGATCACGCAGGTGTTGTATTGCTTGTGAATCATTACCCTTTGATGATCCTGAGTTGAGGCTTGCTGTCGGGCTTTCTGGTCTGCAGGGACCTGTTCGAGATAAGGAGAGACGGGAGAAAGAGAGGGGCGAGCTTCGTGACCTTGTAATGACTTTCTCACAGCTGGTAACAGTGTACTGAAAGTGCCTGCCATTCGTTTTGTACTGATGGAAGTGTACGTTTTCCCTCGCGTATTAGGTTGGAAAGAACCTTCATGTGCTGAGTCAGTTAGAAGGTGTGGACCTTGATATGTACAGAGATACAGTTCTTCCTAGAGTGCTAGAGCAGGTAAGATATTATATCCTATACACACACATACACTGGCAAACGTAAAGTTATTCTCTAACCCAAAACTGATTTTTGTCTGATGATTTCTCAGATAGTAAACTGCAGAGATGAGATTGCCCAATATTACCTAGTAGACTGTATCATTCAAGTTTTTCCTGATGAGTATCACTTGCAGACTCTTGATGTACTTCTTGGGGCTTGTCCACAACTTCAGGTAGTCTGAGTAGTCCTCTCCTAATTAGAATTATGCTCTGCTCCCATTCATCTAATTTGGCTGTATTAGGCAAGAAGTTGTGTATGGTCCTTCATTACGGATTAGTTTCAACTGCACTTAGAATTTTTTTGGTGCCAGTAGTTCACTAATCTCCTTTTTTTCTCACTTTCTCCCTGGTTTTCTTCAGCCATCAGTTGACATCATGACAGTGCTTTCACGTTTAATGGAGAGGCTGTCAAATTATGCTGCCTTAAATGCTGAAGTACTACCTTATTTCCTCCAAGTGGAAGCTTTCTCAAAATTGAATATTGCTATTGGAAAGGTAACCTTTATGTGCAGTTGCACTTTGGTTTCTGTTAAAAAGGATCAAATCCTGTTGAAATCTTGTTGACTTGACTTATTAGTGTCACGAAAGAATGGAGAAAGCGCAACTACTATTTTTACCAGACATTTCTGCATATCTGTTCATTTCTTAAATTATGTAGTTTTGACACCTTTTTACTATGATGTTGCAGGTGATAGAAGCACAAGAAGACATGCCTATCCTGAGTGCAGTAACCCTTTATTCCTCCCTTCTCAAGTTTACTCTCCATGTTCACCCCGATCGGCTTGACTATGCAGACCAAGTGTTGGTCAGTTTTCTTATATCGTCTGTATTTATCTATTGTTCTCCTTTTAAGTCACGTTTAAGTACTTCTTGTTCTGTCAAAGGTGCTTAATGGCTCTATGGACCTCATTATGTAGATAATTTTGTCATTCTATTCACGTTGCTGAGACATTGGTAAATTCGTGATAGCTGTGTCAGAAGATGCCAATCTTTATATAATAAAACTAAAAAAATATGGATTCAGGTTCATCTTTGTATTATTCTATCATATGTATGTGCTTTATATGCAAGATTATGGTAGGTTACATTTTTCAGATACTTCATACTATGTATCAGATATATATGTTTTGCTGGAATAAGGTACATTGGATGAAAGAGTATGAATTTGATGTTCTCCACATTCTCTGTCCAGGGATCATGTGTTAAGCAACTAACTGGAAAAGGAAAGATTGATGACCCCCGTGCAACAAAGGAGATTGTCTCGCTTTTAAGTGCTCCCCTTGAGAAGTATAATGATGTTGTCATTGCCCTTAAACTAACAAACTATCCCCTTGTAGTGGAGTACCTTGATAATGAGACAAAGAGAGTAATGGCTAGTGTTATAATTCGAAGCATTATGAAAAACAACACTATTATTGCTAAAGCGGAGAAGGTAGGAGACCTTTATACCCTTACCTTTTGGGTTGAACCATTTGTGTAGTAATATAAACTTTCTGTCTTGTTTTACTTTGACAGGTTGAAGCATTGCTTGAACTGATTAAAGGACTTATCAACGATTTGGATGAGCCGCAAGGTCTTGAGGTTGTTAGAAGCATTTAATAATACTTTCATCTTGTGCTTCGAGACGTATCCTCTCATTTAGAACCCCAAAAAGAAAGTTGAATTTTGACTTCTGTACATATATTTCTATGTTTTTAGGTTGATGAAGATGATTTTGAGGAGGAGCAGAATTCTGTTGCGCGTCTCATTCACATGTTATATAATGATGATCCGGAAGAGATGTTTAAGGTGCATGGAGCTCCTTCGTATTCAGATTCATTCATGTTGTGTCATCTCTTAATGTTGACATTAAGCTTTCTAGTTATTGGCTTGCATACAGAGATTTAATGTTTTAGGTCGTCAGTTCTATTGCATTCATTTTCAGTTGCCTCTATTCTTTGTTTGTAGTTTTTGTAGCCAGTCATTTATTGAACTTTTCCACCAGGAGTCATCATGTACTTCAAC
Source organism: Cardamine flexuosa (assembly GCA_963555745.1). Taxonomy (NCBI): domain Eukaryota; kingdom Viridiplantae; phylum Streptophyta; class Magnoliopsida; order Brassicales; family Brassicaceae; genus Cardamine; species Cardamine flexuosa. The sequence goes on from OY743219.1 coordinate 21,297,829, forward strand.
ATTCTATCATATTTGGTTTCTAGTCTTTGAAGATGTTTCGTTGAATTTCAGATAATCAGTATCCTGAAGAAGCATTTCCTGACAGGAGGGCCGAAGCGCTTGAAGTTCACCATTCCTCCCCTTGTTGTTTCTACTCTAAAGGTTTGATTTCTTAAACGAAGTTATTCAAAATACATTGCGTTTTGTGTGTTTTGTTGCCAATTTCTTAAACCCCTCATAATTTATGTTGAGTTTGATTTGCAATGACATGGTTGTATTGTTTCTTTTAATCTGTTATACTGCATACGTGTGCATTTGTTAAGATTTTCTTCATAAAAGTGTATAATCTTTGTTATCTATTTGTTTTGAGTTGTAGCTAATCAGGCGATTGCCAGTGGAAGGAGATAATCCGTTTGGAAAAGAGGCTTCGGTTACAGCTACTAAAATCTTCCAATTTCTAAATCAGGTAAGTTTTCATTATATTTCACGTGTAGAGAGTTCAGATCTGGTTTTCTAGGTAGAATAATATGTTTCGGAGCAACATTTCTTTAGTTAAAATTGGCCGTATTTAGTTCATCTGAGGACTTTGAAATTTCTCAATCGACATTTTTTGTAGATTTAGCAAAGGAGACTACTGGTATTGCACCTACTCCGACTTACTCTTCAGTTCTTGTCTTTATCTGTTGGATTTTTTGCTTGTTGCAGATTATCGAAGCACTACCTAGTGTTCCATCACCTGACTTGCCATTCCGGTTGTACTTGCAATGTGCTGAGGTAGAGAAATTAGCCGTTTATTTTTTGTATGCACTGACATCAATAAAATGCTCACAGCTTTTCCCTCTTTCACCAGGCTGCAAATAAGTGTGATGAAGAACCAATTGCATACGAATTTTTCACCCAAGCATACATCTTATACGAAGAAGAAATTTCGGTTAGTTTCGTATCTGGTATCTTTAGCAAAGTAAGCTTGTAAGTTTAGTCTTTCTAATGCTTTATAAAACTTGCCTTTTTTAACAGGACTCAAAGGCCCAAGTGACCGCAATACAACTTATAATTGGGACTCTGCAGAGGATGCACGTATTTGGTGTTGAGAATAGAGATACTTTAACACACAAAGCTACAGGGGTATTTTCTCATGATATGTTATTTTTTTCACGGCAAGATTCAATCGTACCTGCTTAAATGCTGATAAGGGAAAATTTATCAATCTTCTTGCAGTATTCAGCGAAACTTCTAAAGAAACCGGACCAATGTAGAGCTGTTTATGCCTGTTCTCATCTGTTCTGGCTTGAAGATCATGAGACAATACATGATGGAGAAAGGTATATTTTTCGCATGTGCAATAGAATGCAATGCGTGTAAGTAACTCACAATATCATAATAGTTTCTTACTTTTGAATCAGGGTTCTACTTTGTCTCAAACGAGCGCTTAAAATTGCAAATTCGGCTCAACAAATGGCCAGCACAGCTCGGGGTAGTACAGGATCTGTTACCCTCTTCATCGAGATGCTAAACAAGTAAAAACTTTAAAAACATTTACATATAATTTTCTCATCCCTTGTGAGCAACAGCATCATATAATGTGAATTTTCGTAGGTACCTCTATTTCTATGAGAAAGGAATTCCACAGATAACAGTTGAATCAATCGAGAGCCTTATCCAACTTATCAAGAACGAAGAATCGATGCTATCTGATCCATCTGCTGAATCGTTCTTTGCAAGTACACTTCGGTTCATGGAGTCCCAAAAGCAGAAAGGCGGTGCTATTAGTGACAGATACGAGGAAATCAAAGTATAGAATCTCATTGGTAAAAACTAAAAAGAGGTCACAGTATGTTAAAAGCTTTGGTTTTGTTTTGGGTCGTATTAAGAATCAGGAAGGGGACCTTTTTGTGTGTTGTTTTATTGCTGCTTGACAATTAAACCCGGTTTAGGTCTGGTTTATTCCTCAGATTTTCAAAGCGGTTCATGGTTTGTAACTTGTGGAGTTTGCTGTGTCTATACGAATCTGTTTTGGTCACTGGTGAGTAATCTGAGTTTAACAATGGATATTAGATTGAGGCGTCATAAAATACATAATTGTCAATTATTTTTTAATATTATTGACGCACAAAAATATTGTTAGTACACTAATGAGAGTACTTAATTGATCATACTATCATTTAAGTTTGTTTATAGTTCATACATAAACAAAAACAATCTTCACAATACTGGTAAATTTTGCTGGATATATTCAAAATTCAATTATTTATTCAAAATATTAAGTCTTCGATATATTCAAAATTCAATCATTTATCATCAAAGGAATTTCGAGTATATATGGAACTTTATCATTTTACGCTTTCCTCTTTAATACTGGTAAATTTTGCTGAAAAAAATAGTACAGTGGAAGAAAATGTCAGAAATTAGTTAATAGGCAATACCGTAATATAAGTTAATGATTAAAAAACAAATTGTAGGTACGAAAAGAAAACAAATTAACAGTAAAAAAAAAAAAGCAAAAAAAGGGGGAAGTTGATGGAGGAGATTGTTCGTTTTGTGAACGCTTCAATGGCATAAAATTCCGGGCATCACATTTCTTCTACTTCATCGCTTTTCTCTCTCCCTTGTTCACGTTTCGATTCATCATTGTTCACGTTTCGTTTCATCATTGTTCACGTTCCTTCTTCTTCTTCTTTGTTTTGATCCCCCTTCTTCTCATCTCTTCACATTTCCAATTTTCATTTAGGGTTTCCTCTTTTTAACATTTCTAGGGTTTTTCTTCTTCCTTTTGTACCGGAAATGGCGAATTAAACGGATTAATTTCTGTTTCTATTAGGGAATTATATTTTGTTTCCTCAGGTGTAGTAGATCTGAGGTTGCTAATTTTGAATTTCTTCAAAGAGATAATTTCGTGTGTGTTTGTGATCACCGTAGCTCCAATCTAGTGGAGGAGAAGAGAAGCGAAAGGCAATGAGCGCTTCAAGGTTCATAAAATGTGTCACCGTCGGCGACGGAGCTGTCGGTAAAACTTGTTTGCTGATTTCTTACACCAGCAACACTTTTCCTACGGTATAATTCCAAAATTTCAAATCATTAGAATGTAATTTTGGAATTGTTTGTGCTTCTGTGTTGATTGATGAATGGATCCATTGGATCTTTTGTTTTGATGTGGAATACAGGATTATGTACCGACTGTTTTCGATAACTTTAGTGCAAATGTGGTTGTTAATGGAAGCACTGTGAATCTAGGATTGTGGGATACTGCAGGTATTTTGCAATATATGGATCTTACTTAGTAGCAGCCGCTATAGATTTGAGTCTGAACTTTGTTTTTGTTGTTGTTAAACAGGGCAAGAGGATTATAACAGATTAAGACCTTTGAGTTACCGCGGTGCTGATGTTTTCATCTTAGCTTTCTCTCTTATCAGTAAGGCTAGTTATGAAAATGTGTCCAAGAAGGTGCGTTCCTATTTGACTACTGCAAGTGTTTTTCAAATGAAAGATTGAAAATAGTCTTTTTGTTGCTTTATCTTCTGTTTCCAGTGGATCCCAGAGCTGAAGCATTATGCCCCTGGTGTCCCAATAGTTCTTGTTGGAACCAAACTAGGTCATTTCCTTCTTTTTTTGTGCTAATTTCTTCATTACTTGAGCTTCTTTGATTTGTTTACGGCTAAGATATATCTATTTGGTAGGTGTTTTAGCTCTGTTGATCTAATGGAAATTAGGGGTGGTTTTTCGGATTATTTACAATGCTGCTATAATCTAGGATGCAAAGCTTGTCTATTATGTTTCTTCGTCTTTCTGTTTAATAAATTTTGGAACTTGCTATGGATCAAATGGTTTATTATATTTCAAACCATATGCATACAAGTAGCTGTTGGATTTCTAAATATACTTATAACCCTGTGACTACTTGCCTAATATTTAGGTTGTAAAATTCCTAATACCAAAAATATATAGAGATAGACATGGTAGAAAAAGGCTTATACAGGATCATCTTTCAAAACTGGTGTGACAGATTCTGTTTCGTATACTAATAATACCTCTGCTTCAGTTTCGGATTCCTGCTTCCTGATTCGTCTTATTCCTGTTGGAATTATTTGACTTTTCTCTGCTGCTGCTGCTTATTCTGTGTGTTGTTCATATGTCGCAGATCTTCGAGATGACAAACAGTTCTTCATTGACCACCCTGGTGCTGTACCTATTACCACTGCTCAGGTAAACCAAAATTTCTTTCAGATCGGTTCAGTTTACTACTCGCTTGGTACTTAAACGAGACCCTCTTAACCGTTCCCATCTTTGGGCACCTCAAAGGGAGAGGAACTGAAGAAGTTAATTGGAGCTCCTGCATACATTGAGTGCAGTTCAAAAACACAAGAGGCAAGAAACAAAACTTTACGTCATTTTACTCTTTTATTTGAACCTTTAAGTTAGTTTTTTTTTATGAGTGCAGAATGTGAAGGGTGTGTTTGATGCAGCAATCAGAGTGGTTCTTCAGCCTCCGAAGCAGAAGAAAAAGAAGAGCAAAGCACAAAAGGCCTGCTCCATTTTGTAATTTTTCTACGTTTTCCTATCTCTTCCACCATAGTGACGGCTTTAAAAAAAATTATTCAGAGTTCGTTGTTATAAGCTCTCTTAATCCTCCTTAAGAACAATTACTTCTGTTTTACTTATAAATAGTTTCCAGCTCTAGCTGAGACCTCCTAATATTGCACTACTTCTCTCTGTTCTTCCTTCTATTTCTCATTCAGGAACAAAAAAAAATAGAAAGTCAGAGCAATTAATCTTTTTGCTAACGATGCCGTTTCAAACATTGGCAATATTATTGCTCAGATTTGTGTAATGGATAATGCTTGTAACTTGATGGTATTCACGTTAGCATTAGCTAAATCTTCTTTTTTCAAATGCTTACGATATTCATGAATCGCATTATTGAAAACAGAGAATTAATCTTCATAAGACTATACCACTAGTCTTTTTAAATTGTGTCAACATACTATGATAAACTAGTTTAGGTGTTTTCTTCCTTGAGCTCTAAAAAATAGGTTTCCAAGCAACTGCATTGAGCAGAACAAGTTTCCCTATCCATTGTGTTATCAAGTAAAATAATGCTTGTATGAGATAGAATGATCAAATGGCCCATTAGCTCAGTTGGTTAGAGCGTCGTGCTAATAACGCGAAGGTCGCAGGTTCGAAACCTGCATGGGCCATTTTTGCATCCTTTTCATTTTGCCGTTATGAACATACTTGTCTTCCTCGCACACTAAACAGTTTTGCCATTGCTTAAGCAATGAAACTTGTGTACTTCATCTTCAAACATTCTTGGTATCACAGTAAACAAACAAACAAAAAACTGAATTCTTTACCCCCAAAATCCTCTTCGTCAAAACTCAAAACAGCACTACAAATTCACATATATACAAATCCAAGATCCCGAACCTAAGAAAGTTCTCTCGTTAGATTTTTAACCCTTTGCTTCAAGCGGAAAACGAAGTTACCAATGTTGATGGTTTAGTCGTCAGTGACAAAATGGTAGAGACCATCAGCTTTCGATCAATCGGCTTTGTGAGATAAGCATCCATTCCTACCTCCAAGCATTTGGCTTCATCAGAAGACATTGCGTGAGCTGTCAATGCCACTACTGGAACATGCAGCCCGGTTCCAATCTCTGCTCTTCTTATCGCCTTTGTTGCTTCATATCCATCCATTTTTGGCATCTACCATGAGAAAATGTTGAATGTATAAATGTAATATCTTTAAATGTCCAGATGAAAATAGAAATGTACCTGGCAGTCCATGAGGATCAAGTCATAAGGCGACGAATTCCGAAAACTACTCTGCAGATTTTCTTCTTGAGACGATTTGTGTTCTTGAGTTGGATCTTGTGCATTGATAGACCTGAAGTTAAGCAAATCAACTGCTTGCTGTCCATCTCCAACTGCTGTTACAGTTGCTCCCATTTTCTCAAGCATTATGGTGGCTACTCGTTGAAGAACCGGTGTATCCTCTGCCAGTAAGATCCTTATACCTTCAAGAGATTTCAGGTTCTTTCCATCCAAAGCGATTCCTGAATAAAGCCGGTTACTTCGATCTTTCCAGTCTTCTTCTTCTGTGTTTTTCTGAGTCATGCTTGCAGATGTTGAGTCATCATCATCATTGCTGTTAGTGGTGTTAACGAGATAGTTCTTAAGCACTGGAGAGAGCAAAGTGCTTGACTTAACAGGTTTCTCGCCAGATGTCTCAGAGGAATCATCGGAACTGCAAGTGTCGTAATGTGTTGAATCGATTTCTAAGCAATCGTGGGACTCATCACTTCCGTTTCCTCTGTTTCTTCTGCCATTACACAAACCTCTTTTCCGGTTTTTTATCACAGCCTCCAGAATCTGGATCATTTTGGCCTTGTACAATGGTTTGTTAACCATCATGACATGTCCTTTTCGTCTAAGCTCGGTTTTAACTGTATTGGAGGTGTCATGTTTCAGCAGCCAAGCAAACTTTGCTTTCCCGGAGAATCTGTCGAGGTAGTTAAGCTGTTCCTTCCATATATCAGTAGTGAGATCAAGAACTCCAATATCCACCACTATGACAAACACAGGGTTCTTGATTTCTTGTATACTTGAAAGCTCTGCTCTCAGTGAATCGGCAATGTTGTGCTGTGAATCAAAGCTCTTGTCACGGCTTCCCGTCTCCAAGAGATCTCTTATGATCTGAGTCAGCTCGTTCCAGTCAGATGCTTCGACAGTTGCAATGCCGTGTTTACGCAACCACTTTGATGTGATCATTCTTGCTGTACTTCCATACATGGAGAGCAAAACCTGTAGCATCCAAAATCAATTAACACATTCACAAACACATAAAGCTTTAAATCCATAGTTTATTTCTCAGATTTACGTACCACAAGACCGTACTTGGAGAAATCTGGCTGCAAGTTTTGCTCAGCAGTGTCAGGAATACTCAGAATCAGGTATAGTCTCATTAGAGTCCCTAAACCATTCTTCTGTACTACTTTGATTTCTCCACCCATCTTGTTTACCTGTAAAATTACAAAGTAAGGTTTCAAGTTATTTAATTGCTTCTGTAACTCATCAAATTGTACGATTCCATTAACACTGACGCACCAAGTTTCGTACAATGCACAGTCCAAGACCAGTCCCACCGTGCCTGAAAAAATATAAGACCAGTGAGGTATAAGATTCAATTAATAGCATAGTTTTGCACTTAAATATGATCACTTACGTCCGAGTGGTAGAAGGATCAGCTTGTTCAAAGCTCTCAAACACAGAGTCCCATTTGCTTGGATCTATTCCTGAAGATAAGATTTTATAGAATAAAGATTTTCAGAACCTGGGAGATCAATGAAGTGGATAGCAAAATGATATATAATTAAGGAACTTAAGTGTCATACATACCACATCCAGTGTCATCAACCTCAAACCAAAGAACCATTTTGTTAGCGTTCTTGCAAGACTTCTGAAAATGATTTCTGTGTTGCACCAGTTTTGTAGCCCATGGTTTCTTTCTGTCAACAGTTAAGCTCATCTCGTCATGTAGAGAATTCATGTTCTCGCACCATCCACGAAGAATAATGTGACCCGCTGCAAAGCAAACCATCTTTTTAAGATTAGTAATGCATCTCTATCATGACAACAAAATAAAGAGAAGATAAGATAATAACAAAACTTACTTGTTGTAAACTTTATAGAATTGCTTATAAGATTTGCAAATATTTGAACAAGTCTTGCTGAGTCCCCTCTGACTAATGCTGGCATATCATCTGCGAAAATAGCAAAATATATGAGAGTTCATAACCCAAATTCATTAAATTTTTTATCATTGGCTGTCTAAAAGATAATACAGAGTCCTACCAGAGAGGTCTAGAACTGTCTCTACATTGTGGTTAATACATTGGACTGAGAACATATCGACAAGTCCTTCAAGTTCTCTTCCCAAATCGAACTCAGCTTCTTCCAGAACAAGTTTTCCCGACTCAACCTATGGAACAGAAAAAGAAGAAATCAGAGGACAGTTTGCAGCTGCTAGTGACATGATAGTTTCATGAAGAACATCTAAATGTTTCAAGAAGATTTTGTCTTCTAGTTCTAACCTTGCTCAAGTCCAGTATGTTGTTGAGAAGCCGGAGGAGGGCTGTAGAACACTTTCTGATCTGAGTGACTGTTGCATATTGCTCATTTGAAAGACAGTCATCCGATATAAGAATATCTAGCAATCCAATCACAGCAGCCATAGGTGTCCTCAACTCATGGCTACAATGTACAAGATTGCAAAAAGCTCATTTCAGTACACAGCATTAAGAATGTTAAACAATCAAAAGAATTTGTCTCTAGAAGATGCAGTGATGACCAACCTCATATTTGCCAAAAACTGGCTTTTGTAGTTGCTTGAAGCCTCAGCTCTTCTTCTTGCATCCAGTTGCCTTATTAGTTCTGCTCTTAGTTTCATCTCCTTTGAAACTCCATTTGTGAGAATTAAAATGCAGACGCATCCAATAAAGAAGATGCAGACAGAAGCAGAAATCAGTATAACCAAAGTCTTGAAGGCTCTTTCATCCACTTTCCCCATAATGAACTTCCTGGGAATAATGACTACACCTATCTGAAAATGACATAAAACAAAAATTAAACAAAGTGACTCTTGGAATTTAATCTACTCCTAGACTCTTGATAGGTAAAACTTACAATTGGAAGCCTCTTGAGATTAAGATAGAATGAATCAATGTAATACTGTTGGTCCCCAAGCCTTGCGTTCTCCGCATGAACAACGTGAGGGAGGTTATTCCCATAAGTTTTCTGTAACCACTGAGCTCCAGTCTTTATAGCCCACTCCTCTGAATCAGTGGCTTTCATTAGCTTAGGCCCCTTCGATGTGTTCCTTAAAAGAGGACCATTTGTGGAAGTAGCAAGCAAGTATCCTTCTTGAGATGTCAAATAGATATGTCCACCATGGACTTCTACAAGGTCTCTCATCAACTGCCCTACGCTGTAAAGCGCAGTTGTCACCCCAACAACAGCCACAATACTCTTGTTTGAAGCATCAAAGACAGGCAAAGCCGCTGAAAGAAGTGGAGAGTCCATGTATTTGCTTACTGTCACATGCCAAGAAGCTTCCCCATAAGGCACTTGTGAGATTCCTGCGATGCTGATCAGATCATCCGGTGGTACTCGACGAGGCTTACCTAACATTGACCCTGTTATTGGATCAAGCTGTTGCTGGTACCAAATGGCAGACATGTTCCCGTGTATTGTCTGATTGTTCCACCCGTTTACATCTTTAGGCCCTGTTCCACTGATGGAATAGTTTTTAAGATCAGAGAAGATGTAGAATGTGCTGCTAGTTGTTGGATCTCTGTGAAAAGCTTGAACAAATCCATTTCTGTAGTTTATAGTTATGGCATTTAGAGCTTTAGCACTAGCAAACAAAGTCCATGTCACATCCTTCATTGCTTGATACATCTAATAAAGTTTAACAAAAAAATACAATTAAAGTATCTCAAAATCAAACATAGGACCACAAAGAAAAAAAAGAGGGAAAGAGAAAACAAAACCTCAACGAGTTCTTCTTGAGTTGTTGGTTTATCATATTTTCTGATGACATATTCAGATAGCTTAACTTGAGCTGTTGTTAGTTCGGATGTAGTGTTTAAAACGCTCCACATCCGTAAGATTGGACGCTGAAGAAGCTCGTATCGAAGACCATATGCTAAGGTTTGAAGTGACTGCTTTGTGTAAATCCTTGTGAAATGCCATGTTAGAATGGTTAAAAGCCCTATCAGAATTGCTAACATCACCTGCAAACACACACACACCAAAGTTAACAAAGCTTCCACCTTTCTCATCCAAGTTTGATCATAAACTAAATCAGAGACACTTGATGGAAAAGATTCAAACTTTTACTAACTTACCATCAAATTAGAAGCAATTAGATGAAATCAAAGCAAAATAGAGTTCAAGAAGCTAACCATTATAGCAAGACGAACAACAAAGACACTGTAGTAAGATGATAAACAGTGACTACTTGCGTATTGAAACTCGTCTTGCTCAACATCTCCACGCAGAATCATCCTTTCTCTTGGACTCTCTGAATTACTTCTCCTAGGGGTAACCCATTTAGTCATTTTATCGAACACCTTCTTCATCTTCTTGTTCGAACCCATTGGAGGAGAATCAGGAAGATTCTCAATACTCATTGAAAAGCTATCTCTTTGCATGTTGTTTTGTTTCAGATGATCTCAAATTCACAAAGGAAGACACATATTAGGTCGTCTTTGTTGTTGTTGGTGAACTTTGAGTGCTTTGCTTAGTGGTTATACTGCTTCTTGTGTCACTCCCCACTTTTTTCACTAATCCCCAAATATAAAAATCATTAGTTTCGTAGAATAAATCAGAAACCCATGAAGAAAAAATGGGAAAGCTTCGAGATTTCTACTCTGCTACAGAGAAGAGTAGTGGCAAAGAGAAGACAGAATAGAGGATAGAGAAGAAGCAATTTATAAAGAGAATAAACAGAAAGATGAAATCTTTTGCTTTTTTCAAAAGAAATCAAAGAAGGGAAAAAAAGTAAGATTTGGAAAAGTTATTGCGATTGTTCTTTAGAATTTGGCCAGTGGGAATGTTTAGAAGGTAAAATGGCCAATGGGAGGTATTTGGCTTCAGGTCCACAGAAAATACAGAGACTGTCACTGTAGTACGGTTTCGAAGAATTTTCCAAATTTTTTTTGTAGTTTTAATAATTTAAAGAAGAAAATTAATGAAATTAAAGGATCCAACTTTGTGTTGTCACTCTCTCAGAAGGTTTCAAAGATTTGTGCTCTGTGATTTGCTGTTTCGGGTTTTGTCGTTTGTATATATGATTCACCAAAACAAATGGTTTTATTAGGTATTTGGCCGACATTTGTACGAGTATATAAATATTAATTGATTAAAAATTACTATATATTAAATTAATTTAGTTCTTTATTATTAACTGATTTTTTTTTTAGTTTAAAACTTATATTGTAAATGAAACTTTTATTGGATTGGTAAATGAATAAAGTTGCAGTTATTATAAAATCCAGTTAGTGAATTATGAAATGACAAGACAGAATTCTTAAATTCTCATGGCTAATACTGTTTATATGGATTACTTTGTATTTGAAAATTATTGAAAATAAAATTACCTTTCAAAATAATTGTAACAAAATAACATTCATCCAAACATTTATAAAAATGTTCCGTAAATTTCAATTTAAAATAACAAAAATATGTGTTCAGTCAAGCAAAATACTGAGTCTTTTAATTGATGATCAATTATCTTGTTTCATGGATAGAACATATAAAATATGCAATTGTGATAAACTCAAAATTTGTTTTTTGAAAATACAATCTAAATTTCCAACAATATTCAATTTCCACAGTGTAAACAATTTACAATGATAATTGTTTTAAATTAATAAAACTAAAATTTAATCTGATATTGTGAAAATCTTCATAAGCAATTGGGAAAGGGAGAGATGAAAGATATTAGAAATATTAAGAAAAACAGTGGTATTTTTCTTATTCATATTTTATTTAAAAAATTACATCAAAATTCATTCTTATTAAAATACAATAAAATCATATCCATATTCAATAACATATGTTTTTAATATATTTTAAATATATTCAACAAGTGTTGTATCCAGAAAATTTTATTGTATTTTTGCAAATACATAATTAAATAACATTGAATTTCTCTATAAATTTAAAATACACTCAACTTCATTAAAATATAATATTTAATAACTCCACCTTAGTTTTTTTTTTGGCAAAAATAACTCCACCTTAGTTAACAACAAGATTTGTCGTAAGTTGGGTAACAAGTAAGTCAGAAGTAACAGTATTTTGTGGTAACTAGTCATACTAATTAACGCCGAACAATGTAGTGTTTTAAGTGTTAAGATTTTTTTATGAGCATAATAATTTTTAAATATCATACAGGATTTTAGTGTTAAGATTTTTTTATTTAAAATTTTTAGTATAGAAATATACTGTTGATGTAGATTTAACTTTTACAAATATATCTGTAAAACATTTAACTGAGTGATATTAGAAAGATCAAACTAAATATATTTGTTACTAAATAGGTTGATAGAAATGGGAGTAAATAGTTTTAAATGATAAAAATGTAAATAGTATTTTAGTCCCTCCGTTTACTCAGAAATACCATTAAAACAAATGTTCTTGTGTGTTCATGAATTTTCTAAAAAAGTGTATCTATCTAATTTTTAAATAATGTAAAAACGATATTTAAAATGGGTATATATCCAGAAACGGTTAAATTGTCATTGTTGGGGGAAAGAAAAAACGAAACTGTCATCATATCACGGTGATAATTATTTTTGACCAAAATTTAGTAAGAATCTTTTGGAGCTTCATGATCAAGGAACAAATCTATAAAGCAAAGTCGGTGATAATAAAGACCCGTGAATTTGGTAAAAAAGGTTAACAAATTTAATGATATCTCTCTTCAGTAATTAATAAAGATTGAAATGTTTTTTGTTTTTGTTTCAAGGTTCATTTGAGATACAGTCCAATTTTCTTTAGATGTTGTATGCATATTAATAGGTTGATCCAAATTAGCTAACTCAATTGAGTCAAGTCCACTCTACTCTTCTCAATATGGAATATATTTTTATCCAAAAAAAGACAGGAAATTAACAAAAAAAAAACAAAAAAAAAGACAGGAATATATATTCGTTAAAAGTTAAAACAAAAATTGATCGATAATATTGTGACCGATCTTTAATCAAGTGGTCTTAGATCTCAACTCACAATGGAATCTCAAATTAAATTTGACAGTATATTTGCTAACCAAAGAAATAGAATGCACTTCCATCTGTCCATTGTGGTTTTCTGTATTTAGATAAATGCATCTCATCATTTGAATTATAAAAATACTAGTATTATGACCCATTCTACGGATGAACAATTTTTTTTATTAGTTTGATATTTTTTTTTTGATAAAATTAAATATGAGCATTTAATCAAAAATATAAATTACAGTGATTTTTAAATTAATATATGTTTAAAGCCATTACAAAAAAAATTATTGAAGAATAATATCGATAAAAATAAACATGGTGGATATATCACTACACAATATAGTATATATATAAATGAACAAATACACTAAAAACTGATAATTTTTCTAAATATTGATATAATATCTCTTATAATCAAAGCTAATATCAATAAATAAAAGTTAAGCAAATATTAAAGTATTATTAATTTACATGTATATATAGATATCAATAATGATATGAGGTGGCAGTATACATTGAGATTTTTCTCATTATATTTTTAATCAGATAGAAATTTGAAAAATAATAACTTCCATGACAATTATATTGAAGAATTCTTGAATCTTTACATGGAAAATATTTTGTATAAAATGATGAAAAACAGGAAAGAGCAAAAAATAAATATGAATTTATGTGAATCAGATTTTAAAAGAAAATAAAAACAGTCTGATTTTTGGGATGTTTTGCAAACTATCCTATTTATGTTTTTATTTGAAAAATACCCTTTTCATTTATTTATTTTTAAACAATATTTCTATATATATATTACATGACAATTTTATCCTTATTTAATTTAAAATCATTTATTTTTAGTAAACAAAAACGAATTTCAAATATAACAATTATTTTTATTATTTAAAAAAAATTAAGATAAAGAAGCATCATTCTCCTCCCTAAAACAAAATAAAAAACATAACTATTTAAAACATAAAAAAATTAATACATTAATTTTTTGATGATTACATTAACTAAAGTTTTGCCTTCAACATTCATCTTCAACAAATCATAAAGTCAAAACTGAGCATTAGCAACGTGAACCAAATCTGGATTTATCAAATATGAAATTTTCAACAACAGAAAATAAAACCTTATTTGAATTCCATTTGATAAACAAAATAATAATTATTTCTCACTTGAAAAGAGAATTGTTAAAATTTTATTGAGTTTAGAAAAAATGGTCTAGGGAAAATGAAGACGTTGTGATTTTTTATTTTTTTTAGGCGATTATTAAGATATTTAAGAGATTTTTTATTGTGTGTTTTCACAAATAAATCTTTATTTTCTGTAAATTAAAACATATAATCGATTTTTAATTTTTAAAAACATTTTTTAGAAATTATATTCATTTTTAAAAGGATATTTTATTAAAATAATAACAATATTTTCTTTTAAAGATAGATTAAATAAAAATAAGGTGTTTTCAAATAAAAAAAACTGAAATTGGGTATTTTTCCAATTTTTCTCTTGATTGTTTTAGATGGTTATCTTGTATTAAACATGGTGTGGTGTGTGAGAAAATTTAAGAATTTTTTTATAAGTTGTTTTATTTTTCCCTAATATTCTTTTTTTGTTAAATTTTTTAATTTTAAAATACGTAAAAATATAAATTTTGAAAAAATTGTGATTTTTTGTTTGATATATTTAATTTTATTAATTATTTTTTTTGAGACAAATATTATGTGTCAGATTTTTTATTCTCTAGGTGACTTGTTTTTTGAAGAGAGTTAGAAAATATTTTTTTTTTTAATAATTTAAAAGTTTGCTAAATCTCTACTATCTTTTAATCAAAGAGAGGTGATAGTGGGTTTTGTTTTTAAAATTTTGCAGTATTATTTTTTCTTTTTATTTTTGATATTTTTTTTGGGATTTAAATATAAAATAAATATCTATGGCAGATATTTTTAGAAAAAAATTATGTAACATATTTTGATTGGCCAAATGACATGTATTTTATTATATAAAGGATATTTCAACATTTAACTCATATGCATTCAAGCATTTAAATGTTTGACACATATTAAACTCAGTTAGATGACAAAATATGTAAGTTTTTTAAAGATATATCTGATATTAGAATTTGTGTGTATTGGTTGTGTTTAAAGCAAGATCCAAATCTAGCTTTAGCATCGAATCAATAACAAATGAGATAACAATCCAAATAAAAAGATTTCAAAATCTAAATAAAATCTCAAAAGGGGATATTTAGAAGACTTAAGGTGAATGGTAATGATATCTGCATAAAAAAGAAATGTGCATGCAGGGTTAGTGAAACATTTAAGCCTATGAATTTTCAAAGTCTCACAAGCATTCCACTTAATCATATATTTATGGATATACGTATACACATAATTTTATATAGTATTTTAATTAACATTGTGTGCTCTTTGGTGGCGGCTCATTTATGGTCGTGAAAACAAAGACAAGTTGATAATAACAACTAATTAACCTCTGGGGATATACAGCTTTTGAATAGTGTTACGCATTTAAATTTAGGTATCAGAATGATTAGTATGCTAAACAATATAATAAGTTGAAATTGCTAGTGATAAAGATCTTTGCAAATTGCAACATACATAATAAGGTTTATCAGCTATAAACAGTGAATGAGAAATACAATTTACCAAAGTAAATTAACATGTCTAGTAATTAATTGGTATGTCGGGATAAATAATGAAATGACAGATATAATTATGTAGTAGTTAGCTTAGCTCGGTAAATCACAAGACGGTGAACAGATAATTTTATTATTGTTCATCTTCCTTTAGTTATATATTTGAGACGTACATCATATACAGTATAAAGTAATCAGTTTTCAAAAATGTGAATATTTGATAAATGTTGTAAATAACAAAAATAGTATAATCATGTTTCCATAACATAAAAATATGAACAAATGGAATCTCATTCAACATGTATGATTCATTTACGGATAGATCCCAGAACGAATTGTCTTACAGGATCCAATAGTTTCTTTGTTAAAATTTAGACCTATTTCATCTTGTAATACATTTTGCAAAAGTATCTTTAAGAGATCGCATGTAAGGTCAAACATATCATGAAAAAACTCATCCAAGCAAATCGGATTCCAAAAGAATAGGTTCCAACAAGAGAACGACAACGGAACCTACGTACATGTTTTAACATTGACTTTTCAGAAACTTTTGACAAATCTTAATAAGAAATATGCGGTTGTAATTAGCGGAAGCAAAAGGTTAGAATTATAAGTGATATTGATGAACTAAATGTCATGATTGGTTGATAACAAGGTGCAATAGTATTTGAATATGGAATCACCAAAATTAAATGACTATACAGTATATGTTTATTAATGTTTAGAAAATGAGTTTACTATACTTTGCATTGTTTATTTGAACAAAAGTTTCTTGTTAGGATTTTGACAAATGAGTTTAGAAAAATGAGTTTATTATACTTTTGACAAATCCTTACTATGTATGGCTATTAATTGTTTAACCCACAGTTAGTTAGAAACTTAGAATGAATATAATTCTTTTCATAATTATTCTTTTAATCGTTGACTATACACTTTGTATTGTAAATTTTAATCATGTAGCTAGTCAACGTAAGTAAAAACCACCATTTAGTAACTATAGTTTTTTCTCCTAAGATCATCTCTGATGGTCCTTTATTTTGAGGGGAAAAATAAAAAAAATGATAAAAATAATTATCCACTGATGCATCATTTGACAGAAAAAGAATGAGAATATGAACAGTATTAACACAGTAAGTTGTATTTTTCAAAAAATAATATCTCAGCTTTTTGGAGAATTTTAGAGTTGTCATGACAATAATGAAAAAAGTTAAACTGCCAATCATTTTATTTCATTTTTACACCTCAGCTTTGATATATCAGTTTCTCTCGCTGGATAAACAAAAAAAAACTCAATCGATTCATCAGCTTTGATAATCAGATCTATCTTTTTGACCAAATGGTAGCCTTACATTAACAAATTGAAAGAGTTGAATGAGCATTCATCTAATATTTTACTATTTAAGATAAATTAGTTAAAAAAATAATTCAATATGTTCAGCTAAAAAAATTGAACAACTATAT
This sequence comes from Cardamine flexuosa, assembly GCA_963555745.1. Classification (NCBI taxonomy): domain Eukaryota; kingdom Viridiplantae; phylum Streptophyta; class Magnoliopsida; order Brassicales; family Brassicaceae; genus Cardamine; species Cardamine flexuosa. The sequence goes on from OY743219.1 coordinate 21,314,697, forward strand.
AAATTACGAAGGAAATGTGTTTAATTCATTCATCTAGTATTGTGGAGTTGAACGAAGTTTCAATTATTATTTTCAACTCATTCACTTTAGTGGCTACCATTTGCAGCATTGTGTGAAATCAGTTCTCTCTCTCTATCTCTATGATTCTTAGTTCTCTGTACTATGATTATTAAGTTCTCGACTTGAAGCTAAGGTGAATTTGCTGGGAAGAACTTTTGTGTCTGTTACTTTGATTACAAAATTTGGTAAAGCAAGCTTGATCTGGGAATGGCAATGCGATGGAGAGGCTTCTCGATGAGAGGAGGAAGAGAGAAGCTACTGGTGATGTCTTCATCGAATACGATGATCAGCTTCTGCTCTCCCATCAATTTATTATCAGTTCTTTCTCTTGAAGAAAAGTTGGAGACTGGGAACGAAGTGGGTCGGTCTTGTGTTTACATGTCCTTCAGAGGCCAAACAGTTATGGTTAGCTTCTGTCAAAATTCCTGGTGCTAATGTGTTTGATTTTTGATTTGGGAATGTCTTATATGTTTTAATTTGTTGTGTGTTTGCAGTTTGATTGTGGGATTCATCCTGTGTACTCAGGAATGGCTGTGTTGCCTTACTTCGATGAGATTGATCCTTCCACCATTGATGTCCTCTTGATTACTCGGTATGTTTACTTCCTCTTGCGCCTTTGGAGTTATCGGTTAGTGAAAGAGAATCAATTTAAGAAAAAGATGAATTTTAGAAAGAAAACTAAACTTGATTTGAGAATATTTATAGGTTTTTTCCATCTTAAGTTATAAATTGGGATGTGTAAAGGAAATATTTCTTGGATTAGTTCAAGCTTAAAGAATGTGTTATTTTTCTTCTTCTTAAATATGTTTGTTTTATGTTCTTCTGCCTTATTTTGCTGAGAGGTTGATTAGTTTAAGATAACAAGCTATGGATTGATGCTTTCTGTTGCAGCTTTAATTTGGATCACGCAGCATCTTAACCTTAATTTCTGGAGAAGGTTTGTTTCTCTTTCTTAATGATATTATTGTTGATGCGTTTAAACATTAGCTAGGAACTAATTTGTGTTTGTAATGTTTGGTTAGACAACATTCAAATGACGGGTTTTCATTACACATGTCACAAAGGCTATCGACAAACTGTTACTTACAAATTATATTAAAGTCAGCAAAGTGACAGTGGAAGACATGTTGTTCGATGAACAAGACATCAACGAATCCATGGACAGAAATGAGGTTCGTAACTACTGTTGCAGGTATCAGTCACAATGATCAAGTTGAGACAGAAAATGTCATGCCCTTTGTTCAAGTATTCTCATGAAACTATCTGTTTTAAGTGAAAGTGTTTCATTAGTGAGCCACAAATGTAACTAAAATACACCTTTTTGGTTTGGTTTCAGGAAGCACTCAAAGTTATAGCGTTTGCTCGTGGAGATTCAAATTCTACATGGGGATCAGTTCGAACTGCAATGGGACATCCAGAGCTTTTTGACCTGAAATATGTTGTAGCCGGTAATGAAGATTGTGATAAGCCATACTACAAAGGTTTTTGCTTTTCTCTCTGTTAAGTGTTAACCATTTTAAAAGAAACCAAAACAAGAGCTTTGGTTATACTAAAATCAGATACACAACTTCTTTCAGGAAACTATTTTTGGTTCTATGATGCTATAAGAAAAGAGACAAGTTAGTTCAGATATTAGTAGTGTAATAGTTAAGGGAGAACTTGAATATTCCTTTCAACCAGATATTAAAGTTTGGTGTATTTGTGGAAGCGCTGGAAGCTCACTAGTGACAGAGTGAATGATACATGTAAGTCCGTGACAACATATTCTTCTCAACTTCTGTTTGAGTTAGCAGTATCTTTTGGTGATACCTTCTGGTTGCAAACATGATTTTATAAATTTAGTGCGAGGATCCAAGATGCCATGTCTAGGAGCATATTTGTTGTGTCATTATCCTGTCTAATGAAGGAAATCCACTGGAACCTGAATCATTTTACTGTGAAATATGCCGTCTTACCCAAGCTGACCCGAAAGTTACTCATGAATTTCTCAGATTTGTTACAAAAGTCAAATGTTATCTTTGTAAGTGTAAAGGCCCAGGTCCAGAATGAAGTCCATCTTAACGCACAATCAATGAAGAGAAAACAGAGCGATGTCTCCTCAACGCTCCCACTACGGAACCGTTATGAACTCATTCAATCAGAAGATAATGTCTAGAATGTTCTCTGTGTTGTATATATATGAGTCTCTTGTATTCACGGGAGATCAATCAAGGAAGATCAATAAAAGTTTTATTCTCTAAAATTCTCTTTATTTACATGGTATCAGAGCTTTCATAAAAACCTTAACAGGTGCTGTAATGGCAGAAAGTTCTTATCCGTTTCCTTCTAATATTCATGTCGCCAGTTCAGTCACCATTAAACTGAGCGAAAGTAACTATCTTCTCTGGAAAACCCAATTTGAGTCCTTGCTTCGTTGTCAGAAGCTTCTTGGCTTTGTCAATGGCGGAATCCCAGCTCCGTCTGCTCAGATCGTCACCACCGTCGATGATGCTGCTGTCACTACTGCAAATCCAGAATTTGAAACTTGGACATGTACCGACGAACTCATAAAATCATGGATCTTTGGCACTCTGTCTGAGGAAGTTCTTGGTCTTGTCCATGCCATGCCAACTTCTCATGATGTCTGGCTTGCACTCGCCTCTAATTTCAATAAAAGCTCCATTGCTCGTGAATATGAGCTCAGGCGTCGTCTTCAGTCGTTGAATATGAAAGGAAAAACTTTTCCTTCTTACTGTCAAGAATTTTGATTTATTTGTGACAGTCTCAGTTCTATTGGAAAGCCCACTGATGAGCCCTTAAAAGTGTTCACGTTTCTTAATGGGTTGAGTCGCGAGTATGATCCGATCGTCACAGTTCTTCAAAGTTTTAAGTCTTGTTCTCCAGCACTAACTTTCAACGAAGTCGTCATGGAAGTCTCTAATTTTGCCTCTAAATTGCAGTCATGTGAATCAGCCCCAGATGTTTCTCCACATCTTGCTTTTCAAACCCAGAGAGGGGGATTTGGACAAAGAGGTCGTGGTAACTATCGAGGACGAGGCGGATACTCTAACAGAGGTGGTTTTTCCACTCGTGGTCGTGGATTTTCTCAGCAAGTTAACTCCTCTGGTTGGAACCAATCTTCACCAACACAGTCAGGTAGCTCTAGCAATCGGCCAGTGTGTCAAATTTATGGTCATGTTGGACATATCGCTCTTAAGTGTTGGAATCGATTTGATGCATCTTATCAGAGTGATGATGTTCCTCAAGCTTTAGCTGCACTTAGGATCTCCGATACTAGTGGTCAAGAATGGTTTCCAGATTCTGGAGCTTCCGCTCATATTACTCCCTCCACAGCTCCGCTCCAATCTGTTACACCATATAATGGGCCTGAGCATTTGATGGTTGCTGATGGTTCTTTTCAACCCATTACTCACGTTGGATCTACCGTTCTCAACACCACCTCAGGTAGTATTCCTCTTAGTGATGTTCTTGTTTGTCCTTCAATGCAAAAATCCTTGTTATCAGTGTCTAAGTTATGTGAGGATTATCCATGTGGCGTCTTCTTTGATGCTAACCATGTATATATTATTGATTTAAACACCCAGAAGGTGGTGACAAGAGGTCCACGTCGTGATAGTCTTTATGTGTTGGAGAATGCAAAATTTGCTACTTTTTATTCAAATCGACAGCTTGCTACAAGTGATATGATATGGCATCAACGTCTCGGTCATGCAAATTTTCAGATTCTCCAACTTCTAAAGAACAGCAAGGCAATTTCAATCAATAAGAGCAGCACTACTTTCATTTGTGAACCTTGCCAAATGGGAAAAAGCAGTCAACTTCCTTTTTATTCTTCTGAGTCTAGTGTTATGGAACCATTTGATCGATTACATTGTGATCTTTGGAGTCCTTCTCCTGTTATTTTGAATCAAGGTTTCAAATATTATGCAGTTTTTGTTGATGAATTCTCTCGTTATACATGGCTGTTTCCTCTAAAAGCAAAGTCTGACTTCTGTGATGTGTTTCTTGGATTTAAAAAACAAGTTGAGAATCAGTTTCGTACAAAAATCAAGGTGTTCCAAAGCGATGGTGGTGGTGAGTTTATGAGCACACGCTTCCGGAATCATCTTCAACATCATGGAATTCGCCATCTTATTTCATGTCCATCAACGCCACAACAAAATGGGATTGCCAAACGCAAGCATCGTCACTTAACCGAACTTGGCTTGTCCATGTTATTTCAGAGTAAGACACCACTCAAGTTCTGGGTTGAAGCATTTTACTCTGCTAACTTTATCAGTAATTTGCTTCCTTTTGCTGCGTTGAAACAACAAAGTCCACATGAAGCTTTACTTAAGCACAAACCTGATTATTCCTTTCTCCAAGTTTTTGTTTCTGCTTGTTATCCATGTCTCCGGCCATTTACTCAACATAAATTTGAGCCGAGGTCTCTTCAATGTGTGTTCTTGGGCTACCATACACAGTACAAGGGTTATCGGTGTTTTTATCCACCAACTGGGCGTGTATATATTTGTCGTCATGTTATCTTTGATGAGACTTGTTTTCCGTTTATGGATCGATACAGAGATCTTGCTCCTCATCACAAGACCGGTCTCCTTGGTGCTTGGCAGGCTGCTGATGATCAGATTCCACAGCTCAGGGTCTTACCCACACTTTCACAGCCTATGCCACCATCTTCACACGAAACGGCTCCCAATGATGTTGTTGTCGAGTATCCTCAAGATGATATTGTTGGTATGGAACAAAGCTCATCTCCTTTGCCTGAACATTATTCATCTTCTTCCTCTACGGCTGAACATCTCATAGATAACGGTACTTGTTCTCTCGAACCATCTGCCACAACAGATTCCGCTGGGCTTTCTTCTTCAAATTTGACAATTGAAGGTCCTTCTATTCATCCCATGGTGACGAGATCTCGGTCTGGCATTCACAAACCCAATCCACGGTATGCTCTTGTTACTAGTAAAACCATTCCTAGTCTTCCTCACACTGTGGCCGAAGCTTTGCAACATCCAGGATGGCGAGAAGCTATGATTGAAGAACTCGACTCCATATATCACAATCGTACTTGGTCGTTAATTCCTGCTACTTCTAAGATGAATATCTTGGGATGTTGATAGATTTTTACAGTGAAGTTAAATGCTGACGGTACCCTTAATAAGCTCAAAGCCCGTTTAGTGGCCAAAGGCTTCAATCCGGAAACGGGTGTTGATTTTACCGAGATGTATAGCCCAGTGGTTCGGACATCTACAATTCGCATTGTTCTCACCGTTGCTATAGCCAAAAACTGGAGTATTACTCAGCTTGATGTTAAGAATGCTTTTCTCCATGGTGATCTTCACGAAAAAGTTTACATGATTCAACCACCGTGTTTTGAAGATCTTACTCGGCCAAACCATGTATGTTCTTTGAAGAAGGCGCTATATGGTCTCAAGCAAGCTCCTCGTGCTTGGTTCGATAAATTCAGTAACTATCTTCTCGAGTTGATTTTGTGTGTAGTAAAGCAGATCCCTCATTGTTCACATATCACCATAATGGCGATACACTTCTCCTATACATCGACGATATTCTTCTCACGGGTTCTAGCCCAACATTGTTTACAACTCTTATCTCTGATCTCAGCTCTCGGTTTGCCATGAAAGACTTGGGTAGCTTACACTATTTTCTGGGCATTCAAGCACAACGTCATTCTCATGGTTTGTTTCTTCATCAAGCCAAATATACTAAAGAAATTCTCCATCATGCTAATATGACCACTTGCAATCCTTGTCATACTCCTTTACCACTGCGCCTTGATCAGATTTTTCAGGATACTCAACCTTTCTCTGAACCGTCCTATTTTCGGAGTCTTGCCGGGAAGCTTCAGTACTTGACTATCACACGTCCAGATATCCAATTTGCTGTAAATTTTGTTTGTCAGCGGATGCATTCTCCCACAAATTCTGATTTTGGTCTTCTTAAACGTATACTTTGGTATCTTCGTGGCAGCTCGACAATGGGATTACACATTCATAACCACCATGATCTTTCCCTTGTCTCTTACAGTGATAGTGATTGGGCGGGCTGCAAGGATACTCGTCGTTCAACATCTGGTTTTTGTGCAATGTTAGGATCTAATATTGTGTCTTGGTCTGCTAAACGACAACCTACTGTTTCGCGATCCTCAACAGAAGCCGAGTATCAAGCTCTTGCTACTACTGCCTCTGAACTAACATGGATCTCTCAAGTTCTTCGTGATCTGGGCATTTCTCAGTCTCAACCTGCTCTTCTCCACTGTGACAATCTTTCCGCTGTTCACCTCACTGCCAATCCGATTCTTCATAATCGCTCTAAACACTTTGATGTGGATTACCATTATGTTCGTGAACGGGTTGCATTAGGAGTCCTTGAGGTACACCATATTCCATCTGCTCTCCAGCTTGCAGACACGTTCACCAAGTCACTTTCCCGCCAGTCTTTTCAACGGCTGCGTTTCAAACTGAATGTTTGTGTACCACCCACACTCAGTTTGCGGGGAGATGTAAGTGTAAAGGCCCAGGTCCAGAATGAAGTCCATCGTAATGCACAATCAATGAAGAGAAAACAGAGCGATGTCTCCTCAACGCTCCCACTATGGAACCGTTATGAACTCATTCAATCAGAAGATAATGTCTAGAATGTTCTCTGTGTTGTATATATATGGGTCTCTTGTATTAACGGGAGATCAATCAAGGAAGATCAATAAAAGTCGAATTCTCTAAAATTCTCTTTATTCACAATCTTTAGGTTAATAATGTATTATTTTATTAGCAACTGTCTTAAGTATACCAAGTCTTTTGTAGTAATTGTTGTAATTAGATTTGTGTCTTCTTAGGTTGGAAAGCTGAAGCACTTCCCGCGGAAGTTCATTTACATTACTTTTCATCATGCAGTTAAATTAGTTTTGATACACGCACTCACTAAACAATCTTTCTGCTTTGTGTCATCTTTTTTTTCCGAGAAGTGTTAAGAGTTAAGTGTTACAGGTCTGCATATTGTTTGTGAATGTGGGGTTGATTTCAATTGAGGGATGAGGTGAACCGTAGTTTCTTAGATTTTTGAGCTGGGATTTATGTTTCATTTTAGTATTTAGAGAAAAAGAACCATGGCTGTTTCCTAACCAAATTAGCAACACCTATTTAAATATTACTCCCTTTGTTTCATTTTATTTATAGTTTTAAGGTTTAAAATTTGTTTCAATATAAGTGTTTATTTTGTATTTTCAATGCATTTCTTTTAAAATTTTCTATTATTGTCTTTATTATTTTAATTTAATGATCAATGAAAATTTGTTTACTATATATTAATGAGGAATAAAATAGACAAATGTATGTTTTTTTTAATTAGTGTGCAAAAACCTTAAACTATAAATAAAAAGAAACATAAAGAGTATAAAATAACTGATATGTGTGTTATTTTAATACTCCGACACAATTTTCATTTCAAACCCAATGCAGAGTGTGGACAGAACATTTCAAATAACAAGGGCAGACAAAGAATTATTGGTGAAACATGAGTACAATGTTCAGGTTGTTGGTTTTATAAGTTGGTTAGTGGTGAACCCCTTTGTTCACCTACTTTTTTTCTAACCAATCAAAACATGTCATGTAATATTATCATTAACTACTTTCTAAATCTAATCAGTTAATCATTAATCACTCTTTCCAAATATAATAAATATAAATATGTCAATTAAATTATATTTAAACAAAAATATTAAATTAAAATTACAATAAACAAATGAAATAAAATAAATTAAGAAATTTCATTCAATAAGATTATTCACGTAATATTATATTTAACGAAAATAATAAACCAAAACTAAATAAATAAAAGAGATTTTTAGCAAAATGGGCACAATCAGTTTTTTATTAAAAGATACCCTTTTAAGAAACTCATTTCAAATATGTCATTTGTATAATGTTGTAATGAACAAACTACCCTTACTTTCATTTTGACCAAATCTCATAATTTTTGTATCTTGTCCACTATGTTTTTCATCTTGTCCACGGCGTTTTCTATTTGGTCCTCGACCTCTTGTTCATGACGTTTTCCATCATCGTGTTGTCTATCTCTCGTAGACAAAATAACTTGTTTATCATTTGTTTTTTGTAAACAAAATCAACATGTCCACCATTTATCTTTTGTAGACAAAATTAACATGTACACCATAAGTGTGGACCTCATAATTTATGTATTTTGTCCATGACATCTTTTATCTTGTCCACAGTGTCTTCCATTGGCGTGGTGTCCATCATCGTGTTGTCCATCTCTGTAGGAAAAATTAACTTGTCCATCATTTATTTTTTAAAACAAAATCAACATGTCTACCATTTATCTTTTGTGGATAAAATTAATACGTCTTTTATAGACGAAATCAACTTGTCTACCATCAGTTTGAACCACAAACAATGCAGAGATATTTTGGGAAGAATAATAATCTCATACCATCACATATATGAAAGAAAATATCAAAAATGGCATTATTGAAATGACATAATTTTTTGTGGCATAATTGACAAGATTCTCTAAATAAAACATATAAAAATATACCCTATGTGATACAACTCAGTGAATCTAATGGTAAAATTTTAAAATTTAAAATTTATTTTATTTAATATTTAAATACAAATAATAGATTAAAACTAAATAAATAAAACATATAAAACAATACTCTAAGGGATACAATTCAGCGAACCCAATGGCTAAAAATTTTAAAATATTTAATTTGTTTTTTTTTTATATGTTTTAAGGTATATAGTTTTATATGTTTTATTTATTTAATTTTAATTATTATTTTTAGTGATTAATGATTAACTATTTAGATTTAGAAAGAGTAATTAGTAATAGTATTACATGACAAAATTTAATTGGTTAGCGAAAGAGGAAGTGAACAAAGAGGTTCACCAGTATGGGCAAACCCAAGTATTTTTCTTTATTGTAGTCAAAAGGTAAGCTTCACTAAGAAAAATACTTGGGTTCACCCCTAGGGGTGAACCCCTTTGCTCATCTCCTATTTCTTTAACCAATCAAAATCAGTCATATAATACTATCATTAATTATTATTTTTTAATCTAATCAATTAATCATTAATCACTAAAAATAAGTAAAATAAAATTAAAACTAAATAAATAAAATATTCAAAAATATATACCTTAAATATATAAAACAAAACAAAATAAATAATTTAAAAGATTTAACTTTTGGGTTCGCTGAGTTGTATCTCTTAGAAAATAATTTTATATGTTTTATTTATTGCTTTAATTTATCTTTTTTATTTAAATAATAGATCAAACAAATTAAAAATTAGAAAATTTTACCTTTGGGTTCACTGAGTTGTATCTCCTAGGGTATATTTTTATATATTTTATTCATTTAGTTTTAATATTTTTTTTTGTTAAATATAATATTACGTGAATAATTTTATTGGATGAATTTTCTTAATATATTTTCTTTATTTCATTTGTATAATTGTAATTTAATTTTTTTAAATATAATTTTAATTGACATATTTATATTGATTATAATTAGAAAGAGTGATTAGTGATTAATTAAATTTAGAAAGAGTAATTAATGATAAATATTACACGGCATATTTTGATTGGTTAGAAAAAAAGGAGGTGAACAAAAGGGTTCACCCCTAGGGGCGAACCCAAGTATTGATGAGTAATTCTTCCTAGGTATGGCTAAAATCTAACTATAAACGTATTTCAGATCGTAACCGGATCGTTTTCAACCGTAACTGAACCGTAACCGTATAAAATAGTTAAAAACTGTAACCGTTAACCGTAAAAATATAATAGTTATGGTTAACCATAATTAATTAACCGTAACTATTAATTAGGGTAACCGTATAAAAACTGTTGGTTAACCATATGGTTAACTTTAAAATTATAACCGTAACCTTTCTGAAAGTAGAAAATATGTACACCTAACTAATCATAGCCGTAATTTTTTTGTATAAACTAAAAACACTACTAATATTAATCTTTACTTTAATTATCAACTAATCAAATTGTATTTAACCATAAATAACTGTAATCGTATATAACCGTAACCAGTTTAACCATTATCGTTTAAACCATATATTAAATGGTTAAAGTTAAGATTAAATAAAAATTATAACCGTAACCGGTGGTTAATTAACCATAATTTTAATGACTGTAACCGTGGTCATGCCTAATTCTCCCTATTTTATGGCTGAGAATGAGTCATTCCTTCTTTGTATTCCTTTTGTTTTGTTCATTGATGTTCAAACTTGCGAGAATATATATTAAAGATTTTTATCAAAATGGATACAAAATAGTTTTTCTATTAAAAGATATGCCATTTAAAAAAAACCATTTCAAACATGTCATTTTAACCATGGGATAAAGAGTAAAATATCCTTATTTCACTTTAATTTATTCATTATGCGCTTTAATTTGTCCATCAAACTTTGTCTATTGTAGATTTTTTCCATCAGTTATTGTCTATCATATTTTTAGTATATGTGAAAGTCACGTGCATGGAAGACAACACTTGTCCATGATGTTTTGTATGGTGGAACAATCATTGTCCATCATATTGATATGTGTAGACAATGGTTGTCCATCATATTAATATGCGTAAACAATAGTTGTCTATCATTTTGATAAAACATTCCATCATTTATATTGTTGTTCATCATATTAATCCTTCACATCGTTGTCCATCTAATTCCATTCATCATATTTGGTCCTTTATAAATTTTCAATCAATATTTATCCTTCACATTGTTGTCTATCAAATTAAGATAATTTTACTTTTAGTCATGGACAAAATATTAAGCTTATTGGTTCATCCTAATTTGTCTTTAATATGTTTTTTGTCCATCATATTTTATATAAATCTATTCTTTTGTCCATCATAAGTTATATTTATATATTAATTCTTTGCATTGTTGTCCATCATATGATGCGTGTGACTTTCCATTGTTGTCCATATTTTAAAAGTATGGTCCATCTAAATTTGTCTATAGTATGGTCTATCATATTTTAAAAAGTCCGGATTTTTGGTCCATCTAAACTTGTCTATAATAAGATTTTTGTCCATCAAATAATGTCCATCCATATTTTCTATTCTTGTCCATATAGTTGTAGACAAATGCGTAACAATTTGGTCCATCAATATTAGTGCACATGTGGGTTCAATGTTACTAAAATTTCAGAAGGGTATTATTGACATATCATATTTACTTTGTTATAAGTTATGCTTATTTTGTAGCATAAACATAAAGATTCCCTATTTATTACATTTACACCACAAAATAAATGCATATAACAATATAGAGTAAAACCTCTATAAATTAATAATGTTAGGACCGGAGAATTTTATTAATTTATAGAGGTTATTAATTAATCAATATAATAATTATTAATTTATAGAGAGTTTTTCAAAATTTTCAGAAATGTTTTATGAAAAATAAAAAATGCAAACAATACTTTGATATGTTTAAATGTATTTACATATTAAGAAATAATCATTGCATATCTAATTTTTATATAATTTTTATGAAATTAATATCATATATTTTTTATATTTTAAAAAATAGAGATAAATTCCAACAAATATACAAATTTATGAACAAATAAACAACACTAATATCATAGTTAACTAAAATATCTTGAATATATACAATAAATTTATATGATTATTAATTTATGTTATTAGTGGGACTATATATTTACATAGAGATTTCAAAAAAAATATTATCTTATTATCTTATCGAAATGTGTTAATTATTATATCGGCCCAACTCGGGACTAAAATAATTTATTAATTTAGAGAAGTTATTAATTTATCAAATATTAATTTATTGAATATTAATTTAGAGAAGTTCTACGATAATCGTTTGTTTATAGTTAAATAATCTTTTTACAAAATGGGAATGATACTATATTTGATTTTTGTGGAACGTTGCTACTTTTGTGTCCAATGTAGCTGACATTTTGTGAAAATTTCTTGATCATTTTTGTCCCTTTTGTATAAAGTTAGATTCATCTTCTTCTTCTTCTTTTTCGTAGTTAATAATACAAAATAGCAAAAGGACATACTTCGCGAAGGTGTAATAATGTTCTCGAGCACATAAGCATAAAGCATTAATCAATAGCTACGGAGAAAAAAAGGTGTTAAAATTATAAAAGCATTATAATATTTCAGATGCAAATCCATTATAGATATTTCTTTAGAAACACACATGTTTCTTTATATTTTGTTGGGAAATTTTCATAAAAATACAACAACTATTTATCGATTTCTATTAAAATACACAAACTTTTTAGGTACCAAAAAAATACATAAAATATTTTTTCTTCCTTTATAATACACAAATTTCATATTTTATCCATTTTAACATCTAGGACTTTTACAAAGAATACAAACTGTTTATTTTTAGTTAATATAAAAATTATTCTGATAAAAAAACATTTTATAGAATCCAGCATAATTTTTTAAAATGTAGAAAGAAATAAAAAATAATTCTTATAGTAAAAAAATTAAACTTGTAAAATTTTCAATTCATAAATAAAAGATGAAAAACAGATAAAACTCCTAATATTTTTTTTAAAGTTAAAATATAAATCTTTAAATTCAGAAACTTTTACTAATAAAGTTACCATTATTTTTTTTAAATTAATAATATCGGTTGCATTTATTTTTAATTTGAGTTATTTTTGATGTAAATAATATAACATATAAATATTTGATTTTGGAAAGGAGATATATGTTATTTATCTTATATATGGTAATAGTTTGCTTTTAAATTATTTGAATATTTAATGAATTAAAGTTTTTGTTAAAGGTATCCATATGAAAATATTTTGCATATTTAATATAAATGGTCAATTTTAGACTTCTTTAAAGATTTAAATAATATAGCAAATTATTTTGATTTTCTGAGTTTTATAATTTAGTATATTAATTTCTGGAGTTTCTACATAATTGTTTAAAAAATTTAAAAGAATTTTAGGACTTGTTTTCAGTTTTGATAAAATAATTTATTATTTAATAATTTATTTTTTACTGAAAAAAGGGGAAAGATATATGATAGTGTAGAGGGGAATTGAAATAGTGAAAATGGCGTTAGAGTCTTCTTGGATCTGTACACTATTATTATTCTCCCAGGTACTAATAGTGAAACCTTCCGTACCTTTGTAAGAAGAACATTGGTATATAGTGAGGAAACAAAGCAAAACCACTTTTCATTAGTAGTTTAACCGGTTATGTGCTTTTAGAAGATTGAGATCTTCCAACTCTGAAATTGCTTAGGCGAGAAAATGTGTATAGTAAAATTTCACAGTAATGAATATTGGATTAAATTATTTAGGAGCACTTTTTTATCTTTATTTTATTGAAATAGGGTTTCAAACAAAATAATATTTGAGTGTGAAATCTTCACTTTATATAGTGTAGATCAAACAAAATAAAATACTTTTTTGTCTTTATTTTATTGATTGTCAGTTCTATTTTGGAGTGAACTAATTTTTCATGAAAACGATATAGATAATTTACTATAATATCGCATAGATCATAGATGCTGTTAGATGTTTTTTTTATATATAAAGATGCTGTTAGATGTTTGAAAATCATACTGATGAGTTACCGTCGATTAGCACCTAGCTAACATGTTATTTGAATATATACTGATATACAAACTGTCCAAAAATGGAAATAACCAAATCAATATTTTAAATAAAAGCCATTTTATATATGGAGAAATCTTCAATATATTCGTATCTCAAGGTCTATTCCTAGAATTTGTTAGGAACTTACGAAAAATATAAAATAATGATTTGTCCTATTTAGGTATTCGTTAATGAAAGACTGAGAGGAGGTCGAATCATATGCCATATAAGTGTCGAAACCACCAACGGTTAAGTGCTTTGTATACCACTTAATCTTATCCTCTTATTGGTTTTATATGTTATCAAATTAAATCCATAACACTTTATATAAGATATATATATAATATATGCTTACAGCATCTTCACTTTATTTTTCTTGTCCGATTCTCTCGTGGGAATGTTTTTAACACGTCGCAATCGAGCTACTGGTTTAAGATGTTTATAAACAAATTTGTAAGTTTTATTAAAGAAAAAAAACTGTTTCGTTAACACGATTCTGTAGGATTATCATACGAGTAATATACAATTAGAAAGAAATTGACCCAACATCTTAACGTCTAGACCTTTTAACAATTTTTAAACATATTTTTTGTTTTTGATAAAATACTTTGGCATGGATACTTTTTAAACTTAAATTAGATTCTAACCAACACGATGTTAGAATCTAACTAGAATAATGTGTGGGGGCAGGGAGTTATATATATATAGTAGATTAGGATCCGCCCGATGGACGGGTTTTGAATTTTAAAGTAAACTAAAATTTAAAATATTTATTTTATTAAATATTCATTATTAGTGATATATCTTAAATTATATTAAGATATAAATACAAATCATGTTTTGTTAAAAAAAATAATTATTTACAGAATTTTAGTTTTGTACTTGAATAAATTAATTAATTTTTATATTAAAATTTTATTATTAACATATTAAACATCTATATAATGTCCAAAAACTTTTCATTATCACTTTTTTTTTTCTGATCATCATGTTAGATAACAAATGGACAAAATATCTAAAATCCAAAAAAGCAAACTGAATCCAACCCAAAAAAGGGTAGTAACCCGAAAAATCTAAATGAGTCTTACACTTTTATATCCGAAAAACCAAACATAAACTGAACTGAGAACCAAATGAATACCCAAAATACTCAAAATACAATTATATATCTAAAAATATTATTAATATTAGACTGGATATAACTCAATTACCATACAATTATAAATATGAAATCTCTATTATTTTAATATCAAATAATTAAAATATCCAAAATTAACCAAACTATCTGAAGTTTTAGGTATTAACTCTTTTTATTAAATCATCTTTTTTCCTACACACTTGAATTAATTATACAACTTAATTAAATCTTCATTCATATTAAAATCTTACTCTAATCTCGTGTATACTCCATATAAATTAATAGAAATCAGATCTTTCATATCAAAATAATATGCTTTATATCAAACAAATATACATATATATAATAAATATTATAAAATAAATAAAAATAATAAAAAGTGTTAGTAATTTATTAAAAAATATGAAACTTGGAAAACTAACATTGCAAATAACTAAATTAACAATTAATTTGGTTAAAAACATATAAAATTTTATTGGATTCTGAATAATATTGGAATCAAAATATCTAAATTTGAAAAAGGTTTATAGATATAATAAGATTGAATATATATTAGCAAAAATGGAAAGTTTAATCATCTTATTTATTATTTATTTATTATTCTCTTTTTATTGGTTTATTTTTTGATTAACGAAATAATTAAGATTAATAGATAATTAAATATACATAATGTTCTTAAAATATATATTATCTAAACTATTAACCTAATTCATTATAAGTTTAAATCTAAAACATCTAAATTTTTTTAAAACATGTTCAAAATTATATATGTTAAAAAAAAAACTAAATATTATCTATTTGATTATTTTTATATTTTTCCTCTTTTTTGTTTTCCTTTTCATTAAAAGAATAATATTTATAATATGGAAAGTAAATGTTATATATGTAATTATTATTGTTATTATTATTATTATTATTATTATTATTAGTAGTAGTATTTGTTGATTTTCCTTTTTGCTTAAGGAAACAATTTTTTACACGTGTCAGAATCTAATCGATCAACCGACACGTGTCAATATCTCGTGAGTTAGAATTTTGGCACGTGTCGGCTTCTGGTGAGTGCAACCCAAGTTTATATAATAAGATTAATATAATTTTGATAAGTTTAGTTTTTAAATGTATTTTGTTGTGATTTATGATTAACGTTTTCAATTTAATGGAATTTGAAATTTTTGCTCTACTTAACATGTTGTTTAGTTACACTATTGATTAGACATGTACATATTATCCGGATTTTAAGTTCTGATCCATACTCGACCTGAAATTCTGCATTTGAATCGCGTTCGGTTCTTCTAAATTACCTGATCGGTACCAGATTCAAATGTGTTTGAATATCAGATCTGATTGGATAAAACTCAAGACTATGGTCTTGCAAAGATTTCAAGTTCATGTCTTGTTTTCACTGTGAATAATTAGGATATTTTCGAATATTTAAGGAATATTTGGATTGTTTAGGTATTTAGGATGGAAGCAAAAGTTACAAACCTGTATTTAAAAAAAAAAATCTTGAATACAGTATCTGAATTGTTCCGATTCGAAGGGTTCCAAGCTGAATCCAATTCAAAATTATAAACTATCTTATTGGTACCAAAATCTATAGTACCAAATTATCGAAAACCCGAAAATCCAGTCGAAACCCGAACCAAAAATCTGAAAGACCATGTCTACTATTGATAAATTCAGAACAATTTATTACCTAAATTAGACTGAAATTGCATAGAATTTTTATTTACCCTTGTGTTTGATGTTAAACATAGTTTGGTAAGAAATAAGAAGCGATAGCAAAAAAAAAAGATGAATTCTTATAGAAATTTTTTGAATAATAATGAATATAATTAAACAGCCTTGTATTACTTATTTACTTAGAGCATCTCCAATGGCTTGCATCATTTTTTTTCTTCAAAATGATTGTTGAATCACAGAATTCAATTAGGGTTTTGCATGTTATAGCTGAACCTTTGAGAAATGTTGTCTATGTACCCTTTAAAGGGATCAAGCCAAAACGTAGTTCTTAGGGATTTGTGGGTGTGAATAAGGCGATTTGTGCATTGATTATTTGATGTGTTTCGATATATTAGATGTCTCTTCATGATTTCTCTAAGGTTGTCATGATTTTTTTTTATTCTCTTGAAGAAGAGGGAGCTCTTTATTTATAGTGATTTGAGGAGGTTTAGAACTCTATTATCCTTATTGAATTAGGATTGTCTTTTTGTCCAAGATTTCCTTTTCTGAGTTGATTTCTTTTTCTGAACTGATTTAGTAGGTCTAAGTCTTCATGGGCCAATTCGATTGGGTTTTGAGAGAAGTTGGTCTTGATTTGGATCGGATCTAAGACGGAGTGCTAAATCCGGTACCAACAGTTAGTCCCCCCACAGTTCGTTAGAATGAATGTTGAGTTTTGACGAAGTAAGAGAAAATGATCTGATGTAAATTGAGATCGACTTCATGTTGGTTTAAACTTGTCTTGGAGACTTGATGAGAGGTTGAGTTCAGCTTAAGGACTTGATGCGAGGTTGAGCTCGACTTTTAGACTTGATGCGAGGCTGAGTTCGGCTTTTTTGGAATGGATGCGAATCTGCAAATGAGTTTTGAGTTATACCTTCAAAATTAATAGTCGATCCCCGATCATGCGGATGTCGGCTTACTTATTTTGGGTGACCTCTTGAAAATCTGTCCCCAATTATGCGGAAGTCGACTTATTTGTCTTGCAAGGAGCGACCTCGACTTATACTTTTCCCTTAAATATATGTAACAAGTCGAGCCCTAGAGTATGTGGATGTTGGCTTATTTACTCTAGGTGACTCCTTCTAAAGTCTGGCCCTAATTGTGCGGATGTCGACTTATTTGTCTTGGGCGACTCCTTCAATGCATAGACCGGTTCTAAGTATACTTAAATCATAATCTCGACAAATGAATACCTGGCCAGGGCATCATTGTAAAGAATAAGAAAGTAAACTTGAAAGTACAAAGTGTGAGTCGTAGCTCGGCTTTCATGAATGACGAGGCTTGATGCTCGGTTCAGATGTGAGTAAAATTCAAATGTATCTACAGTGGAAATGAAGATTAATGATTTGAAAACTTATCTTGGCTATGGTGATAGATGGAGATGGTGTGAACCATAGATGATGGTGTCAAGGCTTATCACGTTTAAGTGGCCTGAGATGATACTGCTTGGTGTAAGACCAACTCTTCTAAGTGTTGTGAAATACATGTTTGAAGAAACAACATCTTTTCCTAACTTGAAGGTTTTTCTTCTTTGATTTTCTTCTTCTCAAGAAAATATTGTTCTATGCTTGCTTATGTTTCTCACAAACTTGTCAACGGTGAGCTGGGACAGTCAAAGATCAATGTGTGATTGTTAAAGGCGAGCTGAGATTGTCAAAGGCGAGCTGGACTGTCAATGGCGAGCTGAGACTTGTCAAAGATCAATATGTGATTGTTAAAGGTGAGCTGAGATCTGTTAATGTTGAGTTGATGAGTTTGTCGAGCTTGAGCTGATGAGTTTGTAGAGCTCGAGCTGATGAGTTTGTCAAACTCGATCTTAGGCGAGCTATAGAGCTCGAAATAGTTAGAAGACTAAGACGAGATTGAGTTATTTTGAAAGATAAGTCTTGGGGCTTTTCGTTGATATCTTATGACTTTTGTGGTTCCTTGTGGTTAGCAGGGAAATCGGTCTCAAAATTTGTCGATCTCATAGAGACGGACTGCGTTTTAAGGTTTCAAACTGGTTGTACATCTTTGAGGAGAACGGCAATAACATTTTTTTGACCATTCCGATTGAGGCGAGGCTAAGTGTTCTGGAAAGCTGACACTCGGGGAAATCCGTGGATATGTCGTGCTTCTCCTAGTTCGTCGAACTGCGTTGGAAAATTACTTCACAAATAGGCGATCTGGATATGTTGTTTAGAGTTTTGAATAGTTTGCACAACTTCTAGGAGAACGACAATAACTTTTACGCGACAGCTGCGATTGAGGCGAGATCAAATTTTTTGGAAAGATGACGCTTGGGGCAATTCATAGATAATTCGATCTTCTCCTGGTTAGTAGAACTCCATTGGGAATTGGCTTTGTAAAAAGGCGACTTGGATCTGTGCTTCAAGAATTTAGACAGAGGTCGTCTGTTGCAAACAAAACTCTGATAACTCTTGAACTACAGCTCGGAATGCAGAGAGGTAAACTTCAATGAAAAGATGATTGGCGGGGCAATCCGTAGATAGGTTGATAGTCACTTGGTTCGGCGAAGTATTTCTGGAAATCGCTTTGCAAGGAGGCGTTTGAGATATTCGTTTTAGAGCTTTGTTCTGAGTACGTCTTTTGTAGTAAAACGACGATAAATCTTTGTAAAAAGTTCGGATTTCAAAGAGATTGTCTTTTATGGAAAGATGATGCTCGGGGCTTTCCATGGATAGGTTGATACTCACCTGAGCCGTCATACTTTGCTGGCAAAGCACCTCACAATAAAGCAGTTTGGATCTTTGTTTTGGGTTTTGTTTTGATAGATCCTGTTATAGGAGAACAGTCATAACTTTCATCAGATAGCTCGGATTGAAGCAAGGTCAGCTTCAATGGAAAGGTGACTCTTGGGGGTTTCTATTGATAGGTTTTTTGTCACTTGGGTCGACGTGAATTGTCAGGAGAGTGTCTCGCAATGAGGCGGCTTAGATCCGTCTTCTAGAGTTTCGAACAGGATTCGTCGGTTTCAGTAAAACGATGATAACTTTAGATATACAACTCAGAATAATGCAAGGTCAATTTCTATGGAAAGCTGATTCTTGGGGCTTTCGAATAATAGGTTAATAATCATCTGCATCGATGTACTTTTTTGGGAAATCGCCTCGAAACAAGACGTCTTAGATGTGTCTTCTAGGGTTTCGGGCTGAGTTTGTCCGACCTCAGTAAACCAATGATAACTTTCGATATACATGTCGGATTGATGCGAGGTTGAGTCCTATGGAACAATGATCCAAGGGGCTTTTTATGGATAGGTAGATCGTTACTTGGATCTGTTGATTATGATGTGGATTTTGACCTTCAGTTTGGATGATACTATCTACTCCACCATCTTTGAAAGAAAACTTTTTGTAAGAGTCTTTACAGACGGCGCCAACTGTTAAATCACATAACTCAATTAGGGTTTTGCATGTTATAGCTGAACCTTTGAGAAAGGTTGCCTACGTACCCTTTAAAAGGATCAAGCCAAAACGTAGTTCTTAGGAATTTGTGGGTGTGAATAAGGCGATTTGTGCCTTGATTATTTGATGTGTTTCGATATATTAGATGTCTCTTCATGATTTCTCTAAGATTGTCATGATTTTTTATATATATTCTAAGAGGAAGCTCTTTATTTATAGTGATTTGAGGAGGTTTAGAACTCTATTTTCCTTATTGAATTAGAATTGTCTTTTTGTCCAAGATTTCCTTTTCTGAGTTGATTTCCTTTTCTGAACTGATTAAGTAGGTTTAAGTCTTCATAGGCCAATTCGATTGGGCTTTGAGAGAAGTCAGTCTTGATTTGGATCGGATCTAAGACGGGGTGTTAAATCCGGTACCAACAATGATGTAAACTTAAAATGAGTTTAAGTTTTTCTCCAATGGTTTCCCTCATTTTTTCCCTCAAAAAGAATATTTCAAGTTTATTATATTTCTACTATTTATTATTAATTTTCAATAGCACCTTTTATTTTATAAACTTACAAATTTCATCCAGAAATTTTAATTTTAAGAAACTCAATAAATTTAATATGTTATGTAAATGAAATTATTTATTATATTTATCATAGAAATAAAAATTACATAACAAAAAAATATGCATGCCATATCCAGATATCATAATCAGCCAAAACTTCAAGAATAATAGGTGGTGATCTACTATTTTATATTGTTAGTTAACAAAATCTAATCTATTTTTAATTTTTTTCAAGATATTAAATTAATGTTAAATTTTTAAGTATTAACTAAAAACATTTATAAAATAAAAATACATAAAAGTTTAGGTACAGTTTTGTAAATATGATGTGTAAGACAAAAATGAGGTTTTCTGAATAGTGTTTCCTTAAATTTGAAAGAACTAGGTTATATCCGCGCTACGCAGCGTGGCTTAAATTTCTTTTTGTTTTGTTTTTTTTTATATGTATATATATATTATTTATTTTTGCAATTGGACTTACATAAATTTGATTTTTAAATGTTTTCTTAATATTTTACAAATGATTATAACCTTAAAAATATATATTGGACGTGATCTATTTGGTTAGATTTGAGTTATGAAATATTTTATTAAGATATCCATTTTAATATTTTTTTTTAATATATGAAGATCTTGTATGTACATTCAAACGAAGACAACTAAAAAGATTTGCATTTTTCTAGTTAAACCTGAAAACACAATTTCAAGACCCTAACAATTTCACTTATGCATAATAATTCTATCTTAGTAAATAGTTTAGTAGTATAAATATATTTAAATTTTGGGAAAATACCATAACAGATCTCTAACTTTATATATTTTCCAACTAAAATTTCCAACTTGTTGTGTTTCCAATTCAAACCTCCAACTATATTATTTTCTAAAACAAACATTCAAGTGATCTTAAAATGAGCGTGATTTTGAGTTGACTAACATTCAATCCTAATTTCATCTAACATCATTAACAAAAATCAATCTTATTTTCCAAAAAAAAAATTTATATTTTATTAAAAAAACCAATAAACATAATTAAAAAAAAAAATAATAATAATCTGACAGTAAAACAAATTTCTAAATAAACAATATTTTATTTAATTAACTATATATATATATATATTCATATTAAATAAATTAGCTAAATTTATATATAGGTAAGTAATTTTATTTTTTTTACTAAAAATGTTAACGAATAAGAAAAGAAAAGAAAAGTAAACTAATTGATTATATGATAAGATTTTAATATTATAATCCATTAAATTATGTTAACATTTTTATATTGTTTTTTAAAAAAAATTTAATGATATAAATACAAATTATTAAAATAAAACCAAAAATATAACAATAAAAATTATTTATCTAAATAAAAATTTTAATGTGACAGGAAAACTGTTAATATAACATTTAACTAAATAGTATATGATTTTTTAGATAAAATATTTTAAACTGTAAATAAAGAATTTATTGTTATATTAACTTTCTAATTAGTTTTTCTAGTTTTTTCTAGCTAAATAGAAAAAAAAAAAAAATTAAATTATTTTTCTTAACGGTGTTAGATGAAAGTAGGGTTGACCATTAGTCAACTGAAAGTCGCGCTCACTTTAAGATCGTTTGAAGGTTTGTTTTCGAAAAATAATATAGTTGGAGGTTGGAACTGGAAACACAAAAAATTGGAGGTTTTAGTTAGAAAAATGTATAAAATTGGAGGTTTGTTATGGTATTTTCCCTTAATTTTTATTATTCAAACTAATCATAAGAGAAGACATACAAATAAAGAACTTTAGTTTCTATTATTGAAAATGATCATAAGAAAAATAAAAGAAATTAAGAAAGAGTTGGAGAACTCTTTAGTTCTTAAATTGTATCATGAAAAATGCATATGATTAAAGAAAGAGATGGAGATGTGGAAAGCATAAATCATTTGAAAGTAAGATTTCAATGTCCATCATATAAGACGTATCTTCTTGTGATCCTTTTCTGCATCACCCGGTTTATTATTTACATCTTTTCTTTTGATTTTTTCATCAGTTTCATATAAACCAAATGCCCTTCATATTTTTAAGGACATGCTAGTAACACTAACTTTGTTTGCAAATCAGACCTTCACTATGAGTTGCCTCACATACCAATGACCTGTAGATCAGCATATTGAGGCCACTGCATCCTAAACAGAACTTTGTCATTCAAGAGCATACACCAAGACTGAAAACAAAACAAATTGAAATGCCAATTAGAAAATATACACACGTATATAGTGTAGATATAATAAGGACAAATCTTCTGTTACGCTTTGTCTTTATTTGTTTTATTTTATTGAAATAGGGTTTCAATCTACTAACTTGCTCCACTCCATACATAACATAGCTACCATTCGAAATCTGGATAAAACATAATGAAAATCCTTAACAGAGAAAGTTGAGAAGTGTAAAAGGTTGGAAATTTTCAAAACTGGAAAATCGAACAGTTCAAATATGTTAATTAATGTTTCAAATTATATTAATGTTTGTTCAGGTAAAGTTAGCTTGAATTATATTTTTTTTTTACCGGATTGGATTCTTTCCCCGGAGGAACTGACAGTATACAAAGAAAAGAGGAAGAAGGTTGTGGAAGGAGTGTTAGTAAAGAGGAAAGCTGATGACGAGGTAGAAGTTCCAACAAAACTCGCTAAGCGAGAAAATCTTGAAGTGGTTCCGCGTGAGGAACCGCCGAATCAATAATGAGTATAATTAGCTGGAATTGTCAAGGTTTGGGGGGGCAACTTGACAATTCTGATATTATGAGAATTACGCCGGGCTCATTTCCCTGATTTTTTGTTCCTCATGGTGACTAAAAATCCCAGTGATCGGTTATTGAATTTGAAGGAAGGATTGGGATATGATCATTGTCATATTGTTGATCCTGACGGTTTGAGTGGAGGCTTAGCGTTGTTCTGGAAAAAACTCCTATACAGTGACAGTGCTTCAATCGGGTAAGAGAATCATTGACGTGAAAGTATCAATGGGCTCTTTAGAATTTTTTATCTTGTTTGTATACGGAGAACCAGCACGTCATTTAAGACAAGTTGTATGGGATAGTTTTAACACTTATTGGTTCGAACAGAGATGAACCATGGTTGATGGTGGGTGATCTTAACGAGTTAGTTGATAATTCAGAGAAAATCGGGGGACCACGAAGAGAGGAAGCTTCCTTTTTCCCATTCCGGAATATGATTAGTGATTGTAGGCTCAGATTATTGCCAAGCACAGGATGTCGGTTCTCTTGGGGTGGTGAACGCAATAAAACTTGGATACAATGTTGTTTAGACAGAGCTATGGGGAATAGTGGTTGGTTCCAATTATTTCCAAGGGTGAACTGTGAATTTTTTGATAAAATTGGGTCTGATCACAGGCCTTTGTTGGTGAGATTTACCAATGAAAACCAAACAAGGACAGGGAGGTTTATGTTTGACAAACGATGGACAAGTAAACCAGAGACCTTGGATGTAATAAAGAATGGTTGGTGCGTTGAAGATAGTGTTGGCTCGCTTGGTGTTCTGGATCATATTGCTAATGTTCGCAAAGCCCTATCAACATGGAAGAAAAGGTTTGTGTCTAATTCCAAAACAAAGATAGTTATGGCCAAGAAGAGGCTAGAAGAAGAAGGGCAGAAACAATTCCCAGATATGGTGTTAATGAAAAAACTAAAATGGGAGTTAGAAGATGCTTATAGAGAAGAGGAAAATTATTGGAAGCAGAGGAGCAAGGAAAGTTGGCTAAAACGGATGTCAAAGGCGTATGATAGAGTTGAGTGGGATTTTTTAGAGAAGTTGTTCTCTAAGCTTGGTTTTGATGCTAAATGGAATACATGGGTCATGGCATGCATCAAATCCGTTTCATTCACGGTTGTGCTGAATGGTAACTCCTATGGATATATCAAACCTTCACGTGGCATAAGACAAGGTGATCCGATGTCTCCATTTATCTTTATTCTTTGTACAGAGGCTAGTTCATGTGATGAATCAAGCTGAAAAGGAAAAGAGGTTAACGGGGTTGCAATTAAACAAGAAATGTCCTTCAGTTCAACATCTTTTATTTGCTGATGATAGCTTATTCTTATGCAAAGCCACATTTTGGGAAGCTATGGAGATTAAAAGATGTTTGAAGTTATATGGGATGCTTTGGGACAAGAAATCAACTTTCAAAAGTCCTAAAATTGTGTCAGTCTAAGGAAGATGGAGGTTTGGGGTTTCGGGATCTTAGTGACTTCAACCAAGCGCTCTTAGCTAAACAAGCTTGGCGTCTATTAAGGGAGCTGACATGGATTGATTTCCAGGATTTATAAGGGGCGGTACTATGCAAAAACTGGTCTTATGGAGGCCAAAGAAGGATATCGACCTCCATATGCATGGCGTAGCATTATCCATGGTAGAGAACTATTGGAGAAAGGTCTGATAAAAGTCATTGGAGATGGAAGAGATACAGATGTGTGGTGCGATAAATGGGTTTTCGATGGTGATCCTCGCAGGCCTATTAGTTTACAAAGATCTATGGATTTGTATCTCATGGTTGCAGACCTAATTCAGGATGATGGATCATCGCAGATATATCAAGAATTTGTTCCCATCCTCCAAACAAAGATATTAGGGACGGATATATCTGGGCATATACAAGATCTGGTGAGTTACTGTCAAAAGTGGTAACTGGTTAGTGTCTAGACCATTACCGGGGGAAAGGATAGTGAACTTGGGAAGTGTGGAGTTGGTGGAATTAAAAGCTAAGATCTGGAAGATTCTGACGTTACGAAAGATTTGCATGTTCTTATGGCGAGCTTTATCGGGAGCTTTGGCTGTTGCTGAATGTATGAACGGACATGGTATTCCAGTGTCTTTGGCTTGCAAGGTATGTGGTCAATTTCCAGAAACAATAAGCCATGTTCTTTCCCCATGTAAAGCAGCTAAAGCTGTTTGGGACAATAGTCTTCCACTTCAAGCAACCGGTTTTGCCTCAAATGTTATTGACAACTTCAAGTATATTTTAAAAGTCTTGGAAGATCTAATGATTGAGGAAACACTACGGTGTGCAATCCCCTGGTTCTTATGGGGATTATGGAAACATAGAAATGTTGTAGTATTTGGAGGGAAGCATGGAGATATCAATATGCTATTGGTTTCAGCATTAGAGGAAACTAAACTTTGGTTAAGACAATAGAAGGAGGAGACTCTGGAGAGGAACAGAGTTCAGTTGAGTAAGCGGGGTTTAAATAAGCGTTGGGTACGACCCACTGTAGGTGTGGTGAAATGCAATGTGTTTTCATCATGGTGTAATTCTTCTGCTATGTGTGGAGGTGGCTGGTTAGTACGTGATCACTCCGGCTAAGCCATATTTCACGCCCGAGAAGCGTTCACACTGGTATCATGTAGGTTAGTGGCGGATTTACGCTGTTGTGCGTGGGTATTAATTACAAAGTCTACAAGATCTACATATCGATCAGTGTGAAATCTGGGTGGAATAGAAAAACCGTGGTTGAGGCTATCTTGAATTGCTCTAAATGGCCGAGGTTTAGTGGGGTTTTGAAAAAGATTCATCAGATCATTGGTGAGGTTCCAAGGTATAGTTTCTTCGTATCTTCGTCTCAAGCAAATTCCTTAGCACGGGATATCGGACGAAGTGTCACACGAGAAGGTAGATTCAACTCCTATTTATCAATCGGAGGCCCAGCTTGGCTTCATAATTGTATTGAAGATGAACGTCGCAGCTCATGGTATGTTGATTAAGTTCTGTATGAGTTCTTTTGACCTGTTTGAGGTTTGGTTTTTTAAGTTGTATTTGCTTTTGATTTCTCTGTTTGATTCGAGATCATTCCTTTAATAAGACAACAGAAGCACCTCCTCCTATATAATCGGAATAAATTAGGGGAAAAGGGTTTAAGAGTTTTCAAAGCTTTACCGGGATTTGAAAAGATTTAACAATGGCGCTAATGTCAGATCTTCACCGGGATTTGGTAGAGGAGGTGCTCGCTAGGGTTTCGTTGAAATCTCTTAGAGCAGTACGCTTTTCTTGCAAAAAATGGAACAAATTATCCAAAGAAGGGAGCTTTAGAAAGAAGCAAATTGTTGAAGCAAAGAAGAAATTACAAGCAATGAGTTTGAGGTGATCATGACTCATGAGGATGAATTCTAGGGTTTATCTAATGAGCATCAATCTCAGCAATATTGATCCATCTATTAAACCAAAAGCTAAACTTATTACCTTAAACAATATATCTAATGATCATTGAGTCGAAATCTCTAGAGTCTTTCACTGCGATGGTTTACTCTTATGCATCACCAATGGCATTAACTTTAAGCTTATGGTTTGGAACCCTTATTTTGGGTAAACAAGGTGGATTCAACCTAAAAAATCTTACCACAATATGGATACTCACGCTCTTGGCTACAAGAAGATGAACAATTCGCATCTTAGCCATCAATTAGGTCTAAAGGTAAACTTATTAGCTTAAACGATGATGCAGATCATCAAGTGGATATCTTTACATTCTTTCACTGCGATGGTGTACTCTTATGCATCAGTGATGATATCAACTCTAGGCTTGTGGTTTGGAATCCGTCAAAATTCCGACTAATGTGTTTTGTTTTCCGCCAAAATTTCAACTAATGTGTTTTTTTATTTCCAACTAAATTCTGATTAATCTATTTTTCCGACGAATCGGAATTTCCAATTTAAAATTTTACAAAATAGCTTCAAAATTACTTCTTATTTCCGTCAAATATTCCGACTAACCATTATCTACGATTACCAGAACTTAGTAAGAATTCCATCTTACTTTTTCTAACAAATTTCCGACAAAGTATTTCCCACTAAATTTCGACAAGTGATGATCATCATCGTTTAAGCTAATAAGTTCACCTTTAAGCATAATTGATGGATCAACATTGCTGAGATTGACGCTCGTTAGATAAATCCTATAATTCATCATCATGATCACTTCAAACTCCTTGGATTGCTTCTTCTTTGCTTCAACAATTTGTTTTTTAAAATTTATTAATAAAATTTTAGAAATTCGTCCATCGAACGGTTCCTAATCTAGTATATATATATATATATATATATATATATATATATATATATAATATTGTTTCTTAATACAAATTATATTGATAACTCTTATTTACTAATATTTTTCAGGTTTAGCTCATATTCTTATTCTTAAATCCATGCGTGATTTTTCCTTTTAATTGTCTTTTAGATTGCATTATGACTGGAAATAAACTTAGATGTCAAAAGAGAAAGATAAAAAAAACAAAAGGATTTGTTTATTGAATCACAAAGACTTCTTTAGATAAATTTGTGACTAAAGGAAATGCTAATGAAAGTTTGAAATCTGATAGTGTTCAAAATGTTTCTCAGTCTAATGATGATACTAGTCAATTGAGTGATCATAATAATGTGTAAAATGCATATAATGTTGAAAGTCAGAATCTTCTTTACCAATCAAGTTCTTTTGTTGATATTTATGATCTTAGGTATTAATAAAATCTCGACAACAAAATGAGAGATGTGTTAGTTGAAAAAGGGCGTAAAAGATAAATGAATCTTGTGTTTCATTTAGATAAGAATTCTAGAGGTTTTTCATACAATTATTATTCTAGAAAGTTGAGTAATGGGGAAAACAAGTGACATAAATTGGTTGGTTTACTCAAAATACGTGGACATAGTTTTTTTGATTTATTTTGTTGGTAATTGTTTAAATGTAGAGGCTGCTCAAATTTGCAGACTTAACTTGTTACCCACTTGTGTGCCTTATGTTCCAAGTGTAGTGCAAATCTAGCAGTGGCAATTGCTACTAGTTATCTGGTTTCTCAACATGGCTTCAAGTTATGTTTCCAATGTAGAACGGATCAAAATACTACATGTGATCTCTCATAGTTATGTGTCGGATTATGAAAGCAGCCCAGGCCGTCCCAAAAGCATATCCCAAAAGCATTTTGGTCATCTTTTTCAGTCTGCATTAGCAAAAACAAAACCAGACACATAAATATGAGCCAAAATAATGCGCAGTATTTTCATGTGTGGAACATCTAGAGATGATGGACTCAGAACACTGTCATCTAAGCTTTCAAATTACACTGTGCAGAAACCACACCACATCAAATCAAGGATCAGCAATCAAAACTCATATCTCACAACAGGATTTTCAAGACATACTATTTAAAGACGTTCTCACAAGTTTCTGTCAACAAGTCACATTCTAACATCACATATTTAGAAGATAAACAACCTAAAGATTTTCCCCTTTTTCATAAACTCATGACTAGAAGAAACATAACAAGCCTAAAATAATGTGTTCAAGCAAACATATGAACTACATAAAATGAATTAGGCAAGAGTGAGTAATATCAATTAAAATACTATTAAAATAGGATTTATTCTATTTTTTTTGCTTCACTCAAAACATAGCTACCATTCAAAACCTCATTTAAATTAGATTAGGTTTGTTAATGTGAATGAAATTAGCTTGGATTAGATTTATTTTTCCAACTGTTTCGTTCTGAATTTTGATATATATAATATCAACATGCATGAATTTAAGGCTGTATAAACATTTAAGGCTGTATTTTGAAAGCCCACGACTGGCCAATATTGGGTTACTCTGTGTTCACAATTATATGTATTCTTGTTTTTCGAAAGTCCCTTCACTTCATACTAGGAAGAAATTAGGGTTTAGTAGTTTTCAAAGCTTGGCCCCCAAGTCTCAACAATGGCGATAATGTCAGATCTATCACGGGATTTGGTAGAGGAGGTTCTCGCTAGGGTTCCGTTAACATCTCTGAGAGAAGTGTGATTTACTTGCAAAAATTGGAACGATTTATCCAAAGATGGGAACTTTATAAAGAAGCAAATTGTTGAAGCAAAGAAGAAGCAATCCAAGGAGTTTGAAGTGATCATGATGATGAATTATAGGATTTATCTAACGAGCGTCAATCTCAGCGATGTTGATCCATCAATTATGCCTAAAGGTGAACTTATTAGCTTAAACAAAGTACTCTTATGCATCACCCATGATATCAAATATAGGCTTGTGGTTTGGAACCCTTGTTTTGGGCAAAAAAGGTGGATCAAACCCAGAAAATCTTACAACTTTTGGGATACTTACGCTCTTGGCTACGAGAAGAAGATGAACAGTCGGATGTTAGCTACAAACTCTTAAGATTTTTGGATTATTATTACGTCAGTAATGGAGAGCAGCGAATTTGTGAGTTAGAAATTTACAGTTTTAACTCTAATTCATGGAAGGTTCATCGTATTACTCATCGTAAATGGGATATTCATCAGTACTGTCACCGTGGCTTGTCTCTCAAGGGGAATACTTACTGGTATGCAAAAGATAAGAACCTAGGGCAAGATGAAGATATTAAAGATTTCTTACTTTGTTTCGATTTTACAACTGAGAGATTTGGACCGTATCTGCCTTTGCCTTTTCCCTCTACTTCAATGAAATAGGAAGATACTGTTACTCTCTCTTGTGTTGGAGAAGATCAGCTCGCAATGTTGTATCAGTGCGAGTATACATTGAGAATGGAGATTTGGGTTACGAGTAAGATTGAGCCTAAGGAGGTGTCATGGAACAAGTTGTTCTTAGCAGTTGATATGACACCACTCACTAGTTTCGAGTTTGGTTCTGGGAATTTTTACATTGACTAGAAGCGAAATGTTGTGAAAGTTTTCGATGGAGATGAAGATATGTCTAACACTTGCAACGTAGCTTACATCATTGGAAAGAATGGTTACTTTAAAAAAGTGGATCAAGGCTCTATATACGGAATTATTTACCCACTTGTGTATTCTTATGTTCCAAGCTCAATGCATATCGACCAGTTAACATGATTATTAGCTAGTCTGTTTTCTTTTTCTTTTTCGTCATCTTCGATTATAAACTTTGTATAAATTTGGTTTCTCAACATAGCATCTACTTTCTTTTCTTATACTTCAAATGGAGAACGAATCAAATTTACTATGCATCATGGAAGTGCTCTGTGGCACGTTGAAAAACAGGAAAACTATTATCAAAGATACACATACATTACATATTCGTATCAACTCTGACACATGATTCTCATAATAATACAACCACTAATCCACGCCAATAAGACCATACAAACAAACATGACCATTGGATGGGCCTGATTTTGCTTCACTCACCAGGAACACTTGCTAAGCTCCTCCAAGAAGAAGCTAAAGAACTTCTTTCCTACTTTGGTGTTCGCTATTAATTCTACTAAAAACAGAGAAAGTTTGTGCCTTTAGGCTTTTGTTTTAAGATCGATCATGTTTTTAAGTTTATCGTCTGACCTCAACTTACAGAGCTTTACTTTTCCGATCAATCCTGTCTTAATTCCATGTGCTTTGTTGTTTTATTAGTTTGATTTCTATTCTGTTTTTTTTCATATAATATATTGGTTCTTTTAGTTTAATACGTTGACATAGTTTTGTGATTTAATTTGTTGCTAATTGTTTAAATGTAGAGGCTGCTCAAAGCTACCCACTAGTGTGCCCTTATGGTCCAAGTGTAGTGCAATTCTAGCAGTAAACTAGACTATTATTAGCAAAGCCTACTCTTTTTTTTTTTGTCGATTACTCCTTATGTTTCACTTCTTTTGTAGTTTTAGGGTTTTTTTTGTTACACACTTATTTTTGTTTCCAATGAAAATGTTTGTTAAGTTTCCAATTTCTGGTTTCTCAACATTGGCTTCAAGTTATGTTTCCAATGTAGAACGAATCAAAATACTATATGTGATCTTGTTTTGGAGCTTTCTTAGGGTTAATAGCCTTTCGGATTATGAAAGCAGCCTAAACCCTAAACCACACCATACCAAATCAACTCATATCTCCAAACAGGATTTTCAAGACATAAAAACGTTCACACAAGTTTCTGTCCACAAGTCACATTCTAACATCACATATTTAGAAGATAAACAACCTAAAGATTTATCCCTTTTTCATAAACTCATGACTAGAAGAAACATAACAAGCCTAAAATAATATGTTCAAGCAAACATATGAACTACATAAAATGAATTAGGCAAGAGTAAGTAATATCAATTAAAATACTATTGAAATAGGCTTTATTCTATAGCAAACATATGAACTACATAAAATGAATTAGACAAGAGTGAGTAATATCAATTAAAATACTATTGAAATAGGCTTTATTCTATTTTCTTGCTCCACTCAAAAAACAGCTACCATTCAAAACCTCAAAAATGGGAACTTTATAAAGAAGCAAATTGTTGAAGTAAAGAAGAAGCAAATCAAGGAGTTTTGAGGTGATCATGAGGATGAATTATAGGGTTTATCTAATGAGCGTCAATCTCAGTCTCAGCAATGGTGATCGATCTATTAAACCTAAAGCTAAACTTGTTACCTTAAACGATATATCTAAATATGAGTATTGCTTTGACTACCAACGACTACAGTTGCCACTTACGCAACCTTTTACATTTCTGATTAGTTGGATATCCAAGTCAAATTTTAGAATACACAAGGGAATAAAATTATTTGGTCTGTTAGAGCTACTGTGAGCTTATTTGTTTCATATTATAAAAATTTAACATTTAACTTTTTTAAAACAGGTTATGTAAATTTAACACTTAATATCTTAGCTCATACATTGTTAGGCTTTATGTATTATTTTTTGTGGAGGCAGTTTGCAACTAGCATAATCTTTTACATTTCTGATTTGGTTGGAAATTCCAAGTCAAATTTTAGAACATATAGGTATTATAACTGAAATAATTATCTAAGTTTTTTTATTAAGAAATAAGTACATGTAAAATGACTTGTGAAGAAGATGAAAAAAATGACTTGTGAAGACTATAACCACTGTCAAAATCCAAAGTAAAAAAGAGGGTAATTCTTTTGCGTTAATGTTTGCGTAACTATAGCTGTCAGCGTCTGCAAATGTTGTTATTCAATGATTAATACGTATTAGTCAGAAAGGAATTTTCTAAGCAATTCCAGAGTTATAGTAATATATTAAGACATGCTTCCACGTTTTAAAAGGATGAGACCTGTTCAATCCTAAAGAACTCAGCTTATGAGTTAAGTGTTTGACTTTACAAGATTTGTATTAATAGGATAATAGTGACATTTCTCTCGATTGATTTCAAAACGAAAGAAAACAACTGAGAAATATATTTATGTACCATATAATTTGGATTCTCATAAAAACATTTATCTCTTATGGATGCTTCTTCGCCTTTGCACGACGTATTCGCAAGCTTCAGAGGTCCTGACGTGCGTCGAACTTTACTCAGCCACTTGCTTAATGAATTCAACCGTAAGGGCATCAAAACATTCAATGATGATAAAATCAAGAGAGGCAAAATCATTAGTCTTGAGCTTGTACGAGCTATAAGAGAATCAAGAATCTGCGTCATCATCATCTCTAAGAACTACGCCTCTTCGAGCTGGACTTTGAACGAGCTAGTGGAGATCATGGAGTGCAAGAGAACTTGTGGGAAAATGGTAATGACAGTTTTCTATGAGGTGGATCCATCTCATGTAAGGAAACAGAGCGGAGAATTCGGCAAGGCCTATAGAAAGACTTGCGAGAAGAAAACAAGAGCAGGAGAAGCAGAGATGGAAGCAAGCTGAAAATAGGTTAAAGTTGCAGAAAGTCCTTGTTGTTCTTGACGATGTCGATAAGCTAAAGCAACGACATGCTTTGGCGAAACGACCTTGCTGGTTTGGTAATGGTAGTAGGATCATCGTGACGACAGAAGATAAACAACTTTTGGAAGCACATGAGATCCATGCATATACATGAGGTTGATTTCCCATCAAGGAAGGAAGCTGAAGAGATTTTCTCTCAGTCTGCTTTCACACAAAATATTCCACCAAAGGGTTACGAGGAGCTTGCGGTTCCAGTAACAGAGTTAACTGGTCGTCTTCCATTGGGACTTTGTGTTCTTGGCAAAGCATTGAAAGGGAAAAGCGTGAGCAAGTGGATAGATAAACTACCTAGGATCAAAAGCAGTCTCCATCGAGACATTGAAAAAGTTCTGAGAGTTGGTTACAATGGCTTAGACGATAAAGGCAAAGCTATATTTCTCCACGTTGCGTGTTTGTTCCACGGTTAAAGAGTTGATTCTGTGATGCAGTTTCTTGCAAACAGTGGTCTAGACATAAAACATGGACTTAATGTTCTTGTTGAAAGGGCTCTCATAAGCATACTGAGTGACAAATGTGTCATAATGCACAACTTGCTCCGACAAATGGGCAGAGAAATCGTTGGTAGACATTCTACTCGCTCACCTAGGAAATGTCACTTCTTGCTGGGTGCTCGTGAGATTTATGATCTCATCGCTGATAATACGGTAATTAAGTTCTTTTAGACTCATTCAATTTAAATTTTAGTGAGGTGTCTCATATTGTTGTTTTGGGCATCAGGGCACTGGAGCTGTTTTAGGCATCTTGTTCGACACATCAGATGTCTGCCTCGCAAGTGAGAAAGCCCTAAGTGGAATGCATGATCACCACCAGCATAAATTCTATAGAAATTTGATGGAAAAGGTTAGAATGATCATACCTAAAGGATTTGATGATCATGAGTATACCTATATATGTGTTTTCCATGTTTTGGGTCCTTAAGTATGGATTTCTTTCCATTATGAGTATGTCCCCTACTGCATTTGCCCGCATACGTTTTGGAATCTCCACAAGATAGGTTTGAGCTTTTCCATAATCTGAAATATGGCAAAAAAAAAAAAAAGAGGTTAAATCTGAACGAGGCATAAACCAAAGGAGTTTCTCCGTGGATGATTGCAACTTGCAAGGATCTCACCAACTATTTGTAAGTTGGATCTTCTCAATGAGCTATGATTTGAAGGCTGCTGCCCCCAAGATCTAGCAAACCATAAAGATGTTCTCTGTCTTTGTCATGTAAGAAGAGGACTGAATTACTTCTTTTTACCTGATTATTAACTAGTCCCTACTATTTTCTTTTTTCGTCATCTTCGATTATAGACTTTGTATGAATCGACCACTGTTGTTATCAGTTTTCTCGTGATGCAAGCTCTGTTTCACTTTGAAAAACAAGAAAACTAATTTCAAGGTACATATTCGTATCAACTCATAACATCACACTATTCTCATAGAAAACACACAAACACTATACAAGAACTAATCTACACGATTCTCTTTTGAAGATTTACTTCTGTATCAAAGACAAGAAGACCAAACAAACAAACAAACATGACCAATGGGTGGGTCTGTTGTGCTTTTTGTGGAAATCTTCAGTAGATGTTTATAAGTTTATTGATGTTTCTGGTCGTCTGACCTTAACTTACAGAGCTTGACTTTTCCGGTCAATGCTGTCTTAATTCCATGTGCTTTCTTGTTTTATTAGTTTGATTTCATATATTATATTGGTTTCTTAAACTTTCATATTCTTCTTCTTAAATTCATGTGTGATTCTTCCTTTTACTTGATGAGTCAAATGATGATATTGGTCATGATAATGTGTTAAATACCCATATAATGTTGAAAGTAAGAATTTTCATGAACAACCAACTTCTTTTGTGGTATTGGGAAAACCTTGACAACAAAATGAGAAATGTGTGTGTTGAGAAATAGCCTAAAAGAGCAATGAATCTTGTGTTTTCATTTAAATAAGAATTCTAGACGTTTTCATACAGTTATTATTCTAGAAAGTTGAGTAATGGGAAAGAGTAGTGACATAAATTGGTTGGTTTACTCATAACATGTGGACCTAGTTTTTTGCTTTTGTTGCAAATTGTTTAAGTCTAGAGGCTACTCAAAATTAAAATTGCTGATTTTTTTTTGCATTTATAACTGTATGAATATGCATCACATACTTGTTCGGTTTTGCATTTAGCGTCTACAGACTACATAAGCTGACAGTGTTATGTTTTCATTTCCTCTAAACTAGCGTATTCACACAAAATTCACAGTAGCATATCACTAATATCAAAACAAGTCATTTGTCTTCTAAGTTATATAAGAAACTACTTGGATGTTTAGTGATCTATTTAGTCAAACCAACCTTGGATGTTTATTTCCCTGAACGCGAGCATTTACATGTCAGTTTCTTCTTTTTACACGCAGCCCCACATGTGTAACAGAACTCATGTTTGCAATGTCTGCAAGTCATTTGTATGCACCCGCCACCATGTTGAACGATGCTCTGACACTGGGAACACTTTTTCCATCCCTGCGTCTTCACAAAAGACTCCAAAAGCGCCGCGTCAGATTTCAGGTAAGACTCCGACTTCTTGAACTCATCGCAGGTCTTCTTGTAGTGCCATGGAAAGTGGCATTTCTTGCAGAAAGACAAGCCGCACTCCATGCACTTGCGTGCTTCTGACTCCCGAGGATTATTGCGTACGAGCTCGAGGTCCGACATCAAAAAGGAACAACAAGGGTTGGGACAATAGACTCTGTCTTTAACGGGGATGGCCTTCTCCTTCTTGCGCTGGATCATAATAGTAATAGCATCAGCATCAGCAAAACCTCTACAATCCTCTGGCACAAGATCATTCTCGCAATCCGGGTAAGGGCAGATTGCTGTGTTCCCTCGTAGTACTTGTTCGGATGAGAAGGGCTTCCTCATGCACGTAACGCAGATGCGGTGGAAGCAGCCTCGCACCTCAAACTTATCATTAGGTGAAACGTAAGCGTAGCAGACTGGACAAGTCTCATACTCGGTGTCGCCTTCACACCATCTAGTCTGGAAAGCTATAGCATCTTTTGCTAGCTTTATGACACAACTCATCATGTCTCTGCTGCTTACAGCAAGAAGTGCCTGACAAGACGTGAATCTTGTCTGAAGAAGAGACACTTGCTCCAAAAGTTTTGCTACAATGGACTCGTTCGGTGCAGCTTTACGAGTAAGCTGTAAATTAAAATACATGAGAGGCGTGAGTAAACAAACAAACACACGTACACAAGGATATTGGATTCAGGGGGTAAAAGAAAGAGAGAAACTTACGTAGCCCAAGATATTGGAGGAGTCACAGAAGAATTGGATATTTTTCACACCAAGTTCCAAGGCCGATTTCAAGCCGTGAATGATGGCAGCCAGTTCCGCAGCTTCTTGGTGCGCCAGCTTTTGGTTTCTCAGAGCTTTATTAATCTCCAGTTTCGTGTTATCGTGCGAGTCACAGAGGGACAAACCTAAACCAACGACCAGCACCATATCATCCTTAATAAGCTCTTCACTCATCAAACCCTTGCAGTGTAACCAATAGGTATGAGTTGTGGTTGACGATTCTCCGAGAGGAGGATTATCCATGGCGATGGCACAGGGTAATCCAATTAATCGAATCAATAAGAATTTTGCTCCTAGGGTTGATGGAACTTTTTTTTTTTTTTTTTTTGACAATTAGGGTTGATGGAACTTATACTATATATCTATATATAAATAAATAAATAAAAGTTAAATTAGGCCGCAACAGCGTTTTATTATAGTGGAAATCAATATCTAAAAAGTTAAATTAACATAGAAAAATATCATATAAAAGGAAATTCATCTTTAAAAAAAAAAAAAAAAAAAACAATTTCAATACCGCATTAGACAATCGGAATGATTTCTACAATACGGACAATCTCCAAAGCCTGATTTTGCATTCGGCACAGTATATGAGTATTGACCGTTGTCAGATTCGATCAAGGCGCTCTTCTTCTTTCGTTAATTAAACCCATTCTGCGTTTCTTTGATTGGGGATTTATATTAGTTTACTGGATTGGTTGCTCTGCTTTCCGTTAGTTTTTCTATGATCAACGTAAATGTCTTTGTTAAGTATGTATTCTTTTCTTCTTTTAATCTTCGGATCTATGAAAAATAACAATTCAATTCTTGCTCTAGTGTTATCTGACATTCAAGAAAACGTTTTTATTACGAATGAGAATAAGTTTATTAGGATGGATAATTTCTCATTAAATGTGAAAGTATATGTACAATTGATTTATATACTACTTCTAATTAGGGGTGGTCATTTCGGTTTAAGTTCGGGTTCGGTTCGGGTTTGGTTCAGTTCAGTTAATTCGGGATTAATAAAACTCTAACCAAAGATACTTTGGTTTGGTTTGTCTTTGGTTCGGTTTATTTTTGGTTTGGTTTGGTTTTGTTTGGTTTGATTTTAGTTTGGATTGGTTTTAGTTCGGTTTTAGTTTGGTTTTTGTTCGGTTGAGAAAAATAAACCAATTACAAATATTAAAAATTCAATATATCAAAATTCAAAAGTTTAAATTAAATAATTAAGATATTGTCAATGAACCATAAAAAATAAACTAACTAAATAAAAAACTAAATTAATAGTATTAAAAGTTTAAAACTAACATAATAAGAAGGAAAAAGAAGGTATCCATTAAACTATTGAGAATATCTAAATGAAGAGGACGAAGAAGTTGTTTTGTTAGAAAAACATGGGTTGGAAAAGTTTAAGATTTAAGAAATAATTTATAAGAGGCTTAGGGTTTAGAGAATAGTTTAAAATTACATATTTGATAAATATCTTTAATATTTTAAATTATCTAAATAAAATAAGTATACTAGTTTATCGGTTAGTTCGGTTTAAACCAAACCGAACCATTCGGGTTATGGAAAAACATAACCAAACGGTTTGGATGTAAACTTTGGTTTGGTTTGGTTCGGGTTGAGCTTGGTTTGTTCGGTTCGGTTAAAAAATGCCCACCCCTATTCTAATAATAGTAAACCGACATTTACAATTTGGTTAACTTAAATCGCAATCTCAATAAACCCAATTCCTCCAATAGTCCCCCTCAAGATGAGCAGAAGATGTTAATCAAACTCATCTTGGACTTAAGATGTTCTGATTGATGAGGAAATAACGGTTTAGTGAGAATGTCAGCTACTTGATCCTCAGTTCGAACATGAAGCATTTTCAATACACCTTTATCCAACTTCTCCCGAACCGTGTGACAATCTATTTCCACATGTTTCGTACGTTCATGAAACACGGGATTCGTTGCTATATATATTGCTGTTGTACTATCCGAAAATAACACTGGTGTAGCAGGTGTAGCAATGCGCAGATCTCTCAACAATGTTTGTAGCCAAGTCATTTCACACAAAGCTAACGCAAGAGCACGATACTCTGCTTCTGCAGAGGATCTTGAAATGGTCGGTTGTTTCTTTGAACGCCAAGATATCAAAGAATCACCTACAAACATAGTAAATCCTGTAGTAGATCTGCGACTATCCGGACAGGAACCCCAATCTGCATCAGCAAATCCTTTGAGGTGAAGATCAGTTGTTGCAGAATAGAAAATGTCTTGCCCAATAGTTCCTTTAATGTATTGAAGAACCCTCTGAGCAGCACTTAGATGAGCAGTGCGTGGAGCAGAGGAGAACTGACATAGCTTGTTCACGGCATAAGTTATGTCAGGTCTTGTGATGGTAAGGTACATGAGCTTCCCAACAATTCTGCGATACATCTCTCTATCAGAGATTAGATCACCATCAGACTTTGATAATTTCAGGTTTGGAATCATAGGAACAGATGATGGTTTACAACCTAACATGCATGTAGATGTCAAGAGTTCCAAAGCATATTTCCGTTGACATACGGAAATCCCATCATTGTTCCGAGCAATCTCAAGTCCTAAAAAATATTTAAAAGGACGTAATTCCCTTAACCTGAAATTCTTCTTCAGATCTTCAATAAGATTCATTGTTGCCGTCTCATTAGTGCTAGCTATGATTATGTCATCAACATAAACCAAAACCACAAGGAAATGACTTCCACAATCTTTGACAAACAGTGTATGATCACCATGACCCTTCACAAAATTCATCTGCAGTAAACAAGCAGAAAACTTCTTAAACCATTGTCTCGAGGCCTGTTTTAAACCGTAGATGGACTTCTTTAACCGAAAAACCGCTCTAGGAGGCAAAGAGTCGCCCTTTCTATCTGCATATCCATCTGGTAACCTCATGTAAACTTCTTCTTCT
Organism: Cardamine flexuosa; assembly: GCA_963555745.1. Classification (NCBI taxonomy): domain Eukaryota; kingdom Viridiplantae; phylum Streptophyta; class Magnoliopsida; order Brassicales; family Brassicaceae; genus Cardamine; species Cardamine flexuosa. The sequence continues at coordinate 21,354,211 of OY743219.1, forward strand.
AAATCTCCATTAAGAAACGCATTCGAAATATCAAGCTGTGTAAGTGACCACTTCTTTGCTGCGGAAACTTTCATCAACAACTTGACTGTAGCCATCTTGGCAACAGGAGAAAACGTGTCATTATAATCCAACCCTTCTTTCTGAGTATATCCTTTAGCAACAATCCTTGCTTTATACCATTCAAGACTTCCATCTGCGTGAAAATTCAATGTAACTACCCATTTACAACCCACTGTTTTCTTTCCTGGTGGTAAAGAAGTTATCTCCCAGGTCTTTGTTACTTCCATCGCATCAAACTCCTTATCAACTGCTTCACACCATTCCTTGGATATCTGAGTCTCAGAATAACTACTAGGAATGGGAATTTTTGTGATATTATTGATGTAAATGAGATGGGATGGTGATATTTTAGAATATGAAAGAGACGAGGAAATGGGATAAGTATTATCAGTTTGGAAAGTGTAACAATGATAATCCTGCAAATGTGCAGGAATTCTCTTTTCACGAGATGATGGAAGTTTTGGTGGTGAAAAAGAATCAGAGTTTGTAATCTATGGTAAAGAAGATGGAATATTTTGTGTAGGATGAGATGGAGTAATACCTGAGGACTCAGAATCCATTGATGTGAAGAAATCCAAAGATAACTGTGATGTGTTACCTTTAGCGAATGGAAAAATCTCCTCATGAAACACAACATTCCGAGAGATGAAGACTATATTACTAGCCAAATCCATCAACTTAAAACCTTTGTAACCAGCAGGATATCCCAGAAAGATACACGCTCTTGATCTTGGTTGAAACTTGTGTCTTTGGGTGAAGTTGAACCATAGCAAAGACATCCAAATGTTTTCAACTGAGAATAATCAGGAACCTTACCAGTAAGCATCTCATATGGTGATTTGTCTTGAAGCAGCTGTGAAGGCGTTCTGTTGATAAGGAACACAGCTGTCAAAACACAATCTCCCCAATGGTGTAAATCAACATTGGACTGAAACATTAGAGCTCGTGTCACATTAAGAATGTGTTGGTGTTTTCGTTCAACAACCAAGTTTTGCTCAGGCGTTTCAGGGCATGAATGATACGAGATGATCCCTTTGTCCTGAAATAATGTTGTGAATTTTAACTCTGGAGCATTGTCTGACCTTACTGCTTTAACTTTGATGTTATACTGATTCTCAACCTTTGTGATGAAATTAGGAAACATTGTTAATACTTCACTTTTATTCTTGAGAAGATAAATCCAGGTTGCTCTAGAGTGATCATCAACAATTGTTAAGAAATATTTATAACCATCAGAAGTTTCAACAGAGAATGGCCCCCAAACATCAATGTGTAACAACTCAAAGATCTGATTACAAATGTTATTCGGAGACTGAAAATATAACTTTCGTTGCTTAGCCAAATGACAGATATGGCAATAAGCAGCTCCTTTATTCTTGCATCTTGTAGTTCCCAAAACCTCAGAGATACTATCCAATCGTGAGTAAGAAGGATGTCTAAGTCGTCTGTGCCGCATACTCATGTCAACAACCGCATTGAGAGAAACTGAAGGCTGAGTATCCAACACGTAAAGATTTCCAATCCTTCTACCCTGTCCAATCCTCAACTCCCTGGTATGATCCTGAATTTCACAAGAATGTGGATCAAAAATAACTCTGGAACCAAGATCTGTAGTCAATGAACTTATACTAATGAGATTCAGTCGAAATTCTGGTATGAACAGAACATTTTTCAAGAAAATGTTCTTGTTTAACTAAATAGTTCCAACTCCACTTATTTTAATTCTTGGTCCTGTAGGAAAATTCACATAACTCACTATGGAAGTATCCATAGAAGCGAACAAGCTTTTATCATGAGCCACGTGATGTGTTGCCCCGGAATCAATCACCCAAGTTTCATTTGTTAGAGTGTGTTCAGAAACAGTCAGGATTCCAACAAAACTATAAGTGGAAGATGAGAAGGAGATACCAGAATTATTCACTCCGGGTTGAGATGAACTAGCGTCAGTCACAGGAGTAACTTCTTGATGTTGCAGCTGAGAACTGAAGAGAGCTATGAAGTTCTGTATCTGATCCTTTGTCAAATTTCCAATCAGATTCTCCATATTGACAGGCTGTGATTCATTCTCAGTCTTTAAAGCAACTTGAGCAGCTAGTGGTTGAGCTGGTTTCTGAACTTTCTCAGAACCTTTCCCTTTTGATGTAAAACCCGGTGGAAAACCATGATTTTGATAACATCTCTCTGCAATATGTCCAACTCTATTGCAATGTGAACATATTGGACGTCCTTTATTAGGTCCAGTGTTGACATACATGATCTCCGGTTGACCAACATTTGCAGAAACATTGTTAGTCACTTGGAAAGCAGCAGGTGGACTAATAACATTCGAGAAACTTTTCTGACTATCGTCTTGATCCAAGATATTGTATACTTCAGCCAAAGTAGGGAGAGCCTTCTTCATAATGATCTGTCTCCCAACAATGCTGTAAGAATCATTCAATCCTGCCAAGAACTTCACAATCTTAGCTCTCTCTGCCTTCAATTGCAAACGAGCAGCTTTTCCACATATACAAGCTTCATCAGGCTCTTCTGTACTTTCCAAATTATCCCACAATGTCTTCAAAGTGGTATAATACTCTGACAGAGACATTGAACCTTGACGAAGATCCTGTATCTCTTGAGTGAGATTAAACGTTCTAGGCAAATTACTCATGTGAAACCTTCCATATAGATCTTTCCATACATCAGCTGCATCATTCAATCTCAATATACTGCGATATATCTGAGATGACACAGAATTCAGCAACCATGATTTTACCATGCTATTACAGCGAGACCAAATCCTAAAAATGGAATCGGATTCACTAGGACGAGCCAAAGTACCATCTACGAAACCTATTTTGTTCTTAGCATCTAAGGTGATTCGCATTGCTGCATTCCAATCATCGTAATTAGATCCATCAAGTTTGAAGGAAATGATCGACGAACCTGGATGATCGGAGCTATGCAAGAACAACGGTGAAAAATCAAAAGATTCATCAGTAGCGAAAGCTCGCGAAGCTCTTGTTTTGGCTACCGGAGGAGAATCGGGAGGAGAATCACTACAACACTCGATCGTGTAGATCGTCGAGTAGGAATGGCATCAGAACTCGTCGAGGACTTCGATCGAGTCATTTTTCGCGGAATTTTCTTGACAGCCACCATCGTGAGAGAGGATCGAGCGAGATTGGAGCTCAAATCAAATCAACAATGGTGAAAATCAAAGCAATTTTGAGCTTGATAGCTCTGATACCATATTACGAATGAGAATTGTAGAGAAGAATTGAGAGAGAAGAAGTTTGTTAGGATGGATAATTTCTAATTAAATGTAAAAGTATATGTACAATGTATTTATATACTACTTCTAATAATAGTAAACTGACATTTACAATTTATTTAACTTAAACCGCAATCTCAATAAACCCGATTCCTCCAATAGTTTTGATCGTTGAGCACTAAATATAATTCAGTGTAACAAGTATATATAAAAATAAGATAAGAGTAGATAATGATTATTAAAAATTTACAAGGCAAAAAGGAATTTTGACTCGTGATTTATATAGTGAGCTCTAAATTTTTCATTAAAACCAAAAGGCAATACCCCTCAGGTTTATTACAAAATAAGATAACTCTATCCTTACTTTCATTAGATGTGAATAAGAGGAAACTAGTACTGTTTTGATGTGACAATGATTGTTTTTTCGTGCAGGAAGCTGAAAAGGCTAAAGAAGAGACTCGTGGCAGCAAGTTGGGCAAGTCCTTGGCCGTTTATATGTTTAATGGTATTGAAAGATTGATGAATGTGAAAGGAGGATTGGGAGCTTATGATATATTTTCACTTATGCCAGAACTGGACGTGGAGTTTTGTGCAATGGTCTCCTTTAGGCACATATACCTAGTGACACTTCACAGGCCAGGTGTAGCTGTTTGCTTTTGAACCTCTCAAGCATTTTACGCATCCCATGGTTTAATTTGCCTTTGTTCTTTTGGTTGTTACTTAGTGGCTGCTTTCATTTTTCTCTGATGGCATCAAGTTTGACATTTTATGTTCATTCTATTATAGTTTATCAAACTAAAGGAAAGAGAGAGGATGTTTAAATAAAAAGAGGAGAAGCCAGCCGATAATCTTGCCAAGCAAATAACTCATCATGGTGTTTCTTTCATTCCTATGTACCTCATGAGTCATGACTTGCATTGTGTTTATTTGCTATTGATCATTAATAAAGAAGATCTACAAAAAAATGAAATGAAAGAAACATTGATAGTTTAGAATTAGAAAAGCCCATGAGTGACCAATGGGTTTATATGAGTTCACCGTCCACAATTTTTCAAAAGTCCACGAAAGTCCCATGAATTCACACTCGGAAGAAATCTGGTTTAAGAGTTTTTGTTTTGGGAAAAATGTCATTTAAATCGCCAACTTAGCAGAAAACTTCATTTTAAACACGAACTCTGTGGGAGGCCACTTTAAGCTTCAAGTTTGGTTGACTTCTAATTTTATACATAAAATTTGAGTTGACTCGGTCAATTAGACATATCGTTAACTCAACTAACGTGAAAACTAACAGAAGTTAATCCATCATTAAACTTGCTCCGTTACCATCAAAACGACACCATTTTGTTCATCTCCTCTGATTAAAATTGAACAGAAATCCCCAATTCAGTCTAACCCTAATTTTTGAAATCAAAACCAAATCCCCAATTCTCTTTCGGTTCTGAGCGATTCGATGCCGAAAGTGAGAGGAAATGGAGAGGTAAAGCATGTCGGAAAAGGAGTTAAACCTTCACGAGCTAAACCAGCTAAACCTCCATGACCCAAACCGTCTCGAGCTCAACCTTCTTGAGCTCAATCACGAAAGCAACCTTCACGAGCTAACCCTTCACGACGGAAAGATTCACAGAGTGTTATAATTATTGACGGGAACGAGGAAAATCCACCGGAAGTAGTTAAAGAGGCTGAGGTCGCGACTGAAACTCGAGTTGATCCACCACCGGAGTATGTTGTTACGGATTCTGAAGCTCGAGCTGATCCACCACCGGAGGAAGTTGTTACGGAGTCTGAAGCTCGAGCTGATCCACCACCGGAGGAAGTTGTTACGGAGTCTGAAGCTCGAGCTGGTCAACCACTGGAGGAAGTTGCTAATGTCTCTGATGTCGTAACTGAAGCTCGAGCTGACCCACCACCGGATGCTCAAGCAGTTGTCGTATCAGAGTCTACATCCGGAAAGAAAAGCAAAGGCAAAGCTGCAGGGCATCAAAAAAGGAAAAAGAGAAAAAGAGCTGAAGAGGTTGATCCTGAAGAGGATGATCAAGTGTATCTTGAAGAGAGGAGCCTGAATTGCAAGTGGATCCTGACTGTGAAGATGATTGTTTGGTGTACGGTGATGAAGACTGCGATAATGTTGATGAATCACTAGAAAACGATGATAACGAGAACGGGGGTTTAACTGTTGATGAGAATCTGAACATTGCAGAAGACTTCCCAGAGGTTGTAAGGGCAGAACAAGAAGCTGGTTCTGATTCTGACAGTGGTGATGATGTCTTTGACGAAGACCACATTCCAGATCCTTTGTCATCTGACGATGAATACGAGAACGAAGAAGATAAAGATTAAGAAGAAGAGGCTAGACGTAGAGATGTGAACGATCCAAATGGTTTACTAGCACTTGGGAAGACTTACAACACCATTGAAGACTTCAAGCTTTCTGTGTTGATGTACTCTTTGAAGATAAGGTATGACATTAAACTGTATAGGTCTCAAGCTACGGTAGTTGGTGCGAAGTGTAGCTATGTTAATGATGAAGGTGGAAAATGTCCATGGAGAGTCTACAGTTCTTACGAGAGAAGGAAGCATAAGGTGCAAATTAAAGTTTATATAAATGAGCATATTTGTGTGAGGTCAGGCTATTCGAAGATGTTGAAGCGATCCTCTATTGCGTATTTGTTTGAGGAAAGGCTGAGACTGAATCCAAAGATTACGAAACATGACATGGTTGCTGAGATTAAGAGGGAATACAATTTGGAAGTGACTCCAGCACAATGTGCCAAGGCGAAGACCAAATTGATGAGTGCAAGAAAGGCTAGTCATGAGGCCCATTTTTCACGAATATGGGACTATCAAGCTGAGGTTTTGAAGCAGAACAAAGACTCAGACTTCAAAATCGAGACAGTCCCAGGCCAGTAATTGGAAGCAAGCAGAGGTTTTTCCGTTTATATGTTTGTTTCAAATCACAGAAAGAGTCTTGGAAACAAACATGTAGACCGATCATAGGATTAGATGGAGATTTTTTGAAATGGGATATTAAAGGTCATGTTTTAGCTGCGGTTGGAAGAGATGGGGATAATCGGATAGTTCCTCTAGCTTGGGCAGTTGTAGAAGTAGAAAATGATGATAACTGGGATTGGTTTCTAAAGCATATAGCAGCAAGTTTAGGTCTTGTTAGTATGACGACTATAGCTATAATTTCAGACAAAAAATGGGTAAGTTTTGTCATTATGAGAACGGGAACTAAACTTATTGTTTGTTCCAGTTTCTTAACTTTTTTGTTGTTTTTGCAGGGTCTAGTCAAAGCTATCCATAACGTACTTCCACAAGCTGAGCATCATCAGTGTGCAAAACACATAATGGAGAATTGGAAGAAAGACAGCCATGATCAAGAACTTCAACGGCTCTTTTGGAAGATAGCACGCAGCTACACCACAGGAGAATTCCATGATAATATGGCAGAGCTAAAGCATTACAATCCTCAAGTGTACGCTTCTCTGCAACTTACAAATCCACTAACCTGGTCCAGAGCTTTCTTCAAGATTGGTACTTGCTGCAATGACAACCTCAACAATCTAAGTGAGTCGTTCAATAGGACTATTAGACAGGCAAGGAGGAAGCCTTTACTGGATTTTCTAGAAGACATCAGGAGGCAATGCATGGTCAGAAATGCAAAGAGGTTTATCATAGCTGATAGGATGAAGACAAAGTTCACAAAAAGAGCTCATGCAGAGATTGAGAAAATGATAGCTGGGGCACAGTATTGCACGAGATATATGGCCAGAAACAACATACATGAGGTATATCACAATGATGTTGGCTATAGTGTAGATATGGTTGCGAGGACTTGTGGTTGCAGGAAATGGCAAATGGTTGGAATCCCATGTATTCATGCAGCAAGTGTGATCATAGGGAAAAAAGAGAAAGTTGAGAACTATGTCAATGAGTATTACACAAGGATAAGGTGGCGTGTAACATATAGAGATGGTATTAGACCTGTCCAAGGTATGCCATTGTGGCCTAGATTAAACAGGTTACCTGTCTTACCACCACCATGGAGAAGAGGCAATCCCGGAAGGCCACCAAATTTTGCTAGGAGGAAAGGAAGAAATGAATCTTCGTCTTCTTCAAATACCAACAAAATGTTAAGGGAAAAGAGAATCAGGACCTGCTCTAACTGCCACGAAGAAGGACATAACAATAGGCTGCAAAAATCCTCCTGGTGTGAGTCTACCAAAGAAACCAAGAGGTCGACCAGGGAAATATGGAATTCAGGTTTTTTTTGTGATTTCTAAACCTCAGTTTTATGCTTTGTTTGTGTTATGGCTGAGCCTTGTGAACAATTGGATTAGGAACAACTTGCACTTGGATCACAACCTCAGAAACGATCAGGATCACAACCTCTTTGTACACAATCACAAGCACAAGGCTCTCAAGCACATGGCTTCCAAGCACAAGGCTCTCAAGCACAAGGCTCGCAAGCACAAAGATCACAAGGCTCTCAGGCACAAGGATCACAAGGGTCACATACACAAGGATCAGAAGCACAAGGATCACAAGCAGAAGAAGGACCAGATCGAGTTAGTCGAATGGGTGCATGGTTTGAGTGTTCTGGACAAATTTGAATCCAATCTGGTTTATGTTCCGTTTTTTTTGGTTTTTTTCTGAACTATGTTATTGGTTTGAACATGATCTATGTCTTGGATTTGAATTTTTTATAAGGTCTTTGGTTTGAACATGATCTATGTTGCTCTATGTAATCTTGGATTTGATCTATGTTTTATCGTTTTTTTTGGATCATCAACACTTGTTTGGTTAATGTAACAAATGAATGGTTTGTCAACAACTCTTTTTATGAGAAACAAAACCAAAGTTTTTCATTACCAAATAGACATTACAAAACAACCAAAGATACCAAACAACAAAGACTCAAGACACCAAAGACACCAACAAAGACTCAAGACACCAAAGAGAGGTTCCAATGACGAACAAAGATACTAATAACCAAGAACAAACTTCTGTTTATTGGTTTTAGCCATTAGCATCACAATGGTAATGACAATGACGGTCAAGCATAGACATACGAAGCACAATTTGATCATTAACTTCCATTTCTTGATTTCTCTTTTGCTCCACAGTCCATCTTCCTTCAATTCTTCGATCCTAGCCTTTAAGTCTTCAATCTCGACTGTAACCTCAGCTTTGGTATCTACAACCTCCTCATACACACTTTCTTCCACCTATTTAAACAAATGATCCTGAATTTACAAAAACAAGAACTTCAATTATTCAATCCGATAAAGCAAAATCAAAACAAAAGACCTACTGACATCTCTTTTGCTTGGACATCGGAAGAAAGGTCTTCCTGGGTTCAGTTTCGTGGTTGTTGTGTAAATGACGACGTCTAAGCCGCAATGACACTTTGAAGGAAACCCGTGGCACCCCATCCCTCTTTTTTCACCACTTGATTGCCCAGAATTGCAACTCATATCTGTATGAGAAGATGGAGATAAGAATTTAAGAATTTAAGATGAAGAATTCAACAAAACAAAAAGAAAGAGAATTGGGGATTTGGTTTTGATTTCGAAAAGTAGGGTGAGACTGAATTGGGGATTTCTGTTCGATTTTAAACAGAGGAGATGAACAAAACGGTGTCGTTTTGATGGTAACGGAGCAAGTTTAACGATGGATTAACTTCTGTTAGTTTTCACGTTAGTTGAGTTAACGATATGTCTAATTGGCCGAGTCAACTCAAATTTCATGTATAAAATTAGAAGTCAACCAAACTTGATGCTTAAAGTGGCCTTCCACAGAGTTCATGTTTAAAATGGAGTTTTCCGCTAAGTTGGCGATTTAAATGACATTTTTCCCTTTTTGTTTTTTGTTTTTGATAAAGCAATTAGGTTTAAGAGTTATCGAAGCTTGGGCTCTAATATTCAACAACAATGGCGATATTATCAGATCTATCATGGGATTTGGTTGAGGAGGTTCTCGCTAGGGTTCCAGTGACATCTCTGAGAGCAGTGCGATTTACTTGCAAATATTGGAACGATTTATCCAAAGATGGGAACTTTATAAAGAAGCTAATTGCTGAAGCAAAGAAGAAGCAAGCCAAGGGGTTTGAGGTGATCATGAGGATGAATTCTAGGGTTTATCTAGTGAGCGTCAATCTCAGCAATGGTGATCCATCTATTAAACCTAAAGGTAAACTTATTAGCTTAAAACGATGATGCAGATCATCAAGCCCATGTATATAGAGCCTTTCACTGCGATGGTTTACTCTTATCCATCACCCATAATATCAAATATAGGCTTGTGGTTTGGAACCCTTATTTTGAGCAAAAAAGGTGGATCAAACCCAGAAAATCTTACAACTTTTGGGATACTTACGCTCTTGGCTACGAGAAGAAGATGAACAGTTCGGATGTTAGCTATAAAGTCTTAAGATTTTTGGATTATTATTGTTACGGAGAGCAGCGAATTTGTGTATTAGAACTTTACAGTTTTAACTCTAATTCATGAAAGAAGGTTGTTCGTGTTACTCATCCTAAATGGTATATTCATGAGTACTGTCACCGTGGCTTGTCTCTCAAGGGGAATACTTACTGGTATGCAAAAGATAAGTATCCAGGGCAACATGGTATTAAAGATTTCTTGATTTGTTTCGATTTTACAACTGAGAGATTTGGGCCGCGTCTGCCTCTACCTTTTCACTCTACTTCAATGAAACGGAAGATATTGTTACTCTCTCTAGTGTTGGAGAAGAGCAGCTCGCAATGTTGTACCAGTGCGAGTATACATTGAGGATGGAGATTTGGGTTACGAGTAAGATTGAGTCTAAGGAGGTGTCGTGGAACAAGTTGTTCTTAGCAGTTGATATGACACCACTCACTGGTTTCCAGTTTGGTATTGGGAATTTCTACATTGACCAGAAGCGAAATGTTGTGGTAGTTTTCCAAGCCATAGTAGCTTACATCATTGGAAAAATGGTTATTTTAAAAAAGTTGATAAAGGCGGTTTTAATAGTTGCCCACTTTTGTATTCTTATGCTCCAAAGCTCAATGCATATCGACCACTTAACATGATTATAAACTAGTCTGTTAACAAAAGCCTACTGTTTTCTTTTTCATCATCTTCGATTATAAAATTTGTATCGCTCTGTTGCACTTTGAAGAACGAGAAAAATATTTCAAGGTCCACCATAGGTTATATATTTGTATCAACTCATGACATCATCACATGATACTCAGAGAGACACACACAAACTCTTTTCAGTTTTACTTGTGTATTAAAGACAAGAAGACCATATAAACAAACATGACCAATGGGATGGATGGGCCTGCTCTGCTTCATCAGGAACCCTTACTAAGCTTTCTTGAGAACGCTCTTAGGGTTAATAGTTTTTTCTGATTTTGAAAGGAGCCCAGGCTGTCCCAAAAGCACAGCATAACATCTAGAGATGATGGACACAGAAAAATTTCATGCATCTAAGCTTTCAAATTTACACTCTCCAGGACACATAAAAACTAATCAGAGCCGTTCACACAAGTTTTTGTCCTGATGAACTTGAGAGACTTAAAAGACTTAAAGACGCAAACACTCCATCACATATTTAGAAGATAAACTTAAAGACTTGCCCTTTTTCATAAAATTAAAGACGCAAACACTCCATCACATATTTTGGTAATGAAACATAACAAATCTCTCAAGCAAACATGTATTACATTAACTGCATTAGGCAAGAGTGAATAATATCAAAATCATACATACGTATTACTGAAATAGGGTTCAATCTATTTTCTTGCTCCACTCCATACATAGCTTAGCTACCATTCAAATTTCAAAAAGGTTAGAAATTTGCAACAACAACAACAACAAAAAAAAAAAAAAGTGAAAGAAACGTTCACAGTTGAGACTTTAGAATTAGAGGCTGCTCAACTAAGTTTGCAAATGATGGATTTTTTTATTGGAAGCATCTTAGCCAAAAACTTAAGGATCGTGAGACATGTATAGATCATATGACCAATATATAAACTTGGAATGAGCTAATTTGACAAAAATAAAACTTGGAATGAGCTGAACGTTAGATTTGAGAAGAATCTAGCAATTGATAGAGAATTACATAAAGAAATTGCAAAATGGAAAGAACGTCGGAGGTTGGTCTTAACTAGAATAATTGTTATTGTGAGTTTTTTTTCTAAACGGTGTTTAGCATTTCAAGGAAATACTAAGAAACTTTACCAAAATAACAATGGTAAAATTTTAGGAGCTACTGAAATTATTGCAAAATTTGATTTGATAGTTGAAGATAATATTAGACGCATTCAAAGTCATGAAATTCATCATTATTCTCTACTGTGAACGTAATATTCTGAATGAGTGTATTCAATTTTGGCTCATAATATTTAACTCTCCATTGTAAAAGTCATTAAAAAGCAAAATACGTTTATGGCATTCTTGATTGCACACCGAATGTGAGCCATCAAGAGCAAATGACCTTAAATACAATGTGTGAACTTGTCTGATAAATAAACAAGAGTAAAAGAGTATTTTTTGTAGTTTGTGAAGGTAGGTGACATATCCGGATTAGGACTCTTTGAGAAATTACTATATATTCTTAAGTCTCTTACTCTTGATGTTGATACTGTGAGGGGTCAATGTTACGATAATGGTTCTAGCTAGCATGCAAGGAAAATATCAAGATGTTCATAAACGATTGCTTGATATAAATCCAAAGGCTTTGTATATGGCATGTGCTTGTCATAGTCTTAATCTTGTGGTTACTAATATGGTTCATTCATGTGTGAAAGTTATTTCTTTGTTTGGAGTTTTGAAACGTATATGTGCATGGTTTTCTAGTTCTAAAAAGAGGTAGAAGATTTTGCTTGACCATGTTCCTTTTTTTACAGTGAAATATTTATCTAATACTTGTTGGGAGAGTCAAATTCAAAGTGTGAAAGTTATACATCAGATTGAACTAGAAAGAAACATTGAAAGTTTTTGAATTTTGTTGAAAGTATATCTATGGAATCTAGTGAAGTTCTTGAGTTTGTTGAAAGTGTGGATTGTTATCGGAATGTTTCAATTGTTTATCGAATTCTTTGGACTACAGATGTGATTGTAGCCTGAAAAATTATCTAAGATCTTCCATCTCTGAAGAAAGATTGAACATTAAAGTTTGGAATTAGAAGGTGAGTGTGAAGAGTACAATACTAATATTCTTGTGTTTTAAAAGCCCACGATTGGCCCAGGGGGTTTCTATATAAGTGCTTCGAAAGACAACAGAAGCACCACAATCGGAAGAAATTAGGGGAAAAAGGGTTTAAGAGTTATCGAAGCTTGGGCCCTAAGATTCAACAACAATGGCAATAATATCAGATCTATCATGGGATTTGGTAGAGGAGGTTCTCGCTAGAGTTCTAGTGACATCTCTGAGAGCAGTGCGATTTACTTGCAAATATTGGAACGATTTATCCAAAGATGGGAACTTTATAAAGAAGCAAGCCAAGGAGTTTAAGATAATCATGATTGTGGATTTTAGGGTTTATCTAAGGAGCGTCAATCTCAGCAATGATGATCCATCAATCAGGCCTAAAGGTGAACTTATTAGCTTAAACGATGATGCAGATCATCAAGCCCATGTATATAGAGTCTTTCACTGCGATGGTTTACTCTTATGCATCACCAATGATATCAAATCTAGGCTTTTGGTTTGTAACCCTTGTTTTGGGCAAACAAAGTGGATCAAACCAAGAAATTCTTACCACGATTGGGATGAGTACGCTCTTCGCTACGAGAAGAAGATGAACAGTTGGGATGTTAGCCACAAAGTCTTGAGAATGGGGAGTATTGGTGCCTTTTGAGCTCTACAGTTTGAAGTCTAATTCATGGAAGGTTCTTGATATCAGTTTTCCTGATTTGGATATAGAGTTGTGTCAGCTTGGCTTGTCTCTCAAGGGCAATACTTATTGGTATGCTAAAGAGAAGAGTATACAAATAGTACAAGATGTTGATGATTTCTTAATATGTTTTGATTTTACAAGGGAGAGATTTGGACTGCGTCTGCCTTTGCCTTTTCACTCTTCTCCTGTTTGGTCGAATGATATTATTACTCTCTCTAATGTTGGAGAAGAGCAGCTAGCGGTGTTGTTTCAGGACGAAAGTACATTGATGACAACGATTTGGGTTACGAGTAAGATTGAGCCCAATGAGGTTTCATGGAACAAGTTGTTCTTGGCAGTCAATACGACCCAACTCCCTCGTTTCCAGATTGAGTCCTACGCTGCAAGTTTCTTCATTGACCTGAAGCAAAATGTTGTGGTGGTTTTCGATAGAGATGTAGATGTGTCTAACACTCAGCAACGTAGCTTACATCATTGGAAAGAAAGATTACTTTAAAAAAGTTGATCTCGGCGAATCTACAGACCCAGATCGGTACCCACTTGTGTGCTCTTTTGTTCCAAGCTCTGTGCAAATCCAACTGTTTAACCTGATTATTAACTAAGCCTATTGTTTTCTTTTTCGAGTATAGACTTTTGTATAAATCGACCACTGTTATCTGTTATCTAGAGAAGTAAGCCAGAAGAACAAGAAAACTAATTTCAAAGTACATATTCGACAACAACAACTAATCCACACCTCTTTATCAAAGTTTTTACTTGTGTATCAAATACAACAAAGACCATACAATACAAACAAACATGACCAATGGTTGTGTGTGTTTTGCTTTATCAAGGAAGAAAGCCTTATTAAGCTTTCTTTTCTGAAGCTGCAGATCTTATGGCGGTTTTTGCAAGCGTCGAAGGCTTGAGAACGCTCTTAGGGTTAATAGCTTTTCTGATTTTGAAAGCAGCCCATGCTGTCCCAAACGCATATCCTGCTGCTCCTAGCCCTTCGTTTGTCGCCTCAGCCGCTTTACCACCATACCTACATTCATCATCACCAAATCTTACATTCTTCTTCTTCTCTTAAACACTTCCAAAATCCAAATAATCGATTTACTTACTTGTGATCAACGAGTTCAGTTGTGACAGTAGATGAGGTTGACATTACATTCCTCCCAGCTACTTCAACAGCATCACAGACCTTATCTATCAAAAACAGGAATCAACCACAGTTTCAATGATTATGAAGATCTAAAGATGGCTGCATAATATAAGATAAGATAGTGTGACTTACTGAATCCATCAAGAGATGCAAGGATGACTTCTCCAGGAAGAAGGCTAAAGAACTTCTTTCCTACTTTGGTATTCGCCACTGAACTTGTGAAGAATCCTGAAACTTTAATGACTCCAGACAGAACACTATTTGCTACACTTTCTGTCATTTTGGTCATATTCTTCACTCTGCATAACCAAAAACAAAACCACACATACATAACTATGAGCCTCAATAATGACATTTAACAAAACTAGATCCACCAATGTCAAGTTTAGAACATCTAGATGGACACAGAACAAAGTCATCCAAGCTTTCAAATACCAAATCAAGGATCAACAATCAAACAACAGGATTTCCAAAACATACTATTTAAAGACGTTCACACAAGTTTCTTCTATTCATACCCTTTCCTAAAATAGGAGTCACATTCCACCTATTTAGCGCAAACACATAAACTGACTTAGGGCAAGAAATGACTAAAAGATACATACCTTTTGATTCTTTTCAAGGTGTCAGGATTAACATCACTCTCCTTCTCAGCCTTCGTCAACCTCCGTTTCATGAAATCATTTCCCCACTTAAGCCTATCCATAGTCACATCACCACACCAAAGAATCCCTTTTATCAAATGACCAGAACCGGTCGCTATAAGCTTCGCCGTCTTCCCACTATAATCCTCAACATTCGGAGCTAAAGTTGTCCAATACGCCGCACATTGCTTCTCAACAATCTCTTTCCTCTCACCAGTAAGCTCCATCGGAGACGTCTCCCTCGCCACCGTCACATCCAAAACCTTTTCCCCTGTTTCTTTAGCTTCTTCTGATACTTGCTGAACCGTGAAACAGCTGTAATCCGCTAAGATCTTCTCTAGCTCATCTAGCAAATGCTCTTGACCTTTTGAAGCAATAGTGAGTCCGTAGTTCAGCATATGGTTCTTAGCTCCGTCGTCTTCTTCGTCGTTTGATTCTTTGGTAGGACGGAGTGTGAAGAAGTAATGAGACTCATCGACTTTTACGGAGTTCTCGTCTTTAGTCAACGGCCATTGGATCTCATCAGCGACACGAGCGAGAACGGCGACGATGTTCTCTTCCTGAGAAATACGAATGATCTCGAGATCGCCGCAAGCGAGCTCGACGCTGTAGGATTTGTCGATTAAGTGAAGAATCGCGCCAGGGATTTTCAGAATTACTTCCTCTTTCGCTGTTGGAGGAGCAGAGACGGAGGCGGGATTTGACTCTGTTTGCTCAGGGAAGAGATTACGAGCGAGATCATTCATGTCGAGAGAAGGATAGAGAGTAGAAGAAGAAGAAGAAGAATTAGGGTTATTGAGAGGAGCTTCGGGATTGGACATGTCAACAGTAGGGTAAAGAGATGAAGATTGCTTGTTGTTTGGGTTTGAGTAGGATTCCATTATCGCCGGAGATTCAAATCGGAGAAGCAGATAAAGTAAAGAAATGATGAAGAATGAAGACTTGGGTTTGGTTGTGTGATAAAGATATTTATTTGAAGAAGAAATTGACCGAGTTAAGTATCTGTGTCTTTGTCACAGACGTGGAGGTTGCGCGTAGGTAACGCGTGTAACGGTTTAACTAGTTCGGTTAAAACGCAACCTTGTCGACCGACCGACATCTTTCCCCCGCTGTTATATTACATGGTTAATTTAATTTTACATCCAACATTTTTTTCCTTATGTCGGTCTATTCGTCTCGGAAATTGCATTAACTCCAAAAAAGAGTGTACTGTACTATTTAGTCTATTCATGGTGTAAAAAATTGTGTACTACTATTATTTTTGTTTGTAAAGAACTAGTAATTTTTTTGTTTATTTAATTGAATAATGAAATGATAGAACATTGTTTTCTTATTCATATACATGTATTGAATTTTATGTTGTTGAAAAAAAATATGATATAAAAAAAAACAAATATGATATAAAATATATATCATATTTGATTTACTCATGTTTATGTTTTTCTATTATTAATATTTTGAATGAAGTTAAAAAAAATAGAGAATACTTGTTTCAATAAAAATATAAATACATTTCTATTTAAGTAAAGAAAGGATATTAAAAATACTATATTTTTTGTGTAACTTAGTTAAAATTAATTTTAGTCTTTAATATAAAGAATTCAATAAAGTTTTATGTTATAATGGTTTTCTTTGTAATAATTTACATTTGCATTGTCATTTTAAATTTTTTTACTTCAATACTAATAGTAGTAGGATTAGGTAAACGCTATGTTAAGACTAATTTTTACTAATTAACGATTTTACATCTAGTTAAACAAAAGCAACTTAGCATGCTTATATTTGGAAAATCTGAATCAGAGCTCATCGGATTTGAGTCCCTTCTGTTCCACTTTAACTGGAAATCTCTTATGGACCCAAGCAACATAACCACCGTCCATGTTTCTTACATTCTTGAAGCCCTGTTACATGATTAAAATGAAAACATTCAATCTCATTAAAACAAAAAAAGAACTTAGATTCAAGGAAGAAACATTTACAGATCAGACACAGTCACACAGATCCTCTGTTTTTATTCACGCTTAAGTGACCTAAAAAAATGAATCTTCTTTTGAGATCCTTGATACTTACAGAAGAAACAAGAAGTTTTGTAGCATGTAAAGATCTAACTCCAGTTTTACATCCCTACAAAGAAAAATTAAGACAACAGATTCGATTTTAAGATCCATTGAACTAAGCAAAGTGAAAACATGATCAGGACAAGACTCTGTTCTTACCACGACGAGATGATCGGTATGATTACAGACAGATAAAACATGTTTCAAGAAATTTGGGTTAATTTCTTGACCTTTTCGAGTATATAACCAGTACGGAACATTGAAAACTTTATCTGCATCAACATGGCCTTTCTCGAATTCTTCAACAGTTCTGTGTTAAACATCTCTCAAATTTTAGAAATCACTAACAATAACAATGAAGACTTGTATGAATCTGAAAAGTTTTAAAGTTTTACCTGACATCGAGAAATGTATAGCCAGAATCAAGAAGTTTATGGGCTTTGTTCACATCGATAGTAACATTAGCTCCTCCTGGTTTTGGGCTTGATAAACTTTTGCTAGGAAGATGAACAGAAACAATGAAAAGAAGAAGGAAATATCTTATAACGTGAGAAATTTCCATTTTTATTGATGAACTACTTGTTGCAGAGATTGAACAAGGCTTAGTATTTTTTTTTGTTTTTTGGTTAATATAGGAAATTAAAACGTACACAAGCATGGAATAAACGTTTATCAATTACTTTCTGCAAAGCCATTACGTTTATAACAAGGATAAGGATTAGCTTTGAAGTGTATATTTAGTAGTCCAAATTTATTTCGTGCTGAATCCGCCGTTGGATTCGAGTACTCTGGTTTCTTGTTGGCGGCAGAGGTGTATACGTGGCATACTCCGCCGTTGTTTTTCTCAGTTTTCGTCATTTTCTTCCCACTTTTTTTTTTTTTTTTTTTGGTCGAAAGTCATTTTCTTCCCACTAGAAACTAAAAGTAACATAAATTTAGAGACTTTTTGTCAACTTCTTCAGACTCAATAGTTTAAAAATGTTTATAAAATCATATCTTTACAAAAAAAAATTGATAAAGAGTTTTTATTAATTAAAAATCATATAAATCAACTCATAAGACCAAAACCTCAAAAATAATATTTAAAGAGAAAGTACTTTAAAGTTTAGTATTATTGGATTAATAAATTTAAAATAGACAATTAAATCAATTATTATTGAAAACACTTTAAAAATTAGATTTGAAAAATAGATTTTAGAGAATTTCTTAGTTAACAATACAAACATCAAAACATCATGATTTTATGTGAGATTTCAGATAATTTAATAATAAATTTTCTAATTCATTAAAATTCAACTAAATTATCTCAAAACTTATTAAAACTCAAATCTTTTTAAATTTTTCATCCAATATAGCTTTCTGCGGAATTCATTTTGGAACTTTTTTTTTTTGTTTTTCATACATGCACACTTAACTCAGATGCCGATTGTTTAACTCTTAATGTTAAATCTCCTTTTTTGTAATTTGGTTTGGATTGGTTGACCATACAACTCGTTTGATATTTAATATTTAATATATAATAACGACTTACCTTGACAGAAAAAAAATCGTTTAAAATCAATATATACATACATATATGTTTGCTTCAAAAAATTCTAATTTATTTGTTCGTATTATGTAAGTATCTTAACTATTATCTGGAAGTACATTTTTAACTATAAGCTAAAAAGTGTAACTAATTATCATCTTTCGGTAAAATTGGGTTTACAAAAATATAAAAGAAAATGAGTGGGTTCAATAGGATCTGTATTCCTCATTTCATTGTACAGGATAGTGTAGTTTTGTTTGTTTGTATATGATATCTCTTAGCATATCTTTTTCTCAATGTATTTGTTTTTCATAATAAATGTGACCGATAAAAATAAATTTGAAAAATAAAATACATTGAAATATTTGAAATCGGTTGACAATAAATTCAATGCAAAGTTGTTACAACAACCCTTTAAAAATTGAATATAACTATATTTTAGTTTTACAAAAATTATATAGTTATAATTTATTTGTTCTAAAAAAATAAAAGAAAATGCGGTGAGTGTGGATCAAACACGCGACCTTCAGATCTTCAGTCTGACGCTCTCCCAACTAAGCTATCCCCGCAATTTGTTTATTATATATATTATATAAGATTTATAACATCTATGAAATTTTGTAAATAAATATCATTAAATATTTACCCAAAGAATGGTAAGTATTCTGTTAAGAGTGGGAGTTGGTTAGCAGCGAAACAAGTGGTTGTAGCGGATCCTTTTCCGGAAACAATTAAGCGAATCAATGTATTAAAAGAAAAGATATGGAAGACCAAAATTGTTCCTAAAGTTAAGTTATTCCTATGGCGAGCTCTCTCGGGTGCATTAGCAGTGTCAGACTGCTTACGGTCTCATGGAATGCAAGTAGCACCTTTATATTCTATTTGTAAATGCGCTTATGAGACGATCGCTCATGTACTCTTTGAATGCCTAATTGCAACATAAGTTTGAAATACTGCAAAAAAATCATTGTTTAAGAATGGTGTTTTGGGTCCGATTGAGGGTCACATGGATCACATTTTACGTTTACTTGAGTCTTCATCAATAGAAAATGATTATTGCGGGATAGTTCCTTGGATTTTGTGGAAACTATGGAAGCAAGAAACTCTTTGGTAAATGCATCTGTGGTAAGTAATGCAGATATTCTAATTGCTCAAGCATTGTCGGATGCTGAGGAGTGGGAACCTTAAATGAGATTGAACAAAATGAGCTCACTCAACGAAGAACGGAAGCTGTTGGGGGAAAGAAATGGACTAAATCTATAATTGGACTGTTCAAATGTAATATGAACTCTTTTTGGATCAATGCATCTCGGATGTGTAATGGATCATGGATGTTGAGAGATCATCAAGGAAAAGTTCACTTTCATTCGAGGAACATTTTCCTAGCGGCTGACAATAGGATTGTCGCGAGTGTTTACTTTGAGCAGTTCAGAGTCTACATGATCAATGTATTTATGATGTCGAGTTTTGGTCTCATTGTGGGGCAGATATTGAAGCTTTAAATAATCCAAGGGACTGGCCTAAGTATTGTTCGTTATTGAATTGAATTCAAAGGTTACACCAAAGGTTCCGGTTATGTGAGTTTAAACACTCATCGGTGTATGTTAATTTGGCGGCGAGAAGGATAGTTCAAAGTGTCACCCAAGATGGTAGAGTTCATTCCTATCTTGCAATGGGAGGATCTGTATGGCTCAATACTATTCTCGAGAATGATCGACGCTAGAGGGAGCACTCCGTGTCTTACACATCTGAGTTGTGCGGACAAGTGCTTGGTTTCTTCTATTGTCTTAAGTTGTGTATGCTCTGTTTTGTTTTTGTTCTGTTTTTTTCAAGTTGTTTCCTCTAAAACTGTTATCTGCAATCTTTATCACCTTATGGTGGTGGCTATTTAATTATATGACAAAAAAGAAATTGGTTGACAAAAAATTCAATGTAAAATATTTTACAACAACCCTTTTAAAACTTGAATATAACTATATTTTAGTTTTACAAAAAATATTTATTAAAATTTGTTTGTTTAAAAAATGAAAACCAAAATGTGGTGAGCGTGGATCGAACACGCGACCTTCAGATCTTTAGTCTGACGGTCTCCCAAATGAGCTATCTCCGCAATAATTATATATATTATATAAGATTGATAAGAAATATGAAATCTTGTAAATAAATATCATTAAAATTTAATGTTGTATACAAAAAGTACATTTTGTTTTAAATATATCAATAGTATTTCAAATAATGTAGAAAATTCATTGTTTTTTTATGAAACAAAAAAAAAAATCATGTTTCTTCTTTCTGTTTTTCTTTTGTTTTTGTCGTTTTTTTTTTTTAGGGTTTCATATTTCTTCTTTTAAAGAAAGTGGCAACAAAAACAATCACTTTTATCAAAAATTAAAACAAAACAAAATTCACATAAATTTAAAACTATTATGAACTTAAAAAAAAAAGTCGGTGCCGTATTGGTCTCACCAAAGTCCACTCCCTACCCAAGAAACCGCAACAGCCAAAACGCCCATTGAGGACGCAAATGAGAGTGTAGATGACGCGGCGGAAACGCTAACCGCCTCCGGTTGCTGAAATGATTTCGCTCTGAAAAAAAAAATTGAATTAACAAAAAGTCTCTTCATTGATTTAAAACCTAAAGAAAAAGAAAGTATAACCGTTGAAAATCTACGCAAATTATTAAGAAGAAAAGAACAAAAAAATTGTATTTTGAATTGAATGCTAATCAAATTCTTTCCTAACCACCAATATTAACATTTTAAAATGTTAATTAATTTCCTTATTTTGTAAATTAAAAATAACAAAAATTTACCTTTTTTTATATTTTAGGTAAAAGAACAAAAATTTACCTTGAAGAAGGAGGACAGAAAGTGATGACGTAATCGGCGCCGGAGCAAGTGAAAGTGCTAGTGCCGTCATCGTAAGCGTAACTATAAGCCGTCGGACAAGCTTTCTTAAAGAAACCAGAGTACTCACTCGGCTTACACGTGTCAGGCGTTCCAAACGCGCCGCTACAACAATACTCCGGCGTTCCAAACGCCTCGCAAGCGCTCTTACACGCCACAGCCGTCGTTCCAGCCGTAACTTTCAGCTGATCCGGACAAACGTCGTTAAGATCCTCCGCGCAACCCGTGGTGTTACACTTACCGACTCCAATAGCTCCGCCGTGAGGGACGATCGTCATTGGGAGATTGTAACCGTCGACGAGGCTGACGTCGTAGAAATCGAGATTATTATCACCGTTGAGTGTGAATTCGGCTAGTGTAGCTGGAGGGATGGCTCCAGCGCCGGAGCATTCGATTTGGGACGAGGCGCAGTCGCCGGTGACGCAAGTGAATTTTCCGGTTGTGGCGTTTTGATTGCAGAGCGTTCGAGCCCATATACGGCCGGACCAAGCGGCGGGTATGGAGAGGACTCGTGACTCGGACGTGTTGAGGGAGAATCCGGTGGTAGTTAATGGAGCAGTGCCGGCGCCGGAGAGAAGTCCTGGCCAGACAGTGTAGTTGCATTGGTTAATGAAGGTGAAAGTGGTGGAGGAACCACCATTGATGAAGAACAGAATCAGAAAGAGAAAGGAAGAGACTTTAGCCAAAGCCATGGTGGACCAGAGAAGTCACTGGAGGTTTGATGATTGTTTACGTTAGAGTTGTGTGATTAAGGAGAAGTTAGAAAGTGTTTATGATGTTTAATAAGAGAAGTGGGGATTCGTGTAATGGAAAATTTCATAAAATTAATTGTCCTATATGAGTCGGCCAGTGCAAAACCCCATACATGTTCATTGATCACTTCCTTTATTTCAGCATTTAAACTTGTAAATAGAAATCACTTTATTTTGTTGATTTTCCATTTTTTTCATTTAATTTTTAGGTTTTATGCTAATTTTCAATGATCTTTCCAAATTTTTAATTTGAAAATGTATAAGGGTTTAGAATAGAAAAACGCGCTCGTTGTTTTGTTAAAAAATTTTTTTTTTAAATTTTCTCAAATAACACTAATTGAAGTTTTTGTTTTTATTTTTTAAAAAAATATTATTTTTGTCAAAAAAAGAATGTTATTTGTAGAACAAAAACTTCAGGTTAACAGTCTGGAAAATTTGTGGGATCGTGTAATAAAAAAGGAAAAAAAGGTGTTGAGATTAGGTCAACTTCTCAACGACATCAGAAGCTTTTCCTTGG
This sequence comes from Cardamine flexuosa, assembly GCA_963555745.1. NCBI lineage: Eukaryota > Viridiplantae > Streptophyta > Magnoliopsida > Brassicales > Brassicaceae > Cardamine > Cardamine flexuosa. The sequence continues at coordinate 21,376,965 of OY743219.1, forward strand.
GCTAGTTCGCTCTTTGATAACACAAGTCACAAGTCGCATGTTTATAGCAAATGGCCTTGCTACTTTTGATTTGTATAACGTCCCCAATTTGATACCAATTTGATACAAATTTGATTCAATACAAATCACGACGGGTCTCAGATCGGTTTCAATATTTCTATGGATTTTCTAATTTAAGCAGGAAGATCAACTTAAGACAACAACAGTATATGTAGGATTACACCAGTGTTTAACTCAACACAATTTTAGGGATTGTGCTAATCACGTATACGTTAAAACTAATACAATCGCTAGAGGTTTGAAACCAAGAACCAGCATAAGCCTAGAAGATCTCATCATGTCTCTCATCTGTTCAGGAGATTCTACTAAACAAAATCTATGTAAACTGATAATCAAAATCTGCTAATCCCGTTGACAGACTAGTAGATTCTTCTTGAGCAACTATATCCATTTCGTTGTGATTAAGAAAATCAGCTAAGCAATAGAAGTACACTAACCCATTTGCATAGGTAAATCATGTCTAAGAATTTCCCAAAAACAAGCTCTCTAACGGAAGAGGAACCAAGAAAGACTTAACATGTCTCTGTCTTAGCATACAGAAGTAAACAAACCAGATAAGATAACATCTTCAAGACATCACATCAACACCCCATTGTAAAGAAAAACAAGCAATTAAGCAATCACACATATCATTCAACTTAAGCAGTGACTAACTTTGCAAAGAACAAGTCATAAGAGCAAATATAAAAGTAAAAAACAAGCATCCTAAACCACTCTAGTAACCACATTATAGTCACCAAAAAAGGAGCATTAGGAATAGAAAACAAAAGAGTTATATGAACATTACTCCGCTTTGCATATTTTTCTTAAGCAACCGAAGAACATTCTCTCGCAAAGTGACCTTCCTTTCCGCAGTTGAAACACTTTCTATTTCCACCACCACCGCCTCCTCCTCCTCCGCTTCCTCTCTGTTGACAGTCACGAGCCAAATGCCCAACTTCTCCACATTCGTAACAACCACCACTACCAGCACCACCACCACCACCAGAGGGTCTCTTGCTGGTACAAACTCTAGCCACGTGGCCAACTCCGCCACAGGTATAGCAAGTGTTTCCTCCACCGCCACCACTACCACCGGCGTTTTGCCTACAATCCTTAGCGAAATGTCCAACATTACCACACATGTAGCATCCTTCACCGCCAGATCCACGGCCACCACCACCACCACCGTATCTGTTTCCACCGGATCCACCACGACAATCCTTCGCCATGTGGCCAACCTCGCCGCAACTGTAACACGCGCCGCCACCGCCGCCGCCAGATCTACGACCACCACCACCTCCGAAGCTTTGACCATCGTCACAATCCTTCGCCATATGGCCAACCTCGCCACAATTGAAACACCCACCGCCGTTTCCGCGGGAGCTATTTTCCTTCTTATTAAGAGAACCGCCGCCGGGAGCAGTTACATCGACGGCCTTAGTCTTCCCGTCGCTTCCCAGCGTGACGACGAACTCAACTGATTCGCCAACAGTCAAACTACGGAAACCATCGGAGACGATTGAAGACTGATGAACGAAAAGCTCATCGCCGCCATCATCGGGAGTAATGAAACCATAGCCTTTACCATCGCTAAACCAATTAACCTTTCCGGTAGATCTCACCGCCGATTGATCCTCCATCGCCATTAGATCAGAGAAAATGGTAAAAAGAAGACTCGAAGCCGTTCGATCGTACAGAGAGAAAACAAACCTTGAAATGGTAAAGAAAAGGAAACCCTAATCTATTGCGACATCTATTAAGCCCTAATTTGACACTAATTTTGCCACGTCAGCTCCCTTTCTCTATCGAATGTAGTTGCCGCGTGTGCATTTGGATTAGGCCTTATCTTTTCTAATTTATAAGTTGGCCCATGGTTACCACTTCAACTTATGAATTGAGCCTATTTTGATTTTATGAAGAATAACTGAGCAAAATTGACAATCTCTTAAACCATCATTACTCACTCTTTATAAATCTAATTAATTACACTAAATCACTAATCATATTTTATAAATCTACTAAACAAAAATATGACAACTAAGATTATGTTTAAACAAAAATAATAAATTAAAATATAATTAAACAAATGGAATAAAGAAAATAAATTTAGAAAAATAAAATAAATTAATTAACTTACATTTATAATATCTCAAGATCATGAAACAACCTAAAACATTGTATGTTATGTTTCAGTCACTCGTTTTATTGTTTCAGTCACTCGTTTTATTGTTTCACTTGGGTTCGCTGAATTGTATAATTATGAAATATTTTTATATGTTTTCATATATATTTTCGTAACTTTTTTTCCATAAAAATATACCCTAATGATACAATTCAGCGAAAATAAATAAAACATCGAAACGAGTGGCCAAAACATAACATATACTCTTTTAAGCTATTTCGTGATCTAGAGATATTAGTAGATTTAATTTTCTTTATTTAATTTTTTCTAAATTTAATTTTTTGTTTAATTGTAATTTTAATTATTATTTCTGTTTAAATATAATCTTAGTTGTCATATTTTTATTGATTAGATTTAGAAAAAATGATTAATGATAATATTACATAGCATAAATAAAATATTATGTGGTAATTTGATTGGTTAAAATATAAGGAGTTGAATGAAAGGGTTCACCCTCATAGGTGAACCCAAGAATGTTTTTTTTTATTAAAAACAGTTTTTTCAGTTGCCTCTTTATATATTAGTATATTTTAGTTTTAGTTTTGATAACGTATTTTAACAATAATGATTATTAGAAAACATCACATTTAATCAAACATTTACCAAATTTCATTTATTAATTACTAGAGATTTGTGGAGTAAACTGTGTATTTTAGGACTAAAATATTGTAGAACTCTAAATATCAATTATAAGTGCATAATCATTGAAGATAATCTATGATATTAAGATACTAATCATAGGTTTGTTTTGTTTTTTAGTTCAAAAATGCAGTTTAACCTTATGAGAAATTTTTATTTTTAAAGGGAAATTCCACATAAATATACCAACTATTTATCTATTTTTACAAAAATACATATACTTTTAGAGTGCCTACAAAAATACATGTACTTTTAGAGTGCCCAAAAAATACATGAATTTTTAGAGTGTCCACAAAAATATATGAACTAACTTTTACTTCTATTAAAATACAAAAATTCTTAAATTATATCCAACAAACAATCAAGAGTTGATGAAACATAATATCCATTAAATTTTTTATCAAATAAACATTTTTAAAAATTCCAAAAAAAAACTCTTAAAAATCAAAGAACTGTAGAAAATTCTAAAATAATTCTAAACTAATGTTAAACAAAACAAAAACTTAACTTGTAGGTTTTAGGATTCATAAATAAAAAATTCAGAAAACATAGAACATTCCTAATACTCTTTGAAAATTTAAAAAATTCTAAAAGCTAAAATATAAAGTTTTAGATTCAGCATACAATTCCTATTATATACTTACTTGTTTTTTAAAAAAAATTAAAAAAATAGCATCATAAAATAATATATTACTTTAAATATATTATTTTCTATGTTTACTTAGATGAGAGTGTTATATGAAAATATAATAACATGATAAGTTGTATATAGTTATGATATATTTAATTTTTTTGTGAAAGATATTACATATATAATTTTGTTAAAACTTTTATATTTTTAAAAAATATTAGAAACTTTATCCGTTTTAAAGTCTTTTTATTTATAACCGAAAATTTTATAGTTTTAATATTTTTTTTAGTCATTCAAGGAATAAAATGTTTGCAACTTTACGACTTTTTTAGTTTTATATACACTGAAATTTTAAAAAATGTTTTTAGTTATAATATTAATAGATATTATTTTTATCAAATTTTAGTTGTTTGATGGATACAATTTAAGAGTTTGTGTATTTTAATAAAAAAAATAACTAGTTCATGTATTATTTTGGATATTTTAGAAATTATATATTTATGCAAAACTAAATAAATAGTTGATGTATTTTTATAGAATTTTTTTTTTTCTAAATCAAACTGTAATGATGAATCAGGTTATCTCGACATTGCTCGATGGTGGAGTAGCAGACCAAGAGACAAACTCTCAATCTTGACTCCCAAGTCTGCTCCTTTTACGGGACCTCGATCAAACAGATTTTTCGGTATTATAAAGAAATGAGTGAAGGGCATTTGAAGACATTCAAAGATCTCTTACGGCAAGAGCAAGGTCATCAAGGCTTTCAACTACCTGAGCAAAACCCTTCACCATTTGACTGGAACTTATCAAGTCTTATGAAGTCAAAGCAATTTGACCCATGACTTCTGTGTACCACTAGTGCCTCAAAGGCTTTTGGTGGTCTTATTGGCGCATACTCCACCACTTTAGCTAGTCTGCTTCTGAATGATCAGAATTAGCACTCACATTAGCAGAATAAAAATATTTTAAGGAATTTCTCGAGAAACTAAACCCGACTCTATAAATCTAGAATCGTTTCCTATTCATAAAAGTATTTCAGACAGGTGGGACATGTCTGTTGTGAAGCTTACGGAGAAGTTTGTCTGGATTATCGCTTGTGCGGCTTGATCAGCCTTTACCTAACCAACTATCTAATACTACACAGGCTTATCAAACACCACAAAAATCGAATGCTATTAATAAATTCTACAGCAACAAGTGCTCGAATCACTCCATATGTTTCAATTTCTTGAAAGCGGTATAATTTTTCACCATGCCTTTTACCATTAGTCAATACCAAATATTATTATTTTTTAGATTCTAATGTTACTATATTGCATAAGAAAAACAAATGTTTACATCATTAATCATCACATAAAAACTCTCACAAATTGAGTATAGAAACTAAATATTTACATATAATTTCAAATATTTAATGATATACTAGTATAGAGATAGTAGCCTAGTGGTAATATAAAGGGTTTCATTTTTTGTGTTCCAAATTCAAACCTTTTTTGATATAGAAATACATTCTTTAAATAGAAATAGAATAAAAACTGATTCTAAAATAAATTATAGATCAAATGTTTAGAACTTTCACAGTTTATAAAAAATATATATATAAAGATAAGAAGAGGAAGGAGAAGTCAAACTTGATAACTAGTGAGTGATGCAAGGAGTTTGATCATTAAGTAAGACTTATTAATGAAGAAGGCACAAATGGGAAATGTAAATTAAGTAGATAAAAATGAAGTCGAACAAGGCAGTATGTCGATGAATACGTTAAAATCAATTTGAAAACTTCAATCCACCATCTAAAACAATATTCCACGTCAGCCGAGACTATCTAAATTTATTGTGGGACCTCATGTCAATCCAAATTTCAAAGTAAACTGATCACGTTGTTGTGAGACTTGTCGTTATACAATAGCCAGATGTCGGGAGCTTTTTTTTCTTTTTTTACATCTCAGATCGATGTCGGGGGCTTAAAAGTACAGTCGGTAAATTCTTCTCATTTACAACATATTAATGAGCTTCTAGAAGGTTTATAGATGCAGTAGTGTGTGAGTCTGACTGCGGTCTCTACTTTTTAACAGAAAACAAAACAGTAAATATACCTCGTACCTGTATTTCGGACCTTTCGGTGATAGTACGTTTATTAAAACTGAGTTCAATCGTACGTGCCCTGTATTGTCTTTATTCCATACTTCTTTAACCAAAAAAAAATCGAATCCAAGTTTAGAACTTGTTTTCTCAGTCATAGCAAAGCTAAAAGCCGAGTTAAGGGACAAATCTGTTATGTTCTTATGTCTCATAATTTCATTTTTATTTTTATTTACGTCTCATAATATTTTTAAAATAATATTAGAAATTGAAGGATTCTTTTATTGTTAGATTTGAATAAGTCATCGTTAAATAAATCTTTGATTAGTTTCTGCAGTCAAAGTCTTTTTAATTTCAGTTCATGTTTCTTAGCTTATTCAGTTTTGCTATTTTGAATTGTTTGTAAGGCTATTTAAAGCCAAGTTCGATGACTCAATAAAGTATCCTTCAGTCAAACGAGTTCTGATATTTCACATTTATATGATTCTTTCAACAACAACAAAGAAAACTAAGAGTTTAATCTTTTTATGGAAGAAAATATAATTGAGTTGACAGAATCTCGTTATTCACTGGTAAGAACTTTTTTGTTGGTATATCTTTGTAAAATAATTCATAATTTCTGATTTTTTTTTCTGAAAATGTTGTTAATAAGGTATACAGATTTTTAAAAGTTTTAAAAAACTTTTACTTGTTTTTTACAAACGTACACTATACAAAAGTTATAAACAATTTTCTGAATAATACTTTATTTATCTTTTGTTTTCCCTTATCAGGATATATAACTATAAACATATTTCATTTTCTTTATTTTAAAATACTGTTAAATTTTAACAAGTTTTTGAATCTTAACGAAGTTCTCTTGGTCTAGTGGTTCTTGTTTGGTAAATAATTGTCATGTTGGTCTAGGTCAGAAACTGATTCTCATTAAGTGCAGAATTATTAGTTAATTGGCTTAGCAATATAGATATAAATCCTTACTTACGGTTTATTTAAATATATGGAGATAAGATTTATCTATGAGTTACATCTCTTTTATGAGATTAATTTGGATTCTTCCATAGGTCTGATATTTACCCTTAAGATATATATAAAAAAAAAGTTTTTGAATTTTCACTAGTTCAAAAACTTTTACATATCCTTAAAACTTTTATGATTTTTTTTCTGTAAAATTACTGTTCATTTGATATCTTAATTTTAAATCGTGAAATTTAAAAATGCTAATCCCAACATCCAAACTCACTTATAAATGAACAACATTTAGATGTTAATATCCAAATGATCCCTTCAGGATGAAAAACTAATCGTCCCAATAAACGTAGAAGAAGAATCAAAGAGCAAAAAGATAAGAAATGGAAAACGGGTAGGTCCCACTATACATTATTTATTGCATGACTACAGTTATGTTCTTATGTCTCATAATTTTATTTTTATTTTTAATTACGTCTCATAATGTTTCGATCGAATTGTCTTTTAGAACGCAGAAAAAGGCACCCCAATTACTTTGAGTAAGAAATTATAAGAAAAATGTGATATGAATTCTTTTTATTTTCTTTTTTCCTGAGTGAACAAAAGGTAAATTTGAATTTTTTTTTTTGCATTTTTGTGTGAAGAGGATATGAACTTTTGTCAAATAAGAAAGATTCGTGGGATGCAGATGTTCCAGAACATGGCATGTTGGAATAAGATTGATGCATACAGTATCATGACGAGAAGAAAAGAATCTTCTTATATTTTTTTATATAATTAGAAGAAAAGAATATTAATCTTCGTATTTGCTCAGCAATTTTTGTGCCTCTTTGTGAATGTAATTAAATTGTAATTATCATAACGAACGTCTTTCTTAATTTGCTTAACACTCATCGTTTTACTAATTTAATTGCAAATTTAGCTAGTTGTGAATGCAAATTTTGTTTATTCATTACCGAGTTGGGCCACTGTAATTTAAATAGAAAATTTATTCCTAACTAGAATTCACAAGGAATAAAAACGCGTTGATCCGACGTGGCATGATAAACGAGTATGATTGGCGCTCGGCCATGTTAAGCAACTAATTCTACAATGTTTTAAGCTAATCAAATCACCCAGGTTTTAGCATTTTTACAATCGATTAATTTCTGGGTTTTTTTGCACTAATTACGGAAAACCCCCTAATTCACTGGTTCGGGCCAACTCAACTACCGAGTCAACTCGTTACCAGCACTGATCGGTTTCCCAATTGCGTCCGCCGTAACCTCCAAATCCAGAGACACCAACAGTCAATGGTTGGCTCCGACGAAGGAACCTCCGATCATAAACAGCTCGTTTCTCGGGATCCGAAAGCGTACAGTAAGCCGCGTGAATCTTCATGAAATCATCCGCCGACGAATTATTCCGACCATTCCCCGCCACATCGGGATGGCAGATCCTAGCTAGCCGCCGGTAAGCCGATTTCACCTCCTGACTCGTCGAGCCGACGGGAATTTCGAGGATCTCGTAGAGAGACGCAGCTGCAGAGAAACTCTGCGGGATTTGGCGCAATCTCGGTTGATCTTCGGCGCAGGTGTAAGATGCGGTGGTCGCAGACCGAGACGGCGAGATCCGAGCTGTGCGAAACGGTTGTGATAGAGTCGAGAGCGGCGGAGAAGAAGATGAGAGAAATGGAGCAGTAGAGAAGATTTGGGAAGAAGATATCATCATTGTGAAACGACGGCGTTTGGAGATTCTTAAAATTTTCAAATTTTCAGTTCCGATTTGGGCTTGTGATACAATGTTATTGATGAAGGGATTGAGAAATTAGAGAGGTGTATTTATAGGGGAAGAGGTGATTTTTAGTTTAACGTGAACTTAACTTAATTAATTGCAAATTTAGGCATATGTGAGTGCTATTAAAATATCTTGTCGTCGGCTTAAGCAAAATGGAACCGGGTCGAGTCGGGTGGGTTTGGGTGGGTTCGGATCCTGGGAAGCTGAGTCAGATGAAAAAGCTTATCCAGTTGGAAATTATAGGAGAAGCGATAAGGTTCAAAGTACGAACTTTGAGCATAGTGACACTCAAGTTTTTAGTTGTCCATCTAACCAGAAAAGGAAAAAAAATTGGTGACATTTAACAAAACTTAATACGAACTTTTTCGCTTTTTTTTTTCCTTTTCTTTTTCTAGTTTTTGGTAAATCATGAAATTTCAAATCTTCGTTTATGTTCTCCCTAAATTAGGAATCACTATATAGAAACTATCCGGACTAAATCCACTATGGTTCCACGAATGGAAATATTAGAAAGAGTTGAAGAACTGAGACGAAAAGGAAAAATCACGTTACATATATGAAAAAATAATATAAACCAAAGAAAATTTTATTTAAACTTTTAGTGTTCTCTATATATATTTTTTACTAATGGAATAAGATTTTACTACCCGTCTCATTTGATAATACATTTTTTTTTTGGTTATCTGGAAAATTGATATTAAAACCATCAAAAATTATACAAAAACCGAGACCAAGCTTGATTTTGACACAACCAATTTGCGATTTTCATAATAAATCTCTAACTTTCAATCACCCGTAAAATGTCAATGTCTGATATTATATTAAAACCTATATAAATTAATAACGTTGAAAGTATGATATTTTACGACAATTTATAATTTATTGTGTTTATTAATTTATAAATTATATATTTAAGTTAAAATATCAATTTACTACTGAATAAAATTATTGATTTATTAATGTATAAATTTATGGAGTATTAATAATTTGTGAAAGTTTTACAGTAGTACACTTCATAACCTTCTTCCTTTCTTTTTGGTGCAAATACTAACTTCATTAACGTCTTAATGCGAGTATAATATATGGGTTTTCAAACACAAATTTTGCAAGGGTGTTGTGGCTTCCTTTGAAACAAAATTGAATCAACTATAAAGATAGTAAGAGGATACCGTGACTAATCACATGGAACTTTTTGATGGAGTCTCCGATCAGATTGATAGTTTTGATTCGATGTTGCGAACCTGAAGTGAAAAAAGAAGATTTTAGAATTTAAATCTCTAGAGTGAAGGATCGATCACTACGAGTACTGTCATAGTTTCTATCATTAATGGGATCGGAAGCTTCCTGCATCAGAGGAACCCTTTGGTAATCTATTCACCCTACCATTAATGGCGACAGTTAGGCTACTACACTTCAACCTAAACTGATTATTTCCTCTTCTTTTTGGTCAAAAATTTCCTTTTGATTTCTAAACACCAAAAATAACTTAACAAACATGGTTAGGCCTTTACGTGTGACCTGACTCTCCCTAATACCTAAAAAGCGCTTTTTCCACGCTGTAACCTAGCAAGCCAAATGCAATGCACTTTTCTATTCATGATACCAAATCTTACGATTTTCATCATTGATAATATATATATTATTAAGATATTCTAAAATTTAGATAATATAGTACAACACAGATATTTAAAAAGAACCAGATTTTCTAAATTTTATATTTGCATTTGGTAATATGTAGTATAACATATAGATCATAGTATAACTATTTGTATTTCTTTGAATCACTCTGGATATTCAGAAATTTGAGATCAAATCAAAAGCAACACTAAACCCTGTTTTTTTTGCTAATTTAATCAATTCTGATTCCCAAACACCAAAAATAGTATTAAAACATGGTTTTGGCCTTTGCGTGTTCTATATCTCTCGTCCTCGTATCGAAAATGCGCTCTTGTCTTTTCACACTATGATAGAAACAAGCCAAATTCATTGCATTTTTCTATTGATAATAACAAATTTATTTTGTCGCTTCTGAAAAAAATCTTCATTTTCCAGATCATAATAAAAATTCAATGTTCCCTGCCACAAATGCCAATGAACTCAAATCATAATTCACAAACTTATGGTTTTCACACTATGATTGATTATAAGGTATACACAAATACATAAACTCATCACTACATTGCGCTAATTGGCTATATGAATATTTGATTTCTTTCTTTGCCATTGGTTATAAAAATTTACGAAAATATGTTACAATAACACATGAAAACACTGCAATCCCCAGCTTTTGTTTTTTCTTTCTACATAAGGGATCAAAAATTTTACGGACCTTTTGTGATTTGATTTCTCTTAATTAGTTCCTCCTCCAATACTGCAAATTTTCTTAAGCCTTGCGAGAAATAAGATAACCAGGAGGGCTTCTAACATTTCTTGATTTGATACTTGCAGTTCTCAAAAGTCTACGAAACTCATGAAGACTTATTTTACCATCGTTGTCTATATCTGCTTCTTCAAGAAGTGGCTCTATGGAGCCTTTCAAGCCAGTGTGCTACAAAACAAAAATATCAAAAACATTTTAATAATGTGACATTAAATAATTGATTAAGAAGCATATATAGTAAAAATGTAATATATAAATGTTACCATTCGAAGTTCCTCTGCTGTTATATATCCATCTCCGTCTATATCGAATTTTTCAAATGCTGCTCTTGATCTCTGTTGCCATTTCTCAGAATCATGCTCTTCTAATTGATTTACGTGTAACGCAGCAGCGACAAACTCGGAGAAATCAACAAATCCATCTGTGTTGCTATCAATCTGATTGTAACAAATACGTTTTAGAGAATTAAGATTGAAGAATCTTATCATTACTAATACTAACTTAAATAACACACATACCGCTTGAAGAATCTCGGCGACTCGTGCATCCTTAAGCTTCCAAGGATGATCTTTCGCAAGAGCCTATAGAAAACAAGATTTGATGTCAAGTTTATTATTTGGTGAATCGTTTTAGTTAGTGATTGAGACGTGTTTTTTTATGATTTCACTCTTCAATTTTTTTACCTGCCTCATCTCTTCAAGACTAATGGCACCATTCTTATCAACATCAATAGCATCAAACTGGTCTCTAAGATCAGCTGACTCTTCTTCATCAAGGGTTGTTGCAAGAGCCTAGACCCCAAAAACACAACTCAGTTAATAAAAAAAAAACACATTAAACCTCGAATGAAAACACAAATCTCTCTTCTTAATTACCCTTAAAGCAAATTGCTTAAGGCGGCTAAATTTCACAAACTGACGCATGTTGTTTAGAACAGATATATCTATAGGAATCTCAGATGCATCTCCTCCTTCTCTAACCCATGGATGTGCTACAACAACAAAAAAGCCCATAATCCTCAAAAGATTAGAACAAAATAATCAAAAATTGTGTTACCTTGATTACAAAATTCTTACATATATAGCTCCAAATGTTTTGCATGCAGGATCAAAAGATGAGAACAAAACGATGAAAAATGGCGTAAAAATGCTTACATAGGGCTTGCGCAGCTGTTAATCGCGCTCTCGGGTCTTTAACTAACAACTTCTTAACAAAATCTTTAGCACTGTTGCTAATGGTTGGCCATGGTTTTCTTTTGAAATCAGGTTTGTTCTTCAAAACCTAATATTTATTAAACACATTTTCATGATTAGAGATTTATGATTTCTAATGGATATTTTTCCTCAAGAGGAAACTACACAAACCTCCTTGAAGATACCATCCTCAGTCTTATCCCAAAAGGTCGTCTCCCACAGAGAAGAATGTAACTTGTAACACCAATACTCCACACATCTGATTCAGGTCCTGACCTACGTTTCAACACTTCAGGTGCTACGTAGTAGGCGCTTCCAACGATATCATGAAACTTTTTGCCTACATTGTTGTATAAACATCATTGTTACATAAACGATTAGGTCAAAGAAGTGATATATAAATACATATTTTTGAATCATTTTGTAACTAACCTGGTTTTATAAAGTCTGATAAACCGAAATCTGTAGCTTTAAGAGGCGAATCTTCTTCAGTTGATTTGAAAAGAAAATTCTGTTTTGAGAAAAATGTGATGAATAAGACTAACTTACACAACAAGAAAAAGAATGATATGGAAGTAACTAAACTAACCTCTGGCTTCATATCGCGGTGAACCAAACCGCGCAAATGACACTCAGCCGCAACTTTAAGCATTTGTCTCACTACCACAGCCGCGTCTTTCTCGCTATAACGGCTATCTTTCCTGTAAAACAAGCAACAACAATAGTATTAAGACTCAAAAATAATAGGATTAAATACAAAAAATGGATCATTTTAAAAATTTATTTTCTAATGGAATCCCTACTGATTCAAAAATTATTTTCAGGAATCCGTTTGGAAATAAATTTTCGAAATTATCACCCTAAGTAATAAGACTCTAAAATTCAGCAATACGCGTATCATTGAGATGAGATTTAACCTGGCTAGTATCCGATCAAGTAATTCACGACCCTCGCATAACCTGAAGAACATTGTATCATCAAACAAACTAACTAAATTAGCAACAAAATTGAGAAAAAGATTTGCCTTATGTGTTTCTTGCATTGCAAGAAAGGAAATGATTATATAAAAACATGGTCTAGAAGGCATATTTAACTTACTCCATGACTATACAAACAGAGTTCTTGTCCTCGAAGGCGTTATAAAACCGAACCACATTTTCATGACCAGTTAAAGCTTGTAATATCTTCACCTCTCTCTTTACATCTTCCACAGCTATCGGCATTGTCATCTACCACACCAAATCAAATCAAAATCCATAATAGCTTAGCTCAAGAAACTCATGAATCCGATTTTTTAAATTTGATATTTTAATGATGGTGAAAAGGATATATAACCTTGGCCTTATCGATTTTCTTGACGGCGACACGATCACCGGTTTTTTTATCGGTAGCGACATATGTATAACCGAATTGGCCATGTCCGAGCAATTTTCCAATGGTGTAACGGTTATCAAAATCTTTAGCGTACCCAAAATCGATACGCTTGCCGTAGGGGATCGCTTCTCCTTGTCTCCTACCGTTATTATTATTATTGTTAGCTTTATCTCTTCCTCTCCCATGCGGTGGCGTTTGCCTCGGCGTTGGCGTTTTCTTAGCCGTGGCATTGCGTCGCGGTTGCGTTCTTGGTTTAGCCACCGTGAGAGGAGAATGTGGATTAGGATTAGGATTCCGGGCGGCGCTGCGGTTGTGGCTGGAGACTTTTGCGGCGGAGGAGAAACAGAGACCCATGATTTTGGTGGATTTCGGTTTCTTGACCCTACGCGTTGAGGATGTTTTCTTGGGGGGTTTTGGTGGCATTAATGAATAGAAAATGAGGTCGCCATTGAAACAGCATAGCCAGAGAGAAATTGTGCGAAATGTAAAGAGAGAGAGACATGGAGAAGGTGAAAGCTTTTGATATGCGTTGGTCAAGAAATAGACTTTTTTTTTTCTCGCGAGAACGCAATTGTTTTAACAGATATTTTTTTGAGAAACTATCGAAAGCAATAATAATTTTATATTTTAATAACAATTTAAAAGAAATTATTGGAACATGTATATTTGAAACAAAAAACGAAAGCTTTATTTATACCATAGCTTGATTAGACCTGCCCGACGTTGGATTTTGTTTTTAGTTTAATAAAAAACTATTTTAACAAAATTATGAATGAAAATTTTATTTTGGTTTTTATTGGTAAAGCTGAGAGTAATTGGAACAAGTAACTAGAGTTGAACTCGCGGTATACCGCGGATCAATATTTTCTGGTCAGTTTTTAAGATAATTTATATTTTAAAAAAATTTATTCGTTTCGTTTATATAATTTTTTTTTTACTTATATATAATTTTAACTTCATTAAATTATAAAGAGTTAGATGTTGGTTAGTTAACCTATATTTTCATTTAAAATTTTTGTAAGTAGCTATTATGTCTAAATATATTCTATATGTCCACATGATAACAAACTGACCCGAAAATTTGATTATTTACGTAATTTAAATATATATTTTTAAAAATAAAAAATATTTTAAATAAAAATATTTTATTATTCTTTTTCGTAAATAATCTAATCATAAAACTCTTTACATTTTCAAATATATCATATATTATTTTCATCAATTATCCATTAATTTGCGGTCAAAGCCTTATGTCATGTTGGCTTTACTTGTATATATTTTGCGGATCACAATCTATTTGGTATTTCTACTGATGTAGAATGTTGAACATGCACTATTTTTTATTGATTGAGTAATATACGTCCGTTTATAAAAATTTGAATCACAATATATGCAGAACAAATTTAAAATTTATTAATTGTATTGATTATATAATTATTCAAAATAATGTGAAAATAAAATCAAACAAAGATGATAGGAGGAATAAGAACTCATATTATTTAATAGCAATATTAGATAAGGAAATAATTGTAGCTAATTAATTTAATATTTATTTAGAAAGAAAAATATAGAATTTAATGATTGGATACACTAATAACTATTTAGTGTTTGGATGTAAAAATAAGATAAAGAGTGTTTAACTACATAATTTCTCAAATTTATACTTCAATTTTAATAGTATAAGATTATTGGAACAAATATACTTGAAACAAAAAAACGAAAGCTTTATTGATACCATAGCTTGATTAGACCTGCCCGACGTTGGATTTTGTTTTCAAATTTAATTAATAAACTATTTTAACAAAATTATGAATGAAAATTTTATTTTGGTTTTTATTGGTAAAGCTGAGAGTAATTGCCAATTGGGTTGGAAAACATTTCAGCTGTATCCACAATAAATAGAGTATTTTTTTGTTTTCAAATTAAAGAACGAGATGATTTTTCTTATGATTTTATATGTGATGCCTGTTCAGAAGGCAAAATAATCATAAGGTTTTCACCAGCCAAGATAAACTCTGGATTGATTAATTTTTCAAGACATAATACAAAGAAAGTTTATGTATTGATCACCCACTTAATATCTTTGTTTTTGACCCACAACATGGTGTTTGTGAGGCTACTTGGTTAATTGATAATTCTGGTGAATTCCATTGGAAAAAGTGTTAAACATCTTGTAGTTCATGTTCATATACAAGATATTATATGCAGTAGCATTGATTTGCATCATGCGAACGAATATTATAAGATCTCCCCAAAACAATTGGTTTTTGGTCAGAAATCAAATATTTCCCATATTAAAGTTTTGAATGTAATCTACATAAGTTGCTCCACCAAAACAATCTAAGATGAGACCTCAAATGAGGTTGAAAAAGTATGTTGGATATAAAACTCCTTTGAAAAGGAGAATGTTATGTAAGTGAGTTAGTAATTCCAACATAAGGGAAAGAATTTACATAATTGGAAAAGAAATAGATTGAAAGGAGTTATCATCGATCTGCGTCATAGTAACGAATGTGAACTAGTAGTTCAAAAGATAACTCATTTACAAAGTTTAGCATATCAATTACCAGATGCTTACTGACCTAAATCTAGTGATAAAGTCACATATTCCAGTTATGCTCCAATTATAATTGATGTCATAGAAAGACTGTATCAACTGCAAATAAGTCTAAAATCGCATAAAGCGTGAGAGACCTATTGGTTCCAAAGATAAAATCCTCGAAAGTTAAAAATGAGCAGATATTAAAAATGGTAGGACCGAGGTAGCAAATAATCATGAGTGATCTCGAGAAGAGACATTAGACATGACACATAAAGAAATCAAAGTACTTGGTAGTGATAAAAGATTTCAACTCGTTGAGTCATGTCTAGAATAACATGGAACCAGAAAAGCAAATCGACGTCGATAATATTTGTGCATGCAATGTAGCAGTTGATGTAAAGATGAAAACTGAGGATCGTAAACCACGGTATAGAAGTTTATGAAAAGTGTACACAAACTGAATGGAAATAATCTCTTGGAGAGATAAGTATGTGGACTAGCAATCCATACACACGAATGTGTAAAATTAGTGGGACCAAAAGTCATGGTATTATGAGAGATATATAAAGGTTCTGAGAAAAATCTAGAAATCTCTAGTGGTGGATGCAACTTTTGAAGTTCCTAAAATGTCGGGCAGTAAGAGATATATCTTATTTAGTCCCAAAATTTAAACTGCTTGTAGCAGCCCTAAAGGAATTTAAATTGCTAGAAGCAATTCAGAAAAATTTAAACTGGTAGAATCAGCCTTGAAGAGATTTATATTGCTAGAAGTAATTCAAAAATATTTAAACTGTTAGAAGCAGCCATAAATAGATTAAAATTGCTATAAGCAATTCAGAAATATTTAAACTGTAAGAAACAACCCTAAAGGGATTTCTATTGCTAAAGCAGTTCAGAAAGATTTAAACTGCTAAAAACAGCCATGAAGCTTTAAGATGCTATAAGCATGTATAAGAATTTAAGATGCTAAAAGCAGCTCTAAAAGGTTTTAGTTACCAGAATGGTACTGTGCAATATATACTTTATAAAGTATAAGGGTGTATGTGTAATTTTTAGAATTCTTGGAGAGAGTTTATATTGACTAGAATATTTAAACAAAGAAGACAAGATGAAAATACTCTTCTAGAAAATGCAAAATCAGATTTTGCACTGGTTGTATATGACTATGAGTCTTCATGACAATTGTAAATATTTTATCTCGTGAAACCCAAAATTAGCACAAACAGTGTTTTGCACAGATCAGATTATGCTGGTATTGCATAAACCAAATTCTGTAAGAATTTTATATTTTCTCTGGGTCCGATTATAGCTGAATTTTGTACAATTCTCAGCATGCAAAACTTTTGCACAGATAAAATGAGATCAGAGCCTTGTTTGTTAAACCAAGTAAGGTGGTCCAAGAAGAGACTATTATCGATCCTAAAATGGCATTTGGTTCGAGATGGACTGGCAAGAGCCATAATTTCGAGGGGGAGTGTTAGAATCTCACATTGGTTATATAAAGGGACTAACACAAGTATATAAGAGATATGAAAAAATCCACTCTTGAAATTGGTTTAAGTTGGAAGCCCATATGACTTAACATGGATCAGTTTTTGAACATCAACGAAACTCTTAAAGAGTTATTGCAAGTAGTATGATGAGAATACTATAAGATAAAGAACCTTGGAAAAATATAATTATCTTCAGGTATCTTAATTAGAACATATAGTCAAAAGAGATGGTATCTCAGAGATCCTTGTAGGGTTTTACATAAGAGATGTTAGCATATATGGTCTGGATGTACCATATCTTAAGAAATTTATTAATCTCTTTCATAATTGAAAGATGGAATTTTTATGCTAAAAAGAAAAGCAAAATAGTAACTCTTACAAGAAGAGAATAAATGTCTAGAAGACTATACATAAAAGAAATTTGGCTGGAAATCCAAATAGATGAAACGTAATCTATATGACAAGGATGCTATGGAACAAAAGTCCAATAACTCAAGAGATTATATGAAAATAATAAGAGTTAGTGTCTAATGCTTTACTTATAGCAACTCCTAAAGATTATGTATATTATCAGAAAATATATCATGAGGAGTATTCTTCCAAGAGAATGAATATGGTTATATGTGTGGTTATAGCCTTTTCATGGTTTTTATCCCATTGGGTTTTTGTATGAAAAGATTTTTAACGAGACAATAAAGAACACACAAATGATAAACACCTAAGAGAAATCCAAATGATAAAGGTGTATCATTGTTTTGAAGTCTTTATTAGGCACTAGTGAGATCGCCGACAGCGAAAAAAGATGATGATTCAAATGAGTCATCTACGAGACATATGAACTGCAAAAGAACAACGATGTACATAGAATGAAGATTCGTTCAAGCAAAGATTTTCAAGCTTATTTATCAAGACGCTTCAAACTGCTACTTTTAAAAAGTTATTTCACCAAAATTAGATCAAGTCGTCTCAAAGATCGGTGATGTACTCATGAGGGGGAGTAAATGCGTGTTGCACTCTTTTTCCCTTAACTATGGTTTTTTCCATTGGGTTTTCCTAGTAAGGTTTTTAACGAGGCAGCATCTCAAACGTATTGGATACCAACCTTTTATAATGGCCATCCAAGGGGAGTGTTATGAACAAATCCATATTATGTGGATGCACATTATCAGCCTATTAAAATGTTATAAAATACTTGCTTATCAAGCTAAACCCTAGCTTTGTATCCTTATATATATTATCATATGACTCATGAATAATAAACAATTATCTCTTATCTTTCTTATCTTTAACATATTTATCATTATCACCATTATTTTCAGAACTAAAAAACTTCTATTCGTAGTTCCTGTTTAAAAAAAGATTTCACAATTTTGCTTAAAAGATATTTATCCTGCAACTTCTCACTTTAAATTCAATTAAAATTTTTTTATATCAAAAATCTGATTATATAATCTCTTGAATTTTGTTAATTAACTAATACTAAATATGACGATAAAACCATTTTAGTTAGAAAAATTATAATTTTTTAATAATAGTATTCGATTTGACCCGTTTTATTAAGATAAAAATTATGTATTCATTTTGAAGAGCATTGTAGATAACAGAACCCGCTGGTGATCTCTTCGGCCATCTTCCTAGAACTCTCCAAGAAACCCAATGTTTGTTTGCTCGTGTGATTTTATACGCTTTGTTTCTGTCTCCATTTGTTTTTTTGCTTTATCATGGATGATCAACATAACCACAGTTGGAAAATCGAAGAACATAGATTACAATCTCTTTTTTTTCTTGGCAAACATTAGAATCAATACATTAGTTATGATTGTAATTGAAATCCATTATCTTCTCTTTGGTATTTGTCTTCAGACATTATTTACGGGGTAATCCGTTTATTTTGACTAAGCTCCTTGGTGTAGGCTTCCTACTAATACATTAATATACTAATCCATTTATTTTGAATAAGTTCCTTGTTGTAAGGCTTTACTACTTACTACTAATTCATTCATATACTAATGTATGTAGGATTTTATAGCTCTCGAATTTCTAAAGACAATTCAAAATATTTCAACACTTGCAGATAGTAAAGAAAGTGATTCACGAAAAGACGAGAGTAAGATCAAACTTGCTACTTGTCATTCTTTCAATGCAAGCAGCTTATAAGAAGCTTCTGCACGAGCTTCGTCCAACTTTGCTGAGAGCTCTTTCATGAAAGTTGTGCTCGTTCCGTGACTTATCCGCAGAATGTCAAATGCCTTTGTCAGTGAACTCACTGCCTCTTCGGTTTCCCCCAGCAACCTGCAACAGCATAACAATTATCTTGTCTACATCACCACAAGAATATCATTGAAACCGATAAAAAGAAACTAGAGAAAGGATAAAAGAAGTTTTGATACCATTCAAGTTTTCCCTGGGTATATAACTGCAGTCCAATCAAAGGATGGGTTGCTGGATATACTCCTGCAATTTTATGAACAAATAAGCATAAGTCAAATACAACCACCAACAGAATTTTGATGATTCTACAATATAATTAGCAGCCACTAGTACTAGTAATAATCAGGATAGAGCATACATACTTTGGTAAGTAGGGACTATTAGTCTGCAGTAATTCAAAGCTTCTCTCCAGCTTTCTACGTCCATTAGCATCTGCAAACGGCAAGCTTTGAGACACCACATTTTTATTGTCTTTTCAAAACTCAGTACAACTTCCAAAGGTCCAAAAGAAACGTACCTTGAGAAGTTTTTCACGGGTTCTCATTAAAATGATGGAGAAAGAATGGTAAAGCTTAGCTTGTAGTTTCTCAATTCTCTTATATAGTGAAATAGCGGCTTCTTTATCTGAAAATGGTTAAAGATTCTCTCAGACAACTTGTAACACAGCTCAATCAGTTAATCTTGTTCAGACATATAAATCAGGCAACATATACTTTCTGCGGAAGGAGATGTAGGAGCCTTCTCTGAAACTGTTTTGACATCACTCGCTAATTTTTTAACCTCTTCCTTGCTCCTAAGAAGCATGCATTTCTGGCAAACAAAGCCTTTTTCATCTGCAAAAGTAAACAAAATAGGATTGGAGGGATCAAGAGAATGTTCTTAGACATATAAACTACATAGTTAACTAAAAATCTTATCATACCAGGATCACGGAGTAAGAAACCAATGCAATCCTCATTGGCACACTGATAGCCTTCCAACATTGCACTTTCTTCAATATCATGAGGTTTTCCCTTAGGTATGAAAAATGTTAGGTACAGGTTTAGAATATTGACTGGTTCAAGTGAAAACTCCATTCATTGATATGTGGAAGAATTAATGACTACTTACAAAGTTATTGCAACGGGCACACTGACAGTGGAAGAGGTATTGTTCTTTCAGAGACTTCTGACGAGTCAGGGTGCTTCCAGCGGTTTCAATATAGCTGATAGTTACCTGATCAAAGACAAAGGATCTAACAGCTATATGTCAGTGTACTACTAAAGACTCAAAGATGAAGAAAAGTAGAAACTACCTCTGAATCCTTTGGTATGTTCTCTATAGCCCGAACAACAGCCATCTTCTCTTCGAACACTAAAATCGCATTGGGAGAGCAGCTACAGAGCAAAAAGATTTAGGCAGGAAACAAAGTGATTAAGGAACACAAACAAAACAGGTTAATGAAGCTATTACCTGTGATTAATGATGGAAACCAAGGGAAACAATCCTATCCCCTGAGGTCTCAATTCGCTATCACAAATGCTATGAGCATTGCATGAGAACTGTGTTCAGTAGAAATAAAAAGTGGTTTAAATAAGAAAAACCTAAACAAACGAATTCTCATAAGTGACAAAAAAAAATAGACACTGCAGCTTGCTGTAAGACAGTTCAGTTTGTTGTGTCAAGCTAACACTAGAAAAACAGACAAAAGCGCTGGAAAATAACCTTTGAAAAGTTCTCGGCGATCTCTTTTAGGTCAACGCTAGGAAACTGAAGAATCAAGTTCACAAGATTAGCCATCTGTGCATACAACAGCAGCTGCTTTTCATCAATCTCAGACATGTCTACCAAATATAGGTTAAAGAAGACAAAAGGATCAAAATTTCACAAAACTAAAGCTCAAAATAGAGAGGATACGGGACACCAAAGCCTCCACCAAACTGTAATTGTCTGTTGTTGAGATTGGCAGGACCTGGACAAGATACAATACATAGACTACTACTATCACTAGAAGCCAAACAAAAATCTGATACAATATTTTTATCTTAACACTATAC
Organism: Cardamine flexuosa; assembly: GCA_963555745.1. NCBI lineage: Eukaryota > Viridiplantae > Streptophyta > Magnoliopsida > Brassicales > Brassicaceae > Cardamine > Cardamine flexuosa. The sequence goes on from OY743219.1 coordinate 21,398,512, forward strand.
TAGACTTCTTCTCCACATTTCAACAGTCACAAAGCACCAAACACGATGAGCTATAAAAGGTGAAAGCAAGAAACAAGCAACATCATTCACAAAGAAATAATACTAAAAATAACCTTATCATTCTGCAAATTCCTCTTGAGGTAAAGTTTGACCATCAGACGTATCGTAGGAGTAATAAACTTCCGTTTCTCCTTCTCAAGCCTAGAGAGAGCTTTGCATTCATGGCGATGCAACTTCCACTCTGACTTCTGAAAAACAAAAAATCAATCATCAATTGAATTTTTCTAGAGAGGACTCACGCATATAAAACACATGGAATTAAACCTGGCAAAAGCTCCCACAGTACCAAACCACTTGACAACCAGAACATTTCTTCAGATTATTGGTTTTGAAACATCCATCACATCTTGATTCCGATAAGGTATTATTCGGAGCAGAGATGTATGGCTCTTGACTTACAATCACTTCTCCTGAAATACAATAGGACTGAGATTAGTCAGACGAACAAAAGCACTTAGTCAAACGAAACCCTAAAAGAGAGATGATGATGAACCTGGACGAAAATCTCTGGTAGTGAACAGAGAGCGACCTTTCTGTGGGAGATTCGAAACGCTTAAGCAACGATCTCGTAGAAACCTCTGCAAATCCGCCATTAGTGAAGAAGCTTCCATTGCTTTGACCAGAGGTTCCGAGAACAACGGTAACTTGAATTCAAGTCCTAATTCTGAAATTTTGCTACAAATTTGGGTCAATTTGGGTCAGCCTCACTTTTTAGCAGCGACGGCTCTTTTTTGTTTTTCTCTTTTAGGGACGGAAATTTGATTAGTTACATTTAGATCCCTTTTCTAATCGCTACAGTTTTTACACAATGAGATTTGTATTGATTGCATTCAGATCCTTTTGGTTGCATTTAGATCCATTTTCTTACTAATACAACTTATACACAATGAGTTTTTCAATTTCCGAGAACAGTAAAAAAAATAAAACCTTGTAGATTAAAGAGTTCAAAACTACATTTATTGAACAGAAAATGTTACAACAAAAGCGTAATCAAAGGAGTAATCCATAAAGGTTACACATATTTACAACCCCCAATGAATAATGTTAGCTGCCATTATATTTTGAAAAAACACTGAAACTCAAATTGAAAGTATTTCTGAAGTTAGAACCAAGGATGCCATGTTGGATCCATCATACATAAGTTGCGAGGCGACAAGGCTGCCTCCACCAACTCGTTCACTCCTCTTTGTACAGACTGTGGCGGCTCAACGCTGTTCTCATCCTACAAAACAAACCCCACCAAAATGTTTCATATTATATGAAGATGATAAGTGATGATAATACTGATGATGATGATGTATGTATGTATGTACCTCTTCAGAAAAGTACTGTGGGGCAATTCCTCTGATCCTGCCAATGACATCTTCCACATTGGAGTTAACTTTGTGCTTCAGCTCGGCTGAGTTCAAAGTAGCAATTCCTCCAACAGGAGGAATCGGCACACCAAGAGGTCTTCTTCCGAACCAAGACAGCAATTCATCTCGGAAGAACATAGCAAGTTGATACCGTAGATGTTCGTTTTGCTGCAAGACAATAGAAAAACAGAGATCAAGCAATGGCTTATTGTATCCATTAGTTTTTGAAATATTTCTTTGAATGATTGCGTTGTACCTTGGAGGAGATTACTGCTTGAGCTGCTGAACACATAGATGACATGAGAAGACCTTCGACTCCAAATTGAGAGAAGAATGCTTGCATGTTCCTTGTGAGGCGGAAAGGCACAGGTTCGTTAAACTCGATCATCCCGTTGGCGTCGTAAGCAGGGTGAAAATCTGTCTGGAACATTTTTCCGGTGTTTTTTGCAAACAAGACCTTGTTCGGGGACCTCCCACCGATCTGTAGCATGAATGACATGAAACTGGAGACAGCTAGCTGGACCGCAAATTGCTTCTTGAAAGCCCACATATGGCTTCCACTCATCAACGTCTTGTACATGTACTGAGAGAATATACTATCATTGACCAAAGTTTTTGTGATGTCAACATAAGCTTGCAGACGAAGATCTCCTATTGCCTCTGCAGAGATTTGTCCTGATATAGCTTGATTGAGTTGCTCCTTGAAGTGGGTAATTGGTAGATCTGCTTCTCGGTCGTTTCGTGCACAGTGATTCTCATACACCTCAAGGAAAGTGTTGTACATGAGATCATCCTCTACCATCCGGACCTGATACCAAATATGTTAATTAAAAAAACCATACTGAGAGAGAAAGAGACAGATAATTCCTGAATGTGTTAAGATTTGAGTAAACCTTGTGAAATGCCACACATAATTAACTATCCAATGAAACATCAAATCCAAATTCAAGGTATAAAAATCACCTGAGACCAGACAGGAATGATGATTGGAGTGTGAATTCCAATGTGTCGTTTTCTTGATTCCTTGTGCTTATCAAACATTTGGTTCATCACACGGAAAAGTTGCAAGATGCGTTCGTCGCTTCTGGCATTAGGCGTTAATGATGTCTGGACTATGAAGTGCTTTTGCGAGCCATCTGAGCCAATAAGAGTCAACCGCCTGAAGCTACTTCCATGCCTTCGAACAATAGGTACATCTGCTCCAACCCTATCCAACTTTACTGTATGATCAGGTGCTACTTCCTGGATAGTTGAACATATGATTATTTTCAGAATCAGATCAGAGGGAAAAAAAAGGTTCAATTTGAAGACTAAATTAAGTGCAAGGGAAAAGTAGTCTAAATTACTAAAGTTCCAGACTTTATTCTACCTGGTCAGTAAAGTACTGCCCTGGTATCTCCACATCAACAACATTGAAGTCACGCAATACCCTGCTCTCATCTTCCAATCTTAACACAGCCGGAAACCTGTCTTCCACATTGCTCTGAAGAATATTTTTCCACTTTTTCAGTCGTGACGTCAGCTCAGCTAGTGTGACCGGGAATGTAGTTGTACTTTCTGGATCAAGGTGACGCTCAAAATCCTGTTTGTACTCTTTCACAAATTCGACATGCTTGGTCACAGCATCTGCCGAGAAACAAGCTCTGCAGACACCCGAAAGTTCTTTCTTGAGTGGTTGGGGAACCTCAGCAGTGGTGGCAGTTGGATACTTGTAACAACGATGCAAAAGAGCATTCACAACGGCCAGTAGTCTTTCTTCCGGTAATGTAACAAATCTCGAACCTATTTCGGTGAGAAGAACCTGAAAAGGAAGATTACTTGCTTAAGATCACACAACCAAAGATGCAGGAAACTGCACGGTTGAGTCAGAATCTAAATCGAATCTATTCCCTTTTCCCGTTAGTGGTTGTATATTTCTTCATCAGTCAGGATTTATCTTTACTAAGAAAATTATATAATTAATGAATATGGTTGATATATACAAAAAAAAGTATCACCTCGAGTTCACTGGCTAAGTTGTTATGTTTACCCCTAAGAGCTTCCATAATATCCTTGGCAGCGTCAAAAGCACCCGCAGCAGAGATCGCCAAGGATGCACCATTCCGTCTCGCTGTGTTTTCACTGTTGTCATTGCTTTGATGCATAGGTTGATCATTCCCAGCATGAACGTTATTGTCCGCAGTGGAGCGTTCACTTTCTTGCCCATGTGGGTTACCACTGTCATGTGTTCCACTGGTCCCACTTATTTGAGCGCCTTGATGGATTTGAGTTTCCGATGGTAAATTGCTTCCACCATGTCCCACACTTGCAGCAGAGGCATTTTGCTGCATTCTTTGCGCCAAAACCAATCTGCCAAGTTCAGATTTATTTACTGCATCACGTCGTTCCAGCAAGTATGTACGCAACCAGTAATAGAGAGCCTGAAACGGAAAATCGCCACATACTCAGATAAAATAATCAAAATGCACAACTTAGTCATAAACGCTAAAGATAAACTACCTGTGGGAAAACTGCAGCAACTTTCAATAAAACTAATTTGCAATGGGGTGCTTCTGATCTTTGTAGGGAAAGTAACAGCTGCGGGATCCAAGAAAGCCACACCCAGTGAGGAACTTGGTCTAAGTGTTTATCAAACACCCTGCCAACAGGCTCATTCGCTGTATCGAAGCTAAGAAGATAAAGAACACGAGCTATATGACTTCTGGAATTGGAAACTCCAAATCTTATACCCTGAAGAAAGCAACTAACAGCATATTCAAGCCAGATTTCTTCTTGTGTTTCTTGGTATGCCTACAAAAGCGAGTAAAATATAAATACGAAGAATAGTAAATATTGGGGAATGTTAGGAGCCATATAAGAAACACATTCATAAGAAATACCATGTCACAATAGTTTCCCCAGCTTATCCATCCTTTGGGTAAATTCTTGAACAAGGTGATCGCATTGGAATACGCGATATTAGCACTTTCGGTGTCATTCAATAGTAAATGAAAATCCCCCTTCAGACGAAATATCTCTGCTTTGATCTTATCTGGAAAATACTCCAAATTTGTGCTATTGATCAGATTAAGACCACTAGAACGCTCTCCCTTCATTTCCAGATAAGCTTTTGCCTGCTCTCTAATTTTAACAAAAGCTTCCTGCACTCAAACCCAAAAACAGAACATGAGACACCTTATAAATAACACTATTTCAAGCTCAAAAAGCAAAAGAAGCAAGATAAAAGAAACCAACTATTAAACAAACTTGATGGAATATAATACCAAAAACAGAGGAATAAAAAAGAAAAACAAGGATGCAGCTCTTGTATAGAATGCTACAATTAATAATACCCCAGCCTAAATTCGGGAAAAGATTGAAGATTTTGGAGAAATGAACCTGAACTTCCATTGTTGAGTGTCCATACATTTTTTCAAGAATCTGAACACAAACATCATAAAGCCCTTGTTTCCGAGCTATCCTGGCGAGCTTATTGACGTTCCATGCTTTGTCACGGAAACCAAGGTGATGAAGTGGAGAATTTGAAGTGGCTAAGTCCTTAAATGCATCAATAACAACATTATACATTTCATTCCTCCATTGTAGCATATCGTACCAGACTGTCATATTGTCCCATTCATTTGGAGTCCTCAGCCTCCATGTCTCAAGAATATCCTTCAGATCTGCATAACGATTACCAGGTCCACCAACCACAGCACTTCCTGAAACTTTGTTCCCATTTGCGATGTCAACATGAATTCTAGCAGACTCTTGAACCTCAACTAGTTGTTGGAATTGCTGCAGTAGAGGCACTCTAGCATGAACAGACATTTCAGGCAACTGCCACCACTGTTCTAAGGCAAGATCGACGCCTTTCCCCACTGTGTTTTCAGCATCTCCAACACCATTTGAATTTCTATCATGAAGGGCAAAATAAGACTGAACCAAGCGAAGCTTTGGAGTCTCTTCCACTTGTGCCTTTGGTATTACGTGATCCTTCAAATATGCCCAATCGGGCAATTTCCAAAGACTATCAAGCAGTATTTCATAATTCTCAATGCTTTTTCCAAAATCTACCAAGGCATCCCATTGACTAAGCTGACTGGCACATTGGATCCACTGCTCCTCCCATAGACACATTTCAGCCTTAGGGACTGTGTTATTATATGTGCCTTGGGTTGCCTTAACCATTGCCTGGTAAAAGAGGCTCTGAGAACGCTGCCAAAAACCATGCTGAACTAATGAAAGTCCAGCTCTTGTTTCAGCAGTGATGGACCTCTTCTTCCACAACCCAAATCTCATATCTTCTTCATTTAACAAACGATAAAGCTCAGCAAGAGACTCTGCACATTTTGAGTCATTCATGAACAACATTACATGGCTCTCTAGCAACGCCAATGCAAGATGCCACGCATTGTACGTTTTTCCAATATATTTGATGAGCTCACTAGGCATCCTAGGTTGAGGGTGGCTCAACTGAAGCCCTTCCAGAAGTGCTTGAACAACATTTGGCCGGTGTCCTTGCTGCTTCTTATGGTAGTCCTTCGACAGTAGAGAAATCATAGGTTTAGCCAACGCTACCTGTTCTTCCTTGAGCAGGGTTACCCATACAATTGGAAATACCAAAACCCACAGATGATATGCAACATTGGCATCCGTGTGAGCCAGCTCCCTTAAAGGGATGACAACATCAGCCACCTATAGTGAAAATTTTATAAAGTTATAAACATAAGGATATAAATAACGTATTATTCAAATAATCCCAAATCGATCAGGTTGATAAATACGCTTAGCGACTTATGATAACTAAGTAAACATTTATGATCAGGAATAACAAAGAGAAAGCACCCCAATAACACTAAGGAAGTTTTAAATGATTCGCAATCACCTGAAGTTTACTTGTCGTGCTCAGAAATTGTGCATGCTTCATCACAATGCTGTCAAACATCGAAGTAATTTCTTCGGGACCCTCTAAGCTAGCAGGAGCTTGGTGTTGCATTCCAGGATTTTCTGAAGGCAAAAGTGGTAGTACCCTTGCGGAATTTGGTGCCAGGCTAATTGGCTTGTCCTCAACTAAGATAGCTAGAAGGAGATCAAGACCTTGTTTGAGCCAAAAAACATCACTTAAAGCTTCCCAATCCTGGATTTGAATAATGTACTGCAACCGCGCAAACAGAGTTTTTCCAAGAGACTCGTGATATAACAAGAAGAACTTCCTTCTCATCTCAGGATCACTTGCCCGTAAACCAAGCATGAAATGTCTTTCGACTTTCAGAGAGACCTCTTGCCGTAAGCCCAGAGGATACCTATTCATTAAACAGATGAAATTAATATTATCTTTCTCCTAAAAGCAACAATGTGACTCAAGGAAAGAAAAAGATTAGGAAAAAAAAAAACATACTTTGTTGAATCGGCACAAAGTCCATATAAAAGCTGAAGATACTTCTGATCCCACTCTTCCAAAGCATCAGATGAGAAGTGTTGCTTATCAATATATGAAAGCTTATTGAGAAAAGCAACTACATCCTTTTGGGTAAGAAAAGAACCAGACAAACCAGATGCGCCTGTTTTGCTTAAATCATCCTCAACCCACCTTTTTATCATGTCTAGTATGCAGAGAAGCACACTAGAATCAGTACCCTTTTCGGAAAGCAGGGTGTTCAAAGTTTGAGTAACAGATCTTTTGCAATCTGCTATAAGCATGACTGTTTCATCAATAAGTTCTAAGACCAACTTTATATTACAAATGACTGCTCCAACATCAGCAGTTTGGCGAGTAGAAGTTACTGCAGAATCTGAATCTGTTCGCTGGCCCTGGAAATGGAAAGAAAAAGGTCCAGGGTAAGCCATGAATGGGGAATTACTAGGTTATATCTAGTCACAATCCATTAGTCAGACGGTAAAAAAAGGTAAATTACAGGAAAAGGGATCGAAATGATATCTTAGTGGTGACAGTATATATGAAAATACCGGACAGAGGTCAGCTAATAACATAAATCCAAAGAGCTCAAGTAGCAAATAACAAGGTGATGTAAGAAAGGAACTGATCTAAATCCTAAGATATTACAAGACATTAACGAAATTCATTAGTGCAAAGCTGAAAAGATACATTGGAGATTCCAATACTCACTAACGTGGAAAATGCCAAAATAAATTAATTCCCCTTTAAAGTTCCCATACAAAAGAAAGCAAGCACTATTGTCTGCAAAAAAAAAATGAGTTTTAAGTAAGAATAACGTACTTGTCTAGGATGAGAACCCACAGCTGATCCCAGGTCCCGCGCAAGGCGCTGAAGGATACGCACCAACACATATGAATCAACGAAGTTTTTATGTACCTTGGCCAAGGTTTTGATGACAAGAAGTACAAAGCTAATTGAACCAAAAGCGTTATCATCTCCTGAAGCTTGTGGAGCAGTAACAGCATTCACATGTTTGTTTATCAACTCATTGACTTTTTGGTACAATAGCTTTATGTCGGGAGGTGTATTAGCCGCATCCAGTGGGAATGCAGTGAAGACCATCTTCAACAAGGAGCACAACGATTTACCAGCATCGAGCATCTTGTGTTTGAAACACGGTTCAAGAATCTTGTGATGAAACAAACAGTCAATCTTGTAAGTTAGCAGGAAAACAAAATTATTTTGTTTCAAATATTTGAATATAGCTTATTGCAGCAAGTATACCTGCGAAATCTGGCTGATGTTGTTCCTAATGAAAAGATGTGGCTGCTTCTCCAGAACTTTGTTCATGACATCCAATCCTTGAGCAAGTGCTGTTGACGGATCTGACTGAGACGGCGGCATGCTGTTCAGCAGTTTTTCTAAATAGTTGAACTTGACGTTAGCATTGGGCCAAACCTCCAAAGCTTGTGAAAGCAAATCTAATGCTTGTTTGTACATAGTGTTTGTTTCCCTGTCCTTAGGCTCAATTACCAATGCAACCTGTTAAAGAAAGTAAAATATTTCAAAAACAGAGAAATGAGCTAAGGTCATTTCTGCTAAATACAACTAGACTAATAGATGGATTTGTAATAGCTAGAGCAATGGCAAGCCCATCAGCTCTAAGACATGAGGTGACATGGTTGAGAGAATTGGAAAACAAACTAAAGTAAAATAAATACTTAATGGTTGAAGGTAAAGCCTTACTCTTATGAGAAAATTAATGATCATTTCTTCCATGGCAGCATTTGGTTTGAATTCCTCGTCAGGCTGGGAAGCAGATCCAGGAGTTTCTACATTGGGGATTGATGATGGACCCCCAGGTGACATTACACAGATTGATTGGAGACCAGGTTCAATTTTAACTCTTTTACTTGGATCTTCAGATGTGGCAGATCCATCTGTTGAACGCTTAGGATCAGCACCAGATGAAGTATGCAATTCATCAGCAATCTGACTGGTTCCATCATTATCAGTCACCATCTTTATTTCATTCTGTCTTTGCCTTTCCCAGCTAACAACCAATCCAGCAAGTTCAATTGCGAGCCTCCTATTTTCTGCAGTGGTATTATATGGCAAACCTAGACGACTTAAAGAATTCACCATCTGAGGGACAAATTGTGCTCTACAGCTGTAAAAGAGATCTGAATGCCGAACAACAAGTAGGAAGATGTGGATCAAATTTGGAATTGAATGACCTTCCTCCACCAAAATCTTTTTGGTGTATCTTATCCAAATTGGCATGCGTGAATCTCCAAGAGGTAGCCTTTTAGGCAAAGCTGGCATTAGAATATCCAAGGCTTGCTTAACTAGCATCTTGTTCTCCGGCTGGCATGTCCTAAGAAGTGCAACAAAAACCTACATCCAATTGGCAAATTACATTTGTGTCACATAAAAATTTAGATGTTGTTGCTTTGTAGGGATATGCTACTCTTCCGATTCAGGGAGGAATATCACCATAGACAAAACTATCCAAATGCATGTCACAGTACCATGATGTCTAACAAACATGCGGTTAGAGATATACATGTATTATTAAGTAGCTTGTCTATCAATAATTGCATTGTAAATGACTTCCGCTTAAGCTAATAGTTGACACTTGACCGTCTTAGTCATATACAAATGTTAAACATTATGACTACAGGGTTTTTACCAATGGAAAGATGATATTAATATGAAATGAGCTGAAATCAATTAGTTCAACGAAATTCTTTTTTCTCACTTTTCAAGAAAATCAAAAACATCACTGACATATAAATTTTAGCGGTACCTGAAGAATGATTTTCTCAGGAGCCTGGTAAGCATCCAAGAAGTGACAAACATTAACAAATGCCCACTGTTTACTGGCACTATCTTCCCGTTTGAGATGATTCCATCCAAACTTAATGAGCTCTTTTCTATGATGAACCAAGTCACTCTGAAGATATTTTAGAAGCAAGGTTGCTAATTGCAAAAGTTCGATCCTCAAAGGTTCATCATATTCAGCCGAAACCTACAACAATCAAGCAGAGATTTACCAATAAAACTATAATAAAATCCAAATAATTCTGAACAAGCGGATAAAAAATAACACAACTCTAAAGGGTTTACCCCGAAAATCCTATACAGATACAATCATAACCAGCATGAAAATCATAGAGAATTCTTCCCCAATATTTTCTTGGTATTTTCCTAGAAAATAACATTTTTGGGGGAGAAAAGGACCCTACCTCTTCGGGTGGATCAAGAAGCCTCTCAACAATGGTTTTGACTATATCAGGGTCAATAACCTCCCAAGTTTGGCCGTTTTGGAACGCATGGGCAAGCATGGGAAGAATAAGCATTTGCATTGCCTGAACTAAATGATCATGGCCGAGTTGTTTGGAATGGAAAAGGTTAAGAAAATGCAGGAGAAGTGCTCTTTTCATGTTGGGCGGATATCCTTCTGCAACCTGATTAATAGATCCCAGTTATTATACTAGAGCTGAATAGTCTGAAAATTAAAATGGAGTGGGAAAGAAATTATGACTAAAATTTAAAATCTCAGATACCTCAATAATGTAGAATTCCTTCAAAAAGGTGTAGTCAATGCGGCTATGGTACAAGAAAATGGAAAGAATGTCGAAGAGAACATTGACTTCAGATTTTTCATGCCGTAGGTAATTCAAGAAGCATTTGACAAGCCATTTGCTCTCTTTCACCTGTGAATTTGAGAACGCAAAAGACTTCAGATTCCAACTTTTCACATACTTTACATAACTGAAAAGAAAGACTATTCAGATCTTCAAATCTCTCAGATATGTTCACTACATTCAGACTCAGAAATCATGATTAAAAAGAAATCAAAATTTTACTTCAATTTCAGAATACTGTTAGCTCAAGGAAGAAATAAGAGATACATTCCACAGTGAAGCCAAAATTTGTAAGCACCAGCATATAGCTACAAATCAGCAATCATACACTTCATGATGCTGTAATGGTTTCTAATCTCAGACATCAGTTTTAACTTTTCATAACTGCTTATTTCCAGGATCCCTAACAGACTACACAGCTTCAGCATGAAACATCAGCATTCATTAGTCTTCATAATGCTGTAGTGGTTTCTAATCTCAGATATCAGTTTCAACTTTTCATACCTGGCTATTTCCGGTAACCCTAACACACGACAAAGCTTCCGCATGAAACATCAGCAATCATTACACTTTCAAATGCTGTAATGGTTTAATCTCAGACATCAATTTCAACTTTTTTATACCTGGCTATTTCCAGGAACCCTACCAAACTACACTACGCAAAACCAAAAATTTACAAGTGGTCGAGATAGAAGATACTACCTGAACTAAATTCAGCTCTTGCTCATTCTGCAAACGAGATATCCTCGCCGGGGATTTCCAAATGAGAACCAAGGTATCAAAAACAATGTGATTACTCTGCAACCAGCTAGGTATCAGTTTCACCATTGTTTTGATGAGATAGAGCCCCTGAAAATACGCATCCGATGATAGATTAGCCTTTGTTGATGCCACATTAGAACTCTCTGATTTAACAGATATATGATTTTCATCTCCAGTTGATGTAGCTGGAGGAGTTGAAGCTGTCGTGCTTGATGTAGGATCAGGTTTTGGCAAAATTTCAGGAAAGGCAAAAGAAAGTATCTTCTGTGGAGATTTTGCTAGTTCTTCTCTTAACGGTTGGCCAGCATCTGATCGGATTATATACATAAACCTGAGTTTTATTTTAAGGAAAAAGGAGGTACAGTTAGCATATTTATACGAAGCTACCCCAAGCTTACACTAAACCTATAACAAGATGTTGTGAACGAAAACTTATCAAGAGGCATTGTCCTCACCTTCGGAAATATTTTGGTTCACTTAATCTAGCAAGAAAATAATCAACAGCGAGGGCTGCATATCGATTCAAAAATTTGGTAAGCGGGAGACGGTATGGGCTATTAATCTCACTGTACACTTGCCCAGGAGGAAGAGCTGCTTCTAAGTCAATGGTCAAGGTTACAAGTTCATCTAGAAATTTTGATGCAGCATGTGGAAGTAAGTGGAATAGCTCGATAATAGCTGCCATGGAAACAAAAGAAGAATTGTGCTCAAATGAATAATCATATGAGTATGACCAGACACTGAATAATATATTTTCAAAAACCAAATTACCAGCTGCTATTTTGGGCTCTTCTCCAGCTTTCCATGATTTCTGGGACTGGGCAAGTTTCTCCGGCTCTAACCATTTTTTAAGGTGCTCCAGCAACTTTCCTCCTAATGTAACATTAAACCAATTTGACAAGAGTTCAAGAAGGCGTGCCAGACCTTGCAGTAAAGGCATACTGAGATTTTTTGTGTGTGCCAGATTAACTAGTATTGGCCTGAGGCTACTCTGAAGAAGTTCCTTGGGCATTCGTTGTTGATTGATAACCTAAATCAGAAAATAGAGTTTTAAACAAAGTAAATAAATTTATATAAGATGAAAAATCTATGTAGATAGATATCAAGAAATAGACTCCTATGATAACTCTCTTGAGCAAGCTCCTCATATTCAACGAGAGAACTATTGCATGCTGCTTGTTAAATACCAGGGTTGCACTTATCAATTACCCCCCAGAAAAAAAAACTTAGTAAGAGTAGGAATATCTATTACTTCACCAAATATCCCATAAATATCCAAATTAAATGTGCATGCAAGAATCCTGAATAAGATAAAAGAAAACTACGAACCTGTCTTAAACCCTCCTTAGCAACCGCCACGATTTCTGGTGCTCTACATGTTAGAGACTTGAAAAACATGGAAATTATCTTGGCTCGTAGTTCATTGTGAGTTTGCGTTCGGAAATCAGTCCATGCCATAGTTGTGCACAGAAGCTCAATACAAGCTGTTCGAAGTCTGTTCAATGATGTAAGCACTTTAGGATTCATCAACTTCACAGCCCAAACTGTTTCATCAGCCTCAGCAATTTGTAATGCTTCTTGCAGAAAATTAACCAACTCTGGAGTCACTTTTAGAAGGGGGGGCCTCAGTGCCAAGCAAAAATTCAGAGCTGCAACTGTTCCAACCTGTAGGTAAACATAATAAGGTAAAAATTAAAGACGAAGAGGAAGACAAGGCTGGAATCAATACATAAAATAAAAATAGCAGTGTGAGGCACCTGTTGATCAACTGTCTTCGATCGAAGTGGACGCATTATAAGTGGCTGCAGCAACTGTTGATACAAAGGCTCAAGCAACTCAGTCACCTCACTTCCAGTTCGGCTAGCCAAAAGTGCAAGGCAGTTCTGTACATTTTTCCTCACGGGGATGGATGCGTTAGGATTGAATAACTCTGTAGCAAGATATTCTACAACATCTTGAAAGCTTTTTCTACGTGCTTCACTATTTGCTTCGTCAACATTATTAACCACCCGTAGAATCTGCATAAGAACCTGACTTGTCTCTTCTTGCTCTTTGCTAGCATAAACAGGAAGCCTCTTTAAAACATAAACCAGACCACGTACAATCTTCACTTGGAAATGACATAATGTTTCAACATTAACTTTCCCCACCAATGCACCTAACCCCATAACCCCTCCCATTTGCGCTTGCCATGTGCTCCCATAACAGCCATGCAAAAGCCGAGGCAAAAGTTGTTCAAACACTGGTATTCGCACACTTGGATGGGGTGAATATACTGGATTTGTAGAAGGGCTCGAGACAATCATAGAGGCGTTGTGACCACCCCTAGCCATCAGCACATCAGCATGTTTGACACGAGCAAGGAACAAAAGTGTTTCAGCAAACATATTTAACGCATTCAGAGCAGCTTTGGCATGGAGCCTGTTTTCATCTGCGAGCACATCGACCAGTGCATCTAAAAATATCAAAGGATCTAACTGCTTTAAATTAGATGATCGATTACTCTTGGGCCTAGAACTTGCCGAAATCACAGATTCGCCAAGTGAACTAGTTGATGCACTTGAGGAGGTATAATCAACATGCAAAATAATCGCAAAATGCCGGCAGACGTTTTCAACAAAGTCATCATCCGTGTCACTGAGATCTGGATCAGAGCTGGCAGCAAGTATAGTGATCAACAGTGTCTTGAAGATTGACTTTTCAGCCATTAACTGAGTCTTTGTTTTCACTCCTAAGTCAGCCTGCGACAGCAAGAAGACAGCACACTTAATAGAATGAATCATTCTTCAGCATATTAAACCAAGTGAAACAGGTAGGAAAAAAATAGTTCAGCTAGATGAGGCAACTAGAATACAAGATCAATTTTCTATTTAAAAACTGAATGGCAGTAAAACGAGTATTGCAAAATTATAATAATGCCCCAAATCAACTGAGTGTCAATCAAGAAACCTTTCTCTAATAACTGTGTCCAACATCAAGTAATTTCAAGATCCTAGCCGATAATGCATTATAAATAAATGACATTGATACACCTAGAATGTGCCAAAATTCAACCAATAGATGAAGAAGGTAACCCAGTCACTGAGATAACCTCTGCCATGTAGAAAGAACACTTGAAATTTGACCAGTCAAGTACAATATGAGATTGATATTAAAAAAATGAGATATACAACTAACCTTAATGTCCACTGCTTCACTCCTGTGCCAAGATGAATCAACAGAGGAACGTAACAAAGTTGATAATTGCCTGGGCGTTTGACCCATATCAGAGACACAGCCAGGCAAATTAAGCTGAGACAATAAGCATACACGGAGGAATTTTAGAGCTTGCTTTCTGTAGTAGATATCCATGCCTTGGTTTCTCTGAATAACTGCTGCAACAGCAAGATTAATAAATTTGTCTAATGGCACCAGAAAAGGTGTGGCCGGCTCAAATGTCAGAACCAAGCGAAGCCCATGCTCTGGATTATCTTTGCATTCAAGTGTAAGTGGCTCTTTCAGAAATCTGCGGTTACGACCACCCAACTTTCCAAGGATTTGTAAAGCTTTTTTACCCCAAGGATATGGCACAGGCCTCAAATGGGACCATAATGCTAAGATCACTTCAGACATCACATTTGCCATGCTAGGTTCCAAGAAATCAGGATTCAGACTATCAACCCAGAATTCAAGGGTGCGTAATCCCAAGCTCACAAGTTCATCGCTTCCCCTCAAACAGAATACAAGAGGCTTCATGAGACGGGGAAGGTATGGCAATAAGGAGCTTAAGCGTGCAGGAAGCGTCAAACAAAGCTCTAATAAAAGATCTTTCATGTCCTCCCCAGCTGGACCCTCGAGCATTGTGAGAAGAATATTAAGACAAGGTAGCAGCATGGGGATCAAATCTCTCAGAAGTAGCTCATACTTGCATCCAGCAAGACCTCTGAACACCGTGCGGAGCAATTGCATATAACCAAGAGGTTTTTCAACTTCCGTAGCATTCTTCATGCAGACTTCCATAATAACAGGCACATGGTGCTGTAATATTCTTTCAAAATCAGATGGTGTTTTGGTAACAGCCCCAAAGATGCATCTAAACAGATGCAAAACCAGTTTAGTCCCAGCTGAATCTGGATTCTTCAGAACATCAAGTTTGCTGCTTACTAGTAAATTAATCAAAACATCTGCAAATGGCTTGTAGACTTTGGGAGCTTGTAGAAGTGCTGCAAATATCTGAACCAGCTGGTTATTGTTAATCATGCTCTCAAAAAGCTCTGGCATGCATAAAGAGAACATGTCCATTAGATCTCGAGGTTCCATGATAGCAAGAATCTGGGAGAAAAGATTAAGCATTTCCTTCTCCTCATCCTTTTCTTTGAAGAGAGCTAAGCAGTGGACACCACTCCTCAAAACACCAGAGGCTTTCCACACCTGCTTAAAGCAGAGATTACTAGAAGTTTATCAACCATGCGCTTATTAATAACTAAAGTAAACAATCTCACAAGCGATACCTCATCTTCTCTCATTCCTTTAAAACCCTGCGGAGCAGATGATTGTGAAGCAAGAACTTGAGGGTTCATTCCCTGGGAAGCAAGAGAAACCTTCACAATTATTATGCTTCACAAGAAAAAACCATAGAACACTGATACAAGATACAACTGAACACAAACCTGAGGTCGAGGCAAATGGGCATGGGTTATACTCCATATTATTGTTTTCATTCCTGAACACAAATCAGAAAGAGAACAAATTATTGTCACCAAAGTATAGAATTATGATTAATGTAAGAAGATAAGTCAGCTAAGATTCAGTACCCATGACCAGTGTCTTGATCAGATTCTTACAATCATTCACTTCTTTGGAGTGTTCGACAGGAACCTGCAGATTCAAAACTGCCTGCAACCAAAGTGGTCTAGCAATTACTAAAACCTTCTAGATAATCCATTTGTTGATCCAAGGAAAAATATCAGAAATTATCAATAAGACCACATAATGCTTAATAAAGAGACAAAAAGCCTGGCACAAAATTTATCAATCCAACTTGAAATTATAAGTACTGCCTATACTCCAACTTGTAGCGGAAGTTGACAATCCGCGTAATAAAATATGAGAGTCTTAAATCAGCAATTGAGTTTGAATATAAACATGTGCAAGACGATCTCACGTTGGATAATTTGGGTTACACACTCAAACAAAAAAGGTCATCATTGATAAGGGATGACACAAATTACCTGGACAGGAAGTTCAAGTTTCGACCTCAAAGTGACCCGATCCTTTCCCACCTCACCCTCCTCCAAAAGCTATGAATTGCAAAGCAAGAATATGTAAACACCCAATAGTTTAATGGAGGGTAGAAAAGAAATAGCTAAAGGTTCAAATTTCTTTTTGTTAACCTCTTGACACCTATTTTAAAGGTAACATAAAAATATAAGTAATGACATATCAAGCAAGAATACTTTTTACAGCTATTTTCGAAGACCATCTGGCAAAATCAAAGAAAACACAAGAAGGCATATGCATCTTGCAATACTGCCCCTGAAGATCAATTGATCAACTCAATAATAAATACACATATTTCCTCGTCCCAAACACTAAAAGGGATTAAAAAAAACAAAGCATTATCACATGGTTTTGAAACTTAAAAAACAATCACTCATCAGTATACAGTAGAAAACCAAGCCAGGACTGGTTGAATTCCTGAGCACAACATTTGCTTTTGAAAAGCAACCAGCATTACCTGAGGAATAGTACGCTTGAAAGTGCTGAATTTCCCCACAAATGCATCTAGGATACGTCCCTATATACGAGCGTTGCATGAGTTAAGTTAATGGATAGAGAAGCCAACCAAATCTAAAATGAGCTCTCCTGTGAAATTTTACCAGTAAAATCCGTGCTTCATCCATTGACTGCTGATCAACACCTTTTTCAAATATTGGTTCTACCTGTATCAAATAAAGGTTTTTAAGTATTAATTGAAGCTTGATTCAGATTAGTAAATAAACTAGTACACATAGTTTACTTAATTTATAAGTTAAACAAGACTAGCACAGTGGGTAATATATAATTACCAGATTTAGCATCAGACGGGCACATGTTGTATGGATGCTAAGAGAGAGGGTAGAGTCGTGCATGTTTCTTGAAAATAGGTAGATAATCCGTGATAACTGCGACATTGTTTATAGTCAATCAGAGGAATGTAAAGGAAAGCACACTCACTAAGAACAACAACAAACAAATGTTGTAAAAGGAAAGCCGGGGTGCAAAGAAAATTGATGAATATGTTACGAGTCCTAAGATTTTGCATACAGAGCAATAACTGCGTACTGTAATGAATTAATTTCACTTATAATGGAATCCAGGCTCACGATCAATGATTAACAGAATTTAAAGCTCTTCATCAGTAAGAACCTGAGCAAGAGAAAGATCTCCGCGAACATGGTGAACGATCTCCGCAAGTAGGCTGTAAGCCAAAGGCCTCAACGACTCAAAACATGCTCGTCCAGTTCCAACTAGAACCCTAACACAGAGGACAAAATGACAAAAAAGGAATACCAGAAAAAAGTCATTATTTCTTTAAAGATACTTCTGGTTGATAGATTATATGCAAAGAAAAGCTCTGCTCTATTCGACAAAACAACTCCGGAAAAATATAAAACTTTACGAATTTCAGATGTGGCTTCATAAGCCTCATACCTCTCATCTAAAAGAGTGTCAATAAGAGGAAATAAGCCTCTCTTGAAATCCGTCCCAAGCACATGCTTTAATGAGACTAGGAGTTCCTGCATTTCGAGTAATGATAGATTAATCTTTCGCTGGAATCCATTGATTATGTCAACAGCGAAAACATACCAAAGAAAAGGAAAAAAGGATTTGCACACCTTTCTGATAGATGCAGAATCTGAACAAGTCACAAGCAAATTTACAATGCTTTTGCATATGCTTTCTTCATGCGGTCGGATATATTCAGCGCAACTTTTTAATAAATATGTCAAAAAAGAAACCGTCTGCAAATAAACCGAAAACAAATGTCAATATACCATATCATGCCCCAGTTACAAACAGCAATAACTCAGATGAAGCCTTGATATAATCATATTTCCAAAATCGTAGAAAGCTTGGATTTCCTTCACTATAGAGAAAAGCTGTCTCACCTTAACCTGTGCACCTTTCAACTCTATGAACTGAGGCTTCAAATGTGAAGGGACATTCTCAGGTCCAGGGACAGATATAGCAGCAACCATCAGGGGAAGCAAATGAGGAATGTTGGTCTGAACAAGTCGGCTATACAGCTGGAAAAGGAACATAACAACAAGAGGGCTCTCTGTGATTATCTTGAATGACCGAGTACTAGGGTTAAGCTGCCCATTCCCGATAGGTGCGGTAGGGGTAAGTGACTGATCAGAAGACGTAGGCGTCTCCATAGGCTTCACCTCTTCCATTTTAACATTATCAAAGAAATGGCTTACAGTGAATCTGAAAATCTGATAGATCTTGCATACAAAGTCTAAAAATGGTTGAACCTCGTTCTCAAGCGTCGGCCTAAAGTTCCTAAGAAGATCAAAGATTATACGAATGCAAATCAACCCGTTTTCTTCATTGTCTGTGGTGAGAACCTGCATTGCAACCTTCAAGAGGTCTTGAACAAAAGGACGAAGAACTTCACTGTGGGGAAGACGATTGAGAATCTCAACCACAATGTTCCGCAGTTTGTGCTCAGGATTATCAATAAATTGTGGTTTTGTAATCTGTAGAAGAATAACTGAAAATGCTGGGAAGTAGCATTTTAAAAAATTCAAGTACTCAGCTGTATGTGCTATCTCTAGACTGTCCCTGACCTCCACCACCATTTCAAGCCTTGTTTGAATAGCTACACAAAACAATTCGCTTAGAGTTTAGTATAAAAAATAAACAAAAACTGAATCGAAAATTATACAGGAATCATGAAATTTGCAGGATATTTCAAATTCAAAATCAAAGGAAAATGATTAAATTTATATAGAGATGAGGAGAACAAAGAGAGAATTACGTAGGTCAGGATCCACGAGACGACGGGAGTGTTGCTCGAAATTCTGAATTGGACTCATGTTGAACAAAGAAATGAACAACACAAGCCAAATTATTTAAAACGGAGGAGCTCCGGCGCGACGATCTCTCAACGCAACCGTACACGTGTCAGACTAGGTCAAAAACAAGCGGGATTAGCGAGGGTTTTACTTACAGAAGCAGCTGAATTTAACAATAATTCTGGAGATTTCCGAGAATCATTTGAGAAAAGACCTACGAATTCGAGGAGAAGAGCTACAGAGGATGATGATTCTCTAAACAATTTTCCCTCTCATTTTTTTTTTGTTGGGGTTCTCTGTGACTCCTTTGAAAATAATAAGTGAGTCTGTGAATTCCGACAGGATTCATAAGATCGCCGACTTGTAAACGCCCAGATTTTTGTTTCCTTAATGGGCCTAAGTTAAGTCCATTTTATTTTTGAGAGGCCCTGTTTTTTTTTTTTCTGGTAAAGAAAGGAGAGGTGTTGTTATCAGGATTGTCACATTTTAGAGCTAAACGAATCATTTTAATTTACAATTATTAACCAAAATTCAAGTGTAGTGAACGCCAAGAATCTAACAGCTTCTACATTACTATATTTAAAACGCAGTTAGTATTCAATAATTGTGTGTTTTATGGAAGGTACGTATATATAATTAAGGAGAGTAATGGAGAGAAAAAAGTGTTGGAGAAGCGGTGAGGCGGAGATAGAGACGAGAGCAGCGTTTGGATCGGTGAAAGAAGCGGTGGCCTTGTTCGGAGAGAAAATTTTAGCCGGAGAGATCTATGGAACTAGGCTTAAAGAGGTAATAATGTTCAATCTTATTATAAAGAAGATTGCTAAGAAACGTATATATTTTGGGGATTTATGTGCAACTTATGACGAAATGATGTATCTGATTATTTTTGTAACAGTTTTCTATTAACTAGATATGCAAACACACAAGAAAATGAAAAAAAAAAAACAATGTGTAGATTTAATATATATACAGTATAAGCTTTTCATAAGGAAAGATTACTCTAGAAATATGGAACCATAACTATGATATGCACACTCGTACACTTATAGAGAGATAATCATGCGATTATTTATTGATTATAGCTTCAAGATTCGATATGTAATAAACCATGTACGTGTGTATATATGTAACACATCCATAATTTGATTGTCATTTTATATATGAATAAATCATACATTCACTCACGTATAGTTTTTGCTTTTTACATCACGTGTATTTGGCGGTCTTAGATACGGAGGAAGGAAACAAATCCAACCCCGAGTCCACAATCGGGACTACGATCTCTAACACTCGAGCTCGAGCAGACAAAACAAACTCTTACAAGATCCCTACAACTAAACAACATCCTCTCCAACCAAATCAAAACCCTAACAAAAGAACTCGAACATGGGAGGAAAGAGATACAACAACTCGAGAGGATGAGATCGTGTCGTTTAGACAATCCAGAGATTGAGGAACTCAAGTTCGCGGAACAAGACGCTGAGCAAACGAGGTCTAAAGATGTTGAACAAGACGTTGTAACAACGGAGGAGTTGGAGAAGAGGAGACTCGTGACATTTGCGAGCTCTCCTTTGCTGACACGAGTGATGTCAACCGTCGAAGACGGAGAGGAGAGGAAGAAGAAAGATAAAGTTTTTGAGAGAAATTTTTCGGTCAAGAAGAAATTAAAGAAGGGTTTTGCTCCGTTCATCGGATGGTTTAGAGCAACCCGGGGAGGAGATTGATCTATGTCCAGTAATGTCAAAAGTATAAGGTGCCAAAAAAGAAAAAAAAATATAATACTAATAGAGTTTATGTCTCTTAGATATTGTAAAAGATTTAGCTTATATTTGGGAAGAAAGTTTTTATATAAAAAGGACTAAAAACAAGGTTGTTGTAAATACAAACTAGCATAACAAGATTCTATTATTAATTAAACCAACAAAATTATAGATTTAGAAAATTAACTTATACTAATTTAGAAAATATATCCATAGAATTTTAACATAATTAATACTATTAAAATAAACATAGAAAACAATGAACATTATTGGTGGAGAACTGTATATATAAACATATGTGTTGAGTTCTCTAGTCTTCAAATTCCTCAAGTTTTTCTTTTTTAAAGCATTCTTAGTTATATTCTTGAGGTGGTTAAATTTTTTAGGAAAATGGATCCGAATATGATAATAGAAAAACGCTATAAAAGACTCAGATTATATTTATGTATCAAAAGCAAAGATGGGGAAGATTTGTGATCCAAATTATGGATATGTTAATAGATAATCATATTTTATATGATCCTAATGCCCTATACCAAAACATATTAGAATTATTTTCATTTCTCTTTTATTACTGAATACATAACTTTTTTACTAGTATTTATAAGTCCTAAAGTAGATTATCAGTGTCAACTAAAAAAATTGAAGTCTCAACTCTCAAGCTACCCCATATGTTGCATTTTTTTTTCACATAAATGAAATAAATTATATATTTCGGCGAGTATATGTAAAATTATAAAAGACTTGGTTGGATCAAGTTTGGAAGAAAAAAAAGTATGTAATATAGAATTCAGACAACAAAAAATGGCAAATGGACCAAACTGATCCAAACAAGTCTTTTAGAAAAAAATTCACAAAAAAGGAATCACAGACCATGATGCTACACAAGCCTCACATCTTTACTTCTTATAGAAATAACGTACTTCGAATTCCCAAAAAGCATTTAAAGATCTTCTCGGATCCGCAGAAAAAAACTCATGTTTATATCCACTCGTATATATGTTCAAACATGTATACATCAGAAGAAACTCCTCAAGACACACATAACTACATATGTCAGTGTCTAAAACCATACGATCAAATATTTTTATACAAACAATTATTATGTACTATATATTAACTTGATTCATTCTCTCTCTCTCTTTCCTTCGGGTTCTAAATGAAGATGTACAATTTGGTCAACATCGATGATAGCTGTGCAATTGAGATTATGTTTGAAGAATTTAAAAGTCTATTCGATTTGAGATCTCCTTGATGTAGACTTTTTTTTTTCTTTTTCTTAAGGGTTAATTTATAGTCTACACTCTACATAAAGAGGTATTGATCACGTAAGCTTATACAAATAAAAACAAAATATCGATCAACAATGAAATTAGTAACTTAGAATTGGTATCTCGACCATTTGAATCCAAAATCAATATTTGTAACGAAAAAAAATAAAATAAAAAATCCTGAGTGAGTCTAGACATGAACTGCGGAAAGAGGTTTAATTGAATTGTGATATTCAGTCCAAAAAATACTATAAAGCTAAAGTACAATTTAACTGAAATGAGCTAGACCACATTTGCAGAATCCATTTTTTAGTCAGAAGATTTTATATGACTAATTAATCTAATTGGTACATAACGAATTATTGTTCTCTCTAAGAAAAGAATTTAGTCCGCAAACAAATTAGTTCGCTTTGTCCAAATAAACCGTGTAAATTTTAATTTCTTCGAGTATAAAAGTAGTCCACTGATTCAATCTTTAATTATAAGTTCACTAGTACTCTAGGCAAAATTACTTGTGTAACAAGAGAAGGAACTTACGCCGAGGTATTCCAGCAAAAAGAAAAGATGAATGAATACAAATAAAACTTTCAATGGAATAATAATTAGCATAGTTTACGATAAAGAAAGGGTTCAAACTACAAGACAGGAAATATAACTAATCTATCTATGAATTACTACTATAATACAGTTACAGTATATACTTTTAAAAAAAATTCTAAAATCTAAAGATCATTTATACAAGATCTATGGAAAACAAAAGCAACTAACCAGAATCATTGAATAACCTTTATCATTAAAAAAAACAACTAACGAAAATCAGTTTTCTTCCTCATGTCATTTGTTCACGCAGCTCGAAACTACCTCTTCACACATTCTTTTTTTTCTAACGAGAAATATGGGATTCTCATCCACGCGTTTTCACAGCGCGTGAGCCACCTTGACGTAACCTATGTAAACTGAAGAATAATCATGTATAAATTGTATCCAAAGATTAAAATGGAACCTTAATTAGTCTTCCTCCAAGCTTGATAAATGAATTCGACTGAAAAATTTTTGTGACCAATCAGTGGTCATTGATGACCATCATTAAAAAACAATTTGGAGTCGTATGCAACTATGCATAACAAACTTTTTGGAAAAACCAAGGGTATAAGAAATAGCTTAATGAAGCTAGAATTTGAGTCGTTCACTATAGTTTTTCATTAAGGTCGATCATTGTGGAGTTTTTAAACAATTTCTTGTATCAAGTTTAGTTAACAAGTCTTTGAACAATATGAGAGAACTGAAAGAGATCCAGGCGAACTTATTTGCCCATATATAGTTGAATAGTAGTGTCACCTATTTAAGTGTCCAAGACATGCAATATTCCTTTGATCGTGTAAAATCAGTTTGTGTCTTACGGTCACCTATCATGCATGATTATCTATCGATAGCTTGGATATATACAAGTTGATTGCATAACATGAAAATGCTTTTTATCAAAATAAAACATGAAAATGCTATATACTTTCTGCCTCTAAAACAATTTGCTTGATTTTGTTTTAAACTACAAGAGAATACTATTTAATTTCTTACAAGTTATAAAAACTAGTCTTGATTTCGGTTCAGAATTCATCAGTTGTGAAAACTAGGTTAATCAAAAGCCATCAGAGCCAGCCTGAGTCAAGATAACAGTCCCTAACCCTAATTAATGAGCATTAATTAATTGCGTTACATATAGTTTAACAGAGTATAATAAGATTAATGTAATAAAAATAGACATTTTGGGTAATCAAAACCCTAACTTAGTAGTAGTAGTAGTAGTAACATTTTGATACTTTCATATTAAAAATAGAGAGATGAAACGAAGTCCAGTAAAATTAAACCTATAGACGATACTAGTAATTACAAATTACGTACGAGAGAGACATAACTATTAATAAGTGCATCATTAATCACTAGCGAATAGAGACATAGAGTAGCGAAACATACGATCAAGAACGTGAGGAGAGAAGGAAATAGCTTTAATCCGGTGCGACGCCGGCGTACGAGTTTAACTTCAGCTCAAGAGTAAATTGATCAATACCGTTCGATTGACCATACTTCCTGATGGCACCACCACCACCGTTTGATTGACCATAATGATCACCGTGCATTGGGAAGAGAGGAAGCGTACGTCTATGTTGCAGATAAGCATCGCCGCCATATTCTTCTTGTTCTTGATGACCCTCTAGACCAAACAGAGGCTTTGGTCTATCAAAGAAGTTGTAAGGTGGAGATGAGTAATGATGATTATGATCCATGTTTCCCCATCCTCCACCTACGTTGTTGTAACTCATTGAACAATCTTGTTCCTTCACCAAAAACATTCCAGTTCCATTAAGTTTAATTATATTCATATATGCATGATATATTATTTTATTTTAATTAAATGAGTTATAGCTTCGAATTCGTACCATAGGTCCATAGACATGGCTACTCATGTAGCCATTAGACGCATTAATAGCACCACACTCAGAACCTGAACTTGTATGGTTTAAATTCCCTTCATATCAAAATACGTATAAATTAGTGAGCAACTGAGCATATTTATATATGTATTAATGTTTCCACACCATACTACACAAAGAGATTTTAAAAGAGATACAATTAGTGAATTTTCTACAAACCCAATTAAATCCCTAATTTTGTTACAAATTACCAACAAAAAAAAAATCACGTGAAGCTAGTTTTCGTTACACAACAAATAAACTGTTCTCTAGATGCAAATTTGGTTTGCCCCAATCAAGATCCATAACTTCACATATACGTCATTACATATACTGATATACATGTATCTATCTTTTTTTTTTTGTGCAGCTCTTGATTATTTTAGTTAACTTGTGTAATGGCTAGTGGTGTACATGGCTCCTAGTAATATAAATTTATAACATTTGAGAAACCCATCTAAGTAAATTCATTACAAAAAAAAAAAAAATTTTAAAATCTTCTTAGGGTTTTTTTCTTCTTCTAATTCATGTAATAGCTAGTGGTGGTGTAAATGGTTAATGAATTTAACACTTGAAGAAAAACCATCTGAATAATTTCATAAAAGAACATAAAAAAAAAAAAAAAAACTAGTCACCGTTATTGAAGCTAGGATATGTCTTGCTCTGATGATAGAGATGATGATGATCTTGATCAAGTTTAACAGCAGTTCTCTGCATGGGAACACCATGATTATGATGGTTTTGATGAAGAAGAGGATGATGATGATGATGATGATAGTGATCATTAGCCGTCATAACCGAGTTGAGCGCTGAAGTAGTTGGTGTGGTGGCCATGGTTGTGCCGTTGAATCTCTTCTTCTGACGCTCACGAGCCTTGTGGTTCTGGAACCAGTAAAAGACGTTCTTGCCCTCGATCTTTCCGTGCTGTTTCAGACTTGCAGTGATCTTCTGGATCTGATCGGCTGTTGGTGACCGGACTCCATGATTGTAGTAAAGATCTTTGAGGATTCTGATTTGCTCCGTCGTTGGTGTCCATCTTGTGCTGGTTTGACGACACGTATAACCACCAGAGCCGGACTTGCTGATGTTGTTGCCGCTTTCTTGGTCGGCTTGATGATGATGGTGATGATGATGTTGTGGTGGCTCCATGTGTTTTAATTCGACTAAGTTAAATGTAAACAAGATCAAGAATCGAGAAGAAGATCAAGAGAATGATCTTGAGAAAGATAAGTTGAACTTTAACAAGATTCAAGAAAACAACTTAGTATAGAGATTTTAGGTTTTGTGTGAGAGAGAAGATATAGAGGGAGAGAGACATATAAGAGTAAGGTGTTCAGTTATATATAAAATAGATGGGGACCAAAAGAAAAGGTTTTCCAATATTCTAGAAAATCAGTTATTCAATATTATTCTTTTATGCATGTATATAAGATTTGATTCTAAGATAAAAGAAATTGTGGGACTTATAATGGCCTATCAATACCAGATTAGAGAAGCTTATGATTAGTTATCATATAGTATGATATAGAAAATGCGTTTATTAGAAGGAAACATAAAATGTTATGTTATGTGTACTTTAGAAAAAAAAAATGTTGTTTGGAAGAAAATTCTTACATCGAATATTTATTTATATTTATCTAAAAATTCTTAGATCCAAAAAGAGAAACTAAATTCTTATTTTCATATATGCTACAATTAATGAGATCATGATCAACATCATTAACATATACCTTGATTGGTAGGACTTTTAAAAAAACATTATGTTTTTTGTTAGCCAATCAATTTATGTTAACAAAGTATAAAGAAAAGCATTTGGAAAATTTAAATATTTCTGTTAATGCTCCTATTAATGCTTCTTCCTCTATGTTTCAAGATGGAGTTTTTCCTAAGCATAGAGGTTTAAAAGTTTAAATTTAATTTTATATAATTAATTTATTTAATTAGATAAGATATATATATATATATATATATTGAAATTTAAATTTTATATTTAATTATTATTATTTAAAATTATATACCATTAACTTATGATAAATAAATGTAAAATAATATATTTATATATACTTATATACATAATTTGATCAATTATAATTTTAGATAAAGTATACTTATTAAAATATTATACCAAAATTATTCTTATTCAAAATTATGGTATATCAAAAACAATATATAGCAATATTTTTCTTAAATTATAATTTTATTAGAATATTATTAGAATAAAATATTTAAAAATGTAAAATATAAATATATTAAGAATAATCAGTGTAAACACAACATATAAATAATTATGTTAAATATTTTTATATAATTTTATATGTAGTTTACTCATAGCTCTAACAATTATTTAATATATTAATTAGAGCATATAGGTTCAACAACATACTGTTTCTGCTTCTTACAAGTACTGCTCTATTATAAACTATACCAATCAGGACCATAGTATAAAGAGTATAAAGTTAACTGTGTTTAGAATTCTATAACACATGTGAATTACTGAATTATATTTTTATTTGTTGTTCTTCTGTAAATAAAAAAAGGAATACATATGAAACTAGTCTTGAGATTTTCTTGATTTTTAGTAACAATATATACTATTTATTTGAAAAAATAGTATTGTGGGGATCGAATCAGAGGATATCTGGTGGAGAAGGATTGAAAGGGACAGAGAAGTTAGAAATAAACATGAAAAAGGAAAGGGACAAAGGAGGGAATTAGAAAGGTGAGGGCATCATCGGCATTTACTTAGACGAAAAACAAACTCTCTTTTTTTCAATTTCTCTGTCTCTTTTCAATTATTACTTCACCAGCTTTATATGTTATATATCTGTCTACGTATGAAAGATATTACCCATACACACACAACTTTCTTTTTTTTTAAATCAAAAAATCTAAAAGATCGATGTGAATTCTTTGTATCGTAGGAATGAAAATGATATAAATGATGAATACCGTTTTAATTTGATATCTTAATTGCAGTTCTTTCTTTCTCATCTCTAGCATAAAATTACATTATTCCTTCCATACGGTCATGACTCATGACTAACTCATGACACATAGGTCATATTTTCCGTGGAGATCGTCCGAAAATCTGTAAGAGAATTACTATATAGTAATTGATTTATGTTTTGCATTTTTTGAAAATAAGTTAATTCTACGTCAATTAGAATATGCTAAAAACAAATATGACGACCGTATGATGAAAATGCTTAGTATTCTTGAGTTTAATGGCCAAAGAGACTGTAAATGGTATTTGCTCGAAAATTTAAGGAGCATTTGATCGATCTTTGTAGAAAGATTTGATTTGTTTATTTTTAGTTATATAAGTTTGAGGACTTTGTTTTAGTATAGTTGTAGTTAGTGAATATAACATTTTTGATTGAAAAGGAACAATAACTAACTTTCCTACAGTCTTATTGTTCTACGTAACAACCATATATATATAAAAAGATCTATAGAGATCTTCAGTAGAATTCTACACATTTCATAGAAGCTATTATAGTTTTATGGGGAATTGGCATAT
Organism: Cardamine flexuosa; assembly: GCA_963555745.1. Lineage (NCBI taxonomy): Eukaryota > Viridiplantae > Streptophyta > Magnoliopsida > Brassicales > Brassicaceae > Cardamine > Cardamine flexuosa. The sequence continues at coordinate 21,426,780 of OY743219.1, forward strand.
AAAGATACGGCCGATAAGACTATATTGTTGAAATACAATGAAAACGGATCACCAAAGTTACATACTATATATAGTTTTTGTATAGGCCCTCACGATTTTTCGGATTCATGAGCAATAATACATAGCTTACAAAGAGGAACGGGTAGAAAACTTTGTACAAACTAGTTATTGCAACTGTTATTTGGAAAGCAATATATGGATTTAACTCTTAAAATCTCTAGGGAGTTATCCTAAAAAAACCATTGGATTGATCAAAAGAAGACATGACCAAAATCTAACTGTAATCGTATTTATTATTTTCAATTATAACAGAAACTATAATCGTATAAAATAGTTAAAACCATAACCGCAAAATAATATTAGTTATGGTTAACCAAAAATTATTAACCATAACTGTAAATTAACCGTAACTGTATAAAAACCATCAGTTAATCATATAATGTAACTGTTTTAAAAATAACTATATTTTCTGTAAATAAATTTTTTTTATAATTTTAATTTATTTGCTTATGTAATCGTATATAACCGTAACCACTTGAACTGTGTTTTAACTATAACCGTCTTAATAGTAAATGTTTTAACCATAACCGTATTAACTGTAACCATATATTAAATGGTTAATATTAACGTTAAAAAATTATAATTGTAATTAGTAGTTAATTAACCACAACTGTATTAACCGTAACCGTATGATGACTTCGAAACTATACAAACCCGAATTTTATCCAAAATAAAAATGATAATTAAGTAGTATTTCTTAGACTACTTAATGAATTACTCTGTTTTATTTTATTTTTTAGTCGATTGGATAAAGAAGTTCTGGATTTAGTTCAGTCCGTAGAATTAATAGGATTGCAATGTCTTTTGCCATTTGTTCTATCGAATCAACGGTCTAAGATTTATTTAATCTCATCTCTCCAATTACTCGGAGACTACACCAAAGACCAGACTACACCAAAGACCAGACTACACCAAAGACCAAACTATATGATACTAACTAACAAATACTTCAATTATATCTATCGTTGGATTGTGAATGTCTTTTGCGAAAAAAAACAATATTTGTTACTCTATACATATGCATCTTTAGCGTATATGAACATTTGGTCACATTTACATAGTGGTCGCTACTTCTCGATAGGCCCTTTGATTTCTAAACTCCTATGAGTACGTACGGTAACGAGCATGCAGTGAGAAACAGGGGATCTTAATTTACGCCTCACGATCTTTTTCATTGTCGTAAAGTACTGTTGAAGAGGCCAGGAGGGCTAATATCTACGTGGCCCCCTAAAGAGATTTCATTTTCATTTAGGGCATCATTAGTTTCAGTTTGTACTTTTGCCCTAATTTCATGAAAACGTTTATAATTAATTAGTTCTATATTTTTCTTATAAAATAAATAATTGGTTTCCCGGAAATTAATGGGGATATATAGGGTTTGGAACATGTATGGCCCCCTCTACGATCCGAGCCTTATATTCAGTCTGTCATATGTTATTCGCTATTTACCACCTTACGTTACACTGCTTATATTTCGAGCATTTATTGAATTGTAATTAGTTCATCCACGTACAATATCAATAATCAGTAATCCATGACTTATTTATAAGACATTTTGCATATATAACTTGCATTTTAATTTTTATACGAAATTTGTATATTATTTTAATTCATATAAGAAATTTGTATATTATTTTCAACCTAACATTTTATAAATATACTTTGACAGATATTTTAAATATAATTAAATCCAAAACCTAGCTAGTTAATGATGTCTGATATTTAAAATAAGTAAAAACTGCTATAAACATATGAATTTAAAGTTAACGTATTATAAACATAACGTGCAAATTTTATATGAGGAAAATCCTGTTATAGACAAAACATGCATATGAATAACATACTAAATGATTTCAAATAAATTTTCTATTTTTAATTATTGTATGTTTTCTTTGTCAAGAAGGATTGTATGTTAACTAAAAATCATAGTATATATGTTAAATTGTGCTACTAATATAATCAACTAAATCTAGTTGTTTTTAATAATCAAAATTTGTGTTCTTACATATTTTAGACATTGTATAAATCAAAACAACAAGTGTTAATTAACAAAAGAATCATCATTAATTCATTATTATTTCTTAAACTCTTTACTTTTTTTTTCTACGCATTACTTAATTTAATTGTTAGAATAGTACAACATAACTGAATTTAATGGAGTATAATTTTATATAGAAAGAGAGAGAGAGAGAGAAAATGAGAGTGGTGCAGAAGGAATTTCATTGTCGAAGAAAGAGCACGCTCCTCGGTAACGTAAATGCAATGTAAGCAATAAATGAAGTGAATTCATGAGAATTAGTATCATCATCATCATGATCATCAACACACACATCTTCATCATCATCACCTATCTTCATTCAAACACACACACCGTACGTGAGTCTAGATGAATCAATCATGATATGCTTTATACATGCAAATATAAATTTATATACATGCTTTAAAGGCTTGACATATGGTTTAAAAGATGGAATATTACATCATATAAACGGGAAATGTCTCTTGTTGTATGCTTCTTATTTTGGTTAGAAAGAGTACCTTTCACTTACAACTGCACCAGTTACATTGGTGGTTGTGACTATTTATTAACTTCTCTCTCTCTTTCACTTTCGATCTATTGATTATACGAAGTGAGAAATTGCATAGAATATTCAACGCACATGACGTTCTCTACCTATTGAACACTTAACGTTTCGATACACTACATTTATTGGTAATTTTCACAGCCGTAGAATTGTATGTCGTATATTCAATTTTCCATATAGTTTTACCCATTTAATAGTGATGTCGTTTTTTTCATTCTATTTGATGATACTCCAACCATTTAAGAATGATGATATGAACTATTATTTTAAACCACTTATATAATATACTCTTCTTATTTTGTTATAAGAAATTAAGTATCCACTAGCACTAGCTAGTGATGTGATATACATGTAATATACTCAATACTAATGAATATTGTATAATTAAGCGAAGATTTACAATTGTTTATATGAGAAAGCACTAAAATGTTGGAAAATGAATTTTAGAAAAAGGTGATGAATATGATTTATTATATTACGTCGTGCATGTACATTTTTTCTAAGAAGGAATAGGATAATAAAGAGTGAAATAAAAAGCAAAGTGTTAGTTTCCTAGAAAGTTAGAGAAGAGTGATCATTGCCTTCGACTGCGATAAAGATGAAAATTTGAGGAGAGAGATTTGTTTTCACTTCATTAATGATTAATTTGATTGGAGGGTTTTCTAAATCGAGGAAAAGTTGATAAAAAGAGAGATATACAGTATATCAAACCCTTATAAAATCTCTTAATTACTTCCTTGATTAGTACTTACTAAATAGTAATGACATATATATAAATGTTATATTTTCTTTTATAAACTAGTCCCTATTTGTTTAAAGACCTGTCCCTATTCCCTTTTTTTTCTTTAAAAAAGAGAGGAAAACATAGTGTTTTTGGGCGAGCTTTTCCGAATGTCTCTTAAGGAACAAAAACGTTGAGAAAATGTTACAAAATTCTACTATTAAAATCAATACTACATAACTTTAAAAAATCAAGGTTCGTTATTTGGAATGATAAATGGTCAAGATCAAATGAACAGAAGACAGATCAATACATTGTGATGGGCTAATATGAAAAGGTGTTTTGTATGCACATACACACACACACAAACATATCCCTTTTATCCAAATCAACAACAACACATCAAAGCTGCTTTTTTGCTTTCCTTTTCTTACGGGTAATCATTTTCTCATTGCTCTTTTCTCTCACTCCCCTATCAACCCAACGTATAATAATTAATTAATTTTGAAATTTCATTCTTGTTTTGAGACAAGTTTCAAAATCAAACAAGGGAAATCATGTATGTAGGGGGTACCTAACTACCTATTAAGCTAAAAAAGACACACTGATTGTGTCTAAATTGCTGTGCCATACTGTGAGTTTATTATTGTCTTAAAAATATATGAGAGTTCTTATATATTTCTTAGATTTACATTCAACATATATATATATATATATATATACACATATATGTAATTAAAATGATTTTTTTAATTTTTAATATGATCTATGAGGTTTAGTTTTTAAAAATGCATTTTTAAAATATCTAAGACATAAAATAAAACATGTGGATATTATAAGGATATCTCTAATCTAGCTCTATATTTTCCTCTAAACTTTATTATATAATAATTTTCTTCTATTATATAGTAATTTTATTTTTTCTATATTTTATATTACAATTAATGTAAAACAGAGTAATTTTAAAATAGAATAAAATATTAGAGAGAAATTCTACTATATTTTAGAGTAAAAAAAAAAGAAATACATTAGAGATAGTCTAACAAATTGATTCACTAAAACCAGCAAACACAATGACTAATCAACTATTTTTTGTGTGTACCAAATTTAATAAAATTGTGGGATAATGTAATTTTGGATACTTAATCAAATGATAAATAGTAAATGCATGAATATCGAGAGACAAACATGTAAAATTAATTTATATCAAGAAAAAGGTAGGATACTTTGTTAGAAAGTAGGAAAATACTGGTAGAAAAGGGAATGATGATGTTAAAAAAAAAAATGAATAGGGATTTGAGATGAGAAGATCATTCCATATCTCATATATAACACATCGGCGCTTTTCATTGATATAAAGTGTCATACTCAATACAGCCAAACCTTTTTTCTTCTCTCTTTCTCTTGATTTTAAGAAAGTGATTCTTAGATCTCTAAGCCCACGTGTTCTTTCATTATTTCGTTCTCTTTTTTCGTCCATTTTAACTGTGATCTTGTAACTTTTTTTTATTTTATTTCTTTGGTTAAAGTGTGTAACCATTTAAATTCTAAATCATATAAAGAAATTTCTCGAGCCTTTCTCATAAGTTACACAATCAAAAAATCAGATTGGCAAAGGCCTCACTCATATAAGTTCCACATAATCGTAAGGTTTGATAAAACAATAAATTGTGATCCGTAAAAAAAAAAAACTGAAAAAACGATTTACAAAAACAACATATATAGATTGATGACAAAAAAAAAACATATATAGATGAAGAATAACGAATTACTTGGTCAAATCAATTGATCGATAACCATATATATGCATGCTCTCGTAAAACGAAATTCTTTAGTCACATCAGTCTGGAAATTTTGAAAAACAAGGACGGAAAAGAAAAGCGAAACAAACCACTAAACAATTCACACTAAACAACAAATCAAACTGTAATATATTACACAATTTCAGAAATTAATAAATAACACGGTCAAAAAAATTCAAAAATACCCCGGACATAAAATTGTTTTGAATAGGACTCTTAAAAAATAAAAATAAAAAACTCGACGTTATCAATAATTTTAATTAAAGAAATTAAAGAAAGAAGTATTTAACCGTTGGTTCTACTAGGACGTGGCTTTCCTCTTCTCTGGCTTGATGACCATTCTGTAGAGTCATTACGTTCACTGTTTCTCACAGGATTACTATAGTAACCTCTTGAGTCATAATTGTTGCTTCCTCCACCTCTACGCCAATGTCCTCTTTGATTAGTACCGTTATGGTTGCTGAATCCCGATGACCGTGTAGCAGAACCAGAGCGGTTCAGTTCCAATGGAAGTGGCTCGATTCCTTGCAAATCAGGTTCAGGAGTGAACCAACCCGGGCGTTTCGACTCATCCATTTTCCTAAATGTGATTGATATCCTGTTGAAAAAGAACCAAAAAGAAACTATTCATATGAGAACATTGATGTTTGTTCATATAAGATAAAGTTTGATGCATCAATATATATATAACCTTTTTGTTGGAACTGCAGGTACACAGTGCTTAGCTATATCAGCTCCATTTCCCTTTAATACCAAAACTGAACTGAAAAATGCCATGAAACCAATGTATTTGTTTATTTACTATACAAAAAGTTTTGATATTGGAGATTCATAAGAACTTGCTTACCCCACAGGAAGCGGTATTGAGAATGAACCAGAGAATTCACCAGGACCATCAACTCTCAGGTTAGAGCCAAAGAGGATATTACATTCACTGAGGAAGGAGATAGTGCAGAACGGACGGAGAAAATCGTGGTTGTCGATGTGAGGAGGTATGCAGTCACCTTCATCATAGATATTAACAATACAACTATCGGGAACACAAGTTGGAGGTAGTACATGCCATGTAATCAACCTTCTAATGATAACTTTGAAAAGATGAGGTAACGGATCCACTTCTTCACGTTGAAGGATACCAGGTGGGTTTCCAGCTCTATCCTATCAATATACAAAGAGAAAAACTCTTCACTTCTTTTCTTAGACTTAGAATGAAACAAAAACGGTAGAGAAAGAACGAGTTACTTACTGGAGCATAGTTGTAACAACAGCCGAATTGAATAGTCACACGTCCTTTGCCTCTCATCCATTTCTGTGGAGCAGTAAATGTACGATCTATACAGAGAGAGAACATGAAAAGATTCAGATTGAAAATAGGATATAATTAAGATAAGAGCACTTTCAGATCGAAACAATAAGCTACCTCTAAGTTCTCCTTTTCGTCCCTTTTCTTGAAGTAGATACACTTGATCAACAATTCGTTTCTGCTCCACTGCGCTAAACACACCAGTATGCAACTCAAGTCCATCAAGCACGTTAACGAGCTTTCCTTTAACTCTCTCCAAACAAATAAAGTCTTTCCTTCTCTTCACATTCATCAACCTGAGATTCTCTCTTTGCTCTCTAGACAACTTAGGCTTCTCGGGAGTCTTCATAAAACTCGCATCAGAAGCTTTCCTACTCGGCTCTTCTTCCTCGTCCTCTTCATTCTCGAACTCATCCTCTTGTGTCATATCAGCCCAAGACATTCGAGGACTTGATGTATCAACAACAACAGGTCGAGGGGGTAGTACACTACTAGAAGCTGCTTCATCAAATGTAACATCACTCTCCTTCCAACTACCTAACGAATGATTATCACAGTCGTCTTCGTTTTCCAAATCTTTAGTAGACTTCTCTTCATAATTATCATCCACATTGTTACCTTTTCCATCAACTTTTTCTGCGCTACTGCAATTTTCTACACAATGAAACATGATTTCTCATAAGAGACTAACGAATCAAACCTAAAATCCGATAACTTGATTCACCAATTTTATAAACATTTAGGTTTAACAACAAAGTATTTGTTCCAATTACTAAACCCTAAACCTTATCATTTGGCAAAACATCAAATCAAAAAGCAGAATCAAGTACGATAATAAACGAAAACTCTTCGTTTCCTATACAGACTTTTCATTTTTCCGAAGTAACCAGAAACTTTATTCGCCTGAGAAACATTCGAGAAATTGTTACCTGAGTCAAGAGAATGGATTCGATTGGAGAGAACGTGAACACAGTTTTTGCATAGATCTTTAGATAAGAAAGACTGCCACTTCGTCAAAAATTCCGAAACGATTTTGAGCTCCGACGAATCGTACTGCCGGAGAAATGGGTCTTCTTCCATTAGATTCGCTCGAATTGCGATCGTACAATCGAATCGTCTTGTTACAGAAAAATTCCAAGTCCACGATTTGAAATCTCTTGTTCTCTTTTGTCAGTCACTTGTAATTTAGTAAAAGCCAATTCTCATCGATAGCACTTTAAATTTCTTTTTCACAAATAACACTTTTTTTTTATTAGACAAAAATAACATTTTTACTAAATGTTATTTTTCTTATATAACATAAAATCTCTTAAATTTAACCTTTTAAAATTTAAAATTTAAAAACTCTAAAACTTTAAACTTTAAATCTTAAATTATATCTTTATCCTAAATAAAGTATATCTTAAATTACATATTATTTAACCTAAACAAAAAAATTTAAAATCTTTTTTTTATAAAATTACTCAAAAAAAAATAGTGTTATTTGTGAAAAAAACTTCAACTAATGTTATTTGAGAATTTTTTTTTAATAAACTATACAAGGGTAGAATCGGTATTTACTATTACCGAGTACCGAGTAAAGCTTCTGGGCCATATAGTTTATTAAAAGCCCATTAATTACGAGTTGTCACACTTCGATAAATAAGTGGGTCAAATGATTTTTTTAACGGTTGAGGATAAAAAGCTTATCTTTGCAAAAATCGTTTCTTTCTTCATCAGAGAGCTCCAAAAATGAAGACTCTCCAGTTTTTAGCTCCCAATTCAACCATTATCAATCTAAAGCAACGATCTTTCTCTGCAACTACACAAACACAGTTCCTGTTGCATCGTTACAACAGACGAACTCTCTCGATAAACTGCAGAAACAGTGGCGCCGAGGATGAGAAGATCTCTCAGCCGTTGGATGGGGTGGAGATAAGATTCAAAAGAGGATCCAGGAGGAGGATAAGGGAAGAGGGTTCGGGAGAAGGAGGAGGAGGGCAAAACGGTAAAAAAGAAGTTCAAAAGCCATGGGAAGAGATGACATTGAATGAGAAGGCATTGGAGCTTTATGTTGGAGAGAAAGGTTTGTTGTTTTGGCTAAACAAATTGGCTTACGCTTCCATCTACATTGTGATTGGAGGTTGGATTCTTTTCCGGTTTGTTGGACCGGCTTTGAATCTTTATCAGCTTGATACACCACCTCTTGATCCTAAAAACATCTTGAAGGGTTAATATAAGCTATAATTAGATCTCTCTGCATTCTCTGTTTCCAAAACATTTTGAGGCTTTTATATTAAAGTTAGTTTCGAGTAATGTGTAGCCAAATCGAAATAATCACACCAGACTGAGATACACTAAAGAAATGAATCTTCAAGATTGTGTTGGAGTTATGTCCTGATAAAGGTTATCTCGTTTAGTCTTGCACCTGACATGAAGAAAAATGAAATTGTCTTTGGATTTTGTTTACCTTAAACTCAATGCAAAGAACCAGAAGAAATTGCATCATTAACTGAAAAAGACTAGCAGAAACTGACCTATTGCATTCTGATCGGGATGCATAATTGTGATTCTTGCAATTTGTGCACATCCAGTCTCCATCACGCCATTGTTTCGCTCTACGTAATCAGTCAAAACAAAGGATCCGGAAGGTTACAAAAAGTTGTTCAAGAGATTATTGAAAAAGTAGCCTCAAACCAAGTTCTAGAGTTTAGGAAACAAGAAAACAATGGAACGTACCCTTTTCCAAGTAAAGCAGATGTTGAAAGTTGCTGTAGAATCGGGAGAGGAAGTTGCCAATTTGAGATGATGCCTGGACTCATACCAGGAAAAGATGCATATAATGCTGAATGTGGTTGCATGCTTGTCTGCACAAAGAGCAAGAAGAAACAGATGTTTTAAGGTTTTATGCAGCAAGAATTTTTTTATGAATGTACTAATGATCAATTTATGCACTCTTAACTAATCCTTACATATCCTTGATTCAGTTTTTTGCTATCCCATTCATGAGCTAAAGCTTCTGATGCTAATCTCTTTGTTCCTATACCTAATGGAGCTGCTTCATTACACTTTTTGCACTGCAGAGACATACAAAACATAAATGAGTAAACAACAAGCCGGAATTTGCATTGTGAACGCACTTCCTCACCTGTATACGAGAAGAATAATTGTGAAACCCACATCTGCAAATCCAGTCACCGCTCCTCCATTCTTTAAGAACCGAAGCTTGATTTGCAGGATTAGAAAGTGGGAGTAAGGAACCAGATTGATTGATTGGCTCAGATCCACGGGTGAGGTAATGGAGATGACTCTGAAGAGAAGCTGTAGGGATTGCAAGTGCTGACAATGCTGCTACTTCCTTAGGTTGCCCGCATTTTTTGCACTTTTCTCGTGATGCATAATTGTTGTTAGTGCAACCTATTGCCACACCACACCACACACCCAAACGCAAAACGTAGCACGAAGAAGATACGCACGCACACCACAGACACCCACCAGCAATTTCCATACCAGAGTAACACAAAACAGCTCAACCTAGTTATAAGTAAACCCCTAATCCACAATCCTAATCTAATGCATCATCAATGGAAAAGTTAAGAATTTGAACTAAGAACTTACTATTAAGATCAATCCCAGTTTTGCTTTCAAGTTCATTAGATAGATTATGATATAACAAACAAAAAACTGAGAAGCTAATACCCAAAAATATCTAAAATTCGAGGAAAAAAGTAAAACCTCTGGTGGTGCTTTTGATCTATTCTTAACTTTTTCCATATACCACATAACACAGAGTAACACAAAACAGCTCAACCTAGTTATAAGTAAACCCCTACTCCACAATTCTAATCTACTGAATCTTCAAATGTAAATGGTATTTAAAAGGTTTGGGATTTGATCGCAGAACTTACTCTTCAGAATTTCAGATTCATCATAGTTTTGCTTTCAAGTTCATTATATAGTCATATACACTTAAATACAACATAGCACAATCTGAGAAGCTGATACGGAATAATTCCTAAAATTCGAGAAAAGGTAATCACAGTTGTAAGTAATGATCAAAAGAAGCTTGATTCTATAAAATACGATACGAAATGGAATTTTTCAATGAGTATGTGCAACCAAAGAGTTGAATTGAGAAAGGAGAAGAAAGAACTAACCAGTGCAGATCCAATCTCCGATACGAGGAAGCCATTTAGAGTTGGGAGATGTATTGTTATCCATGAAAAGACGAGGCTGCTTGCATCTGTTGCAGAATGATCTAAACGCGTAATTCCTATTGTTGCAACCTAAACATTCCCAATCTCCTTCTCTTCCGTCTTCCATTTTTTCTGAATTCTTCTTCTGATCCCGGAAAAGTCCAGTCTCCGGTCCGGCGACGAATCACTTTTTCGTCCACATAGGAGGGAGAAGGAGAGAGTTGAAAGAATGCTGTTAATGCTAGAAAGAAAATGGGCCAGACTTGTTGTAAAACTGACTCAGCCCATTAGGCCCATTTCTTTCTACCGAGAAAATCTAATTTCTCTATAGACGTCGGAATCTTCTTTCGTCGGTTCTCCTCTCCAATTTCCAGGTGATTTACTCATCAGTGATTTTGCGTTTGAAGTTTCTCTAGATCCGAGTTTAGATTTAGATCTCTGCTTCCATTTTTTACCTGAAATTCTCAGAGCTCATTTCTTGAAATCACCTAATCTCGATCTGTGAGGAATCGCTCAGAATTTACAAGTTTTTTTTCTCTAATCCACCAGATTTCAAGCTTCCATGGCTCTCAATCTCCGTCAAAAACAGACTGGTAATTCTCTATTTCTCTAATTCCATGTGCGTAAAACGATCAATTTCTACAATGATCCATCTCTTGTTTCCTAGATTGTCTTCGATCTATTGAACTTTTTAATCACAGTACAATAGATAGGATGAATTTTGTTTTTAGGAATCTGGGAAATGAGATTATTCTGGATTCATTTGAGTAAATGCTAATCTTGGATCTTTCTGTTGCAGAATGTATAATTCGGATGCTGAATCTGAACCAACCTTTGAATCCAAATGGAACTGCGAACGAAGAAGTTTACAAGATCTTGATCTACGATAGATTCTGTCAAAACATTTTATCACCATTGATCCATGTCAAGGATCTGCGTAAGCATGGAGTTACACTCTACTTTCTCATTGACAAAGATCGAAGACCCGTTCATGATGTTCCCGCTGTGTATTTTGTTCAACCCACTCAATCCAATCTCCAGAGGATCATAGATGATACTTCTAAATCTCTCTACGATACATTTCATCTGAATTTCTCGTCTTCAATACCTCGCAAGCTTCTTGAAGAGCTAGCTTCTGGGACTCTCAAGTCTAATTCGGTTGAGAAAGTCTCGAAAGTGCATGATCAGTATCTGGAGTTTGTGACTTTGGAAGATAATTTGTTCTCTCTGGCTCAGCAATCTACTTATGTTCAGTTGAATGATCCATCAGCTGGAGATAAAGAGATCGAAGAGATTATCGAAAGAGTCGCTAGTGGTTTGTTCTGTGTGTTGGTAACGCTTGGTGTGGTTCCTGTTATCCGATGTCCTCGTGGTGGACCGGCGGAGATGGTGGCGTCTTTGTTGGATCAGAAACTAAGGGATCATCTTTTGTCCAAGAACAATCTGTTTACTGAAGGTGGTGGTTTCATGAGCTCGTTTCAGCGTCCGCTTTTGTGCATTTTTGATAGGAACTTTGAGCTCTCGGTTGGGATTCAGCATGATTTTAGATACCGGCCTCTTGTTCACGACGTTCTCGGTTTAAAGCTTAACCGATTGAACGTGCAAGGAGAGAAAGGAGGAATGAAATCATTTGAGCTGGACAGTTCGGACCCGTTCTGGTCAGCAAACAGTTCGCTGGAGTTCCCAGAGGTTGCTGTGGAGATCGAAACGCAGTTGAACAAGTACAAGAGAGACGTTGAAGATGTTAACAAGAGAACGGGCGGTGGGAGCGGCGCTGAGTTTGATGGAACGGATCTGATTGGAAACACCAAACATCTCATGAATGCTGTGAACTCGCTCCCAGAATTAACCGAGAGAAAGCAAGTGATTGACAAACACACCAACATTGCAACCGCGCTCTTAGGACAGATCAAGGAGAGATCTATCGATGTTTTCACTAAGAAAGAGAGCGACATGATGATGAAAGGCGGACTCGACAGAAATGACCTTATGACTGCTCTAAAAGGCAAAGGTACAAAGATGGACAAGCTCCGGTTTGCAATCATGTACTTGATCTCCACAGAAACCATAAACCAGTCCGAAGTTGAATCAGTGGAAGCAGCATTGAAAGAAGCCGAGGCTGACATGAGCGCATTTCAGTATGTGAAGAAGATCAAATCTTTAAACGTATCTCTTGCAGCTTCAGCGAATTCAGCAAGCAGAAGCAACATTGTAGACTGGGCAGAAAAACTTTATGGACAGTCTATAAGCGCGGTCACTGCAGGAGTCAAGAATCTGTTATCGAGTGATCAACAATTGGCAGTGACTCGAACCGTTGAAGCTTTAACAGAAGGAAAACCAAACCCAGAGATTGATTCTTACCTCTTTCTGGACCCAAGAGCTCCAAAGTCTTCTAGCTCAGGTGGTAGCCATGTGAAGGGACCGTTTAGAGAAGCTATAGTGTTCATGATCGGTGGAGGTAACTATGTTGAGTATGGAAGTTTGCAGGAGCTGACTCAGAGACAGTTAACCGTTAAGAACGTTATTTATGGAGCCACTGAGATTCTAACCGGAAGTGAATTGGTGGAGCAGCTTGGGGTTTTGGGTAAGAAGATGGGATTGGGAGGTCCGGTAGCTTCAACGTCATTGTCTGGTCACTGAGTTTAAAAGACTGTTTCTTTCTCTCTTTTTTCTTTTTTCTTTTGGCTTTTGAGAGAGTTTTTTTTGGTTCATCTATGAAAAATTCAAATCTATAATCCACTCCACTACTATTATTTAACAGTTTATAAAACAATCTTGTTATAAAAAGATTTATATTATAACCTTAGAAGGTGTATTTATAATTCACTTAAATTAAGATTATTAAATAATTTTTTGTGATGAAAATTTCATTTGATTTTTGGTAAGATTCATAAATTTAATTAAATAAATGAAAACAGATAAGTTGTTGTTATATTAGCAAATGGTAAAAAGTATCAACAAAAGTCTTTGCATGAAATTTTAAATTTGATTTTGTATATTGTAACTCCTTTACAATGCTCCCCAATGATATTATATAGTTGGTTATAACAATTTTTTTTTAAAATCCAAATAAAAATCCATTTATAAATTAGATGTCTAAAAAAATACATGTTATAGAAAAAAAATTAAAAAATCATATGTCTCAAAATGATTAAATCACCAAATTAAAAACTTTGTAAACTTATCATAAATTTATTTTGCTTAGTAAGAAAGATTTATCATTATTATTTTCTTATATTAAAATCCTACATAGCCATGTATTCGCACAGTTGCTGCAATTTGCCTACATTATGTTTTAGTCGAGAAAAAAAATCTAAAAACGATAAAAGCAGAAGAAAAAATATCGAAGAAGGTAAAAATGATTTAGTTGATTGATTGCAGAGTTGGGTTATCAAAATTGTTGTTACTTGTTAGTGGAATAGATAGCGCAAAAAACGATTGGTGGGTTGATACAAAAATCGATATAGTGGGTAACGAGTTTTATGTATTTATATAATTGATTTATTTCTAATTTTGTAAAATAACATAAAAAGGTTTTTTGGTGGATTGTTACAGAAATCGATCTACTATGTTGTGTGATATAGATACGAGAATCTGAATATGCATAGATTTGTTTCTAATTTTATAATATTTTGATTGTCGGTGGTTATTGAAAGTTTCAATCGCAGTATTGAGACTCATTAAGGCTAAACTGTTGCTGAATTAAAATGAGAGGGAGAGAATAAGGGAAGCTGAGAGCTAAAGAGACAAAAGGATCCGGATTCACCTCTTGAGGCATTGAGGAAAGCTTGTATAGCTGTTCTTTCCGAGAATATGTACATAGGACTTGAGAAGGCTTATGCGGAAAATGAGAAGTTTGGGTTCATACCTTAATCACAACTATTGGAAGTAAACTAAGTTAAATAATAATACACTCCATAACTACAAACAAATTACAAAAGTTGACATATAGTTTTTAAAATAACTCCATGCTCACAACCAAAAAAGAAAGAAAAAATATTTGCATGCTCTGTAAATACACAATTCCAAAACCACTCAAACGAACATCAATATACTTGCAAAAATACACATTATTTAATTTATAACTACTTAACTTCATCAACAAAATCAAATCCGGATACTTAAACTTCCTCATAAAATATACAAGCTCTTGAAACACAAATAAAAATATAATATAAACAACTACAAACAAACAACAAATCTAAAATTATTTTTTAACTAAATTTATATTTATCACCATAAGATTTTTAATTAAAATATATGCCTGCGGTAGTAACTTTTATTTCAATAATAGTATAGATTGTTTAAATACAAAAGACTGAGGCTACTAATCACATATTTAAATTTATGTTAATCAGTGAATTCACCTATAATCTTTTTATTATCATCAAAATAATTTAATTTTCTTTTAAATTTTAAATTTTTAAGTCCAAAACTATTAAAAAAATTTATACCATCCAAAAAAATAATTTTATTTAGACCAATTTTTTAATTTATTTATTTTAAAATTTTAACAAAAAGTCTATAAATGAACAATAAATTAATATTATTATAAATTAAGAAAATATCTTGGTCCCAATATTATTAATTTATAGAGGTTTAATTGTATGTATAAATTTATAAAACGTAACAAATGATATAATATTTAAATTAAATTTTTCATTACACACACATATTTATATATGGATTATAAGTGTTTTTTTGTTTAATGTTCCAAGAACAAAAAGATAATAATTATAACCGAAATCCTATTAATTAGGGTAATATATATATATATATATATTTATATATTCACTGTTACATTTGTAATATTTTCAAAATTTCAAATAAGTAAGATGATGCAAGACATTTATTATTTACGAGCGGGTTTTAATATTTATTATTTTTAGGTCTTACTATTTTCGAATTATTAAAATGATAAACTCTTACGGATTTTAAATTTACAATAAAAATTAATAGTTTAGTAGTTTTTTTTCTTATCCAAAATTATACAATAAAAATATAGTTTGAGGGAGTTGTAAAAGAAAAAGAAAAAAAGTGAAGATGAAATATTGAAACTCCACACCTAAAATTAATAGTAGATTAGACTTAATGAATTGGTTTGGTATATAACATTTTGTACTATTTTAAATTACCATATATTTGTATGTATAAAGAGGTGTATTAGCACAATATATTTTTCTTTGAAAAGAAAGAAATCTATGATATTTTTGCATACCAAATTACCAAAAAAAAGTAATTAAAAAAAAGGCAAAAAATCAAAAGAAAATAAAGTAGATGAGCAACAAAAGCAAAGCAGCTGGTCCTTTCCCATTTCCTCCTGTAATTTGTCTTCGTCCTTTACCTTCCATCTCACCCGTTCTCTTCGGGAAAACAACGACGGAGGATAAAATTCTACCCTCTAATTCGCTCCTGTAAATCTGGAATCAGCCGGAGCGAATCTCGAAGCTTATGATCTCGACTTGTGAGGATCCTCTTTTCCCTTTTTTCATAACAATTTCAGCTCTTCAAGATTTTTCCCCGATCGATTTCGATTTTCTCTAGGATTGAGTCGCTTCATCATGCTTATACTATTTCCATTCAGAAATTTATCAGTTCTCTCGTTTATGTTACCTACTTTTTCTCCGGTATCAAACCGTTACAATAACTCTGATGATTTGAATATGATAATTCAACTGTTAATTTTGACCAGCCAATCTTGATCCTCATTATTTTTTGGTAATCAAAATTCATCTTTGTTTCGAACTTAAAAGAAAGGGTCTTTGATCTGCATCTTGATATAGATTTTTATTGTTTATAAGAAATAGAAGCTAGATCTGTCCTTAACTTAGGTTTTAAAGCTGACTTCTTCCTGAACTTATTCCAGGTTGAAGAGTGCTGCTTTTTAGTTCTGGGGATGGCTTGTAAAGAAGATACTCATGCATCTGCACAAGAGTTCTTAACAAGGGAAGAATTGGAATCTCGTCGGTTTCAGGTAGATAGTTTAGAAGCTGAACTTGTAGATGTCAAGGCTTATCTTGATTTTGGTTCAGAGGAAGATGCAAGAAAGGAATTAGGGGTCCTTTCGGGTAGAGTCAGAACAACTGCAACAATGTTGCGTTATTTGAGATCAAAAGCTAGAATCTTGGCTATTCCTGATCTAGCGAATGTATCATGCGGTTTGGAACAGATGGAACTGAAAGGATTAGACTTTCTTCAGAAAGATGATGGTTCATCTTCTCAAGGGGATTTGAACACTAGAGAGGATGGAGCTTATACTAATGAGATGCTCCAATCGATAGAGATGGTTACTCATGTGTTGGAATCTCTTGTGAGGAGGGTTACAGCTGCAGAATCTGAGACGGCTGTTCAAAAGGAGAGGGCACTTTTGGGAGAGGAAGAAAATAATAGGAAGAGAGTCCAAATCGAGAATTTGTCATTGAAGTTAGAAGATATGGAACGATTTGCTCATGGGACTAATAGTATTCTAAACGAAATGCGGGAAAGGATTGAGGAATTAGTTGAAGAGACTATGAGACAGAGGGAAAAAGCTGTGGAGAACGAAGAGGAGCTGTGTCGTGTGAAGACAGAGTTCGAGTCGCTAAAAAACTATGTTAGTACTTTTACCAATGTTAGAGAAACTCTTCTTTCGTCTGAGAGACAATTCAAAACCATCGAGGAGCTCTTTGAACGGTTAGTCTCATATTTTCCTTACGTTTCATCACTCCTTTCACCACACATCTTTCTGATTTTGTTAATGGTGAAGCAGGTTGGTCACTAAGACGACACAATTAGAAGGCGAGAAGGCGCAAAAGGAGGTTGAGGTGCAGAAACTGATGGAAGAGAATGTGAAATTGACGGCACTTCTGGACAAGAAAGAGGCTCAGCTTCTAGCTTTGAATGAACAATGCAAAGTTATGGCTTTGAGTGCATCAAACATCTGAATTTGCTATCTTGTTGGCTCATCTCTTATTGTCATCTTTCTATTCTTGAGACAAATGCTTTCGCAGAAGAGAAAGAACTCTTAGATTGCATCATTGTTCTTTGTTTCAAATGTGACATATTTGCAACTTTTATGTGTAGAGTCTGTAGACTATTAATGGCCTCACAAAATGATCAATCTTTGTTTTCTACTCAAAAACGACAGGTAGTTCTTATGCCTGTGTATCAGACGGCAAAAAGTTTTTGATTTTAGATTGCCATCGTGGCAAAACCGTAATGACGTGGCAAATAGAATAAGCCAACGTGTTTTATCCACGTGTAAAAATACGATCGCTCTGCTTCGTTGTATTGCAGTGTTCTAAAACCCCAAATTTTGTTTCCCTCCTCCGCCAGAAATCGATCGGAGAAAGAGATAAAGTTCGATTTTAAGCAATTTCTTCGTTCCCATGGACTATGATATGGAGATTTTGTCAGAAGCTGATGCGTCTACGCAGAAGCTACGAATGTTGCGAATGGGTAGGGCAATTGATGATCGCGAAGATAAGGTATTGTGTTTTGCTTGTCGATAAACCCTAAAATGCCACTGTTGATTCTTTCTCCGATAAACGATTTTTAGGTTTTCGTTTTCTTTGGTGTGTTTCTGGATGACGAATTTACTGGAATTGTAGGTATTCGGAAGGTTTTCGATTCTGCATGAAACTATGGAATCAGACTTTGTCGTTTTGTTTAGACTGTTTTATCGAATTTGAAATGTTGTGTTCGTTTTGGTTTGGGCGATATTATATGTTCCTGGTTCTGATTTTTCTGTAAAATTGTAGAATGGGAGAAGAAGGATCAAAGATGTTGAAGTTTATG
Source organism: Cardamine flexuosa (assembly GCA_963555745.1). Lineage (NCBI taxonomy): Eukaryota > Viridiplantae > Streptophyta > Magnoliopsida > Brassicales > Brassicaceae > Cardamine > Cardamine flexuosa. The sequence goes on from OY743219.1 coordinate 21,445,202, forward strand.
TTCCTATTGTGTGTGGATCAGTTGCTTTTTATCTAGGAAAGAAAGCTACAGAGTGAGTGTTTTTATCTCTTTTTCTCATGTTTATATGTTCATAAGTTATAAATTATAACTTATAATTATGCTGCAATCTTTGTAGATGTTTGAAACTTTTTTGTTTCTAAGTTTAGATATCGAACACATAAGTGGAGTGTGTATGTACGTGGAGCTACGAATGAGGATCTTGGTGTGGTTATCAAGCGGGTCATTTTCCATTTGCATCCAAGTTTTAAGAATCCAACTAGAGTGGTTGATTCTCCTCCCTTTGCAATGTCAGAGTGTGGTTGGGGAGAATTCAAAATCGACATTACAGTTTTCCTCCATACCGATGTTTGTGAAAAGAAGTTGGAGTTGTGAGTTTCCTGTGTGAGTGTGATTTTCAGTTGATGAAGTTGGTTTATATCTCTTAGGATGTATTGAACTTTTTTCCCAGGTCTCACTTCTTAAAGCTGAACCCGGATAATGAATATGGTCCTGTTCCTAAGTCTATCACCATACCTGTTGTCACTGAGTCTTACAACGAAATTGTCATCCCTGACCCTTTTGAGAGTTTTCTCGTCCGTGTGCTTAATCACCCAGCTGTACATATCTCTGATCTCCCAGATGATTTCAACTTGCCTCTTTCAGGTGAATTCTTGTCCTGTTCTCTAGTGAAGCTACAGTTATTGCCTGAGGCATGATAGTTTTCGCATTGTAATGTTGCAGGAGTTGATGAAATTTATCATCAGATGAAAAAAGGAGACACTAAAGATCATCCACTCAGTCAATGGTTTTTGAAGTTTTCAGAAGCAGTTGAGCTTTTTAAACTTACTGCAGCTCGTCACAAGGTTTCTGCAGCTCAACTTACCTTTTAATTGTTTAGGTTTTACTATTTCATAAACTTAATTGGCCTGACTTATTTGAAAAGCGCACTGTAGTTTTAACGCGGGTTTCTTAGCTGATACATGCACACGTTCCTATGCTCAAACTTAAATAGAAGTTAGACTTAGGGTGTATTCTTGTTTGGCTTATAGGATAGTGCAACATTGTTTTAGAAAGAAATGCTTATCATCTGACTCTGTTTACAATATAATAGGTACAAGCTGATATCGCCAAGCTAGAAAGACGTTTGATCATGGTAGATGGCCAACCTGAAGGAGAATCTTTCCCTGGCTATGAATGTTAATGATCATACAACTACAAAGAGGAGCTTGCTCCGAAAGTTTTTGTGATCCAGTTAACTAATGTCGATTTCTGAACACCTTTTTCGAACTGTTAGACCACGTAAAAAGAAAGAAAAACAATTTGTGATCACTCTCTGTGTAAGTTACCTGCAAAGTACAAATGGTTAATGCTTTTTGCTCATTTTGTTTGCTTCTTTGTTAAAGTTTCTCTCAGACATAAGCATCACAGGTTTGTTTCTTCTATGCGAATAAGGAATGGTGAATGTGTTACATGGTTAGTTTGGATACATCATGATGTTGTCTGACATAGTATCCTAGAGGTAATGCTCGAAATCTTTCATGCTTTGTTTGTATAGTGAAGGATGCGGTGGAAGAAGAAGACAAAGAGGTTGAAAATGCTTCTAGAATCATGTAAGTGATCTTCTTCTTATCGTCTAATAATTGTCATTTTCGTACAATAGAATGCGTAGAGTTTAGGCATTTGTAGACTTGTTTAGTCTCCTCTGTATGATATAGAAGAACACATATTCACTTATCATGGGGAGGGTCCTGTGACAAAGACGTCTTCAGGCTCTTGTTTAATGAAATTGAAAAATAAGCACATGTGACTTTGGGAAGGGAAAGAGAGAGAGAGACAAAGATGTCGAAATCATTGTTTCTCATTGTGGCCATAGAACATGGGAAACGAACTTCCCCACTTTAGGTTATCCAAGAAATGGAATTGGTGGCTCATAGATGATGGGTGAAGAATATATGTCTGCTTATGTATTATGACTCTACTTGCTTAGTTGTGTTGCTGGTGGTGTTTTAGGTTTTTTGGATAGTACCCACATGGGGCTGAGTTATGATTTCAAGACCAATGGACCCGAACTTACTCCTTTCTCTTGGCTCTTCTTTTTCTAATAACTTGTCTTCTTCCTGTTTTTTAATCAATTCTTCTGCCAAATTTTTTAGTTGGTTTTTTTTGAATAGATACACGTTAAGCTTTAAGTGTCTGTGATTAGGAGTTTCCTACATACTAACAAAAAAAATTAGAGAACATGTCAATGTCAAGTTGAAAGTCAGAATAATCTTGGATAATCGTAATCATATACAGTATCTGTTCAATGAAAAATTAGACATGTCACTGACTAGTGGCACGATACGATTGGATTAACTCATTTTGTCTGTAAGAGTTATATATCTATCTAAGTCTGAACATGGTGAAAATGAAAATTGGGGAAACATCCACATTGTTACAGTGCTTTTGGTAATAGCTTGCATGCTAATGACATCGCACTACCTAACTAAAAAAAAATGCAAATCATTAATAGCCTTATTAATTATTATTTGTAGCAAGATATTTATTTCAGTCATAAATAAGTATGGAATTTTAAAGTTGACTACAAGTATAATATTCAAAATATTACAAATTGGATTTTTACAATTTTAAAAATCAGTAAATGGAAATGTGATAGTTTGAAGCACTGAGTGAGAAGTCAAAAGAAGAAAAGATTTGATGTAAAAAGAAAATCCAAAAGATGATCTATAAACCGAAGGTGTTGTTGTTGTTGTTGAAGCTTTCGGTTGATGTCAACGAAGAATGAATTGATAATGTCTCCGAGTTATAACCACAACAGGTGCGCCAATTAACTTCAGACATCTGTCACATCATCAAATTGTCCCACTCTTTGATCCCACACCACTCATCTTATTGACTTTTTTTTTTGTTGGTTATAAAGAAAATCAATCTACCTTCTATATTGTTTTGTACTTATTACTACATAGCTGAATAAAAGTGATTTAACTGCCATCGCTTTCGATTCGGATAGGCTTAAAAGTAAGAGATCTAGATAGTAACTAAACCATATTGATCAACAACATCGTGAAAAGATGAAACAAGCGTCAAGACAAGCTCATCCCTCATGTACTATATAGCACAATAATTTTGAAGCAACTTTCCCCTATATTTATGTATTATCTAAACTTTCCAATCTCATAAAAGCATTGTAATTTATTTGTAAAAAAATGTTGTTGGTGAATAAATTTATAGTTGGATTTTTTTTTTTAATATTTGTTTTTGTTAAGGGGTTTTCATTATGTTTCTTATGTTTTAGACGATGGCAACAAGAAAATTATAGAAAAATATAATTAAGGACGGCGAAGATGTACGTGAACGAACACAAGGCATCAACTTCGACAATGGCTTCATAATAAAACAAAAGATTAGGTTATAGCCTAAAGCATTAATGTTCTAATTCTCACATGGGGACATAAGTTATAGCATTATCATATACGTATATATTAAAAACATAACGGAAATTGATAAACGATTGATCATCATCTCAAGAGTGATTCAGAATATGTATTGATTCTAGCGTCTTATTATATATTGATGTTGTAAGAAAAATATGAGACGGTGTTTTGTAAGTGATTTTTTTTCAGTGAAACAGCTGCATGTAGTTCAGTAGTTTCTTCATATTTTGCCAACAAAAAATCTATCTACTTAATATATAGACATATTTGGTCATTATTGCAAAATTTTAAATGGTAACTTAAAAGATTAGTTTTGTCTTAGATCTAGAAAACATTGTCTTTTTTTTTGTTTGATTAAAAAATCTAGAAGACATTGTTAGGAAAAAAACAACATGTACCTCAATGTTGTTTGTTAAGGGAAATGGGCATTTATGTATGTCTCAATAATGTCTAATTGTAAGAAAATACACGTGTACGTATGCAAAATAAAGACAATTAATGGTTTAATGAAATCTTTTGTGTCGAGTCCTTATATATGCATCTCAATTCTCAACCTCAAGTACGTACTTTAGTTACAACTTACAAATCTCTGTTACTTCGTCCGTAATGATCTATGTACATGGATACACACATACATACATGTATATAAATGTAAAAGCGGGCCATGGTCTAATTTATATGATATTGAAAAGGTAAGAGAAGAAAATGGGCATTTGTTTTGTAAAATTGTGTCTAAGCATGTAAAGGCAAAAGGGAGACATTGTAGGGCATTGTTATAGTCCCTACCCAATTTTGTTTTGTATACATTCTTTCACGGTTTTAATTGCATCTCTCTCGTCCTTGTTGGCTCTGTCCTCAATGTTTGTTTGCCCTTGCCTCCTACATCCCACATGATTTTGCTTCCATAAGAACAAAGAATCTAGGTGTCCTAATATGTATCAGAACAGGAAATTTGGCTTTATATGATCCAAATAAACTAGGGTTATGATTGGATTTCCAAGGCACAAAGATCCATATTTTACCGGATAAATTTATTTGGTTTAGTTTTTATAAATATATGACATATATACAGCTTCATCGGATTTTAATCTCTTTACAAACTTTTATCTGCCATCTTAATTGGAAGGCCAAGTGAAACTGGGACTCGAATCCGTCTATGTATGCTTTCCAATGTTATATGACTAAATAAATATATCATCACTCCATGCGTTTCTAATAAATGGTTAATCTATTCACTAATTTTGTCAACGTCATAAATAATCGACCTAATTATGATCTCTAAACAAATTAACCAAATTGTATAATGTTATGAATCTATTTTTTTTTTCATTAACTTATATAGACATTTCAAAGAGATTTATTAATTTTAAATAAATATGATCTTTTACTGTTTTGTTTAATATTAAATTAAATAAATTAACGTAAATGGAATGCTATTTATTTTAATTTTTATCGTTTGATATTTGTTTGTAAGAATAATCTGATATTTATTCTTATCCATATATATCTATATAAATACTAATATACATTTAATAATACATACTCCATAATATAGTCACTATTTGGTCAACATCCATAGATTATAATCTTTTAATAATTTATATAGTAGAATACTGTATCTACTCTTATTTTATGTATAAATTTGTTAGTCTTCCCGAATTGTCCATATAAATACTTCTCCATTGTACCTCTTACCTCCACAACATTCTTCAAAGAAAAACTAAATTCCACAACAACCAAAAAAAATGGCAATAAAGAGATCGAGCAAAGCGACATCGTCTCAAGCATCTATCAAGCAAATGCTAAAGAGATACTCAAGTCTAGGAAAGAAGAACGTGAATGGTTGTTACTATAATCAAGAAGATGATCTTCCACAAGATGTTCCAAAAGGTCATTTTCCGGTTTACGTTGGACCGAACCGAAGTCGGTACATCGTTCCCATCTCGTGGCTAGAACACTCCGAGTTTCAAACATTACTCCGACTAGCCGAGGAAGAGTTTGGATTTGACCATGATATGGGTCTAACCATTCCTTGCGATGAAGTCTTCTTCAGGTCTTTAATCTCCATGTTTAGATAAAACTCGATCGAACATGAGATGATTATTCTTGAAAATATTGTCAGAAGAAGAAATCAGTTAGTCGGAAAACAAGACACAAAGAAGTCACTTTTTAGGGTTTTCTGATCAAGACGGAAGAAAGTGGCTAAACAAGCTTCGTCTTTGCATCATCAACCCGTTTGGGTTTTTTTTTTTTTTTCTTTCTTTCCTTGTTAATACTAAAACTGTTGTTGTAATAGTTTGGGGCGGGATTGGGCGGATGTGAGGTGGGGTGGGGCGACTTTTTTCCTCAAGTCAACGTAAAAAAGGTTGTTGACCGATGATCTTGAGAGGATTAGCTAGTTAACTTCTACGAATTAATTAGTTATGATCAATCAAGAAATTAATTTATATATATTTGTGTTGTTTACGTAAATGCTCCAACAGTTCATAATTCAAGTTCTAACACTTTTTAAGTACTACTATATATTATTGTAAAAACAGCTTTATCTATTCTACTACGAAAAAATAGTACAAAAATACAAAGACATACATGTTGTTAGAAACTATATAGTTTCTTCGAGTATAAAAGCTATTTGTCAAAAGTAATGATAAAAATACAAAAGAAATCTACGAAAGGAAGAATACGAGCCTTGGCTCCGAACTTAAAAAGGCAAAAACAAACAAATATTATGAGTCGTAAAACAAAATTTTGATATATCAGTAAATTATATGTCGGTACGCATTTGTCTCATTTTATTGTATTTCTTGACTTCTAGCAATGTGATATTTCTTTTCTTTTTTTTGTTAAAGAGCAAAGTGGTATTTCAAAAGCTTTGTTGATGTATGTATACCAATAAATGAGTGATTTTTTATGTATTAATATATATGGTCCTACTAAACTCAGTCCCTTCCACATATTTGTATCTATGCGTATTTATGGTCGTCACCTAAGTTATTTTTAAAAATTGAAACAATCGTCCGCATTATATAGACTAATTAAATCTGATGTCCCAATATGTTTTCTTAAGAAGAAAATGTGTGTTTCAAAACATAGTACGTAGACCGCTAACTATCATGTCATATGAAAGTAAACTGGTATCATATGCTATGTCCTTCGATCATATATAATCATATCTAAAGATGTTTGTTTCAAATTACAGATCGGATTCTACACATAAAATATAAACATGTAATTTCGAGTAAACCGTTACTGGTGAATCTCTAACTTTTTTTTTCATCTTTTTCGTATGAGCTACTCTCTCACATTTCCCCCTATTTTTTTACGTATATTATAAAATGTTCATCAATTTAGTTCAACGAAAATATGTTTTTTTCCCCGATAATTTCAAATAAGGCACATTACTATCACATTTCTGGATTTACATTGCCATACCATATTCACGAGACAAAGTATATATATAAATGAAAAATATCATGCATTGTCTGCTCAGAAGCTAGCTTGCCCATATTATGTGTTCTTCAAACAATTCTTTTTTGTTATTTTGGGGGATTTTATTCATTAAATATGTTATATATTGTTGACATCATGTATGCTAGTGGATTGAAAAAAACAATGCTAGTGTATAAAAAATGCAAGTGGATATATCATCAATGAATTATATTGGTTAATAAGTATATCCAGTTTCATAACATCGTCACCATTTTTTATACCAATCAACCTAATATTTGTCATATTAGCTCAAAAATATCATGAGAGGCATTATTATAGTATCATATATAGATTCAGCTTAATAACAGTAATTTATCTCAAGTTTGTAAATAAGTTAAAGAAGATATGGAGTTACTATTACCTTCCCTAATTTGATCCGGTTGACGTAAATTAAATTAAATACCGGTTCAACCGATCTGACCCTGATCCGAATCGAAAATCAAAATCCAGATAGAAATAACCGTAAGCTAGTAAGGAACTAGGAACAACAAATTCCACTTTCAATTTTAATGGGTTTGAGTTTGTTGACACATGACATTTTTTGTTTCGGGCTTTTAATGGGCCTGTATTATTCTAAGCAGAGATCAGGTGAAGCCCATTAGGGTTGAGTGACTTCAGTATCCACAATAAAAAGGCGAATTTCCGCACTATAGAGTTGGATCTCAAACCCTACTTGCAATCTTCGCCGCCGAGAGCATTCTCCATGGGTCGTGTCATCAGAGCTCAACGTAAGGGTGCGGGTTCCGTCTTCAAATCCCACACTCACCACCGCAAAGGTCCGGCTAAGTTCCGCAGCCTCGATTTCGGCGAACGAAATGGATACCTCAAGGGAGTCGTGACGGAGATCATCCACGATCCTGGTCGTGGTGCGCCGTTAGCTCGCGTCACTTTCCGTCATCCTTTCCGTTTCAAGAAGCAAAAGGAGCTCTTCGTCGCCGCTGAAGGTATGTACACCGGCCAGTTTCTTTACTGCGGTAAGAAAGCTACTCTCGTCGTCGGAAATGTTCTCCCGCTCAGATCTATTCCTGAAGGAGCTGTTGTCTGCAACGTTGAGCATCACGTCGGTGATCGTGGTGTCCTCGCTAGAGCTTCCGGCGATTACGCTATCGTCATCGCTCACAACCCTGACAACGACACCACTAGGTTTGTTTCTCTATTCCAAATGATTTAACTGATAAATACCATTTTCTGATTCGATTTGTTGATTAAACGAAAAATTCATGTGAGGCTTTTATATCATTTTCAGATTTGTTGATTGTTTAGTGTTGATTATGATTCGCTTAATGTATAGTTTCGTCTTTTAGAAACGCTTGTATCATTTTCAGGTTTGTTGATTACGATTCGCTTAATGAATAGTTTCGTCGTTTAATATCATTTCCAGATCTGTTTATGGTTAGTTTGAGATGATGATAATTAACGAAAAATGCTCATCTATAATTTGTTTTACCAGTGGTTAATGGTTATCTTGGTTAATATCGGTTCCTTTAAACCGGTTCTGGTTTTGGTATATTTGTTTCTCAATTTCACAATGATTAATCGTGTATATATGTTGTGACAGGATTAAGTTGCCGTCTGGTTCAAAGAAGATTGTGCCAAGTGGATGCAGAGCTATGATTGGTCAAGTTGCGGGAGGAGGAAGAACTGAGAAGCCAATGCTCAAGGCAGGAAACGCGTACCACAAGTACCGTGTGAAGAGGAACTCATGGCCTAAGGTTCGTGGTGTGGCTATGAATCCAGTTGAGCATCCTCACGGAGGAGGTAACCATCAGCACATTGGTCACGCCAGTACTGTTAGGCGTGACGCACCACCAGGACAAAAGGTTGGTCTTATTGCTGCGAGGAGGACTGGTCGTCTCAGAGGTCAAGCTGCTGCTTCAGCTGCCAAGGCAGATTAGAGTTGTTAAACAAAAAACTTTGTTTCCGTTTTCTATGTTTGCAGTTTTGTTGCTTGTGTTTGCTTTTGAACCTTTTTTCTTAAATCCTAAAGATTTCTATGATAATCTTTACTTTTCTCTCTTAAATTTCATAAGAAATCCTAATTATATTTATGATAATCGTTGCTTTTCTCTCTTACATTGCTTATGCATTGAAAATTTCATCATAAAGTAGTTGGTTATTGTTTGTTTATTATATAAATGGTGTTCGTAGTTTGCAAGAATCTCTTTAGTGAATTTATGTTGAGATATGAAAATAAACCGGGTATGTAAAGGGTTAAGTATCGAACAATGACAAATTCTAGGCATATAATTGGTACCCCGTTGGAGTAGGAATTGAATAGCCTTCTCACACCATCTCTCCATGCATGGGGAGTGAATGACCAGGGCGGAGCTTCTGGGTGCGAGTAACTTCACTGAAGTGAAGTATTCGTGATCGGGATGTCTATCATAAAGATCATACCTTTGCTGGTAGCGATTTGAGATTACCTTTCTTTGTTCTTCTTATGATAAATCATAAATTTAGAATTTTTTTTTTAATTCAAAAATTAAAGCTGTATCTGACTTCTTTTTTGACAGCAAAGTTGTATTTGATATAGATTTTAGTATTTTATAATTATAATTATTTCCATTTTGATTCAATTCATTTTGTTTTAGTTACAATTTGTTCCAAATTAAAATAGATATTATATATATGTTTCCATTTTGATTAGATTCAACTTGGTTCTGCTTTGGTTAACTTATATTTTTTTTTTCCTTTTCTATGGATTTTGCTTAATTGCTTCATTTCAGATTGATATACTTTGAGTTGGTTTGATTATACCGGATAACCAAACCGAATCATACATCAAACCTTGTGAATCACACATAGGGGCTTGATGACTTGTGCGTGCGTGCGTGCGTTGCTGACGAGTTGTTTACTTCGTTATCCATAGCCCCCTGCTTTGAATTGAGATTTATCCTCGAAATATTGCCTATGTGTTGTTTCAATTTGAATTGCCTACTGAATATATTTCGCTGGGATCAACAAACTGTCAGTAGCATTTGCTCTTCTGCTTTCGAACTGATTCTGTAAACTGTTATCAACAATATTCTGTTATAATTAGCAAAAAAAGAAAGAAAGAAAGAATATTCTGTTATTGTAAACAAATAATTTTTTTTGTGCATTCTTGTTTCTTAATTCCATAATGACAGACTGAGAATATGTTTTGACACATATGATTAAGTTGCAATATGGTTCGACGAAAATTGTGCAAAGTGGATGCAGAGCTCTGATTGGTCTAGGCTTGGACGTTCGGATATTCATGTCGAATTCGGATTAGATATTTCAGGTTTAAAAGTGTAAGATCTGTTTGGGTATTTAAAATAGGTCAAACTCGGTTCAGATTCGGATTTACCTCAAGTACCAAAAATAACAAATTGTATTCGAATATATCCAAACTATTCAAAAAAGTCGATAGAATTTTGAGTACTTTTACATTAATTTACCTAAAAGTAACTAAAATACCCGAAAATATCTAAAATACCAAAAAAGCTTCAAATATTTTAGGCACTTGGGTTATTTTCAAGTATAAATATTATAAATATATTATTAATATGTACTTATATGATTTCAAGTAGGTTTGAGTACCTATTCAAATTTGGGTTCGGGTTTTTGGATATTGTAGTTTAAGACCCGTTCAGATATCTTAAATTTCACATTCGAATTCGGTTTGGATTTTTTGGAGTCGGGTCGGGTCCTCGGGTTTGTGTATTAATATGCCCATGCCTAATGGGTCAAGTGGCTGGTGGAGAAAGAACGAAGAAGCTGATTCTCAAAGCAGGTAACGTGTACCACAAGTACCGTGTTGCCTAAGGTTAATCCTCATGGAGGAGGTAACCATCAACACTACCTGAAAAAATTGTTGGTCTTATAGCTGCAAGAAGGACTGGTCGTCTCAGAGGCCAAGCTGCTGCTTCAGCCGCCTAGGCCACTTAGAGTTGTTAAACAAAAACATTCAACACCCTTTTCTATGTTTATGTTTTACTTTTGAACCTTTGTTCCTAAAATCCTAAAGATTTATATGCATGCAAATTTCGTCACAAAAGATTTGGTTATTATTGAGGTTTTAAATTTTTGTTCTTTTGCTGAATCTTGCTTATTTATATAATGGTCTCCTCCAGTTTGCTAAGATCTTTGAGTATATATGTAATCACTGGTATGGGTTTATGTTGAGATATAAAGAAAATACATAATTTTAGCTCATAGTTGTAAACTTGTAAATTATATTCGGGTTTTGAAGTCTTTATTGAACCAAACTAAACCGGGTTCTAAAAGGCTTAAGTATTAGACAAATAGAGATTATAGCACCAATTCTCGACCAGTTAAATTGGTTGTAACTTAAGTATGAAAAGTGAGTTACACCAGGGTTCGAGCGTTAAAATTGGTACCCCGAAGGAGAAAGCCGAAAAACGCCAGAAATATGCTTCTCACTCACAGAAAAAAACACCCTTCTACGAGGGTGTATCTGTGAGAATGTCTCACGGCTCTTTACGGAGGTCGTGAGGGATGAATGAAACCAGGTGATTTGATTACTTCTGGTCCCACCGGATCTTAGAGATCCTGGGTCGGGTTGTTCTGGCACTGGCACGAAGTTCATGCCTTTGATGTTAGAGATTTGAGGTAATCCAAATTACCTTTTTTTTAATCTTATTTAATCTCTAGTGATTGTATTTTTTTGTTTGGATAGACAATTAGTGTATAACTGTTAAGCAATCAGTTTTAACCTAATTTATCTTTGTTCAGAATCTGGTTTTAGTTTCAGATCAATCCTCTAGGTTTGTGTTGCTCTGGTTCTATTTAGAATTGAGCTTTATCTTTCTTGATATAGTGCCTATGTTGTTCTGGCACTGGCACGAAGTTCATGCCTTTGATATTAGAGATTTGAGGTAATCCAAATTACCTCTTTTTTCAATCTTATTTAATCTCTAGTGATTGTATTTTTCGTTTGGATAGACAATTAGTGTATAGCTGTTAAGCAATCAGTTTTAACCTAATTTATCTTTGTTCAGAATCTGGTTTTAGTTTCGGATCAATCCTCTAGGTTTGTGTTGCTCTGGTTCAATTTAGAATTGAGCTTTATCTTTCTTTGATATAGTGCCTATGTTGTTCCATTTGATTTTCTCTACTGATCCAAATTTGTGTAGACGATTGGAGGATGTTTGATATACATGTCCAAATCTTGTTTTGTAACTTTATTTATTGGAGTATGTAAATGGTTTAGAGTAATTAGACGGTTTAGACCGGTTATGTTAGTATACCATACTTGTATATAAATACGTAAGTTGTACAAATAATTGATTAAGTGAATGAGAATATTATTCCTTTAACAAACTTTCTCATCGTCATTACTCTCTCTCTCTCTCCTTCTTCTTCTTCTTCTTCCGTAATATGGTATCAGAGCCATCTAGCTCATTTTCTCTTTGATTCGGCAAAATTGACTTTTTTTTTGCTATTTTCAGCTCAATGTTTTCTTTCCCAAGCTTGATTTGAACAAAAATGGTGTCTATCGCAAAAGTTCCTCGCCGATCTACCCGATCCAAAGCTACTACGAGTTCCCTTGCTATCAGAGCTCAGAAATCAACTTGATCCAACACTGCGATCGATTCTTTGTCAGATTCACCTCCGGATTCTCCTCCAAAAGCTACCCAAGTTTTTGGAGATTCGAGAGGTCTTCCTTCATCCGATTTGGATGATCCGACTCAGTCTCCGTTTTTCTTACCCAGCGTTGATCATCCAGGTTTGACTCTAAACTCTCATCGCCTTGATGAAACGAACTATGGTGATTGGAGTGTTGCTATGAGAATCTCACTAGATGCTAAGAATAAGCTTGGATTTATAGATGGATCATTGTCTCGTCCTATAGAAACAGATAGGAATTTTCGTCTATGGTCCAGGTGTAATAGCATGGTGAAAGCTTGGCTATTGAATTCTGTTTCTCCTCAGATCTATCGTAGTATCTTGCGTATAAATGATGCTGCAGATATATGGTGTGATCTGTATGGACGATTTCACATGTCTAATCTTCCACGAACATACAATTTGACTCAGGAGATTCAAGATCTTCGTCAGGGATCTACATCTCTCTTGGAGTATTATACTCACTTGAAGACTCTCTGGGATCAATTGGACAGTACAGAGAAAACTGATGATCCTTGTACTTGTGGAAAGCTCTACGTCTGCAACAGAAGGCAGAGAGAGCTAAGATAGTGAAATTTCTTGCTGGTTTGAATGAGTCATATGCAATAGTCAGGAGACAGATTATTGCGAAGAAGGCTCTTCCCAGTTTGGTGGAGGTTTATAACATCCTGGACCAAGATGACAGTCACAAAGGATTCTCCAATGACATTGCTCCTTCTGCTGCTTTTCAGGTTTCAGAGATACAATCTTCTCCTATGGCTCCTCTTGCAGTCATGTACGTTCAGAATGGACAAAACAAAGGACGTCCCATTTGTTATTTCTGCAATAGAGTGGGTCATATAGCAGAACGATGCTATAAGAAACATGGCTTTCCACCAGGTTGCACACCAAAAGGAAAGGCTAATGCTCCAAAAGCTAATGCCCCATCCTTGGTGGCTCAGGTTTCTTTATCCCCAACAGTTCCTGAAAAATCTCCAAGTGCATTAGATGGACTCATTGGCAATCTCTCTAAGGATCAGATACAAAGTTTCATTGCTGCTTTCAGTTCCCAACTTCAGAATCAGACCGCTTCTAGTGCAGTTGAAGCAATTCCATCACAATCAACCTTAGATCACTCTGGTATATCGTTTTCCTCTTCTACATATAGGTTCGTTGGAATTTTGATAGTATCTCAGCATACTATGTCTAATGATACATGGGTGGTTGACTCTGGTGCTACTCATCATGTATCTCATGACAGAAATATTTTGATTCTCTAGATACTTCTGGTGAGAGTTTTGTGAATCTTCCAACTGGACCTAATGTTAAGATTAGTGGAGTAGGGACGATTCAGATAAACAGAGATATACTTCTCAAGAATTTTTTGTTTATACTTGAATTCAGACTCAATCTTCTCAGTATAAGTTCATTGACAAGTGATCTCTGTTCAATAGTGATATTTGATCCTACTTGTTATCAAATACAGGATCCTATCAGGGGGTTGATGATTGGCCAAGGTAGACAGATTGGGAACCTCTACGTGCTTGACACACAGTCTCCATCAGTTTCAGTTAATGCGGTGGTGGATATCAGTATGTGGAACAAGAGGCTTGAACATCCTTCTTACTCAAGACTAGATGCTATTTCAGAAGTTTTGGGAACTACTAGACATAAGAATAAAAGGCGGCTTATTGTCATGTTTGTCATTTGGCAAAACAAAAGAAGTTGTTGTTTACATCTGCAAATAACATTGTAATTCTGCTTTTGAGTTTTTACACATTGATGTTTGGGGACCATTTTCAGTGGAAACAGTTGAAGGTTGTAAGTATTTTTTGACGATTGTTGATGATCACACTAGAGCTACTTGGATATTTTTAATGAAAATCAAGAATGAGGTACTCACAGTGTTTCCAGCTTTCATCAAGTTAGTTGAAAACCAATATGATACAAAGGTAAAATCTGTGCGATCTGATAATGCCAAGGAATTAAGTTTTACAGAATTCTATAAGGAAAAAGGGATATGTTCATTTCATTCATGTCCTGAGACACCAGAACAGAATTCTGTAGTTGAAAGAAAACATCAACACATCCTTAATGTGGCAAGAGCTTTGATGTTTCAGTTAAATATGTCATTATCGTATTGGGGAGATTACATTTTGACGCCTGTGTTTCTCATCAACAGGACACCATCTCAATTGCTCTCTAACAAAACTCCATACGAGTTACTCACAGGTAAGAAACCGGATTATGCTCAGATCAAGAATTTTGGTTGTCTTTGTTATGGTTCAACATCACCTAAACAGAGACACAAGTTTCAGCCTAGGTCTCGAGCATGTGTTTTCCTGGGCTATCCAGCTGGTTTTAAGGGATACACGTTGTTAGATTTGGAGAGTAATGTGGTTTTCATTTCAGAAATATGGAGTTTCATGAAGATATATATCCATTGGCCAATACTCAGAAGACTGGGGACGAAGCTACTGATATCTTCACACCGATGGATTCTTTGCCTACAGGTAATTCCATTCCTTTTTCTTTTCCATCACCACAAATTTCTCCACAAACACAAATTTATATTCCTAGAGCTCGAAAACCACTAGCTCACTTAAACAATTATCATTGTTATTCTCTTTCCAATGATGTTGATCATCCCATTTCATCTTCTCTTTCCTATTCACAAATCTCACCATCACATTTGATATACATAAATCACATCAATAAAATTCCGATTCCAATCATATACTGAGGCAAAGAAATCCAAAGAATGGTGTGGAGCTATTGACAAGGAAATTGGTGCAATGGAACGAACTGACAGTTGGGATACTGCGATAGTGCCTGCAGGTCACATGGGTTTTTACAGTGAAGTTTCATGCAGATGGCAGTCTTGAGAGATAAAAAGCACGCTTGGTTGCTAAGGGTTATACATAGAAAGAAGGTGTCGACTACACAGAGACATTTTCTCCTGTTGCAAAGATGGCGACTGTAAAATTGTTATTGAAGGTATCTGCCTCTAAACAATGGTATCTTACACAAATTGACATTTCTGATGCATTCTTGAATGGTGATTTGGAGGAAGTAATATATATGCGATTACCAGAGAGTTATGCAGAGATTAAGGGGGACACGTTGCCTAAGAATACTGTGCTTCGGCTCAAGAAATCGATTTATGGTCTTAAACAAGCTTCTCGACAATGGTTCATCAAATTTTCTGATTCTTTGTTGAAGTTAGGTTTTGTCAAAGGCCTTGGCGACCATACATTATTTGTTCGAAGTCAAGGGAATGACGAGTTCTTGGCAGTTCTAGTGTATGTTGACGATATTGTGATAGCAAGTACTACTGAATCTGGTGCTACACAATTGACTGCAGCTTTGAAGCAGAGTTTTAAGCTTAGGGAACTTGGACCTCTGAAATATTTTTTGGGATTAGAAGTGGCTAGGACGTCTGAGGGTATTTCCTTATGTCAAAGGAAGTACGCTTTGCAGTTACTTACTTCTATAGGAATGTTGGCTTGTAAACCTTCTTCCATACCCATGATACCCAATCTGAGGTTATCTAACAGAGATGGAGATTTGTTAGAAGACAGAGAGATGTAGAGAAGTCTTGTGGGGCGATTGATGTATTGACCATCACACGCCCGGATATTACATTTGCTGTAAATAAGTTGTGCCAATTCTCTTCCACACCACACACAAGTCATCTTGCAGTGGTTTACAAGGTTTGACAGTTCATCAAAGGTACTGTTGGACAAGGTCTATTATACTCAGCAGAACCAGATCTTACTTTAAAAGGTTTTGCTGATGCTGATTGGGGATCTTGCCCTGATAGTAGGAGGTCTGCGACTGGTTTTACTATGTTCTTAGGATCATCACTCATCTCTTGGACATCTAAGAAGCAACCTACCATCTCACGATCATCAGCAAAAGCTGAATACAGGGCTCTTGCTTTGGCTACTTGCAAAATATCATGGCTCTCTATTTTGATGTCAGATTTGAGGATCACAATCTCCATTCCGATCTTGTTTTCTGACAGCACAGCGGCCATATATATTGCTACCAATCCTGTTTTTCACGAGCGTACGAAACATATTGAGATTGATTGCCATACAGTTATAGAAAAGTTGGATAAAGGTCTTCTCAAAATGTTACTTGTGAGAACAGAGAATCAGGTGGCTGATATACTAACAAAAGCTCTATTTCCTCATCAGTTTGCTCATTTACAGTCCAAAATGAGTCTTCATAACATATTCGGCTCATCTTGAGGGAGACTATTGGAGTATGTAAATGGTTTAGAGTAATTAGATGGTTTAGACCAGTTATGTTAGTATACCATACTTGTATATAAATACGTAAGTTGTACAGATAATTGATTAAGTGAATGAGAATATTATTCCTCTGACAAATTTTATAGTTGGTTATTGTCAGCTCTTAGATGTATTCTGGTCTAATCATGGTGCCAGACAAATGTTAGGACAAGTACAGAGGAAGTATACCTGGTCTAATCATGGTGCCAGACAAATGTTAGGACAAGTATAGAGGAAGTACCTCCATTTACCCCATAAAATCCATGGGATTGATCTTTGAATATTTTCTGCACCTACAGTCTTCTCCATCAGATTGAATAAAAAAAAGGATCTTGGAATGTATACAATACTATATAAATTTCTTATAAATTAGATCCCTATAGACACAAATTTATATTTTATATTTTTGTTAATTTGGAATGAGCTATGGTGAATTTACTAACTAATCTTTTATATATACTTGGGATGCATGCAAAGTATTTGCATTCTAAATGTTCTTAGCAACCAAACTATACGGTCCTATGAGTGTATAAGAGAAGAAGAGATCAATGATGGAGCAACTTGAGAAACATGGGAAGTAGTTTTGTAATTCGGTCAATAGAGTCCTTTGAGACAAGATACTGATCTTGGTTTATTAGAACTATTTTTTGTTTAATAATATTATTTCAACGTAATCTACAAGACTACAAAAAAGGAATGAAAATCTAACAGACTATATAAACCTATTTACCCAAGAAAAATAATAAAAAAAGCATACTTACCCAAGATTATAAATATTTCCAATAAACATTATAAATGCCCTACATAGACATGATTCCGTTGACCAAAATATCTACATATACATGATTCATCGAATGCAACTCTCACAAAACCTTTCTTTTGTGTTTTTTTTTCATCAACTCTTTCACACAACATTTTCAAAATTTGAAAAACAAAGTTCCAATAGAATGGTTGTGTATCTCAGAACCAATATTCTATTGGCAATTGTGTTCATCATTCTTGGTGCATCTTTGTCATTTGAAGATTCTGACATCGAAGACATTTGTGATAACGCACTCAATCCTAAGTTTTGTTTCAACATCTTGAAATCAACTCCACTAACAAAACAATCTGATGTTGTTGGCATGGAAAAGTTTTTGGTCGAATATGTCCTAAGAAATGTCTCAACCACAGTACATCTAATTCAAACAATTATCAACAAAATTTCCGATCCTCGTTTCGCTACTGATCCTCATTCTAAGGAGATTTATGATGCAAGCTTGACACATTTCAAATGGGCTTCTACATTTTGTGATAATGCAATCAAGGCTTGGGCAAATAAGCAGAAGGAAGTTTTAATCGATTCTCTTACGTCCGTGGCTATAATTACAGAAGAAAATAAATACGATTTAGCTCGTGTTAAACCTGATCCTGGTCCACAAATTTTAGGGAGACTTGATGTTATTTATGATGTATGTGATACTGCCATAATACTTGCGGACAAGCTGCCCTAGAAATATTTTTATAGTGTATGCTCTTTTATTAATAATAAAATTTGCTGTTTTATGTTGGAAACATAAGTTAAAATCACAATAAAAGTTTATTGGTTTTAACAACAGAGTTACATAGACAACAGATTGAAAAGTAGTTATTTTACTTATTTGACTGTTTTATTTGAATCATTAAGACATTAACCATTGAATATAGTATTAACACTAACCTCCTAACCAGTTAGGATCTGGATCATGGGCTTTGAAATATGAGGTAATTGGGAAAGTAGTCACTTTTTTAAACATAACTAGATAGGCAGTTTAATATTTACAATTAGTTTTTTTTTTAAATTCACTATAATTTCTGCTCTAATAGAGTAGGTTAGTGAAATTAAGAATTGTAACACAAAAAATTACTCTCATTTATTTAATTTTGGTATATTTAGGTCGCACACATAATCTCTTCGTACACCAACTCGGATAGTACACTGATTTTCTTTGTACACCAAAATAGGGTATTAGATAGTGTACAATATGCAAAGAATCTCAGTATTTGAGGTAGTATACCAAATCGAATAGAAGATGGTATACAAGATCTTAAAAGATCTGGTGTACAAGATTTAGTGTTATATATGGTGTATATCGTTGTATAATATTTTTAGTTGTAAAATTTATGCAAAATGTATCTTGTTAGATTCCTAAAAATATTTTAAAGATAAAACTTGGTTTTATATTTTTTTGATATCTGATTCGTGAGATAATCAAGAATTAATAATTTAAAAAAAAATTAAGATAGAGAAAAAAATTAAAAGTAACTCATTTTCTAATTGTAAATAGTGACTTGTCCAATAAACCTATTACTTTTTTAAAAGTGACTAGTTGGTCAATTCACCCTTCAAATATTCGGTTTTTGGATACCCGCTCAAACATCTAGATGCTCGTAAATACCTGGATCCGGATTTAGATCTATGAAAATTAGAAAAAATGGTTGAAAATTAAATAAATAATATGATCAAATTAAATTTTACTATAATGCTTAAATCTGAATGGATTATTGGAATTTGATAAAAATTAGTTAATTATTTAAATAATGTATTTTTAACAATAATCATCATCTTACTTTTTGTTGGTGACAATTTGATTTAGCTATGAACAATTTTGTTGATAGTGACATAAATTAATGATAAAATTTACAATTTTAAAATACAAAATTATTTCTAAAATTTATAAGTTTCAAATGATAATTATATAGTTTGGTTTGATCATTTTTAGTAAAATCAATGGTTTATTTTTAATTATGTGTCAAAATCATTTTATTTCTAAATTATATGTGTCAAAATCTTTTTATTTCTAAATTATATGTGTCAAAATTTGATTGTTTTAATTGACTTGTATCACGATAAGACGAGTTACTAACTTTCAATTTAATTAAACATGGTTTTTACTTAATAGTTATAGATTTAGAAAAATTAGAATTCTTTTAAATGTTTGAATTTAAAATTCAGAATTTAACTCGGAAATGGTCTCTGTGATAAATGTTTATATTTAAAATGCTGAGAAATTATACAGTCCTTTGTGTGTATAAGAGAAGAAGAGATCAACATAATGATGGAGCAACTTGAGAAAGCGAGAGTTTTTCCTATTCACCACTAAATCAAAGTGAACTCCTCAGGACTCTTACAATAGCAAGAGTTGTCTTGGGAAGAAAATTATATACCAGTGAAGGTCGAAACATTTCCAAGAATAACATAGTTAAAAAAATTAATCAGACGAAGAGAGTCGGGCGCGTAAGTTCACGCGCTGCAACTTTTCCTCCGAATCTCTCGCCGAAAGTTCTTCCTCGCCGTAGATTTGCTTCCCTCTGCGGTAATCTAAACTGTGCTAGCCGACCTCGGGGAAATGAGCTTGGTAGAGTGTTTTGAGCGCCTTTTGTTTCTTCACCGTTGATGACTCAGTTTCCACGGATTACCGGTGAAAGGCTTCCAATCGCTAGGGTTATCTTTGTCACGATCATTGTCGTTTGACATCATGAAGCCTCCTCCCTGATGCATCTTCTTCTAGATTCTTCATAATCGTTTTATCACTTCATCAACTGTGAAAGCTTAATTGCTTTTCTAAATGTTGGTGGACTGATTGTTTATTCTTTCATGTTTTTTAATCTTTTTTTGGCATGTGAAAAAACTTTAAGATTTACTTCATTGTAACTCCTATCTTTTTTCATTTTATATGAAATATTTACATTCTTATCAAAAAAAAAGAAATAATTCCAAGAATATAGTACGAAGATTGATTCAACTCTTGGGCGTTTTTCCTATCGGTGAATATGTAGGAACATGCATGCAGATGAAATTGAAAACACATCAAAAATATTTGACACTTTGCTTTCTATTCCAAGAGATCACACGAGGCCATTCGATCTTGACATAAATGCTTTAAAAAACTTTCTCAAGGTAAGACAGTTTTTTTTTTTTTTTTCACGAAAAGTAAATAAATTAGTTGAACTATGCTATTTTATTAGTTTATACAAGTATTTATTTGGTTAAAAATCATTTTGGGACTGAATAAATTTTTAAAAGTTTGATTCAACGAGATACTGCAACTTGGGGGACAGATTGGCATTTAGATAGTTTTGTGGACTTTCAAGGCAAAAATCTCAAATACTTTCCATTTGGATCAGGGGGAAGGCTATGTTCTGGAATTAGATTTGATTTACCGTTTTATAAAAGTTATCAATAATGACTTATCATTATCGACTAACAACCTCAAAATTTTATTATCAATAAGGACCGTTCGAAATTTAAATTCAACTTATAAATATAAAGCAAAATTGCGTTACAAATGTAACAAATAAAAAAATATATTACTATGTTTTAATGTGGTAGTCATTGTTTGCTATTGACCAAAATGTTTCTCATCCTAAAAAAATACAAAACAACATATGAATATAATTAGAAAACCTAAATGTAGAAAGAACATATATTCTGGAAAAAAAAAATCAATTACCTAAATTCTGATTTGGAATTCGGAACATATTCCATCAACCAATTCTGGAATACTTCTTTGAAGATTATGTTCATTGTTTGCTTCTAAACTTTTCCTTCTTTATATACTACAAGTAGTTTAATCCTTTTTTAGAAGTGACTCTAGATATAGCAACATATAGCTGGCCATGAGAGAAAACTGGTTTCGGCAAAATTATTTATCTTTTTTCGTAATTCGCATGATCTAACGTCGCGTAAATTTTTGTCCAATATTTTATGATCTCAAGGAATATGTTCGCTTTTGTCTCACTCTTATTTTTACGATTGTATTTAGTCTTTTTATTCTTCTTATACATATGCTTTTTTTCTCTTTTATCTCTTTTATATTTTGGATTGGATATTTTGGATTTGGGTATTTCGAGTTTAGAACTCTAGGATCCGTTTATGTATTTTAAAAATTTGGATCGGATTTAGTTTGGGTTTGGATTTATTTCAAGTACCCAAAAAAAAAAAATTGTATCTGATTCTATCAAAACGACTCAAAAATACCCAAAATACTCTCGGAGTAATTTTACATTAATTTATCCAACAGTAACTAAAATACCAAAAAAATGTCCAAAATACCTGAAAACCCTAAATATTTTGGGCACTTGGGTTATTTGTTTTCTTAACTTCAACTTATTGATGTATTATAAAGAAGGAGGATGCCTTCTAGCCTTTAGACAAACGTATCGGGACATATAAAACGCAAACAAGAACCAGAAAAAAATCAATGAAGACTCGCTGGTCCCCCTATCGCAAGGTATGATCTTAGATGACCATCTCGCATCACACTTTCAGCAATATCTCGCACCACTGAGTTTGTTTTGAAATGAGAAAAACACCACATGAGACATCTAAACTGCCTCGTCAAAGACAGAATACGCTCCACAAGACCTCAAATTCTAGGCCACTTCCCAACTTCCTTGATTGATGTTAACGCCATAGAAGAATCTGACCACAGCTCTACATCTTGTAATCTCAAGTCCACTAAACTCCGAAGGGTCCATTCAATGATTCGAAGGTCTGCCTCTAAACGGGAAGAAGACACCACAAACGCCTCTCGTGCATGGTAGACAACATCACCATTTCTGTCCCTAACGATCCAAGCCGCACCAAACATCGAAACATCATTTATCCAAGAACCCGCGACACTACACTTAAAAAAACCATTAATAGGTTTAGACCAATGTGATGGTAAGTTAGAGGAAGGGATAGACCGGACTGGTGCCATCAACTTCTCTCTATCTTTAACTTGCGTCCACAATTCCACTATTACAAGCATAAATATTATAAATATATATTATTAGTATCTATTCATATTTCAAATATGTTTGGATACCTAATCAAATTCGGGTTCGAGTTTTTGATCTTGAAGGTTAGGATCCGATATTTGAAAATTTTGAGTTCAAATTTGGATCAGATTTTTCAGGTCGAGGTTAGGTCTGGGTCCTCGGATTCGGGTATTATGCACATGCCTAATTGGTCAAGATGCTGGTGGAGAAAGAACGGAGAAGCTGATTCTCAAGGCAGGTAACGTGTACCACAAGTACCGTATGGCCTAAGGTTAATCCTCATGGAGGAGATAACCATCAACACTACCTGGAAAAAATGTTGGTCTTATATCAAGAAGGACTGGTCGTCTCAAAGGCCAAGCTGCTGCTTCAGCCGCCTAGGCCACCTAGACTTGCTTTAATAAAAATGTTATTTCTATGTTTATGTTTTACTTTGAACCTTTGTTCCTAAATCCTAAAGATTTTTATGGTAGGGTTTTTCTCTTCGCTCTTTCTACTAGCTTATGCATGAAAATTTTGTCACAACAGATTTGATTATTATTGAGGTTTAACTTTTGGTTCTTTCGCTGAATCTTGCTTATCCCCCAGTTTACTAAGATCTTTGAGTATATATGTAATCATTGGTCTGGCGGTTTATGTTGAGATATAAAGGAAAATACGTAATTCTAGCTCATAGTTGTAAACTTGTAAATTAATTAGACATGGTTTATGAAGTAATCAAACTAAACCGGGTTTTAAAAGGGTTAAGTATTAGACAAATAGAGGTTATAACACCAATTCTCGCCCAGTTAAATTGGTTGTAACTTAAGCATGATGAGTGAGTTACATCAGGGTTCGAGGCTGTCGAGCGTAATAATTGGTACCCCGAAACTCATGAGAGGAATGCACCCTCGTAAAAGGGGCATCCGTATGAGAATGACTCACGGTCTCGACGGAGGTCGTGAGGATACATCCATGTGAGAATTGTCTCACGGAAGATGTCTCGGGTTGTTCTGTCACGAACCACGAAGTTCATGCCTTTGTGTTAGCGATTAAGGTAATCCAAATTACCTCTTTTTAAAATCTGATTTAATCTCTAGCTAGTGATTGTATTTTTTCGTTTGGATCGACAATTAGTGTATAACTAAGTGTTAAGTGATCAATTTAACCTAATTTATCTTTGTTCAGAATCTGGTTTTTAGTTTCTGATCGATCCTCTAGGTTTTATGTTGCTCTGGTTCTGTTTAGAATTGCAGTTTATCTTTCTTTGATGTAGTGCCTATGTTGTTCCATTTTGATTTGCTCTACTGATCCAAATTTGTGTAGACGATTGGAGGATGCTTGATATAACATATATCCAACTCCTGTAGCTGATAATATATAGCTTGTTTTTGCGAGTTTCGGTAATGTGTCATCTTGGTGTTATGGTGTACATGTGGTTGAGTTTAACCTAAATTCCCTTTGTTCAATTAATTTGCTCTGATGCAAAAATAATCCTTGTGTTAGCAGAATTTTAGTTTGTGATGAGATCCTCTAGGTTTGTGTTGCTCTTTTTCTGTAACTTTAGTCAAAGTTGAATATGATCCAAGGATAGTTGCTTATCGTCAGCTCTTAGATGTATTCTGGTCTATTCATGGTGACTAGTGACTACACAACCATGTTCTCTGACTTTGAATCTGTAGATACCTCCATTTACTAGCTTCATACCCCATAAAATCCATGGGATTGATCTTTGAATATTGTCTGCACGTATAGTCTTCTTCATCAGATTGAATAGAAAAAGGATTTTGTGGAGTTGTGTCATTGTGTATAACGTTATAACTTTACACCTCTTGGAATGTATACAATACTATATAAACTGCTTATGAATTAGATCCCTATAGACACAAATTTATATTTTATATTTTTGTTAATTTGGAATGAGTTCTGGTGAATTTACTAACTCATCTTTTATATATACTTGGGATGCATGCAAAGAGTATTTGCGTTCTGAATGTTCTTAGCAACCAAACTATACGGTCCTATGAGAGTATAAGAGAAGAAGAGATCAATATAATAATGATGGAGCAACTTGAGAAAGCGAGAGTTCTGTTAGAGTTGTGTCCATGATTAAATCTTGTAATATTATATATGTTATAATTTGTATGTAAAGTCAACGGATGCATGTGTTACATATTACTTAGAAAGGGTACGAGTAAGACACGTAATTTGTCAGAGAAGTTACAACTGTTAACAACGGTTACGTAGAGTAGTTATGTACACATCTATATAAGTGTATGTTGTTTTATGTAAAAACTGTTGAGAATAATAGAGAAGTTTCCCACTTTTTCATTCTCTGTTCTTTACCATGCTCTGTATTTAAAGCAATGGCTTCTATTGAAATACAAGAGCAAAAATCCCAACAAGTTCTTCCTTCCTCTTCACCACTAAATCTAAGTGAACTTCTCATGACTCTTACAATAACAAGAGTTTTCTTGGGAAGAAAATTATATAGCAGTGAAGGTGGAAATAATTCCAAGAACACAGTACGAAGATTGATACCACTCTTGGGCGTTTTCCCTCTCGATGAATATGTAGGAGGAACATGCATGTATATGCAAATGAAAAAACATCAGATTTTGTTGATACTTTGCTTTCTATTCCAAGAGATCACACGGGGCCATTCGATCCTGACATACACGAATTATGTTAGAACTATAAAATTAAAGGTTCCACGTACTTGCTTCATTAAAATAAAAAAAACTAAGATGGATTTTGCTTAATTGCTTATTTTCAGTTTTGATATGCGCAGATTTTGGTTTCATTATACCGGATAACCAACCCGTATCATACATCAAACCTTCTGTGTAACACAGAGGGACTTGAAGACTTGTACGTGCGTTGCTGACGAGTTGTTTACTTCGTTATCCAAAGCCCCCTGCTTTGAATTGAGATTTATCCTCGAAATAGTGCCTATGTTTTGTTCCATTTGAATTGCTCTACTGAATATATTTCGTTTGGATCAACAAATATTTATTAGCATTTGTTCTTCCGCTTACAAACCGATTCTATAAACTGTTTCCAAGAATAGTTGTAGTAAACAAATATACACTACAAAAAAAAGTCTCATTGATAGCACATTACCATAGCCCATTTTTTGTAACTGCTATTATAATTTTAGTTTCGGATTATTTACTCTATAGTAGTACTTAATAAACGCTATGAAAAAAATAGATTAATCGGGTAAAACTTTTAATATAAGCGCGAACAGTTAGGAAAAAAAAAACTATAGCGCTTAAATGAAAACTTATTCACTATCTCTTCTAGTGTTAAAAAAGAAAACATATCAGACAAAAAAAACCCTAACTCTCTGAAATTCCCCAAAAATAAAATCCCCCAAATTCTCTTAATCGGGGTTAAACCTCAATTCCTCTTCACCGTGACTCGCCAAGCTCTTCGCCATGATTACCCAAGCTTTTCACCGTGAATCACGAAGCTCCTCACTCCGACCTAAGTGTATTTTCGACCTAAGTTGTGAGTCTTTGATTTTCTCTGTTTAAATCAGATTCAGTGTTCAAATTTTACTTGGATCGGAGCTCAATTAGTCTGTACATCTTTCTATAGTTCTATTATCTAGGAATCCCAAAGCTCTTAATTGTTTCGTTCGAATTAGTCTCTACATCTTTCTATAGTTCTATTTTCTAGGAATCTCGAAGGTCTTAATTGTTTTGTTTTTATGAATTAGATAATTCTGGGCTTCCCAGAGTGATTAGATTTTCGTTTATCTCAATTAATCAACATATATGGTTTTGTCTACTGCATATATAACACCAAAGAAATCACATAAGTTTGTAGTTTTAACTCTGGGCTTCGTAGAGTTTGCAATTGAAATATTAAGTGATATAGTTTGTGTTTTGTGATCAATTTTTGAGCAGAATTGGAATGAGAAACTCTTGAAGCCGAGACTACTAGATCATTGACTTACGAAAACAACAGTGATGTAAGTGATTTTTCAGCTCATCTTTTTATATTCTGGTTCTTTAGATATCTTTAATCTGATATGTTGTCAATGTGTTTTATGGATTAAGATTGCAGCGCATTTGGAATTTGAAAAATATAAAGTACTTGGTATGCTCTGGTTAATTTTTCCCCATCCAATCTTTTCACTTCATCTTCCCTTGACTGACATGTTGTTTCTTTACTACTTGGTGATATACTCGAGTTGAATCTATTGCTGAAGGAAGCTACATTATTGATCGGAGCTGTATCTTAATTCTGCAGGTTGGATCATTGACTTACGAAAACAACAGTGATGTAAGTGATTTTTCAGCTCATCTTTTTTATATTCTGATTCTTTAGATATCTTTAATCTGATATGTTGTCTATATGTTTTATGGATTAAGATTGCAGCGCATTTGGAATTTGGAAAATGTAAAGTACTTGGTATGTTTGTAAAATTTTCCCCATTCAATCTTTTCACTTCATCTTCCCTTGACTGACATGTTGTTTCTTTACTACTTGGTGATATACTCGAGTTAAATCTATTGCTGAAAGAAGCTACATTATTGGTCGGAGCTGTATCTTAATTCTGCAGGTTAGTCCATCTATAAATTTTGATTTGGTTTAGTATTTTATTGCATGTGGTTGTGACTGTTTTATTGGAACTATTATCTGTGAATGTTTGATTTGTTTTGCTGCGAGAGCCATGATTCTGGGTTTTAACTGATGTGCTTATGGTTTTAATTAAGGTTAGAAAATTGTTAAGTTACAAAAGAATTGATAGTCCAAATCAATGAAATAAACATTATAAGGTACTGTAAAAGAATTGATTTAATGTGGTTGTCATTGTTTTCTGGATAACTTATAAGTGCTATTCGTTGTACCTAATTTAAATGGATATTTTCATTAGTGATTCTTCTTATTCATGCTTCCTGTTGGTTTGAACTGATGTGGTCATCGGTTTAATTAAGATTAGAAAATAATATGTTGGACAAGGCATGGGTGTATCTTTCAAGGTATGGAATATAATTTCATAACTAGGGTATCAATACGAAATTAGAGACTTCAAGTTTTTTTTTTATTATGTTTTTCTTTCTTTCAATTCCACTGAAGAGCTGATCTTGCTTACGAGAAAGGTGCTTGGAATTTTGTTAGATCAGTTGCTGGGCCTTTAGGAGATGTTGACATGATAGTATGTCCATGTAGTGACTGTCGCAACTTAGATAGGCATTCAAAAATGATGTAGTTTATCATCTGGTAGTAAAGAGAATGGATGAAGTTTACAAGATGGAGACGCATTGGTATCATCATGGAGAAGTCAACTCAGAGTCTGAGGGTGGAAGCAAAGTAAGTCAGTGGAAAGATGAAGTTTGTGGGTTATATCAAGCTGCTGAATATTTAGATGATGAGTTTGTTGAGGAATGGTGAATTTGCTGAGGGTAAGGAGAAGGAAGAAGATGAGTTCCTTGCAAAGCTAGCTGATGCTGAGACACCACTGTATCCCAACTGTCTACAGCATAGCAAGCTATCAGCTATTGTGTCACTATTTAGACTTAAGACAAATAATGGTTGGTCAGACAAAAGCTTTAAGGATCTTCTTGAGACATTTTTGGACATGGTACCTGAGGGAAATGTACTTCACACATCACTCTACGATGTGAAGAAATTTCCGAAGTCTTTTGATATAGGTTATCAAAAGATTCATGCGTGTCTAAATGACTGCTGGTTATTCAGAAAAAAGTACAAGAAACTCGAAAACTGTCCAAAATGCAAGGCTTCACGATGGAAGATCAACATGCATACTGGTGAAGTCAAGAAGGGTGTCCCCCAAAAAGTATTACGGTATTTTCCGATAATCCCACGTCTAAAGAGAATGTTCAGGTCTGAAGAGACAGCCAAAGACTTAAGATGGCATTTTAGTAACAAGAGCAGTGATAGAAAATGTGTCACCCTGTTGATTATGTGATGTGGGATCAAATAAATAACAAATGCTAATCCTTTGCTGATGAAGAAAGGAACATACGCCGTGGACTTTCCACAAATGGATTTAATCCCTTCAATATGAATAATACTAGGTATAGTTGTTGGCCTGTTTTGTTAGTGAACTATAATATGCCTCCTAACCTATGTATGAAAAAGGGAAACAACATGCTTAGCTTGCTGATTCCTTGTCCGCATCAGCCTGGTAATAATATTGATGTCTACTTACAACCTTTTATCGAGGATCTAAACCATTTGTGGAAGAGTGGAGTTGTAACCTATGACGCCTTTAGTAAAACTACTTTCACACTTAAGGCATTGCTTCTTTGGAGTATAAGTGATTTTCCTGCATATGGAAATCTTGTTGGGTGCAAAGTTAAAAGCAAAATGGGCTGTCCTTTATGTGGTAAAAATACTGATAGTATGTGGTTGACTAATTGTAGAAAACATGTTTACATGTGTCATGGTTTGATGGACGAGCTGAACATGGAAGAAAGGGTCAGATTTTAACAAGTCATAATATTTCCCAGTTTCTGAAAAATTACAAAAACAATTTTGGGAATGTTAAAGAATCTGGAAGAAAAATAAAAAGGACCGACTCTGTTAGTTTAGGCTCCAATGATGTATACAGTGAATCAAAGGAAGAGGAAGAAGAAGTAGTAGATGAAGAAGAGTTATCAAGATGGAAAAAACAATCAATCTTTTTTAAGCTGCCTTATTGGGAGATATGTTTCAATTATTCTTTTTAATTTAATTTCTTAGGAATACTCAATTTAGCATCCTTTTTAAACTTTCATTATTTTTGTATTGCTTAGGAACTGCCGGTAAGGCATAATTTAGACGTAATGCATGTTGACAGAAATGTGGATGCACGCATTGTCTCTACATTGTTGCATTGCGGGAAATCAAATGATCGTCTTAATGCTCAAAAGGATCTGGAAGTTCTTGGTATTCGAAAAGATTTACATGCTACAACCAAAGGAAAAAAAACTTATCTACCTGCAGCTCCTTGGTCTTTGTCCAAGTCGGAGAAGACATTATCTTGTAAATGGCTTGACTTCAAAGGTCCGGATGGCTATTAATCTAATATATCGAGGGGCGTATCAGTAGATGATTGTAAGATAATGGCTATTGTTCTAATATATCGAGGGACTAACACGTGTTGATGTAACAACTTCTCTCGGTTGCACTTAGCGGATTATTACCAAAGGGTCCTAGGATTACGAGTTTCCAGATATGTGCATTCTTCAACCTTTTGTGTCAGCGTGTGATCGATAGAGGACAAATTTCAACATTGGAAACAGAAATTGTTGAAACTCTCTGCATGTTTGAAAGATTTTTCCCACCAAGCTTATTTGATATCATGGTGCATTTGGTCGTACATCTAGGAAGAGAAGCTCGATTAGACGAACCTGTCCATTTTTGATGGATGTACCCATTTGAGAGGTTCGTCCTCTATTTTGTTTTCTCCTTATATAACTTTAATAGCTTCTAAAATGTGACTGAAAATTTTCATTCGTTACTATATAAGTACATGAAAGTTTTGAAAGATTTTGTACGAAACCAAGCAAGACCATAGGGCTGTATTGCTGAGTCATATCTACCAGAAGAATGCATGCAGTTCTGTAGTGAATTTTTGAAAAAAACAACTAGAGTAGAAGAAAAACAAGATAGAAATACTGAGTATGAGAGCAGTTCTATACTGAGTATGAAACAAATAGGAGAATAGTGCATATTGCTGTCCTTCAAACTATGGCTGTGGTTAAACCTTACCTCGAGTAAACTTTTTTTTTATTTTCTAATTCACTTTTCAGTGTCCTTTACTAATAGAAATCAATTGATTATTTTTGTTTCCCTATACAAGTATGCACCTTCAACATCTACAAGACTCTAATGCGAGATGTAGAAATGATGCAACATTGTTAAGGAGTACACATACTAATAACTTTGCAGCTTGGTTAAAAGAACATGCAAGTTCTAACTTAAGTGACTATCCCTAAGTGTTCTAGCATATATGTTTGTTTTTAACATACACTAACTTTTTCTATTTATTAGATACCTCTTGATTCAGAAGAACATGCAGATACACTTAAGTGGTTGGTATATGGTCCACGTAGTGTTGCTAGGTCATATACAGGTTATATAGTCAATGACCAGCGGTTTCACATACGCTCAATTCATAGGCAGAGTCAAAATAGTGGTGTTTTCTATGAGGCAACATCGATGTGTAGAGCTAGTGCAAAGGACACTTCGCAAGTGGTAGATTATGTTTCGTACTACGGGAGAATCAGTGAGATTGTACTGTTGGATTACAACATTGTCTATGTTCCTCTATTTCGGTGTCAATGGGTAGTCAAAGGTAATGGCATCAAGGAAGAAGATGGTTTCACACTTGTGAACTTGAACCAAAGTGAAGTTTCTTTTTTAAAGGATCCATTCATATTAGCCTCTCAAGCCAAGCAAGTGTTTATTCAAGAGAAGATGATTCGTCTAATTGGTATGTCATTTTGAGAGGTCCTTCAAGAGGATACACAGAGGAATATGTTAAGGATGGAAATGTGGATGTTGGACCGTTGCCATCAAATACTGACATTGATCTTGAAGATTTGAATGATGAAGCTCAGAATGCCCGAAATGATTGTGAAGGGATATATTTGTGAAAACGGTTTATTTATATTGTTTTTATGTCATTTTGAAGATACTAAAAACTTCATGAATTTGCCTTTGTTTGATGCCTGATTTATTCTCTGTCAGTTAGTCATATTTTCATTTTTATTCTCTGTATGTTTTTTGATATGTTTGATTTATTATTTAATGATACATATGCTAACTAATCTTTTGAACTTTTTCAGGTGAATTAAAATGCCTCTGCTAAAGAAGAAAGGTAAAAAAAAGAAGAAGAAGGTCACTAAGAAAAAAGACACCGAGGTAGAGTATGTGGGTTCCGCGGAATCTGGTCATCTTTTAGAAGGTACAAAGCATGGGAACACACAACCTGACCTGACTGAAAAAGGAGCGAATGGTGAAGAACCTGATAGTGAGAACACAGAGCCTGAAGAAAGAATAATTGATGAGCATGAAGATATGACTGCTTCAGATAAAGAAAGAGTCCAAATCAACCTAAGGTTAAGAAACATCGAGGACCAACAAAGATGAAACACATCGCCAAAGATCGTGATGCTAGAGAACGAGTCAACTTCACTGACATGGGAGAACCTTGTGGTCCAGGGTCAGTAACATTATCATCTTATATGGGTCATTCGGTACGAGAACACATTCCTTATACCATTGATGATTGGAGGACAATTGACGAAGAACTTAAGACACTCTTATGGAGATTTGTACAGGTGAAAAACCTATTTACCTCAAATTGTTAATATTATGTTAGTGTATGTTGAGGAGACTCTGCTAATGACTCTGCTATATGTTGCAGGCACGTTTTGAGGTTGATGAATACTATCAAAAAGTTGTTGTGCTTAAACAAATGGGTTGTTTGTGGAGATCCTCAAAATCTCGCTTAGTCAGTGATATCAAAAATGCTTCAAACAATCAAGAGAGGATGCAGTTGAGGTCGAGGAGTATTCCTCCTAATGAGTGGCGTAACTTTTTCAAAACAAAAACAAGTTCAGCCTTTAAGGTATATATTCAATTGGACTTAATTTTATTTCTTGGCGTGTAGGTTATTTATTTATTCATATTTAGGTTGTGAGTGATTCGTTCAAGGAAAAGAGGCGCAATCATATTCCTCACACATGTAGCCATAAAGGAATGGTTCGACTCACTGAAGAAATGGTAAGTCTTATAGTTATTACTGTGAAGGCGTTTAAAAATGGTTTGGTTTGAATTATTTTTGTTTGCACAGAAAAAAGAAAGTGATGAACCATATAACTTGACAAGGCTAAAAGTATGGGTCCAGTCGTGCACCAAAAAATATGGTACGCCTGTGAATACAGCAGCAGCTGCAAAGATTGTAAGTTGTACATTTTGTATTGAAAGAGTTATGTGAATTTGGATGTATCTTTCCAATTGTTTGAATAGATTTTTATTGTTCCAGCGAAAGGCAAAAGAGATTTGTAGTGATGCTCCTTCATCATCAACTCATCCAAAAGAAGATCTCCTAATTCAAGTTTTAGGACCCGATAATCCTTGTCGGATGAGAGCTATGGACAGAACGATGACTATGAGCAAACTAGCTTGTTACCAAGTGAAGAGCAATACAATCACCAACCTGCAAGAAACTCAAGTTAAGTTGCAACAACAAGTACAAGACTTACAAGATGCACTTAGATCCAAAAACAGTACTAACCAGGTCATTTAGCCTTCCTTAAACACTGCTGAATTAAGAAAATAAGTTTCTGAGTAGTGATTAATTTTCCTATTATGTTTTATGTAAATAGACACAAGTGCCTAATCAAGATGCTGAAAATTCAGCTTAGATAGTAAGTAATGAAAATAATATTCGTATTTGATTATTTGATTAATATGTCTAATAAATTGTTTAAGTGTGGAATTTTAAATTAACTGAATATTTTTTTTATCAAAACCTTGTAGAGTGTGAACAAAAAGTCACAACCAAAGTGTGATTTGTTTGATTGGTCTGCTGATGATGAAATCATTGCTGAATGACGTTTGTTTTCTTCTGATCATGATGAGTTTGTAAACGATATTTCGTTGGGGCCTATCTCTGTTAAAATATTGGTTGAAACTGTCACAAAACCAGGTGCATTTCTGTGGAGACCTGGACCTAACATGAGTTTTATTGACGAAGCTGTTGGAGAAATGATTGCTTGGTATGCCAGTCATTGTGTTATTTCAGACCAGATGGAGGAAGAAGAAGATATTGCCTCAGAGGTAATATAACTTATTATAATCTTTATGCTTAAAGATTAGTTTTTAAATAATCAAAATCAGTCAGATCAGATTTTTTAGAATAAGTATATATATATAGCCTTGAGAATCTAAAGTTTTTATGTTGATGCATGTGCTTAACATACCCAAGTGCAGATTTTATTTGGAAATGCAAACTACTGGATTTGGTTACAAATGACGACACTGTTGTTGCTGGAGGGCGGTGGGAGTCTAAAGATAAACAAGCATTGGTTAATGTATTTCCTCTCGGACCTAGAGCAGTCAAAATATTTGTGGATTTCGTTCTAAAATCACATACATTTCTATGGAGGCCTACATCTACCCTAATAAACCTTGAGCAGTCTTTGAAGTCTTTTGTAGCATGGCCTCTCAATAGAGTTGTGTTTGAGACAACTACAGAGACTCCAATATCTGATGTTGAGAAATATACAAAAACTCCACTATCTCCTATACGGAAATCTACTGCAACTCCACAATCACCTCTACGGAAATCACAGGTAAGTCCTTTAGCTTGTTTTATTTTATTTTATTTGTTTCAGATATATATTAATGCTGGTTATGTTTTTGGTTTAATCTAATAAATGGTAAAAAATTTCAGAGTGACAGTGTATCAATCTAGAAAAAGTTGACAAGGTAAACCAAAAGTGCTTGTTGATGGATATTTCTGGGAAAAAATGGGTAATTGGTGAAGGTCGCTGGCATACAAACACTCCGTAAACACTTGTCCATTTTGTTCCATAAGATCCTAACGCAGTTCAAGTTTGGGTAGATATTGTGAAAATTAAAGATGTAAAATTTTGGAGGCTGTAAACTGAATTTCAGGTTTTGGATGATGCAATTGGTTCTTCTATTGCATGGCCATAAGACAAAGTGGTTCTTGTTTAGACTGAGGTTAGCTTGAGATTTTCTAAGTATTTGATGGGTTTATTGTCGAACGTTTAAGATTATCTTGGGATGTTAGCTTCTCTATCTAAGTTTGTGATGTTTGCTTGAGACATGGAACAAGTCTGTAATGTATGATGATGATGGTTTCAAATTATTTATGCAATTTCAGTTATATTTTGGATATTTTAAAATTATATACAGCAATATTTAATATGAGCAAAACTTTAAAAAGCTATGAAAATATGAACGTTCAAAATATTATAACAATTTAAATAAGCTCTAGCAGAATATATTAGAGCAATATAAATGAGTTATCTCATAACATATTAGAGCATTTAAATGTGCTAATTTTTATATATTACACCAGTACATAAGAGTTATAACAACATATATTATTGCAAATAAAAAGTGTTATAGAAGAGTTATAACAACATATATTATTGCAAATCAAAAGTGTTATCTAAAACTATATGATGTCACTGAGAAAGTGTTACAACATAATATATAGCAGCACTTTCCAAACGCTGCTATATATCATAACAAAGAAAACAAATATAATATATTTTATTATTACAATGCATCAGAGCTATAACATACATTTGGATAACTATTATCATGTAATGTAAACATATACACATACAACACAACACATAATTAACGCTATGATAGAAGAACATCAAATAGAACCAGAAAAAACACTATTGTATGTGGCGACACTATCATAGTGCCGAATTTCATAGCGTTCTCTGAAACGCTATTACACCCATTTGATAGTGTTATGCGTGTGCTATCAATGCTATTTATTTTTATAGTGATAAATTTTTTGAGAAATTTGATATATGATTAAACATAAACTTGGTTTCTCTTTTCTATGTTTGTGTGTTTACTTTTGAACCCTTTTTTTTTAAATCGTATATATTTTTATGATAATGTTTTCTCTTCTCTCTCTAATAGCTTATGCATTGAAAATTTCATCACAAAATATTCTATTATTATTGATTTTTTTTTTAAAAAATGTTATCTTGCTGAATCCTGTTTATTTTATATAATGGTGTTCCCAGTTTGCTAAAGATCTATTGAGGATGTATGTAATTATTGAGCTGTGTTTACGTTGAGATATAAAGGAAAATATTTGTCAATAGAAATACGTAATTCTAGCTCTGGAATATGGTTCTTGTCTTTGAAGTCTTTATTGAACAAAACTAGGTTAATATCCATGCTACGCAGCGAGATTTTTTTAAAATATAAATATTTTCAATAGTATCGTTTGCTACTTTGTATCATGTTCATTTATTATGTTTTTGTTCAAATATTTGAAAAGTTTATAAGCCTCATATAAATTGATATTTGGTATTAATTTAAAGTTTAGGTAGTTTTTGTAATAGTGTGTTTGTATTTTTTTTTTCTTTCATCTTTTTGTTTTGTTAACTTTTAATTTGTTAGTGTTTCGATTTTGAGAATGTTCATTTAACTCTGCTAGTTTTGTATTTGTTAACATTACTTTTAAAATATGATAAATATAAAAATAACAATAATAAAATTTAAGATATTTGAATTGATAAATTTCTTATTTGATTATATATGCACACTTAAGTATGATTATTACTGACAACAGTTAGTTTATATTAAGTTTGTTTAGTATGTCTTTATCTAAGCGCTTTAGTTTTGGAAATAGTTTTGTTTCATTCGCTGTTTCTGTAGTATTTAAAATTAAGATATTGCAAAGAAATATAATTTTCTAAATTTTATTATTATGATAATAATAATAATAATAATTATCATTTATTATTATTATTATTATTATTATCATCGTTATTATTATTATTATTATTATTATTGTTATTATAGTTTTTCTGGCTCTAGTACTTCAAATAGTTCATAAATACTAATATATATTTACTATGCTTAGACAAGTTTTGAAGGTGAATGAAACCATTAAAACTTATAGTTTCCAGCCAAATAAACTTTACAAAAGTATCAAATAATAACCTCTTTAAATATTATATATACAAATATTTCGTAATTATAAATTCTATAAGAAAGTTTAAAAATATTCAAGCAATAACAATCAAACTTTAGTGGATGTTTAATGGAAAAAAACTCATTTTCTACTTTGTATCAGTGACATAAAATATACTAGAAGGTTTTGGACAACAAAATAAGTCTTACAACCACATTTTTTGTTTACTTTTCACATGAAGTGTAACTCTTCCTCAATAATCATATTATCTTCTCCTTCACCCATTATTGTCTTAATAATCTCTATTAGTCATGCTTTCTGATTCATATCTAACATATCAAACAATTTGTTTGCCATATTTTTTATTTTGCTTTCATTCATTGGGACATATTAATTAAAAATTCTTATAAGTTTCATTCATGAGAAAATATTCTAATAGTTGATAATCATGGATATATATTATTGAACAAACTCTTGATTTTCAAAATAATTTTAGGATACCATAATCAAATACCCTTCTCCTACATCCAAAAACTCTAATTCTCAAATCCATGTCTGAGAATTTCACAACCTTCTTTGAAAAAAAATTCATATTGAAAGAAATCCAAACTCTTGACTCTCAATCCAAAAAACAATTATTAGCTTAAGAAATTATAAAACCAATGCTAATAAACTACATAAGACTCGATTAGATCGGTTAAAAATAGCTAATCAACACATGTTGTTTTATTCATGGTAAAAATAAAATATTATATGGTGTGTATAATTAAAATAATTTGATTTGTTTAGAAATTTTTTTATTAATTTTTTTATGGTAAAAATAAATATTAGATGATATGAAGAATTAAAATGATATGGTTGTTTTAGATTATTTTTTATAAATTTATTCATGATAAAAAATAAATATTATGATTATTATATTATATGTATAATTAAAATGATTTAATTGATTATAAAATTGTTTTATTAGTTGATATGGCATAAAAGATTTAATGTGTTTACTTATGTGTATTAAAAAAATAATTTAATTGGATCATAAAGCTTTTTTATTTATTAACATTTCAAGTTCACAATAAAAAAAAAAGTTAATGTGTCATAACACCCTATAGTGTTGATTACAAAACTAAACCGCGTTTTTAAATGGTTAAGTATTAGACAAGTCGACAAGATATCACCAATTCTCGCCCAATTAAAATGGTAGTGACTCAGCATGAACAGTGAGTTGCTGCACCATGGTTCGAGGCCTCTGAGGCGTAATAATTGGTACCCCCGATATGGTGAAAGCGAAACGCTTCTCATACCCTTCCATGTGTGAGAATGTCTCACGGAAGATGAGTCCATGTGAGAAAGTCTCACAGAGAGGACGAATAACCAGATGAGTACATCTGGTCGCCTGGATCTTCCCTGAAGCGAGGATCTATGGTCGGGGATGTCTATCACAAAGATCATGCCTTTGGTGGTAGCCAATTTGAGGTAATCTAAATTACCTCTTTTTTAATTTTATTTTGAAAATTTTAAATCAACTTTAACCTAATTTGTCTTTAATCCGAATCTGGTTATTCGTTTCTAATCATCTATGTTTGTGTTGCACTGGTTCTATTTTGAATTGAGCTTTATCTTTGATATAGTGCCTATGTTGTTCGATTAGATTTGCTCTACTGATAATAATACTTCATTCGGATCGAGAAATTTGTAAGACGAATTGAGGATGCCTTGATATACATATCGAAATTTTGTAGATGATTTGCGAGTTTTGGTAATGTGTCTCATCTTCGTGTACATGTAGTTGAGTTTAACCTAAATTCCCTTTGTTCATTTAATTTGTTCTGATGCAAAAATAATCATAGTGTTAGCAGAATTTTAGTTTGTGATGAGATCCTCTAGGTTTGTGTTGCTCTTTTTCTGTAACTTTATTCAAAGTTGAATATGATCCAAGGATAGTTGCTTATCGTCAGCTCTTAGATGTATTCTGGTCTACTCAAGTGTTTGGACTAGGTTTTTGATGTAGGTACAGAGGAAGTATATCTCCATCATTCTAGCTGTTTGGTTTCTTAACTTATCTAATCCTTTGTTTGCTTGCCCTAAAACTAAGGCATCCAAATCTTTTTGAAGAACTTAAATCAAGAAGCAGTCTTGTGACTGACTAGACAAATTCAACAACTTGCAACGTTTATCCGTGCAGAGCCGATGCTTAAGGCAGGTAACGCCTACCACAACTCATGGCCTAAGGTTCGTGGTGTGGCTATGAGTCCAGTGGACCATCCACATTGGTCATGCCACTACGGTTAGGCGTGAAGTACCACCAGGACAAAATGTGCTGCAAAGAGAACAACTGGTCGTCTCCTTTTTCTATGTTTGCAGAAAAAAGTTGTATTTAATAAATATTTTCATTTTGACTCAATTCAATTTAACTTTGGTTACAATTTCTTTCAAATTAAGCAGATGTATCAAATATATCCATTTTGATCAAATTTTACAATGGATTTTTGCAAATTTGCTTAATTTCAGTTAATCACTTCGAGTTTGGTTTAATTACTATACCGGACAGCCAAACCGAATCATCAATCATACACCAAACCTTCTAAATGACCCAGAGGGACTCCAAGATTTCTATGTCCGTGGCTAACGAACGAGTTAATGGAGGTGGAGCCTGGAGTAACGACTCAACAACGTTCATGTGGTTCGTCTGGAGGTTCGTTCTCGGGTTCATATCAGCTAAGCTTAGACGGAATCTGTAATGGCTTTACCAGAGAGGATCCGTTTCTTCGTTTTCCTCTTCTTCTTGTTCATTTCTCTGCTCGACAAAGCTCTATGCATCAGGATTTCGAATCAGATCTCAGATACTATCGTTGATTCTCCCGATCGTCCTTTAAAATCGGCGGTTTTCGCTCTCGGAAGCTTCTGGAGATCTGAGGCTGCTTTCGGTTGTATCAACGGCGTCGTACGAACAACATCTGGTTACGCCGGCGGAACCAAGGCGAATCCCGAGTATAGAAACTTAGGTGATCACGCCGAGTCCGTACAGGTAAGTGTATTGTTCGATTTCATTTGCTCTACTGATTATCTTTCGTTTGGATCGAACAAATTTTTCTAGACGATTGTATGATTCTTGATTTCACCAATGTTTCATCTTCACCTAGTATCCAAATTCTGTAGCTGATTAGCTGAGTTTTGGTTATGTATGATCTTAGTGTATATGTGATTGAATTCAACCTATTTTTTCTGTGTTTTTAGTTTCTGATCCTCTAGGTTTGTGTTGCTCTTCCTCTGTTATGAAGTGAGCTTTATCTAGTGCCTATGTTGTTCGATTTAGATTTGCTCTATTGTATATATCTCGTTTGGATATGCATATCCAAATTCTGTAGCTGATTAGCTTGTTTTGGTAATGTGTGATCTTCTTGATGTAATGTGGTTGAGGTTAACTTAAATTGCCTTTGTCCATTTGCTCTGATGCAAAACAATACATATCCAAATTCTGTAGCTTGCTTTGGTAATGTGTGATCTTTGTGTATATGTGGTTGAGGTTAACCTAACTGGCCTCTGTTCATTTACTCTGATGCAAAATGGCCTCTGCTTGTGTCTTTATGAGCTGGATTTTGTTTTCTGATCCCTAAGGTTTGTGTAACTGTCTTCAGGTAGAGTATGATCCGAGGATAATAGGTTATCGTCAGCTCTTAGATGTATTTTGGTCAAGTCATGATTCTAGACAAGTGTTTGGACAAGGTCCTGATGTTGGTAATCAATACAGGTAAAGAGGAAGTAAATCTCCAATTTACTAGCTTGTTTGGTGATCTCAAGTTATCTCATATTTTTTGTTTTTGAAACAGATCCTGTATTTTCACTAATTCTACTGAAGAGTTGAGACTGGCTTCTACTAGCAAAGAAAGGGAGCAACTTAAATCAAGAAGCAGTATTGTGACCACACAAATTCAACAGCTAGCAACGTTTTATCGTGCAGAGCCTGACCATCAGGTTCAACTTTTAAGTATCTCTACATCTTTCATTTCCTGTCACGGACTCTAATACAATTATAGAGAATGAATGTTTGTTCTTTGAAATCTGTAGAAGTTCGAGCTGAAACAACATCCGTTTCTTATTCAGCTAATAGGAAACATGGCAGAAGAAGAGCTTGAGAGATCAGCTCTAGCCACAAAACTAAACGGTTATGCAGCAGACTTCTGCCCGCCTAGAATCCAGAAACAGATCGACTCTAGAGTTAATGAGATCGTTAGAAAAGGTTGGCCCGTCTTGAGAGACATCTAATATAAGTTTTTGGTGTTCATTCTTTTGACCAGGAATTTTGGTCATATACTTATCACAGCAATGTTTATGTCTTACTCTTTGCCCCTTGAGTGGTGATTCTTCAGTGTTTTGTAATGTTTCTTTCACATAGAACGTACTCTCTTTTTTTGTACTTGTAAGCAGTTTCATTTAGATTGTCGTATGATTATGGTATTTGCCTACACATTCATTGATATTATATGAATAATTTGAGTTGTAATAAATTATCTAACCAACTAGTTTATGTTACAAGTATAAAACCAAAGATTCCAAGTGTAATTGCTTCATTTTTTTCAAAACTAAGATGGATTTTGCTTCATATCAGTTTGATACGCTTTGAGTTTGGTTTGATTATACCGGATAACCTAACCGAATCATACATCAAACCCTTATGAGTAACACAGAGGGACTTTGAATTGTTTACTTCGTTATTCCATAGCCCCCTGCTTTGAATTGAGCAATTTGTTTTTCAATTTGAATTGCTCTACTGAATATATTTCGTTTGGATCAACAAGTATTTATTAGCATATGTGTTCTTCTGCTTTCAAACCGATTCTATTAACTGTTCTCAAGAACTGTTATAGTAAAGAAATATAGTATTTTGGTATATTCTTGTTTCTTAAGTTTTGATATACTATGATTAAACATAAACTTGGTTTCTCTTTTCTATGTTTGTGTGTTTACTTTTGAACCTTTGTTCTTAAATAGTAAAGATTTTTATGATAATGTTTTCTCTTCTCTCTCTATAATAGCTTATACATTGAAATTTTCATCACAAAAAATTGATTATTTTATTGAGTTTTTTTTCTGTTATCTTGCTGAATCTTGAGCTTTATCTTTTCATATAGTGCCTATGTTGTTCGATTAGATTTGATCCTCTAGGTTTGTGTTGCTCTTTTTCTGTAACTTTCTTTAGGTTCAATATGATCCAGAAACTATGTTGTTTGGTAATCTTAAATCATATAAAGCTTTTGTTTGTTGGCCTAAAACTAAAACATCTGAATCTTTTTGAACAGATCCATGTTTTCAGTGGTATAGTTCATGAAATCTAGTTAATGCTTGTGTAAAACTTGGGTTTTGTCAGTAACATTTGTTCCTTTTCTTTCAAACCCATTTTATAAACTGTTCTCAAGATTAGTCTGTTGTTATAGTAAACACAAATATATGTTGGTATATTCGTGTTTCTTTATTTCATAATGACAAATTGAGAATATGTTTTTGACAGGATTAAGTTGCCATCTGGTTCAAAGAAGGTTGGTCTTATCGCTGCAAGGAGGATTAGGGTTTTTAAACATAAATCTTTATCCTTTTTATATTATATGATTGCAGTTTCGTTGTTTGTGTTTCCTTTTGAACCTTGTTTTAAGATCCTAAAGATGTTTTTGATAATATTTTCTCTTC
Organism: Cardamine flexuosa; assembly: GCA_963555745.1. Taxonomy (NCBI): domain Eukaryota; kingdom Viridiplantae; phylum Streptophyta; class Magnoliopsida; order Brassicales; family Brassicaceae; genus Cardamine; species Cardamine flexuosa. The sequence continues at coordinate 21,487,132 of OY743219.1, forward strand.
TCTCTAGAAATTGTTTATTTGTTGCAAATTTTCACCACAACAGATTTAATTATTGTTTTTTTTTAATTTGTTCTCTTGTTAATTCTAGCATGTAAGTGTAATGCGCCGCAACTTAAATCCGGTTCTCGAAATCAATAGTGAGTGAAACTGAACCGAATATTAAGTTTTATGTTTTAAAAGGGCGTAACTACTAAATACAGAAAGTTATTATTACCAATTCTCTCCCAGTAAACATGGTAGTAACTCAGCATGGAAAGTGAGGTGCACCAGGGATCGAATCTCAAAATTGGTATAGGATTATCCTCCTCGTAGTGGCATGGTAGACTAAGAGCTATCATTAGACTATCACAAAGATCATGCCTTTGATGGTAGTGATTTGAAGTAATCTAAATTACCTTTTTCTATTTTATTTTTGTTTGTTGCTCAACTGCCGAATATGTAAACTATCAAGCATTTAATATCAAGATTTTAACATAGTAGTATAAATCACTTTGTACTTAGATAACATCAATGTTTTTAAAACTGGACTGAATATCAACTCGGCGTTGGTACTCGATAGCTGATCAGACCGATGCAACTGGTAGAATCGGGTTTTAAAATTTTATATTTTAATATATATATATATATATATATATATATATCAAAATTTAAATAAATAAAACTAGATAACATAAAACTAAAAAAATGGGAAACATATTTAATCTTTAATTTAATATAAATTTGTCTCACAATAAAATAAAATAAAAACAACAAATTCATATATTAGATTAATTTCAAATCAATAGAAAATATTTTTTTTAAATAATTTGGAATTTAAAAATTTGGAGGTTGTTATAATAAGGAGTCTATGTAATTAATATTAGAATAGTCTACATTAAAACTTCTATAAATTAATAATGTTAGGACCAGTGTATTTTAAAATCTTTATTATTTTATTGTGGTTATTAATTTATAAAAGTGATATTTGGGGCAAAATATTAATTTGAGACAGAAGGAAATTATTAATTTAACGAGATATTAATTTATCGAATATTAATTCAAAAAGGTTTAACTGGAGTTGGTTTTAATGGACATTTGTTGATTTTTTTTATGGAGTTCTCTGTAATTGCAACATTGTTTTAATAGCCGTGGGGATCCCATAGACTTTCTATGCCGAAAGATTAATCCCACGAACCCAACTTCCTTTTCGCGCAAGTATATATGCGGGTTGAGTGGCCAAGATGACTTGAACCCATGACTCTCTCACTTGGGAGTTACCACTGGGCCAAAGCAACTTGGTTTCTACGATATGGTATTGGCTAGCTTGTAACTGCAACATCTTCTCACGTTTTAATGACAAATAACAAGATTTTCCGATATGATATTGGCTAGCTTGTCTGAAAAGGCAACTACTCCTTTTGGCTCCTCACTGTTTGTTCCTCCTCACCTCCCTTGAACCCTCATTCGGAAGGTAAGGCCTCTGTAAGAGGAAACAATGACCTTGTGTCAACCATATACATATGTTTGGAATATGCCTTTTTATTAGGCTGTTTTCTTGGGAACTTCTCCTAAGGTCAAGTCGAGCTATTGATATGTTAATGTGGTTGATAAGATTTGACTCTGCAGGTTTAAACAAGTTCAGGTCTTTTTTACCATACTCATTAAAGCCAAATGCATATCTACACACATTAATCTTTCTTCTACTGATGAAAGCACGACATTTAGTCAAGTTACTGTCATGGATCAGTTCTACTTTATTGTATGTTTGGTTGTCCTTACACATATGAACACACAAGCTCAAATGTGACCTTTGATTCATAAGGTCTCAACTCTAAGAAAGTCTCCAACTCTAGATTTTTAAATGTTAGGTTTCTTGTCTTCTTTGTAAAACAAGTTTTCTATTGATGAAGATTAATGTATATATCTATAAAATCTGGTTTGGCAAAACAAAAATCTTGTTAAATGGCATGGATTTGAGTAATATTTGAATGCTTTCGAAGGAATATCATAGATTAGGGTTGTAAGCTAGTTTCCTAAGCTTGTTCTCCAATCTCTTTCAACAATGGTGTTTAATGTTCTAAAATGTGTAAAACAAAAACAGGTTCTAAAGTGTGTTAAGACACTTCCACTATTAATTTTTATAGTTTGTTGAAAATTGATTATTAATTAATTGTATAATATTACTCCCTCTATTCCTAAAAAATTGATATTTATAAATTTTACTTAAATTAAGAAACAATTATTACTTTTTAAAAACTATAATAATTTCTCTTACTAAAACATTTATTCTAACAGTTATGAACCAATAGTAATATAATTATTTTCAATCATTGCATCTTGAAATTTATAATTTAGCAACAAAAATAAAAATAAAAGATAAAAAAAAAATCTTTGTGGAACCAAGTTAAAGAGCTAGAACATCAAAAAATTTAAGAACATAGAGATTAGAGAGTACTAATTATTACAAACAAAAATAAAAGATTAATGGAAATAAAAGATTAGATGTATAATCTCGATTAAGGAAAACAAAAGATGAAATTAGATTTATTCTATATTTTTTGTGTATTTGTGATATAAAAACGCCTCTCACAGTTGCAAACGTCAATAATTAGGGTAAAGAAAAACAAAACAGTAAAGCGAAATCGAGAGAGCCGCAAGAAACTTTCCCAAATCTCCGAAGATAGATTCAGATCGGAAACGTAAGAAAGATTCGGTCTCTTCCACAGATCGAACGTCGGAGAAGAAGAAGAAAGACGATCATCACATCAACAAGCAGCATCGGAAGAAGAGTAAGATGGCGTCCAGAGACCAAGTTAAGGCATCACACATTCTGATTAAGCATCAAGGCTCTCGTAGGAAGGCTTCGTGGAAGGATCCAGAAGGTAAGATCATTATGACTACTACTAGAGAAGCCGCCGTCGAACAGCTCAAATCGATCCGTGAAGACATCGTCTCCGGCAAGGCTAATTTTGAAGAAGTGGCGACTCGCGTTTCTGATTGTAGCTCCGCTAAACGTGGCGGCGATCTCGGTTTGTTCTTATCCTTAATCTCTAGTTTATGAGTAAGCCGAAGATTATTAGCGATGATTGTATTTAGAGTCAGATCTGATAGCAATTAGGATTTTAGGAAATGAAATTAAGATCCGACAGTGTCAATTGATGTTTGCAGAACGAAACGATTTTGATTTCAGAATTGAGATTTGGTTGAAGGAGAAGTGAATTTTGTTCAATTCTTCATTGAATCTAACTGTGGAAATTGACAATTGTGAGCAATATCTATTATGTAAAATTAATTCCTTGATGATTTTTATAGAGCTCCTAAATTTTACTAAACTCTGCTTTATCATCACTGTTGTTAAGAATATAAAGTTTGTTACTTGAAAAATCTGCTTAAATCATTACCGATGTTTTATAATCTAAAAGTTTTGTCCTTGATGAATGTATTTGGTTGTGATTATGCGTTGATGTTGATTGTATGATTGTGTTCAGGGCCCTTTGGGAGAGGTCAAATGCAGAAACCATTTGAGGAAGCAACTTATGCTCTCAAGGTGGGAGAAATAAGCGACATTGTCGATACAGACAGTGGAGCTCATATCATAAAGAGAACAGCTTGATCTTATCTGATCTGATATAATAAATGTATCAAAAAGTTGCAGCTTCTTGTTCTTTCTCTTCTAGTAGTCCCAAAGAAGAACATAGAAGAAGAATAAGAAGAGCTTTTTTAATCTCAAGGTTATTGTTATTTTGGTTTTGATTCTGAATCTGTCTACGCAATTTGATACAACCCAAAACATATTGTCAAAAGTTCCAGCTTCATGTATCTCATTTCTTCATAATGACATTGCTGTGGCGACAGTGATTTGTGTTATCATATATTTCAGTTTCTGTTTCATGTCTTACTACTGCAACACGTTTCAGGCATCTATTTTGTGTTCTTAGTCGTGATTAAACCATTTTATAGTGCGATTTTTGGTGGGATGATTTGGGCGTTGTTACCAATTTTTCGGTAAGAGCTATTTTGCAATTCATCTAAAGTGGGTTCCTAAAATTCAAAAGGTTTAATATTTAGCTCATTCAGTTTTTTGATCATTTTGATTCTAACCAAATTTAATCATTTGATTGACTTCATAATTGCGTTATCTATAAACTATAAGAAAATCAAGAACAGCTTTAAATTTGAGGATTTGTATTCAGTAGAAAACACACTCTTGAGTCGAATTATACTACAAATCCACGTAATGCCCGCAAGTGTGTTTCTCGCATAAGACATAGATTCAAGCCTAAATACGCCACGTGTACGATCAATACTTGATCGGTGCACACGTAAGTGATCCACTGACAAAAACAATAACGAATAGGAAAAAGACACGTGTACATTTCTCAGCACTATAAAAAAGCAAGCGCCAAAAGGTTAACAGAGATAGACACAACAAATAAAGCATCATCTTCACTAAATCCTCTGTTTCGCAACTTTTATCTTAATCTCTAATGGAAGAGAAGATCAAATCTCCGACTATGAAAAAGACTTCGGCGGCAAAAAAACAACAAAAACCAAAAACCGCCACTCATCCTCCATACTTTCAGGTGAAGTTTTCTTTTATTTTTGTATATCGACACAATTAGGTCCAATATTATTTAATTTTTAAAACTTAAGTTTTTGTTTTGTTTCTGGTTTATTGATGAAGATGATAAAAGAAGCTTTGATGGCTCTGAAAGAGAAGAACGGATCAAGCCCTTACGCTATAGCAAAGAAGATAGAGGAGAAACACAAGTCTTTACTTCCAGAGAATTTCCGTAAAATACTTTCTCTACAGCTTAAAAACTCTGTCACTAAAGGTAAGCTTGTAAAGATCAGAGCTTCTTACAAGCTTTCAGAGACCACTACGAGAACAACGAGGCAACAGGAGAAGAAGAAGAAGGATCAGAAGAAAGATGAAAAAGAGAAGAAGACGACGACTAGGTCCAAGAAGACTATGGCTGTGAACAAACCAGAAAAGAAGAGGAAAACGAAGAAGGCGAGACAGCCTAAGTCTATCAAATCTTCGGGTTCGAGGAAGGCCATGAAAGCTTCTGCTTCTTGATCACCTAGAAGGAGAAGTAGTGTGTGAATATGAATAATAAGGTTTTTCTCTATGTATATGTGACTGATGACTCTATGGTTTGGTTTGTCTCTTTAGGGCTTATTGGTAAAAAGTCTTTTGTATGTATAAACTACCGTGTAAAATATTCGTAGTAATTTTGGTTGGATTGAGCTAATATTTGTCGAAAGAATCCAAGAAACAAGGGAAAAAAGAATTCGAGCAAGTGGGCTAGTTTGGGGTTAATTAAACTAATTATAAATTGTAGAACCGGCTAGAAAAAAGGCCTGCCTACTACTTATGTCTGATGAGGTCTAAGATTCTTGAAATGGCCCAAGTTAGTTTAGCCCATACAGATGTCTTGAGAAGAATATTGGGTGGTTGTTAATTGGACTTTTTTTTTTGTGGGCTCAACATGAGACTTGTATAAGTTCCACGCAAACATTACACAAGTTTCTCAGCCAATTTTAGTGTACAAGCTAGGATAAATGAGAGAGATTTCTTAGTTACCTTATCAGCAACTCCATTGGCTTCTCTTGGAGAAAACAAAACACAATGTTGAATCCTTCACAGTTCACATTGACAGAGAATTTGGTTTATATTATCTGGTTACGCTTGGTTTGGTTCGGTTTATTTTTGGAATTTGGTTTATCGGTTTCAATAATATTGTATCTTCTCCTACTAGTGCTACTCTAAACAAGGACATACAATTATACAAATCAAAAGAAAAGCCGTTGGGACAATATTTTAGTGAAACGATACTCTTTGGGAGTGAAAAAGACTGTAAATCAGTAGGTTGATTAAAAAGTGCTTAATTATTCCAAATCATAGTCATATAGAGATACTTAGTTAAATCATTAGGTTGATTTAAAAGTGCTTAATGCTTAGTTAATTTCTTTCTTTAGAAAAAAAAAAGAAAAAACAACAATAAGCATGGAAGCTTCATTGGCAACATAGAACATATGGATGGCAGGAGTCTTCTCAAATTTGGCTACGTAAAACATTTTTGTGCTCCATGTATTTTAATAGAACCTTTTTAAAAAAAAGAAATGGCATGAGAAGTGAGAAACTGATCGACCAATTACATTTTAGTATCTCACATTTGTAATTTAAGTTTTTTTTTTCCTATGAAATAAAGGAAGACTCTTCTTCCCAAAGTCTCGTTAGCTGTTGTGGACGACAAAGCATGCCCAACGGACACCCGTTTTGCACACCGCACGCTCGACATTTCCTGGCCCCACTCTCACTTTCTTATTTTTTATCCTGATTACTATATGGAGTATGTACTTAATTAATTACACCTTTAATCATCTCTCTAAGTAACTATAAAGTATAAACTTAACGCCAGTGTAGGATTCCTACTTATTCGTACCATCATAAGGTAAACAATAACTCTAACCTAGGCCTTCTCAAGCTCGAATATAAGGAGAACGTAACGTACTGTAACTCCTTGACAACCCTAACGTGTTCTAGTACGTAATAAAATGATATTTGCATATGTTTAAATTGTATTAATAAGTTACTTTCGATATTTTCATATGAAGTAGTATAAGGCAACTTGCCAAGAAATCTCACACGCCATCTGTATATAGTTTCATTCAGTTATCAAATACGCAAATCCCTAAATCATAATCCGAGTTTGTAGCCAAGAAGTACTCACTTATAAACCTGTTCTCTTCTTCTCTCTCGCTCAATAACATCGACGAATCCATCTCCACATCATTGTTGTTTTTACCTTCAATATTATCTAAATGAAGACCTGCGAAACCTGAAGAAGTTCCATGATCTTCTTGGCTCATAAGTTGTGAAGCAACAAACTTGTCTAACTCCCTCCAATCTCCTGTCATCATTACTTGCTTTTTCTTCTTCTTTTTATTCTCTCGGCTTATTATTGACTCGAAGCTTTCTTCATCCTCTAAGGGGATTTTGTAGTTATAATCCATTGATGTTATGGACATCGAGCTTGATGGCCTTTTCATCAGCGGGAGAGAAGGGCTTTGGAGTTGTGGGAGCTGAATGAATTGATTTGATTGGATATAGTTTAGACCGTCAACCATTCCTTCTAGTTCTTGTTTGCACATCAAACCTTTTCCGAAAATGTTATGTTGCTGCTTAGAAATGTAATCAATGGGGTCCATAACCGAGTTGATTCCACTCGAGGCGATTTCATCGTAGAAGTAACTTGAGCTCCAAGTTTCCATGTTCTTGGATTGTCCTGTTGCTCTTTTCTTGAATGCTCTACAAACCACCCACCCTTCTTCCTACAATACATACACAGAAATTATCATTTTTCTTTGTTATAAAATATACACACACATAATCATAAGAAGACATGACGTGTACTTCTTTTGGTCTTTTTTATGCTTCAAGCAAACGGTAAAGAACCTATAATATATAAGGTCAATGCAAACAAAAAGAAGGAAATAAAGCAATTTAATTTTAGGGAGACACTCATAAGGACATGCTAGAAAAGGGTGAGACCACAAGGAATTGAAAGCTAGTAGTTAATATGTATAGGTGCATACTCATGCAATCTACTAGAGTTTCCTTTTAACCTTTATTGACTTTAGTATATTGGAAAAAACCACATCAATGCAAGTTCATAAAAACTAATATATTTTACAAACAGATATAGAGATTATATAGTGAGAAATTTTCTGGCTTACCACTATATGGCAAAAATAAAATACAAAAAGGAGTGAATAATTTATTATTTGTTTCAGACGAGACAAGTTTTACACTTTTACTACTTAAAAGAGAAATAAGATTGAACCTTTTCAGTTATGGTTAGTGGAAAGCTGTAAATTCTGCAATGGCCAAATATAATCATCCAATAAACATCGACGTGAGATGACTGAAATTTACTAAGAAGTATGAGTTTAGGAGAGACTTTTACTTTCTTTTCTTTTTCTGATTGAATATGTGTATTATTCTACATAAGTCATAAAAGTGTTTCACCTAAAAGTTAGCATGTGTCTCGCAAAAGACCCCAAGAGACAAGAAGCCCTAATTATAACAAAAGTGTCTTTGTCCCCATCAAAGTAGAAGACACAATAGTACCAGCCCCATGGAAGTTTGTATAAAAAGATCGTGTAAATATGACATGAATTAAACTTAACATTTTATCATGATCATCAATCTTGATTAATGTTTATATTAGATCATAATACAATACCTGGGGCGGTGCATTCTCATCTGACTCGAGCCGATACTCATGCATGATCCAATCGGATTTCTGGCCATTAGGAGCACGTCCTTTGTAGAACACAAGTGTTTTCCTCATCCCAATTAGTTTTGTTTTGTCGTAAACAGCTTTGTCTCTTCCCGTGGCTTTCCAAAATCCAGCCATGGTCGCTCTATTAGTCCTTGTTCCCGTTGGATATTTCTTGTCCTTGTGACTGAAAAAATACCACTCATTTTGTTCCTCATACCCGATTCGACATCGCTCTGTTACATAAAAAATATAAGCTCATAATCAAGATCAAGTTTTATAGCAATAGGATATATAAAAAGACAAAATTAAAGTAAATGATCAAGTATCTCTATATGTTTTGTAAGTAACCTTGTAGATCCCATGGTTCGATTCTGTAGAGATCAATGTCTCTAATGACATCGAGATCGATCTTTTGCGATGCAATTTTCTTCCTTAGATAGTACCCGACAAGTTCTTCATCCGTTGGATGGAACCTAAATCCAGGAGGAACGCTGCAAGATTCCATTGGCTCCATTCTACACCAAAAAAAATTATACACCACAGTGAACAATAATATAAATATACATGTATGCATGGAAATATGCTCTTATATATTTATGATATTATCTTTTATGATCCCAGAAAATCAGAGTGGATGAAGAAAAGATAAGGGATAGTATCTGGTATAAGTAGATATATAGTAAAAAACAGAAGCTGATTTTTTTATAATTAAAATGGAAGATAAATTAGAAGAAGAAGAAAACAACTGCAATAATTTAGAAGAAATACAATTATCATTTATAGATCACTATGAAATAAAGCTTCGTTTATAGAGTACTCGATAGATAGTTAACAAATGCTATGAGATATAATCATAAAGCTCATTTCGTGGTGAATTTCCTCTTGATTACCATTTAATATCTCTCATGACTCATGTGGTGTATGAACAAGAACTTACATACGTAAATATAAATATTATTATACATATACATTAATGAAATTTAGGTTTTAAGTTGAAGAAATAAAGGAAATGATATCAGAACAAACGGACATGGAGAGGTACTAATGATGATGTCCTGTTGCACATTGTTATTGAATGGAGGCAATGATCATCAATAGAACCCCGTTTTTGTCAAGTCTTTTCTAGCTAGTAGAATATAATTAGAATTATTCTATTAAGTTATTAAAATATTAAGTGATAACCCTAGGATTGTACAAAAAGGGAAAATTTCCATGGAAAGAACAGGGAAATGAACTAAACCTAGAGATTCATAAAACCGGTTTGTTCAGACATAAGAGAATATTTATGTGGGGATGAGTTCTGAAACCTCTTATCTCCGTTTCTTGCTGCAGATTCAACTTAATTAAAACAACAAAAGCAAATACTGTTTATACGGCCCTGATTGTTAAACACCTTTCAATAATGAAATAAAGGATTGATCTATACTGACTAAAACATCTTAATTATATATAACTTGACAACAGAAAGAAAAAAAATGCAAACAACAATATATGATGAAAATATACTTTTAAGGATAATATATATGTTACAAATGACCCATACAAAGTCCAAATTAAGAACACACATCGTCAGTAAAAACAACAAGCGTCTTAGTAGAGGACATTTATGAAAATATATGTTCTTGAAATCCCTTTGTGATATATTAGGGTTACCTTTTAAATCTTCTGCAGAATAAATAGGAAACTATATTCGATCGAGGGAGTCAAAAAAGGAAAGACTAGGAAGATCAATGGTGAGAACTGAGAATAACTTAAATATTATCAATACATGGGAGAAAGAAGATAGAATATGTTAAGAAGATGAGAATTAAGGAGAAGAAGGATCCGATTTGGTGAATATAAAGGTGCGGAGAGCGTGTGGACCGCTCCATTGCGCGTGGCCTTCTTCATGTCCCCATTCATTTAACTATTTAAGTCACTCTCCTCTAACTTTTAATTGTTTTTGTTTTCTTTTGACAATTTTTTTACTTCTTCTGTTTTATTTATTTATTCATTCATTGACATTCTCTTTTTTTTTTTTTTGTTAAATTCATGATTAATTTTTTTTAAAACCAACGTTTACAATCTTCAAAGAGTTTCAAATTAAGGATGAACTGAATCTTGATTTTAACCATACTTTAACAGTGATAAGTGCTGCTGTATTGCCTATGCAGACTAAACCCTTTGCATCAGACGATCTTGATATTGTTTTTAGTGGGAAATATCATGTGAGACCATAGTTGGAGTATATTGATGTCTTTAGACGATCCTAATGTTGTATTTTTATTTTTTTTAAAAGAAAGAAAAAAATGTTGTATTTATTTACTGATCACTCTCAAAGTTCTTTTCTTTTAGCACCAAATGCTGCTATTTATTAATCAGTTGAACATGTTACATTACATGCATGCATACGAACTAACAAACTCAGTTGAATTCGTGATAAACTGGGAGGAAAATCGATCATACCTTATCATTGAGAAAAATGCCAAAAAAATATAAACTTTTAAATTGAAAATGTTTAAAGTCAGAATTTTTTAAATGTCATTTAAATACTCAAGTTTTTCATTGATTCATAATTAAGACCTTAAATGTTTACAGTTTTTAAAAGTAGATTTTGGATTTAGTTTTTGAAAAACTCATTATTTATCCATTCACGATTTTTTTAAAAGTAGTTTCCCTACAAAAAAGAAGATTTTGGAAGATTTTATATATTTCTAAAGAAAATCTCAAAACCACATTTTCTAGTTTTAACAATTTCTAATGTGAATATTTTTTTATATTTTTTTAAATAGTTTTTCATTTTCTATTTATTTACAAAATCTAAAATCCAAAAACCAAAATTCAAAATTTAAAAACCATAAATTATAATCTAAAAACTATTTAAAAACTATAAAATATTCATGGCCTAAATAACAAACTTTCGTTGATTAGGCCATTTGAGGCATGCTATTAAATTAACGTTTACGGCTTTAAAACTTCTGTTAGTAACTTATATTTAATCAAAACGACGTTGTTTTAAATTTATTAAAAATCATCAATTTTCAAATTATGCACGTTTAAATCTTGAACTTTAAAAAAAAAAATGTTTAAATACCTAAGTTTTCGTTGACTTCATAATTAAATACTTAACTTTTGTTGACTATGTCATTTGAGGCATGACTAAATCAAGTGATGAAGCATGTTTACAGAGTATACTTGTATGTTAGCAGTTTCCGTTTAATCAAACGACCAATGTTCGGACAATAATTTATCATTCATCTTCTTTTTCTAATTCTGTTCGCTTTATCGACATCCAACCATAATTGTATGTTAGCAGTTTCCGTTTAATCAAAACGACCAATGTTCGGAAAATAATTTATCATTCGTCTTCTTTTTCTAATTCTGTTTGCTTTATCGACATCCAACCATAATTAAAGAGTACAAAATCTTGTCAAATTAAAATCTGCCATTACAGAAACATAATCTAACGAAATCTTTTTTCACTAGGAATCTTTGGAAAATTTCAATGGAACTATCTAACCCCTCAAGAGATCGAGTTAGTATAAGAAACTGAATCGGTCATTAATAATTGTTTTAATATTATTTTACAGTTATCAGTTTAAGCGTTTAGCTTTGGCGAAAACTAATTATATTTTATTTAATATTCATTGGGAAGTCAAATAATCAAATCGGTTATTTGTCTTCCCAATGAATATTAAATCAAATTATTTAGATATCAAAAAATTAAAATTTAATTAGTTATCACCAACGCTTAAGAAATTCAATTTTTTGTGGAGTTTTAGATAATTTCATGAGAATTTTTGGGAGATTCAAGATAGCATAGACTTTGTTGGATTATGTTTCTTAAAGACAGATTTTAATTTGAGAAATTTTTTTTACTTTTTAATTATGATTAAATCTCGATGAAACGATCATAAATTAAAGAAAAAAGCGATTGATAAATAATTGTCTATATCATTTGTAGTTTCAAGGTTTAAACATCCTCAATTTAAAAGTTTAGACTTTCTTTTTTATATTTTTCTCCATTATGACATTATCAATAGACCAATATCCATTTATCCAACATACAAATTACGAAGTTCATTTCCACGCTCTCCGGAATGCAACTGAGGTTCTTTCTGATCCTCCAGTAAATTAGCCGCAAAACAAGTTTCACATGCCTTTAATACGGTTTTCAGTGAAAATTGGTTTTATTATTCTTGAAATTCTAAATGTATCACCAGAACTGTGTCTAAAGTTTTAGAGATTTAGGAGGACTTTTCAAAATATGATTTAGGAAAATTTTAATGACACCAATAGTTTTGGAATTTTGTGAATTCTTACATATTTTTCTTTAACTAAAAAAAATTATCAATTTTCTTTTACATATTTTCACACATTTTAAAATATAATATTATAAAATTTATTTTAATGAATCTTTTAGTTCTTATAATATTCTTTCATTTCTGAGTAACAATGATAAGATTACTGAACTTAACTGCAACTATACTTCCATTTTAAAGCTAACAGATAGTAAGATATATTGCTTTGTAATATTGAAGTATACATTAATGGTTTATGCAAAAAAAAATTAAGGAGATATTATGTTATCATATAGTTGATGTTTTATAAATTCTATATATCAGTTTTATATTTCTTTTGTTTTGTAAATTAGTTTATAATAGTAGTATTTTTATACACTTGACATTACTGAGTTTTTAATCGAGAAAAATAGTTAATGGAAGAATTTTTTTTTTCCAGCTATGAAGGAATACTTCTAAAATATTTGTTTTTCATATGAATTTTAAGTTGCAAACTGCACTCATATTTTTATTTGGAAAATATCTCTTCAGTTTAAATTGTATATTGCACTTGCTCATATATTAGGTGTAAAGATTTTTGGTAGTCTTTTAAAAGATCATGGTAACACCTAATATTTTGGAAGAGTCTTTATATGAACAGTTTTTTTACAGTTAATCGACAAATAACACTATATTTTAACATAATCATAAAGTCTATTAAGTTTACTTTATTTGAATAATGCATGATTTTTCATTGAATTTTAAAAATACTCAACCAATAACTCATGACTTAAATTATTGTAAACAAAAATTTAAAACTATCAAAACCAATAACACATAGGCTCTGATTGGTGTCATGAGGTACTAATGATGTTCTTTGAGGTATGACCATAATTCAATCATACATCAATAATGTTGCCAATCATGATATTTAAAAACAAAATTGAAGTTAAGTTTGAGTTATCATGAAGTATGATTGATGTACATTTTTAAGTTTGTTATGTGTAAAATTGTTAACTCAAAATATTTTTCAACATCAAGAAAAATTCCAAAAAGAAGCCTTAGGAAGATCCACCGGGGTGCCTCGGAGAATCGAAAGAATAATTAGCTGGAAAGCTCCAAGGAATGGTTGGTTGAAATTGAATACCGATGGGGCCTCGCATGGAATTACAGGGAGAGCCACTGCCGGAAGGGTTTTGCGAGATGAATCGGGGAGTTGGATAGGAGGCTTTGCACTGAATATAGGTATTTGTTCGGCCCTGTTGGCAGAACAATGGGGGGGGGGGTCTATTACGGTTTGTACATTGCTTAGGGGAGAAAAGTCACTCGTCTAGAGCTGGAGGTGGACTCAGAAACGGTGGTGGAGTTTTTGAAGATAGGGATCAGCGGGGCTCATCCTTTGTCATTTCTGGTACGGCTGTGCCATGGCTTTATATCGAAGGACTGGAATGTCCGTATTACTCATGTGTATAGGGAGGCTAATTGTCTTGCTGATGGATTAGCGAACTATGCTTTCTCTTTGACTTTGGGTTTTCATGCATTGGAGCTTGCCCCTAGTTGTGTGGAGGGGATCTTATCGGAGGATGTACGGGGGACGGGGATACCTCGACGAGTTTGGGTTTAATTCCGTACTCTAATAAACCCGTTCCATACCAAAAAAGAAAAACATCGAGGAAAATTTCATGTGGTAATGTTGAGTTTTGGTTTTGGAATTCCAAGACATTTTTTTCTTTTTTTCTTTTATCCTTTAACAAATCATATACTTGCAAAATATTTTTAAAATATAACAAATAAAATAAACAATTAAGAGAAATTAGGAACAATTATTTGAATTTGTTTGAATTACTCAGCTAAACTAAAAAAAATCTTTGACATGTATTATTGATCACAATCACTAGAGATACTCAATCATTATCTGAAAATTATTTTATATTTATTTTTTCTAATTATTAATAAATTTTATTATCATTAGTTTATATTAAATTTATTTTAATAATATATACTGCAGCTAAACATCATAAAAGCTATCAGTCAAATATTTTGACAAAAACGTACCTCATATTTTTACTACATACTTACCGTATAAATCTACTGCAACTCAAGTTTGATACCACATAATTTTTACTGCAAATTACTTCAAATTATAACATCAACATCAACTGCAACTCAAATCTGATACTACATGCTACCAGTTGGAGCCATAACTTAAATAGAGTTTTGACAACTCATGATTGAATAACAGTAAAGTTTTTTAAGAATTTCAACTCATTAAAAAATTTAGAACCAATAAACCCTTCTTAAAGCAAAAAAAAAATGTTATATATATTTTTTCATAATAGTTTTGTATAACTAAAATTTTACATGTTGTTTTATACTAAATTATATAAACTAATACTATTTCACAATCTATGAAAATAATTTAATACTATTTTCTTAAACTATAAAATATAATTACTTTTATAATACATGTTCTTAGTTAACATTATTTTAATCTATAAAATAATATAATTTACAGTAGTTTTTTAAATTATTATAAATATTTAATACTATTTTTAACATGTGAAATAGAATTTTAAACTAAAAATAACATTATAACATATTTTACTAATATATTAAACAAAAATTGAAAATTTGGAGCTCGATAATATGTTTAAAATTTGAGATCTTAGGAAAGTATTTTATTTTTTACACATGAAGCACACATCTATGTATCACACTAAAAACACGCACGAAAGATTTATCCATTTTCTCTTCATTATGGGATTCTCTATAGTGAAGTCCGTTACTATAATCTATATATAAAGAATCCATATAATGTATTACAAATTTTGAGATTAAAAAAAAATCTGCTTACATGAGATTACCTTTCACTACAAGAAAATACTCCAATTTCCGACCAACATTTCCGACTAATTAGAGTGTTTCCGACCATTGTCCGACCATTTTCCGATCAAATTTAAAATCATCGAAAATAGTTGGAAATTGGTCGGAAATTGGTCAGAATTTTTTTTAAAAAATTTAAAATTATTTATTTAAAAAATTAGTAGGAAAAATGGTCAGAAAAATAGTTAGTATATAGTCGGAATTTTTCGACGAATTTCTGACTGATGCATTCCTATATGACTCACGCGAATTTTCTTCCCAAATCACTTTTAACCTTTAATCTTCTCTCTAAAATCTCTCTAACCTTCATTAAAATATTAAAATTATGCTATGTATCGTCTCTCTCGTTCCTCTTCTCTGTTTTCTTCAATCTGTCACCTCCGTGGTTGTTTTTGTCTCTCGTCAGTTTTCTGATGTAGAATTCTTGTCCAGTGTCCTTCTCTTATGGTCTGCTGGTAATTTAAATCAAAAATCATATTTGATTTTCACTTGGAAACCGCCATGGCCAGTTGGTGACGGTTCATGTATTCCATCAATATCAGACATAACTGTTCCAAATCTCCTATCTGAAACCCGTCAATTTCTCTCTTACTTGTATAAAATCATCACAGTTGATCCACTTAGTTCCTTTTCTACTATCGGAGTTTCTCTATTCCTAATGATCACGCTCTGTTCTTCCACCAAACATCTAAAAATTTCAACGATGAATAACAATCATGAGGAATACTCGGTTCCTATCACTTTGTGCGCGCAAGCCTCTCAAGCGGCGCAGTGCAGTCTTTTGGTGAGACCCGCAAACCCACGACGCCAAAACTTGAGGGCCCTCGCACGTTTCTTCCCTCGGTTATGGAGAATGGATGACATAGTCACAGGTCGGGTGGTCGAACATGGAAGAACTCAATTCCTCTTCCCCTCTAATGAAGCGATGAATCTAGTGATCCGGAGGGGACCTTGGAGTTTCAATCAGTGGATGGTAGCGATGGATCCGTGGCATCTCCATGTACCTAATGAGCATCCAAATATGATCAATTTTTGGGTCCAAATTAAGGATGTTCCGCTGCAATATCTCTCGGTTCAAATGGTGAACTATATTGCCGAGACTTTAGGCATCGTCTCCGTTCATGCTACTGAAGCAGATCTCGGCAACAATAATGTATTTGGTCGTGTGTGTATCCATTGGCCGTTGCACCAACCTCTGGTCTTTCAACGCATATTTCATTTTGGTTTAGACTCGGCGACAGTTACCTTTCACTACGAAAAGTTGCGAAACCATTGTTTTTGTTGTAAGTCGCTCCAACATGATGAATCTGAATGTGAGGTCCCTGCAGAAGACGCGGCCAACGGTCATCAAGATCCCAAATCCGATGATGACATGTTGGAAGATCTTAACCTCTCTACTGTGAACAATGGACGTTTGCAACTCACTAGTGGATCACATCCTTCTGCTCCTTCATCTACACATTCTGTTCCTCGGCTACTGGCACCTTCATTCCAGCGTCCTCGCGATGTCTCCTCTCTGATGATCAACTTTGATGGTCACCATGTTCTGGTCTCTGAGTTGCGAGGTTTCTTTCATCAGTTTACGTCCATCGCTGACCCTACTGAGGCTGAACCACGGCGTCATATGATTGATTTGGAGCATCTTGATGAGGATATTGTCTAAGAAATTGTTAGGTCACTTGGGTATGAACCAGACTATCCCACTAAAAAAACGAAGACTAGAGGATTCAGAGAATTCCTCGGCTACTTCTGGTTTGATCAGAGGCGCGGCGGGCCCGATACCACCTCCAGTTCCATGAGGACAGCCTGCTGGAACTGTCAGGGAATGGGAAAGTTCCCTACGGTTTGACCTCCTAAAGGAGATTTGTCATCGATATCTCCTGGACGTTGTCTTTCTCATCGAAACGAAACAACCATCTGATTATGTATCTAAAGTTGCTGTTTCATTAGGTTTTCCTAATTTCTGTACTATCCCACCTGATGGTCTTAGTGGCGGTTTAGCCTTATTTTGGAAAAACTCTATTAATATTACTATTTTGTACCAAGATGCAAGGCTTGTAGACTGTTTTATCAATGATAACATATCTACTTATTACTTGTCTTGCATATATGGCCATCCTGAATATCAATATCGGTCCGATCTTTGGTCTAAGCTTGAACAAATGTCGGTTTCAAGGGATGAGGCTTGGTTGATAATTGGTGATTTCAATCAGACTTTGAACAATACAGAGAAAATTGGTGGTAATGTTCGGAATGACAGTACATTCCGAGATGTTAATCACTTTGTTGATACATGTGATATGTTTGATCTCAAACATATAGGAAATAAGTTTAGCTGGAGTGGTCAAAGAAGTGTGTTAAGACATGGTATTCGATCTAAAGAATTAATTCAATGTTGTTTGGACCGAGCAATGGGTAACTCTGAATGGTTTTCTAAATATCCGGCTTCTTCAGTCCAATTCTTGAAACCTATAGAGTCCGACCATCGGCCATTAATCATTGATGTCCTTACTGAAACCAGGGTCAAACGTGGTCAATTCTACTATGATAAGCGGTTGTTTGAAAGAGAAGGTTTCAAAGAAGCTGTACAGTCTGAATGGAGAAATCAGTCACCACGATCTCGATTATCAACACGAATTAAAAAAACTCGTATCTGCATGGCTAAGTGGAAACGTCAGAATCCCACAAATACTGCTACAGAAATCAGTCAGTTAAAACAAGATCTAGAGAATGCATTTACACAACAAAATCCTGACTGTTCCCACATTAAAGAGATTAAGAGGCTCCTCGGCAATACATATCATAGGGAAGAAATTTTCTGGAAACAAAAAGTCGAAACAAATGGTTGGTAGAAGGGGATAAAAATACAAAATTCTTCCATGGCTGTGCTAAAACAAGGAAAGCGAGAAATCGTATTGTCTCTATACAAGATTCTGATGGTATTGAGCATACGGGTGAGGGAAATATCTCTATGGTGGCAACAAAATATTTCCAACAGCTATTCCAAAGTTCTAATTCAGTAGAATAAGGTACTTTTTTTGATAATATCTCCAGGCCCGTTTCATCAATTATTAACGACGTCATTACTCACGATGTTACTGTTGAAGAAATTCGTCAAGCTGCTTTGGATATTAATGGAGATAAAGCACATGGGCCTGATGGCATGACTGGACACTTTTATCATCAATTCTGGCCTACAATAGGTGAAGCAATTATCAATGAAGTCAAGGAGTTTTTTGAAACAGGAATAATGCCTTAGCCACTCAACCATACACATATTTGTTTGCTTCCTAAGATTGAGTGTCCCCAGAAGATGAGTGATTACCGATCAAATAAGCTTGAGTAATGCTTCGTATAAGATTATTTCGAAAGTCCTTACTAAGAGATTGAAGTTTGTGCTACCTCAGATTATTTCTCCTGAGCAAACAGCATTTGTTCCTGGTAGACATATCACTGATAATTTTCTACTGGCACATGAGTTACTACATTCACTTAAGGTTCGAAAACGCCAATCAAAATCATATATGGCGATAAAAACAGATATCAGTAAAGCTTACGATCGGGTTGAATGAAATTTCTTGGAAAAGGCTATGTCTGCGTTGGGGTTCAATGATAAATGGATCGGATGGATTATGTCATGTGTTCGCTCAGTAACGTACTCAGTTTTGATCAATGGCAGCCCATATGGGGAAGTCATTCTGTATCGTGGGATCCGTCAAGGTGACCCGATTTCACCTTATCTTTTTTCTTTTTGTGCGGAAATGCTTACCTAGAAGATTCGTCATGAGGAACAATTAAAGAATATCAAGGGATTATCTATCAGTAATCTGGATCCTAGAATCAGCCACTTATTCTTCGCCGATGATTCTCTGTTTTTCTGCCAAGCTAATAAAAGGAATTGTGTGGTTTTAGCAAGAACACTGTCCACTTATGAAAGAATGTCAGGTCAACAAGTTAATTTCAACAAATCATCAATTACTTTTGGAGCACAGGTACCAGCGACTAAACAACAGTCACTCAAAAATATCCTCAAAATATATGGTGTTGGAGGCTGTGGCAAATATTTAGGTTTACCAGAAGAATTTTCAAGGAAAAAATTTCAAATGTTTAAATATATTGTGAAAAGAGTGAAGGAAAGGACGCAGAACTAGAATAACAAATTCCTATCAGAAGCGGGTAAAGAAGTGCTGCTTAAATCAATTGCCCTTGCAATGCCGACTTATGCCATGAGTTGCTTTAAGCTTCCTATTACTATCTGTGATGAGATAGATTCTGTGCTTTCTCAATTTTGGTGGGGTTCAAAAGAAGACAAACGGCGTATTGCTTGGGTAGGCTGGAAAATATTAAGTCTACCAAAAAAATAAGGTGGTCTTGGATTCAAGGACATTGAAAAGTTTAATGACTCACTCCTGGCAAAGCAAGCATGGCGTCTACTGAAACACCCTGAGTGCCTGTTAGCAAAGGTACTTAAAAGTTGCTACTATTCTGATTCATGTATTCAACAGGCAGGCCTTGGGGTGAAACCGTCACATGGGTGGAGGTCTATCCTGTGTGGGCGAGATTTATTGGTGCATGGTCTGCGATACCAAATTGGAAGCCACAGTGATATTAATCCCATTACGGATAAATGGATTCCGACACATCCGTTGAGAGTCTTAAACAACTTTGTAGGTCCACCAAACATTACCATTGCTGATTTAAGGAAGCCTAATGGGGTTCAATGGGATTCTCAAAAAATTAGTGACTGGTTATCAGCGGAAGATGCAGATATAGTTTGCAGGATATATAATCCTCAACATCACTGTGAGGATAAACTGATTTGGCACTACACCAAAGATGGTAATTATAGTGTTAAATCTGGCTATTGGCTTTCTAACCATATACCGGATGCAACAAGGTTGTCTACTGTTCCACCAAAAGGATGTCCTCTTCTAAAGACTAGAATTTGGAAGACAACTATTCCTCCTAAACTCAAACATTTTCTGTGACGCGTTTTATCCTCGGCTATAAGTTCCATACCGAATTGAGTCGCAGAGGTATACCGGCGGGTTCATCTTGTCAAAGGTGTCATCAACAGGAGGAATCGATTAACCATCTTTTATTCCAATGCCCCTATGCTTCACTAACTTGGGAAGATTCTGGTCATTCGATTTCTTCTTCACTGGTTATGTCAAATGAATTGGAGGATAATGTTGCCGCTTTATTATCATCATGGGATACAAGTCAAACAGAAGCACAACAACATCTTCCTTTTTGGATTCTTTGGCACATTTGGAAATCTCGAAATGATTTAATTTTCAATAAAATAAAAAGAATCCAAAAAGGTCAATTAATTTTCAATAAAATATTATTCGTAAGGCAAAGGATGATGTTATGGAATGGACGGCAATGAAAACAAACCATATGAATCAAGGTCAAACATGTTTTAGTACTAGAAATAATCAGCAGGCTTGTTGGAACCCTCCTCCTATAGGAAAGGTTAAAATCAACTTTGTTGGTAGTTACAATTATCAAACTGATCACATTGGAGCGGGATGGATTATTCGTGATGCACATGGAAATTACTGTGTTTCCGGCAATGCCCAACTATTACAAACCTCTTCTCCTTTGGAAGCAGAAGGTCTTGCCCTATTACATGCATTACAAGCTACATGTATTTGCGGATATCGACATATTATCATGGAAGGTGATTGCAAGATACTATTCAATGTCCTCAATTACAAAATTTCTTTTATTTTGATGGAACATCTCGTAACGGATATCCACAGCTGGGCGGATCTTTTTTCGGAAATCTCATTTTCGTTCACTTCAAGAGAATGCAATAGTGTGGCAGATAGATTAGCAAAATCTGCTTTTAATAAAAATGTAACTTCTCAAGTTTTTGTGTTTCCTCCTCATTGTATTCGGAGGTTGTTGTAAAACGATTTGTAAAGTTAAACTTATCTAATTAAAAAGAGACGTTAAAAAAAAAAAATTCTCTCTAACCTTCAAATCACTTATTTTTTTTATTTCATCAAAACAAAATATCCATAAACTTCCTAAAAATTTAAAATTTCTATAATATTTCTAAAATATTGTTATGTTTACAAAATTATTTTTGTTTCTACATAATATCACTTTTAATTATTTTAAATGTGTTTTCCTTTACTAAAGTTTTAAATATAATTTTGGTAACTAAATTTTTTAAAAAAAAAATTCAAATTTCCGACGAATTTTTTACAGTTGGTCGGAAATTGGTCAGAAATTTTCCCACCAATTTCCGACCAAATTTTTTTTTTAAAAAAAAAACTTTTAAAAATCGATAAATATATAGTCGAAAAATGGTCAAAAAATTGTGGTCGGAAATTGGTCAGAAATTTTCATTTTCGACTGTCACATTCCGACTAAATGATTTTCGTCGGAAACTGATCGGAAAACCCCTATTCCGAGCAAATTCCGATCAAATTCTGACCAATATCCTAGTCGGAAATTAGAGTGTTTTCTTGTAGTGTTTGCGTTATCATCAAACGAAGTATTCTAAGATTGTAGTGTGGATTTTGCAAATTTGAATAATTCTAGAAATGTCTGAAGGAAAAATTTCCCGAACAACAAAGCAACAACAACTTTTTACATTGAAAAATTTATTCTTCTTAATATATTCTAATATTTATAATGAATTGATAAATATAAATTCATAAAGTTCATATACATCAAGATAACTATACATTTTCTAATATTTATAATTATCTATTTTATGTCCATAACTATAGATTATTTTTCTTCTGACATATCTATCTATGTAGATTGTAGATTTATATTGTCAAGAATGAACTCAAATATCCCAAAGAAGAATAAATATATAAATATACATATTCAAAAGGGATTATCGGGTTGAGAAAAAAGGAACTTTTCGGTAAATAATTCTAGCGTAACCGGCAAAAGAAGATCCTTAAGTGGGACCCACCTAAACCTTCGTGACAATGACCTTCCTCCAAACTCTTTTAATATTTAATCATTGATATGAATTATTATTTTAATATACAAATTCAATAGTTGCTACATTTTGGATGCATCGTTTATGTAAGTATTACAAAGAACAAATCAATTTTTAATCATACAAGTGATACATGATAATTTAAAATTAATGCTAAATTTCAATATAATTTTTCACTGATAATTTAGGTGGAATTATAAGTTTTGTTTTTTTGTTTTCTTCCCAATAAAAACCCAACTATCGGGAGAACTCCAAAAATTCAATCCAAACGATAATAGTTGAACCGTACGGTGTTCTACAAACGACCATTAGAATATCCTATTGACAAAAACATATTATACATGTCTCTTTAGTCTTTTCTGTTTTTTTTTTTTTTTGACGTACTGTTTTTTTTTTGGTTACAAAATATTATACATATTGTCACATGTGGATATTAAATATGTATAGCTTTTTATAGTCATCATACAACAATTAATCTTGAATTTTACTCTTTCCTTTTTATTGTCCTCCACTAACATAATGCGTTGCACAGAAAATAATTATATGTGTATATTTATTATACTACTATAGAGCTGTGAGATACAAGCTTCTTAACAAAGAAATTTTCACATTTTTATTTTAAAAATCCAGTTTTCAACATGAGATTTTTTCGATTATTAAAATGAGAAAAAAGAAAAAATAATAACATTTTACATTTCAACTTGATATGAGAGTTCCTAAGAACGTTATATATATAGATGGAAACTAGCAAGTTTAAACATCTTTTCCCTTTATTTCTATTTTCTTTCATAATTAGAAGAATTTCTAGTCGAAACTTAGACTAATGTTCAAGTCCATAAAAATCCGGAGTTTGTTTTTAGTCATATGAGAAATTTACAATAGTTATAGCTCTTAGTTACTTATATATATCCACTGAAAACTTTATGATAAACAAAATTCTTGTCTGGAATTATTATTGGCTTAAATAAAAGTTCAAGTCTTTTATAAGTTTCATCTACTTTCGGTAATTTCTTGTCGTTAATAATTTAAAAATTTGTCTATATTTCTTTCTGTGAACAAAGAATCAAGGGTTTGCTGTTGTTGCTAATATAGTAATCAAATTCAATACACGCACACGAATGACATATTTCACCAAATTGTTGTGTGATTAAATGATTAGAAAGATCAATAAGCGAAAATGAAATCGTGAAGAGAAAGAGACGATGATTAATCATGATATACGATAAGAGGGAGGGCACTAAATATGTAAGAAAGAGAATAAAAAGTTGAACATGTCATCGATGGATCATAAATGGACAGAAAAAGATTGCAGTCAGTTTGATAATGATCGAGTGACATTGCTTACAGCTCCAATTACAAGCATATGCGTTAGTATAGTTGAAAACCAGATGTCATTGGATCTTTCTTAAGCATCGTTACTTTTGCAGTTACATGGCCGGTCTTGCGAGAAAGCAGGTGAAACATTTGATTGCAACCCTAAATAACCGCTTAGAGAAAAAAAAATATGAAGATGTTGTTTGATTCCCGCAGCCGACAAACAAATTAGGGTTTGTAAGGAACTCTCACCTAAATGTTTTAAAAGAAAACTAGAAGTTTCAAATAACATAAACTCTTAGCAGTAAAATATTCCAATAAATGCATATAATTTAATTATTTGTACATAACATACGTACAAACGGATAACAATTTTCCATTGACTCAAAAATGGCCGTGTCACGTGTGGGTGACTTCCAAGTGAAAAAAGAAAATCATAAATTTTATAATCATCGCAATACCATAGCCAACTCAATTTACTGATTCAATTTGTGTTTAATGTTTTTGAAAAATCTAGAAAAGAACACTAGTATTTTCCAGAATCATACAGAATAATAGAAAAAAAATAGATGATGAGATTAAAAAAATAACTATATATGAAATGATACATATCTTTTTATCCAGAACTTAATCAGGATGTATTGGGTACCAAGCAACTTGATGTGTCCATATCTCTCTTTATGCCACGATACATCTCAACCCAACAATAAAACTTATGTTAAAATAACTAAAAATGTACAAAACTAAAAATCATGAGCTTTGTCTTCAACCTATTAGCTGTCTTTTATTTTGCCTCAAATGATGTAATGGCAGAATAAGTTTTTGTTTTCTTCCTTTTTCATTGTAATTTGTTTCGTTGGTGATTGATGGCAAATCATAGTTGTGTAGACTGAAAATTTGAAACCTTGAAATGTGGCTTAAGCTCTGAGATAACGTTGGGCCTAAAAAGCCATATACTAGCTAGACCCAAGAATGCTTCATGCACAGCACAGTATAATAGTTTGACTGGTGTTGACTTGATTTGAGTGTTTCTTTATTGGGTTTAAACTGGTGTTGAACTGTTGATGTAATTATTAAGAGTAATTTAAAAAAATTCGATTTAAAAGTAAAACAGTACGAATATGGCTTTCAAACTCCAAAGTTATAATGCAACGGTTCGAGTTTTAGATTGTAAATATTGAATAATCAGGATATGTCATCTAGTTTGTGGATAGTTTAGGAAGAACTAAAACTTGATTGGATATCCTATCTACTAATCTACATTATTATTTTGCAGTTCATCTTTATTTTGAGCCACATACTACTTTTTGTTACCCATTTGTAAGTTGTATAAATTGTAACAAAACTAATGCGGTAATGCAAATGCAGCACCATTCTATTTAAAAGTGGCAACATGGTTTACGTACAAACATTGATTGTTACACTTCTACTAAAACCTATGATCTCGCTTTCCTAAATTTTATTCGATCGTAGCCATCCTTTTATGGGTTTATCTAATATTGATCTATAGCCGTTGATTTCATTCCTTTCTTTAGAAAGTGGTCTTCCACTCTTTCCGGCTGACTCTTGATTTTTCTCTGTAATGTAAAATTCTATTAACCAACACCAAGAAAAAAAACACAAATAGTATTTTCAAAGGAAATACAAAAAAGAAGTCAGTTAATCAAAGCAAAAAAAAATTGAAATAAGAAAACAGAACGAAGACAATGTTCTTGTCCCAAAGACGAGGATGAGAAGGTTGTTGTTACGCTGTTATTCAGAGAGCGGATGAAAATGAGTTTGTGGCCTTAAAATGTCATCGGACCTCGGGTTTATACTGATCACCATTTTTACAGCAATATTTTCATATTCTACATTGTCACATGCCTTATTAAATCCTGGTAGCAAGTCTCATGATGGTTCCAAAAGCGGCTATTACTTGACTACCAATGAGCTCTGGTTTAATCAAACGCTCGACCATCATTCTCCTTATGTAACTTATTTTCACCAACTTCTTTCGTTCTTTGACTTTTGTGTCATTTCAAAAATATTCAAATGATTATCATATTCATTGCTCTGGTTACGTAAATTTTTTATCCCAAAACTTTGTTATAGTATCAATGTTGGATTTTAAATTGGTTTATCTCAGGATAACCGCAAATTCAGGCAGCGTTACTATGAATCTTTGGACTACTTCCGTGCTCCAGATGGGCCTATATTTATGGTAATATGCGGTGAAGGTCCTTGCAACGGCATACTTAATGATTATATAAGTGTAAGATTTCAATTTTTATTAACTCAGATTCTTAAAATATGGAAATCTAAAGAGACTGATGCTTTCATAATAGGTATTAGCAAAGAAGTTTGAAGCAAGTGTGATTTCACTAGAACATAGATACTATGGAAAAAGCAATCCCTTTAACTCATTAGTTACAAAAAATCTGAAATACCTTTCATCCAAACAAGCCCTTTTAGATTTGGCTAATTTTCGCCACTATTATCAGGCAAGTCATTTTCTTTCTTTGCTTTAATTTTATGAGATCATATCATATGTTAGAGAAGCCGGTGACAACATTTTAGAGGATGTTTCATTTATGTCTATTGGGATTTAAGGATGCAGGGAACTTTGAATGTTAAGTTGAATAGAAGTAGTGGTAATGAGAATCCATGGTTCTTCTTCGGTGTTTCCTACTCTGGAGCTTTAAGTGCATGGTTCCGTCTTAAGTTTCCTCATTTGACGTGTGGAAGCCTTGCTAGTTCTGCAGTTGTTCGTACTATTTATGAATTCTCTAACTTTGATCAGCAGGTAGTTCTATATATAACCATAGTTTGTTCCTATAGAGTTGCATTCTCAAATATAAATTGTTGTTGACATGTTTGATGTTTTGTTTACTATGAGTAGATAGGTGAGTCAGCTGGTCAAGAATGCAAAGTTGCACTACAAGAGACTACTAAACTCTTGGAATCAAGGCTTAAAGTAAATAATAAGGCAGTGAAAGGTCTCTTCAACGCCACCGAGGTCTCTCCCTCTCTCTTTTGTTTTGTTCTTAAATTTCATCTAGCGATGTTTAGAACTGATCATTAGGGATGGAGAAGTCCCACTTCAATCTAACAATGTTTTGAAAATATGTAGCTTGATGTTGATGCGGATTTCTTATACTTTACTGCAGATGCAGCAGTTATGGCGGTAAAGATTAATTATCCATAATCATTTAAAAATTTCAATTCTTTTTAGTCATGATCAATAATACTTTTTTTTTTTTTTTTTTTTGTCAAACGATCAATAATACTTAACGTTCAAAATATTGCAGTTCCAATATGGAAATCCAGATAAACTATGTGTCCCTCTTGTTGAAGCAAAGAAGAACGGTAGAGATTTGGTGGTATTTAAACTCACATTGTTTGTGTAATATTTATTTCTAACTGCAAATCACTTTAGAAAGTACAAGAAATTGTATTAATTAAAAACCTTTTTATTGGGTTTTGTAATGTAGGAAACATATTCAAAATATGTTAGAGACTATTGCATGAGACTTTGGGGATTACACGTTAGAACGTATAATCGAAAACATATGAGAAACACTGTGGTTACCAAAGACAGTGCATATCGGTTATGGTGGTTCCAAGCTTGCACAGAATTAGCTTATTTCCAGGTGGCTCCTGCAAATGATAGCGTTCGATCTCAGCAAATAAATATTGAGTAACATTCTTGAATCACTATAATTTATACCTTTTGTAGTGTCATTATTTTTTTTACTATCTCGCCGACTTTATTAGGTACCATTTGGATTTATGCAAGAACTTATTTGGGAAAGGTGTCTACCCTAAAGTTAATGCGACAAAACAATACTATGGAGGCGATAAAATCGCGGGTATGTATGAATGATTAAACCTTCTCGAAACTTATTTTAGTTTTTACATGTTGTGATAATTTTTAGGAATTGCAGCAACTAAAATAATCTTCACAAATGGGTCACAAGATCCATGGCGTCATGCTTCCAAACAGACCTCATCACCTGAATGTAAAAGTCTCTTATCACTTTTAGATATGCGACTTGGCTTAGGTTTTGTCTCAAAATGTATGTATTTTCTAAGAGAATTAATGTGGCAGTGCCTTCTTACATCATGGATTGTCATAACTGTGGACATGGAACTGATCTAAGAGGATGCCCTCAATCCCCAATGGTCATTGAAGGTATAGACTCATATCATGTGTGCTTTGTCTCAAAAGTCAACTGAGAATATTGACATCACCAATTTTTTTTTTTTTCAGGTAAATCAAATAATTGTAGCTCAGTAGATGTTGTAAACAAAGTGAGACAACATATTGTAGAACACATCAATATGTGGTTGACTGAATGTCGCAGATCCACTACGACTTCAATGTAAATTATTCTTCTAGGGAGATTTTCCAATCTGATTTTAGTTTTAAGTACGTAATGTTACGACCAGATGATTTTACATTCTGACAATTAAAGTTTAGTAACCACCATATGCAACATAATCCATAATAACGTGTACGTCACTCTAAACAAACCCCTCTCCCTGCCTCCAATGGAAACTTTATACTACTAGTTAAATGTATTTTGAACAACTTACTACTAGTTAATGAACACCTAATTTATGTATTAAAATTAAACATGGCAAATGATCGTTTC
The DNA here is from genome assembly GCA_963555745.1 of Cardamine flexuosa. Lineage (NCBI taxonomy): Eukaryota > Viridiplantae > Streptophyta > Magnoliopsida > Brassicales > Brassicaceae > Cardamine > Cardamine flexuosa. The sequence continues at coordinate 21,515,468 of OY743219.1, forward strand.
CCCTCTTTTTGTATTTTGTGTAAACAATTGGAAAATTGTGTCTTACCATTCGTCGTAAATAACTCAAGACGGAGTAAGCTAATCGCATGAAATAAAAGTCACATTTTCAATAATAATTGCAACGTCGAAGAAAATCACAATTGGTGCGAGGGTTGATACTCGAATCTGAAAATCCTTGGATATTGAAGCTAAGACGATTATCTGGTTCAATTCAATTACTCAGAATATTTTACAAAAAAAACTTACACATCTTCTATGTCATTATAAAAAAATGTCAGCTACGCCTTGTACTAAGGTGAAAACATAAGCATTATTGCAAATGTCACCTACCCCTTGCATTTCCATTTTCCAGTAGATTTTATAATCGATTCTCTAAAAACGGCTAACGTCAAATTTTCCATGATCTAATCCTTATTTTTCGCTAAATTTTGAGAAATCTCAACGAATCCAGAGTATTTTTAGACTAAATAAAATATTTGCATTTATTTTATGTAGAAAAAGCTAAAATAAATGCAATAATTTTATTTACTCTGAAAATACCTAAGATTAATTTCTTCTTGAATTTGTTGAGATCTCTTAAGATTTACCAAAAACAAAGGTTAAAAATACTATTTTCTAAAAATCTCAAAACTTTTTAATTTTATAAATCAATCAATTAAATACAAAAGGAAGGGACATATTTATAATAAAATATAAAAATGTTAGGAAAATTCTGGAAAAATCTAGAAATTCTAAAAATCAATAACAATTATAATTAATTAAGTAGAAGATAATAATGAAAATATTTGAAAATTATCCAAATATTATGCTGCATCAAATAATGAAAAACACACAAAAATGGAACACATGTGTAATATAACTCTCAACTGTATGCATGTAGCAATGATCTCCTTCCAGTTCGAATTTACATTAAAAGTCAGCATATGAAGTTAATGAACAAATTATTCGAGTTCTTGGGATTAATTTGTTACTTGGTCCACTGAAATTTACTTATATTATGATGAGACTAGTACGGTTAGTTTTTCAAAATACAGGATTTTATCAACTTAAAAATACAGTTTGAAAAAAGTTATCTCGTACAATATTTTGTAAAATTATTGTTGATCGGATCAGTTTATTTTTGCAAAATAATTCCTTTCTAACAATATTTTAAATTAGTCATGTAAAAGGTGGACCGCCAATGAATTTCTTGGAAAAAAAACTTATAAATATTTAGGGTCTGCAATTATAAATATAGCTAGCATTGTTACGCTGTGTATATATAACTACTTCGTATAATCTGTGATGATAAAATAAATTACTTCGTATAATCATAGAGTGGGTTCTTGTCAATCCATGTCGGACGAATAAATAAGTAATTATGTTGTTGGGATATCTCATTATTTATGTCGTATTATAAAAAGCAAGACCGTTGAATTTGAATTCATTCTTGTTGCACGAGTGATCGATTTCTTTTTTTCCGACAAGTAGAATCAATTTTCATTAAGGTTCCATTTCTTATTGATGTTTCATTTGTTTGTTAATTCATATGTTTGAATTGTAAGTGAGACCTACAAACTCTATAGAGTTTTTTCTATTCATATAAAACTAATAAAATAAGGTTTCTCCTTATAATTACTAGTTACAAAAATTATAAAGCGAAATATTATTTCCAATATGGAGATCTTGTTCTTTTCATGGTCTTCAGTTGGAACCAAAAAGGCTAAGTGTAATATTCATTAGTCCCAAATCAAAATAAAAGAAAACATAATTATATACTTTCAGTGAAGCTTTTGTTTGTTAAAAAAAATTATCATTTTTTTCTTCTATTCACAAACCACCAGATTTTTCTTAAACAAACTAGGATTTTATTTTATTTTCTTCATTTGAATACGTAAAGTTTTCATCAATTCTATTAAACTATTGGAAAAACTATTAAAAATGTAATATTTTGAAATTTTATTAGATCCTGTTTAAAAATTAAATTTTGAAAGCGTCCGTTAAAATAAATAAAAACATCTCTCAAATATTTTTGTCAGTTCGATAGAGCCCAATTGTTTAATTCATCTTCGATTTCTATCATTTAAATTTTAAAGTCAAAGCCGTGTCGTTTTTCATGTTACAAGTGCATGTGTGATCCTAGTTATATTGATAAATACGTTTAACAATTGACATTCCAGTGTGATAACTCATGTCACATCAACCTATAATCAATCTACTAATTCGAAAAAGTGTGATTATAGGATGTATTTTATCACGAATCAGATATATTATATACAATTGAAATTATTTGGTTATATATATAAGAGATACCCAATTAGTTTCAGTTCACTACATCGTATTTGGATATAAACACACACATATATTAAAGACAAAATACAAATATTTCGACTTGACATATTTATTCATCTCCTTTTTCGGTAGTCGACATATTCATCTTTGAGATTAATCGGATGTACGTATATTACTTTTGATCTTTTTATCATGGATTAATTTGTCTTATGCGAAAGACATAAATTAAAGTTTACCATTAACTATAAAGAAAATAAAAGCTTACTCTAGACTAGAGACCAGAAAGCATTAAGATTTATTTAGGTCTATCTTCAATCACTTCATAGAGTTTCTTTATCACTCATGTTTTGCAAGAGTCGTTACTTGTTCTATTGGAGAAAGATATTTGTTATACTATTAAACAAACATTATATTATAACGTTCTTTTGATTTAATATAAACTTCGTATTACTACTAACCAAAAGTAAAGAAACAAAACTCTAAAATATCAGTTATAAAACATTATCCTACTAAGAAATCATTACTAACTTTAATAAAGTCCTTTGAATCGTTTTGTCCACTTAGTTTTTATTTTTATATATAAAAGTTTTGTCAACTAATTATATTAACACAATAATGATATCTTTTTGATAGAAGGAAGATCTCAAAATGAAAAATTAAAGATAAGATGAATGGTTAGGTAGAGAGCGAAGAAGCCCAAAGCAGGAAACTACGACCACGACATTATGAAACACAAAAAAAAAAAAAAGTAGTTCAATTTCATTTTCGCTTTGGTCCACTTTATTTTTAGTATAATATAATAAGTCCGTGTTAGCTTAAGACACGAAGCCTCCGCACTAAATCGATGCAAAAAACAAATTTTAAAAAAATTTTGTTGGAAAAGACGCGCGTGGCTCCCACTACCCTAAAACATTGTCCACGTGGAACCAGCCATATGAGCGGCGTTTAGAAAATTTAAAAAAAAAAAAAAAGCGTTTTAAGTTTAATTTCTTTCTGTGAAGAAAGTCAAAAAAAGGAGACAGACAGCCAAACACTGCCTTGTCACATCGTTACAATTTCTCTCTCTTGCTTTAGTTTCCGAGTAAGTCCATTTTCCATGTGCCCACTGTGTCTTCTCTCCCTACACGCCACCATCTCCACCACCATCTCCTCCGTTCTCCAATTCCCAATTCGCTAACCCTAGGGTTTCGTTTTTTTTTCCCTTTACTATACTTTCCTTCGATTGCTTCGAGTTTAAGTACTTATACGACCTCAGATCTTTCGATTTTTGTTGATTCTCCGTTTGATTTGAGCTGGAAAAGGTTTTTTTTGCCTTCTTCACGAGAAGTCGAAGTTGAATCGATGCCGGAAATTGATCTCATGAGAGTCGATCAATGCGTCTCTGATGTTAAATTAGATGATTCTTCTTCTTCTCCGCTTATTGAGGCTCCTGGATTTGGGAGATTCGATGGTGGTTCTGTAGATGTGGAGGTTAAGCTTGAAGAAGAGGCGAATTGCTTGAAGAAGTGCGTCGGACGTTCGGCTAGACGCGGTCGTCCGCCGAGAACACTTGGGAAAGCTTTTTCTCCTCAGACTTCGAGGAAGAGAAGAGAAGATGAAGATGTTTGTTTTGTTTGCTTCGATGGAGGTAGCCTTGTCCTCTGCGATCGTAGGTGAGTGAAGTTTTGAGCTTAGAGAAGCTACTCAAGTTCTGTTGACTTAGTAGATTCGTGCTTCTGAAAATGGAAAATTTGGTAGTTTTCTGATTATTGAGTGGTTTTCTTGATAATGTCAGGGGATGTCCAAAAGCGTATCATCCAGCTTGTGTTAAGCGTACTGAAGCATTCTTCAGATCAAGATCTAAATGGAATTGTGGTAAGTTGTTTCATTCAACTTCTTTATGTACTACATTACGAAGTCTGAAGAATTTGTGCTTTGAGATGAACTCTTTGGGAGCTTTAATGACGATAATGATGGTTTTTTTCTTCTTCTTCAGGTTGGCACATATGTACTGCTTGTCAAAAGGATTCTTTCTACATGTGTTATACTTGTCCATATTCAGTTTGCAAGAGATGCGTTAGAAGCTCAGAGTATGTTGTTGTTAAAGAAAATAAAGGATTCTGTGGTATCTGTATGAAGACGATAATGCTTATTGAGAATGCAGCTGAAGCTAATAAAGAAAAGGTAACCATAAATCTATCAACATTTTTGTTGCTTTCCCTTACTCCCAACATTAGAGCCTCATTTGTGGGATTGTCTTTTCTTGCGATTTCACTTTTGTTTTTAAATGTGTGTACATTTTCTAGGTTCAGGTTGATTTTGATGATCAAGGCAGCTGGGAGTATCTTTTTAAGATTTACTGGGTTTCTCTTAAAGAAAAGTTGTCTTTATCGTTAGATGATCTTACCAAAGCAAGAAATCCATGGAAATCTTCTGCTTCCACTGCTTCTAAGAGGAGAACTACTAGTCGGGTGCATGAACAGGATGATGGAAATTCGCCAGGGGTGATGAAAGCAAGTCGTGCTAAAGCAAGGAAAATGGAAGCTGTGTCTGTGTGTAAATTTGGTCCTTCTTTGGGTGACAGACTTCCACCATTGACTAGTACTGCTGCGTGGGCAACAGATGAGCTCTTGGACTTTGTGGGGTATATGAAAAATGGTGACGTTTCTGTTTTATCTAAGTATGATGTCCAAACTCTCGTGCTAGAGCATGTGAGACGGAATAATCTACAAAACTCTCCTCAGGCAGAAATAATGTGTGACACTAAGCTTATGAGATTGTTCAGGAAGGAGCGAGTGGAGCACTTTGAAATGTTAAAGCTTCTTGATTCTCACTTCCTCGATCAAGAGAGGTCTCCAGTCACAGATACCTCTGCCGGAGGAGTCACTGAAACTACCTCCTTCCAGGTTGATGCGAGTAGAAGCTGCGATAGGTTAAATACATCTGAACAGCATAGAGATAAGTTGAATGCATCTGAGCAGCATCAAGAAGGAGAGTCACAGGAATTGAACGTGCACCATATTCAGGTTAGGCCTTCCAGTTCTGATAGCATAAACCTTGCCGTTGCAAAACCTGAAACATGTGTCACTATTAAGCCAATTGATGGCTTGGATGGGAATATGATATGGTTATATGGAGATCCAGATGGGAAGATTCATGGCCCATTTTCCTTATTAAACCTGCAACATTGGAGTTCGAGTGGGCATTTCCCTCCTGAGCTGAGAATATGGAGGTTGGGTGAACGGCAAAACAGCTCCATACTTTTGACTGACGCACTAGATGGACAGTTCCGTAAAACAGCATCATTAGAGAATCATTCTATCCCCAAGCAGGAGGTGATAGCTACTATAGATCACAACAAGAGTGTGGCTGTTCCTAAAGTAGAGAGTAGAATACTCGATTTCAGTCCCAACTCAGTGTGCACTGACCAGAGTGTCATTTCTAGCAGTAACAGTGTCATCACAAGGAGCTCGGATGTGAGTAACAAAAGCGGAAACAATTTTAGCCAAACTGTTCCTTTGGACTTCTCTCTTTCTAATGAAAGGGAGGCTAATGGTTCTGTTTCTCTCTGGAACAAAACGAAAGTTGAAAGTTCTTTGCCTGGTCAAAGCCCAATAAGCTGTTCGCTTTCGCTGGCTACGTTTCCCGGAAACTCAAATTGCTCTCTACCACAACATGAAAGATGGAATGCTGGTCAAACAGAGCCAGATGGAAACAATGCAGTAAATAACGCTTGTCATCAAAACATTATTGGTCTTGGCGTCGCATCTGAGAAACAAGTCACGGCTACAGTCCAGTCATGTGGACAGAATTGGAATGCTGCTACTCCAAGCAGTGCTTCAAATGTGTGGGATTCTAACTCAGGTTTGGTGCCTTTCACAGACAATCAAGAAATCGACTTTCTAGATCTCTTTAGTCCGACTTTCAAGTTCAACTTTGCATCTACTACCACCACTGATTGGCAACCTATCGTGGCTGGACCTGACGAATGTGACGAATCAGTCTCAGATCTTTTAGCAGAAGTGGAAGCCATGGAGTCTCAAAAACGTCTTCCTTCTCCTACTTCAACGTTCCGTGGTCCTGAAGAATTAGTAATCCGGCACTCTGTAAACGATAGCTTCAGTCCAGCTGAAGGACTTAGCCCAGCACTAGATGTAAGCAAAGGTGACTCCATGAGCTCAACAAACGATCTGCAAATGCATTCACGATCTAACAGCTTTGTGCATTTTTAGCCGTGGGCTCGGTTCATATAGAGAGAAAAATCATAATCAGGGCACAGGTTACCATAGATCATCCAATGTCCAGAGATTCGTCTGATCGATGGTGGACTTTGCCCTCTTTGTCTCTTTTTTTGCAGGATAATTTACACAACATAAATAAGTGGCAGAATCAATCATCAATCATCATCATCATCATCATCATCATCAGCAAAAAGAAAAAAAAAATGGTGCAAAATGAAGAAGATATGATCAAAAATGTTTCTTCGTGGTATTTTTGGCTGCACCAATTGTTTTTTAGGTTTTGTAACGTTGTCCTGTGTTAAGATTTGCACAGATCCAACTTCTGTATTGTTACATTATTTGTACTTAGGAAGTATAAAAATGGAAGAAATTGTTGTTCGATGGATGTAATCAAAACATTTGTAGGGGATTATCATCTTACTCAATATATATATATATGATAATGATAGCTGTAACGTTTCATTTTTTTTGTTTTTTTTTTAATATTTCACATATCTTTCATTTCTGACAAGTGTAGGCTCGAGTTTCTTTGATTCAAAGACGGCTTCGTTTTTTTTTCTACTTGGTTTTGGAAAATGAGACGAGCTCTTGGAAACTTTTTGTTGGTTCTACGATTTCGTTTTCTGTTGATCGATCGAGATAAATATATGATTTGATGGTGGAAGCTACGTCGAATTTGACGCCGTCGCAGAGATACGCGGCAAGCGCATTGTTAGCGATCGCGCTTAACGAAGCGCAGATCAGTCAGACAAAGCCACTAGGAATCTCGACCACCGATCACGGCGGACGAAACGGAGAGTTTGAGAAGAATCAGACCGGAGAGCCAGTCAGCAGCAGCGGCGGTGATTCTATCTCGGAGGACGCGGATCTCTGGGTCAATGAGGTTTCTGGTCTTCTCCGACCCGTTTTCAGGTGATCCCTCTAAACGACACCGTTTATTGGATTCTGGTATTCGTTTTATATGATCACGACGAAATCATCTGAAATTGACATGTACATATATGCCAAGGTTGTGTGTAATGTATATATTTTTAGCTGCCTTTGTAATTTGCTTTCAGATATCTTCAGATTGAGTCCTCAGCTTTGCATGGCCTCGAGGAGATAGCTTCTTCTTCTTCAGCTAAGGATCACATCGGTGCGGTATGATCAATTTCCTTCAGTATCTTGAAAACTCATGTGTTGAGGAGGTCTTCTTAATTGGCTGCTTACTTATGGTTTATTGTAGTTCATTAAGTTACTCTCAGAAGATGCGAGTGATGATGTTGATGGTGATTCTAATGAAATGGTGGAGAAAGAGAGCGCATTAGCTACAGCTGCTGATGCTATGGTTGAAAACATTCGAAGCAGCTCTGTATCTATTGAAGCTAAGATGGAGAAACATGTGGAATTCGAAAATGAATGCCGTGAGAAGTATTCTATTCCCGAGGCACAATCTGGTGCTGTGGTTAAGGAAACAGAGAGTCGTGGGGAGGATGTAGTTAAAGATGGAGGCCACAATCCTGAAGTTGTTAAAGATGAGAAACCTGTGGAGGAAGTAGCATTGCTTAGCCATGAGAGGAAGATCAATGTTCTTTACGAGTTACTTTCTGCTTGTTTGGCAGATAAATATGAGGAAAACGAGAAATGTACACGAAGTAGGAAAGGCTATGATGCGCGTCACCATGTTGCTTTGCGGTTACTTGCAACTTGGTTTGACTTTCAGTGGATTAAAATGGTTTGTTTGCTTCATTCTTTCAATTCAAGCCACGTTTTGTAAATTTTAGGATACCACATAGCATAGCAACCTCATGGTTCCATATTATAGCTATCTTGCTGGGGACTTATGATACGATGACATTGGCATGTGAGGGAAATAGGAAGTTGTCAGAAGCTTTAGATTCTGATCATGGATTCCATATTTTTTGTGCATTGGATTGTGCTGAGAATCTATTTCCGTATTTTCTAGGAAGCAGTTGAGACAATGTCTGCATGCTCTGCCATGGCATTGCAAAAGTCAAGTGAAAATAAGGAAGACGAGTCTCTGTCACCAAATAGTGCATGGGCTAAATGGAAGCGTGGAGGCATCGTTGGAGCGGCTGCTTTAACTGGGGGTACTTTGATGGCCATCACTGGTGGTATGATGATGTCTTCTAAGTGTTAATATCTCTTCCCACGTTTTGGAGGTTAAGAGTTTGGATTTGGAAAATGCTAATTCTTCAACTTGTTTTGATTATATGAAACAGGATTGGCTGCTCCAGCAATTGCTGCAGGATTTGGTGCATTGGCACCAACACTAGGCACGATAGTTCCGGTAATTGGAGCCAGTGGGTTTGCAGCAGCTGCTGAGGCTGCTGGAACTGTCGCTGGTTCTGTTGCTGTTGCAGCATCTTTTGGAGGTAAATAAAAAGTCGACCTCAATTTTAGCTTCCTTAAAGAAAAAGTTGGATTAAATGATGACAATTGTATAGTTCTTTGTGAAGGAAGGACCAGCTTTGTCTTATGCTTTGTTTCTTAATGTGTTCTTATATAGCTGCTGGAGCTGGGCTCACGGGGACTAAGATGGCAAGGAGAACTGGGGACATTGAGGAGTTTGAATTTAAAGCTATTGGAGAAAATCATAATCAAGGAGTTAGTTTTAACATTTAATTTCCTGCTGCTACTAGATCACTACAATGATAGTTTTGCATTGGGACAAATTGACTATTATCTGTGCTTCAGGTTGAAATCTCTTTGCTCTGCATTGATCTGATTTTGAGGATGACGTCTTTTTATTTTGTTGATGTAATAGCGATTAGCAGTGGAGATCTTAGTTGCTGGCTTTGTTTTAAACGAAGAAGACTTTGTAAAACCTTGGGAAGGGTTAACTAGCCACTTGGAAAGGTATTAACATGAGCTGTTCTCGCATACATTTTTGTGAATATAATTCGTAAAATTCATATGTTTGCTATAATTGCTTCATAGGTATACGGTGCAATGGGAATCTAAGAATATTATTGCAGTGAGCACTGCAATTCAGGATTGGCTTACTTCAAGTAATATTTTCTAGTTTCATCGATTACGTGTAACCATGTAAATCTAATTTTCTCATTATTCTCCTGAGAAGAAATAGTAATATCGACATGAAAATGTTGCAGGAGTTGCTATGGAGTTAATGAGACAAGGTGCGATGTACACTGTACTAAACTCGCTTTTAGCAGCAATGGCATGGCCGGCAACAATCCTTGTAGCTGCTGATTTCATAGATAGTAAATGGAGTATTGCTATTGACAGGTAAAAAGACAAGATCTTGTGATTGGAAATGCGAAAATGGTGAGGCAACCATTTATAGCTTTTTTCCCCGTATTATCCTATTTCAGGGCAGACAAAGCAGGAAAACTTCTTGCTGAAGCACTTCGAAAAGGGTTGCAAGGAAATAGGTATTTTTATGATAGGAAGTTATAAACAATTAGAATTTTACTTCAGCGTGTTGATTTTTTTTTGTTTTGGAAAACTTGTGAGGAATTCAGACCTGTGACTCTCGTTGGTTTTTCGCTTGGTGCGCGTGTTGTCTTCAAGTGCCTCCAGACTCTGGCTGAAACTGAGAAAAATGGTATTTCTCCCTCTCATATCTCTTTTTCTTTAGAATTGACAATTGAGTCTTGTCTTAAGTCCTAACACATTTTTCATGGCAGCTGAAATTGTGGAAAGAGTTGTTCTTCTTGGAGCACCAATCTCAATCAAGAATGAGAATTGGCCAGAAATAAGAAAGGTATAAACCTTCTGGATGAGTTCCCTAACAATACATTTAACAACAATTGATGTCACAGTCTAGGAAACAAATCCATCTTTTGGTTTTATGTTTCATCTTTACGAGTTTGGTTACCAGATGGTGGCTGGAAGATTCATAAATGTTTACGCTACAAATGATTGGACCCTCGGGGTTGCTTTCCGCGCCAGGTACTTCCTTCCATTGTTAATCTGTTCTTCGATTCCTCATTTCACTTGTAAAATCCAAACTTTTGTCCCTTAATTTCCGCAGTCTATTGTCACAAGGATTAGCTGGAATCCAACCGGTCTGTATCCCAGGGATTGAGGATGTAAAGTTGTCTCATCACTATACCTGTTAATCATCATCTTCGTCATAACCAATCTAATAACTCCCAACATTGCAGGTGGATGTAACCGATATGGTGGAAGGTCACTCATCTTACCTATGGAAAACTCAGCAAATACTGGAAAGACTCGAACTCGACAACTCTTACCCTGTCTTTCGTAACACTCTAACTAAACCAGATTAACATTTATTATTAGGACCATAAAACCCATTTTAATCCAGATTCAGAGACCTAAAACGTAACATCATCTCCCTTCTTCTCTCATTCTCCTCAGGTGCGTATAAAATAATACACTTTCACATTCACATTCCCACCATATTACATAGAAACTTCCCTCATTTTGAAACCCTACACGTTCTTATTTTTTACCAAAAAGACATAGAAGACTCTATGTTGACTTTTTGTCCCAGTCTTGTTTGTTTGAACGTTTTAACTTTCATCGAACCGTTGTAGTTAGTTAAATCAAATGTCGTCATCTTGACACATTTTCCTGTTTTCCTCCTAATACTACATCAATAAGTAGATGTAATGTATATACAGATTTTTCAACTTTTTCTGATTTCACTTATTTTCAGTAACATTTCGAGGAAGAAAAATCCCCGAGAAACGAAAAAACAAGATGAAGTCCCAAGTGAGAACATAAAAAAAAAAAAAAAAAAAAAAAAACACCAATGAAAAGATTAAACAGAAAATTCAAAACTGATGCACATTGAAAAGTTAGTTAGAGAGGGCAGATGAGGCGGATGTTAGGCACAGCGATCAATCGTATGGCTCTGGGAGCGGTGAGACCCATGACGTCACTCATGTCGAGCTCGGTTTCATCCCATCCGGCAACTGCCACGTGAAACAGTGAATGATGTTAGCTACAACTACCTCCATAGCGTACAGCCCAAGTTGCATTCGAAACGGAATAAACTCGAAGTTAGTCCCCATGAAATCAGGCATACCCGGTTCCATAAACCTCGAAGGTAAGCATTGCCAAAATTTAACCTTAACCGTATTTCAAACCGTAATCAAAACCGTAACCATATAAAATGGTTAAAACTGTAACCGTAACCTTAAAAATATAATATTAGTTAAGGTTAACCGTAAATTATTAACCGTAATTGTTAATTAACTGTAACCGTATAAAAATCGTTGGTTGACCTTATGATGTAAGCGTAAAAAATTTAATCGTAAATGTTTTAAAAATAAAATAATCATTTTTATCATAAACTTACATTTCTATTTTTAGTAACTATATACTTTTTTTTTCATAATAACTATATTTTCCATAAATAGTTTTTATTTATAATTTAAATTTATTTATTTATGTAACTGTATATAAGCGTAAGTATTTTAACCGTTATAACTATAACTATAATTATATATAATCGTAACCGTTTAAATCATATATTAAATAATTAAGGTCAAAATTAAAGAAAAATTATAAATATAACTGATGGTTAATTAACCTTAACGGTAACCATGGTCATACCTATTCAAAAGCTTAAAGAACGGGTCAACCCACAGTTTTGGGTCACGCGCGATAGCAAAGGCGTTGATCATCACACGCGAGCCTTTAGGCACATTAAAGCCTTGGAGGTTCGTGTCCTCAATGGCCTCGTGGAGGATGAGTGGTATTGGTGGGTGGAGCCTCATGGTTTCTTTCAGTGTGCATTTGAGGAAAGTTAGTTTCTCGAGGTGCGTCTCATCCACGCGCTGGTCAAGTCCCATTACCTGGGCGAGTTCTTGTTGGAGCCGTTTGAGTTCGTTTGGGTTACGCAAGAGCTCTGTCAAAGCCCACTCTATCCCCGACGCCATCGTCTCCGTTCCTCCAAACATAACATCCTAACAAAATAAATATATAAATCATAATGTTTTGACTTTTTGTTATCAAACATGTCAAGCTCTGAAACAAAATGATATTTTAGAAAATAAAAAATAAAAAAATGATATTTTAGATATAGAGGAAAAAGATCATTTCGACTGATAATTATTGAACTATCCACCTAATCATTCTGATATATAAAAAATCGTGATTTTGGTCTATAGGTTATAAAAAAAGATATCTTTCGAAATATCATTATACTATAGAATTTAGTTATATATGTATGTAATTTGTATAATAATAGGTTTTTTTTCTTAAGTTATAACTTCTAACGTTTTGGATTTACCATGACGAGCGCTTTAATTTGATATTATCACGTGCGAGTTTTACTGAATACTGATATGGTGGATGATCTCAAAAACTTATCTTCTTCGCTATAAAACGCAAGTAGATCATCTACCATATCAGTATCTTCATCATCGTTTACTATCTCCCTCTTCTTCATATGCTCATCAATGAACCCATCAAAATCGTTACGGGCCTTAACGAGCCTTTTGTTTATCCCATGAAATTCGAACCAGCCTAGGAACAGTATGAAGTCCGCGACGTTGAATGCTCCAAATAGCTTTGAGAACTCTTGCAAGATTCTTATGAATTCGTCTTGCTCTGTCTCACATGCCGCACCAAACGCGGCTCGGTAGGTTATGTTCCCTGTCAATGTGAAAATGAGCTCTCCAACGTTCACGTGCTTACCAACGTTGCTAGACAAAGACCTAACCATATTGTTTACTTCGTCGCGAACCGAGGCCCATGACTCAGTTCATCTACGGCTAAACACCTTCATGACGCATATTTTCCTCATTTGTCTCCAAAAATAATAAATTAGAAATAATAGTTTTAATATACATATTTTAAAATACAATTTATATTTAAAATAATAAATTAGAAATAATATTTTTAATTTATTATTTTAGTGTAATTTAAATATTTTTAATATTTTTGGTGGCAGCAGCATGTTAGGAAACAATTATGTATTTGAAAGTTTTGATGTAATTTTAAAAGTTATTAACATATGTTTTTGATATAGTATGACAAAATTATAGATGAGTTACACTAGAGTAAACAAATAAATAACACTAATCATTTTTGACTAAATTATCTTAAACTACTTCAACAATACTTGTGCATTTCGGTTAATTACTTGATACCATTTTGAAAAATGCACAATATCAAAAATAAATGTAAAATAACAACAAATTACAATTTTTGTATTTGTCATCCTGTTTACATAGTTCATTAATTAATAGTAGTAATTATAATCATTCAAAAATAATTACCACACTGAATCTAGTCATCAACACCAAATTGCATTGAATTATCTAATGAAAAAAATTCTATAACCCTTATTCCTATGATATTTCTTCCTTCATAATCTCTCTTCATACACCTCAGTTGGGGACAATAGTGAAAAATCTTGCACAAAAAGATTTTGTTGCATATGAATATCTGAAAAGTTCATACGGTTGAAGTTTAACTTTGTACCTCTTGTGTGTCTTCTTGAGATCTTCAGTTAATGCCACAATGGAAGCTAATGGTGGAATATTTTTTCTCATTTTCTTTCTTAATATTTGAATGAAAATTATCGTTAGGAAATCGATTGGATCATTAAATAAAATGAAACAGAGAAGCACACTTAACTAGACTAGTGGACGTGCCCTCAAGCTTTATTAGTCAACTAGTTATTTGTTAGTTGAGTATTATATTCTATATATTATATGGTTTTTGTTAGTCAACTAATTATTTGGTAGTTGAGCATTATATATTATATATATGGGCATATCTAGTACGTATGACCTAGTTCTTTGGTATGATTCATGCCTTTCTTCTTCATATACGTAGGTATGAGAAATTTGTTGTTGGCAACTGAGAGATCTATTGATCATTTTTACATATTGATTAATTACATGCTCTATTTATATATAAAATGGAATAAGTTGGCTCATAAAGTATATATACAAAACAACATAGGATTTTAAACTTTAAAGTTACTTCAACATTAATAAGGACAATCATCTTTCAAATTTTCATTCTATTTTTTTTTTTAAATAGTAATGATGATTTGCTTTAAAGATTTGTTGGGTTTTTTTTGTGACTAAGAGGTTTTGGGAGAACGTACTAAACTCATTTACTTCATACTCGGGCGGTTCGTCTGAGTGGCGAATCTTTTTCAGTTATTTATTTCTTGCTTCTAACTATAAAAATAATAAATTTTAATATTTCCAAAAAGAAAATTAGTCAATAAGTTATTTGATTTGATAATTAGTCGAGGATAAAATTATTTCAAAAAGTAAATTAACATACAATGACAAAAAATATAAAAAAAATTTTATTTGATATTCTCAATAAATTTATTTATCAGCGAATTAACCTATATTCTCATTTCTTCAAGTTGTTGACATTCATCTCCAATTATTTGATAGCAATACAAGTTGGCAATGCTTTTATTTTCTGGCATAAGGGAAAAGTGTATATTTATTTTTCAAATTATCGCATAAAAATGAATTTGTTAAAATAAAATTTAATGTAAAACTGAAAAGTTGACCAGAACAAAAGTTTTTTAAACATCCAACAAAAATTAACTCACACCATACAAAAGCTACCACAAAGTTAAAAATAATGCGATAAATAACTAATCCGCTAAAAAGGCCGAACAGAAGAATCAGTTAGGCCCAACTTAGGCCCATAACAGAAAAAACGTAAAAGGTTAAATGAATCTCCTTTTAACTCTCTCTACGCCATAGCTGCTCTACCTGTATCCCACTAGCTCTTCCTCCTCTTCAAGTCGGCTCCTTTTTGCTACAGGTTTGTTCTTCTTTGATTCAGTTGTTCTATCGTCTCCAATTAGGTTTCTTTCGACCTCAAAGTATACACCTTTGGGATATAATTTACGTAAAAGTATCAGATTAGAAACTTCAAATTTAGGTTTTTATGAAATCAAATCTAGTTGATGATATATCTTCTGATTAGAAACCCTTTATATTGTTCATTAGTGTTTTTCTTCAAGAATCTATGGGTTTTGAGCTATTGATCTGGTTTTTTAGCAATAAAAGTTTCCGCTTTTGATTAATCCTTGGGCTTTTCTTAAAGTTGATCTGATCTGATCTCTCTGCTTTGTATCAGAGTAAAGTTTCGAGCTTTAGAAACAATGGCGGCATTCCCTAACCTTAACTCTGATGCTGGATTGAAGAAGCTCGATGAGCATCTTCTTACTCGCAGTTACATCACTGGGTTAGTTAGATTTCTTACTCTCGAGACTATCTGTTTCCTAATGGTTGGTTAGATCTTAAACCTCCACATTTTCTGTGTATGTTTTATAGGTACCAAGCTTCAAAGGATGATATAACTGTCTTTGCAGCTCTTTCAAAGCCTCCAACTTCACAGTATGTGAATGCTTCTCGTTGGTTCAACCACATTGATGCTCTCTTGAGAATCTCGTAAGCTTCATCATTGCCTTGGATTGTTTCCAATAAAGTTTCGGTCTTTGGATTAATCTAATGTAACTCTTCTCGTTTATAGTGGTGTTTCTGCTGAAGGAAGTGGTGTCATTGTTGAGGGATCAGCTCCTATCACAGAAGAGGCTGTTGCTACTCCTCCTGCAGCTGATTCTAAGGTAGTCTTGATTGGTTTCTATGGTTTTCTTTTATTGTTCTCTTTAAGTTGTACATCAGGGAGATTCATGTGTATGTGTAATTGTAGGATGCTGCGGCTGATGAAGAAGATGATGACGATGTTGATCTTTTCGGAGAGGAGACGGAAGAGGAAAAGAAAGCAGCTGAAGAAAGAGCAGCTTCTGTGAAGGCATCTACAAAGAAGAAAGAATGTAAGTTTCTTACGCTCTGTAGTGTTTAATGATATGAAGATGTTGTTGAGTTCTCATCCAGTTTCTTTGTTCTTTATCAGCCGGAAAGTCTTCGGTTTTGATTGATATCAAGCCGTGGGATGATGAAACCGACATGAAGAAGCTAGAGGAAGCTGTAAGATCGATTCAGATGGAAGGATTGTTTTGGGGAGCATCAAAGCTTGTCCCGGTTGGTTACGGTATCAAGAAGTTGCAGATCATGTGCACTATTGTTGATGACCTTGTCTCTATTGACACCATGATTGAAGAGCAACTCACTGTTGAACCAATCAATGAATACGTTCAGAGCTGTGACATTGTTGCCTTCAACAAGATATGTAAGTTTTTTCACCAGTCTTAGTTTTCTCAACTACTTCAAAGTATAATGTGGTGTGTTACTAACTATGTATGTTGAATTGAATCAAATGCAGGAGGAAGAAGAGAAAGCTTCAAGTGAGTTCTGTGCTTATGATTACGTCGTCTTCTAATATATTCACTTTCTGAAGTTTCTTGACTATAACGGTTTTGATTTATTATATGTGGAAGCTTTTGCTATCTCTGTGTTTCATTTTTGATATTTATGAAGAAAGACAATCTCAGTATTTTGCTTAATGTTTCCACGACATCTCAACTACGAGTAGAACTTCCCAGCTTTTATAAGATCGTTTCCAAATTATAAGATGGCTAATTAGAAAATTATACAAAGTCAACCAAAGTTGTTTAGAAAATTAAGATAACAAAAATAAATAAAAAATGAGAGAACACGAACCTTGGGCGTGACGCAATATTTATGTAGTTTTCTACAAACTCGTCTCATTTTTATAGTCTTGTTAGTTCCCAACGAAAAGATGCATGGTAGGTTTCATATGGGTAATGCATGCTGAAGTCGTTGCTCAGTTTAATTATATGGTCTTGGTTTGGGTTTAAAAGAGTATAAAAAAGAGGGAAATGGAGAAGATTTTGAATTGAGACAAAATCTCGATGGAGATATTAGTGAGAATGTCAAGGTTTGTAGTGTTCTTGTTAGTTTCTTGTGCTGTGGTGTTGTTGTTAAGCTCAAGTTCCGTTCATGGGCTGCGACATGGGCCTACGAGGAGATTCGTTAATAGTACTGATGAATCTTCTGTTTTGGGTTCTGAAGAAACGTTTGAAAGTGGACATAACAAAGCACGAAGAGTGCAAGAAGGTAACGTAGAAGAAGGAGGCTGCCAAAACTGTAGAGGAAGAGAAAGAGATTGTGGAAATTGTAACGATGGAGATGGAAGCTGTAATGGTTGTAACGGAGCAGGAGGAAGTCCAGGAGATGGCGGAAGAGGAGGTCGTGGAGGAGGAGGAGGTGGTGGAGGAAGAGGAGATGGGAAAGGTCAAGGAGAGAACGGTGGAAATGAAGAATGCAATGACCATAACAAGAAGAAAAGAGATGATGGTAGTAACAACGGTGGTGGTGGTGGTATAGGTATTGGTATTGGTATAGGTGATGGACCTAGTCCTGGATCTGGGGGCGGTGGAGGTGGTGGTGGTGGTGGTGGGAGCGGAGGTGGTGGTGGTGGTGGTGGTGGTGGTGGAGGTGGAGGAGGAGGTGGTAGTGGAGGCGACGGAGATGGCTCTGGACGCGGATGGGGCGTCGGGTATGGAGGAGGAGGCGGAGGAGGATGGGGATGGGGAGGAAATGGCAACGGAGGAGTATGGGGTCCCGGCAACGGCGGTGGTTGTTGGTTTCCCGG
The DNA here is from genome assembly GCA_963555745.1 of Cardamine flexuosa. Taxonomy (NCBI): domain Eukaryota; kingdom Viridiplantae; phylum Streptophyta; class Magnoliopsida; order Brassicales; family Brassicaceae; genus Cardamine; species Cardamine flexuosa. The sequence continues at coordinate 21,533,464 of OY743219.1, forward strand.
TTGTGTTAAAAAGTCTACGAAAGGTCATAACTAATTAACATGTTTTAAAACCGTTTTTTACATTTATCTACTGTGATGAATATGTTAGTTTACAGTATGGATTCTTTCTTTACTTATTGATGATGCTTTTTGATTGGATATTCAATCAAATAAATGAATAGTACTAATATTACTAATATTTTTATTTGCTCTCGTTACAATATTTTTCTGTTTCGAGAAAGAAAAAGGTAAAAGGTAAAAGTAAAAATTACCCTCATTTTTTGGAAATTTACATTGATATGTGCAAACAATATGTTTAGAAAGATATTTTATCTAAACTTGAATGTCCCTAAAAGATGACTAGTGAGTATTACTGTTAAGTATAGAGAAGTTGGGAAGTGGTTGGATCAATTCAATTAAAACTTGGAGTATTTAAAACTAAGATCTACTCGGAATTTCTAATAAGACTTGGCTTGACTGATTGACTAGCTAGGGCGGTAGGTCCAAACTTGCATGTGATGAGTAATGTTTATAGACAAACTGTTATACATTTTAAGTGTTGTTAAGGGCATATTTTGTTAATTTTTATAATCATGTTCAGTCTGATTTTTGGTTAAATGTCCACTAAACATTAGAACTAATACATATTATTTGTGTAAGACTGAAAACATGTTATGTAGTATTTTTTACGTAATATTTTTTTTTCTTACATGTCTCGACTAGAATTTGATGTCGTATGATATACTTTAATTTATAAAATAATGGATAAAAAATTATTCATTTGAAATTTTATTAACCATTAGGATTATAATTTAGGTCGGCTTATGCTCAATCAATTTTTTTTGTTAAAATAATTAAAAATGTGTGAATGTTTTTTATTGGAGTCTCAATAATATAAAATTATAAAATGTAAATCTGAAAAGAAAATTTTAAGTTTTAATGCAATAATCAAATTTAAAATGTATTAGTAAATTTTGAAATTATGAAGTATCTATTTTATAATATAATTTTTTTTGGGTTTCTTATTTGATTAAGAAAAACAAAACAACATAATTTTTACATATGTCAGAATCTCACCGATTAACCGACATATGTATGATTCATGTTAGTTATAATTTTGACAGTATCGAGTTTTTATGAGAACAATCAAGCTTTATATAATAAGATTTCCATAATAATAATATTAAGACAGTTATAGCTAAATTGATAATTTTAAAAATTAAAACATGAAGCATTTGTATTTTTCAGTTTCCATTAACTAAATGAGATGACAAAAAAGAAAATTAAAATATCTAGCTGAACCTACATTGTTAGATACATCACATTATAATGGGAGTTATTTTGCCTGTTAAGCTATATTGAAATCTTATAGTATTTGTGACAGCCCTACTTGTATATGACATAGACGTGGTGCAGTAAATGCTTCGTGTGCCCATGAGGTTGGCTTGGATAATGAATGATGCGCCAGCTAGCTAGAACAACCGAAAAATAACTATCAATTTTGCTTCTGAAAAAACCCTTTCATAAATTGTATGGGTCAAGCCACCGAGAATGGCTGCCTACTAGTCCTTTTGGATGATTGAGATACTTATTGCCTTACTTTTAAGATCATTTTAACGTTGCTTATTCACGTGTTGCTGCGAGATAACCAAAGGAAAAATTTGCCCCAATAATTTTATATTGCAGTGTCAGTATTAAATGTCCCACATCGGCTAAAATTGTGATTCTTGGGCAATATATAATTAGAGACAATTATACAATAATATACTTCCAGAAATTTAATATCATTTTGACCCACTTTTTATTCTAAGTATACTTTTTTCAACTATTTTCCACTATAACATTATTCCTTTTTAATTAATACCATTTCACCCCTCATCTTATCTAATCACATTAATTTATATCTTTACCTCCATCTCTCATCTACTTTTAGATTATAATATTTAGTTAGAAATCTAGGGTCTATATTCATCTTTTGAGTTATAAATCAATGACTTATATTAAATTAGTTAGTTCCTTTAATTATGGTCACTGGATTCAAAATATTTTGTTAGATCTAATGGATGAGAATAAACATCATTTTATCTTTCATATTTTCTTACATATTTTCTTTCTTCTTCATCTTTTACTTTGTGTATATTTTGTGATTTACAAACCAAATTTAAAATTTATTTTCTCATACTTGAGATAGAAAAAAATAAAATTCTCGCACAGATTCTATTGATATCTAATATCATTTTCACGTACATTATCCATCTTTTCTTGACCATATGTTCGTTGTTATATGGTCAGAATAACCAATATTCACAATCTATTATGTTAAGTTATATGGTTTTATAAATTTATTAATAAACTACTGAGAATTATTATGTATGTATACTTATTTTTAAATAAAAAAATAATATTATTGGATTTTTAAGTGTTCTTAATGTAACATAACACTTAAAAAAAATTAAAGTCAAGTTATGATGTTTCATGGAGAAAATATTTGTTCTTGTTTGTGTTATTCTTCTGTTATGTTGTGTGTGTGATCTTAACATCTTTTGATGTTTGATTTTGACAGGGGAATCGTGCCATTGTCTAAATATCCAGCTTTTGAAGCACGAAACATGAAAACGAAGCCTAAAGAACATAAACGCTTGGCGAGATGGATGGTTATGTGTGGATGGAGCATGGGTATTGCTATGGTTAAATGGATGTGTCCATATGAACACTAGTTTTGTTGTTGCTCGCTTCATCGTCATGTCTCAAAGAAGATGTCTTGTATCTTGCCTTGTGAGATATTGGCCATTTACTGGTTGTTATTTTGTTTTCCTATCTTGATATTGTAAGTTCATTATTGTTGTTGCTTTCATTTGCTCTGCTAAGAAATTTATATCAAATAAATAGATGTTGTAAACTCTCAAAACTCATAGGGTATAGATTTTAATGCTTCATGTGGTCATGTTCATATGGTCATGTCCATGTGGCTATGTCCATATGTTTACTCTTGTAATGAGAATGATTATGCATTTATTCTTGTATTTGAATCAAAATTTAATAATTTTGATATGTATTTTATTTTCTAATGAGTTATTTTGATGTAGTAAAATCACACTTGTTACATGATCATATCATAAAATCTTAATCTTCTCATCTTTAAACCCTAAATCATATCCTCACAACTTCAACCTTTTAAACCCTAAACCATATACCAATACTTCCAGCCCCTCAATAATTAAAAACTAAACCATATACATAAACTATAATAAAATAAACCTAAATAAATAAAACAAATTAAATTTTAAATTTTAAACTTTTGGGTTCGCTGAGTTGTATCTCTTAGAGTATAGTTTTATATGTTTCATGTGATCATGTTCATTGGGACTTCCCTTGGTTTTGTGTCCATATCTCGGCAACTTCAAGTCTGAGACAAATCAACATAGTCAATTCACAGTTTAGTATTACTTTTGATTATAGTTAGGATTTTAATATCTCAAAGAATCAATACACAGATTAGTACATGTAATGCTATAATTTTGATACATTGCAACCAAATGGTCAGCTTGTTGTGGCATCAAGAAGGTCGTAATTTGTATCCACATAATCAGCTTCTTGTGACATTGTTGTGGCGTTAAAAGCTGGGTATATAGACAATGGCATGATTTCCCTGCCAAAATCAAACATCAAAAGATGTTAAGATCACTCACACAACATAAACGGAACTTTGGATGCGACCACATGGTCAGCTTCTTGTGGCATCAATACAAGGTTGTGATTGACTGATTGGTATGCGCAAATTATCTTGATTGTACTTTGGACTTTGATCTTCCCTTCTAAAACCTGCAAGTTTGTTAACTTCTCTTTGATCTTCTCTTTTAAAACCTGCAAGCTTGTCCATGGATTTCAAGCCACCTTACAATAATGTTGAATGCACTCTTGTCCACGAGAAAGTGACCACACGGTCATCTCTTGTGTTATCAAAACCAAATTCGTCTACAGCTCTAATGTAATCATCAATGGCTTTGATTTTTGTCAAAAGAAAAAAAAATGCTAAATCCCAGTTTGAATTGTTGAAAGTTGAAAACAAGAATTTGTGAAAGATTGTTTTGTGTTCAAATGAAATTAATAGAAAATAAAAAGAAGGAAATAAGAGAAAGAGAAAAATAGTGATGAAAGAGAATAAGAGAAAGAGAAAAATAATGATGAAAATTGATGATAGATAGAGAGAAAGAGAGTCATTTTATTTAGTTTCTTTTAGTTACTCCCTCTGTTCCAAAATATAAAGATGTTTAGTTAAAAGCTTAGTTATTAAAAAAATTCTTTTTAAACTAAACTAATCATTAATTTACTTTTCTCCTTCTGTTCTCACCAATACTTTAACTATATTTTCTTTCTTTTAGTTGTATTAAAACTATTTTTTATTGTAAAAGTGCATAGATATTTGCAAATATACTTATAAAATGGAACAAGCAAATTTGGCTAAAAATCATCATATTTTGGAACAGAGGGAGTAGTAGTTTAGTTAGGCGTATTTTTGTATCCAACCTACCTTAAGAGTGAGAAAAGTATACCTACAACAAAAAGTGAGTTAAAATGATATTATACTTTTGAAAGTAGATCGTAGTGTAACTCAATTATATAAGTATATAATAAGTATATGTGGTAATCCTCCAGTAAACTAGCTTTGAAGTGTGAGTTAAGTCCATTAATAATAGACTTGGGTTTACCACTAAAATATTTTATCCACCTTAATTTTTTCTAACCAATCAAAATATATCATGTAATATTATCATTAATTATTTTTTCTAAATCGAATCAATGAATTATTAATCACTATTTCTAAATATAACAATATAAATATGTCAAATAAAATTATATTTAAACAAAACTGATAAACTAAAATTACAACTAAACAAATGAAATAAACAAAATAAATTAAGAAAATTCATCCAATAAAATTATTCATGTTATATTATATTTAACAAAAAATAATAAACTAAAAATAATAAATAAAATATATAAAACTAAATCCTAAGGGATACAACTCAGCAAACTCAAGGGTACATAATTTTTTAATTTGTTTTAGTTATTATTTAAATAAAACTAATAAATTAAAACTAAATAAATAAAACATATAAACTATACCCTAAAAATACAACCCAACGAACTCAAAAGCTAAAACTTTTAAAATATTTAATTTGTTTTATATTTTAAATGTTTTAAATTATATATTTTATATGTTTTATTTATTTAATTTTAGTTATTATTTTTAGTAATTAATTGATTAGATTTAGAAAGTATAATTAATAATAGTATTACATGACATATTTTGATTGGTTAGAGAAAGGGAAAGTGAATAAAAGGATTCAGTCACCCAAATATTTTTCCTAATAATATGGTATCAAAGCATATACCCAATTCCGAATGTAGATCACCCATGGATGTCCATTCCCACAAACTTCACGCTTTAGATGTCTAATCCTGAATATGAGAGAAATGTATTAAATATTTCATATCGGTTAAAGTTGTAATTTTTAGACAATTTATAAATATATGTGGCAATTCTCCACTTTTGAATTAGCTTTTGGATGTGAGTTAGCCCATTACTAATAATTATAGTAATATCAAGTGTAATGCAAACCTAAAACACTACTAGAATATAAACCGGAATCCCATACCAATTTGAATTGCAGACGTTGATGACCGAATGGGTAATCTTTCATATGCCACCAAAATTCTCAGCCTCGAAATTAATTAGGTGGCTCACAACAACCATGACAGAAAAGAAAAATAGTGATATAGTGGTTTTGAGACTTAAAATTAGTTTTTAAAGTTACTAATTCCATTTGAAAGAAGTCATTTATGTCTTAAAGATAATGTTATCAACAGTTTGTCCCGAGCATCGGATGAAACAATGGGTCAAAGATTTAAAGTCCCACCGTTTGTTAGAAATAAAAAATGACAAAAACTAAAACATAACGTATAAATTAAGGTAAAAGCTGATTATGCATTGCCATTTGGACTACAAACCATTTTACTAAGAATAGTAAAACAATAACATTAACTAATTAAAAACATTATGAATTTTAGTTAAGTTATAATTAACTAGCTAAGCACTAGACCCTATGTCATATTTAGTTAACTTTCAACGGAATTTATGTATAAATTATTTAGGATAAACAATGAATATAGCGTTTTGGGAACGACGAAGCATTTTTTAAGTTACGAGATCTTGCTAGGCTTTTTTTTCTTGTACTCTAGGATCAAGGACAATGGCACTGTTTTGGTATGGTGACTGGTCAGATCTTGGTCCTCTTCTTACTATTACGGGTGCGAATGGACCTAGGATCACATGAATCATGCGGTTGGTCAAACGCTATTGTATCACTCTTTTTTCTCCTTTTTATCATTCGAATTGCTTCTCCAATTGTAACTCCAAATGGATATTCCATTTGGAGAAGGGATGAAAAGAAAATAAATTAAATTAATGGTATAATTTTAAAAAGAAAAACACAAAGAAAAAAAACATTTAAAGTTCGGCGGGTCATACAACCAAGCCGACACGACCATGAAACTTCGTTTAGATCAGTCCCTAGAAAATTAAATACCCGAGAGAATCTGTATACACAAATACAATTATCTTAACACGTGAAACATCAAAACTAGTACTCCACCATTCCACCGACAGATATTTAGTTCAAAAACATGTCATGTTCAAGATAATGTAAACTAGGTTTTAATCCATGTAATGCCTAAGTTTGATGTAAAAGTTATCGGCTGTAACTGTGAAATGATATATATATATATAGAGAGAGAGGAATTCTTTCAAATAGCAGTTGAAGTTTTTATTTCATAAATAACATTATTTGTTTTGGGATAAAAATAACATTTTTATAGAAAATAAATTTTAAATTTTTTGTTTGGATTAATTATTGTACAAATTAGGATATAGTTTATTTGGGGTGAAATGTATGGTTTACGGTTTAGGATTTAGAATTTAGGGGTTTTATACTCTAATCTAAATCTTAAATCCTAAAAATATGAGATTAATAGATTTTGTGCTATATAAGAAAATTAATCTTTTATAAAAATTACAATTTTTGTCCTAAAAAAAGATATTATTTATGGAACAAAAACTTCAACTAATGCTATTTATGAAAATTGCCCATATATATACTATGATTTGGGATTTAAATATGAGTTAGACTATTATTACGTGTATAGTGTTTTGACTATTTGTAGTTATAAAATATTTTGTTGTAGTAGTAAAATGTTATTTTTTCATCTATCTATGTAGACATTCTATTTTCTGTTTACATGACAAAACAAAATCACATATTTATTTGGAGCTTAGCTTCTGATCAGCTTCTCTAGCTTTGATATGAGTCTATTACTCTTAACGAGATTGTTCTTTGAATAATTTGCTGAAAATGGTACTTAGCTTGATGATGTAATATTTAACATTTTAAGGTTATTTATATAAATATATTTACATAATAATATTAATAGGATTTATAAGCTATCATCCAAACTTTTTTTTGGACAAAAAGCTACCATATATCTATCTTTCTGACTTTTTAATATTTTAATCAGAAAAATCTAAATCAAATCCCAAGCTAATTCTTGTCATTTGTGAAACTAAAAAACGTTTTCTTATCGTTTAAAATACATATATTGACAAACTAGAATCGTACTGATAAGATTTGAATTTTCAACGTTAACTTGTAGTATGAATTCTTCAACCAAACAACCACCGTGAGTAGGTAATATCTTAATAATTTTGAAAAATATAGCAGAAATATTAGAAGACGTAATTAAACGTCACATCATTTCCACCCAAAAATATTTGTTGGGTATAAAAAATCAGTAACACCATTTGAAGTTTGAGAGAAAGAGAGAGGCAAATTAATCAGCCATGGAAGATATGAAGGAGATGGTTGAGCAAGAGTTGGGAGAGATGAGACTAACGTTCAAGAGCAGGAAGACAAGGAGTGTGAAGTGGAGGAAGAGACAGCTTAGTGCCTTAATCGAGATGATTAAAGACAAAGAAGATGAGATCTGTAAAGCTTTGTTTCAAGATTTGGGCAAACACCACACTGAAGCTTATAGAGATGAACTTGGTATCGTCCAGAGATCAGCCACTACTGCTTTAAATAGTCTTGATCAATGGGTCCTCCCTAAAAAGGTATACACATACAAAAAACACAATAGATTAATTTTTTTTTCTCTAACCTTTTGATTTTGTTTTCCGGGGGAATAAAAAAAAACAGGCCAAGCTTCCTCTGTTGTTCTTCCCAGCTAAAGGAGAAGTGATCTCAGAACCATTAGGAACTGTTCTGATTTTTGCAAGCTGGAATTTTCCAATCTGTAAGATTCATCAAATCTTGAATTATTAATTAGAATGTTATTTTCTTGATATTTTAGAGTGACTAGTGTTTTGTATTCTTGGAACCAGCTGTGTCTTTAGATCCACTCATTGGAGCATTAGCAGCAGGGAATACCGTGATGCTCAAGCCATCTGAGCTAAGCCCTTATTCTTCCTCATTCCTCGCTAAAACTCTCCCGTCTTATCTAGATCCTAAAGCCATCAAAGTTATCGAAGGAGGTCCCGATGTCGCTGAACTCCTCTTGCAGAAAAAGTGGGACAAGATCTTCTTCACCGGTATCAAATCATTTCCAAATTCCCACACTATAGCATATGTGAGATTTCTGATTCACGCAATTATTGTTGTTTCCGTGTGTTAGGGAGCGCGAGGGTGGGACGGATCGTGATGTCTGCAGCTGCACAGCATTTAACTCCCGTAACCTTGGAGCTTGGTGGAAAATGTCCAACCATTCTTGATGATAAATCCATCTCAAAAGATATCAAGGTCTGCTCTGTTTTTTTTTATATAGTCAAGCTTCAAGAATCTAAAACATATTTTTCAAAAAAAAAAAAGAAAGAATCTAAAACATGCATGGAGGCTGGAGCCATCTAATTTAATTAATTTTTTGACGTAACAAAATGAAAGACGGCTGTGAAGAGGATTTCAGGAGCAAAATGGGGATCTTGTAGTGGACAAGTTTGTATATCTGTTGATTATCTTCTTGTGGAAGAAAGATTCGCGTCTTCTCTGGTATGGACACATTCATTCATATACATGCATAATCATCTTATACTATTAAAACTAAAGTACAAATTTAAGGTTATTCATGTGTTCAAACATCAAATAGTTATTCATATATCCAGTCACCCCCATATTTAGTTTATCTATTATTCTCTTTCTAAATAAACAATCAGTTAATTATCTACAATCTTTTACTTATCTAATATTTCTCTACAATCTTTTCCTTATCTAATATTGTGACTTTAATAATATGAATTATAATTTTCTCATCATTTTTATTTAATATTATTTTCAAACTATTTTAAATTATTATATAAACATACAATCAATTAATAAAGAAACAATGTTTATTCAATATCTCACATTGTTAGAGATGTCTATCGGATATGTGACCTACGGGTTGAGTACAAATAAATCCAACATAAGGCGGGTATAGACATATAATTTTATGCACATTAATAAGCGAGCATCATGAAAAAGCTCATAGTGGACCGCTGATATATCGAGTTTTTTTCGCGAATTGATGGGTCGGTCGTAAACTACCAAATTTTAATCAAAAAATTATATATATAAACTAATAATTGTATATAGTTGATGAAATATAATCTATAATATATTTGAAACTATAAAATAATTTATGTATAAAAATATAACATTTACTAAAATAAAAAGAATATTAAAAGAAAATATTTTAATTTTTTTTAAGTTATTTAAATAGTTTAAATTACAATAATCAAATATTTGGGTATTTCTAACCTATTGGATAGTGGGGAAGAGTTAGACAAAATAACTATTTACACAAATTTAAAATAGATATATAAGCTAACTAACTAATAACACTAAAATTAAACAAACAAAATCTAAAAATTTATAAATCATGTGAAAAAAATCGATCACAAAATATTAAACAGTAAAATATAAATATTTGTTATAATCATTAAAAAAACATTGACCTCCGATATACCGCGGATTCTACTATAGTGTTCTTTATAATCTATATCTTTACGCTAAAGAAATTGAATCTTTTTTGTATGTTTTTTCAGATTGATATTTTGAAGGAAACGATCAAATCGTTCTACGGTGAGAGCCCTAAAGAATCTGAATGTGTCTCAAAGATCGTCAACAAGAAACATTTCTCGAGGCTGTCCGGTTATCTCGATGATCCTCGTGTTAAAGCTTCAATAGTTCATGGCGGTTCCACAGACGAAGAGAAACTGTGACTAGACTTCTTGTTTCCCAACGATACTTATATTATTCAGTTTCTTGCTTTACATGAAACTGAACGGTTACGTTTTAACAGGTATATTGAGCCAACAATCTTGTTGGATCCTCCTCTTGATTCTGACATTATGACAGAAGAAATCTTCGGACCAATCCTTCCGATTATTACGGTATGAAGTTAGACTTACCTACAATTTTTTTTTTTTTACTATGTCAATATAATATTAGTCGTTGATTTTATATTCATTCTTCTTGTTCTTGATGTCATCATTAAGTTACGTGACATCCAAGAAAGCGTTGAGTTCGTCAATTCAAGGCCAAAGCCACTTGCCATTTATGCATTCACTAAAGACGACAAATTTAAGACCAGAATCTTGTCGGAAACATCTTCAGGGAGCGTCACGTTCAACGACGTCTTTATCCAGGTATGCATCTTAAAATTAAGAAGAACAAGAACATATGAAAATCTACAAAAATAAGAGTACTCCAAGCTTTCAAATACATCTCATTCCCTAGAAATTTGCTAAGAAATCATTCATATTTAATTAATGAATAAATGACATTGCGAACCAAAAATATTATACTTGTAAAAGTTCCAATATAACGCAAACTCAAGTTTAGGAAGGTTCCTAAGAGTTTAGAAAGAAGCAAATAATCAATCATTTAGGATCTTTTCCTATACTTTTCGTAATCACCTTTCCTAAATGTAAATTTTTTAGTATTTGTAGGATAATAGGATTTTGATTGTGATTTAGAGAAAAACAAAGTTAAGATGTTATATTGAAATTTTCCATGAATAAATGCAGTATGTGTGCGATGCATTACCATTTGGAGGAGTGGGAGATAGTGGAATAGGGAGGTACCATGGGAAATACTCTTACGAATGTTTCAGCCACGAGAAAGCAGTCATGGAAGGAAGCTTAAAGCTTGAGTTAGAAGCTCGATACCCGCCATGGAATGCCTTCAAGCTCAGCTTCATCAGGCTAGCTATTGTTGAAGATTACTTCAGCCTTCTTCTCCTTATGCTTGGTCTCAAGAAATAACTTTAATTATTCAACAACTAATTAATTAAAGTTTTATTTCACTATCATATTTTCAATAAATTATACGATATATATATATATATATATATATAACTATTGAAATAAATTTTTAAACTTCCACAAACAAAATACTAGGTTTATGATTTTTCTTTCAAAAGATTCAATGGCTAAATAAATTACTCGGTTTACTCTTGGTTCAGCTTTCTTTTTTAATGCTTCAGTATTTGATTTCTCACTTTGTTCCACCTGCGTGTGGCTCATTGCTCTTTTCGATTTTTTTTTCTCATTGGATCTTGTAGCCCAAATGATATCTTTTTCGGAGAATCAAAAGGAAATAAAACCGTTTCCGTTCAAAAAGAATTCACCAATACAAAATTTACAGGGAGGCCGCCAGAGTAGTAGACAATAACCGATCAACCTTATTTATTGGACTTTATTGCGGTATGGGTAGACAACTCCTAATCATGCATAGGCATGTTACACAATTTGCATAAATCAAGTGTCATGAGTAGTCTTTTTCATATTTAATTATCTTTTGACAGAAAAACAAATTATCTATTTTGTTATTTGATTGGGAAATTCTACAATGGTTGCAAAGTTGACATTCTTCTTTGCAGAAACATTTACCTACGGATAATCCCAATGGACTCTTTTTTTCTTTTTCATCACATGTTTTTTGGGCTTTGGTTATATAGAAATCCCTTAAAGAGATGACCCACCATCTCTAGCCCTACCAAAGTTACACAAACTTGGTGCAAACACATTTTCTTATATTAGTATAAATATAGTAGAATTTTTATAAATTAATATTCGATAAATTAATAACTTTTCTAAATTAATAAATTTTCCCGGTCCCGAGTTAGGCCGTGTAATATTTGACACATTTCGATAAAATAATAAAATAATAACTTTTTTGAAATCTCTACATAAATATATGGTCCCATTAATAACATAAATTAATAATCATATAAATTTTTTGTGTATAAATATGATATTTTGTGACATATGACTAATGTTATTTATTTATTCATAAATTTGTAATTTTATTGGAGTTTATCTCTATTTTTTTAATATATGATATATTTTTTTTGAATTGCATCAAAATTGTAAAAAAAAAGATATATGTAATGATTATTTCATAATGTGTAAATGAAATAAAATATATCGAAGTATTGTTTTCATTTTCTACTTTGTATAAAAAAATTTCTGAAATTTAGAAAAACTCTCTACAAATTAATAATTATCAATTTATAGAAGTTTTACTGTAATTCAGTTTTGTTATTCTTCTTCTCAGGATCAAGTGTCTTATGTCGGGATTCTATTTGTTTCAATGGAGGCATTGGCTTACCACCAGAAGAAGAGGGCATTCGCTTAGCAACAACAACAGCAGCGGGATTTTTCACCACTTTTGGGCTCTGCTCAGAAGACAGCTCTGGACATATCAATGCAAAATAAGTAAAGAAATTGCTTTAGCATACACGACCAAGCAAAGCGAAGTTGATCATCTACGCATATATTATTACTTTTATGTATGACCAATGGTATGCAAGAAACAAAGAAAACCAAAACTAATGTGGCTAATGCTCGTTTTAGTTATACCAGTTTTTGAGTTGTGTTTTTGTTCTCTTTTTCTTTTGTTATTCTTTTTCTCAAGCTTAAGTGTCTTCTGTCGGGATTCTATTTGTTTCACTGGAGGCATTGGCTTAGCACCAGAAGGAGAAGGCATTTGCTTCTTTTCTTAGGCGTTTTTGAAAGAATTATTTTGATGATTTCTGCCTGGAACAACAAAAGAGCTTCAATTTATACCAAAACTGATAGATTTTTGGTTGGAATTAGAGAAATTGATACCTTTTTTGGTTAAAATTGTTAAAAAAAATTGGAACAACAAAATTTGATAAAAAATTTCAAACATTTAATCTCGTACCTTCATAGATGGGTATACCCAATCCAAACCGTTCCACTTAAGATGAACTTGCAAGTGCATCCTCTTGTATCGAATAGCGTCATCAGAAGAATCAAAGTAAACCAAAAACTTGTCGTCCTCTGGAAATGTTGCCTCTCCCATCTCTAGCCCTACCAAAGGTACACAAACTTAGTGCAAACACCTTTTTTTTTTGTTAAAGCAAACTTAGTGAAGATGCTTCACAACAAACATATATCCTACTAAAAATACGATCAATTCTTGAAATAAACTTTTGACGGTTACTCCTAAAATATAAAATTAGAATATAAGGAGTTTGTGTTTGACAATAAAAAGTTTAAAGTGTTTATTTTCAAGAATTTTCCCATAAAAAAGGTTAATTCTTGAAATGAAATTTAAGGATAATGTTGATAGTTTCTAAACACAAAATTTTGTTCTTTACATTTATTTATTTTTTGGTAAATTTTATTTACATTTACGTCTTACAATAGCAAAATACAAAGTATATATGTTAATAATGTCATCATTTTGTTTTATCAAAAAACTAGTATATTTTCCGTGCTAACCCACAGCCATAATGTTTTTACAAAATTTTAAGGAAATTTTATGTAAACTAAAATATATTCCAAATACAAAATGTTATTTGAGATAATATAAAGCAAATTTTAAAAAATTATTTTGCTTTGTAAAGTCCAATATGAACCCATAATATAAATATTGGTCTTTAAATTAATAAAACCCAATAAATATAATAATCAAAATCAAAAATGAAAACAAATATCTTGCATAAGAATAATATTTAAATACCAATAAATTATGTCTAGTATTTTGCATAACTTTCTAATTTTAATAATATTTTAGAAAGAAAAATAATTTAATATTCTTGTCATAAAATAAAGTCAATAATATTAAAATCAATAGTCTCATTTAAGATTAAAAATATAACATTTATTATTAAAAATATTAGTAACCAAAAAAACAAAACAAAAATATTTTCAGTTAATAAGAATAAAAAAAAACAAATTGATATATGCAAAATATTTTTTTATCCATCACAATAACTTACATTCCTAGAATTGATTCAAGTTTATCTTTAAGATAAAAATTCCAAATTCAAGATATTAGAGCTCTAATCGTCCATTCATTGATTGAAGAATTTAGTTTAGAAATTAAACTAAAATCCAAAGACATCTTAAATTTGATGATAATATAAGATTAATATGAAACATAGATGAGAAAAAAAAGAAAGAGACATAAATTTTGAGGATGAACAAAAAAAAGAGAAAAGCTGTAAAAAACATTGTTGGTTAAATCTAGTTAATGGAGATATGGTGTACTGGAGATAATTTAGGGTTTAAGAACAAGTGAGAAGTTTTTTTTCTGTTTTTTTGCTCAATTTTTTAATTTTTATATTCTTAGATAAGATTTAAATTTATAATAAATATCTATATGACAAAAAATTAAAAGAAATTGATGTGACATGTTTCTATTGGCCATGTGACATGTGCTTTATTATATAAAGGATGTGATCATTTTGAAATGAAATTTTTTTACTTCTCGGATTTGTATTTGCAATTTCTAAATGAAAAATATGTTGCATTGTCTTTTAAAAATAAATATGAAATTTTCATCTTTACCGCAAAAGAAAACAAAATAATCAAATTATGGAGAAAGAAATGCAATATTGAACTTATTTATTGGACTTTATTGCGGTATGGGTAGATCCTAATCATGCTAGGCACGTTACACAATTTGCATAATTCAAGTGTCATGAGTAGTCTTTTTCATACTTAATTGTCTCATGACAGAAAAACAAATTATCTATTTTGTTCTTTGATTGGAAATTTCTACAATGGTTGCAAAGTTGACATTCTTCTTTGCAGAAACATTTACTACGGATAATCCCAATGGATTCTTTTTTTATTTTCTTTTTTCCATGGGCTCTTCTTTTCTATACTTTCATTTATCCCACCTTCTTAACAAAAGAAAACAAATGGTTAACCGGTAAAACGGATCGTTGATTTACACTAGTTGAATGCACTAAATTTTGTTTCCAGTGTATATATTGAGAAGCAACCAGCAATAATCAGCATAAATGTTTCTTTATCAAAAAAAAAAATCAGCATAAATCTGGAAGAAAGATAAACTTTTGTTAAGTGTTTTGGGATAATATTCTTGAATCAACAGAGTTTGTAATAGATATATTTCGAAACAAGCACATTGCATATGCAAAGTAGATATAATAGTTAAAATCTTGGTGGGTTCTCATAGAATTGTGTAGCAGGCATAGACATGTTTTTTGGGCCTTGGTTATATAGAATTCCCTTAAAGAGATGACCAGCTATTCTCACTGTCGTCTGGTATGCGTATTGGCCCTCTCCATCGTCGGCACCACTCATTCTAACGCACCGGAAAAGTGCATCCGAGCTCACTTCCTCTGGAAATGTTGCCTCTCCCATCTCTAGCCCTACCAAAGTTACACAAACTTAGTGTAAACACCTTTTTTTTTTTTTGTTAATTTCCCATAAAAAAAGGTTAATTCTTGAAATGAAATTTAAGGATATAACATTGACATTTTTAAACAGAAACTTTTGTTCTTTACATTTAATTCGTTTTTGGTAAATTTATTTACATTTACTTCTTACAATAGCAAAATACAAAGTATATAATATATATGTTAATAATGTCATCATTTTGTTTTATCAAAAAAATGTCATCATTTTGAAATGAAATTTCTTTTTATTTCTAGGATTTGTATTTGCAATTTCGAAATGAATTTTTATAAAAGAAAAAAAATGTTGCATTGTCTTTTAAAAATAAAGATGGAATTTTCATCTTTACCGCAAAATAAAACAAAATAATCAATTATGGAGAAGTAAATTAATTAAAAACTGAAAACAAACCTGATGAGTCTAAGGTAGCCGGTAGATCAACATCTCTATACCGTCTTGGGATATTCCCACCGCCATCTTGGTTGGTGATGGGCCTCTGTATCTGTGGCTGCCGCTCACGGCGTTTGGCGGTGGGGATCCACGTGCTCCTCACGTGAGTAGAACAGTCGAGCCCTTGGCTCTTGCAGCAAGTCCTACACCGCAAATGCGTGCAACCTTTCTTGGCTTGGTTTCCACAGTCTTGGCAGTTTATAGTTATGGATCTTGATGTCGTGGCAGAATCAAAGACGTCGATCTGACCCGGATAAAGACCGAGGCTTGGCTGCTGCCAGAACTGATTGTTGTGACTCGTGCTTGGGTTATTGGTGTTTCTGTACCAATCCCAATTTGTGTTTTGTTGATTGTCTTCTTCGTTGTTTCTTGATGATCTTAATATTCCAGCCATTTACAACTTTGACCTAGCTCCTCCTCGAACTATAATCTTGAGTTACAATATCCATAATTCAGAAACCCTAATTACCATGAAATCTTGAGCTTTTGAGCCTTTTTTCTATTGATGATCTTCTTAAACCTCAAAATCTTTGTAGGATTAGTGGTTGTTGTCTCCTGGCCAAATTTTATGTTTTTGGCAGATTTTGTGACCAAAGTGAAGCAAAAGGCTTCTGGTTCTTCCGTTCGTCTGAAAGCAAAACGATGTACAATCAAAGAATCTTTCTCTCTACCTCTTCTATCTCTTATTTCTCTCTTTTTATTTTTCTCTCTCTCTTTACTATCAGTTCATCACTAGTACTTCTTCTCTAGTACTCAGCTCATAGACCATAGCTAGCCACGTGTCAGTGTTTTAACCGGAAAAGTCGCACATAGATTGTGTCCCAATTTCTCAATGTAATATTAGTATACATGCTGGCATCATCCTAACTTCTACTTAATTAATCGCATAAAGATTTTAGTTCTGCTTCGTTTTACTGTTTTAGTTTGCATAAAGTAGAAAGGATTATCTAATGTTTCAGATATTGTCTGAGCAGTATGAAAAAGTAAAGCTTGCTCATGTGAAGTGACCCTTTATCACATGAAATCATTCCTATTCGAAAATTTCATTGAATTTAAAGTTAAACGTACAAAAAATATTTTAAATTATTCAATTAATTTTTATTTTTGTAAAGTACTCAGTCACTTAATCTTCAATATATGTTTTTTGGAATCTGAAACTTCAATATATAAAATGTTAGTCTCTACAATGTGAATTTACAAAACAGGCGAGAAAAGTATTTATGTTGCTTAATTTTCTTAGCCACTCCCCTTAATTGGCAAATATTCACCGTTTTGGTAAACAATTGTATACATGTATTTATATTTATATAAAGATTGTAAATGTATGTATTTTTTTACCATTTCGATAAATGGTTGTATGTATGTACTAGACGCTTACGGATGCGGTAAGGAAAAAAATTATACGGAACGGAGAAATAAAGGAAGCATGTTACTCTAATTTGTATAGACTAATACCAGTGTGGCTATTCAAGCGAACATTGCGCCACCTATGTGTCCTTTTAATTATGCTCTTTTGTGTATCCACCATTCTCCATTAACTTTGATAGTTGGTTAAACATGAGGAGAGGAAAAAATTTAGGAGAAAATTATAAGAAGTTATAACTTACTTTGTAAAAAATCTGACTTCCAAAATCTTTTTAAAACAATTTTTTTTTTTTAATGTTCTTCAACAGTAAAAAAGATAATGAAAGGTAAAACAAGTTGTGCCTATTATATAGGGAGGAAAAAAAACATAAGGTAATGTGATAAAGAGGGATAGGCCCCGGTCAGAAGAAATTAATCTGTTTCTCAAATTTGTTGAGCAATTCTCGAGTCCAGTATTTTTTTCTTCTAAAATTTGAAAAAGCTCGACAGATAGTAGGAGATCTCCAACTAAAGTATAATAGGATCTAGCTAAATATTATTCTCACTTTTATCTTTGCTGCAATCCGAACAAAATTATTTTAAACTGTTCTTAACAACAATTTGGCATGTTTAAAATTAATTATTTTGAAGCTTCTTGATTTTTTAAAGATTTTTAAAAAAAAATTTGATCTCATCACCAAGTTGTTTTTTCATATAATATTTGACTATAGAGACACGATGTAGCGTAGTGGAATTTTTAAAAGAGAAATGATTCTCACATTTCATTCACTAAATAAATCCAGTACAATCTAGATAAACTTAAAAAGGAAACGAAGCAACAACCTAAAAGGTTCAAAGAACACTGAAACACTAACTATGTCTTATTACTAAAACGAGATAGAAATTACTTTTAAAAAAAACCGGAAACCTAATAAACTCAGACCCTAGAGTCGACGGAAGCAGTTTCCTCCTCTGGCAAGTAGAATCTGTTCTTCAACCAAATAGAATCAGCGATAACCGGCTCGTTGTCTTGATTCCTATGCCAAGTGTAATGAGCGTGAGTCCTGTTCTTTATGTCCAAAATAGCATGTCCGAAACTAGCCTCCCTATACGCTGAGTAACTTGGTTGTGGGTCGGTGTAGCTACATGAAAACAATGGATCTTAATCAAACAATACACTGACCAAAGACTAAACCAAAATCACTACACATATATAATGTTTTTTTTACCTGTTAGCAATTCCTTCTATGTTGCCTCCATCTCCAATGGTGATGTAAACCGGAGCAGATTGATCTTTCACCGGATAACTCATTCCATCAGTAATATTGTACTTAATGTTGGAGACACGCTCTGATCGCTCGTAGGCATGAACATGACCAGCGAAGACAATATCGACTTTGTTTTGGACGAACCATGGCTCGAATGTAACTCTCATGCTTTCTCCTTCCATATAGTGATAATTGTTGCTATTGTACCACGGTGCATGAACAAGAACAATCAGCCACGGAGTCTCTGATCGGTTTACTTTCTTGAGCTCATCCTCAAGCCATGAGTTCTGTGGCGTGTACTTGTCTATGATAAAGTGTCACAAAATAAAAACATTAACATCGTAATGGAGATTAGAAAATAGGAGTTTGAAATGCTTAGAAGGTGTCTTAGATATTATACCATAAGCTGAGTAAGAGGATAGTACGATGATGTAAGCGGAGGCTCTTTTGATTGAGTACCAAAGGGGAGAAGTACTCTGTGAAGCTCTGTAGGGAACGTGGTAACGATGCATGTACGGCTTGAAGGGTTGAGTTTCGCCCTGTAAGCGGTTCATCAATAGTTTAATACACTAAACATATAAAATGTATGTTCTTTTATAGAAAAGATGTATATAGATCAGATCTTACTATGCTCTGGGCGTAATCTATCTCGTGGTTCCCTGCGGCCCAAATAAAAGGTTGATATGCAGCGCATGGTTCCACAAACCGGCCGTAAGAATCCCATTTCCTTTGGTCGTGGTTCGGATGATCATCAGCATAAGACAAGTCTCCGGCGAAAAGCACCGCTTGGCCTTTAGGGTTTGACATATAGTTGTACAATGTCTGGTTAGAGGCATAGGTCTGTCCTAGATCACCAATGACACCGAATGTGTAGGGAACATCTGGACCAACTTTGGGAGGAGTAACGAAGAAGAACTGTCTAATGGAGCGACCGGTCCCAAGCTGGTAGGTGTACTTAGTGTCGTACTGCACAAGGAAGAAGAAGAAAAAAGGTTAATTTATTTAAGAATTATTATTTGAATAAATAGTTTACTTGGGAGACAAGGTACAATAAAAAAGTGAACCTTAAGCCCTTTGATGGTGGCATGGTGAAGAAAACCAGAGGTGTAGTCGAAGTATCTGTAGGACGAGGTTGAAGCTGTAACACTCTTATTTTCACTTCCATCACTATCAGCGATCCAATACGTAACGACGTTAGAACCATCCACGTTTAATGGAGTTACCCACGAGACTATCATACCTCGACCGTTATGGTCTCCTTGCGTTATATGGACCTTAGAAATGAGAAAGAATGTTCATTGGTAAGTCACAAGTGACGTTAGAAAAAAAAAAAAAAAACTGATTTGATAAAAGAGAAATTGACATTTAATTACTTGTTCGGGAGCGTTTAAGCCAGCAGGAGGAGGGAAGGTTTCAAGTGGCATTTCTTCGGATGGTTCAGATACTCTGACGTAGCTACTGGTGACTCCACCATGAATCACCACGAAAATGCTTAGCAAGATGGTAGTGGTAAAAACGAAGGCTAAAGGATTCAACCTCATTTTGAACTTGTGTTTAAGAAATTCTAATTTTTTTGTGTTTAAGTTGTTAATGATTGTTCGATGTGATATGTGTTTATATAGGGGGGAAAAGGAATTTAAGGTATATTTCAGTTAAATTCTAGTTGAAGATTTTATTCCGAAAAAAAAATTCAGTTTAAAAATTATTCTTGTTTGATAGAATAAAATTCGAAATCTTCCGAAGATGTTTAACAATAAACTCTACGATTCCTCATTGAAAGAAAAAAAGAATCAGAAATAATCGTCAAAAATCTTTTTTTTTTTTGAAGTTTCAGATTTTTTCTCAACAGTTTTTCTTATTATTAATGCTAAAATTATTAGAAAATATAAATGTGAACTTCTCGTCTGCCCTATGCCAGTTAATTACTTAATTATAAGGGTTCAATCGTTTGTTGATGAAAAGAATAAACTCATAAAATTCAATTTTGGGGAATGCATAAAGTTCAAATTCTTGACAAAAGGAAATACACTCAATAACTCATACGAAACAAAGAACACAAACATAAATTTCTTCCCCAACACATCTCACATTTTTATTTCGCCAAATTCAATATTATGAAATCAAGAGTTAATCTTCCTGCAATTCTTCCTGATTTCACCACTTGAACCTGTCAAGGGAGAGATATTCCCCATCTTGACCATCGATTCCGCAAACTGCTCGAAGAACTCTTCTTGATCCGCTGCATACTTCTCCACGAGCTCTCTCGATTCCTCGTTGCTAGAGAACAAGACCTGGTCGGAGTTCAAAAGTCCCATGTTCTTGATCAAGTACTTAAAGTAGCTGTTATCAAACCTCCCAGCGCTGTTGATGTCAAGCTCCGACAGGATCTGGTCCCCACCTGATCTAGGGCACCGTTGGCGCAAATTCACAGCGTAGGATTGCTCTAAAGTTGTGTCGGGACTTCCGTTTCCGGATTGGTTGTAAAGTCTCTGTCTGAAACTAGTACATCTTGAGAATCCAATGGTGTGGCTCCCTGAGAAACAATTGAGTCAGGTTATATTATACTAAAGTCTTTTTTAGGGTTTTAAAGTTAGCTTGAGAAGCAAGGAAAGTAAAAAATTACTTGTGTGTTAAGTAAGCTTACCAGAGAGAGCAACAACGTCAGTGAGATCGAGACCTTGACTGTTAAATCTCGAGATAATTGTGTTGAAAGTGTTGTTGGGTGCAGGAATGTTGTTATTTGATCCACTCAAGCTTGCACTTGTTGAATCTCTTCTTCCCAAAGGAACCATCCAGCTTGGTCCACCAGTCTATATACTCAAACCGAACCAAATTATATCTCTTGACAACTTAAGGAAGCGGAAAAGAGAGAAAGTGGAATAAAGCGACTTACAAGAACAGAGGAGTCTCTAGCGGCTAGAGTTAGGGCGTCAGCGCAAGAAACAGTGTTAGGGCATTCATTCTCCAATGCAGCTTTGATCTCGTCAACAACTTCAAACCCACGAGCTGATCTGCTGTTAGGGTTAGAGTTCTTCTCAGTAACTATACTCCCACTGCTGTCTAGAAGCAACGATCCATCGCAACCCTACACATAATCATTCAAACAGATATAAATTAATGAGGTTCTCAACATCAGTCGTTAGCTTGTTGAGAAAGTTACTTAAAATGCTCTTGAGGTGTATATACCTGAACAAAACAGTCGTGAAAATGGAGCCTCATGAGAGAAGCAGCCATACGAGTCTCTCTTGCAACAGCTTTGGCTACAACAGACCTCACGATCTCCTCAGCTTTAGGGCACGAGCTGCTATAGAACCCCGGGAAGAGTTTCCCTTGGCCACCATACTTACTCTCGTCATCATCACAGATGCAGAGAGTAAGAACGCAAGCGAGAGAGATAACAACGAGAAAGCTTCCAATTCTTACCATAATGTCGATTAATTTTCACTAAATCAAGAAGAAAGAAGAAGGGAGGTGACTTTGTAATGGAAGGAGATATGGAGGAGAAGAAGAAGAATCGAAGTATTTATAGGCAAGAGAGTTCGTGGATTTTTGTGTCATGGAGAGGAACAAGCAAAGGCAATAGAGTTGGTACCTTGATTTAAGTTAAATTAGTAAAAAGAAATAATTAAAAAATAAAATATGTTGAGATGGTTTGAATTTTTAGAGACTAAATCGTGGATTTGGTTTGGTATCCAAATGTCATAAACTTGAAATGACTTGTTTGATTTCATCACCATTTACTAGTTTTAGTTATTAAAGTTTTCATGGTGATTTGATTTGGTGAAAAAAGAACGCGGCAAATCTTTGACGCTTTTGAAAATTTTGACACTTAAAAAGATTTAAATCTTATACTTGGTCGTGGTGTTAGTATTAGTCCACCAAAAATATTTGTCAAGTTCTCGCAAGTCTTATTTTGTGTGGTAAAAAAATAATTAAAAGGGATAAAGAGTATGAACAGTTTCTAACTGCTCTCTTGACAAAAAAACGCAAACAAGAAATATCTATCGTAATCCCATATAATTGTTGACTAAAAACAAACAAACAAAAAACAAAAGGGACTTTGTCAAATTTCTATCGTAAAGCATGGATATGCAGGTAAAAAGCAATCTCAAGGCCTCAAGGATGAAGAAAATTATGAACATTTCAACGTGAGTGCTATGCCTATTTCCTAGCTTTGTACTGGTCTTTAGTTTTTTTTTTTTTTTTGGCTGTATTAACTCTTAGACTTCTTCTCTTTCCAGAAACTACTCAATGGTCAAGAAAGAAAATTCCCAAAAAAAAGTAAGAGGCACTCAAACTCCGTTGTCCAGGTATTTAGAGTCGTGCCTCGGATCAGAGGGACACAAGACGATGAGTACTATATAACAAAACGGATAGTTGATATACAAAAAATATATGATAACAATAAGTCAATAATATTATTTCATAATAATTAAAATTTGAAAGACGAAAAATACTAATGTAATGACGTGAAATCATCAACGGCGTCAAACGATTTAGGTTTTAAAATAGTATCTGATGATTTATTTTTCTTTTCAAATTGTGTTCTTTATTTTAGGAATTAGGATTTTAGGTATTAAATATCAATCAAGTTGATAAAACAACTCTTCTTAAACCAAGACCGGGTTTTGAACCCATTCGATTAGTTTAAAAACTATAAATTACACGTATTTAATCATTAGACTAAAATTGCAACTTATAAATAATTTGGAGGAGAGGCAAATATTTTGTTACCAACAATAAGCTCTCTGAGTTAAATGTTAGAAAGTTTTTGTATCTAAAGTTGAAATGGCATAAGCTCTCTCGATGAGCACATTAATCTACTTCTACTATACTTTAAAAGGTAATTTCCAAACATCTATATTAAAACAAACAAACCATGATTAATGTTAGAATTGTATCCAAACAGATTAAAACAACAATATTATGAAAATTAATATTGATTTTAAATTATCTAAAATATATATACCTAATTTAACTCAGTTTATTAGGAAATAATTATAATTCTCATTTCATTTTTATTTGATCTTATATTAAAATTATTTATAATTATTATATAAAGTATTTAATTAATAAAAGTTTAATTACGATTCTTATTTTATTTTTATTTGATCTTTTTTTCATTTCTTCTTCATCGCTTTCTTTCTTCTCAAGCTTTATCTTCTCACTGATCTTTCCCTTTTGTTGTTGCAGCTTTCAATCAAGGAATTCAACCTTCAACAAAAATGGATTGAAAAACTAATTATGATTCTCTATTCACCTTTATTTGATCTTATTTTAAAATTATTTAAAATTATTATATAATATATTCGAATACATTTTATGGCAAGAAATTTGAAAATTATTCACTTTGGTGAAAATTTTCGGATTTGCAGTTCATTATGAAATTTACAAGATGAATAACTTTTTTTTTTGCGGACAACGGATAATTTTTGGCGAAAAAATTGTAAACTTTTACAGTTTGACAAATTAGGTTTTCATTTTTCAGTTTGATAGGAAAAGTACGAGATTGAGTTTTTTGGTTGGAAACATATCAGAACAATAAATATGATTCTCACTTCACATTTATTTAATCTTATTTCTAAATTATTTTGAATTATTATACAATATAATGCATATAATTAAAAAAATCAACATATGTTCTGATTCGAATAAATTTTTGGCATGGAAATTATAAATCCATTTTTGGTAGGAAATTTGGAAATTATTCATTTTGGTGGAAAACTACGGATATGCAGTTCGTTAAGAAAATTACTGACTTGAGATTTTTTTGAGGAGAACATATAAGTTTTTGGTGGAAAAAAGTAAATTTTTCATTTTGGCAAAATACATTTTCAGTTTGTTATGAAAATTATAAGATCGAGTGTTTTGGTGGAAACAGATCAGTTATTTTGGCATGCAAATTTCAAATTATTCACTTTGATGAAGAAAATTACGGATTTGTAGTTTGTTAAAAAAATTATAGAGTCGAGCTTTTTTTTGCAAGAACCATATTAGTTTTGGCAGAAAATTAATTAGACATAAGATTGAAAATGTATTGGTTTTCATTTAGTTAAGATTTTTTTTTAATTTGATTAATTTAATATTTTGTTTGGCAGGATTTACTCTAAATTGTTTCAATGAGAGTAAAGAACATCATTCATTTGGTGTAGGTTTGATTCAAATAACAAAAAAAATTATATTGCTATATGGAAATAAAACAACTCCATGTTTAAAACATATTAAATATATTATAAATAATAAACAAATAAATAGAAATGCAAAATATATTTTAAAAAGTCTATTAACAAACATTATAAAAATAAACGAAAATTATATGAACAAAAGAAAAATATTTATAAACATTAAAGAACAAAAAAAACTATAAATTTCTATCAAAATAATTGACTTGCGATATACCGCATGTATAAATCTAGTTAATAGCTTACAACAAAAAACTATTGATGAAGTTGCAAGAAAAAAAGAACTCTAAGTTGTTATTTTTTCAATTGTTTGCTCCAACTCAAAAAAATGCAAGTCAATGTCACAATATCAAAAGTCATCCGCAATATAATGTTCGATCGTGTATAGATTTTTAATATTACAAAAATTGACTTATAATGTTTTTAGTTAGAGGATACAATTGCAGAAAATGTTAACTTGAAATATATATTTTTTTTGCAGAAAACCCTCAGTGAATCAACACTATAATAAGGCAGATGTCTTTCTTGGTGTTGACACATCATCTTTTACTTTGATTCTGAGAGTGACATGTCAATTAATGAAAAAAGTTTAACAACCAATAAGAATATTTCATTTTTACACATTGTTTGCTGATTCATCAGTTTACCATAAATAAATTAATAAAAACTCTAAATATTCATATCATTTTATACATATCAAATTATTTTAATTATACACACCATATAATATTTATTTTTAACATGAATTAAATTACATGTGTTGATTAGCTATTTTTTTAACCGACCTAATCGAGTCTCATGTCATTGATTAGTATTGGCTTTATGTTTTCTTAAGCTATTTTCTTTTTGTTGGATTAAGAGTTAAGAGTTTGGATTTCCTTTAATATGAGTTTTTTAAAAAAAGGTTGTTGAATTCTGAATCAGAGATTTGAGAATTAGGGTTTTCGGATGTGGGGGAGGGGTATTTGATTATAATATCCTCAAATTATTTTGAAGATGTAGAGCTTGTTCAATAATGTATATCCATGATTATGAACTCTTAGATTATTTCCTCATAAGAATTAACTTTTAATGAATATTTCTTCATGAATGAAAGCTAAACAAAAAACATGGCAAACAAATGATGTGATATGTTAGATACGAATAAAGAAACATGACTAATGGAGATTATTGAGTTAACAATGGGTGAAGGATAAGAAAACGAATGAGAAGAGAATAAAATTATCGTAGAAGAGTTACACTTAATGTAAAAAATAAACAAAAAATGTAGCTGTAAAACAAAATTTTGTGATCTAAAACTTTCTACTATATTTCATGTTACTGATGCAAAGTATGATAGTTTTGTCTATAAAACATCCACTAAGGTTACTTTGCTATATATTACTTGAATGTTTTTCAAAAAAATTGTAGAGTTTGTAATGTATTTATATCCATAATATTTAAATAGAGTATTATTTGGTACTTTTATAAGGTTCATTTGGCTGAAAATTGTAAGTTTTAATGGTTTCCTTCACCCTCAAACCTCGTCTATGGATAATAAATATGTATTTGAATGCACAAATTATATGAGATATTAGACCTAAAAATCTATATAATCATAATAATAATAATAATAATAATAATAATAATAATAATAATAATAACAAAAAAAAATTAGAAAATTAAAATTTATTTATAATATCTTAAATTTAAGTATTATAAAAATGACTAATAAAATAAAACTATTCTCCAAAAGTAAACCTCCAAGACAAAAACATACTAACTAACCATTGCTATTATTAATCATATTTAAATGTGCATATATAATCAAATAAGAAATTACCAATTCAAATATCTTAAATTTCACTATTTCTATATTTATCATATTTAAAAAATAATCTCAACAAATACAAAGCTAGCAGAGTGAAATTAACATTTTCAAAACCAAAAACACTAATGGACTAAAGCTAATAAAACAAAAAGACAACAAAAAGCCCAATACAAATACACTATTACAAAAGCCACATAAAATTTAAACTAGTACAAAACATCAATTTGTATAAGACTTCTAAACTTTTAAAAATATTTAAACAAAACTATATTAAATGAAAATAACACAAACTAACCATCAATATTATTAAAAATATTTATATTTATAAAAAATATTCCGCTGCGTAGCGCGGATATTAATGTACATCTTAAAAGTTTTTGATAATTCAGCACATTAAAATTGGAGAAATGATGGACCGAGACTGATTTGTGCCAATTAAAACACTTCAATAAACGGACCAGCAGTAACTAAATGACCTAATTTCTCAAATTAAAAATGACATAGAACAATATGGGCCGAACAAAAGCAATGATTAACAAAAATAAAACTAGAATAAAGCGATATGGGCCGAATAAAGCAGAGATTAACAAAAATAAAACTAGATCAAAGCGATATGGGCCGAATAAAGCAGTGATTAGCAAAAATAAAACTAGAATAAAGCGATATGGGCCGGATAAATTTTTTGTTTTTAATTTTTAAATAAATCAATAATTAAGAAAAAACGATTGATGAATGGGAAACGATTAGATACTTATATAGTAGTACTAGTAATGATGAACACATAAAATGGAGAGAAAATCAGATTTTGAAAGAGATATATTGATCTATTATAATGACTACTAGTAAAAGAAATGGTTTCTTAATCCTTTATTGTGAAAAATAAGAGGTTGTTTGAATGTATATCTAATCCGGATTAGTATATTGTGTCGTTAGACTTTGAGGTCAACTCACACCAGTTCCAAAGCATCAGTTATGCTAGCTTTGGACAACTTTCATGGAGCATGTCGAACTTGTGTTAACAATGTAACAAACAAACGACTATGAGTACATTATACATATTGTGGTGTGTTTTTGAAGATATTCCAACGTTCAAACTAAAAATCAAACCATGCAGCTGAGACAAAGAGGCTAACAATCGGACAGAATCGGTAATAAGATGTAAATGATTGAGTTCTAAGATCTTTGGTTAGATGACCATCCAAAATTCCCACTTATCTCAAATAAATAATGATGCATCCTTCTAAATTTTCCATGTGGAATCCTAACAAGTAACAACATACTCTATTTATTTTAGTTTGCAAGATATTTCAACTGAAGGCATACAATCCAGACAAACAATATTGTTTGTTTTTATTTATGTGTGATACCATGATCCATGAACAGAAAGAAAAATACGAAATGCTTATTTATATAAACATGCATTCAAATGTGTAAGCACCAAAACAAAATTAATACATACACATTCATAGATAATCATACCTAATAATTGTCTCATGTCATATACGATAAATAATAGCCCACCGATGGTGATGAGATCATTTTCCCTATTATATTTTCAATTAAACAAGTCGGAAGAAACAGCCAATGATTTTCAACAAGTGTGTTGGTTCACATATAGGAGAAGAATAGGACATCCAATAGAGTGATTATTTTATCTTTGTTGGTGTTTATATTTCGTTTTCATATTTATATGCCTGTGACATAACATAAAGTTAACATTCAAATGTTAAAGACACAAGAACAACTTTTTATATTTATAATAGAATTAAAAGGGAGCAAAGGTAAGATAAAACTATGCCTTATTCACTCACAACAAGACAAGTATACACAAAATTATAGAGATATTAGAAAGAAAAAAAGCAATTAAACTAAAGTGACGTCAAATATTTTCTTGGCCACATATGTAATATATAGAAATCTTAAAGATACCATGATTAATCATGTTTTTCGTTTACAAAAAAATTAATATTGGCAGTATTCATTGACGTTTATGAATCCTTATCTTTTGTATTAATGATAATTTTCAGAAAAATACTTCCGTCTGAAGAAGGTTTTATTGATTTCGAATTAGTTATGTATTTTTAAATAACTATGATATTGTCCATCAGAGATTTGTTCATATGTATTTTTAACTAAAAAACCTTAAAGTTCTTACTAAATCCTTAAATTATATTTTAAAATCGTTAATTGAAATTTCAGCTTACATATAAAACCCATTAATGGGCATGAATAAAGATGAACCAAAATGCGAGTTTTGTTATTCTTAAAATTAACAATCGAAAAGATGTTTTAATATAAATACATAATAAACAAACTATATCCGAATAAAAATTGGAATATAACAGTGAAGACAAAATCATGATAACATAAACATATTTATCATATAATTATAACAAAACACACACCAATACATGACAAAGGACAACTCATACATATATATTTATATATATATATATATATATATATGTATATATATATGCCCCAACATATATATAAGTTCCTTTATTTATCCTTCCAATCAATCAAAGATGCATGTAATATAGTTTACATCTTCACACCAACCCAAACAACAAAAAGCTAAACTTAAAATATAAAACAAAAAAGAACCAAAAAAGGGGGCTCAATAATACTAGTTATTGATTTTAATCTTAACCTTAATTAATACATATTGATATCATTAGCCATGATTGGATGGTTAGAGTAAACCGAACCACCCCAAGGATTGACGCCACTCATCATATCATCGTTGTAATATCCGTCGTTGCTATTAATCCCAACCGTACGATCATCAAATCCACAGCCGTCGATCTGTTCAACACCAAATCCTGCACCGTTGTTTATCGTCACAAGTTCGACGATCTCGTTGAGAGATTGGAGTCTGGTGCTAAGCTCTGACATCTGAGCGGTGAGAACAGAGTTCTCGGCTTGGATCTTCATGTAAAGCTGAGATGTAACGGTGAGGCTCGTCAAGATCTGACGGTTGTCGTTTGAAAGCTGATTGATCTGAGCCGTTAGATCATCCACGTGTTTCTGTTTACGCATCCTTGATCTACGAGCAGATTCACGGTTCGATAACATTCTTTTACGTTTCCGTTCGTCGACGGTGGGGATTGAATCCGTTGGATTACCACCGTCGGAAGAGCTAGAGCTCCGGTAAGTGCTGCTTGACGACGCCATTTAACAAGAAAATTTCAAGAACAATAAAAATAAAAGGACAGATTTTTAAGTTTATCTTTTTGGTTTTTGTTTTTTGGTAATAAGATCTGATCTGTCTGAAAAATAATGAATATGTAATTAATTATATTTTTGGGGATTTTTAACAATTCATGAAACGTTGTAAAACCAGTAGAGGAAGACGACGGAGAAAGATTGAACAAGGTGGGTTCTACGGCGGAGAGCAGATTTAACCGTGAGCCCAGAGAGCAGGATTTCGGAAAGAACCGGAGTCATCAGTTTCTGATCATTCAAGACTCAGTTTTTTTTGTTTATGTTTACGGTCTGAATTTGTTTGTTTTAGAACAGAGAACAAAACAGAGGAGGAGGGTGTTTCGGTTTTTGAATGTTTTGGAGAAGAAGAAGAAACAGAGAGGAGGAGATAAATATTTAAAAAAAAACAGAGG
Source organism: Cardamine flexuosa (assembly GCA_963555745.1). Classification (NCBI taxonomy): domain Eukaryota; kingdom Viridiplantae; phylum Streptophyta; class Magnoliopsida; order Brassicales; family Brassicaceae; genus Cardamine; species Cardamine flexuosa. The sequence continues at coordinate 21,563,883 of OY743219.1, forward strand.
AGATAAGGAAGAGAAGATGTGTGAAGGGGAAAGAGGTTTTTGAAGAAGGGGATGTTATGGATTATATAGAAACCAAATCTCAAAGCATCCACTTGCCTTCTGTCATAAATTATTTTTAAAAATTGGGGAAAATAATGGATGGTGCTTGGTGGAAAGAGATACGCGGCTACGCCCATTGTTTTATCTTTCTTTCTTTTTTTTTTAATTTGAATAATTTAAAAAATCTGTAGGTGGGTGTACTTTGCTTTATTTTTTTATTTTTTGGTAATGGTACTTTTTCATTTGAGTTTTTAAGACTGTATTTCTTTATAGAATTATTAATGATAATTATGGATTTGTGACTTTGTGTGGTGTAATTACTAATTAGGCTGGTGTGATTAATGGTGTGGTCAAATAGGTGAGTAAATGTTGACCAGATATATAGATAAAAAGGAAAACATTTATTGTCTTGAAAAGTGCATCGTTGTTAGGAAATGACAGAATTGTTTTTAATAAATTTGTTAGCATAATTTATTCACTAGTTTTTAATATTTTGACAATATTGAATTAAAAGTGACAATAAATAGGAAGGTATGTATAAATAAATAAATTTCAGAATTTTGTTTTGAGATAGCTTTTTCATACAAAAATTAAAAGAATTTATATTTCCGTTGATGTTACAATATAATCATAATTTGCGTTATTAATTAAATAAATCATTGGAAACTAACTGTTAAAATCATAATCATTCATCCATAAAATAATTTTAAAATAAGAAGGTTTACTTTTCATATTTAGTACTGAAATATTGTTGTTTCATTGTCATTGTATCCATATAAATCCAGTAGACTACTTAAGTGAGTTACTAAAAAAATATTGTTTAGCACAAAATAAATATGGACTTATTCAATGACTGATTTGATCTAATATTTCCAATGAATCTTTTCAAAATTTCTAATACAAATAAACAAGAGATATATATTTGGTGTATTCCTTATTATTTGGAAATTGTTATATATGAACCATTTTAAAAGCTCAAATATGAAGATTCTTATAGATAAAATGTTGTAAAAATTATAGATTAAATGTTTTGATTACCTTTTTTGTGCTTCAAAATTTATGATTACTAATAAGAAGAAGATATAAGAGAATATAAAGTTGAGGATAATGTTTTGTTGTGTGTCTTAAAGAAAAAAGAAAGAAAAAAGTCTCCAGTCATAAGGAAAATACAAATCTTTTTTTTTTTGGAGCTACCTGTGATAGTATACAAGTTGTAGACTAGAGTGAAAAAAACTCTTGTCGAGATGTCAGTTCAAGCAATACAACAGAAAAAGCCGCTACTCCAGACTCCAAGGGTTTAAACTTTAAAATACAAATCAAATATATGGGTGATTTATTTAGAAAAATTATGGTAATGTTATCTGGACAAATAATAAATTGTGGTGGACATTCATTCGATTTTTTTTTATTTTTTTTTCATTCGATTTGTTATGCTCTCCATCAAATGTTTATCACATGCAACACTGATCATATGCATAAGACCAACATGTTATAATAAATATTTTTCATATATGTGATTTATGTTTATAAACCAAATGTTTAAAATTGAAATATGTCAATATATAAAATCAGAATGTATAAATACGGATACTAAAAGAGGATAATTATATCTTGTGGATATGAATCTCCCTTACCTAAGATATGTTTACTGCAAAATTTGAAAGTTATCATTTCAACACCATATGTTGAATGATTGAATCGCTTAACTACCATTTATTAGGCAGTCATGCCGTGAGAATGCAACAAAGTTGCTGATTCATTGTCAAATTCATCGACACCATGTTTCTTTCCAAAATTATAATTATCCTCTTATGTATTTAAGGAGTTGTTTAATGTATTTGACTATTATGTAAACTCTTTCTCATCAATAAAAAATGTAAAAAAACAAAAAACAAAAAAAGTTTCTCCTCAACATTCTTTTTAGATTTCACATATGGTGATTTAGTTTAAAATACATAAAGAAGTTAAAAATAAAAAGAAATGATACCGATTTTTCATTAATTAATTCTCTTTCATTATATTTTTTTGACTAAAATTTCTCTAAGCAATTTTCGCGATTAAATATTATTTTAGCAATAAAATATTTAATTCTAGTTTTAGATTATTATATATTTTGTCAACGTGATAAGGTTCTAGCAGTAAATCCGATGATATACCCATCAAAAACTAGTTGCAGTTTTAGATAGTTATTTATTTTATTAACATGATATATATTATTGAATATTGATAATATTGTTACAATATGATAATTTTTTTTGTATCATTTTAAATAAAATTTTACACTATAAAATACACATATTGTTAAAAAAAAAACAATTACTATACCATCACAATGAAAATGATTGGCATATTGTTTATGTACTTAAACACAAAATAACTTTTAATAATGAAATATATAAAACATTAGTGAGGTAAATAATTGACTAACAATAACGTTTTAACTGTTAATAAAATGATATATATCATGCTAATAAAATAATTAACCGTTTAAAATATAATTTATCTTTTCAAATATTTGATCGTTAACATTATATTTTACCGTTAATATTGTAATAGAGATATTTTGGTCGGAAAACTGATGAAAAGAGAGATAACTAATTAATGAAAAACTATTATTATATTTCTTTTTCTATTATTTCTTGTTATGCATTGCAATTTCCCTACATACTATGATTTTGTATATATTTCAACAAATCTTCTTATTAAGCCGCTTGCCATCAATTATTTTTAATTAACGTCAGTCATCTTGTACGAAGATTTATTTTATTTTTAATTGCTATATTTTAGTGTCTTTATATATTATCAACCCAGAAATTAAGTTTCACAAAAGATAAATAAATCAGAAATTAATACCACCTTGATTGAACATGACTGGTTACCAATGAGAACAACTTTAATAATTTTACTTCACATGGTACAAATTTTAGTTACCGGTGGTAGTTAATTGTTTCATTATTCATCTATAACTAACTACAGTGCACGACGCCGTTTCTGACGGGAATCTCTTTTATGGATCTGCACCGTACGAAACCACGTGCATTGCGCAATCCATGTCCTCAATGAACGGCTCTTAATATACTTCAAAGTTCAAAATAAAATTAGACTAAATGAATTGTTTTGCAAAAGAGAACCAACATATTAAAAATATATACATAAAGGTGATTAACACTTAACCTCTAAGCAGAGGCAGGGGACAATAATCACATGGGTCCAAGCTCATCTCTTCTGGAACTTCTTAACCATTTTTAAATGTATAAACTATTAGTAATCTATCAAATCAGTCTCTTATTTGAGATGTGAAATCACGATTAATTAAAGCATCAGGGTTAGGTGAAATCCATATTAACATTATCTTTCTAATAAGTTTGTTTCGACCTATATGTAAATGATTAAATTGATTGATTTAAGACGAATATCCTAAAATACCATTAACACATTTTTCAAATACATAATTTTGTATAGAAATATTATTTAGAAAGGCAATATTTTATCGTATTTTAAAAGAAAAAAATCTTGTATTTTTTAAAAATATTTCCCTCAATTAATTCTCCACCGTGTATTGAGGAATCTTTCTTTGTCAGAATTTTTATTATTTTTATTTTTGTTATTATTATTATTATTACCAGTATCAAGTTTTGGTGTTTTACTTTACGAATGACGTCCCGGTTTACGTATCAAGTATTAACAATGAGAATATGCATTATGTTTTAAAGATAAAAAAATGAAAATGCAAAGTTAGGTTGCAAGGGACCATCCAAATATGACATACGCTTATTTAACTTTTTATTTTTTATCAAAAAAAAATTTGTATTTTTTATGTTCGGAAGGTTCTTTGTTATTATTATTTTTGGTCAAAATACAACTTGCATATCCAGTATATGTACTATCAAGTTAATAGTATAGCCAACATGAATATGTAGATTTTTATAACTGTTCACGGATGCTAAAACGATAGAAGAAAATATTTGAATTGACATCAGAGAACGTTTAGGCGACTGAATGTCTAAACCATGTACAGCAGATTACACACTAAATTACCTGAAGAGTCAGAAGATTCATTCACACAAAAGTTAATTAGTTCTATATTATATGAGACATGGTTATATAAAATGTACAAAAAATGGCTGCTTAATGAGTCACAAATTGTTGGCTCTAACTTTGAGAAAGAAAAGAGAATAGTGGAAAGATGAGGAGAAAAGTAACAGTTTATATATTTTTTTAAACAAAGTCATTGCATGCAACCACAGCCCATAGGTCAGACCTTAAATTGGACCATTCTTTTTTTATGAAAAAATATTTATCAATTACTATTTAAAACTGGTAAAGAAAAAGATGTCAAATAGAATTCTATCTCACTTTAATGGGAGGTATTAGTATAGAAATATCTCAATGATGTAGGTGATGAAGAATATTCCAAACAATGATTTATTTTATATTCATTGAACCTCTTTATAAATGTTTAAACATGTAATGGACATATCAATGATGTCACTTATCTTATGATTATAGAGTTGATTATTGGAATATTTTTATACTTATAAGTCAGCATTTTCGGCACAGTAATAGTTAATTCATATAGCTTTCTATTTAGTTATTTTAACTGGAACCAAAATTAAAACTTATATTCTGTAAAAATAAATCAATCTAATTATTATCACGCAAGGTAATCATAACTCGATTTATATGAATCAAAATAAGATCATAATCGATAACTATCAGTTATATGAAACAAGTGAGGTTGATCAGATACCGATTTTTTTTTTTTTTTTTTTTGTTGTATAAAAATTGTGATAAAATTACACAAAAATGATGATAAAAATATCACAACGAGCTTTAAAACTATTCACACATTGTTCACAATTGGGTTTAACGTTTAAATAGTAAAATTTATGAAAGATCAAGGATTAAGTGAAAAAAAAACTGGATAAATAGCATATATATTTTGTGAACTTGAAAAGTTATATTAAAATAATTTTAAATTTGCAATATACAGAGATTTTCTCGAATTGCACAGTGACTACTACTAATTCTACGAATTGTGATACTAATATTAAGATGAGCAATAAAAACTAATATATGAACTTTAAAATATAGAACAAGGTATAATGTACTAATATGTAACCGTATCTCCTCCTTAATGTATAAGTTTAAAATTAGACGGGCTCATTCGACGTTGGTTTGAAGTTCGATCGAATTAATTCATATGGTTTTTTTTAATTTTTATATGATTTTGTTTTTAGGTATCACTTATACGTTTTTTTAACAATAAATTTAAAATTAAATAACAAAAAAATTATAGTTCGAGTTATTCAGTTTCGAAGATGGTGTTTCATAAGTTCACTACCTTAAAAAGTGTTTTTATAGAAAAAAACAAACCATGTCTTGAAAAGTAATGAATGTGTTTAATGGGGTATTCATTTAAATAATTGTATTGTTTGAAACAATATTAGTGATTTAATAGTTTAACAGAGACGTCCATTTTATTTGGCTCTTACTAATATAAGCGAATAATCACAAATAACACCAACAAACACACAAATAAAGAGCTACTACTAGTATTGATTACTACTTCACCACTAAGCAAAGCCTCCTTCAAAGAAGCAAAACGTAGCTTTATTTTACTTCTGTTCAAGAAGATTTTGTAAAAGTTTACAGCTCATGTGCTTCTGTTAAAAGTGATTTGATTCTCTGCATCTTTAAAAAGTTGAAAAAATCACACGGTTGTCGTCGAATGATTTTGTTAACGTCATGGCAGAAGAAATGATTTTTTTATGTTACTTGAAATTTAAGATCGGATTTAATAAATATATTTGATAATGTTCTGCACTTATAATGGGATAAATCCTACACCAACAAATAAAATTTTAAATCGTGGTTGTAGGATATTTGGTAAATATAGAAGTAAAAATGTGATAATATATTATTGGCTATGTTATATAGTAAAATAGAAAACGTATACCATTTTTAAGAATCATATTTTTTATCAAAAGAAGTTTTTGAGTCCTATCAGGCTATCATATATATATATATATTTAAAATATGGAATATATATATATTAAATGTAACTATTAAATATTTCATATATTACTTTGTAAAAATAATATGTGTGAGATTTTTTTATGATAAGTAATATTTAAAAATACAAAATTTGTAAAAATAGCTTTCTTTACATTGAACTTCATATATAATATTACCAGATAGTCTGGCGGCAATTTTTTTAAAAAGGAATAAAAAAATATGGCGTTTCCAACCAGTTGAACTAGGCTTTAACGTTCGGGTTTTTCAGGTTTTTCAAGTTTTTGGTTTTTAAGTTTTATGGTTTAAGATTTTTTTTGGGTATTTTATTTTTTTCATCAGATATAATTAGGGTCTATACGGATTAGATTCGATAAATTTGTTTAAATTTGAACAATATTTTTACAAATATAATAATTTATTTTCTTTCTAAATAGTTATTCTAGATATTTTGACTATTTTTGTTTTAATTTTTTTTATATATATCTAGGTTTATATTTGTAAATTTAGATAATTGGACTATATTAATCTAAATATAATTAATATTCGTGTATATATAGTTTTTATTTGAATATTTCGGATATTTATTCGATTTAGGCTTGGAGATTTTTTCAAATATTTCTAAATTCTAATTCAAATATTTTTGTATCAACTCAAATGGGCTATTCGAGTTTGGTTACTTTTGTCCAAATCTATTTCCAACCACGCTGAGATGAGATTATAAACCTGAGTAGAATAGAACTCGCGGTACACCGCGGGTCAATATTTTTTTAATCATATAATAAATGTTATCTTTTACTGTTTAATATCTTGTGATCAGTTTTTCACATAATTTATAAATTTATAGATTTTGTTTGTCTATTTTTTATTTTCTTTTTACTTATGTGTAATTTTAACTTCTTTTAATTATAAAATATTAATATTGTTGGTTAGTTAGCTTATATATATTTTTTAAATTTGTATAAGTAGTTTTTATGTCCAACTCTTCCCTCACTACCCAACAGGTTAGCAAGACCCGAATATTTGATTATTGTAATTTAAATAATTTAGATATTTTTTAAAATAAAAATAAAAATATTAAAAATAATTTTTTTTATATTCTCTTTCTATAGTAAATGTTATAATTTTATACATAAATTTTTTTATATTTTCAAATATATCATATATTATACTTCATTAACTATATACAATTATTAATTTATATATATAATTTTTTAATTAAAATTTGGTGATTTACGGCCGATCCATCAATTCGCGGAAAAAGTTCGATATATATGCGGTCCAGTATGGGCTTATTCATGATGCACACTTATTAATGCGCATAAAATTGTATGCTTATATACTCGGCTTATGTCGGATTACTTGTACATATCCCGTAGGTCACCTGATATCTCTACCGTGAAATATTGAACACATACTTCTTTTTTATTGACTGAGTTAATGTATGTATTTTAAAAAGATGTAAATCACAACATATCCATAAAAAATCTAAAATTTTATCAACTATATGTTTTATATATTAATTTAAAATAATTTGGAAATAATATATAAAAAAATGATAGGATAATCATAATTCATAATATTAAAGTCAAAATATTAGATAAGGAAATGATTATAGAGAAATATTAGATAAGGAAAAGATTATAGAGAATTAATTAGTTAAGAAATGTTTGGATGTAAGATTAAAATGGTGATTGAGTATATTAATAATTATTTGGCGTTTGGTTGTAAGAATAAGATAAAGTGTTTGGTTATAGGATTTTCCAAATTTGTACTTCAGTTTTAATAGTATAAGATAAGATAAGATGTAGTCTATGGTCCAAGGAAATGTACGGACCGTAAGGTGTAGAAGAACCTCTAAGATTTCTATTTATTTTTAATACACACATATATGTGTATATCTTTATTATTTAAAATACCAACAAAATTCTATATTATTTATTTTAAATGGCATTGTGTTATATATAATATTTAAAGTTTTAGAATATATATTTTAAAGAAAATTAACAAAAAGTTAAACTAATTAACCGAATGAGAAAAAGAAAACATCATATAGTAGATTGGTGTATGAGTAACTGAAAATTTAAGGAAAAATTCTATAAAAATACACCAACTATTTATCTATTTCTACAAAAATACATGAATTTTTAGAGTACTAAAAAATACATGAAATAACTTTTTTACATCAATAAATTTTGAACTTTAAAATTAGTTGATTGGAAGATAAATATATGTACTTTTCCTTAAGCAATCAATGTTTACTTCTTAGAAAAAAAATAATTTTCACCAAAATATATTAATAGGGAATTAAACTTGAATGATAACATAAAGAGGACCCTAATATATACTATTAGCTATTAGTACAAGTTTGTGTAAATTCTATGTAAAGAAAAGAAAGATAATAAATTCACAAAAGGGTAACTAGTTGGAAAGTGCCTGTTAGTATTGTTGCTATGATGTATATAGCGTCTGTGTTTTTTCGATTGTTGCATGGCTAAGTGGTCCTTTTGTGGAGTAACCCCAGCACTTGTAAGCACATTGTAAATTTGTAATCCTTTGAATTAATGCAATGGAAATTTAAAGTTGAAAAACAATAAGTCCACCATGTCGCAGATAAACTACTTTTAGGTGGGGTGATTCAACTTTGTATTTTAATAGTGTTAATTGTATTTTAAAGTCAGAGATAAAACTGATATTATTCAATTGTGTATTTTAAAAAATACAATAAAATCTTATGTTATTGTATACTGTTAGATATGACTTGAATAAATTGAGCACATAATATTAGACCTAATTCGTTGAGGTTAATTAGGGTCATGTTGGACCCATATTAGGCTCAACCCACTGAGGATTAATTAGAGTTCTGTTAATTAGGGTTTTTTATTAATATTCACTTAACCCTAGCCTCCAATGTATTCCGAAAATCTGTATTATCTTCAGTAATAAACTCTGCCTCTTTTCCCGTGGACGTAGCCAACGTGATCGTTGGTGAACCACATTAAATCTGTGTCCTGTTCTTTATGTTTTCTGTTATCTTGCTCACATCCGTTATAACAAACTGGTATTAGAGCTCAAGGTTTTGGGAATTTCCACATCTGAAATCTGGTGAGAAGATGTCTGAGATAAACGTGAAGATTGATAAGTTTTCTGGGAGGAACAGTTTTGGTCTGTGGCAGATCAAGATGAAAGCTTTGTTAAAACAACAAAGTTTATGGGCGGCGCTGTCGAAAGACAAGGGAGGCGACGCTGTTGAGATGGCTACTCTTGAAGAGAAGGCACACGCAACAATCTTGTTGTGCCTTGAAGATGAAGTCATCATTGAAGTTTCTGATCAGACGTCTGTGGCCGGTCTGTGGAAGAAGTTAGAGAGTTTGTACATGACAAAATCTCTACAGAAAAAGTTGCTTCTAAAACAGCGCTTGTTTGCATTAAGGATGCAGCCAGATACACGACTCAAAGATCATCTAGATCAGTTAAACTCAGTATTACTAGATCTGCGTAATATTGATGTTAAGGTTGAAGATGAAGATGTTGCTCTACTTCTATTGGTATCTCTACCACAATCATATGAGAATTTTGTGGAGTCATTCATTGTCAATAAAGATAAAGTTACCTTGGAAGAAGTTAGATCTGCTCTTCACAGCAGGGAGTTGCGACGTCGGGCGGCTGATACAGCTACAGATAATCAGGCCGCTGATCTAGTAGCCAGTGGCAGCAACGGGCTGAGACATAGTAATAACAGAAACAAAAGGCTGTCTTCTAAGGGTCCTAAGCCATATGATATCTGTAATTACTGTAAGGAGAAAGGACATTGGAAGTTTGAATGCCCTAGGAAGAAACAATCTGGTTCTGCTGTTGTAGCAGAAGATGACATCAAATCTGAACAAGACGTTGCTCTGGTTGCTGGTGGAGACACACAAGCTTTTGATGTGTGGGTTCTTGATACAGGAGCTTCGTATCATATGTGTCCAAGGAGAGAGTGATTTTCAACCTATACAGTTGTAGATGGTGACAACATTAAGATGGCCAACAGCTCGGTGAGCAAGGTTGCAGGAATCGGCTAAATCAAGATAAGGACACATGATGGTAGATTTGTTACATTGAATGATGTCAGACATGTTCCATTAATGCAGAAAAATTTGATATCTGTGAGCCTGCTTGATAGCAAGTTTCAATATTCTGGTGGAGACGGAGTTCTAAAAGTCTGTCAAGGCCCTGATGTGATTCTAAAGGGTGTCATGCGTGGTACATTGTATATTCTACAAGGGTCCACAGTTTCAGGTTTAGTGAATGTTGCATCTCCAGAGACTCACAAGGAGGATATGACTAAGTTATGGCATATGAGACTTGGACATATGAGTGAGAGAGGGATGCAAATTCTATCAAAGGAAAATCTTCTGTGTGGCCATGAGGTCAAGAGTCTGGAATTTTGTGAACATTGCGTGTTTGGGAAGCTCCATCGTAGTAAGTTTACTAAGGCTGTTCATATAACCAAATGCACATTGGATTATATCCACTCTGATTGTTGGGGTCCAGCTCAAGTTGATTCTTTGGGAAGTCACAGATATTTTGTGTCTTTTATTGATGATTATTCAAGAAAGACGTGGGTAATCATGTTAAAGCACAAAAGTCAAGCTTTCAAGAACTTCAGGGAGTGGAAAATACTGGTGGAAAATCAAAAAGGAAAGAAGATCAAGAAACTGCAGACAGACAATGGTCTGGAATTTTTTTCATCAGAGTTCAATCAGTTGTGTAAGGATCAAGGGGTTGCTCAACATCACACTGTCAGGAATACACCACAGCAGAATGGTGTAGCTGAACGAATGAATCAGACACTGTTAGAGAGAGCAAGGTGTATGCTCTCAAATGCTGGGTTGGAAAGAAGGTTCTGGTCTGAAACAGTAAATACAACTTACTACTTAATCAACCGTGGACCGCATACTAGTATCAATTGCAAGATACCTACAGAGGTGTGGTCAGGCAAATCTGTTAATTACTCTCATCTTAAGGTCTTTGGTTGCACAGTTTACTATCATGTCAGTGAAGGAAAATTAGAACCAAGAGCAAGGAAGGGAGTATTTGTGGGCTATGGAGATGGAGTAAAGGGATATAGGATCTGGTCTCCATCAGAGAATAGAGTGATTCTAAGCAGGAACGTGGTCTTTGATGAAAGTTCTATGCTCGGATACTATACAAGGTCTGAAGAAGAGAACTGTAGTTTTGACAAATAGGTGGAGCCGCAGAACAATCATCAAGGAGGCGATCAGCAGGAACACAATCAGAGTCAAGACCCACATGCTGCTGATGGTCTGACGGAAAATCAACAGCATGATGTTACATTATCAGAAATAACAGTACCTCGTAGTTTTGCTCAAGACAAAGTAAGAAGAGTTGGAATAAGACCACCTCAAAGATATGGTTATGAGGATATGGCAGGGTAAACCCTGCAGGTTGCTGAAGAGGTGGATATGCATGAGCCATCCACCTATAGAGAAGCTATCTCAGGATCTGAGGCTGAGAAATGGTTTGCTGCAATGGGAGATGAGATGGAATCTCATCAAAAGATTGTTACTTGTAAATGGATTTTCAAGAAAAAGGAAGGGATATCAATGGCAGACGGAGTTAAGTATAAGGCTCGAGTTGTTGCTAGAGGTTTTAGTCAGAGAGAAGGCGTGGACTACAATGAGATTTTCTCACCAGTAGTTAGACACACGTCCATCAGAGTGCTGTTAGCAATAGTGGCGCATCAGGATCTGGAACTTGAGCAGCTGGATGTGAAGATTGCATTTCTTCATGGTGATCTAGAAGAGGAAATATATATGACTCAGCTAGATGGTTTTCAGGTTCCTGGTAAGGATAATCACGTGTGCAGGTTGAACAAGTCTCTGTATGGACTTAAGCAGTTTCCCAGACAGTGGTATAAGAGGTTTGACAGCTATATGACGAAGCTAGGCTACATCAGATGACTGTATGGTTGATGTGTTTACTACAATAAGCTGAAAGATGAATCATACGTTTACCTGGCGTTGAATGTGGATGACATGCTGATAGCTGCCAAACAGATGTGTGATGCTCAAAAATTAAAAGATTTACTGAGTGCTGAGTTTGAGAGGAAGGATTTGGGTGCAGCGAAAAAGATTCTGGGAATGAAAATTCTGAGAGACAGAACTCATAAGAAGCTTTTCTTGTGACAGAAAGGTTACATTCAGACGGTTTTGGATAGGTTTGGAATGTCGTCCTCAAAGCCTATTGATGCACCAAGTGCTGCAAATCTTCATTTAACTTTGTGTATCCCTCAGTCTGAAGATGAAAGGGAGTATATGTCTCGAGTTCCTTATGCAAGCGCTGTAGGAAGTCTGATGTATGCAATGGTCTGTACAAGGCCAGACATTGCACATGCAGTTAGTGTTGTTAGCAGGTTTATGGGACAACCAGGAAAAGAACATTGGCTTGCGGTGAAGAGAATCTTCAGGTACCTGAGAGGTACGTCTGATGTTGGTCTCATATATGGAGGTGAGGTTTCGTGCCTAGTAACAGGCTATTCTGATTCTGACTATGCGGGTGATGTAGACAACAGAAGGTCGATGACTGGTTATGTATTCACTTTGGGTAACTCTGTGATTAGCTGGAAAGCAACTCTGCAGCCAACTGTGATGTTGTCAACTACTAAAGCAGAGTACATGGCTTTGACTGAAGCTGCTAAGGAGGGTATCTGGTTAAAAGGATTGATCAGCGATCTGAGTTTGCATCATGATCAGACTACAGTGTATTGTGACAGCTTGAGTGCGATCTGTTTAGCCAAGGATCAGGTTCATCATGAAAGAACCAAGCATATTGATGTGATATATCATTTCCTGAGAAATGAAAAGAGGATTCAAGTGAAGAAGGTAGGGACTGCTGATAACCTTGCTAATATGTTCACTAAGCCGGTTCCTCATAGCAAGTTTAAACATTGTTTGGACTTGCTGAATATCTTAAGCTGTTAGTCGCCCTGAAGGGTGAGCATGCCCTTGATAGGGCATCAAGCCTCTGTTGAGGCATCAGGCTCCTGACGGAGCATCAGGTCCCTGGGGGGACATCAGGCTCTAGGTGGAGCATCAGGCTCTTGATGGAGCATCAGGCTCCTGACGGAGCATCAGGTCTGGGGATGGACATTAGGCTCCAGGTGGATCAGCAAGTTCCTCACATAGCATCTAGTCCAAGGAAGTGCATTCGGGCTTCTGATGAAGCATCTGGTCTTAGAGAAGTGTTTTGGTTCTTTGATAGAACATCTGGTCCCGGTGGGGCATTCTGGCTCGACGGAGCATCTTACTTATGAAGATACTCTGGGTTGTGAGGGAACATCTAGGTCTTATTAGGGAATTTTGGCTCGACGGAGCATCAAGCTGCTGAAGGAGTAGCAAGTTCCTGATGGAACAGTTGGCCAAGGGAGGCCTTCTGGCTCAGCGAAGTATCTGACTTGACTTACCAGTTGACTTGAGAAGCATCTGGTCTGCTAATAAGACATCTGAGAAAAAGGAGAAAAGTCTAGTATGTTTGTTTGCAACAGAAGTTTACAACAGTCTGTTGGCGAAATCTGGTACATCTGTCTGATGGAGAAGTTTGGTACATCTGTTTTTTTTTTGGAGGATTCAAGCTAAGGTGGAGATTTGTTAGATATGACTTGAATAGATTGGGCCCATAATATTAGGCCTAATCCGTTGAGGTTAATCAGGGTTCTGTTGGACCCATATTAGGCCCAACCCGCTGAGGATTAATTAGAGCTCTGTTAATTAGGGTTTCTTATTAATACTCTCTTAACCCTAGCCTCCAATGTATTCCGAAAATCTGTATTATTTCTAGTAATAAACTCTGCCTTTTTTCCCGTGGACATAGCCAACGTGATCGTTGGTGAACTACGTTAAATCTGTGTCCTGTTCTTTATGTTTTTTGTTATCTTGCTCACATTTGTTATAACAAATACAATATTTATTTAATGTATTTTAAATACACTAAAAACACATATTATTGAATATAGATATGATTTTATTGTATTGTAGTAAAAATAGATTTTGATGTAATTTCTTTACAAAAATATGAGTAAATGAAATACCACCTCTTACCCTGTTATTTCTAAGTTCTTGCTTATATTTTGACAAAAAAAAAGCCATGCTTCACAGAATAAAAAAAATACATAATATGGAAACTGTGTAATCAGAAAATTAATTTTGACAGAGATAATTTTGATCAATCAAATATCATTAACAGATATGATTGATTAAAATCAAATCAAATATTCCAATCATGAATCAAAAACAATTTTTTTCTATATAACCTCAAAACAACAACGTAGAACACAAAAAAAAACAACAATTTTAGATTCTGGGCAAGCAAATTAAGCGACTCTTTCTCTTTCGTTTTACACTCTTTTAGTCAATTTTGAGCATTATAATTTATACATTATTGTTTATTTTCAAACTTTTGTAGGTATATTCCTATCACATATGATCTCACTTCTGGACTGACAACATGTAAAGATTTGTTTTCAGTTATGCAATTTTTTTTCTACTCTCTTCTCGTGAATCTTTTATCATCATTACTTTATTTCGTTTGCATGCTATAATTTAAAACTTGATATTTATTTGTGGAACATCTCAAATTATAGTGTATATATATTTTACATGACACCTTCATATATATAGTTTAGAGAGATACGTAGTGTGCATAGTATTATATATATTATATATATATAGTAAACTTTTTGGTTAAAAGATAAAACTACATATTAAATAACTAATACTTTTTTGTTTGATACTATATATATTACTTTTATAAGTATATATATATATATATATGTATATCTAACACAAATACACATGTAATATATCATTTGACCCGTCATAGGCATAGGTACAAATATAATAAATATTTCCTTAGAAGTATAATGGGATGTCATTTTACTAAAAATAAGATGGGAGATTCACAACAACAAGAAAAAGCAAAAGGATCATATGAACATTGGAATTCACGAGAAACCAAAATGTTGATAAAACTCCTCACCGAAGGTATCAAACATGGTTGGCGTGATGCAAGTGGTTGTATAAGCAAGATGACACTGGAGAAAAAGATCTTGCCTGCTTTGAATTCTTCACTTGGATGCGAGAAAAATTACAAACACTATGGAAGTAAAATGAGGAATTTGAAAATCATTATAACAACATGCAAAAGCTGATTCGGTTTAGTTCTGGATTTGGGTGGGATCCCATATCTAAGAAGTTTACAACTCCTAGACATGTGTGGGATGATTACAAAAATATGTGATGAAACATTTGAGGATTATGAGGATTTACAGATCATATTTGTCGTTGGATTGGCGACTGGAAAAAATTCTGTTGGGTTAGGAGATGATACTGATGCACAAATTTTTGGAGTTGAGGATAATGCGCCATGCGAGTTATATACAAGGCTCTTTGTGAATTCTGGAAATGTGGATGGATCTCAAGCACCTGATTCTAGGAATTCCACAATGCCACAGAGCCAAGTTGGTCCAACAGAAAAGCTACCTTCGAAAAAGAGAGCTAGAACTGGAGAGTGCGGAGAATCCAATTTTTCAAGCATGGATAGTAGTCGTATGGAAACGACATTGACTGAAATGGTTGAGGTAAGCAATTGGGTTGCTAGCTTGATACAACAAAGAGAAGAAAGACAACAAAGAGAAGCTAACTCCAGAGAAGCTTAGAAGAAAAAGAATAATATATGGGAAGCGATCAAAGAAATTTCTGATTTGGAGGAAAATGTTCGCTATGATGCTTTGAATGAAATTCATAGGTTGGGAATGAAAGACGTGTTTGTCAACATGTCCATCGAAAAACATATGGGATGGATACGACGGAACGTGATATGATGCTTTATTTTCTATTGCTTATTTCTTTTTTTAAAAATAATTTTAGTGGTAATAAATTCTTTTTACAGTTCTGAAATAAATTTAAAAATTGAAACTATTTTTGGTGACATTAAAATTATGTTTTTCTTCTTTTTCCAAGTTCTATTTACTAGTTTACGTCCTTTGATTTTAAATTATTGATACTTTGTTTTTTCATAATATAATATTTATAATCACACTCATCAACTTTTTAACTCGATTATCTCTTTTGTTTTTTACAAGGTTGTCGGAAGAAGAAGAAATCGAAATTATAAGAGAACAATTTGAGGATGAAGATTTAGATACAAAGATATTGTATTTGTTGGTGACAATGATTGGATTGGCACATGTATTGATTGCACATCAATATTCCAAGTTTAGTGCTTACATCAACTATCCAATCCGACGACCTATCACAAAAATTGGATATGACTATATACACAATGTGTTACGAGTAGATCGTCAGCATTTTCGACAATTGTATCGTATGTATCCAGATGTGTTTCTCAAGCTATGTAAGCTTCTTCGAGATATGACACATCTGAAAGATATGAGATTCATCTGTGTTGAAGAAATGGTTGCCACCTTTCTACTCACTGTCGGCCAAAACTCAAGGTATTGTCAGACTAAAGACACTTTTAGAAGATCAAAATTTGCAACGAGTACAAATTTTCACAAAGTTTTAAGGGCAATAAATACAATTGCTCCGAGTTTGATGGCCAAACCCAACCTTATGGTAGCTGAAAAAATAAGAGAGAGTACAAGATATTATCCTTATTTTAAGGTACATGTGTTTTTAGTTTCTATATATTTTTCTTTGTTTATTATTGTGTTTTGGAGAATAATAACTCATACTACACATGATTTAGGATTGTCTGGGAGCAATTGATGGTACACACATACCTGCTATGGTACTTATCCATGATGCTGCTAGCTACCGAAATCGAAAAGGAGTAATATCACAAAATGTACTTGCTGTTTGCAACTTTGATTTGGAGTTCATATACGTTCTTAGTGGATGGGAGGGTTCAGCTCATGACTCGAAAGTTTTATATGATGCATTAACAAGGAGGATTAACAAATTTGTGGTTCCACCAGGTAATCTCGGATACTAAAATGATAAGCTAACAATTATATGTAGTAAATGCTAAGCTAATAACTATATATGTTTTTTCTATTAAGAAACTTTTATTTAGCTGATTGTGGATTTGCGAATAGACCCAAATTTTTGGCTCCTTTTTGAGCTACTAGGTATCACCTCCAAGACTTTACTGGCAGAGGTTGTGATCCTGAAACTCCGCATGAATTGTTCAATCATCGCCATGCATCATTAAGAAATGTGATTGAGAGAATATTTGGTATTTTCAAGTCATAATTTCTGATATTTAAATCTGCACCTCCGTTTTCTTTTAAAACACAAGCAAAAGTAGTATTGGCTTGTGCAGCCTTACATAATTTTCTTTGCAAGCATTGTCGGTCTGATGAATTTCCTATTGAAGAAGATGAGGAAAACATGGAAGGCAACATATCATTCGATGATCTTCAAAATGGTGAAGAAAGTTTTGGGACACAAGATCAAGAAAGAGAAACTGCAAACATATACAGAGAAACAATGGCTCAGATGATGTGGGGAGATGCAACTAATAATGATATGAAAAAAAAAGTTTTTATTTTTCTAATAATTTATTTTGAAATTTATGGATTTTTTTGTAATAAACACTTTGATTAATGTTATATTTTGTTATAACTATTTTGAAAATAATAGGTAATTATTTTAGTTTCAATGATTTCTAAATACAAGGTAATCCAAACAAACAATTAGTAATGGATTTAAAAGCCCAAGTTTGAGTATTGTGATTTCATCAAAATCCACTAATTGGATTTTAAAATACCCGCAACTTTAAGTCCATTAAAATTAAGTAAAAACTCAATCCAATAACGCTCCTTATATAACTGAGAGATTTTACAAATTAATTAGATATCTTAATTTGATTTTTAATGCACAGTTTTTTTTACTTCTAAAATAGTTGGTAGGTTAACTTAACTTTCTGACCCGACCATGAGCCTACTAAATATATAAACTTGGACTTGGAGCTAGGCCTGGGCAAAAAATCCAAAATTTGAAAACCGAACCGAAACCAATCCGAAAAACCCGGCTCCGAAACCAACCCGAATGGATTAAAATCCTGATGGATCCTATATTTCTCTATCCGAATAATCCTAATCCAAACCAAACCGAATCCAGATCCGATTGGATATCCGAAATAAATCCGAAATAACCGATATTATGTTCAGTTTTAAATCGGGTTTTATTAAATAAAAAAATTCGATCCGAATCCGATTAGATCCGATCCGATCCAAACCAAAATCATGTTATAATCCGAACGGATTCATATTTTCTCTATCCAAAAAACTCGAAATTCAAAAAATCCGATTCGATCCGATCTGGAAATCCGAATGCCCATGCCTACTTGGAGCCACATAGTTTTATTTGTATGGTCTGGCCACAAGTGTCTCCTAAAAAGTCAACAGCACACTGGTCAAAATATTGGTGGGCTAGATTTCATTTTTTCACTTTTTATATCCTTTATCATTTTTTCAATTTTGAGTTTATACTTTGGAGTTGGGACCCTCTAAAGTTCAGGGCCAGCCTCTATATCTCATAATCCATTATTTTCTTTTATGGCAGCTCAGATTCCATTCTTGTTTTGTTTTTGTTAACAATATATACTTCAGTTAATTTAAACTTGCGGTTACAACATAGAGGAACCGAGAGCTTTTTGCCAAAGAGTTCAAACTTCATACATATTTGAAATACAAGTCATAATAAATATAAGACAAAAATTAAATGGTTAATAATAAATTTTTTTGAAGAAAAAATAATCTTCAAAAAGTCTATAAATAACACTTTCTCGGATCAAAATTGAAAACATTATCAATTCTAAAATTATTTTTGTACAAGCAGTAAACAAAAAAATACGAAGGGACATATTTTCCAAATTTCCATTATACACATATTGGACGGCTTTGTAAAGGTAGAACAAACGGAAAGTTGGCCAATTCATACATAAATCTTTTTCATGTGTTATACCCAAACTATACCCTAATGCAAAAATATACATAGACTATTAAATTTTTTGAATTCAATACCTGAACTTGTGAATTTGTACTATCGTATACATATACATTAACACCATTAACGGATCATTAACTTTAGATGATATGGCATTAATTTTTGATGACGTGGAGTCCACATAATAAATGATGAAATTTTTTTGGGTAAAAAGTCATTTTTGATGAAGCAAGGATTCAAACCCAAAATCTTTTAACATTATATTTCTGCTTATAACCATCTGTGCTATCACGTTTCAAATAGTTTTCTTAATTACACAATACTATATATATTTGAACCATTGCTTCATCAAAAGTAACTTTCTGAAACATAGCAACGACGCTTTTGGGGGTTAATATCTAATTAGAAAGAATCAAATGCACTATTAAAAAAACTGAAGAAGCTGATTTTGAGCATTTTGAATCAAATTGATCTGTTGTCTTCGTCTTCTTCGTAGTGATTATTTTCCCAGATCTAAGATCAATTTGAGATGATATAAATGGATCTGAAGTTGCGATTGAGTTTAAACAATCAACATCTAACTCAATTTGGTTACCACTTGGATCATTGAAATGAAGAACCTATTTGGTATTGAATTTGATAGCAACAAATTGATTCTTAATAGGCGAAGAGGAATTCGATAGCGACAAATCTGGTATCAAAAGAGTATCTGTCTCCGGAGGAATCTGGGTTTCAGAAAGGTAGTCCGTCGTCGTCGGAATCTAGGTTTCAAAAATTCTACAATATTTCAGAAAGGTTGAAACTTTGATAAAGCAATGGTTTAAAGTATATAAATGTGTGTGTTAAACATAATTATAGGAAACTCGATAGAACAAATGGATATGATCAGAGGATAAGGTCCATAAGTTCAAGGGTTAGAGTCTTAGATTTAACATATCGAGAAAGTTCATAGATAAATTGGCCGACTTGTTTTCCATCTTTATCCATGTCATCAAGAGTTAACGTCAGGTTAACAGTGTTACGTAATATATATATATATATATATATATATATATATATATATGAATTTAACACATGGAAAAAGTTCAGGCATAAATTGGCCAACTTTCCTAAAACAAACATACCTACATAATTAGTAAAACAAAAGTCAAATTTACAACCAGCTTGGATGCCATATCATCTGCCACATCATCATAATCATAACCACATACTGAGTCATATGTAACGTCACTAAACTGATAAAAAAGAGACATTCACTCAAATAGCATCAAATGATGTTTTTGTTCCATAAATAGCACACATTTTTTCAGAACAAAAATAGTGTTTTTATAAAAAGACAAAAGTTTAAATTTTTTGTTTGGGTTAAGTATTTTATAGTTTAGGATATAGTTTGTTAAGAGTGGAATGTATAATATATAATTTAGAGCTTAGAGTTTAGGGTCTAAAAACCCAAATTATGAAAGTCAAATTATGAATTTTCGTGGTTTTAACTTAATAATGATAGATCTACAATAAATTTATGAAAAACTACAAGAATGACTTCTTTCCATATTTATTAAAGATAAAATAACAAAATAGTGAACAAAAATGACAATTGTGAAAAAAAACTTAGTCGGTTAGTCCTTGCAACTCAAGCTTCCTTTCTCTTCAACTTTTAAAATGAAAACAAAGAAAGAAGATTTGTAAAAAAACTTCTGTTATATAAATGATACACACCCATCGCTTCTTTTAAAACAGTTAATTAAACCCTTTCTTAAATCTTTTAGGTCATCGGAAAATTGCACCGGAGATTTTTTCCAGATCGATTGAGCAAAAGATGTTTCCTTCATCGGATTTGTCTTTCTCACCATCGTCGCTGTTCTCAGCGTACGCATCCATAACCGGATTCTTGATGCTCTTTAGATCGATGCTTCACGATTTCGTGCCGGAGCAGCTCCGATCTTACTTAACCGGTTCTTCACTCCGAAATCATAGAATCTGACAGTAATCATCGACGAGAAATTCGGATTCAACAGGAACCAAGTGTTCAACGCTGCGGAGATTTACCTCCGGACCAAAATCGGACCCGGTGCAGAGCGTTTACGAGTCGGTAAAACCCCAAAACACAAACATTTCACAATCTCAATCGATAAAGGAGAAGAGATCGTCGATACTTTCGAAAACTCACAGGTGAAGTGGATTTACGTTTACACGGAGACAGAGAACAACGATAAAGTCGGAAAGTGAAACGTTACTTCGAACTCACGTTCGAGAAGAATCTTAGAGAGAAAATCATGGAGTCTTACTTGAGCCATCTTGTTGTCTACTACGAATCGTTCGATTTTGGTTATTGAGGATATTGATTGTAATGCTAAGGTTAGAGATAGGGAAGCTGAGGGTCAAGAAGGTAAGGAAGCTAAAGGAAAGGTGACTCTATCAGGGATATTGAATTTCATTGATGGGTTATGGTCAAGTTTTGGAGATGAGAGAATCATTGTGTTTACTACTAACCATAAAGAAAGGCTTGATCCAGCTCTGCTACGTCCTGGGAGAATGGATGTGCATATCAACATGTCGTATTGTACTGGTTTAGAATTTAGGACATTGGTCTCTAATTATCTTGGTTTAGATGGTTTAAACCATCCTTTGTGTGAAGAAATCGAGAAGCTGATTGATTCAACTGAGGTGACTCCAGCTGAGTTAGCTGAAGAGCTGATGCAGGATGATGATACTGATGTTGTTCTCCTTGGAGTGGTTAGCTTTGTGGAGAAGAGAAAGGTCGAGAGAAGCAAGCCTAAGAATGAGGAAGCTTCTATTTGTGAAGCTAAAACAATTGGCGATGATGAGGATGAGAATGATGATAAGGAGAAAAACTCAGAAAAACCCTGATTTTAAGAATAAAATAATAATGAAATTTCCAATATTTTGTGGATTTTGTCTTATGATCAACAAAATAAAATATAACTAGAGTTGAACCCGCGGTGTATGTTTTTAATAAATATTTTTATTTTACTTTTAAATATTAGCTGGTTAGTTTTTTAGATAATTTATATTTTTTTAGATTTTGTTATTTTCGTTTATATAATTTTTGTTACTTATATATAATTTTAACTTCATTAAATTATAAAGTGTTAGTCTTTTTTGGTTAGTTAACATATATTTTCATTTTTTTTTTGTAAATAGCTTTTATGTCCAAATGTGTTCCACTATGTCCACATGATAGCAAGCTGGTCCGAAAATTTGATTATTTACGTAATCTAAATATTTTTTTTAATAAACAATATTTTTAATAGAAATATTTTTAATATTCTCTTTTTCGTAAATATTCTAATCATAAAACTCTTTATATTTTCAAATATGTCATATATTATTTTCATCTATACACAATTATTAATTTATATATATAACTTACTTATTTTTATTAAAATTTGGTTGTTTTTGGACCGATCCACTAATTCTGCGGATCACAATCTATTTGGCATCTCTACCGATGTGAAACGTTGAACATACACCATCTTTCATTGATTGAGTAATATACGTCCGTTTATAAAAATTTGAATCACAATATATGCAGAACAAATCTAAAATTTAATTAATTGTATTGATTATATTTTATTCAAAATAATGTGAGAATAAAATCAAACAAAGATGATAAGAGAATAAAAACTCATACTATTTAATTGCAATATTAAATATGAAAATAATTGTAGCTAATTAATTGAATATTTATTTCAAAAGAAGAAATATAGAATTTAATGACTGAATACATTAATTACTATTTGGTGTTTGGATGTGAAAATAAGATAAAATGTGTTTGGTTACAGAATTTCTCAAATTTGTATTTTAGTTTTAATAATATATAAGATAAGATAAGATAAGATATTTCAAATGCTCTAGTATTATAATCATTCATTCTAATATTTGTTTATTTCTTTACAACTTATATCATAAATAGTTTATCTTCATGTTGTGTTTTATTTGATACTTTTTACCATTTTGGTATTGTTTTTAAGTTTAGTTTTGATTTGTGTTTCGGGATCAAAATATTTATACTTTATATTTTTACACAACTGTATATATGATATAATTTGTGTTTCGGGATCACGTGCCACTAGTGCTCGACCTAAGGAGACTTTGGTCAATTTGGAGCAAGAGGAGGGAGAAATAGTAACAATTTTGGGTGAAAAAAATTAACTAGGAGCAGAAGAGGGGTGGCAAATCTCCTCAGGAGGTTCAAAACCTAGTTGCAAGAAGGGTATGTTGGCATATGGTCATGTAAGTATTTTATCTCCTTCCAGATTTGATGTTCTTCGGAACCAAAATGCGGAAGTGGAAAACGAAGAGGAAGAAACAAAGGGTCTAGAGGTTAAAAAGGCACTGAAGTTATAGATGAGCATGTGGGCGTAATGGCTGACTTGCAGTGGAAGCTTGCGCGAGACGAGGTGGGCTCTCGAGTGTCACTGCCATAAAATTAAAATAATGCTCATAAGTTTCTATCAGATACATCCAAGAAGCATAGGGATGTTGTCCCGCTCAATCTCTACAAAAGGAGCTCAAGGAAAAAAAATTAATGTTTGTTTTTTTTGGAATATTAGAGGTTTTAATAAGTCAAATAAGCAGATGATTGTTAAAGAATGGATTAGCAAAAATGCTATGGAATTTGGTGGTTTGTTGGAAACAAGAGTTAAGGAGGATAAAGCAGATCGTATTGCTGGTTCTACTTTCAGAGACTGGTCAATGGTGTCGAATTATGAATTTAATAGATTGGGAAGAATTTGGGTTGTATGGAGTAAAAAGGTAAAACTAAATGTGGTTTTCAAAAGTGGACAAAATGATTACTTGTGCAATTGAGATTGCTGGTTTGGATGAGTTTTTATGTTCATTTATATATGCATCCAACTTTGAAGAGGAAATAAAGGAGCTCTGGAGAGATATAAAAATCATCAAATTCTGGTTTGTTTCAAGGAAGACCATGGCTCTGTTGTGGACATTTCAATGAAACTCTTGATGTGGATGAGAACTGGAATTCTGTTCCACTCATGGTCACATCGGGTATGGCAGACTTCCAAGGAGTTATAAGACATTTTTCTTTTCTAGATATGGCTTTTCATGGTCCTCAATTCACTTGGTGCAATAGGACGGACAATGGTTTAATCTGCAAGAAGTTAGACCGAGCCCTTATTAATGATGTTTGGCTACAGTTTAGACCACAGTCGTATTGTATTTTTGATTATGGAGGATGTTCGGATCATGTACGGGGAAGAATCAACAACGATGGTCAAGTTCTAAAGCCGAAAGGACCATTTAAGTTCACAAATATTATTGCCTCTATGTCTGAGTTTATGGCCAAAGTGGAGTCTCACTGGACTATATCAGAGCCTCTTTTTCAATCTACATCAGCAATGTTTAGATTTTCAAGGAAGCTGAAGCTTTTAACGCCAATTCTTCGATAGCTGAGTCGGAGTAAAATGCATGATTTGTCTCATCGTGCATCTGAGGAATATGATGACCTGTGTTCTTGTCAACTGGAGTCTTTGACACATTTGGATACTCAAGTAGTTGAAGCGGAGTCTCTACCTCTCGCTAGATGGAGGATAACTACCTAAAACAATATTGGAGGATAACTACCTAAAACAAAAATCAAAGCTTCATTGGCTGAAGGTGGGGGATAAGAACAATAGGGTTTTCCATAATGCAGTGAAAGAAAGGCAAGCACAAAATTCTATCAAGGAAATCTTAAACCAAAATGATGTGAGCTTATCGAGTCAAGAGGACATAAAAGAGGAGGCTATTCATTTTTAAGGGTTTGCTGATGTCAAAGCCAGATGGTTACACATGTATCTTGGAGGAAGTCATAAGTGAGTTAATAGTTTTTTGTTGCTCAAATGCGGACAGAGAAAGTCTGATTGGAGAGGTACTGGATAGTGAGATAAAAAAGATTTTGTTTTCAATGCCATTAAATAAATCTCCAGGACCAGATGGTTATACGGTGGAGTTTTTCAAGGAGGCATGACCAAATGTTGGGAAAGATTTTACAGTGGCAATTCAATCCTTTTTTAAATTTGGTTTCTTACCTAAGGGATTAAATTTAAAAATTCTGGCATTTATTCCAAAGACGACTGAAGCTCAAAGAATGAAAGATTATAGGTCTATCTCCTGCAGCAATCTTTTGTATAAAGTCATTTCAAAAATTCTTGCTAACCGTCTCAAGGGTATTCTCCCGGGGTTCATCGCTCAAAATCAATCTGCGTTTATAGAGGACAGGTTGTTGATGGAGAATCTGTTGTTGGCGTCAGAACTAGTTAATGATTACCATAAGGAAAACATCTCTCCTAGATGTGCTATGGAGATAGATATAGCCAAGGCTTTTGACTCAGTTCAGTGGGAGTTTGTGACAACAATTCTTACAGTTTTGCAGTTCCCGCCAAAGTTTATACATTGGATAGGTTTGTGTATATCTACTCCATCATTTTCTGTTCAAGTAAATGGAGAACTAGCTGGGTTTTTCCGAAGTGAGAGGGGTTTAAGGCAAGGCTGTTCACTCTCTCCATACCTTTTCGTTATTTGCATGAATGTTCTGTCTAAAATGTTAGGTAAAGCAGCGGTGGAGGGTAAATCAGGGTATCATCCAAGATGTAAGAATATGAAGCTTACTTACTTATGCTTTGCAGATGATATAATGGTTTTTCCTGGGAAAGCACGCTCGATGGAAGGTATTCTTGGTCTTTTCACAGATTTTGCCAAAATTTTGGGTTTAAGCATCAATCTAGAGAAGTTAGTTCTTTTTACAGCTGGAATTTCTCAGGCTACATTGGACGTAGTACTTGCTCAGTTCCCTTTTGAGAGTGGGACGTTACCAGTTCATTATCTGGGGTTACCACTAATGACTCAGAGAATGTCATTAGCTGATTGTTTTCCATTGTTGGAGAAGATTAAAACTAGAATAAGTTCTTGGAAGAACATGTTTTTATCGTATGCGGGTAGGCTTCAACTTTTAACATCGTTGATTGCAAGTCTCACCAATTTTAGGATCTCAGCTTTTCGTCTACCGAGTGCATGTGTTAAGGAGATTGATAAGATATGTTCGATTTTTCTCTGGTCATGACCAGATTTAAATCCAAGAAAATAGCTAAATTATCTTGGAGAGACATTTGTAGACCAAAACAAGAAGAGGGTTTAGGTGTGAAATCAATTGTTGCAGCCAACAAAGTTAGTTGCTTCAAGCTGATATGGCAAATTGTTTCAGGAGCTAATTCTCTACGGGTTAATTGGATACAAAGATCCCTAATTCAAACAGGATCCTTCTTGTCGATACGTGAAAATACAACTTTAGGGTCTTGGATGTGGAGAAAACTCCTCAAATACAGATCACATGCTAAGGCTTCCATCGAAAGGAGATCAAAAGTTGAAAGCAATCCTCTTTTTGGTTTGATATCTGGTGTTCTCTGGGAAGCATTCATGATATGCTGGGAGATAGAGGATTTACTGAGTTAGGCATTCAAGCTCCAGCCACAGTAGAAGAAGCATTAGCAACTCATCATGGGAGAAGGCATAGAACGGAGGCTCTGAATTCTGTTGAAACAGAGCTAGAAACTCTAAGGTCACAAGGTCCAAGTGTACATATGGATGTCTCTCTTTGGCGGGGTAAGGGAGGGAAGTTTAAGTCGAAATTCTCTTCAAAGGAAACATGAATCAAGTGAGAGAGATTACTCAACCTGTAGATTGGTACAAGGGAGTGTGGCTTACTCTCAAATCTAAATATTAGATATCAAACTAGAACTTGAAAGCTTTAAGAACAACTTTTCTTTTATTGATTTAGAAACTCTCTCAAAACTAAATCACTCTCAAGGTCTTATGGAACACCTTTCCATAGCCTCTTATTTATAGTAGAACAAGCACCTCCTCATTCTAATAGAAAAAGGTAAATTACTTAAACTTATCTAAATCTACTTATCAAGATAATTGTTAAATTTCCTTTTCTCTTTAATCTCTTGTAGCATCTTCTAGAAAGAGATGTTGTTTCCTTTTTCGATGTTGGGAATTATCCAACATTCTCCCCCTTAATTCCAACTTGAACTTTGGGAGATTTTATCTCTTGCCCTCCGATTAAGCTCCTCATTTCCTTGAACTTAATCCTTGCTAAGGGCTTGGTAAGGATGTCCGCCTTTATTTTTATTTTGAAGATTCACTTCAACCCTATAGGCTTGATTCCAGCCGGCTTCTCAACTAGATCCCATGTATTATTTCTTGTAATAGAATCTAATTCCGCTTCCATTGCTTCGATCCATCTATTGTAAGTAACAATTTTTCACTCTTGATCTGCAAGTAACACATAGTTATCAAGGTACTTTGGTCTTGTAATAGTTCGTTCATACCTTGTGACATACGGCTGAGAATCTCCTCCTTGATTCACGCCTTGGTCCGCATTGTCTTGTTGTTCCTCGCCTTGATTTATAGGTTCATGCTCTGGTTCTGGATGATCCTCTTCTTGATAATCCTCTGCTTCTTCTATAAATCTCTCGCTTGGAAGTTTAAACATTCCCGGTTCTCCATCTGTTTGATTCGTAGTAGACCACTCCCAACCTTTTTCCTTGTCAAAGATTACATCTCTACTAACTATCACCTTTCATGATGTTGGATCATAAAGTCTATAAGCTTTAGAACCCGGCTCAGTTCCAAGATTAACCACACTCTTTGATTGTTCATCTAACTTCTTAAGATGTGGTCCATTGATTTTTGCATAAGCAACACAACAAAAAACCCTCAAATGCTCGATATTCGGTTTCTTGGATGTGAAGCTCTCATAAGGAGTTTGACTCTTCAGTACTTTTGTTGGAACTCTGTTGATTAAGTAGGTTGAGTGTCGAACAGCCTCTCCCCACAAAGAATTTGGAATTCTCATCAGCTTAAGCATACTCCTTGTCATCTCCATCAATGTTCGATTTCTTCTCTCGACCACTCCATTTTGTTGTGGAGTATATAGTGTTGTTAGATGCCTTGTAATCCCATTTTTTCGCAAAAAAAATTAAATTCAGCTGAGGTAAACTCTCCTCCTCTATCGGTGTGTAAGGTTTTGATGGCTAACCCGGTTTGTTTTTCAACAATTTCTTTGAACCTTTTAAACCGATCGAAAACCTCACTCTTTTCTCTTAGTAACATGGTCCACATGTATCTAGAGAAATCATCAATTAAGACCAAAATATACCGATTTTTTGCTGGTGTTGGTGGGGATATTGGTCCACATAGATCTCCATAGATTAGCTCCAAAGCTTGTTCCGCACGAAAGCTTGTCTTAGGCGGGAAAACTTTTCTTGTTTGTTTCCCAGCTAGACACATATCACATACATTCTTCTCATGTAAAAAATGTGGCATACCTATGACCATCTCTTTTACCACCATGTTATTCATCACACCAAAAGTTACATGGCCTAGCCGAGCATGCAACTTCCATGTAGTTTCATCTTCTTTAGCTAACAAGCATTTAGGAATGCTTATCTCCATTGGGGTCTTATAAAGACGATTCAATGCTCTTATCATACGCACAAGTAGTCTTCCATTGGGGTGTTTAAGTGTTAATGAATTACCCTTCATGAACACCTCACACCCATTTTCCGTTGCTTGTCCTAGACTTATGATATTAGACTTCAAGTCGGGTATGTAATAGATCTATTTAAGTGCTCTTTTCTCACCGGTCTTGCACACAAAAGTGATTGTTCCTTTCCCAACAATGTCCACATATGATCCATCATCAAATCTTACATTTCCTTGAACTTTCTCGTCTAAGGATGAGAAAAAATCCATGTTTTCCATCATGTGATTACTCGCTCCGTTGTCTAAAAACCAAACACTTGCATTACCATTGTCGATATTATAGTTTTTCGATATCACCTTATCCTCATTTAAAAACACCACCTCATGAACATAAAGAGCATCCGCCTCTAGAGTCTCGTTTAGGTTCATCTCTTGGCGTTTTATTGGCTTTTCAAGATAAGTTGTTGCATAGTGACCAGGTTTGTCACACCTCCAACATATGACCTGTGATTTATCTTTCTTCTCCTTTTGAGTATTCTCTGCGGTTTCTCCTCCTTGGTTTTAGCTATTGAACCTCCCTCTGCCCCTGCCTCCACCTCCGTGACCTCTACCTCTGCCCCGAAAACCTCCACGTCCTCCTCGGTAGCTCTGGTCGTTGCTAGCGTACATTAGTTTTCCTTTATCTTCTTGTTGAGTTTCTTCCTCTATACGTTCTTCATATGCCTTTATCTTTGATATATCATGGATTTTATGGTTTTATAACATGATATATGTATTGGTTTTGGAGTCTTTTGTATATATATTGAGTCTTATTAGGTACAATCACGAGATGAATCCTTATGAGCAATTTAGAGCATTGGAGGCTTGTAGCTGAGCAAATCAACAAGGAGACGGATATTCCTGTCCACATCGATCGACACGCGTCTCTTGTGTCGGTTGACATCACCTAGACGATATTGAAGCCTCCGAGTTTTATCAAGTTTCAAGAATTGCAACTTTGCCCCAGAAGTTTCCAAAGTTTATAAATCATGCCTAATCATGTTTTTAGGTTAAACTATGTTTTAGAAGTTCCAGAGACTAAGTTTGATCATATTCTAAGTTTTTCAAGTTCATTGTAAGTTTCAAGGAGATTATTAGAGAGAAGATCAGATCTCAAACTTTGTAGAGAGAAGAATTCTGAACTTCCTTTGTTTCTTATTTCTGATTTTTATGAGTATTATTCAGACAATGATTTGTGTTTTATCTTCTATGTCTGAGTAGTCACCTTCTTAGATCTACGGTTTCAAAAGGGATTATGAAGGAAAATTGAATTGGGTTTAGTATTGTTAAGTTATCTATTATGTTTTTCATCTAGATTTGATAATTACACTAGTCTTAGGATTGATCACCCTAATACTGATACCATAGGATTATTGGTAGACACGAGAGTGTTATTGATACCCCAAACTAATCTTAGATGAGCAAACAGCCTATTCGCAGCGAGAGTTGGTTTAGGAATTTTGTAAACATATCGTACCCTCACTATCATAGAGACTCTATTTATTGGTATTTCGCAAAGAGATTTAGTTTGCTTCTGTTTAGAGGATAGATGTTGTCGCATCAAGAGTTGGATGAGATATCATATTAGTGTTACGAGTTTAAGAACCGAACAAACACTTTAGACTTAATTTACGAACCCCCCAGTTCATTTTTCCGAGTTTTCCTGATTGATGTCCCTAGGTCTAGCACTTTAATCATCAGAATTTAATCCCGTTTAATTGCTATTTTTGTTTATTGCATTGCTCTATTTAGTTTTCTTATTTACGTCTAGCTTAACTCGAATCTGTTCAATCTATTGTGTGACTTTTCAGAATCCTTGTGGTTTCAACCCCTAAGTACTACATTGATCTCTTTATTTAAGACAGTAGCTTCTAGGGTTATATTTGACCCTGACAATCCTCCTTACTATATGATCAAATCCCGTTTTGTTTAAATCTATGACTTGTTCAAGAGAGGCTACAATCTGAATGTATTTGCTTCTAGGAAGTCCCTTCAAGAATTTCTTCACTATCTTGGATTCTTCTATAACTTCTCCTAATGTTGCTGATTTCGAAACTAAACCCGATATTTTTCCTGCGAAGTCACCAACAGAGTCTGTGTCTACCATCTTTAACTTGTCAAACTCGGTCATTAGGGTTTGGAGTCTTGCTTCTCTCATGCGATCTGCACCTAGATGTCGTGATTTGATAGCATTCCAAAGTTCTTTTGCCGTTTCTAATTCTCCTACTTGTAGGATAAGTGACTCGGGAATCGATTGGAATAAGAGTGCTATCGCTATAACATTCTTCTTTGGATCATTATTTCCAGGATCGATTACTTCCCAAGCTTCATGAAGTCGCAACATCACTTTCATTCTCAACGACCAAACCATGAAGTTTGTCGCGTTCAACATTGGACAGTGAATGGATGACGGTCCGAACTCCTTGGGTCGTCCCTGAGCGTTACCGTTGTCTCCTCCCATGCTTGCTC
The DNA here is from genome assembly GCA_963555745.1 of Cardamine flexuosa. Lineage (NCBI taxonomy): Eukaryota > Viridiplantae > Streptophyta > Magnoliopsida > Brassicales > Brassicaceae > Cardamine > Cardamine flexuosa. The sequence goes on from OY743219.1 coordinate 21,594,929, forward strand.
ATGGTGATCCTCTTCTCACGGTCCTTAGATCAAAGTTTCAACTTAAGCTTAGATCAAAGCTTCAACTTAAGCTTAGATCAAAAGCTTCAACTTAAGCTTAGATCAAAGCTTCAACTTAAGCTTAGATCAAAAGCTTCAACTTATGATCAAAGCTTCAACTTAGATTAAAGTTTCAACTTAAGCTCTGATACTAATTCAAATCTAAATATTAGATATCAAACTAGAATTTGAAAGCTTTAAGAAAAAAATTTCTTTTATTGATTTAGAAACTCTCTCAAAACTAAATCACTATCAAGGTCTTATGGAACACCTCTCCACAGCCTCTTATTTATAGTAGAACAAGCACCTCCTCACTATAATAGAAAAAGTAAATTACTTAAACTTATCTTTTTTTTTTTTTTAACGTCTGATAGTTAACCCATTCGTATGGGTAAAAATAACAAAAGTCTGAAAACAGGAAACGCCTAAAAGCATAAACAAAGAATAGAGGCCTAGCTCTAAGATAGTATTTCAGGGGAGCGATCCCCTTCAATGACTGATAGAAGCCAGGCTTGTCCTCCCAAAGCAAGGTATGAGTGTACCCGACCATCCCTCGTTACACTCTTAGCTATCCGACGAGCAGCCTCATTTGCTTTCGCCGAATGACAGTCTCACTTCACATTTCCAAAAACACCGTTGAATGCGTATAAATCTATCCAGGTACGTACGAAACCGGGGCCAATTTTTTGGATTTTTAATTGCCTCCACCGCGGTTGCACAGTCTGATCAAATTTCACATTCCTCTATACATAAATCCTTCAAACTTTGTATAGCCTAATATGATGCATTGAAGCTCAGCTGTGAGTCTGTTATAAGCTGGTAAGAAAATCTCTCGTGCATAGTACTGCACATCTCCCGTATGATCTCTTAACAACCATGATCCTCCACACATAAGACCGCATTGAAGCCAAGAAGCCGATACATTACATTTTAAAGCCCCTATACTTGGTTTTGTCCACTGTTGCTCTCTCTTATCAAGGTATGTTCTACGTTCTGGTGATAGTGCCATCTCGTCCTAAAGGCGGAACCATTCTTCGGATTCCTCCAAAGCCTTGGCAATCAATATATCAGCATCACTAAGACCACCTGCATACACCAAGCTATTCTGTTGCTTCCACACTTCCCAAAGGAGCCATGGTAGAGCTTTACCGTATCTCTCCTCCACCTTATCCGTTTTCAAGAAACAAAACAACTGAGACATATATTCCTCAATCGCATTACTGTTCCCATGTATGCTAAATGGAAACTTTTCCTTGTCCCAGACTTGTTTAGCTATTGTACACAAAAAGGACATGACTTACATATTCTTGTTGATTTTTGCATACCTTACACACTGGGTCTACCTGCATACCATGTTTAATCATTCCTACGGCCACTGCTAATGCTCCTGCCAAAACTCTCCACAGAAACATTTTAATCTTAGGCATAGTTCTCACCGACCAGACCTTAGCTTTCAGTTTATTCCTTCTCGCATCCATTACTCGCGACAGAATTGTATCTGGTTTCATTTTTGCAAGAAGCCTACTTCCACTCTTAACTGAGTACGTTCCTTCCTTTGTTAAAGCTCAAATCCATGAATCTCGAGATGTCAAGTCAGGAGGAAAGGACATTATTTGTTTTACATCATTTTCTGGGAATGGAGTTCTCAACTGACCATAGTCCAAAGCGCCCTAAGTGGTGATCAAGTCAGAAACACGTAACCTCAGATTGATAGTATTTTCCTTGTTGACCGGTCTCTGTGGGATATCATCAATAATCCAATTGTCCAGCCAGACTCTCGTCTCAACCCCATTACCCACTGATCGTACCAAACCTTTCTCCAATAGCTCTCGTCCATGCATTATACTTCTCCATGCATACATTGGTCTCGCCCCTATTGATGCCTCCATGAAACCCTTCTTTGGGTAATATCTTGACTTATACAACCGCGCCAACAAGGACTGTGGTTCAGACAACAACCTCCATGCTTGTTTCGCTAGTAAAACAGTATTTAAATCCTCAATATCCTTGAAACCCAAACCGTCCTCCAGTTTTGGTTTACACAACTTTGCCCAAGATACCCAATAGATTTTCTTTTTGTCTTCAAAGGTGTTCCACCAAAAACTAGACATAGCGCTTGTTATCTTTTGGCATTAGTGTTTTATGAGTTTAAAGCAAGACATGGCATAGACCGGCATGGCCATCGCAACTGATTTCAATAGAACTTCCTTGCCGCCTAGTGATAATGTCTTTTCATACCATCCTCCAAGCCTTGCTTTAAGTCTTTCTGTTATAAAACCTAACATCTCTCTTTTAGAGCCACTATAGCATTCAGGCAGCCCTAAATATTTTCCAGCACCCCCTTCTTGAGTTATCCCCATGTATGAACCTAACAAATTCCGTTGATATGGATCTATCTTCGAACCACAAGTTATTGAAGACTTCTGGAAGTTTATTTCCTGTCCTGACGCTTCTCCATACACTCTCAAACATTTAAGTATCTCAGCACCTTCTTTAAAGGTAGCACGGCATAGGAAGAGGTTATCATCCGCAAACTACAACTGTTGTACCGATGGGCTATGTCTTCTCAAACGCAGGCCAGTTATTCTTCCTTCATTCTCTGCCATCTTCATAATGTGTACTAGGGCTTCTGCACATAATATAAATAGAAAAGGAGATAACGGGCCCCCTTGACGCAAACCTCATTATGGTTTAATAAAACCATGTGATCTTCCATTGAGAAGTACCGAGTAAGTCACAGAGCGAACACACGTCATAATCCAGCCTATCCATTTACTATGAAACCCTAGACGTGTAAAAAGCTCCTCCAAGAAATTCCATTGAACTCTGTCATATGCTTTCGATATATCCGTTTTGAGAGCCATAAAATCTTCATTGCACCTCGGATTAGTTCTTAACCTATGAATCATCTCATGCGCCACCAAAACGTTATCAGAGATTAATCTACCCGTTACAAATGCACCTTGGGTTTTAGATACTATCTTAGGCAAAAAACCTTTCAATCTTGTACACATAATCTTTGATACTATCTTATAAGATACCTCACACAAGCTGATAGGTCTCAAATCCTTCATCATATTCGGGTTAGTCTTCTTTGGTATAGGGCATATCTGTGTAAAATACCACTCCTGTGGGAATTCGCCTGTCTCAAAGAAGCCCCGGACCTCTCGTATGACCTGTGGTCCAACTATGTCCCAATAAGTTTGGAAAAAGAGGCCGGTCATCCCATCTGCACCAGGTGCCTTATCACTTTTTATTCTGAAGGCTGCCTCGCGTATCTCTTTGTTAGTTACTGCCTTTATAAGCTCTTTGTTCATTGCAGCTGTGACCCTTGGTTCCATGCCGGTAAGAAGCTCCATCGCATGGCTTGGTTCTGTGGATGTAAACAAATTCCTAAAGTAATCCACCGCTATACTTCACTTAGAACCTTCTGTAAATTGTTCAAGCCCATAAACTTATCTAAATCTACTTATCAAGATAATTGTTAAATTTCTTTTTCTCTTTAATCTCTTCTAGCATCTTCTAGAAAGAGATGTTGTTTCCTTTTTCAATATTGGAATTATCCAACATAATCATGCAACCCCAAAGTACTCGTTTATTGTTTGGTTTGCGGTGCAAAACTGATTAACAACAAGTGAGAAAATGAGGGCTTGGAATGCAGGTGCTGATCCACGATGCATATTCTGTCAGACTCCATTGGAGACGCGAAAACATATCTTTTTCTCGTGTAGTTACTCGTCACAAGTATGGGACATGCTAACTCGTAAACTATTTGGGCAAAGGTATACAACAAGGTTTAGCGACATTCTACTTGTCTTATCTGATCATTCTCTCAGCTAACACTAAAGTTTGTGATGAAATATGTTTTTCAAGGTTCAATCCACACTATATGGAGAGAAAGAAATAGAAGAAGACATGGGGAAATCTTGGTTCCTAAAAACACTATACTGAAAAGTATAGATTGTATTGTTAGTAACCGTTTCTCCTTGCTCCAACCTCGAATAAGTGAAAGTTTACAACTTTGGTTTGCTACTAGAAAGTTGATGTCCTATTTAGCTTATTTTAAAACTCTTTTGATGTTCTAGTTAAATTTATTTTTCAGAATTACTAAAACTAAAGCTGCATTCCATGTAACACAACTTTCGATATTTGACAAGGAGTGAAAGAGAGTGTGAGAAATGGATTCTTGTCTCATATGTCCCTCATGTGAAGAAAATTTTCAGAGTATCTCTCATTAGTCAGTTATATCCCTTCATTAAGGTGAAAACCCGAAAATACTCTTCAATCAATTTCGGAACTAAAATTGTACTGAGTTGTATATGTCTTCAGTACAACTACCCACCTTCGGTACAACTCGGATATAACTCGATATTAGTTATATCTGTTTTCGGTATAATTCAGTACTAGTTGTATCGTATTTTACCAGTTGTACCAACAATAGCAGATTCGAACTTTGGGCGCGCAGACACGTACCAAAGATCCAAACTATTAAGCTACCATGTTATTGTTGATATCATTTATAATTACATCTATATAACCTTTATTTGTTGATTTCTGATTTCATTAAGGGTAAAATTATCATTAAGGGCATATATCTAATTTTTTCTTTCTAAAGAAGAACATATAAGAAATTTGTCCGTGAGAAATGGGGAGAGGAATAATGGCGGTGGTGACAAGCCTCGCTTCGCTTCCGGAGACGTTAAAAGTGGAGGAGCCGTATCTTCCTCCGCGAAATTGGGAATCTTTACCTTCTGAGAGCGGTCGAATTCATCCGCCAACTCGTGCTTCTGCTTCTCCTTCGTCTTCTTCCTCTGTCTCTGTAAGTTTTAGTGCTGATGTAATCTTGTGAAAAAGAGGAAGTCGCATTTCGATCTTGGATTGGAAACCTAATAGTGGGTTTAGGAAAGTTTCAATTTTGAGTGAGTTACTTTACTGATTGAGTTTGATTAGGACCAATCTAGTTTTCTTCTCTTATCTTACATTTGGTTGTTTGTAATAGGAATCAAGCTTGGTTAGGTTGGCGTTGAATGCTCTGCAAGGTGTTGAGTCTTCTCTTATTAGCATAGAGCAGCTCTCTTCTGCATTATGCTCTGACCCAGCTGACAGGACCTTCCACAAAATTCCGAGCTTGTGGCATCAGTTGTCAAGCACTGATGCGTTGGGACAGATTCTTAGAAACATAGGCTGCTTTGGTTCTTTAGTGTTTCTTCTTCACAAGTTCATAGACCATTTCACTATCTTGAATTTGGATGTGGAAACATCTGTGGAGGGACAGGGCTGCTATACTCTTGTTAATCATGCTTTTGCTATTGCTGTGAGAAAGGTTCTAGAAGGATATATACATCTGGACTGGATACATTATGTGCATCTATAGAACTGAGGCGTTCATCAAACGTTGCTGATGTGTCTGACCTTGGTTCATCTTGGTTAAGCTGCCTTACGAATGTGGTTCATCCAAAGATAACATTATTGGAAGTTTTTCTGCATACTAGAGAGTTACGAACACAGATTGAAGCTCTTGCGAACATATGTGATTTGTATGATATAGCCTTATCTTATTGTGCCTCTCCATGGGAATGTCTGATTGCTGAAGCTACCATGCGATTTCATGGGTTCCACAGAGGAAGTGACCTACTTACTTACTTATATTCGCAACTACAGGTGAGGCTAAGCTATTAGTATTCGTCTTCTTTTTTTATTTCATGACGCACATGTTTATGGCTTATTGGTTAATGTAGCCTAGAGGCACTTCGGTTTCAGTCCCATTCACATTTTCGTGATGGTTACTTTGTTGACATTTTAGTTTTAGGTTCCTGGAGCAATATCTTTACCATTATCCTATGGCGACGGAGAAGAAATTCCGAAAAGTTCCGTTTATTTCACAATAGATGAGAGTTTACTAATTCCTTCAACTGTGGCTATGGACTTGACCAGGTGTTCTTCCTAATTCTGTGTATCATTTACCCCCAGCCTAGTGAACGTGAATTGATGACATTTTCTTGGGATTTCAGAGACCAGAGTGGTTCAGATTCTGATGACCAGAATACAGAAGACATATGGTTTTCAGAGATAGATGCTTCATGCTCATCTGAATGTTCATCGACTAGGGATTCTTTGGAAGCATCTGATGTTGGACTCCTTGATTCACAAAGTACATTAGTGAAACCTCCACAAAATTATTTATCAGCTCTACGTTTCTCTGTTCCCTCTGATGGGAATTGTAATCAGAAAATGGTTCAGCATAGTGAATCAGGTTATGTAGACAATAATTTTGTGAGGAAAGGTCAGAAAGCAGATACTAATCTCCACTGGATGGAAACCGAGCAAGAAGAGTCAGCGGAAGTATGTGAGGATGATAAATTTAGGGGGCCTCTTTCTATTAAGTCATGGCCCCTTGGCGGATTACCTAGAAATCCATTTTTTGTTGATAACAAGTCTACGGAGTATGACAGAGAAGATCCACGAATTGAGTCAGGAGCTAGGATGGAACAGAGGTGCATAATGAATACTGATGAAAGCACACTACGTTTAAACAACATTCCCACCAGTTCAAAGCACGAGAGAGAAGATGATTTGCTGGAAAACTGTTTCTCATCAAGATTATATTTGTTGAAGGTAAACTACCCTTACGAGGTGCTCAGTATGAATCCTTTACTGAGATGTGATTTCTTGTGCAAGCATGGGAACACAAACAGGAAGGACCAGAGGAAATCACTGCCTTGGTTTGATTTTGCTGCGGTGGATGACCCTTCGAAAACATGCATTGCCAGGATACCTGTAGGATTCCCTATTGATTTTCACGAGGGATCTCTTATTTCTCAGACTGATAAAAAGAGTCATCGCCATGCCAACCAAGAATGTGGTATAGAGAAATTTGATGTCGAAGATCCTAAAGTTTCTTGCAGTCATTTATCTTCGGGTTTAAAAGTCTGTGCTAAAGAAAACAAATCAAATGCATTTGGTGGAAGTAGATGGGAGGGTATGCTTCGTAGATCAAATAACGCTGAAACTAGTGCATTTAGTGATTTCAGACAGAACTCCTCCGGCACATTTGAATTGCCACTTGATTTTGTTATAGACAAGTGTCTACTGCAGGAAATACATCTTCAGTATCCTTCTCAATGCTTTCATTTGCTATAAATATGCATACTTAGGTTTATAATTTGACATTTGGCTATCATTTCCTTTTTAGGGATGTCATGAGTATTCATATATCACTTTTCCCTTAACCAAAAAAAAAAGATATAACTTTGTGAGTAAGCTAGCTATCAAGTTGCTCGAAGAAGGATTTGGCTTGCAAGAACATCTGCTAGCTCTACGCAGATATCATTTTATGGAAATAGCAGATTGGGCAGATGTATTTGTAGTGTCCCTTTGGCATCATGTAAGTCTGCTATCAATCTTATCTATTTTATTGTGGTGATTCTTAAAACATCTCTAGATTTATTTTCTTTTCATTTGGATTCCCAGAAATGGCTTGTTACAGAGGCAGATAAGAGAATTGCAGAAATCCAAGGGTTTCTAGAATCATCAATCCAGCGATCATCATGTGAACGAGACACTTGTAAAGACAGGTTATATTTGTACAAAAGACAAGGCACAATGAATCTCCATCCATCAACCATTGGTATGGTCTTTCAGCTAGCAAATTAATTACTACAGTACTGTGCGGTGGTGAATTTCTTAATCTGATACTGAGGTGTGAAAATTTGCAGGAGTGCGTTCCTTTGATTTCCTAGGGTTGGGGTATCGGGTTGACTGGCCAATCAGTATAGTATTAACATGTGATGCGCTGAAAGCATATGCTGATGTATTTAGTTTTCTGGTTCAAGTGAAACTAGCAGCCTATGCATTAACTGATGTCTGGTGTTCACTGAAGGTAAAGGTTCAACTTTGTTGATTCGCATGACTCATGGTACTATTTTTATCTTCTGATATTCTCATGTCACAATGACTTTAACTGTCGTTTTAGGATGTAAGACATAAGATGCATGCGAGTAAAGAGAAGATAGCAAAGCAGGAGCTCCGGTGGTTCAACATCTTGATGAAACTAAGGTAAATTCAAAAATAAAAGCTTGACACTTTTATAGTTTTCCTGGTGACTCATTGAGCTTAAGTATCTATTAGGCAATGCAACTGCATGATTATATTGCTTCTAGCAGTGATATCAATCCATGAAATGCGAAATGTCTTTTGATAAACTTGTGTATTCTTTCTTCATCACTGTGCTTGTATGATACAAAATGCAAACTCCAGATCAATGTTTGACGTCTTTCATCTATGTGGCAGGCATCAGGTCAACCATTTTGTAACAGCACTAGAGCAATATGTACATTCGGAATTGTCTCACGTATCATGGTCCAACTTCCTTCATTCCCTCAATAATAAGGTCTGGGCATACACTCAACAGTTGATTTGGTCAAAATATAAACATGCTTTACTGCTGAAGTGTTATGTTAGGCTAGCTAACAGTATGATTCTTTGCTTTGTCGATTATGAGCGCCTTAAGCGATGTTCTGTCACGCTATCATTGCTTAGCTACTCTGAAACCAAAATGCATAATGTATACTTTAATATGTTTCCTACATAAGAATTACACATCTCTGTTTATTCAGGTCAAGGATATGACAGATCTTGAATCTGTACATATGGCTTATCTGAGTGAAGCTTTGCGAATGTAAGTCATGTGTTTCTATCGGTTTCTTATGGCTTCAGTTGACTGACCTGATATAATCTAATCGCATGTTATCAAACACTTGCAGATGTTTCCTATCTGACGAAACCCGAGTCATATCTAACACCATAGAGAACATCTTGCAATGCGCACTGGACTTCAGGTCTTGTCTTCCCAGAGGCATTCAGAATACAGGTCTAGTTCCAAACGATACATGGACAAAAACGTTAGGCATTAACTCATGTCAGGTAAAAACAAGAATGTACATATCAAATTCGTTTTTTGTTTTTGCAAGAAAGAGCTGAGCTTTATTATATGTTCACATAAACAGGTGATGATGGTGAAGCAAAATTTTGACAAAGAGTTGAAAGAGATTCATAAGTGTCACCTGAGATCACCAAAACATGGCAAGTTTGGGCTTTCACGCTTCTGGGACTGTCTCAATTTCAACCTTTATTATTCAGATATCCTTGATGACTCTAACATCTTTGCTCTTATTCCTTAGAACCAAAATATATGTGTATACTCTTGTGTGTTGTATATTTTTTTTTGTATAATACAGGTTTCACCTCCGAGCTCTCTTAAATATCTGAAAAGTGCTTGAAATAGCTGTGAAAAATGCACTCTAAATTGTAATACCAGTGTAAGATGAATTGTAAATTTTAATATTAGAAAAATCGTAATATTAGAAAATCGTAATATCAGTCCCCTAACTCACAACTCACAAGGGTTAAAAAAAAGAAAAAATGGAAATTTCCTTTTTCCTTTTTTCCAAAAATATTTCCGTTTACTCGCAAGACTAAAAAAAAAGGAAACTTGATATTTCCTTTTTTCCAAAAAAGAAATGGAAATAACTAATTATTAAGGTTTTTGGTATTTGTTTTGTTGATAATTAAAATTGACAGAATCTTGGGGTCAAAGACTTAATAAATAGCTTGAGATCCAAGACTCCACTACCTAATTAATTTTCTCAAATATTATTTGTTCCTTGTGTTTCTCTCTCGCTTGAAATCGAAAAAAAAAACAACGTCAGAGATGAAGAACAATACATGTCGTGAGGTGTGGTTTTGGAATCGGAACGAAGAGATGAAGTTAATCCAAGAATGTTTACGAACCCACAAATTGATTGCAATGGATAGAGAGTTTCCCGGAAGTTTAAGAGAAACTTCACCTAAAGCTACCGACGACGAACGCTACGATGACATGTCTTTCAGTGTCGGGAAGACCAAAGTGATACAGTTAGGTCTGACTCTGTTCGACATTAACGGAAACATCGGAGGAACATGGGAGATTAATTTCGGTGATTTCAGAGAATCCGAAGATGAAAGAAACGAAAACTCAGTTGCCTTCCTTAAACGCAACGGATTGGATCTCAAGAAGATTAGAGAGGAGGGAATTGAAATTTATGGCTGGTCGATACAAAGTATTAAGTAGCAGAGTTGGTTTAGAGAGAGTAGCTTGTGAACTTGGAGTAAACCGTGATGGGATTGCACATCATGCTGGTTCAGATAGCCAATTAACGGCTCTGGTTTTCTCTAAGATGGCTAGGGTTTGTGACAACGTGGGAGACTCTGAAGGGTTTGTTTATGGACTTGGTTACAGAATCATCTCAGAGCAGCGTTTGAAGAAGCAAGAGGCTGCTATGATGAGGCATCCAAGTGTACATCATCAGATGCATATGAATCATGTGATGATGATGATGAGAAGATGCTATGGACCACCACCGCCGTTTCCGCTACCTTTTTTATCCCGGTTACTTTGTTATCTAACTTCACTGTAAGTTGTGTCTATGCTTAATTAGAGTTAATTGTTATTGTTAGTTACAGTTACATACAGGTCAATGTAATTTTGGTAAAAATGAGTATTCAATATATTTTTGTAACTGATTTGTGATCAGTTTTCAATTCTTTCTGTTCACAAGTTTCCTAACCTTAAATGTTACCAAGATACAGTAGAAGACATGTTTTGAATTGGGTCACAAAAGAAAGATGATAATGAAGCATCACCAAGATAAGAATAACCTGTTTGTAATCTTTCATCAATTCCACTTGTATATATACAATCTATAGTAGTGTTAGTGTAGAAGAGAAACGCAAAGTGAGCCAAGTACTAGAGTTTTGGTTCATTATGATAAGTAAGGAGAAGGGCTGGTGTTGCTACTGCTGCTTGGTTGTGTTATCCTCATCTTGTTCTCGTCAGGTTCAGGACACAAATTCAACAAGTGTCCAAAACAGTGGGTGAATATAGGATACACATCATTAGGGGATAGCATCTTTGTGATCTAAATTAGCCCTGAGAACTCATAATGATAGTAAGTAACAGAGTCATCAATCACCTCTGCTTCACAAACAACTATCAAAGCATCTGAAACAACCAGAGGCTTTTACTTCACATTGGCCCATGTCAACAACATTCTACATCCTATCATTGTTAGTCATTGACCAATACCTCGTTACGAGTTGTTCCATATTATATCACACCAAATTCTTGTCAAGGAAGTATTATATCATGTACACCTGAAATAACAATTTTTCGATTTATTCTGACAGAAACAACTTTCTTCTGGTAAGAACATAACTCAGCAGAGGATTTGACTTCTTTACATGGATGTTGATTTGAGTTGGTCGTTTTCTAATGCAAATCCTCTTTCAGTTACATTGATTGATATATGGAAACTAAAAAGCATCTTTTAGTAGGTAAAGGTGATTGGATCAGTTGTAGCTAGTGTCTTCCTCGGTGCTTATGCAGGAGTAGTCTCGTATCAAGAATCATCGTTTTACTATGGACTCTCCTTCGTAGTTGCATCTGTATCCATTTATGATGAGTATAGCAACGATATACTTGACATGCCTCAAGGATCTTGCTTTCCAAGACCAAAGTATAGAAGAAAAGAAGAGGAACCAACGGCTTTTTCTGGTGACTCTCTATCAGGGATTTTGAATTTCATTGATGGGTTATGGACAAAAATTATTAGGAGGTCTATGTTTAGTCTAAAAGATGAGCAGCTTCATTCGATGTTTTTAGCGTATGAGTAAAGATCACCCAAAATTTGATGTCCTTAAAAAAGTTTTGTAATCGATGTCTTGTTGCCTTCCTTTTAACATTTATACATGTCAAATAAAAACCCCAAGGAAAAAATAGATAAAACCAAAAAAAACATTCATACTTTCTTAGTATGTTCATCTAATTATAGTGTGGCAAGTGATAAAGATTTACACAAAATATTATTAGTCTGAAAATTTGAAGTAAACTCAAAGAGAGATAAATGAAGAAGAACAAGCCTTAAACTTACTTAGTAAAAACAAACAGTAACTCTTCAAACTCTGTTACTACTAACTCACTCACTGCAACTATATAACATAACATCAAAAGCTGCATTTTAGAAAACAAACTGGAAAAAAAAAAAACTTACTCTTGCTGATTGATTTATGATGATGATTAGGTGTTTGTGATATCAGCTTCAGGATGGTAATAATGCATCTCATTCCACATCATCTCTCTGATCATTGGTTCCTCCATGTTCTCATCTATATCCAAAGAGATAGGGACATGTGCAGGTGGATTGGTTCCAGGATCAAACAGCCCTGCCATGTAAGGATGCAAGAGCGCATCGGTCACAGAGATTCTCTTGGTTGGATCAAACACAAGCATCCTCTGTAACAAATCTATAGCTAGAGGATTGGCTAGTGGATAAAGATTTGAGAGATGAGTTCCTCTTGAGAAAGGTAGAGACTTTATAAACCTTCGAGCTTTCGGGTTATCGATAAACCGAATATCCGATTCTTGTTGGCTACCAACAACATTGATGATTAGCTTAAGCTGATTCAGACATTCAGTTCCCGGGAAGATCGGTTTCCGACCAAGAATCTCCGCGAAAATGCATCCAACTGACCATACATCAATGGAAGTTCCATAGTTATCACAACAAAGAAGAAGCTCTGGTGCTCGGTACCAACGTGTGACCACATACTCAGTCATAAACTGTTCATTGCCTCGACTCGTTCTCGCTAACCCGAAATCGCAAATCTTGAGATCGCAATTAGCGTTAACCAAGAGGTTCCCTGGTTTCAAATCCCGGTGAAGTATATTCGCAGAGTGAAGATACTTCAATCCTCTTAGCAACTACAATAACAACAACAAAAATCAATAACCAACCGAGAAAAATGTAGACAGACTTATGGAGCGAACTTATTGATGATTACCTGAAACAAGAAGTATTTGCAGTGATCATCAGAAAGAGACTGAGAGGATTTAATAATCTGGTGAAGATCAGTATCCATTAACTCATAAACCAAGTAAACATCTTTGAAACTTGATTTATTACAAGGCAACATAACATCTTTAAGAGCTATCACATTGTCATGCCTCACATGTCTAAGGAGTTTGAGTTCTCTCAATGTTCTCAATGCATCAACTCGATTCTCAAACACATTGTGAATCTTTTTGATAGCAACTCTCTCGTTGGTCTCACGATTGATTGATGAACATACCACACCATAAGCTCCTCTTCCGATTGGTTTAATAGGAACATACTTAGTATCGATTTCGAACAATGTTTGCCACATCGAGTAATAATGTTTCCCTTGTTGTTTAATCCCATTTGGTGGCTCAACTAACATCGCCATTACGCTCCTAAAATCAGACAAAAAAAAAACCAAAATTGGCAAGATTTTGAAAAAGGGTTTATAGAAATTTTAGGGATTTAACGAATAATTGAAGCTTTATTCATCTTTACGTCTTTAAAAAGTGAAATTCAACTAAAAAAATCTTTTCTTTTTCTTTACTTAGCTATCAATCTTACTACTCCCCAAAAAAAAAGAAGTAAACTTTAGGTGTAACCATAATCAACTCTTTTAACAAATCAAAATCAAAATTAACTTAGCTAAAATCATGCAGAGAAGAAGGGATCGAAACATACCAAAAGACTGGAATTACAGAAGATGAATCGTTGTTTGTTGGTGATGATCAGTGATCAGAGAAAGAAGAGAAGGGTATGACTGGATCTGAATTGAGATTGTTTCTTCATAGCTAAACCCAGAAGATATAAGAGAGAGAAGAGAGAAAAGGGTTAAGAAGTGGTGAGACCCATAAGGAGAATGTTATGGAAGAAGAAGAAGGAAGAAGCAAAAAACGTTGGTTGATGAAGAAGCTTTTCTTTACTTGTTTTCTTTTTTCGGTAAAACAAAAAAGAAAGTCTTCTAATTACGAAAACGACATTCTTTGTAAGATATTTTTGTTATTTAAAAAACTTCAGTTACAAAAGAGATATGTATCGACAAAAAATCTCAAAAGTTATAATTTATATTTTCATCAGATTAGGAAATGTTTATTACTATCAAGTATCAAATTAAGAAATTATATCTACTTAGTTCATAAAAAAATGTAGAATTAAACAGTTGATTTGTAACTAATAATTAAAAAAATTATTAGATTTTTTTTCACTTTATATAAACGTACACGAATACATAAATTTGAGGATTAAAATGGATCAAGTAACCGGCTAAGCACGTGGGTGCAGTGAAAAAAGACGCGTGGCATACGTAGAGTGGAAGCATCTTCTTTTTGTCCGAACCGAAGTTTCCACTGAGAGCCGGTGAAGTTAAACCTAACTAAAAAGCCTTAAAAGTACGTCAACTACAACAACTCTTTAGTTTGGAGATCCTCTGTCTCGTACGGAGGCTTTTCAAAAAAAAAAACAAAAAAGTTAAGTGTTTGTGGCTGCTGGGATTCGAGCCCAGGTCTCCACGGCCACAACGTGGAATTCTTACCACTAAACTACAGCCACTTTGTTGTTTGGCTATTACTTAACATTTTATATAAACACAATATTATGAATCATCTTAACAATTTTCAATCAATTTTAATAGAAACTTACAAAATAAAAATAAAACATCTTAAATGATAATAATTAAAGACAATAAGAATGAACAGCTGCAAAAAAAAATTAGAGCCATTAAGAATTAACTACAAAATTTTATCTGTTGTTGTTGTTGCATTACAATAACTTTTAGTTTCTAAATATTATATGTTGATGTTAAATTTTGCACTATACTAAACTTTTGTATAAAACTACATCAATATTACAATTCTTATAAAATTCTTTGTTTTATTTACAGATAAATTATTTACATTAATAATATACAGTATATACAGACAAACAAAACAAAAACGTTTTCGCTTTCGAGATTCTCTTTATACAAAATACTATGATTTACATTAAGTTAAATGATATGGTCAGTTCATTGGCGGCCAATTTAATACCTCTGACCATCGAGAGGCTTTCTTCTTCCTCAGTCACCAAGCGAACTGCACACAGAGATAAAAGCAAAACAAAAGACAAGTTTAAAGACCATGACAAAGATTCGATTTATGATTTCATAAGGCATTGGTTTGAACACGAACCAGCTTCTGCTTCTTCTTCTTCTTTTTTTTCTCAATATATGTCACGAGGTCCTCTTGTCGGTCAAGAGAATCATGAAGAGCCTATGAATAACAAAATCAGAGATAATCAAAGAAACATTTGAATACATTTTGAAAATGTAAAGATGAAAACAAATGAGTATTACCTTCTTGGTTGCAGCTAGCTCTTGTTCTAAGACATCAGCTCGGCTAATAGCGCTATTAAGCAACTCTTCTTTCTCAGGAGGCATAGTTGTTGGCTGTTCACTCAAAGTTGTGACTCTCTGCTCTAGATCAGCCATTCGTTTCATAACCGCCATGAAATCTTCCCCTGAGATGTTTGAAGTCGCCATTTTCTCTGATTGCATCGAGTTGTTGTCGTCACAGTAACCTGGACTAGAGTATAACGTTGACTCTGTTAGCTTCCTTGGCACGCTTTTAGACACTCTAACCATAGTTACTACACCCATTACAAAAGCCATTACGCCAGTGAAAATTGGAGACTTGTCACTGTCGCTAGTAGCTTTGCAAGCTTCTTGAATGGCGTAAACATCTCCTGTTCAAACACACACACAGAGAAGTAACTATAAGTTCATTTATGCACTTCAAATTTTTTTCTTAATTCAACACCATATAAGGGATGCATGAGGATACGTTTTGAGATGGAAAATTTATGAGATTCTGGCCTCTTCCAAGCTGGGTGAGCAACCACAACCTGAGACTTGTCAGGTTCAAGAGCTGTCTCAGCTGCAGAGTCATTTCCCTGAGAGATATCATATAACACGAATAAGTGATTCAAAGATTTTGTTAAAATGGTGCATGTAGATTAATTAGCGCAAGGCAAGCTAAACCTTGGAGTTCACATTGTCTTCCTCGGAGATAGTGTTCTCTGTAGCATTTTCAGCTTTAGATCTCTTTGTGCATTTGTGGTCACCATTGTTCACTCTCTGTAAGTCAATGGTAAGAATCAGCTTGTTTTTTCTTTATAGAGATCAAAGAACTTGTAGAAAACATACCTTCATAATATCTGGATTGTTCCATGGTCCTTTGTCCGAACGCATACAACCTCCCCTGTCATCACAAGTACAAGAACCTCCCAGAAACTCAGGCAGCTCACTGGTACAAAGAAACATGAGAAGTTATCGTCAGTACTTAGTAGCTAGCTCAATCAAATATGTATTTTGCAGAGCTTACTTAGCATCGATTATTTCAAGCAACTTGCTTTGGTACTTGTTGCCAAGAACCTGAATATCAAATGAGCTTAATTAGTTAATGCTTCCTTTTCATTTAAAACAGCCAGAAAAGAGAGAGTTTAGGATACTTGCATTAATCTTTGCTGTAGTCTTTGGGTCAAGAAAGGACTTAACAGTGTTCCACAACATTCTGAATCCTGAGCCAGCATTGATAATAAACATCCTGTTCAAGGTCTGAGCCAATGATAGTAAAAAAAAGATTAACAAACCAAGAACCATTCATGAAAGAAAGATAAACCAAAACGGATGATCATAATATTAAATTTCACCTCAGGATAGTTGTCGCCATCGACCTTTTGAAGACGAGTAATCAAATCTCTAGCTGCCTTGTTAAAGCTTTTAAGCCCCTGTTGTTATAATAATACACCATTGTTGTTGGTTCAATAATCTTGGATTAAATAGTTTTCTACTTGAAGAAAATTTATATAAACGTACCACTCCTTGAACATCAAGAATCGTTGTACTTTGATCAATATGTTTCATTGCTCCAATGGAGCAAGCTGGGAACTTAACATCAAAAGTCCTCTCAAACTCCATGACATGATAGTTAACATATCTATCCATAGTTGTGACTTGCATCAACTTGGTAGAGTCTACTTGACCTATCCTCTCAATGTACACAGGTCTTCCTTCTTTGTCTACTCCATGGTGTCCTTGAGGGTAGTATTTCAACACTTCATCTCTTTCCTTGAACTCAAAATCCTAAGAGATATAGACATAAAAAGATTAAAAAGTGTAAAAAGACAACGTTTTTGATGAATCACAATGCACAAAGTTCATGAATACATACATTTATAACAGTGTCAGCGCCAAACTCTTTCCTCCATTGGAGCATATCAGACCACATTAGTTTGGTTTTCTCAAGATCAAATTTTCTAGCTTTCAAAAACCTAAGCATCATATGGTAATCATCATGTTTGTCTGGGAGCAATTCATCAAGAATAAGCATTTGGCGGAATGCATCAACCGCTTTCAATTCCTCTGCATCATGCTCATCTTCGATCTCCATAGACATTACTTTGCTACTTCTTCTCATCTTGCTTAAAGAATACCTCAAATTTGAGGAATTCCTCTTTCGTAAAGAACACACATTTGGTTTCTCTCCATAAGCTTCAGCTTCTAAGTAAGAATCCAAAACACATACATACATAAAGAAAGGTAACAAGAGAAGGAATACACAGCAAAATCAATAGAAAAAATTAGAGACATACCAATGGTGAGAGACATATCGTATTATGTATATTATTGTGTGGATTAGGCAGAGGAGAAGAGCACTCTAAAAGAGTGTTCTTGTAATTACCAAAGTCTTTTTCAAATACCTGCAAAATTTCACATCCCCTAATTACAATCAAAAGAACATAAAATTTAACACAATCATTCCAATCCAAAACCTATCCATTCAAAATTTCAAAATTCATAAAAATTAACCAGAGATTTATCAATCTTTCAAAAGCAAAACACAAAAAAAAATGATTTACATGGAGGAACAAAGAAAATGGATAAATTACCTCTGCAAAGAGGAAATGAGAGATTAGTGACAAATTAAAAGGAGAATAAAATCGCTCCGAATATTTCACGAAATATTTTCTTTGAAAGCTCCAACCCGTATTTTGTTTTTCTTCTTGACCATCCATTGTGTCTCTTCTCCATTCTTCTTTCTCTTTCCCTCTTCTTGTAAATAGAAAAACGGAGGGAAGAGACACGACATGCTGAGTTGTAATCCTATACATCGCGCTTTCTTTTCTTATTGTACATCTCCTATCAGAAAATGACACGTTTCATTTCATTTCACTGTTTTGTTCTGTGATCAAATTGAAAAGATTTCTCAGAAGCTTCTTTCAAGGAAGGCAAGCTTAACTTTTTTTATTAATTTACAACAACACAAATGATTACAAAGATATCTCTTACTCTTCGTAAGTTTTGAATTTTCCTTTTCCTTTTCCTTTTCGTTTACAAGCTTTCTTCTTTCCACAGTTCTGTTTTTCGTCATCATCATCTTTCTTCTTTACACATTTCTGTTTTTCGTCATCATCATTATCATCAACTACTTTACCATTACAAATAGAAGCTTCCTCATTCTTGGTCTTGCTTCTCTCAACCTTCTTCTTCTCCACAAAGCTAACAACTCCACGAAGAACAACATCAGTATCATCATCCTGCATCAGCTCTTCAGCTAACTCAGCTGGAGTCACCTCAGTTGAATCAATCACCTTCTCGATTTCTTCACACAAAGGATGGTTTAAACCATCTAAACCAAGATAATTAGAGACCAATGTCCTAAATCCTAAACCAGTACAATACGACATGTTGATATGCACATCCATTCTCCCAGGACGTAGCAGAGCTGGATCAAGCCTTTCTTTATGGTTAGTAGTAAACACAATGATTCTCTCATCTCCAAAACTTGACCATAACCCATCAATGAAGTTCAAAATCCCTGATAGAGTCACCTGCTCAAAAGACAAAACATTACACACTCAAAACCGAGAACCAAAATAGATTCTCTCAAAATCAAAAACAAAATAAAAAAAAGATCTAACCTTTCGTGTAGCTTCCTCATTGTCTTGACCCTCAGCTTCCCTATCTCTAACCTCAGCATTACAATCAATATCTTCGATAACCAAAATCGAACGATTCGTTGTAGACAACAAGATCCTCTTCAATTCACCATTAGAAAAAATACTACTAAGCTCAAGATCAAACACGTCAAACTTCAAGTAATTAGCCATTGCAGCAATCAAACTCGATTTACCAGTTCCTGGAGGTCCATACAACAAATAGCCTCGTTTCCAAGCTTTACCAACTCTTTTATAAAACTCTCTTCTCTTCAAAAACCTCTCTAAATCATCAATGATCTTCTTCTTCGCATTCGGATCCATCGCCAATGTATCAAACGTTGATGGATGTTCAAGATTGATACATCCCCAATCACCACCAGCACATCCATCATCATCACCATTTGCATACACATCTCTGCTGTAAAGCTTCACAGCTCTCAGATTCCTCTTTATCTCTTCTGCTTCTTCCACAACATGGCTTAAGTAAGACCCCATGATTTTATCTCTAAGCTTCTTCTCGAATGTGAGCTCGTAGTAACGTTTCACGTTTTCGCCTTTCTCGTTCTCCGATTGAACGTAGCTCCATTTCACCTCGGAGTTCTCGAAAGTATCGAAGATCTCTTCACCTTTCTCGATCGAGATTGTGAAATGTTTATGCTTTGGGATTTTTCCGACTCGTAACCGCTCCGCATCGGGTCCGATTTTGTTCCGGAGATACATCTCCGCCGCGTCGAACACTTGGTTCCGGTTGAATCCGAAGTTCTCGTCGATGATTACGGTGAGATTCTGCGATTTTGGAGTGAAGAACCGGTCTAGTAAACCGGATAAGTAAGATCGGAGCTGCTCCGGTACGAAATCGTGAAGCATCGATCTAAAAAGCATCAGGAATCCGGTTAAGGATGCGTACGCTGAGAACATCGAGGATGGTGAGAAAGAAAAATCGGATGAAGGAAACATCTCTGCAAAATCGATCTGAATAAAAGCTCCGGCGAAATTTTCCGATGAGCTATAGATTCAAGAAAGGGGTTTTAGAGAAGTGATGGGATGTGTAAGAAGTGAGAAATAGACGATAGTTTTATAGACGCACATGGCAAATAGTACTTTTTTATTTATTTATTAAAATTTTCGTCCTTTGTGTCTAATTCTTAAAAGAAAAATTAAAAAGCTTCTCGAGGAAAGCAAAAAAAGGAAAGAAACTTGGAGAGGAAGGAAGCTTGCGTTGCAAGGACTAAGGAGATGGTTCCGTGTTTGTTTCAATTAGTATAGCGACACGTATGGAATCCACTTGATCTCTTTGACTCTTTGTCTCTTTGATTTGGTCCGTTGATGATGAAGAAATTATCAAATAACATGAAGTCAACAAACATTATTTTGTAACTTAACACTTTCAAGTTAAAGAATCTTGAGAGTTAAAATTGTATAATTGTGATTTCTGAAAACAAATCAAACATGGTATCCAATTATTATTTGATTGTTAGAGGTTCCATCTTGATTTGTGTTCACATCGAATATAAACTTAGCACTCAATTATGTTTCTTCTTTGTATTTTGATTAAATTTTCATCTTCTTACATATCATATAGTTTTAGATTGTTTGATAAATTTTAAAAAATTGAAAGAAAATCTTGAATGCTAAAATATGAAAATAAATCGAACATATTATCAAATTGTTCTCACAAATCTTCGTATAGTTTTGATTGTTTGATTAAATTAAAAACAAATTTAGTCCATTCAGATGTCTATCTGGTTGGTTATTAGTTCTTTCAAGGCTTACCTCAATGATCATTCTAACTGGATTTCTCTGTGGGCAGAGCAAACATAAGTATTCATTCTAATACTTACTAGTTACTACTATAAAAATATATTTTCTATTGAAATAAATGCTAAAGACAATTTTTTTTTTATAAACCATTTCTTAAAGTGATTGTTACAGATTTTTTTTTAAAATTGGATCAAGTTTTAAGTGGTAATTTATTTATTAACATGATATATACTGTGTTATACTGATAAATATTGTTACAATGTTTTTTCATGAAAATTTATTACTACAATGTTAACAAGTAAATTATCGCTAACAATTTTATCCATCAGCCATCGAATAAATACACTACTATGTTAACAACATATTTCATACCACGTTAACTAATAATTTAGATGTGAATTTATATATGTTAACAAAATAATCACCATTAAAATAAAACATGATATTTTTCAAATATTTCGCTTGTTAACAAAATACTTACCTACATACATTTTTGTCTAAACTTGAATATAGATAAGAGATAACTAATTAAAACAAGGGAAATTCTCATAAATAGCACAAATTGAAATTTTTGTGTCACAAATAACAAAAATTTCTATTTTAGACCAAAATAATATTTTAACTAAAATGCAATTTACTAATATAGCACAAATCTCATAACTTCATATATTTTAGGGAATTTCTCTTAAACCAAAGCCACTACCATACAAACTTAATTGTTTTACCCAATTTTTATACACAACAAGGATATCTCTTCTTAAGTTTTCAGTTTTCATTTCCCCTTTTCAATGTTTTTATATTCAATCCAGATATCAAACCAAACTATGTTCCAGTTCATCTGGTTATCGGATCGACTGCAAATCGATCCGGATCAACAACATATCAATAAACTAATAAATATTTGCATATATCATTATACTAGATTGTAAAATATAAATTTAGTATAATTAAATTAAATATATGATATTAATGATATATTTTAAATATTTTAAATAAAATTATATATTCAAAAATATTAATGATAGTTTGAATAAATATAATAAATTTATCCAACAATTATAAACTCGAAGATATAAATTACTTTTATATCAAAATAACTGAAAGCTCTTAGTTAAATTTATGAAAGTTTAACCAAATATAACCAAAAAAATTATATGTATTTGTTCTGATATTTCGTGTATTCGAATCTGACTCGAATTCAGATAAAATTTATTATCAGAGACTTTATAATTTTTACTGCAGTCTTGCAAATTGAAATTATAAATTTTATTAAGATACTTTTCACGTAATTGATCTCGAAATTTTTCCACAAGGGAATGGTGTATAGAACTTTGAATAGTATTTTTTTTATAAGGGAAATTTTTTGGATTAGGGTTAGATAATAATAGGAAAACATAGATATTAATTTAACCATATAAAATTAACCTTCTCATAAAGTAAAAGGAAATTAATTCTTATGAGCTCATTATTTTTTTAAAGATTTTTTGTCGTCCATTTTCTGATTTAACAAACTACGCTACATCGGTATGGACGTTTTCTGTTTAATTGATCCAATGTGAAATACTCCTTGTAATTGTTTAGAATTTCAGCACTCATTGAATTTTTCTTGATTTTTAATATTCTTGAAAACAATCAAATAAAATTTAGATGAATAAAATTTACTGAAGTATATATTGATTGACATATGTAGAGGTGCTCTAAATTTTATTGATGGTTCTAAACCGTAAATGTGTTCTAAACCGATACACATGTGGAGTTGCTCTAAGTCAATAAGTTTATTGATTGTACTAAATAGAGGTGCTCTATACCTAAAATATTAATAGTAATAAAATAGATATGAATGGAGTAAATATCGATGTAAAATTACCTCATGTTTTTGAAGTTTATAGAGTTGTAATTTTTCTGGTTTTGAATTTGAAGAGATGTCAAACAGGTTTTATATAGGTGGGGAAGTAGAACTTTTTTTTCTTTTTAAATTGTATTCCTTTTTTATTTTTATTTTTTAATATAAGATTTTGTTTTTTTTTTTTTTTTAAACAGATATTTTTTTTACTTATTCATATAATAAAATATGTTAAGTCAAAAAATTGAATTTTTTTTCCTTTTATAATTGTATTCCTATTTTAAATTTCCTTCTATTTTTCTGATAATTTATGGTTTTGTTTATTTTATTTTTTTAAATAGGTATTTTAACTTTTTTTGTTTTAGTTTAATAAAATTTTGCTTTATTTTTATAAAATTTCATTAATAATTTTCTTTTCTACTTTTACTTCCTTTTCGTAACTTTGTGTTAAGTTAACTAAAATCGATTTTTTTTCGTTTTATAATTGTATTCCTATTTTAAATTTTTTTTTATTTTTCTGATAATCTATGGTTTTTTTTATTTTTTACTTTTAAAGAGGTATTTTATTTTTTTATTTTTTAATTAAATGAACTTTTACTTTATTTTTATAAAATGACATTAATAATTTTCTTTTCTACTTTTATTTCCTTTTTATAAAGTACAATTTTTTTCCTTTTATAATTGCATTTCATTTTTAAAACATGTCAAAATCTAATTTTCTTTTCTACTTTTCCTTCGTTTTTTTAGTTTTTATGTTAAGTTTAATAAAATAGATTTTTTTCCTTTTATAATTGTATTCCTATTTTAAATTTCTTTTTATTTTTCTGATAATCTATTGTTTTGTTTATTTTATTTTTTAAATAAGTACTTTTAACTTTTTCGTTTCTTAATTAAAAAACCTTTTTTTCCTTTTATAATTACATTCCATTTTTATAACATGTCAAAATCTGATCGTTTTAATTGACACGTGTAATGATCTGGTGAATTACTAACTTTGAATCATTCATCTTTATATAATAAGATATATATTATTGTATAATATAAAGTAAAAATATTTATACTATATTTAAGAAATTATAATATCCAACAATAAAAAAATGCATAAAAATTTTAAATCAAAATTAAACCTAAAAACTAATACCAAAGTAGTTAAAAATATCAATAAGGAAAATAAACTAATAAACATCACAACACAAAATGAAACTATTTATAATAGTAAATACTTGATTGTTAAGAAATAAACAAAATATTGTAACCAGTTGTTATAATACAAGACCACTTGAAATGTTATATTTCATTATGTTGATTGTAAGACAAAAACAAACAAATATTGGGAACATACAGGGAAAATTATGAAATTTGTGACAAAAAAAAAACAGGGAAAAATATGAAATGATTATAAATAAAGACAAGAAAAAAAGAAAAGTACAGAAACACAAATAAGTACACGCTTTAAAATAACTGAAAAACATTGTTTTATTTCCAATCTGTTTCTCTTTACCCACAGTCTGTTGGGCCAGTTGAACCAGCCGGACGATGGATTACCCATTTGTGACATTGCTTTTTCTTTTTCGTTTACGATTTCTTCTGTTTTTCGTCATCATCATCACCAATTGCTTTAGCTTCACAAATAGAAGCTTCTTCCTTCTTGGGCTTGCTTCTCTCGACCTTCATCTTCTCAACAAAGCTAACAACTCCACGAAGGACAACATCAGTATCATCACCCTGCATCAGCTCTTCAGCTAACTCAG
This sequence comes from Cardamine flexuosa, assembly GCA_963555745.1. Classification (NCBI taxonomy): domain Eukaryota; kingdom Viridiplantae; phylum Streptophyta; class Magnoliopsida; order Brassicales; family Brassicaceae; genus Cardamine; species Cardamine flexuosa. The sequence goes on from OY743219.1 coordinate 21,619,207, forward strand.
CTGGAGTCACCTCAGTAGAATCAATCAGCTTCTCGATCTCTTCACACAAAGGATGGTTTAAACCATCTAAACCAAGATAATTAGATACCAATGTCCTAAACCCTAAACCGGTACAATACGACATGTTGATATGCACATCCATTCTCCCAGGACGTAGCAAAGCTGGATCAAGCTTTTCTTTATGGTTCGTAGTGAACACAATGATTCTCTCATCCCCAAAACTTGACCATAACCCATCAATGAAATTCAATATCCCTGATAGAGTCACCTGCTCAAAAGACAAAACATTTATTCAATTCTAACATTTCGTTTTCCGAAACAAATACTGTAAAAAATAAAAAAATAAAAAAAAAGATCTAACCTTTCCTTTACATTCCTGATCACTGTCTTCTTCTTCCTCAGCTTCCCTATCTCTAACCTTAGTACTACAATCAATATCCTCAAAAACCAAAATCGAACGATTCGTTGTATTTAACAAGGTCCTTTTCAATTCACTATTATCAGTAAAACTACTAAGATCAAGATCAAACACGTCAAACTTCAAGTAATTAGCCATTGCAGCAATCAAACTCGATTTACCAGTTCCTGGAGGTCCATACAACAAATAACCTCGTTTCCAAGCTTTACCAACTCTTTTATAAAACTGCTTTCTTTTCAAAAACCTATCCAAATCATCAATGATCTTCTTCTTCGCAATCGGATCCATCGCCAATGTATCAAACGTTGATGGGTGTTCAAGATCGATACGTCCCCAACCCCCATTAGCATATCCATCTTCATCGTCACTCGCATCCACCTCTCTACTATAAAGCTTCACAACTCTCAGTTTCCTCTTCATCTCTTCTGCTTCTTCCACAACATGGCTCAAGTAAGACTCCATGATTTTCTCTCTAAGATTCTTCTCGAACGTGAGTTCGTAGTAACGTTTCACTACTCTTTCGCCTTTCTCGGTCTCCGGTTGAACGTAGAGCCATTTCACCATGGAGTCCTCGAAAGTATCGAAGATCTGTTCTCCTTTATCGATTGATACTGTGAAATTTTTGTGTTTTGGGATTTTTGAGACTCGTAATCGCTCCGTTTCGGGTCCGATTTTCTTCCGGAGGTACATCTCCGCCGCGTCGAACACTTGGTTCCTTATGAATCCGATGTTCTCGTCAATGATTATAGTGAGATGTTTTGATTTCGGAGTGAAGAACCGGTCGAGTAAACCGGATAAATACGATCGGAGCTGCTCCGGTACGAAATCTTGAAGCATTGATCTAAAGAGCATCAAGAATCCGGTTAAGGATGCGTACGCTGCGAACATCGACGATGCTGAGAAAGTTGAATCGGGTGAAGGAAACATCTCTGCTAATTTCGATATGAATAAAATTCTCCTGCGAAATTTTCCGATGAATTTAAGGAAGAGGTTTTTGAGAAATGATGGATGTGGTAAAGCAATGAGTAAGAGATGATACTTTTTATAGACGCACATGGCAAATATTTTTTTAATTGTTTTTATAGAAGCCGTTAGACGCACATGGCAAATAGTTATAATTGTTATTTTATTTTTTTTGGTAGACGGCAAATATTTATTATTAATATTATTTTATTTTATTTTCTCGACAGCAAATATTTATTAATTAAATATTTATTAATACGTGTCGGTGTCGCATTACTAATTGACATTTATTTATTAAATGTTTTTCGGATGTCGATAGGGATCATTGAAAGGATTAATTCATATTTTTATATACTATTAAAACTCCGGCCTTAAATGGTAATGGAGGAAATGGTGAAGTTATTAAAGAACGTGGAGGAATGGAATAGGATTGATGCATATCTTTTATATATTATTAAAACTCTAGAGTTAAGTGGTAACGGGGAATGGTGAAATTATTGAGAAACGTGGAGGAATTGAATAATATGTTACCAGTTCCATGTTTAAAAATTCAATAGAAAAAGTTGATGGACTAGAATCCAATAATTGCCAAAGTAATCTGTTCATAAGGAAATGTTTAAATTATTTTTTTTGAGAAAAAATAAATAATTACAAAAAAGCATAATGAAAATGCACTACAAAATTATATCAATGATGGAGTTATAAGTGAGTTTTAGTTTGTTTTATTGGAAATTTTTTATTTGAGAATGTAATAAATAAAATACAATGAAACCTTTACAAATTAATATTTGATAAACTAATGCTTTGATAAAATAATAGTTTTTCTAGTCTTAAATTAATAATTTAATCTAAATATCACCTTTATAAACTAATAAACATGATAAATTAATAAAATATCTTGGTTCAATGCTATCAATTTATAGAAATTTTATTGTAATACTATTTTTTTTTCAAAATATGATTGAATGTATAATATAATTGTAGTTTTTAGCAGTTTGTACACTAATTTCTTCCGACCTTAATAAAATAAAATTATGGCTCCATCACTTGTCACATACTCTTTTTTCTATTTCTTATTAATCATATTTGTAATAATTTCATATATATTAGGAATATTCACTAAAAATTAATTATAAATGCATTATGTCTTGTAAATAACAATTTTCTATAATCCTAAATTAGTAGTATTCAATTATGTTTTCTGAAATTTATAATTCATTATTAATAATTAATATATATATATATATATAGAAAAGTTAAAAATATAATATTTTTGAAACAATTTGTTTTTTTCTGTAAATAAGACTAAAATCCCTATAAACATATAGTAGAAGATATTATTTTTAATTGATTTAGAGTTAGAACTCCATAATCTATAACTAGCTAAGTTTTTAGAGAATTGTTTTTTTTTTTTTTGTCACGTATGAAGCTTTTGTGAAAACAACAAAAAAGAGTTCTCGATGGAAGCAAAAAAAAAAAAAATGGAGAGGAAGGAAGCTTGCGTTGTTAACACTATACTAGATGTACACTTGTGCAGGGTTATATTTGTATATTTTGTTATTAATTGTATTACAATATATCTTTTTAATCAATAAAACTTTTTTACAATGGGGTGAACACATTAGCGGACCCATGATAAATATTTACCTAGTGCAAAATAATATTTTTATAAATAATGATCGAACCTGGAGATTGAGTGGTTCATTAGCCACAGTTTACCATTTGTGCTATTGAAGTTTCTTGCATTATACATATAAAACAAAAGATATATCTAGATTTTAAGTGTGTCAGTTAACACAGCTTCCTTTCACGTGAATCTGCTCCTGGGTGAATATTATTTGCGTTTCATTCCATACCCGTTCCCAAATACACGTCCTATATGGAAATGTAGTCCCAATATGTGACAAAGTAGGCCAGAAAAAGATAAACTGAAAATCGAACAGAATTCAACCCAACACAAAAGATTTAAATCCAAACCCAAATCTACAAAATATCTGGATGGATTTTAAACTTTTATACACGAATAACCAAATGAAAACCCGAAATAAGAACCAAATGGATACAAAATATTCGAAATATAATTCTATACTAAAAATATTAATTATATTTAAATTTAACCCAATTACCCAAAATTATAAAAATAAACCCAAAAATATCAAATTTGAGATTAAAATACCAAAAATAATAAAAATATCTTTGGTTATACTTGTGAAAATTTATCCAGACTTTATGCCAATGTTCCTAATTTTTTAGTTTTTTCTTTCTAATATTTCAGATATCTAAATCCGATATGAACCCATATGAAATAGAACCGAATCCAAACCAAAAATTATAAATAATTGAATAGATCTTAAACATTTAAACCCAAACCTATATTAAAAAGAGTGAGAGCACGTTAATCAAGGTTCTTCTTCTTATATGCAATTTCAGTTCTTATATTTTTCTTTGATAAATACATGTTTCTATTCTCCAAACGTGGATTTGATGATCTTGGGTCTTGTTTGATTTGTTATTTTCTCTGTGTTTTTATTTATTTTATTTTTAAGAAATTTTGTTCAGTTACTTTGTGCAATAAATAAACCAAATAAATCCTCATTTTGATTTCATGAGTGTATATAGGCATGGACATGAAACTTTGAAATACTCTGAATGAGTCATAAATTTCAAGATTCAAAAACTCGAATCCAATATCTGAATCCGAATAGGTATTCGAACATACTCACAATCTAAATTTATACTATAATATATTAGTAATATACTAATATTTATACTTGTAATAATCCAAGTGTCCAAAATAATGAAGTTTTTAGATATTTTGGATATTTTGAATATTTTTGAGTTGTTTGAATATATTTGAATACAAAAATTTCAAGTTTTGGATATTTGGGTAAATTCAAACCCGAATTCAATCTGAATCCAAACCGAACCCGAGCCAACATTTTGAAAAATGAGTCCTAAACTTCTGAACTCGAAATATTTAAATCCAAATACCGAATGCCCGTACCTAAGTGTATAATAGTCAGCTTGTATTGGTAAAGAGATCGAACTTAGTTGTCTAGAACGGGCATCTAGATTTGTTAAGTTGTATAAATTTTGAAGAGTATATGTTTATGGTTTATTTGAATTTAGAATATTTTACACGTCATCTAATAAACCAGTAAACAAATTAAATCCAAAATGATTAATTATTTTATAATTCCATGAGAAGATTACAACCCATAGTTTGTTAATATTGATATTGTATGCTAATTAAAACATTAATACTTTTCCAGTAATCTTTTAATATAATTAGGTAAGGTCCGCGCTACGCTGCGGGATTTTAAATATATATTTTTATATTTATATTCAGAGAAATGTCTTTTTAAGAACAATTGAATTTGTTTTTAATAAACCGATTTATATTAAAATATTGTATATGTAAAGTATATTAATATTTGTTTAAATAAATGGGTGATTTGTTAAAACTGGATTTGGTTTGAATTTTATGGTCTAGTGTTCTATGTGTAAATGTGCCGTGATCAAAACTGACTTATTAAAGAATGTATTGCTTCTATATCTACATCTCATCATCTTCATTCGCTTGGAAAACTCTAGCAAGTCCGAAATCATATATTTTTGGGTTTAGATTCTCATCTAACAAAATGTTACTGGCTTTTAGATCTCTTTTAATCTTTATGAAGACACAAAAGACTGCAAATTCCTTCCATTATGTTTAACCGAGTCTTCTATTCAATAATATATTTTTAATATAAAAATTCAATAATATGTTGTTTCATTGGTTTTGAGAAAAGGTATCAACATCATTAGCTTTTTCTTCAATCATCCCGAGCCAAATTGTAAAAACAGAGTTTAAAACATAAGTGACAAATTTACCAAATACATATGAATCCAAGCTTTTCTGTTGCATATATACATAGACTCTAGATTTGAATGTTGAATCCAATCTTTTCTTTGGCATATCTACTCTTTTAGGTCAGCTCCCTCTAATCTCTCTAGCTCTGTTTTGGTTTTCTTGTATCACTCTGTTTTTAATATTTTTTCTAGAGTAAAAAAGAGAAAACATTTAACTTAGAGAGAATAACTTGAAGACTACATTGTTAATTTCAGATCTCTTTTTATGATCATCTTACACAACAACACATACACATTCTTATACTACTTGCTACACACACTTGCACTTAGACCATATTTCTAGACATCATTATCCTAAGACTTACAGCAGTCACACTACAAAGTTGGAATACCAACTCCCTAATTCACTCTTACACAACACCTCTATTTTGTCAGTTGATAGACTCTTAGCCTAAACAGTACATCACTCTTTCTTATTTGAGCCTAACTTAACTAATAGCCCAATGGGGGCATTGTCTATAATAGATCTTTTGAAAAGTTTTTCTTTACAATCGGGGTCCCTGAAAAGGATTTTTAAGGCGGTAAAGATTCCCGTTTAGAAATAAATTTTCAAAAGGATCTATTCTAAATAGTTTTCCCTAGCCCAATACTAACATTATTACAAGACAACACAAGCCCTCCTTGTTGAATTTGCTTCTCCCTCTTTGTCGTTGACTCTCTTCAGTCTTCACAACACTTCTTCTTCTCTTCTTCGTTGTTGCTTCTTCTCTATTCTTCATCATCATCTTCTTCTGAAGCTTTCTCAGTTTCTCCTTTGTTGCAGGTTTTATCAAGGACTAAATTCCCAACACATGTAATATCCAAAAGTGTAAGTGGAGACTACATACTTGATAGCGCAGCAAATATATCAAATGAACTCTACAAAGTTGAAACATACTTACGATTCTTCCAGATCAGTAACTTTAATAGCCACTTCTTTGTTAAGCTCCATATCAAACCTGGTAAGTAAAGGTAACAAATTAATAGTATTACTGTACTATTACTGTGTTGATTAAGTATTTTCCTGTTAATATTTTTAAAGAACTAACAATGTATATTGATTTAAAAAAAAAAAAATTGGTCGCCTAGATATGCTTGCCATAACATTTCAAGTTGTGCTATTTATTAAAGAATTTATTTATTGAATAGAAAATTATTATGATTATTAGTAGGCATAATTCATTATCCAATGATATTTGCTGTAATATCTTATGTAAATGCAAGATTATTTTTTCTTTTCACTTTTTTCTCAAATAACAGTATAGAGATAATAATATTACATTCAATTGTTAATGTCTTAAGAGAAATTCCTTCAAATAGCACCAAATGATGTTTTTTTCAATAAATAGCACACTTATTTTTTAGGACAAAAATAACATTTTTTATAAAAGACAAAAATTTAAATTTTTTGTTTGGGTTAAGTATTTTAGAATTTAAGGTATAGTCTGTTAAGGGTAAACTGTATGGTTTAGGGTTTAGGACTTAGAGTTTAGGGTTTAAAAACCCTAATTTCTAAATCCTAAACCCTAAAAATATGAGGTTAGGAGATTTTGTGCTATATAAGAAAATAAATATTTACTAAAAATGCTATTTTTGTCCTAAATAAAAATGAGTGCTATTTATGGAACAGAAACTTGATTTGGTGCTATTTTTAAGAATTGTCCATGTCTTAATGATTCAAATAAAACAGTCAAATATATTAATATAGAAAACTCTGCATTTATTTTAGTCAAATAAATCATGCAAAAATTAATATATGAAATCCCAAAAAATATTTAAGTCATTCAATTTAGAACTATATTATTAATTTTGAAAAGTTTAGGCAAGCAAACATTAATATATTATGAACATGTATATACATATGTTAATCTGGTTCCTGTTGTTAAAACTAATAAACTTTGATTGTGACTTAAAATTATGTTTTCAACATAAAACAACAAATTCTATTATTAATAATAAAGCCAGAATACACTATATTGTTTTCTTTTTTTTTGCTAAAGGCATACACTATATTTTGCAGATAAAACATTTCTACGGCAACTTGTCCGTAAGCACCAATGCAGCATCACATATATCATAAATAAGACCAATTCTAGCTATAAGTTGTGAACCAGGATCAGGTTTAACATGACTTTGTAAATCGCTTTGACACTCTTCTACAATTCTAGCCGTGGATGTAAGAGCAACTATCAAGTCGCTCTTGTGCCTGCCCATCCAAGCCGTGAGCGCATTATCGCAAAATGTGGCAGCCCATTTGAAATGTGTCGAGCTTGTCATATAAATCTCCTTAGAACGAGGATCAGTAATTTTGTTGATAATTGACTGAATTTTTTTTATTGTGTCTATGACATTTTTCTGGGCATTATTGACCAAAAACTTTTCAAGGCCAACAACATCAGATTGTTCTGTTAGTGGAGTTGATTTCAAGATCTTGAAACAAGACTTAGGATTGAGTGTTTCTTCGCAAATATTTTCGACCTCATAATCTTCAAATGAAGAAGATAAACCAAGAAAAATGAACACGACTGCCAGTAGGATATTGGTTTTGAAATACACAACCATTCTATTAATTAGAACTTTGTTTTTCAAATTTGGGAAAGTTTTGTGAGAGACTTTAGAGAAAAAAACAGAGGATGTTTTTTCTTGTAAGAGTTGTATTCGTTGAATCATGTATATATATATTTGTTATGGTCAAAGGAATCATGTATATATTTGTAAGGCATTTATAATGTTATTGGAATAGGATGGTTCAAAATTATTAGCATTATATTAAATATTTATTGGGTCAAACAGGTAAATATGATTCTATAAGCTTTCGTTGAAGAAATATTATACACCAATAACTACCATACACAAAAGTTTTGACTAAACAAAAAATACATTTGTCTTGTTCCATAGAAACCAAGATCATTTGTCTTGTTCCATAGAAATATTGACAAATTACAAACTAACAAACAAGTCACAAGCAACACACTAACATGACTTGATAACACTTAGTTATAATCATCTTACAAACACTTCTTCATTTGGGCCTTAACCAAATCGTAGGCCCATAACAAAACAACATCAAAGCCCAACTTCCTTACTTAGGTCTTTTTCTCCTTTGTTTGTTGACTTCCTCTTTGTCGCTTCTTCTTCATGTTCTTCTTCTTACTAATTGAAGCTTTCTCTTGATGCAGGTTTAATCTTTTTGTGAGAAATGAGTTTTGATTGCTGATCCTTGATTTGGTATGATGTGTTTTTGCAAGAGTGTAATTTGAAAGCTTAAATGACAGTGTTCCGTGTACATCATCTCTAGATGTCCCATTTGCATGTTTGTTTGATACAAAAGTCAAACTGAAAAGATGTGTAAGAAGATTAGTTGTTGTGATATCATGAGGTTGATACGAAATATGTACCAGCAACAGAGCAATGATCAGTTTTCTTGTTTTCACCAGCAACAGAGCAATTAGATCACATATAGTATTTTGATTCGTTCACATATATGCATAATAAGTAGTACTGTCAAATGGGCTGTCCATGTCTAAATAGGCATGTTCGGTTGGATATTTTTTTTGTCTGGACATTTATTTGTCCGTCCGCATGGACAATGGACAAAGAACGTCCATGTCCAAAAAGGACCAAGTCCAAATGGGCTTTTCATGGACGTCCACTTAGTTATCTAGACTTAAATATTTAAAGTGGATAACAAAATAAAAAACATAACTTTGATCCATAAATTGTAAACAATAAGTAAACAAAAAATCAGAATCACAGAACTTTGATCCATAATTTGAAAAAATTAGAATCACATAAACAAAATCAAGAAAATATAAATTCAAAAATCTAAACAATAAGTAAACAAAATAAATATATATTTGTCTTAATAGGTAAGATTGAAAAAAAATATGAAATTAGGTATAATAGATATATATTTTTTCAGTTAAAGAAAATATTAACTTATTAATTTTGAGATTTTTTTTAATTACGTTTGTCCATGGGCTGTCCGCTGTCCATCTTAGTTTTGCCCATTTTTAACTGATGTCCATTGGACAATTTTGAAGTTGGAAAAGCCTTTGCTCATGAACAAAATGTCCATTTGACAGCCCAAATAATAAGCAATGCTAAAGAAATCTCCAAAACAAGAGATCACACAGGGCCGGTTTTGGACATGAGCCACATGTGCAAATGCCAGGACCCAAATTGTTTTCCTAAATTTTCTTTATATAAAAGGACCCATTTAAAAAAAAAGGAAAAATTGTGCAAGGCCCAGTTTTTTTTTTTTTTACATTATTGCACATTGCCATTTTGATATTTGAACCGCCCTGAGATCACATATATTTTGATTCGTTCTCCGTTGGAAACATAAGTTGAAGCCATGTTGAGAGATAACTGATAACAATGGTCGGATTTATACAAAATTTATAATCGAGAAAGAAGGAAACCAATAGGTTAAATGCTAGATTTGTACTAAGCTTGGAACATAAGAGCACACAAGTGGGTAACAAGTTAGGTCTGCAGATTCCCCAAGATCAATTTTTTTAAAGTAACCTTTCTTTTCGATAATGTAAGCTATGCTGCGAGTGAAAGACTCAAAATCTTGATAAAAAACCACCACAACATTTTTCTTCTGGTCAATGAAGAAACTCCCAGCATCGGCTAGAAACTCAAAACCAGTGAGTCTTTTCATATTAACTTGTAAAAACAACTTCTTGTTCCACATCACCTTTCTAGGCTCAATCTTACTCGTAATCCAAATCTCCATCCGCAATGTGTGTTTGTCCTGAAACATCACCGCGAGCTGCTCTTCTCCAACATTAGAGAGACTAATAGTATCTTCCGCACCAACAGGAGAAGAGTGAAATAGCAGAGGCAGACGCGGTCCAAATCTCTCTCTTGTAAAATCAAAACATATCAAGAAATCAACTTCTTTTCCCGCTTCTTGAAACTTCTCTTGAGCATACCAGTAAGTATTGCCCTTGAGAGACAAGCCACAGTGAATACACTCTCTCTCTCTCTGTCCCAATCACGACAAGTGATATCAATAACTCTCCATGAATTAGACTTCAAACTGTAGAGTTCAAACTCACAAATTCGTCTCTCTGCGCTATGGGCGTAATAATTATCCACAAATCTCAAGACTTTGTGGCTAACATCAGAACTGTTCATCTTCTTCTCGTAGCCAAGAGCGTACTTATCCATTATGTCGTAAGAATTTCTGGGTTTGATCCACCTTGTTTGTCCAAAATAAGGGTTCCAAACCACAAGCCTAGATTTGATATCTTTGGTGACACATAAAAGTAAACCATCACAGTGAAAGACTGTAGAGATATCCACTTGATGATTGTTTAAGCTAATAAGTTTACCTTTATACCTAATTGAAGGATCAACATTGCTGAGATTGAGGCTCATTAGATAAACCCTATAATTCATCATCATGATTACTTCAATCTCCTTGGCTTGCTTCTTCTTTGCTTCAGCAATTTGCTTCTTTATAAAGCTTCCATCTTTGGATAAATCATTCCATTGTTTACAAGTCATCTCACTACTCTTATAGATGTTAACGGAACCCTAGCGAGCACCTCCTCTACCAAACCCCGTTGAAGATCTGACATTATCGCCATTGTTGAATCTTTGGGTAAAGAAGCTTCGAAAATTCTTAAAACCCGTTTCCCCTAATTTCTTCCAATTGTAGAGGAGAAGGTGCTATCGTGGGCCTTTAAAACGCAAAGAAAACCTTTGGGCCAATCGTGGCCTTTCAAAGAATATAATTGTATTCTTCATACCTACTAGTATTTAATAAAATTTAATTTTATCATACTATTTATTTAATTTTCAACCATTGCTTTAATTTTTATAGATCTAAATCCGGATCCAAGTATTTACGGGCATCTAGATGTTTGGGCGGGTATCCAAAAACCGAATATTTGAAAGCCCCTGATCCAGATCCTAACTGGTTAGGAGGTTAGTGTTAATACTATATTCAATGTATTAATGATTCAAATAAAACAGTCAAATAACTACTTTTTCAATCTATTATCCCTGTTGTTAAAATCAATAAACTTTGATTGTGATTTAAATTTAAGTTTTCAACATAAAACAGCAAATTTTATTATTAATAAAAGAGCATACACTATAATTTTTTTTTTTATGTTTTTGACAAAGATATTTTGAAGAAAGAAAACTTTTTTAGGGCAACTTGTACGCAAGTATTATGGCAGTATCACATACATCATAAATAACGTCAAGTCTTCCTAAAATTTGTGGACCAGGATCAGGTTTAACACGAGCTAAATCATATTTATTTTCTTCTGTAATTCTAGCCACGGACGTAAGAGAATCGGCTAAAACTTCCTTCTGCTTATTTGCCCAAGCCTTGATTGCATTATCGCAATATGTAGAAGCCCATTTGAAATGTGTCAAGCTTGCATCATAAATATCCTTAGAATGAGGATCAGTAACGAAACGAGGATCTGAAATTTTGTTGATAATTGTTTGAATTAGATGTACTGTGGTTGAGACATTTCTTAGGACATATTCGACCAAAAACTTTTCCATGCCAACAACATCAGATTGTTTTGTTAGTGGAGTTGATTTCAAGATTTTGAAACAAAACTTAGGATTGAGTGTGTTAACGCAAATGTCTTCGATGTCAGAATCTTCAAATGACGAAGATGTACCAAGAATGATGAACACAATTGCCAATAGAATATTGGTTTTGAGATACACAACCATTATATTGGAACTTTGTTATTCAAATTTTGAAATGAAAAAAAAAAACACAAAGGAAAGGTTTTGTGAGAGTTGCATTCATGAATCATGTATATGTAGATATTTTGGTCAACGGAATCATGTCTATGTAGGGTATTTATAATGTTTATAGGCAATATTTTTAATCTTGGGTAAGTATGTTTTTTTCTTCTTTTTGTCTTGTGTAAAACGGGTAAATATGTTTATATAATCTGTTAGATTTTCATTCCTTTGTTGTAGTCTTGTAGATTACGTTGAAATAATTTTAATAAACAAAAAGTAGTTCTAAGAAACCAAGATAAGTATCTTGTCTCAAAGGACTCTGTTGACTGAATTACAAAACTACTTTCCTTGTTTTTCAAAAAGACTATTTTTGATTTTATTGTTGAATTTTTGTTTAAAAAATAATATCATTTTTAATGTGAATTTTAAAACAAAAAATCGATTTACACTCTATAAAAAGTTAAAACTTTGTGAATTTAAGTTAATATTATTAAACTAGTGACATTTAAATAAAGGCAAAATTGTATAGTTGAATATATATTTTTAATTTGTGTGAAAAGTGTCAAAACGATACTCTTTGAAAAATGGAGAGTGTCTTATTTTAAAATAATTTTATAGTTTTCTCAATAAATTACAATCAAATTATTATATGTAAAAACATATTGCTAATTTTTGAAAGGTTAGAGACATTTTCCAGAGATATTTTAATTTTTTTTTTAAACTAACAACAAATCTGATCCAGTGCGGGCTCATTTTGGGGGACGAGAGGGGCGATAGCCCGGAGTTTAATCATGTGTCCCCTCATCTAAGAGAATAATTTTTTAATATTTTTAATTAAAAATAAAACATTTTAATAAATCATATTGAAAGGGGCCCAAAATATTATTTTATATGCATATATTTTTATTTTATTACAATATCTACAAAATATTTATCATAAAAAAATTAACAGATATATTTAGTGAAAAAACATTTACAATAAATTCCAGGGTCCAAATATTTTTCGAATTAGGGCCATAAAAGTGTTAAGCCTCATCCGATCAATGAGAGAAACATATTACATGCGTAACTGAATCAAATAAAGAATGATTGTATATTAAAATGCAATTATATCAATAAATTTATTATGTACTAGAGCAGCCTCTCTTCTTTTGACATAGCCGCCTTCGTCCATTCACGTCTGGAGATCAATGTTTGGTGGCTCCCTTAGCACCAGGAAAGACAGCTCTGGGTATTGGCTCGGGAAGAAGATGATGGTACGGTGATAAAAATGCTAATTCATCCGTTGTTTGTCCCACATCGGAGCACAAAGTGCAGTTTGTAAGGTTTATATACAGTTAACTTTTATGTATTACCAAATTGGATGTGATGACTGGGAAATTAAATTTCAGATGTTGCAACAAATGAAGGTGTATGTAGAAGATTACAGATAATTACCAATTGGTATTGAAAAAAACTCTTACATGTTTCACCGAGATGACTGTTTCATTCACAAGGAACATGTCTAGAATTTAAAGAACAGATTAAGAACACAAATAATGAATTACTCTCTTTATTAACTTTAGGAAAATCGCTCAAAACCTAAAGCTCTCAAAGTCTCTCTCAAAACTCTTAAGTTGTATAACAACATTGATACCTCCTTATATAAGAGAACTCTTAACCTAGTCCTATTCTTATTAGAGATATATTTAGATAACTCCTAAATATATATGTCTTTAGATAACTCTTAAACCCCATAACCATAATCTCATTAGGATAGCTTATATATCAAGCTTTATTCAAGCTTAATCCAACATTCTCCCCCTTAAACTTGAACTCAATTTTCGCCAAGTCTTGAACACCAATGAGATCTCTCATTTCCTTGAACTTGATTTTCCCAAGTGCCTTTGTTAGGATATCCGCCTTTTTCTCACTCACGGGGACATGCTCTACTTCTATTTGTCCATTTTCAACACATTCTCTAATGAAGTAATATCTTGTATGTATGTGTTTACTTCGACCATGAAACACCGAGTTCTTAGTAAGAGCAATAGCTAATCGGTTATCAATACGAATGACAACTTTCTTACCTTGTGATCCAGTGATCTCACCAAGCAAATCTTGGAGCCAAATCGCTTGCCTTGCTGCTTCAGTACCTGCCATGAACTCGGCCTCACAAGAAGACAATGCAACAGTATCTTGTTTTTGTGAGCACCAAGAGATTGGACTTGTACCAAGATAAAATATATGACTTGTTGTGCTCTTTCCATCATCTGGATCAACATTGTGGCTACTATCGCTGTAGCCTATCAGCTTTGGTACCTTTGAAGTTTCACGTTCAAACTTTAAACCTCGACTGGTGGTACCTCGTATATATCTCAAGCATTGTTTCATTGCGGCTCCATGAGATTCTTTTGGACTTTGCATATACCGACTCAGTACTCCCACGCAATAGAACAAGTCTGGTCTTGTATGAAGTAAGTAACGGAGACAGCCTACATTTTTCCTGAAATTTGTAGCATCAACTTCCTTTTCTTTTCCAGATTTGGATAGTTTGAGTCCGGACTCCATTGGCGTGTGAACTGGGTTACACTCTCTCATCCCAGCTTCTTCTAGGATTTTTAGAGCATATCACTCTTGATTTAGTGTTATCCCACCTTCGTGTTGACACACTTCCATTCCAAGGTAATATGTTAATTTCCCGAGATCACTCATCTTGAACTTAGAAGACATCTCCTTTTAAAACACATCAATGATCTTCATATCTGTCCCTGTGACAAATAATTCATCTACATAAACCAGGACAAGGAGAAGATTTTCGCGTACCATCTTTCGATACACCGATGGCTCTTTAGAACATTTCTCAAACTTGAGCTCCTTGAGAATTTGATTTAGTTTATTATTCCATGCTCTTGGTGCTTGTCTTAGTCCATACAAGGCTTTGTTAAGTTTATAAACCTTGTCTTCACATCGCTTTTCTTCAAAACCCTCTGGTTGCGTGACATAGACGGTTTCTTTCAACTCTCTACGAAGAAAAGCTGTTTTAACATCAAGGTGATGTATTTCCCATCCATTTGAAGCTGCAAGGTTAATAAGAAGCCGTATTGTCTCAAGCCGAGCTACTGGAGCGAACACTTCATCAAAATCTACTCCACGTCTCTGCACATATCATTTGGCGACAATCCGAGCCTTATGTTTATTAATGCTTCCATCGGAATTGCGTTTTAGTTTGAATACCCACTTTAAGCCAATTGGTTTTGCACCATACGGAAGATCTACCAGATTCCATGTTTGATTTTTGATGATCGAATTAATTTCGTCTTCACATGCAAGTATCCAATCTTTTGATTCCTTAGCTTCAGCAAAATCTCTTGGCTCGTCGTTTAAACAAAATAGTAGCCTTTCTCCTTCTTCTTCTGCAAGTAAGATGTAATCTTCAAGATACTTAGGCTTTACGGTTTGTCTTTGTGAAACTCTTCTTAAGACTGGTGGAGATTGATTGTGAACATCTAAGGTCTCTGTCTCATGCTCGTGTGAGGTTACAGACTCATTATCATCGTTTTCATCAATATTTGAGGGTTCGGAATCTTCAATGATTTGCTCTGTTTCAACATTCTCCCTTGTTTCTTGGATGCCACGGTTACCAAATTCACTGAATACAACCTTGAAACTTCCATCATCACTTTTCTCTGAGTTGTCAACATTCCAGTTCCAACCCTTTGTTTCATCGAAAACAACATCTCGACTTACTATTTTTTCCGAGTTTGTGGATTTAACAACCGGTATGTCTTAGAACCTGGTTCGGTGCCTAGATGAACAAGCATGTGAGATCTATCATCTAGTTTCTTTAAGTTTGGTGTCTCTACTTTTGCGTACCCAATGCATCCAAAATTCCGTAGGTGATCGATATTTGGTTTCTTATCTCGGAAAACTTCACATGGAGTCATATCCTTGACTGCTCTTGTGGCGATTTGATTCAAGAGATATGTGGAATGTCTTACTGCTTCTCCCCATAAGTAATTTGGCACATGCATATGCTTCATAATGCTTCTTGCCATCTCCATTAATGTTCTATTACGTCTCTCAACCACATCGTTTTGTTGAGGAGTGTATGGTGCGGTAAGGTGTCGTTTTATACAGGTGTCATCACAGAAGGAATTAAACTCTTGTGAAAAAAATTCTCCTCCTCTATCAGTTCTGAAAGTTTGAATACTTGCTCCTGATTCATGCTCCACTAAGCTCTTAAATTTCTTGAATTTGTTAAACGCATCACCCTTTTCTTTCAACAGAATTGTCCACATGTATCTGGAGTAGTCATAAATGAGGACAAAAATATACCTGTTTCCAGCCATCGGGCTTGGTGTTATAGATCCACAAAGATCTCCATGTATGAGCTCAAGTTTCTTGGTTGCTCGGTATAAGGTAGCTTGGGGAAATACTAGTCTAGTTTGTTTCCCAAGTAGACATGAACCACACGTTTCTCTTTCGATATTTACTCGTGGAATTCCTTCGACGAGTTCTCTTTGTATCATGTTCCTTATTGTCTCAAGGTTTACATGTCCCAATCTTGCATGCCATATACTTGAGTCACTTATCGTTGTTAGATGTAGACACACAGTTTCTTTTATTCCCATTCGAACCTTATATAGACGATTTTGTGATCTTTTTGCTTTGACAAGTAACTTTCCATCGCGATTATGCATTGTTAGATAGTCTTCCCTCATTCTTATATCACAACCTGATTCTGTAGCTTGTCCGAGACTGATAATGTTGCTCTTCAAATCTGGAATGAAGTAGACATTTGTCATCACCCTTGGATCGCCGTTTCTGTCAATGAGCTATATCGATCCTTTTCCTTTTATGTATATTCTTGAATCATCACCAAATCGCACCTTTCCGGTAATAGAGTTATCAATTTTTGTAAAATATCTTCGATCTCCTGTCATGTGGTTGCTAGCTCCATTGTCAAGAAACCAAATATTCTCTTCTCCTGTATTTGTTTTATACTTGCTTGGTATACAGTTCTTCTTGTTTAGATATACCACTTCATGCATCATAAGCTTGTCCACATCTTGCGTATCATTATTCTCTGATTCTTGAGCTTCTTGTAACTTAAGTAAACGATCATGACAGTTTGAAGCATAGTGACCTATCTTGTCACACCGGTAGCAGGTTACTCTCGACGTATCTCTTCCGCCATTGAACCGTACACGACCTCTTCCTCTGTAATTGAATCGTCCTCCACGACCTCTACCTGTTTGAGTTTCCATGCTTGCATACATATGTTTGCTCTGTTCTTCTTGTATTTCTTCTTCTTCGGAGATACGTTCTTCATAGGCTTTTAGCCGGCCTATAATATCTTTGAAACCTGTAGTATTAAGATCTAACACTTGTTCAAGCGAAGCTACTATATGTATGTATTTCTTTCGAGGAAGACTCTTGAGAAATTTCTTGACTAATTTGGATTCTTCGATGTTTACTCCTAGGGCCGCCTATTTAGATGAAATCTCAGATAGTTTTCTGCGAAGTCATCAATTTTCTCGGAGTCTTTCATCTTAAGATGATCAAATTCGAACATCAACGTTTGTAATCTTGCTTCTTTGACTCTCTCTGCACCCAACATGTCTTGCCTTAATTGCCTCCCATGCTTTCTTCGTTGTATCTAGCTCTCCAACTTGTAAGATAAGTGTCTCGGGTATTGATTGAAATAATAGGGCTATAGCCATGTTGTTTTTCTCATCGTCGATTGAATCCGTCTCTATGATCTCCCACACCTTATGAACCTTAAGTGCAATTTTCATTCTCATGGCCCATACGGTATAGTTTGTTGAGTTGAGCATAGGACACTGGATTGATGAAGGTCCTCCTTCTTTTTTCGCCGTTGAAACAGCTATGTCACCCATCTCTCTTTCTTCCACTCTTTCTCGTATCTCTCACGGAAAAATATCTCCCTCGCGATCTCACAAAGCTCTGATACCAATTCTAGAATTTAAAGAAGAGATTAAGAACACAAATAAAGAATTACTCTCTTTATTAACTTTAGGAAAATCACTCAAAACCTAAAGCTCTCAAAGTCTCTCTCAAAACTCTTAAGTTGTATCACAACATTGATACCTCCTTATATAAGAGAACTCTTAACCTAATCCTATTCTTATTAGAGATATATTTAAATAACTCCTAAATATATATGTCTTTAGATAACTCCTAAAGCTCATAACCCTAATCTCATTAGGATAGCTTATATCTCAAGCTTTATTCAAGCTTAATCCAACAACATGTGTATAATATTGCAACAAATACCATCAAACGCTTCACTGCTTTCTCTAACTTCAAACTCAAGGATGCTCATTCGTTCCTCCCTTCTTGATTTGTTTCCCAAGTTGCATATCTTGAGACATTTTCCAGATTCTGCTTTGTTATCCTCATTTTATTTTGATATGTATAATCTATGACATTGCCTACTGTTTTAGTATCTCATGGTTACTTCAGATAAAATCATCATACACTCGTTGCAAGCATTAGTAAAGAGTTAAAAAAAAAAGTAGCCTTTGAGAACATAAGATAAACTTCCACAAATTGCGACAATCGAATCCTTAAGTCGAACATAGCAATGGAAAGAGAAAGAGACACATAGCTCGTCACCAAATCTTTCTAAGAACTTAAAATCATCACACATTGGAACTAATAAAGCAATATGTTAAAAGTTTTTAAAAAAAAAAAAAAAAACCGAAAACAGTTCGATTGATCGATTAGTTTTAAAATGTCAAACCATTTTATTAATTTGGATGTTCTTGGTAACTGTGTGATCGAGCTTCTTGGCGCTGATATCTCTGCTTCTTATCAGCATGCATTTGTCTTCATAAGGCAATTGGAAATGATTCAAGCATACATTTTATTTTAGGGGAGTTGGATAACCTACCCCCATATTTATTACAAACCTTTGAAAATTATACATATTTTTACATGTTTTGAAATAAATAAATAAATAAATATATATATATATCTATATATATAAAAAAGACCAAACTACTTTTATTTATTATATATTTAATTAGGAAACGAGTTTTTTAATTTTAAATAATATATTTAACATTTATTTTATTTTCAATAATATTAAATTAAAATAATAATTAAATTAAATTTGTTTAAAATTAGTTATTTTGTTATGAAAACTAATATCTAACAAAAAAGGGGTCATAGTTGAATTTTAATTAGTTGCTTTTTGTATATATTTTTTCTTTTATACTTATTTATTCATCATGGACATATCATTTTATGTTGATTTACTAATAAGTTGATTGATTGAATTGGGGATTTATATTGTACTTCTATCCACTTAAGTTTTTTCATCATCGACATATTTTAGAATAGTTTACTTATTTATAATGTTGACTTATTTGTTTGTTAATCGATTTAAAATAATTTCCCGTAAACTTTTTTATTCTTGATATACTTGTATAATGTTATCTTGACTTATTAATAAATTTGATTTATTGAACTATCGACTTATTTGTTTTTTTATGTTAAGTTATTTTTTTCACCATCAACTTATTTTATAACAGTCGGCTTATACATGATTGGTTGATCGGTTTACAGAGTTGACATATTAAAACTATATTTTGACTTATTTTATTTGTTCACCAATTTATATTATTTTTTGTAGACTTATTGATACACGGTGGAAATTGTTCTCTGAGAGTTTTCCTTAGTGAACACACAATCAACAAGCTGCAAGTGCACAACAATCAATTGTAGTACTTAAGGTATATCGATCCCAGATAGAGAGAAGTTGTATTGCAAATCAAGAAGAACACGTAAGACTAGAACTCAATAATAAAAGATGGGGGTTTTGTTTTGTCATGAAACAAAGTAATGCAAAAAATGGGTTTCAAGCAACAAAAGAAGGTGTTGGATCATACAAGGGATCTCCGGAGTTCAATGATCAATCAGTTCAAGATAAATTCAATGCAATGCATGTCTACTCATAAGTCTCAGACTATGAAACACGAAAGTTCAGTAAATTTATTATCATAAAGAAAACCGGTTGAAATCCACAAGTCCTATTACTCAACTATCGCAGGCAATAACACAAGTTTCAAAGCATTAAAATCAAGTTCAATCAAAGTCCATAAAACTCCATAACTAAGTGGTATATGTTTTTTATGACGCGATACTCATCAAATCTAGGTTCAAACAAACTAAGCAAACAATTCAAATTACTTAGATGCCTAAGATCAATAGCTAGTTCATGACGCTAACTATATTCATTAAGAATGAGAAAAGACCAAAATGCAATGTAAAAGGATATGCAAAGACAATGAATTCGCCACTCAAACAATAATGATCATATCACCCCTTTGACTGGCCCTTTAAACCCAACAAGGTGGTTTACTCGGCCATGCTCAAAGGTAACATCAAAGCAATGAATGAATAAAAAATATATCTCATGAAAAGAGGAAAAGGTTTAGAGATTACTTCTTAGATTCGAAATACAAGAGGTAAGGACTTCTCCTTTAACAAAGTAACAAGAGAATAGAGAAAGAGATGGTGGAACTCCAAAGCTTCTGCGAATCAATAAGGCTTGTTACGGCTCCTTAGAGGCGGAAAGGACTTGATGTTGTGATGGCGATCTTCTAGGGTTTTGGTGAGGAAGCATTGGTGAGACACACGAAACCCTAATGCTTCAACTTTGTATTTATACGTCTTGACTCTTGGGCCACAAGAGGTCGGTTTAAGGGTTTAGGAGGGTAAATCCGTCATTCTGATAAGTGTGGAGGTGAGGGGCCAGGCCTCAGTCACGGGTCTTGTGACCGAGGTACTCAAGAGGCTGGGCCTCGGTCACGAGTCTTGTGACCGAGGTTTGGAGCTCTTTGGCTCTTGTTGACATTGCTTCATTCTCTGGGATGCATCTTCCAAACAGCTGAATGTATTGCTTCGATTCTTGTCCCATACAAATCTTGACTCTTCGAGCTTGTCAATGATATAGAGAACTTCAAATTTGGTTCACATGAAGGTTTTCAAATGTTATCAAACTTCTGATGCTCTGAAACTGGTTTTGCTCCTCTTTTGATCCATTTTCCCATAAAACCTGTAAAATCTCTTTGACATTAACAATACTTGATAGCCTGTTTAGCCTTGAAAGCATACCAAATCTCTCATAAAAAAATATAAAAACAATCGTAAAAATGAGTCAAAATACGATGTTATCAATTATTTAACTTTGGTAAAGTTATAATCATTTTATGTTGATTTGTTAATAAAGGTGATTTATTAAATCGTCGATTTAATTTTTATTTCTACTGACTTAATAATTTTTTTCATCAATTTATTTTATAATAGTCAACTTATACTTGATTTTATAACAAGTGCACGGTTGTGCGTGGTAGTATAATGGTGGGATCGTATCCACATAGGGTAAAGTGCATTTAAGATCTGTAGATCTAAACAGAGCTAGGATGAAGAATATAAAATGGTTGTCACAGAGAAAATCCGTATATATTTCCGAAAATAATAAAAGTGGAAATAAAAATCAACTAAAACAATTGTTGGAATTTGGGAAATCGCAGGGATTAATTAAATAAAAATGATATCTAGCCTGATTATGAATTTAATGATCTAGATCTATAACTGAAAACACTATAAACAAATAAACCACCTCTTGTATGAGAATATTATCTTGATCATAAATCCGCTAGAATTTTTTATGCCAGCATTTATTAATGGGTTTTGATATTGTTCACTTGCAGATCCAACCTTGACTCTCATCGGCTGACAATCTCAAACCTATAAACTACAGATTCATGGAATAAAAAACATGCGTTAACCGTATTATAAAACCCTATAAATCATTTGATAGATTCGTCAACTTAACAAAAATATTAGTTTCATAGAAATAGAGATCTAATGATCATTACCCTAGTCTATAACAATAACCTAATTAAACATTAAATCCCTTTGGATAGATCTCATCTTCCAACAAGTAGATCTACTCAGCCATGACAATATGTTGATAGATCATGATGAAATATAACATATAATGCAAAGAAAGAGATGAAGACAAAGTGTAGATCCAATAATTTAATAAGAAAATATTTTGATCTGAAACTGAAATGAAAATACAAAAGAAATGATGAAAAATCGAGTCTAGGGCTGCTGGGCCGCTCAGGAAATGATCCATTTATATAAGGAGGTCTTTAGCTCAAAAATCATAGTAAATGCTTGATTTGGAGAATATTCATGATCCGAATAGATCGATCTTATTCTTCAGATCGCACCACCTCATAGATTCTTTTGACTGACCGATCCCCTTTTAGATTGGTCGATCCCAGAGCATCTCTATAAATTCCTTGAAGTGTAAGAACGTCCAAAGTTGCTCGATTTCATCCCATTAAGCTCCAATGAAGTAATAACCTGTTAAGACACCAAAACGGACCAAAATGACACAAATCCTAACTCAAAACTCAATCAAAACATATGAATTAAATAGTAAAAATGGGTAAAAACAAAGACTTATCAACCATTAACTTGTTTTATAACAGTTAACTTATATTTTCATTGATTGATTTATTTACATAGTTAACTTATCTAAAATATTGAATTAATTTAATTTATCTTCACAAAAATATTTTTAAGGAGATTTTAAAATAACAAAAGTAATTATAATTTTAAAAATAATTTTATGTAAAAAGTTAAATAAATTATAAAGTTCATAATATTATTTTATCCTATATTTTAGATTCATAATAGAAAATATATATTGGATTAGTCATTTTCTAAAATATTATTTTTTTTTATCTAAATCTAACTAAAAACAACATTATATGAATTTTTACTAAATTAAATATTTAAATTAATTATTTTTATCTGTTTATAAAAATTAAATAATCAAAATATTTTATTTATATTTTAAAATTTGAAGTTATTAACTAAGGACAAAAATGTCATTTTGTTTTAACATAAAAGGTAGATTTTAAATCTTATAAATTATGGTGTAGTTTTCAAAAGTGTAACAAAATCGAAGGTATTTTAGCAAATAATTTCATATATTTTAATGTTTTTGATAAAGAGCATACATTATATATTTTGCAGATAAAAACTTTTCTAGGGCAACCTGTTTGCAAGTTGCATGGCAACATCACATACATCAAGAATAACGTCAAGTCTAGCTAAAATTTGTTGACCAGGATCAGGTTTAGCATGAGCTAAATCGTCTTTATTTTCATTTATAATTCTAACCACGGATAGAAGAGAACCGACTAATTCTCCCTTTTGCCTTTTTCCCCAAGCCTTGAGTGCATTATCACAATATGTAGCAGCCCATTTGAAATGTAGCAAGCTTGTGTCATAAATCTCCTTAGAAGCAGGATCAGTAGCGAAATGAGGATCAGAAATTTTGTTGACTATAGTCTGAAGTAGATTTACTGTAGTTGAGACATTTCTTTGGACATAAATGACCAAAAACTTTTCCATGCCAGGAATATCAGATTGCTCTGTTGCTGGAATTGAATTCAAGATGCTGTAACAAAACTTAGGATTGCCTGTATGCTGGCACATATCTTCGAGGTCATAATCTTCAAATGAAGAAGATGCACCAAGAAAGATGAACACAATTGCCAATAGAATATTGGTTTTGAGATACACAACCATTCTATTCAAACTTTGTATTTCAAGTTTTGTGAGAGAGTTGATGAAAAACCAAAATGAAAAGGTTTGTGAGAGTTGTATTCATTGAATCATGTATATATAGATATTTTGGTCAACAGAATCATGTCTATGTAAGGCATATTTATAATGTTATCAGAAATATTTATTATCTTGGGTAAAGTTTTTTTTTTTTCCTTCTTTTTCTTGGGTCAAACAGGTAAATAAGCTCATATTATCTGGTAGATTTCATTCCTTTGTTGTAGTCTTGTAGATTACATTGAAGAAATATTATACACCACATACTAAACAAAAGTTTTGACTAAAAAAAAAGTAGTTCTAAGAAGAGTTATTGTAATCCATACCAAAAAAATAAAATAAAAATTCAGGTAAATGATGAGTAGCAAAGTTGTAGTTATATCAAACAGTGAAAATATGTGTTTGACTATTTTACCCTTGTGTCGAATAACCAATATAGAAGCATAAATGATTTTAACGTTATATTTTAAGAGTAAAATAGTCAACAAATGTTTGTCTCTCTCTTATTATGCACTTGTAATTTGGTATAACGCCAATTATTTTCAATTTTTTTGGTATGCAGCTAATTGACTTTTCTAAGAAACCAAGATCAGTATCATGTCTCACATGACTATTTTTTTTTCCGCAAATCAATCTTATTAAACACTGTTACAATGGTTTTGGGATCACCCTTTACCATTAGACCAAACACATAGGGTTGACAACAACAAGTTTAAATCAAAGAGCCCAAGTGACAAAACCAAAAACAAGGGGAAAGAGGTAAAGATCAGGGCTAAGAAGCCACATAATGACTTATATATTTCTGTAGCTTTATTCCAACAAGATTTTTGCCTTCAGCCAAAAAGGAGCACCTCTAGATATATAGGATTGAGTATGCATCTCTTCTGTAACATTAAGAGCAAACCGAACAGCAGGTTCATGACATACTTCAGGAGTATAAACCACAGACCAGGAGACAAACTTCTGTAGGAAGAGAATGATTTCAGCTAATATGGGATTGCTTACATGAGGTTGAAAGGTAGGATCCAGAGCTTCCATAACTTGTCTTGACGAGACTTCAAAGATAACATGGTCATAACGTAAGGTAACCAAATTCTCCGCTGCCCAGAGCAGGCTTCTCAGCTCAGTCTCAAGCGGAGACCCAACATTGACTATGCATCAAGGGGTTCCCAATGTGATATCTAATTAACCATGAAACACCGCCATGTCGTGCATTCCAAGTGCTCCAGTGAAGGTTTTAACCTTAATTTGTTTAGATAGTTTAAGCAATCACAAGTACTAAAACTAACGACACCAACAAATTAACGAGTTCCTCTCAAACTTGAGAGTACGTCTCGTGTGGGAACTTTTGTCCCACAAACTTTCACTATAAGAAATCAACAAGTTTAATATGTTTACAAGCTCTCTCTCTCTAAGTTTTAATGACCTAACTCTCTATCTCTCTTTTCAGGTACTATGAAGAGATCGACAAAGAACTCAAGTGCTTCACGCCTGTGGAGGATGACGATGAAGCCGATGAACCCAAGAGCAAGAAACCCAAAACTCACTAGCTGAAGCGCCTTAGGAACAAGCTTAACCTAGAACTCTCTCTTTAGGAAAACTATATGCTCGTTCCTCTTTTGCCTCTGTATATTGGTGATGTTTGAACTTGGGAAACCTAATCGTGTATATATAGTAACTCGATCAACCGACTTGAGCTTAATTAACCTAGCTCACGGTTTTCCTTTTTCTTCAAGTAATCTCCTCACATTTTAATGGATTACAAATCCATTAACCTTCTGATTTCTTAAGTTGACTCGGCCCAATAAACTTTGGCCCAACTGATGCGTCGATCCAATAAGCTTGGACAAAAGACAAACCGTTTCTCCACAGCTCCCAACATTACATTTGAGAAAAGTAACAGCCGGCGGAGTCCAATGTAGGGGAAGCGTAGAAATACAAGCCTGAGGATTCGAATTACAGGACACCAACAGAGATTCACTCTCAACCACATTTGCCACAAACCAATCATCAGCTTCATCCTGAGATTTGGCCACTAAAGATTCAAACGAACATCTCACCTTTTCAAACAAAAAGGTATTCCTAGCTTTCCAAATGTTCCAAAGTACCCAAGGGACGGCACGACGAATAGAGATCTCCGTTTTCGAATTCGTACAACATGCTAACAAATGGTGAAAGTTCAGGAAAATAGAAGAGGAAGAGAACCCTGCTCGAAGTTTAGCTAACTCCCACACTTGAGACGCCATTGGGCACCCAAAGAGAACATGACAAATAGTTTCTGGCCCAGATAAACAAGAAGGGCACACCAAATCCACATTCATACCTCTACATCGAAGTCTATCCACAACAGCCAACACACCTTTTGACGCTCTCCATATAAAATGTTGGATTTGAGGAGAGGTTTTAAGTTTCCATATACGATCCCATTGCCTCTTTTCCACTGGTGATGTCGTAGGGATAGAATTATCAGCTGCTTCCATCAGGGCTTCACAAAGCTTATATCCAGACTGAGTTGAATACTCCCCACTAGTAGAGAAATGCCATTTAAGTTCATCTTCTCTTGAGGGAGAAGGTCTGATTTGAGAAATAAGGGAGACGTCCTGGTCCGTAAAATAGTGTCGTAGCATAGGGATAATCCAGACAGTAGAGCTAGGATACCAAAGATCAGCAACCAAGAGTTCTTCTCTTGTTCGAGTTCAAACGGTGAAGCAGGACGTGGGAAATCGTCAAGGATCCAATTATCAGACCAAACCTTAGTTGTAAGTCCATTACCAATTTTCTTAATCATTCCTGGTCTCAAAGGACTCTATTGACCTAAATAAAAAACTACTTCCTCTGTTTCTCAGAAAGACTCATATTACATTTGATTTTTGTTTTAAAAGTAATATCATTTTATTGTTTTAATGTGAATTTTCAAACAAAAATTCAAACTTACCCTCCATAAAAAGTTAAAACTCTTTGAATTTAATTCAATATTATTAAGCTAGTGACATTTAAATAAAGGCAAATTTGTATAACTAAATATATATTTTTAATTTGTGTGAAAAGTGCAAGAACAATACTCTTTGAAAAATGGAACGAATATTATTTTAAAATAATTTAATAGTTTGTCAATAAATTATAATCAATTAATGTACGTAAATATATATTGCTAATTCTTGAAAGATTAGAGACATTTCCACATACATTTAATTTTTTTTTATTTTTTAACTAACAACAAATCAGATCCAGTACAAACTCATTTAGGGGAACGAGATGGAGCAATAGTCCGGAGTTTAATCATGACTGTGATTGGTAACCAATGCATAATTACTTAATAGCATAATTTTATAATGAAAAATTGTAGAATGAAAAGCTGCATTATGAAAAATTACAGAATAAAAATTTTGTGTGACTGGATACATTTTGCAGAATAACTGAATATAATATAATATTATAAATATACACATATACTTATTAAATTAATAATTTAATACATTAAATTTCAATATATTTTGTACTTTTGATATTATAAATAGTATTTTATTATAGATAATTATTTTTTAGGTAGTTAAATTTTAGCATCGGTAAAAAAGTGGTTTCAAAGTTATCTGAAAATGTTTAAAATAATATAAAAATGTACTAAAAGTTATTTGAAATATCAAAGAAGTAACATAAATTTTTATTGTAAATAATTAAAAATTTAATTTATTTTCAGTAGTTAATTTTTAGCATATGATGTACATATATACATATATATATATATATATATATATATATATATATTAGGCATCCATTATGCAAAAAAACATGTCATAAGTTGCTTATTTGCATAATAATTTTTTACTTGTATTTTGTTAGGTAAATTCAAATCTTGCATATTTGCCTAATTATGTATCAATAAGCAGTTTTATGTGATTGGTAAAAAACTTGCATAACTGCATTAAAAAGCAATTATGCCATTAGACAAGTTACCAATCAAAGCCCATTAGACAAGTTACCAATCAAAGCCCATTAGACAAGTTACCAATCAAAACTCATGTGTCCAGTGTCCCCTCATGTTAAGGGTTCAATTTTTTAATACTATTTGTTAGCTAAAAATAAAATATTTTAATAAATTATATTGAAGGGGGACCATTTTTTTTTATATGCATATATTTTTGTTTTTATTACAATAACTATTAAAAATTAATCATAAATCACTTAACAAAAACATTTATTGAAAAAAACCTTTACAATAAATTTCAGGGTCCAAATGTTTTTACCTTTTAGAACTAGGGCCATAAAAGTGTTAAGCCTCATCCGACCATCGAGAAAAACTTAACGCATCACAAAGTGATTCTTTTTGGCCTCTACATATCAAAATTTTCTCATCACTAAGATTTCTCTGAATCAAAGAACAAATGATTACTTCTTCTTCTTCTTCTTCTTCTTCTTCTTCTTCTTCTTCAAACTCCCTCACCCGCAGCGTTTAAACCAGTCGAGCCCTTAGTGAGTGATTAATTTAAAAATGGCAAACCGTTTTATTAATTTGGATATCAAAGTTAAACCTTCCAGTTTCATAAGAGGGTTTGAAACTCACAAAATAAACCCTAAAACTCTTCGCTTATCCTCAGACGGCGACAACATTTTATTTACTTTTCTTCTCTTTTTCTTTTCTTGTCGAATTCTGTTGGGAATTCTGTTGGGAATTACAGGTACATTATCTCGTTAGAGAGCTCTGTTCTCCTCTGTTCATGAATGTGAGTTTAAAATTCTGAGATTAGAACAATTCGAATTGCGGTTCGGCCAGAATTAAACCGGGTTGTCCGGTTTAATAGACTGGAAAAAAAAACATTGTAATAAAACCCTCTCCTAAAACCCTAGTTTCTTCTTACCACCGTCGAGAATCGACATTCTTCTTCTGCTTTTGTTTCCCAGTGCGATTTTTTTATCTTATTTCGAGTCTGTTATCGATTTATGTAATTCTATCACTTAATTGATGATACGTAAAGTTTGAGTCTTTACTGATTTTGTTCTTGCTACCATTGATTGTTTTGATTTCAGGTGATTTCTCCGGGGTCGTGTGTTAAGAAATGGGTGCCAAAGGTTCAATTTTTAATTCAGCTTTGTATTTTATATAATTTTATTGGAGTTTAATGGATTTGAGATTGATGAACGGTTTAATGGTATAGATAAGAGATTGTTGAATGGATGATTTCTATTGAGATGTTGTACAAATATATATACAGCCGAGAGATTCTAGAGAGCTCTAATTACAATATATATTCTTGACATAAACAGCTTGGTGATTGATCCTTTATTGATGCTTGATTGATCTTTGATAATCATATCGGTGATTGATCCTTGATATGTCCCCTCAAGATGGAGGGGTCTTCGTCACTCCAATCTTGACAGTGAGGAGTTGAAAGATGGCTCGAGATAGTGGTTTTGTGAGAGCATCAGCAAGTTAATCCTTGGTAGAAATATGTCTGACTCGACGTTGTCCAGCTTGTATTTGATTCCGAATAAAGTGATAATTTAATGCAATGTGTTTCATTCTGGAATGAAAAACTGGGTTTGCACAGAGATATGTTGCTCCGATATTGTCACAGTATATGACCGGTGGTATGGGAATGGGAACTCCAAGTTCTGTAAGTAACGAACTGATCCACGATAGCTCAGAAGATGCATTCGCAACAGCTCGATATTCTGCTTCAGTTGATGATCGAGCCACTCCTTTTTGTTTCTTGGAAGACCAAGAGATAGGATTTTTGCCAAGATATACCATATAATCATTTGTTGAAACTAGATCATCTGTGTCTCCAGCCCAGTTGGAGTCAGGGAAAGCATGAAGAGTGAGAGGAGTGTCACGGCTAAGAAATATTCCGTGAGTTGGAGTTCCAGCAAGATACCTTAGAACACGTTTCACAGCGAGCCAATGTTCTGTAGTTGGGGAGTGCATATACTGAGATAGTTTATTAACGGCATAAGAGATATCGAGTCTTGTAAAGGCTAGATATTTGAGACTTCCATAACACGTTGATACTCGGTAGCATCACAGAGTTTTGTTCCTGAGTGTAATGTTAGTTTTGGTGCGCTTGCTATTGGAGTTGTTACTGGTTTTGCATAGAGCATGTTGTGGCGTTCCAATAGATCAAGAATGTAGCAACGTTGACTGAGATGAAGTCCAGATGAGACTCTCTTTGCTTCAATACCGAGGCAGTATGAAAGTTCTGCATGATCTTTGACAGAGAATCGATTAGCAAGAGCGGTGATAGTTGCTTGAATCAGATGACTATCACTGCCCGTGACAAGGATATCATCAACATAAATTAACAAGTAAACAAAAGAGTTACTGGTCTTCAGGATGAAAAGAGACGTATCTGCAACTGAATTCTCGAAGCCAACAGATAGGAGATAGTTGCGGAGCTCCATGTACCAGGCTCTTGGCGCTTGTTTTAGGCCGTAAAGTGCTTTCTTGAGATGGCATACATAGTTTGGCCTATCTTTGTCAACGTATCCAGGTGGTTGCGACATGTAGACATCTTCTGTGAGGGTTCCTTGGAGGAAAGCGTTGTTAACATCAAGTTGTCGAATTGGCCAATCGCGTTAGACTGAAATATCTAGAACCAATCTGATTGTGGTAGATTTGATGATGAGACTGAAAGTCTCATTGTAGTCAAGACCAGCTTGTTGTGTGTAACCCTTGGCAACTAGCCTTGATTTGTATCTGTGAATGGAAACATCAGCATTAAATTTTTTGCGATAAATCCACTTACAACCAATGATATTGACCGATGGTGAAGGAGGCGGAACCAGGTTCCATGTCTGATTGACGATTTGAGCATTGAATTCTTCAGACATGGAGTTTCTCCAGCGATCATCTTTGAGAGCTTGAATGAGTGTTCTCGGTTCTAAGTCTGATGCAGCAAGTGTGGCAGCAAGAGTGTATTTGATATTGGGCTTGCTAATGGCAGACTAAGAGCATGTAGCCATGAAATGATGTTGTGGTGGCGGAGCTACTGGAGCCGGAGGAGGAACATGGGCCGGCGGATTAGGAGATGGAGATGTTTGTGCGTTGTTTGAAGATGATGAGGATATGTCTGAATTGTTCTGAGATTGGGCTGTATGTTGTGTTGAGTTTTGGGCCGAGTCTGAAGAGTTGGAAGTCTGTTGGGCCTGGTTTTTGGAGTGGGCCTGTTGATGAGAGTCTTGTCGGTTCGTTTGTGTAGCTTGGCCACTGGTATCCGTCGATGATGCAGAAGAGTCAGGTGAGCTTACCGGCGTAACATATGGTGAAGGATCAAAACGGAGGGGCAATACTGGCGGCGACGGAGGAGGAGACTGGACAAATGGCAGAAAGGGAACTGAAACAGATGCTGGTTGAGAGTCGGTGATTGATGGTGATATTGAGTCAGGTGGTGATGTTGAAGATGATGAAAACGGGAATACTGTTTCATCAAATCAAACATGACGGGATACATATATGCGGTTGGGTTGGGGTTGGAGACAAAGGTACGTGTTTTGGGTTAATGAATATCCAAGAAACACGCATGGAGAAGATTTGGGTTCAATTTTATTGGAGTTATATGGACGGAGCCAGGGGAAGCAAAGACAACCATTGGTTTTGAGTTTAGTGTAGTTAGGAGCTGTTTGAAACAATTTTTGGTAGGGTGACTGTAGGGATAATGTGGAGCTTGGCATTCGGTTTATAAGGTAGACAGCGGTGGAAAGAGCGTAGGACCAGTAGGTGTTTGGTATCGATGAATAGGTCAACAAAGAGAGACCAGTTTCAACAATGTGTCGATGGCGTCGTTCAGAAAAACCATTGTGTTCGGGAGTGTGAGGTGGGTGATCCCATTTGTGGATAAAAAATCTCGAAGAGCTATGTATTCTCCACCGTTATCTGAAAACAAAGTTCCAATTTTTGTGTGAAACTTGTTTCCAACTAGAGCTTTGAATCGAATAAAAGTGTCTTTGACATGGGATTTTAACTTGAGAGGATAAAAACAACATATAGCGGGTGTGATGATCGACAATGATAAGATAGTATTTGTAATTGTCAACGGAGATGTTCATACATCACTAAACAAAATTTTGAGAGGACGTGAAGAGAAGATAGAGGTTTCAGAAAATGGTAACTTGTGACTTTTATTAATAGAGCAATCTTTGCAAAAGGAGTTTATTTGAGAAGTAGAAAATGGTAAAGAGAATTGCGAGACAATGGTTTTAAGAACACGAAGAGATGGGTGGCCTAAACGAGAGTGTCATTCTTGTAAGGTGGGTTTGGTAGAGGTGGAGGTGAGATAGGATGCAGCTGATGGATAGGATATCGGCCATTTGTACAGCTCCACATTAGTTCGGCCTTGGAGTAATCGGACCCCCGTTTTGAGATCTTTCACCTGAAAAGCAGCCGGAAAAAATTCCACCGAAACTTAGTTAGCATTACATAGACGGTATACAGAAATTAAATTTTTCTTTATTTCAGGCACATAAAACACATCATTGAGAGTCAAAGCTTTAGAGGAAGGAAGAGAAGCAGAACCAGTGTGTGTAATTCGTAACCAGAGCCATCCCAATTAAGACTTCTTCGCCACCATTGTATGGTTGGTGAAGGCAGAGATTATTTAGATCAGAGGTGATGTGGTGTGTGGCGCCAGAATCAAGTATCCACGGATTGTGGCTGAGAGCCGGTGATGATGTGGTAGCGAGATTGGCTCTAGGTAGCCATGGCGTTGGTGGATACGGTGGCGTTGGAAGCAAGGCTTTATTGCTTGGTGGTTAGTTTGCAAATGATTGAAGCTGATGGCAGCGCTTCCGCGAATGTCCTTGAGTCCCACAAATCTGACACCTACCAAGATACGGTCTTGGAGTTCGTGTTTCGTAGCCACGGAGAGAGAACTATGACTTCCATGGTTGGCTTTGGTTCTGGGTAGGCTTTGGGTTGGACCGGTGCTGGTTCCGGTTATTAGCATAGTTTGCCGTGATAGGAAAAGTTATTGGAGCTGGAGCGGTGATGAGTTTTGCTTCATGGTTGAGCAATTTCTCATGAATCTCTGTGATACTTGGTGGGATGTCACGTCCTTCCAATTGATCTACAACAGGTTTGTAGTCTTCAGATAAACCTCCAAGAATGTAATCAATCTGGTCCTCGTGGTCAGTGGTTTTTCCCAACAGAGCTAACTGATCAAAATGATTTGTTAGGCCCTGAACATAGTCGTCAATGGTTCGAGTACCTTTTGACCATTGGCGGATCTGATGCTGGAGTTGCTTGATGTGGTCACGGCTCGGTTTTGCATAGGTGTTGGCGAGCGTAGTCCAAACATCAGCAGATGTGTTTGCACGAGACACCGTTGATTGGACGGAGAGAGAAAGAGCACCGATGAGGGCACTGAAGATCAATTGATCTTGTCTGTTCCATGCTTCAAATGCCGGATTTGGCGAGATGGTATTGTTAACTGTGAGTTCTTGATCTGGGATTTTGATGGAGGAGTCAAGGTGATGTGATAAACCGTATCCATGGAGAAGGGCATGGACCTGATGACTCCACATGATGTAGTTGGAAGCCGTGAGCTTGGTTACATTGGTCATGTTGATGTGAACAATGGTGGAGCCGTGAAGATTGATGGTTTCAGCAGATGAGTTAGACATGATTTGGAGAGATGACGAGAAAATGAGGAGAGAGAGGGAGAGAGAAACGGAGAGAAAGACAGAGACGTGGTGGAAATAGAGAACAGAGACATTTAGATTTTTTTAGGTATCGTATCTGCTCTGATACCATATAGAGAAGAGATTGTTGAATGGATGATTTCTATTGAGATGTTGTACAAATATATATACAGCCGAGAGATTCTAGAGAGCTCTAATTACAACATATATTCTTGACATAAACAGCTTGGTGATTGATCCTTGATTGATGCTTGATTGATCTTTGATAATCATATCGTTGATTGATCCTTGATAAATGGGATGTAGATGAAATAGCAATGGCTCAGAAGAGCGATAAAAAGCGTGTAAAGAAATCAAATTAAATCTAAGAAAGCAGAAGCTAAGGAGCATGAAGAACACCTTTAAGAGACTTCCAAAAACTGTGAGTCATCTTTGTATATAATATGTTGGAAACTTTTATTTACTTATGATTTTTCTCTGCAGGATCCTGTTTTTTATGAGTATATGAAAGAGCAAGATAGAGACCTTCTTAAGTTTGATGCTGCTGATTTTGAGGTGAGTTAGTTAGCTTCTGTCACCTCAAAATCAGCAGCATCAAACTTAATTCTCCCTTCTGCCTTTTACCCCAAGCCTTGAGTGCATTATCGCAATATGTAGCAGTCCATTTGAAATGTAGCAAGCTTCTGTCATAAATCTACTTAGAAGCAGGATCAGTAGCAAAACGAGGATCAGAAATTTTGTTGACTATAGTCTGAATTAGATTTACTGTAGTTGAGACATTTCTTTGGACATAAATGATCAAAAACTTTTCCATGCCAGGAACATTAGATTGCTCTGTTGCTGGAATTGATGTCAAGATGTTGTAACAAAACTTAGGTTTGGCTGAATAATAGCAAATGTCTTCGAT
This sequence comes from Cardamine flexuosa, assembly GCA_963555745.1. Lineage (NCBI taxonomy): Eukaryota > Viridiplantae > Streptophyta > Magnoliopsida > Brassicales > Brassicaceae > Cardamine > Cardamine flexuosa. Next base: position 21,653,406 of record OY743219.1, read on the forward strand.
GTCATAATCTTCAAATGAAGAAGATGCACTAAGAAACATGAACACAATTGCCAATATAATATTGGTTTTGAGATACACAACCATTCTATTCAAACTTTGGTTTTCAAGTTTTGTGAGAGAGTTGATAAAAAAATGAAAAGAAAAGGTTGCGAGAGTTGTATTCGTTGAATCATGTATATATATATATATATATATATATATATATATATATATTTTGGTCAACATAGTCATGTCTACGTAAGGCAAAATATTTATTATCTTGGGTAAATATATTTTTTTTTCTTCTTTTTTCTTGGGTCAAACGGGTAAATAAACTATTTTCTTTGTTGTAGTCTTTTAAATTAGGTTGACAAAATATTATACACATCACATACTAAACAAAAGTTTTGACTAAAACAAAAAGTAGTTTTAAGAAACCAAGATCAGTATCTTGTCTCAGAGGTCTTTATTGACCGAATTACAAAACTACTTCCCCTGTTTCTCAAAAAGATTTATTTTACAGTTGAATTTTTGTTTAAATAGTAATATCATTTTATTTTTCTAATGTGAATTTTTAAATAAAAATTCAAATTTACCCTCTATAAAAAGTAAAAACTCTTTGAATTTAAGTCAATATTATTAAACTAGTGACATTTAAATAAAGGGAAATTTGTATAATTGACTATATTTTTTTTTAATTTGTGTGAAAAGTGTCAGAATGATACTCTCTGAAAAATAGAGAGGATATTATTTTAAAATAATTTTATAGTTTTCTCAATAAATTATAATCAAATTAGTATATGTAATATTGCTAATTCTTGAAAGATTAGAGACATTTCGAGAGACGCTTAGTTTTTTATTTTATTTTTTGTAACTAACACTAAATCTGATCTAGTGCCCGGAGTTTAATCATGTGTCTCCTCATATGAAAGATCTAATTTTTAATATTTTAATAAATTATATTAAAAGGGGCACACAAATTTATTGTATATGCATATATTTTTATTTTCATTACAATATCTACAAAAATATTAATTATAAAAAAAATTAACAGAAATATTTAGTGAAAAAACATTTACAATAAAATTCAGGATCCAAATGTTTTTAGAACTAGGACCATAAAAGCGTTAAGCCTCATCCTACCAACAAGAAAAACTTAACACATCACAAAGTGATTCTGTTTGGCCTCTAGTCCTCTACATATCAAATTCTTCTCATCACTAAGATTTCTCTAAATCAAAGAACGAGTTATTGTTTTATTTAAATTAAAATCACATCTCAAACCAATGGACAAAAACAAAAAAAAGCAATTAGGTATCTACTTCAACTTGAAGTAGATAATAGAAGTATTTGATCCTCACTCGTATCCACTGCGACGGCTTCTTGGTCCTCGTGCTTAGAGTTCGTAGCATTTCTACTTCTTGGAATAGCCTTTTTGTGTATTAAATTTATATACTGATTTCTTGGAAATAGATGTTTTTTTTTTGTAAAAAATCTTGGAAATAGATGTTAAGAAGAATAAGAGATTGGTGTTGTAAAGAGAGTGTGTTTGATGTCTCTTTATATATTTGATAAAATAAGATTAGTTCTATCTATTTCATATGTGGTGATGACCGTTTCATTTACAAGGAACATTTTTCATGTCTCACATATGTGTGTATAATATTGCACCAAAAGACCTTCAAAAACGCTTCTCCGCTCTCTCCAACTTCAAACTCAAGGAATCCTCATTGGTTTCTCCCTTCTTGATTTGTTTTCCAAGTTGCATATCTTGAGACATTTTCTCAGATTTTGCTTTGTTATCCTCTTTTTCTTTTGATATGTATAATCTATGACACTGTCTCGTGTTTTAATATCTTAAGATTACTTCAGATCAAATCATCGTACACTCTCGTAGGAAGCATTAGTAAGAAGTTAAAAAAAGAGAGTAGCCTTTGTGAACGTAAGTAAGATAGACTTCCACTCCACAAATTGCGACAATCGAATCCTTAAGTCGAGCATAACAAAAAAAAGATGTAAAAAGTTAAAAAGTTTTGTTTTTTATAACCAACCAAAAACAGTTGGATTGATTGGAATAGTTTTAAAATGTCAAAACCATTTTATTAATTTGGATGTTTTTGGTTAAACGATTGGTAGATGGATCAAACATAAACCTTTCAGTTGGCTTAGAGGGTTTGAAACTCACAAAATAAAACCCTAAAACACTTATCCTCAGACGGCGACCACAACAACATCTTGTTTTTCTTTGTCTTCTACTATCTTCCTTTCTTGTCAAATTCTGTCGGGAATTGCAGGTATCTCATCAACGTTTTCTCTAATTTTAGAACTCTGTTTTGCTCTGTTCATAATAATGATATTTAACTTCTGAGAAATTAGAAAATTCGAGTTGCGGTTAGGCAAGAATCAAACCGGGTTGTCCGGTTTAATAGACTGACAAAAAAAACAACTGTAATAAAACCCTCTCCTAAAACCCTAGTTTCTTCTTACCACCGTCGACAATCGACATTCTTCTTCTTCTTTTGTTTCCCGGTGCGATTTCTTTTTGATTTCAAGAATTTGGTTTTTTTTTTTCTTTCTCTGTTATCGAATATTGTAATTCTCTCACATAAAGTTCGACTCTTTACTGATTTTGTTCTTGTTACCATTCTTGGTTTTGATTCCAGGTGATATCTCCGGGGTCGTGTGTTAAGAAATGGGTGCCAAAGGTTCAAATTTTAGTTCAATTTTCGATTTTTCATATATTTTTATTGGAGTTTAATGGATTTAAGATTGATGAACTTTTTAATCGGATGTAGATGAAATAGCAATGGCTCAGAAGAGCGATAAAAAGCGTGTAAAGAAATCAAAATCTAAGAAAGCAGAAGCTGAGGAGCATGAAGAACACCTTAAGAGACTTCAAGAAACTGTGAGTCATTTTGTATATAATATGTTGGAGACTTTAGTTTATAACTTTATACTTATGATTTTTCTCCGCAGGATCCTGATTTTTATAAGTATATGAAAGAGCAAGATGGAGACCTTCTTAAGTTTGATGCTGCTGATTTTGAGGTGAGTCAGTTAGCTTTAAATATGTTAACTTTGTAAAAATCAAAATGCTTTCAAAAAGCTTTAAACTTTGTGATTCATGTTTGTGTAGGATGATGCTAATGTTGAAGCTGATACTGACTTGGAAGACACTGAAGAGTTAGATGTAGATGGAACAACCCCAAAGCTGGAAATTGCAAAGAAAGCAACCGAGCAGAAAACGATTACATCAGCTATGGTTGATTCGTGGTGTAAACTAATCAGAGAAGAAGCCAAGCTAGGTGGAGTGCGTTCTATCTTGAGAGCTTATAGAACTGCTTGTCACTATGGTGATGATACAGGAGATGATCAGTCGGCAAAGTTTAGCGTTATGTCAAGCGCTGTGTTTAATAAGATTATGATATTTGTGCTGAGTGAGATGGATGGGATTCTTCGTAAGCTGTTGAGGTTTGATGAAACTCAAGGAATGGGTGAGGTTACAAGCACAAGGCCTTGGAAGAACTATAATCATTTGGTTAAATCGTATCTTGGGAATTCTCTTCATGTTCTGAATCAGATGACCGATACAGCAATGATATCTTTTACTCTGCGCCGCTTAAAGCATTCATCTGACTTTTTATCTGCGTTTCCTAGTCTTCGAAGGAAGTATATTAAGGTGTGTTGACTGAAGCAAGATGTTATTATGTTCATGTTTCCTTATGGTCTTTTGCTCACTTCTCTTCTTGCGTTTTAGGTTGCACTTCATTTCTGGGGAACCGGTGGTGGCGCTCTCCCTGTTGTTTCCCTATTGTTCTTGAGGAATCTGTGCTTAAGCCTTGGATCTGACACTGTGGATGACTGTGTCAAGGGAATGTACAAAGCCTATGTGTTGAATTGCCAGTTTGTGAATGCTGTTAAACTGCAGCATATTTCGTTTCTTGGTAACTGTGTTATCGAGCTTCTCGGCACAGATATCTCTGCTTCTTATCAGCATGCATTTGTCTTCATAAGGCAATTAGCAATGATTCTGCGTGAAGCGCTTAACACGAAAACAAAAGTAACTTTCTCAACAATCTCTAGAACTTAAGTTCTTCTGCTCAACACTTACATGTTGTGAACGTTTCTTTCACTGTTTGATTTACAGGAAGCGTTTAGGAAAGTGTATCAGTGGAAGTTCATCCATTGCCTTGAGCTATGGACCGGAGCTGTTTGTGAATACAACACTCAGTCTGGACTCAGAGCAGTTGCTTATCCACTAGCCCAAATTATATCTGGTGTAGCAAGACTTGTTCCCACTGCTCGCTATATTCCCCTTAGGCTAAGATGTGTTAGTATGCTAAACCGGATTGCTGCATCGACTGGTACCTTTATACCCGTCTCAATGCTTCTTCTGGACATGTTAGACATGAAAGAGCTCAATAAACCTCCCACTGGAGGTGTTGGCAAAGGTGTCGATTTACGCACTAATCTGAAGGTAAAAAACTTACTTGGTTGGTTCTTTAATGGAGAGGCTAGAATGAAAGTTTGTCCTGCAAACTAACCATTTTTGGTTATTGAAATCTTTTTGTAGGTAAGTAAACAATCAGTGAAGACGAGAGCATTTCAGGAGGCGTGTGTTTATTCTGTTGTGGAGCAGCTTGTGGAGCATTTGACTCAGTGGAGTTATTCGGTTGCGTTCTTTGAACTATCGTTTATTCCTATCATAAGGCTGCGTAGCTTTAGCAAATCCACTAAAGCTGAGAGGTTTAGGAAAGAAATGAAGCTACTCATTAGCCAGGTACCTTTAGAAGAAAGAGAAATGAGCTTATAAAACCTAATGTATCTTGTGTTTGAAATAAAGAACTCCTTCACTTTCTCTCGCTAATGTTTTGCTTTTCGTTTCAGGTTGAAGCTAACTCAGAGTTTGTCAACAAAAAGAGAGCTTCGATTGACTTTCTACCCAATGATATTGCTGCTGCATCATTCCTTAAGGTTTAGTAACTCACTTCTCTTGTTCCGTTCACGAGTCTCTGAAACTCCTGCTTTACTTATCATAGAGCACATGAAAAGTTCCAAAATTATTGTATTCATTTGTTTTTGGTCTCTTATGTTTAGGATGAGAAGGAGGCAGGGAAAAGCCCTCTATCGCAATACGCAGAGATTGTGCGCCTAAGAGCCAAGAAAAGAAACGAATCACTGGTGGAATCAGAGTGAGTTACATTCCCTCTAAAATTGATCACTTGTATCTTTTGTTTATGACTCTGCTCCATAGTGTTTATTTGACTGCAAATAATGATTCCGTTTGGATTCTGCAGCGTTATTGTGGGAGAGAACTCAGCTGTCTTTGGGAAAAACGCACCAAGCAGCGATGAGGAAGATGATGAAGAAGATAAAAACGGAAAGGGTGCTGCTGCTTTCAGTTCCTCCTGGTTACCGGGAAGTGACCCCAAGTATGTCTCCCCCCTCTTCTTAAAAAAATGCACACATATCTTGGTGTGAGTATGTTAGCTTGGGGAATCTAGATGAAAGCTAAATCTGGTTGTCTGTTTCCTACGCCTGTAACCTAAAGTAAATGTGTAATTGACAGGGAAAAAGAATCGGAGGAAGAGAAGACGAAAAAGAAGAAAAGGAAGAGAGGCAGGAAGAGTCAAATAGAGAAGAAGCAGGACGAGGAAGGCGGCGAAGGAGAAGATGATGTGGTGGAGGATTTTGTGTTCAGTTCTGATGAAGAAGAGGATGATCTCTTTGACATAGGAGGAGACAAAGATGAAGAGGATGATGATGAAGCAGCTGACGAAATTACAGATCCTGAGCCTAAGAAGACCTCTAAGAAGACTAAAGGCAATTATAAGACCTGGCATAAGGCTTACAAGAAGACCAAGAAGAAGAAGCCCCGAGTAGCTTAGTCTTTTTTTTTTTTTGGTACCTTTCTTCAATTGTATGAGATTACTATTTTTTGGGATGTTTTGCTAAACAGTATTAATCCAAAAATTTGGAAAAAAAAAACAAAAGCTAAAAATTCCAAATTTAATATGACTGAACTGGAATTTTCATCGTCATCATCAGAAAAGATTTTAATTCGAGAGAGATTTATCTATGTGCATAACGAAAATGCATCAAGTGAAACGTTTTCTTAACATGCATGTAGTAGTGTAAAAGGCGGCTTCAATGATAGTGAAATCAAAGCAAACCGGGACCAGTTTCTTCATCAGCGTTGTAAGCCAGCTTTGATGTAAGCTGCGTAGAGATCCCTGCGTTACAAAAACATTACATTGCTTGTTATTAACAAAGTAAACGTGTAAATACTTTTGGTGTTTTGGGTAAAAATAAACTTACATGGAGTCCTTAATTGCGTCAATGGCAGCTTGAGCTGGGAGGAAAGCTTCAACTTCGACTTTCTTGTTCTCGTTCTTCTTGTCTACAAGTATAGTGTTAAGTGAAAACTGAAAACAAAAGCATAATAAGCCAACGCAAAATTATGAGTTAAATGCAATATAAGATGTTTTCTTATGGATACAGTCCTCAAAGAAGCGGCTGATTTCGGCTAGACGGTGAGGAGGAAGCTCTTTGATGTCTCTGTAGTGACGGAACTCGGGATCATCAGCACAAACTGCAATGATCTTGTCGTCTTTTTCACCCTGCAAGTTTCAGAACAAGGTGATTCATGGTTTCTTACTAAAGGTATAACACATGACAGAGAGATATAATTGGGTTTACGGGTTGTTGTTACCTGATCAATCATGGGCATTAGACCAATAGCACGAGCACGGAGGAACGATCCGGTTAGCACAGGCTCCTACACAATAGTTTATCAATCATCTCAAGTTGGTTATTTCACTGTCTGTTTATATCATCAAGTTTGTATGAACATGAAGCTAAGAAAAAGCGAGAGAAAGCACCTGCATCAGTACCAAGACATCCATTGGATCACTGTCTTCACAGATGGTTCGAGGAATAAAACCGTAGTTGTGTGGGTACACAATGGATGAGTAGAGAACACGATCAACCTAGAGAGGAAATATCAATCACTGGTCAGAACTTTCCCTTCATTTTGAATCTTATAATATAAGATCATTAGTTGGAATACATAAAATGTGATTACATCCAACAATGATGAACTTCTGCATATAAGATGCATACAGCAGCAGAATTAAACAAGAATATGAGGGATCAGAAGACAAGCTTATTCAATCAAGCAAATATGATGCAAGCAGAGACTGCTAAATAACACTGTACCTTAATAAGGCCACTGTTTTTGTCTAGCTCGTACTTAACCTTGCCACCTTTGCTAATTTCAACAACCTGACAAAGAATTCAAGTTCGTTTAACAATCACAGGATCACCAGCACTCACTTTCTTGAAATGATATAATCTCAACAATGCAAAAGGTGATAAAAGCCTACGCAGTTGAAAACAGCAGGAGCTTCAGGACCTGAAAAATTCAACAAACAAACACTCACATCAAAGAATGAACGCTTTCTCATCCTAACAAAGATGATTCATCGCAGTGACACGAATGGGTTTGACTCACAGAACTATTTAAGTAACAAAGATGATACATGCCACTCATAGGAATCAGTAAGAAAGAAAAATTCATCAATCACAAGATTAGCGTACCAATCTCCAAGTCATGCCAAGGATGAGCAGCAGCTGATCTGTGTGTGAAGGCAGCAAAGTTTCTCTCGTTAAGGGTAACACCAGGGTTCCTGAGAGGGAAACCAGACCTCTTGACACTTCCTTCATCTTTGTTATCAGCCATATCGAATGTTCACTGTAATTGAAGAAAAAAAAATATAAACATAAGCACTAGAAGAGTCCTTAAAGCATACTTAAACTCAAAACAAGCCTTATAACATTGCAGCCGAATCCAATCTTATAAACTATAAAAACTCCAAGAAAGATCAGAATTATATTTCCCAAATAGCAAATCCTAGTTCAAATCCTAGCAGAATCCAATCTTATAAACCATAACAACTTCAAGAAAGATCAGAATGATGTTCGTCAAATAGCGAAATCCACATATCGTTTCAAATTCGAGCAGAGAAAAGAAGCAAATACACCAATCTACGATAGTTCACAGTTTTAATCATCTTCAGGAACAATCTATAACCTGAGAGACTAAATGTATCAGAGATATGCTAAGAACATAGATCTATCCTCGATTTCAAACGAAAAACTCAAATCACCAGCTACTCTATAATACTAGTTCATCAATCGGCAAAACTGAAAAGAATCGAACATCTGATACTGCTAATCCAAAAAAATCAAGTAAATCTACAGATCGATCATGCGCGAAGAACAATATGAGTTCTCCGGCGAACAGAAACCGGCAAGAAGAGAACGCAAATCAAACGAAACTGCTCCGATTCAACAATGAAGAATCAAAATCAAGCACTATTAAAAAACAAAGATGAGTAATCGATACGGATTTCGAATGGAAAAACGAGAAACGATGATCTTACAGATGCAATTTCAAGTTTCGATCTCGCAATCGAAGAAGAAGAAGATTCCGTAACGTTTTTTATTTTTCTTCTCTCTTCGTTTATTAGTGTCGCTTGTTTGTTATATATAGGAAAACAAACAAGACTTGGCGGTTACAGTATAGTATTCGTGTGAGTGTGACTGTGTGAGTTCTTCTGGCGCTTCTTTATGGACGTTGGAGAAGGAAGGAGACGCTGACGTCATCATTTCCTTGGTTGTTGTTCATCGTCAATCGTACGGTGAATCGTGTACGTTGAATTTGAAAGGGGAATGGATCTGACGGATGCGGTTTTCTTCTAATTCTTTTCGGGCTTTTAATGTCTTTCTTAAGAAAATTAGGCCTTTTTGTGTGTGTATCTTTTAATTGAAGGAAAAGAGAAAGGGACGATATTGATGTGCCAAAAAAGTATCCGACTAGCAAATTGATATATGACGCGTGTCCTAGAAATTAGGCACTTTCCTTCCCATTAATCCCTTTTATTTATTTTTTTGGCAAACAATTCCTTAATTTGGTAAGACAAAATAATCAATTTAAACCACTCGTTCTTCAATGCATATGAATGGTATAATCATACATATAAAAGAGGTATGTTGTCACTAAAAATTTGTGTTTTACTTTTTTTGGAATGACTGGAATTTCATTTTACTCAAACAGTCAAACTATTCCAATGTTTTCTGCAATTTTTAAATGAAATAAATAGTTAATGGGTTAAAATTTGGTAGAAGTTATAAAATTCAATTTGTGTATGCATGAGTAAAATCTTGTTTAAGAAAAGTTTTTATTTTTACATTGTAGTTTTATTGGGGTGCTCTGTTCTAGTTCCACTTGGTAAAAGTGCCTAACAACAGAGGCAGTTGCGCTCTCTAAAATTTTTTAACTTAGCATAATTATGTAAAAATTTTGTAATATTGCCCCCCTAAAATTTTAAAATATGGTTTAAATTTGTAAAGATTTGCAGTACTGCTCCGGGTAAATTATATCTCTAGATCCGTCTTTACTCATAATATCATATTTTAGTTGAGAGAAACCTATTTTAATTTAACATATTTTATATGTTCAACTAGACAATTATTTGAAGTCTTAGAAGTTGAGTTGATTTATTATATCCATAAGAAAAATGTTAGCCAGCCAAAAAAATATTGTTGCAAGATTTTAATTTCCATTTTTAAATATCTCTCATATGAGGTATGTGCACAAATACAAGTTGGTCTCTAGACTCAAGTAGCAACTAGCAACAAAACTACCTCTTTTGGTATTTTTCATCTTTCTTAAGTAATTTTTTTAATTTTTAACTGAATGGGGAAAAAAACTATTGATTGTGGGCCTAACGTCAAAACTGTGTCGTATTGTTGTGAGCAGTGTTTTATATGGCGACTGTCAACTAGAAGAACTAGAAGTCTAGAATCGAAAAATACGTAGGTAGGTAGATATGATCCAAAAGGTATAGTTCAAATTCGGTTTAAGGTCCCGGAAAATCAAAAGTATTCGGTTTTTGGATTTTTCAAGGTCTGTTCAGTGGTCACTTGGTCAGGTCTTACATAGAAAAAGTCTAGTCTCGTTAAAAGAAAAGTTAGATGTCAAAAAAAAAAAAAAGTCAAGTTTTTGTCTCCACACGAATGTTAAATGGGCTTAAAAATTCTTATGAAGCCCAACATGCTAAACAAAATTTATAAAGCCCCGGAGAACATCTCAAAACTGCGACACGTGTCCTACTCCGCCACGTCATTCAGTTTCCTCTTCTTTCCAGAAAAACCAACCAAACGACTTGAAAACCGTCTAAGGAAGACGACTAAACCGACCAAGGAAGACGAAAATTTCTCCCTTTGATTGTTTCTATATCTTCGTAGTTTGAGTCGATTTCGTTTTGATTTGGTTTGTTAGGTTGATAAGGAGATCAGTGATCGTATTAGAGTTTTAGATTTGGGAAACAATTTCATGGAGGACGAACCAGGAAGTGAAAATGAAGGAGACACTATGGTTGCTTCACCACTTGCTAAATGGAGAATCGAATTCTCAAGATCATTTCAGAATTACTTAGACAGATCTGCTCCTAACTTGATTCGAAGATGGCTAGTAACATTACTCGCTGCTGTGATCTATATCTATAGGGTTTACTATGTGTATGGATTCTTCGTCATCTCCTATGGCTTAGCTACTTACATCTTAAACCTCTTGATTGGTTTCCTCTCTCCCAAAGTCGATCCTGAGATTGAAGCTTTGGATCCTACTTCTTTGCCTCGTGAAGAATCTGATGAGTTTAAGCCCTTTGTTCGTCGTCTTCCTGAGTTTAAATTCTGGTAAAGTCTCTACCTTTTGATGGTGTATTTTGATGATCCGATTTAGGGTTTTTGACTTCTTATGTAAGTTTGTGTTAATTTTGATTTTAGGTATGCAGCAACTAAGGCTTTTGTTGTGGCGTTTGTGATGACTTTCTTCTCTTTCTTGGATGTTCCTGTGTTTTGGCCGATCTTGTTGTGTTATTGGTTGTTTCTGTATTTTCTTACTATGAAACGCCAAATTGTGCACATGTTCAAGTACAGATACTTTCCTTTCGATATCAGAAAGAAGAAGGTAGAAGCAACTCAAGGTTCTTGATTTGTTGTCTTGTTTTGGGTAGATAGCTTGCTGTTAAAAGTAAGAGGTCTGAACATAGGTTGTGTTGATTTTTGTTTGACAGAGGCATGGTGGGAATGATAAGCCTAGTAGCAGCAATGCATCGGAAGGAGATGAAAAACCGGCTCAGATGTGAATCATAGACCAGGGGCTGATCTTTACACGTTTAAGTTAGTGTTTTGCCACAAGAGAAAGGGATGTAAACCAAGTGAAGAATATCAAGTAAATTGTAAAACCATGTTGGTTTGAAGCTTAATAGAAGTCAGATATCTATCTTTCTTATGTTTTGAGTGATCGCCGATTTTTTTCTGGCTTTTCATTGTTTCTATTTTATAAGACTGGGGATTACATTTAGGGAAGTATCGCTTCATAGGTGATCGTACTCGGAAAATAGGTCTAGAATCTAGAGTTTACTTGTAGTTTGATTCATCATGAAACTTGTCATTAATATGTTAGAAACAAGAAAATCCTTATTCTTTGATCATTAGTATATTTGTCTAGCAATGCTGGTTTAGATATCGGTTCGCCAATCATTAAAAGGGTTCATGCACTCCTGAATTTGCAACTAGTATAAGAAAATGATTATATAGAGAATGATCTACAAATCAAAGATTAGAGGCAGGTTGTGTAAGAAAGTTTCCTTGAGATCTTTTGGCTAGCCATGACTAGAAACCGTTTAACTTGTTTAACATTAGGTTCTTCTTGTCTTCTACTTGCGCCTGCAAATTAAGATCTAAACTGGTTCATGATCTATCCAAACCATTTCATCATCATATACTCTACTAAGTGCATTGCATCCAAATCCACAGTTTTGTTGATCAACTGGAGAATGTTGTAGACTTTGTTATAGCCAAAATGGAAAACAACATTTCAAAGTCTGAAGAGAAACTGAATCAGCTCCAATAAAAGTAACATGAAGACACCAAACTAACCAAACTCGCTGAGACAGACAGAGTATTTGAAAATATAATTTTCCACATATTGAGTTTTATTGATTTGTCTATTAAATCATTTCATCCACATGACATCGTCGATTTCACTGAATCAGAGAATCCGATTCATCCAAATCCGCCATGGAAGCAACTACAAGAATCTTCAGCACCTCTGCTCTCAATCGTCGTCTTCTTCTCAGCAAGCTCAATGTAAAACCTAACGCTCGTACGATCAAATCCCCAAATCAGCTTTGTTCTCCCTTTCACAATGCCGTTTCTCGGAAATCATCTCTCTACGCCACTCGTATACGATGCTCTTTGATTCCTCCAAATACGAATCTCTTCAAATCTCTCTTCTCTCTAACATCAACGTTTCATCTCGAAAACTCCGCGGTTCACGCCAATCCAATTCGAACCGAACCAAACGACGGCGTCGCCATCTGGAACAGAGCTCCGAGGATCGTAAACGGAGGAGGAAACGCGACGATATTCGGCGGGAATGGGAAAGAGACGACTGTGGTTCTTCTGGGTTGGTTAGGAGCGAAAGCTAAACATTTAAGGAGATACGTTGAGTGGTATAACTCAAGGGGAATTAACGCCGTTACTTTTACCGTTGACGTTAGGGATTTGCTTAGGTTAGATCTTGGACGGAGGCTTGAACGAAGGATAGCTGAATTTGGGAATGAATTGGCTAATTGGGTATCGGAGAAAGAAGATGATGATGGTAGAGAGAAATGCTTAGTGTTCCATAGTTTCAGCAATACTGGTTGGCTTGTGTAGGTTTGATGAATCCAAATCCTTTATCAATTTTAGTACATTTCCATTGGTGTTTGATTTTGAATTTAGATGATGAATTTTAAGCTTGGTGTGATTTTTACTATTGGCAGCTATGGTGCCTTGCTTGAGAGCTTTGTTGGTAGACAAGATTTAGTAGAGAAGATTAAAGGCTGTATCATCGATTCAGGAGGAGCAGATCCTCTTGATACTAAGGTTCGTTTTTTTTAAAATGTTTCAGCAAGATTCTTAAGGATGTGGTTTTCATGATTTCTCCAGTGCTTCAGTGTCTTGTATTGGAAGTAGAAGGGCCAATATTGTTGTAGTTGTAGGTCTTTTGCTTTGTCTGGAGAAAATAAAAAATATTTTTGAGCAATGTTGTCGTCTTTTTCAAATCATGATTCATGCTATTGTGAAAGCTTTGCTAGTTTGAGTTTATGTTGAAGAATTTTGTATCGATGCAAGCATTTACTGAACCAAGCCTAGGGGACTTTTGATATTGACATCTAAGCAATTAGCTTTGTAGATAGATAAATCACTCCTTAGAAAAGACTATAGCTATGGGTGGTATCCATCTTTTGGTTATTTGGCTACATTCACAGGTTAATGCGATATTGCTCTCTTGCTAGAAATGACGTTTTAGTCATTTGATCGAATAAAAAGTGAGCTTCATAGTAAATGTCTGAGTTTGTTCTTCATGGACCTAAATTCCCTTACGTTGAATACTCTTTAGTGTTTTTAATCATTGTGTAGTCCGTATACACATCTTAATGGCATAGACTATAAATGAGTATACCTTTTGCTTATTAATATAGATACTAAAGATACACTCTCTTCTCTTACAGATTTGGGCAGCCGGGTTTACTGCTGCTATACTGAAGAAACGTAGCTCCACCGTAACCACAGAACCAAGCAGTCTCATAAACGATGATGAAGCTTCAAACCCACAAAAGAAGGAACCTGTAGGAATCGAAAACATGATGCTATCATCTCTAGAGAAACTCTTCCCCATTCTCTTAAACCTCCCAGATGTCAACATGTAAGTTCTACACAGTAGACAACCATCTGCTTCTTCTTGTCTTTTTTCGGTTGATTAATCTGAGTTATTGTTTCTGTTGCAGGAGGCTAACGAAAATCATCCAGAAATTAAATGAGAACCATCCTCCCTGTCCTCAGCTCTATCTTTACAGCTCCGGAGACAAAGTTGTTCCTTCTCATTCCGTAGAGCTCCGGATCAAAGAACAACAGAAGATTGGAAGAAACATACATTCTTTCAATTTCAACTTGTCTCCTCATGTCGATCATTACCGGAACTTTCCTGACTTATACTCCTCGCAGCTTCACAACTTCTTGCAAGAATGCTTTACGCCAACAAAACAACAAGCTCTGTGATTTTGGCAAATAGATCTATTTTGCAGAATCTTTGTAGCCTGGTTAAGATCTATTTTGCAGAATCTTTGTAGCCTGGTTTATTTTTGGTTTTGATTTTTGACTGAATGAATCAGTCTTAATGACTGAACATGAATCTATTATATGATCATATCTATGTATACGCACAAATACAAGTTGATCTCCAGACTCAAGTACTAGGCACTAGCAACAAAACTACCTCTTTTCTTAAATTTTTATTTTTGGGTGTTTATCGTACAATTGATAAGCATTTAATTAGGTACTAGATACCGACCCATTCGATACCGAATGAACAATGTTTTAAGATAAAAGTATTTCGTTTGTGTTTATTTATTAAATCTGAAATATTAATCCTTACAAAAGAATGGGCGAATTTTGACAATGTAAAATTTATTGTTTGTGTAAATTGATTAAATGTACAATGTTATTATTTACTGTTTCTTTGATAATTTGATTCACTTTTGAGTTATAGAATAGTAAAGTAATGTAATGTAATTTGTTTGGAGATTGAGTTATATAATATTAGGATAGTATAATGTGTTTGAGGTTCAAATCTTTATATTCAATGATGATGAAACTAATTATAGTTTGTATAAGTATTAAATTAGTGGATATGTTTTCAATAGTATAGATTATATCACAATAATTAATAGGTGTTTGAAAATTCGATTATATATTTTTAGTTATACAGTTTGATTATATTTTTAGTTATACAGTTTGATTTTATCATTAGTTTGAATTAAAGAAAATCTGGATAATATTTAGTCACATATTTGAATTTAGAAAAACTCAGCTTAGAATATTTATGAGATTTTATTGTTAATATATTTTTTATTGTTTAGATGTTTATTTCCTTAACTACAAAATATATAAAAATCTCATTATATTTTGTAAGGATCCCCATGTTTTTACATATATAAAATTTTGCTCATATTCATAGTTAAGGAAATAATTTTGAAACTACATATTTATAAAATTAAGGATCATCTATAAATATCCGTGTGTTTTTACATATTTAAGAATTTTCACATATTTTCGAATTTTAAGGAAATTACATTTTTTTTTTTACATTTTTTTCTTGTGTTATAAAATATTCTCTCTTTTCTTTTGGTGTTACAACTCCACATTTTATTTTTCAAAAATACTCTTTCTCCATATTCCTTTTTAATATACATTCTCATGCCTTTTCTATATATTTAAAATAATTTATTTGTCCTCCATATATCTCAATTATCTTTTCTCTCGATCATATATTTTATTTATTCATTTTTTTTATTTCTATATCTTTTTATTTTATTTTTCTCTTCTTTTTGTCTTCTTCTTCCTACTTTATCTTTTTTTTTCCACAACAAAAACAAATAAATAAATTTTACTTTCTTTTCTAATTATTATTTTTCCATATTTTGTTCTTCTTTTTCTTTCTCCACAATACTGATGAAGTGATAATTTTTATGAAGTTTTAAATTTTTGAATTTTTGGGTTTATATAGTTCTGGGATTTTGGTAATTTTTGATGTAAACAATATAGTATACATACACAATATTTCTGATGTAGAAATATTTGATATATTATTTACCTTATATATGATAATAAAGTTGTACTTGAATGTTTAATGAAAAAGGTTTCATAAAATATAGACTATATATTTTGTCTCTATAATATAAATAATAATTTTAGACTTATTTAAAGAAACAAATAATTTATATTTTTTTGTTTTTGAATTTGATCATTTAGTTTATTAATTTTTGGAATTTAACAGACTTTTTAAAGATTTAAAAGACTTTTAAGAATTAATTTCGAGTTCTTGAAATTAATTTATAATTTAAATATTAATTTTGTTAAAACATTTTGAAATAAAAATATATTTTATGTAAAATTAGAAGTGTCATTGAATAAAATAACATATATATATATAGTGAAGAAGAGAGTCATTTAGGGCTTTTTAGAAAATAACATTCCCTTTAATTTACTCTCAAAGTTTTTTTGTTAGTTATTAATAATTAACTAAATTAAAACGTGACAGTAACTTTAAATTAAATATTAAATATTTAATAGTAGTAATTGAATTTAGATTGTGTTTGATATAAATATTAACAAATATTTAGAAAAATCTGGATGACTTCTAATCATTCATTTGAATTTAGGAAAATCTGGATTTAAATATTTTATAAATATATATTGTTTAATATATAATTATTGTTCAAATTTTTATTCTCTTAACTACAAAATTTGCA
Source organism: Cardamine flexuosa (assembly GCA_963555745.1). NCBI lineage: Eukaryota > Viridiplantae > Streptophyta > Magnoliopsida > Brassicales > Brassicaceae > Cardamine > Cardamine flexuosa. The sequence goes on from OY743219.1 coordinate 21,669,812, forward strand.
AAAATCTCATTAAATAAAAAATTAATTTTAGGAAATTACTGATTTTATTTGTTTACTCATTTGAGTTTAGAAAAACCGGATTAATTGTTTGATGTTTATTCCTTTAACTACAAAATCTGTGAAAATCTCATTAAATAAAAAATTAATTATAAAAATCAGCGTGTTTTTTAAATGGGGTCTTAGTTTTTTTAGTTTTATCTGTTCAGATTTTTTTAATCCTTTCAATGAATCATATGATATACAATTAAAAAAAATTAAGAATGACTTACTTTTGTGACAACGAATTGACTTAGAATTTGATTTTTATCACTTGTGAATTGTTAGATCATCTCAAAAGAATTCCAACTGAACATGAAACATATCAAATTATGTAAAATTATAGAAAAATAAGGTTTCTTATATGTTTTTTGATAATTGATTTAGAATAATGAATATAAACATACATTTTGCATCACAAATAAATTTCATGGAATCACCATAATTGTTTTATTGCTTTCACCATAAAACTGATATCAACCATCATAAACAAAAAAAAAATCAATATTAGTCATCGAGATTCACATATATAAAATGATACAATAAATATGTAAGACAATGAACAATGCAATGACAAAAAAAGAAAAACAGAAAAAGTTTGAAGAAAAAAATGGATGTGTCATTGAATAGAATGACATGATATATATAGTAAAGAAGAAAGTCATCTAGGGTTTTTTAGAAAAGAATATTCTTTTTAACTTACTCTAAAAGTTTGTTTTGTTTGTTATTAATAACTAAATAAATTAAAAACATGAATAGTAACTTTATATTGAAAATTTAATATTTAATAGTATTAATTGAATTTAGATTGTATTTGATTTAATTATTAATAAGAATTTAGGAAAATCCGAATGATATTTAATCACCCATTTAAATTTAGGAAAATCTAGATTTAAATATTTTATAAATATCTATTATTTAAATATATAATTATCATTTAGATTTTTATTCTCTTAACTACAAAATTTGTGAAAATCTCATTAAATAAGGAATCAATTTTAGGAAAATACTGATTATATTTAGTTACCGATTAGAGTTTAGGAAAATCCAGATTAGAATATTTTAGGAATACTTATTGTTTAGATATTTATTCCATTAGCTACAAAATCTGTGAAAATGTCATTAAGTTCAAAATTAATTATAAAAATCCACGTGTCTTTTAAATCGGGTCGGATTTTCTTTGGTTTTATCTATTCGGATCTTTTTAATATTTTTAATAAATCATAGGATATACAATTAAAATCAAATTTGATATATTTTTAATACAAATTTGCCTTTCCTGATTTCAGAATTCATTTTTAATTGAGTGGCATTTTATGTAATAATAAACATATTTGAGGCTTTATAGAAATATTTGCTCACCGGTTAATAGTATAGATGATCCCAACAACAACAACAAAAGTGTTAAAGTAGGCTGAAAAATATCTTGTGGAGCCAACTTGCTAAACAAAATTTCTGAAACTTTTTTTTTTTTCCGAGAATATCTCAAAACTTCTTGTAAAATTATATATGGATCTTGGAAACTTGAAAATAGATTGAACGGATATAGGTGGATTTCTTACCGTTATCTTAAATATATGAAGGTTTTGTTACAAAAAATAACATCTCAAAATACTTATGTTTCAGTTTTTCTTCTTTATAATTTCAGCAAAAAATAAAAGTAAAAATATAAGACGTCATAACTAGAGCTGTCAATCTTGCCCGTGGTCCGCGGGTATGGCCCGATATGTACAATGGCGGGACGGGCATGGACATTGTAATGGTTGTCCATGAAATAGCGGGCGTTGCGGGCATGGCCAGGCGGGCATGCGGGTTTGGCGGGTGCGGGCGTTGCGGGCAGCGGGTGGACCGCTTAACTGAAACTTCAGATTCAGAGTAAAACACTTAGTCTTCTTCGACTGACATTTTTACTCCACATACCTAAAATAGAATTCATGTATCACACAACACAACAAATATCGGTTCATTAGGTTATTAACTGAAAGTTAGAGGTTAACAAGAACACACCTGAACTGCAGCACCTAAAGCTACAACTTTTTCCTCTGAAAATTCCGTTGGCATTGATTTCCAGTGAAGCAACGGTATCTATTCTGCTTCTTTTACCACTCTTAATATCTCCACCACCACCAGTTTACTTCCTTGTGCTGACAAATGTATCCCATCCCTGTAACAACAAAACCACAATACAGTTTAGATATCTATCTTCAGAGCTCAAAGTTAAATCTGAATTCTTGGATACTTACATGAAGCAAACGGTTTCCCAGTCATCTGCTTTCTGAAGAGTAGAGAAGAGATCAACTACTTGTAAGTCAAGCTCTTGGCATAGCTCAAATCAACATAATCAGATCGTTAAGAAAATAATATATTTACAGCAAAACTATATATAGTAAACAATGTGAAGCAGTATATTTACAGCAAAACTATTTTATTCTTAGCTACCAGATACTATCAGCTTCAAAGAGATGATACACCACATACTACAAATACATGAGTTGTAGGATTGACTGAGACATTTGGTTCTTTCCCAGTCAACTTCCTCACTAGTTCTTGAACAGCAGGAATACGTGTGGATCCACCAACAAGACTCACCTCATCAATATCTTTGAAGCTGAATTTTGCATCCCTCAAGGAATTCTCCACCGGTGTCCTGACTCTACAAGTTCGAAAACAGAGAATACAAACTTAAGCCTTAACGTTGAATCATATAAATCTTTACTGATTTAGCCATAGAGACAAACAAAAACTAAAATCACCTGTCGAGTAAGTCAGAACACAATTCTTCAAACTTGGCTCTGGTGAGAGTGGTTTCAATGTGCTTAGGCCCATCAGCTGTAGCAGTGATAAAAGGCAAACTGGAAAACAAAATAAAAATCAATTAATATCCAAAACAAGCAATGAGAACCAGGTAAATAGATTTGAGAGTGAAAAAATTGAACCTCATGTTTGTTTGAGTCAAAGAAGAAAGCTCAATTTTAGCTTTTTCAGCTGCTTCAGTTAACAGAATTCAGAAGCGTCAAATAATTTGAAATTGTAAGAGTAATTTTCTTTTGACAAAGAGGCTTTGAACTTTCTATATGAAATAGAGTCTTCACTCTCTTTGGAGGTCAGAAACCTTCTCTATTTATTAGAGTCTTTAACTCTTTATGACAAAACCTAAAACCCTACAAAACCTAAAAAGAAACGACTAGATATCAATTATACACATTCACGAAATGAAAGTCTGTGTTACAAGCAAAATCAGAGATCACGAAATCTCTAGAGATCATAATTTCATCAATCAGAGATCATCAATTCAGCAACCTTCAAGTCTTAATCGGAAATCAGAGGCACAATGGTAAGTCCTTACGTTATTAAGTTAGTGTTATCACGTGTAAGTTATCAGTATTCTTATAAGCAGTTTTCTGATAATCAGCTTTCACGGATCTAACATGAATCTCTACTTGTATTTTTGTTGTTATAGGATCCACATGATCCTTTGCAGTTTAGCTCACCACTAGACTTTGAGTCTCAGAATGCTCTTGATACTGAACAATTTGCACACAACCACATAATGTTTAAAGAGGAAGAACGCATTGCACGTGGTAAAAGGCAAACCATTGATGTTGATGATTCAGATGACATGTATAATCAAAGACAGACAACAACAAAGAACAAGAAAAAACAGTTAGATGCAGTTGAAACATCTAAATCTTGTAAGAGGTCATCCATTGAGATTGAGGATGATGATGATGATGATGATGATTTTGAAAAAGAAAAGTCACCAACAACTAAGAAGAAAAAGAAGTCTAATGAAGGTGGTGGAGCATCTAAAACTCGGAAAAAAGTCCATTGAGATTGAGGATGAAGATGATGAGGATGCTGATGATGATGCTGATGGTGAGAAAGGGAATTCATCAGGTAAAACAAAAAGACAATATTCAGACGTGTGGCCACACTTTACAATTATCAAGAAGAAAGCTAAGGATGGAAAAATTGAAGAAAGAACACAGTGCAACCATTGTAAGAATGATTATGCATATCATTCACACAAGAACGGCACAAATTCATACAAGCGTCATTTGCAAGCTTGCAAGCTTAAGAAAAAAAATGGTGATGTTGGTGCAATGTTGATCAATGCAGAAGGAAAATTGCAAGCTAGGAAGATAGATCATACGGTTTTTCGTGAAATGGTTGCTAAGTGTATCATTCAGCATGATCTCCCATTTTCTTACGTTGAGTATGACAGAGTAAGAGAACTTTGGAAGTACTTGAATGCAGATGTGAAGTTTATAACCCGGAACACAGCGACAGCTGATGTTTTCAAGTGTTAGCCGCATTCCCAAAATTTTGAACTTAAATGCCTCTAGCAGATAACTTCAGTAAAATATGGTAAGCAAAGAGAAACACCGAGCAGGAGAGTAAAAAAGATACAAACCTGCGTTGGAAAACAAAGCTGCTATCTGTAAAGTAAACATTGCCATCTTCATCAACGTCAAGATCATTGGTAAATCTCAAAGGCTCACCATCCTCAGTCATAAGAGAAGTTGCTAAATCCCCAGTTTTCTTTTCAAATCGAAGACCCAAAGGTCTACCACATATATCTTCCTCCTTTAAATAATCCAACAGTGATGGCTTTGGATCACATATCTCTGATCTGATCACATACATAAACATCATCAGAGTTTGAGAAACGAATTAGCCAAATAAGAGCCATTGTAGCATATATTGATCAGAGGTCAGGTGACTCAGGTCCTTGTAAAGATAGAACTCAATCTTTGATGCTAAAGCCTAGAGATAAAGAAAAAGAACATTGAAATCGATTTTCAAAGTTAAAGAAACAAAAACTCAAAACATGTTCAGTTCAATCGATAACAACATATATATCCCATTTGGCCAAAAAGTCAACACAATCTAACAACAAATCAACACAAGTAACTACATTCAAACAAGAAGAATCAATCAATTTTAATTTTGAAATTAGAAATCGATCAAGACTCAACACGCAATCGAACAAGAAACTTAAATTGAACAAGAAGCTTCACTCAGACACAAATAAAGAAGAAGATTTTGATTCCAAGTACAAACAACAAACTAGAAATGGAAAAGAAGAGAATCGAAGAACGATGTCCGCAGGCCTACCCGCATACCCGCTAGATTTTGCAGGGCGGGTATGGGCCATCGATTTGGTGACCGCAGTCCTTGGCGGGCAGCCCGTGACGGTCCGGTGACTCTGCGGGTGATGGCGGGCATGCCCAGGCGGTGGCGGGTCAGACCGTCTGACAGCTCTAGCTTGAATACAATGTCATAGGTAATGATGGAAAGTCTTATATGGTGAAGTTGCTCTTGAGAAATTTCTCTTGCAGGGTGTTTGATATTGAAAAGTATCCTTGTCTGCACGCATTAGCCGCTTACATATTCTTTCTGGAAAATGATTGAGCTCGTGATATCAAATTACATGAGTTATGTTCAAAATATTATTAGACGGAGCTGTGGGCAATGATGTATTACAGGACAATCTATATAGTGCCGGAGATGTCTCAATGGAATGTTGCAGATGATATCAAAAGCAAACAAATCATACCTCCGGATAGAAAACTTTATAATTAATAACCAACTTGGGATAGGGGAGTTACATAAATCTAGTGTTTTGACATATTAATGCATCAAACACTAAGAATTATATGTTAATCGATTTAAATCACATGTATAACTTATTCAAAACTGTGGTAATACATGTAACTGAAGTATAACTAAGGTATTTGTCGGCGGACATGTGACAAAAAATGGTGCATGTGGGGAACAAATTTTTGGCGCCCAACCTAAATTTATTCCAAAATTGGCGCCCAAACCAAAATTTCTCAAATTTGGGACCGAAACCCAAATTTTTCAAATTTGGGTTAATTCTCTTTTATTCTCCATATATATATATATATATATATATTTTCGTTCTCTTCGATTTTCTATATTCTCATTCTCTCTTTAATCTTTTTAATTGTCTCCTTCATCTCATATCTCCCATCATCTCCTCGATCTCTATTTCGATTTTGGTAACCTTTGTTACGACTTTGATTTGGCTCATTTGTTTTTCTATTGATAGATTTCAATTAATGTTAAGTCTTTGATTTGTTTTTTTATTTATTTCGTCTAAGGTAATCATGGATAAACTCAGTGAGACGGACCCTTGGTACACTGAAATGAAGAGGAACAAGAAGGAAGAACTCATGCGCACTTTAGTAGCTGATGGCTCCGATGGCCATCCTTTAAGCTGTCCATGTGGTGGTCAGATCATCTACGAGAACTCAACCGTAGCACCACCCTAGGAAGGAGATACTTACAATGCAATAAGTTTAAGGTGAGAAGGTGGAACAGTTCTACTTTAGATTAATGGCATTCATGTTGATTATATGATGATAGATATCTCTCTCTTTATGTGCAGAATGATGGCTTACACATTCGTAAATATTGGGAACACGCTATCGAAGAAGAGGTGACTATGTTAAGAATGGAGTTTGATGCGAAGTCAAATGAGGGAAGCTTCAGTCTCCATGAATTGTATATAATGCAATTGCGTAGGCAGGTGAAAAATAATGCTGAAGAGATTGCACAACAAATCGAGTATTAAATTAAAGAAAATCGGATAATTATCCTCTAGTTATCCTTAATTTAACGAAGAGAGTTCGAAAGAGGAGGAGAAGTTAGAGAACGATTCTCTTTACTTTGTATTTGATTTTGATTCTATCGCGATTTGAGTTGAAAAATCGATATTAGAGTTTTTTAATTCGGGTTTCCAGGTTGGGTTTTGGTCATTTAGGGTGAATAAATTAAACCCAGGTTTTTGGTGTAAATAATCAGATTTTAATAGGGTAAGACAGGAGTACAGCAATTTTTTTGATTTAAAATTAATTCTTAAAAGTTATTAGTTTACTACATGGGGTTTTCAGATTACTTCCCTCAATATGTGGAGTTGACAAATACGCCTACCATTACCTCAGACATTGGATCCGTTAATATTGCTGGAGATACAGTCGCTGATGTTATTATTGTTGGAGCTGGAGTTGCTGGTTCTGCTCTTGCTTAGACTCTTGGAATTCGAATTAGGTGGATTTGATTTAGCCTTAAAATTTTAGAAAAGTGAAGGATGAAACATTGTTTTGTAGTACCAATTGAATTTTTCTTCGTGGGTGATGAAGTAGTATTGGTTTCGTGGTTGATTGAAGGGATTGTTCTTGAGTTTAGCATGATCAATAAAAATTGTTTGGGGGAAATGATTTGGGAATTGAACATTTGATTTTGGATTTGAGAATTTTTGGATTTGGGGATTTTTGACATAAGGATTATTTTTGTTGTAGTTAGATTAGAATCGGTTTAGATTTGGTTTATGTTTCGTTTACTTGATCTTTTTCTCTCTCTCGCAAACCCTAGTGGCGTCACCATTATCAAGGTAACATTGATATTTCTTTCTCTTCGATCGTCTTTTAGAAGTGTGACTATTTTACCCTTTCTCCGAATTCGTGGTGAAATTCTAGATTGGAAAGATCTAATATGCTTTGAACGGTTTTGCCCCTGAAAACACAGATGGATGAAATCATCGTAGAGGTTCAGGCTGCTGAAGCTACAGCCGCGGGTGCTAAGCCTGAGAAGAAGGGGAAGAAACTGCCTTCAGATCGTGATGAAATTATGACGGCAGCCGGTGACAATTTTCACAGGTATTTTTCTACAAGTTTTGGTGGTGGTGGTGGTGGTGGTTCCGTCCTGAGGATATACCGGCCGTCTCTCAGTCAATCATCTACAATTGGGTCCCGTTACCCCCCCGGAATAAAGCATGGCATGCGGTCAATAGGAGTGTGTGAAACTCAAACTACTGTGAGTAGTAAGCCGAATCCAGAAGCACCCATCGCACCACCATCTGAGCTTGATCCTTGCCATCTTGCGTCGACTCCAGAAGCACCTGAGCTTGATCCTTGCCATCTTGTGTCTTCCCTCCCCCAAGCACAAGTCGTTGAAACTCAAACTACTACTGAGCCCAAAGCTACTTTTGCCGAAGCTGCTGCAAAGATTACTCCTTGCCATCTTCTGGCATCCCTCGCCCTAAAACTTCCATGTCCAAATTTCAATCGGATTCTGCTAAATAAATTTTTGGATTGCCTTGGGACTCTGCTTGCGGAAGTATCATCATTTAGATGGGATGATATGTTCAAGGAACCTGTTTGGTCCAAGCTGTTCCATGATGTGATCGATGTCAGCAATTTCTTCTTTTACCCTTTTTTTGTCTAGGGTACATATTCTTGAAGCTGATCATTTTATCTTTTCTTTTTATAAACAGCTATCTCAGATTCCTGAATCTTTCTACAACATAACAGTCGAATGGATCCACCGTCACCTTGGAGATCGTTTACTCCTTCCCTTTGTATTCTGGACGTTTAGGTATATCACTGAGTCTGTGTGGAAGGTGTATATCACTCAGTCTGTGTGGGAGCTGTTTCCTAGCCATATACTAGTTACTGAAACATCTAATGTAATTTTCCAAAACCCTTTCTGGAATTTAAATCACCATCATGTTTGACCTAACTCCATCATGTTTTTTACCATTAGGTGTCAATACTTGTTGCAGCAGCATTGGTACTGCGTAGCAGACCTAGTCTTTTGCTTGCGAAAATGGGGCATCTGCATAAGTTGCAGCTCCACTATGAACAATTGGGCGCCCTGACTACTCCGCTTGCAGTTTGGATGATAGCTCAGGTTCGTATTTTAACATTTGTTTGTTTTGGTCTCATCTTTATTCTGAAATTTATGGTTCCGTCAAACGTGGATAGGTCTCCGAAGGTGATTCATTTTTAGGCTTGCGACTCTGGGCGATTCTCTTGGTACCTCTATTCGACCGTAGCAATGATCAGTCAAAGGATCTCATCCTGGAGTTGGTTGAGAAGTGAGTCCAAAGTTTTCTTGTCATCTCCATTGCTATATATATTCACTCATCTCATCTTTTTTCATGCAATTTTCTTATCAGTATTATAAACAAGAAACCAGATTTCACGGTCAAAATTTTACATGGTTTTCCTTGGGTTTCATTTCCTTCATTTGAGATCTTGCTGCGGTTTACATTCCCTGCAAGTCAGGAGGTAGGTAGTAGTAGTAAAGTAAAAACCTTGATGCTTTTGTTGATTCTGATCACAAGCCTGGTCTCTCTGTATGCACACAGGCTACTACGAGGAGGTTTGTGGCAATTTATCCCATTTTCAAGGACATGTTTCTTGCCGGTCCACCACAATATATATTCCCTTTTTGTTTGAGATTAGATAACCAAGGTATTTGTACCAGAACCTTGAATGGGTCCTCGAGTTCTCTGCTTCACTCTCTCTTGTCCAAATAGGGTTTGTAATCTGTTTCAGTTGTTGCAGGTAATCCTGATGTAGCCAAGGAAGCTACAGAAATCGCTTTCTGGCGTTTGACCCAAGAAGTTGATTGCTGGGAAAGCTGGGATTATCTCTGTAATACAGAGAATCTAGAAACTAGTAGTGTTGCTCTTCTTAAAAGGCTTGTAGAGAAATTGAAGGATCATTCCCTCCAACTATCATTTTTATCACCCAGTCAAATTCGTGCCCTCATCAAACATTGGCGGAAGAGAAATAACATAAAGAAAGTTTCTTTCTCGCAAAAAATCTTTGAAGAGGCAATACAAGAAGTCAAGATACAACAAGAGGCAATGGAACAAGAAGTGAAGCTGCAACAAGTCAAGATATTCACTCAAAAGTTATTAACGTTTTCTTTGAGATTAGCTGGAGAAGGTATTAGTAGCAAAACAAAACCTTGAATCCCCTCTCTCTTCTCCAATTAGAGTTTGTAAATCTGTTACCGTTGTTGCAGGAAACTCTGTTTTAGCCAAGGAAGCTACAGAAATCGCTATCTGGTCTCTGACCGAAAGCGTTGTTTGGTGGAAGCTCTGGGAGTGTCTGTATAAGGAGAATCTAGAAGCTAGTAGTGTTGCTATTCTTAAAAAGCTTGTAGAGAAATGGAAGGATCATTCCCTCAAACTATCATCATGGTCACTGAATCATACTCTTACCCGTGCACCAGACAGCAAGGAAATGCAATTACAAGTCACTCAAAAGATATTTACTGAAAAGATATTCACCTTTTCTTTGAGAATTGCTGGACGAGGTATTAGTAACAAACAAAAGTCTTGAATTGATCAGCTTCCAGATAGGGTTTGTAAAATCTTTTACCAATTTTGTAGGAAATCCTGATTTAGCCAAGGAAGCTTTAGAAATGGCTATCTGGTCTCTGATGGAAAACGTTGATTGCTGGAAGCACTGGGAGTATCTCTATAAGAAGAATCTAGAGGCTAGTGTTGCTCTTCTTAAAAAGCTTGTAGAGAAATGGAAGGATCGTTCCCTCAAGCCATCATCATCACCTAGTGATACTTTTGAGAAGTCACTTTGTCTTTGAGATTAGCTGGAGAAGGTATTAGTAACAAAACAAAACCCTTGAATCGATCCGCTTCACTCTGTATTCTCTGTTTGTAACTCTGTTACCATTGTTGTAGGAAATCATGTTTTAGCAAAGGAAGCTGCAGAGTTCGCAATGTGGTCTCTGGCCGAAAAAAATGATCCTTATAAGAAGAATCGTAAAGCTGTTGTTGCTCTTCTTCAAAAGCCTTTAGACAAATGGAAGGATCATTCCCTCAAACGATTATCATCAGCGATTCTCGCTCTCAGTCGAACTATGAAGAGGTTAAAGGTAATGCCTCTTACTCTTGTAAGCTAAACTGCTAGCTTTCATGCATCTCTTATCTAACCTGTGATGTTTTTTAGAAGAAAAAAGCCATCACTCAAGGAGGAGCCAATGGTTCTCTTTACAAAGAAGCTGCCAAGCCGTGCAATGTGATATGGGGGAGACTCTCCCGTGGAAGTTGCAGCCTCAAAGGCACATGGATTGTTACTTTGGTTCTAATTATTGCAGTTGCCGTTGTGTGTGTCAGTGTGTTGTTTTGATAAGTAGAGGGGACTAGTAAAGGGTTTCGGTTTTATATAATCACCAAGTTTGGATTTGGGAGTCTGTTTCTATAAAAAAGTTGTTGCACTGTTTCCTTTTGTGGAGATAATTATTAGCCATTTATTATGTTAACATAGAAATCCGACCTTGTTTTGTGATTACTTACTCCCGTTCACATTCCATATAAGGACAAAAAATTCAAAGAGCTTATTCTTGAATTTAAAATGTAATGCTAATATGCTATGATTCAAACAATAACTCTTATGTATCCATTATTCTTGGACTTTTCTTAGATGTTCTGCTACGCATTTGACTTTACTACAAATTTTTGGATTTACAAGCATTTGACTTTACTACAAATTTTTGGATTTACAAACTTCTTGTATGCAACTTGTGGTTCTTGATGATACAATGATACCAATGAGATGGAGAATGAAATCAGTTGTGCAATTCTTCAAAGTCAACACAATCTAACAACAAATCAACACAAGTAACTACATTCAAACAAGAAGAATCAATCAATTTCAATTTTGAAATTAGAAATCGATCAAGACTCAACACGCAATCGAACAAGAAACTTAAATTGAACAAGAAGCTTCACTCAGACACAAATAAAGAAGAAGATTTTGATTCCAAGCACAAACAACAAACTAGAAATGGAAAAGAAGAGAATCGAAAAACGATGCTCGCGGGCTTACCCGCATACCCGCTAGATTTTGCAGGGCGGGTATGAGCCATCGATTTGGTGACCGCGATCCTTGGCAGGCAGCCCGCGACGGTCCAATGACTCTGCGGGTAATGGCGGGCATGCCCAGGCGGTAGCGGATCAGACCATCTGACAGCTCTAGTCATAACTCATTTTGTTTCCATTGACCAAGAAATATTATTTTCCAGTGAGTTACAAAACTATAACATTTGAAGTCCTTATTGGTTAATGTGGTTGGATAGAAACAGTGTCAATGTACATTTCTCTCCGGATTGTGTCAACTATGGCACAACTTAATCACAATGATGATCTTGATTTCCTTAAGAAGTGTGGATATGAGCCCGATATTGATTATGATGAAACGGATCATGGTTTTTACAATCTTTTTGAAGAAAGCTGTTTTGCAAAGATTGACTGCTTACCATATTGACGTAATCATATTGTTTAAATGCGAGAAACCAATGCATAATTTGCAAGATATGGTTGACAGTTTTGGATGAAATAATTTTTTGTTATGAATGTGGGCAATCACATAAAAGATCGGCATACAAAATATCATGAAACGTTGTGAAGAAGAACAAAATTAGGAGAATCATACAATCATATTGAATGCGTAAGACAAAAAATATAGGAGAAGAAAATGATGACAAATACTTTTTAATAATTCGAATTTGTTCAATCAGTATTAACTTAGTTTCTACAATTTGAGATTTAAATTGTTTTTCAGTTATTTATTTTTAATTTGTATTTATCCAACTGTTTCGGTATGTGTGTTTTTCTGTAGAGATCAACTAATTTGAAAATAGTATTTATATATATTAAATAAAATTTTAAAAATAATTTGTTTTTTTTTAAATTTTTTTATATTTTAATTTATTTTATGTTATTTTTTATAATCTTTTTTACTATTTAACTGCTTGTTACCATCATAACTTTTATTTAACCGCTTTTGAATTCTAACTGTTATCTTTTGCCTTCTTTTTAACCGCATATCTTTACTAAAAATATAAAATAAAGAATTTAATAGTTTTAGTCAGTTTGACGCAAAAAAAAAAAAGAAAAAAAAAGTCAGTTTGTATTTTGGTTTAGCTATTCGTAGAAATCGATACAGGTAAAATTGTGATAAGTTACATATTATAGTTATTGGGCCTACGGTTGGCTTAGACTTATGGTATCATTTTAAGCCCATATCATTAGCTCTCTGTAATCAGTGTCTAATAACGACGATCATGTGAAATGGGACTTTTACCCAGAAACTTCTTCCTCTCTATTTCCCTTCTCATCTAACTCCTCTTCGATTCTCCCTCTATTTCTGTTAAGTACGATAAGCTCCATTCATGGACTTATCAAATTGATCTGACAGATTTTCGAAATCTTTCTAAAGACATTCTCGACAAATCTCTATCTTCTTCCTCTTGATCATCTTCGTCTGCTTCCCTTTCGTTATCCTCATCGAAACCATACTCCGGTCTAATCTTCCCGTTCCAGCTCGGCGAAATCATCTCTTCCCTATTGAAAACCCGTTCAGAAACTGAAGCGTGTAGATATACAAGTAGACGAACAGAAATTGAATATATATGAATAATAAAAAAATGGCAGCTACAGAAGATTCAAAGATGTCTCCGGCGAATTCGTTCGGTGCTGTTGTTCTCGGCGGTACTTTTGATCGATTGCACGATGGTCATCGAATGTTCCTCAAGGTAATTTTGGTTTACTCTTCGATTTCTGTTTATCTTTGAGAATTGAAGTAATCATCGAATCAGGCGGCGGCGGAGCTGGCTAGGGATCGAATAGTTGTGGGAGTTTGTGATGGCCCAATGTTGAAGAACAAGCAAGTAAGTGATTTGCTTAGCAATTTCTGGAAAAGTTGGTGAATTTTGTTCAATTTCAGTCTCAGGAGATTGATTTCTTTGTGTTAGCTAAGTTCAGTTTACAGTTCTTTTGATTAATATGCAAAAGGAAGATCCTTTGAACGTTTTTGTTCTGAAATTTTCTGTGATTTAAAACTTAAAGTCTGGAACTTTTTATGTTTCTTGTTGATGACCTCTTGTTTCTCCTCATTTCTTTCTTTTATTGTTTACAGTTTTCAGAAATGATACAACCCATTGAAGAAAGGATGCTTAATGTAGACAACTATGTCAAGGTAATTTCAGCAGAATTTAGAATTTCTCATTATGCTCGCATAGTCTTCAATTAGCGGTTGTTATGACATGTGAATCAGTTAATGTGAAGACGAACAAATAAAGATGAAGTAGTGTTTTTCTTATTTACTTATTTTCTCCATGTTCTTGTGTGTAGTCTATCAAGCCTGAGCTTGTTGTAAACGCTGAACCTATCACAGATCCATACGGCCCTTCTATAGTTGATGAAACTTTGGAAGCTATTCTTGTCAGGTTTTTTACCATCTATCTATTAATTTTTTTTCACTTGTTCTTGCTATTCACTTCGGTGTTTCAATACTTTAACTTATCATTCATTGGCAGCAAAGAGACGTTACCTGGTGGCTTGTCAGTTAACAGGAAAAGGGCAGAAAGAGGACTTTCACAACTTAAGGTTTGTATCTGATTGACCTCCTTATGCATTTCAGTATCACTTGAACCAAACTTTCTTGGATATGTTTGTGTAGATTGAAGTTGTCGAAATAGTTTCTGATGGATCGAGTGGAAACAAGATAAGTTCAAGTACTCTGAGAAAGTTGGAAGCAGACAAGGCTGAGAAACAAAAACAACCAGCAGAAGAATAAGCATCATGAACTTGTTAGATATGTAAAATCTCAACTTTGTTTGTAATTTAATACGTTTGTGTGTATTCATTGACTAATGATTAAAATAAAATCTTTGCCTCATCAAAAATGTTGTAAAGAAGTATTTGCTGAAAGCCTGAAACAGATAAGTAGAGTTGGAAAAAGTACTTTGACTTTATCTAGAATTTAAAAATAAATTTGTTGAAATTGTAGTTTAGGAATTGGGAAAAATATCATTTAAATCGTGAACTTATTGAAAAACATCATTTTATGCATCACCTTTATCAGAAACATTTTAAGTATAAATTTTCGTTGACTTTGTTTTTTATACACGAAATTTTTGTTAACTCAACCAATTAGACAAACTGTTAAATCTTCGTTAGTGTCAAAACGGCGTCGTATAAAAAAACAAGAACTTTCAAATTTAGGCCATTTAAAACATGGACTTTTCGTACTAAACTATTTAAAACATGAATTTTTTGTACTAGGTCATTTAAATCATCAATTTTCATTTGTTAGTTGTCACATAAAAAAATGTTTTAGAAAACAACCAAAATTAAAAGTAAATAAACACAAAATATCAACTTAAAATTTGATTGAAAAGCTAAAAAGAATTATAAACAGTAAAAAAGAAAAAAAATATAAAAAAACAATTGAGCCATGGTATACCGCAGGTACGAATCTAGTATATATTATTATCTTCGACAAAGCATAAATCTTTGAGCAGTATTTTATTTCTTGCTCTATTTCTTTCATAGCTAACTTTTTAAAAATTAGTTCTTGTTAATAGTAAGGATTAGAATGAAAAATTTAATCATTTTAATAAAATATTTGAGGTTTCTTTGTTTGATCGCTTCACCATCAAAACTCATTTTATATACTCTCAAAATGAGATTTATTGTTGGAGATGCTCTAAAAAAGTAAGATCCTTGGTGATCAATATATTATTTGTTATAACCTTTTTTAATAGTTTGAAATAGCACAAATATTATTTGTTATAAATTTTCTTAATAGTTTAAAAAGTTCAAATAGTCAAAATGAGCAATAGTGTTATTTATATAGCTAACAATTCTACTTCACATATGAAAAAATATAGTGTTCAGTATTTCTAATATTTTTCAAAACAAATATTGTAAGTATTATTAATTTATTGATTAAATATAGTGTTAATTAAGAAAATGAATTACAAAAAGTATAAATTATATTTATATAACTTAAGAAAATAGTATACATTTTTTATAGATTTAGAAAAGAAGAAAGCAGTCCTAAGAAAACTCACGAGATGAATTGGCTTTAGTTTCGAAGTCAGCGAAGCTTCGATTCGCTCCTTCGTCACCATCCTCTCTTCTCCGAAACAAACAATGTTTGAAACCCCTATTTCCTAATATTAATCACATGCTCTTTCGTTTTGTTTAGCATAAAATATCGGTTCGGTTCGGTTCCAATTTCAAATTCGATTCGATTAGATTCGGTTAATTATTTTTCATTTCTTGTAAAACAATATGTTAAATTTTATTTGAAACGCATATTCTTTTTTTATATTGAAAGTATATAAATAGTTTAAAACTTTTTTTTATATGTGACAGTTAATGAACAAAAGTTAATGATTGAAATGGGTTAGTACAAAAGGTTCATGTTTTAAATGTCCTAGTATAAAAAGTTCATGTTTTAAATGGCCTAATACAAAAAGTTCATGTTTTAAATGACCTAAATTTGAAAGTTCTTGTTTTTATATACGACGTCATTTTGGCACTAACGGAGCCGTTAACGAAGATTTGACGGGTTGTCTAATTGGCCGAGCCAACTAGAATTTTGTGTATAAAAACAAAGTCAACAAAAGTTGATGCTTAAAATGGCTTCTTACAAAGTTGATGTTTAAAATGGCGGTTTTCGGTAAGTTCACGATTTAAATAACATTTTTCCCTTTAGGAATTCTATTGGATTTGGTTTGAGATTTTGTTTCAAAAAGAATTAGTACCACTGATTATATATTTACAAAAAAGGTTTATAGTCCAAGAAAGAATATATATACATATATAAATGTTTTGACATGGAGCAAAAAAAAAGAAAGAAAACTTTCGATACACGGTGTATATATATATATTTGTCTTCTATCGGGAAAAATGCAAATTTCAATGTAAATTATTTTTACAGTATAACAGGTGAATTTTATTAATTAGAAAAGTTATTAGTTTAGAAAAATTATTAATTTAGTGATAAACTAATCTTTAGTAATTTATATAGATTTTGTTTCTAAATTTCCGAAAATGTTATATATAAAATATAAAAATAAAGATAATATTTTGATATGTTTTAATGCATTTACACATTAAAAAATAATCATTGCATATAATTGTTTTTGTATAATTATTGATGCAATTCAAGAAAATAATATCATATATTTTTGATATTTTAAAAAACAATATAGATGAACTCCAACGAAATTACAAGTTTACGGATAAACAAACAACACTAGAATTATATTTCACTAAAAGTTCAAATCCTCCTTGCTGCAGATTCACTTGAATCTCTTCTTTAAATTTTTGTTCAATCTAATAAGATTTTTTTCTTTAAATCCAATAATAATAATACTTGGTTGCTCAAAGCCTCGACACAGTGTTGACGACTAATGGATCGAGATTGGTATGACTTGATGAAATATCGATTGCGGATGATCAAAGCCCAAGACTTGAAGACGCATAGAAATCTGGCCAGGGATTTTACAGGCAATCATAGGAGAATTTCAACCAAAAGATCTGGAGAAATCATATTTAATCAAGAAAAGAAAATCTTCTTTTTCTGGGTTGAATAAGGAACTGTTTTGGTTCTCATTTATAAATCATTGTAAGATTATTTAGACCAATATATAGATGTAAATCAGAAGAAATTTTAGTTAGTTATTAATGGTATTTTGAGTCAATATAATGCATTAATTAAAATTGACTTAGGATTTTTTTTTAGTAATACAATTAAAATTGTAGAGATTTTGAATCTAAATAAGTACGGTGAGAATTGACTCAAACTTCTATATTCATCAAGATGATACAGCTGGAATACTTAATTATTATATTATGTTATAGTCCAAGAAAGAATATATATATATATATATAAATGTTTTGACATGGAGCCAAAAAATGAAAATCTTCCATACATGATGTGATACGACCCTGCCTATCATGCTACCATGCAGAGGACCATCCGGACGAGACCGAGGTTGACCGACCCAATATACCACTTAAATCCCACCTTCCAGCCAGCATCTAAGGATCAGTAGACATCCAAGCATCAGCCGGTACACCAAGCTTCATCACCAAGTTCTATGGACCACGGGAAGCCGAGAGCACCAATCCAGTTCCTTGACGACTCTTGGACGTTGCCATTGCTTAGGGAAGCAATCCTTGATTGCCTTCACCATTTCCAAGTGTGGAGGCACCCCTAAGACGATAGAGGGAGTTGTACTCTTTTCTCTACTTCGGATTTGTCCCAAATGGGTTTACCAGAGAGGTTTTAACGAGGCAACAATATCTATCGCATCTCCACTTCATCCCACTTGATTCTCTATCTTGGAAATAATCCATGACAAGTCTAGGGATCAAGGAAGTGAAGATTCTATCTGAGGAGACTATTCTACAAGTCTTCCATTTCTTACTTTTCATCTTTTGACTATTTTCACCTTTTACCGTTTTACCTTTACGGTGGCTTGTTTTACCCACCATCCTTGCCCACGTGCTTAGGGCTTCCCTTATTTCCTTCCCTTGTGTGTTTGTCTATATAAAGGCTAGAACCAGCATTGTAATAAGGTTAGACATTTATTAAAGTAAAGCCCTTGATCTTTGTCTTTTTCGGATTCAATTGAGTGAGAAGCTCCTGATCCAAACCCTTTGAGATTCCTTGAGCTGGGCTCGGATCTCTTAGGTCTTGTTCGTATCACAGTTCTTCCACAAGCTGTGTGGCCGAATCTCAATCCATTCCTTCCTTCCATGAATCCTTGAATCGATCCACCATCTTCAAGATTCATTCCGTCCATCTCTCTACCATGAAGCTTCTCTTGGACCCTTCACATCCATCATGTCACAACCTCAAAGGGAGCCCTACATGGGATCGCGTCACGATGTATATATACATATTAGTCTTCTATCGGGAAAAATGCAAATTTCAATGTAAATTATTTTTACAGTAAAACCGGAGAATTTTATTAATTTAGAAAAGTTATTAGTTTAGAAAAATTATTAATTTATTGATAAACTAATAATTATTAATTATAGAGATTTTTTCAAAAATTTCAAAAAATTTTATATAGAAAATATAAAAATAAAGATAATACTTTGATATGTTTTAATGCATTTACACATTAAAAAATAATCATTACATATAAATTTATATATATAATTACAGATGCAATTCGAGAAAATAATATCATATCTTTTGATATTTTAAGAAACAATATAGATAAACTCCAACAAAATTACAAGTTTACGGATAAATAAACAATACTAGAATTATATTTCACTAAAATATCTTATATATACAATAAATTTAAATGATTATTAATTTATTTTACTAATGGAACCATATATTAACACAGAGATTTCAAAAAAAAAAATTATCAAAAAAATTATTATCTTTGAGCAATAAAAAAAAGACTTGGTTGCTCAAAGCCTCGACTTGTCCGATTTGCAGAGCTGAGGTTAAGACTGAGGGAATAAGTGAAAGCTTCAACAAGGTGTGTGAAGTTGCTGGAACGACGTGATGGTGAGTGACTCAGTGGAACTAGAATTAATGTTGATGTGGACCAAGACGTCAACAATGATATGTATTTCCGCTGAAACTCTTGTTCGCCTTGTCTTCTTCCAGCTTGAAAGAAAATAAAGTTTAGAACCAATTCATAAATTAATATTCAACTATATTTAAAACAAAATCTTTGCCTAACCAAAAATGTATTTGCTGAAAGCCTGAAACAGAAGTAAAGGTCAAGACTTTGACAAAAACTGTGACGTTCCCTGTATGTATATTCTTGTGACGTTCCCTGTACGTTTCTAACTAAAGGAACGAGGCTTAATCGAAATTTACGGTTACATATAAATCAAACTAAATAAAATTATGAATGAAATTATTTATAGAAAATATAGTTACTAAAAAGTTGAAAGAAAAACTTTGACACTATCAAAACTAATTTTATATAGAATTTAAATAAATAATTTGGAAAGATAAGTTTATGGTATAAAGTATAAACAATTATTTTATTTTTAAAATTGTTATGGTTAAAATTTTGTGGTTAGATCATACGTTTAATTAACCATTTTTATATCTACTACATTATTAAAAAAGAGTCAATCTAAGAGATGTTTCCAAACACCCATTTAAAAATAAAATAAACTAGCACTAATACCATAAGTGTATCCAAACAGATTAAAATATCAATATGATGGAAACTAACATTGATTTTAATTTGCCTAAAATATAATATGCATAACTTAAATCTATATATTGGAAAAATAATTATTATTGTCATTTAATTTTTATTTCATCTTATTTTCAAATTATTTTAAATTATTATATAATTTATATAATTAATAAAAATTTAAACTTTTTTCTACATATGTTGTGATTAAAATCAATTTTTTTGCTGGAAAAATGATATATCTGTTTTTGCTAGGAAAATGACATATCCGTTTTTCAAATTATTTTGAATTATTATATAATATAATGCATATTAATAATAAATATATTTGGTTTTTACATATGTTGTGATTTGAATACATATTTTGGGAGGAAAATTACAGATCCGTTTTGCCAATTGTTTTGCAAATTATTTATTTTGGTAGAAAATTATAATTTGCAAAAAATTATGGATATGAAGCTTGTCAATAAAATTATAGAGTTAAATTTTAATTTGCGAAAAAGGATAATGTTTTGGAAGAAAACTGTAAAATTTTCATTTTGGCAAAATGGATTTGTAATTTGTTGAGAAAATTACGAGATTAAGTTTGTAAAATTATAACATTGACAATTGTATTGGTTTTTTTATTTAGTTATGATTTTCAATTTTTCTTTTTTGATAATTTAATATCTGGTTCGGTAGGATTTGTTTAAAATTGTTTCAATAAAAGTAAATAACATCACTTATTTGGTGTAGGTTTGATTCAATAACACAAATTTGCTATAGTTACATGTAAATAAAACAATTCTACGTTTAAAGCACAATAAATATATTATAAACATTAAATAAATAAAAAAACTAAAAAATATTTTAAATAAAGAAAAAATATTTATAAACATAAAAAAAAAAAATTATAAGAACAAGATAAAATTTTTGTTAAACATTAAAATATTTAAACACAATAATTTATACTAAAACAATTGACCCACGGTGTACCGTGGGTACGAATCTAGTTATCATCTTATTAGATAAATGTTGATACCGGATCCTGCACCGAGGATCTATCGTCATTAAGGATATGGGGCACGTGTCAATCAAGTCATCATTGCAAGAGCTCGGTTCGCAGAAATAGATCTCGGAGTAAAATAAGAATATCAGCGAGCTAGTACGGGATCGAAGTGACAGGTTCAGAGAGTTCGGAAAGCTATAGGAGACCGGAGAAGACAGAGAGTTCGCAGAAAGGAATCTAAGCACTAAATCAAGAAATGAAGTTATTTCAAAAAGGACATTTCAACATTCAAGACCGAATCAAAACCGACATGTTCAAATTAGAATAATGAAATTTATTGATAGCATTGAAAGTCAAAATATGTATAAATAGAAGGAAAATAGCACTGTAAAAGAGGTCGAATTTTGAAGAAAGAGGGCAATATACACATTCAGATAAAATAGTTTTTTTCTATAAAATAATCTATATTTAAGTATTGAGTGTGAATTTTGTATCCACATTTTAGCGCTATAAGGAGGGGATCATAAAGCTAAAACAAGAAATCTTTCGATAATCAGGGTAAGAGATCTTCATATACCAAACCATGGGTGACATAGCTGACACTTTGACAAAAATCAATGACAGTTTGACGAGTCTGACCGCAAGTCTGACAACCGTGCAGCAAGAGATCCAACAACTAAAAGATGGTCAGGTAACTCTTACTGCTCGTGTTAATGCTTTAACTGCAGGTTCTGTGCACAGGAACTCCCACCAGCGTGTTTTGTTCCCAACACCCATAGCGACTACCTCTTCCAATCAGACCGCTGAAGGAACACCACAACCGGTTGACGGGGAGGGACAAATTGCAGAAGGCCAACAAATAAATGGTGAGGAGGTGGCTTTCCAAACCACAGATGACGAGCTTGACTCCGTTCCCCGCAAAATGAGGGAAATGAAGTCAAAATTTTATCGAGCTAGTAGTTCGGACCCGGATATTGAAAAGGTCATAGAAGAAACCAGACGATCCCCTTTTAGCTCGCGAATTGCGAACTTCAAAATCAAGGATGCTCGGAGGGTTAATTTATCAACGTATGACGGACAAGGAGACCCAAATAATCATTTGGCAGCTTTTCAAATTGCTGCAGGGCGGATTGACTTGGAGCCTCATGAGGAAGATGCTGGTTATTGCAAATTATTTTCAGAGAATCTGTCCGGACAAGCATTACTTTGGTTTACTCGACTAGGCTTGGGAATAATAAACAGCTTCAACGAGCTGTCCTCCGCTTTTCTCATGCAGTATTCCGTCCTAATGGAGAAGGGAAAGTCTGATAGTGACCTGTGAAATTTATCACAAGGACCACAAGAGCCACTCCGGAAACACATTGCCAAATTCAAAGAATTGTTGGCAAAGATACCAGGAATTTCCCAAGCTGCAGCGTTCTCAGCCCTTAAAAACGGACTCTGATATGAAACGAGGTTCAGGGAAGAGTTAACAGTAAACCGACCAGAAACGATTCAAGATGCTCTTTTCCAAGCTAACAATTGGATAGAGGCTGAGGAAGAAAAATAAAATTTTGCAAAGAAATATCGTACCCCCAGACCAGCAACAAATCCCACAATAAGAAGATTTGAACCAAGAGAAAATGGTGGAGTAAAATGTTTTGGGGTAAACCCAAATTGTAATAGCGTCGGACGACCATTCTCAAGGGGAGAAAGACCAGGATTTTCCTCCTCCAGAACTTGGGTCCAAAGTGAAGGATCAATTGTGAAATCCATCAAATAAACGGGCATTTAACAAATGATTATAGTGTTCTGAAGCGACATCTGGCCGAACTCTGGTCGTCCGGAGAGCTTGCAAAGGTTAACCTAGAAGAGTTAGTGTGAAACTATAATAAAGATCGAGCAGATGATCGAGTTTCCGAGCCAAACCCAAAAAAGCAGAAAGCATCTGATCATGCTGGGCCATCAAAAGGACGAATCGACGTAATTATAGGAGGGTCCAAGCTTTGTCATGATTCAGTTCGGACAATCAAGAGGCACAAAAGAGCAGCGGTCATGGCAGTAAATGCAAAGGCTGAACCCTTCGAGTATGGTGGCACTTTAATATTTGATGAATCCGAGACTAGGGGTTTAGCTAAACAAAACAATGATGCTTTAGTCATAACGCTTCACATGGCAAATTACGAGGTGACAAGAATTTTAGTTGATACGGGAAGTTTGGTCGATTTGATATTCCTCAGTACGTTGAGTCGAATGGTAATTAACCGAACTGAGATTGTGGGGCCACCATCTCCATTAATAGCATTCACGGGCGAAACAACTATGTCCCTTGGGACCATAAAACTTCCAGTGTTCACATCTGGAGTGTCAAAAATCATAGAGTTCATAGTTTTTAATAGGCCTACCGCGTACAATATCATTTTGGGAATCCCATAGTTATATCAAATGAGAGTTGTACCATCCACTTATCATCAGTGTATAAAATTTCCGATACCAGCTGGAGTGGAAATAATGAAAGGCGATCAAGAGATTTGTCTCGCAAATCATCGGATGAAGTTACAATAACAATTAATGAGCTCGACACTAGTAAAAGAGCCATGTTTTCCTGGTGGACAGAAATCTGATGATGTGACACAGGAAGTTTCAATTGAAAAAAAAGCCGGACTGAAAAGTTAAGATCGGGTCAGGCCTAGAAGTTATGCTTCAGTCCGAACTCATTGAGTTCTTGTCAAAAAACAGAGATTCTTTTGCATGGTCCGTAGAATATATGCCAGGTATTGACCAGAATATTATATCACATGAGTTGCAGGTAGATGAAAGTTTCAAGCAAGTAAAGCAAAAAAGGAGGAAGCTCGAAGCAGATCGAACTAAGGCGGTAAATGATGAAGTAGAAAAACTGCTAAAAGCAGGATCTATACGAGAAGTAAAGTATCCTGACTGACTCCCTAATCCAGTTGTAGTAAATAAAAAGAATAGAAAATGGAGAGTTTACGTGGACTTCACGGACATTAACAAAGTTTTCCCAAATGACAGTTTTCCTCTTCCACATATTGATCAATTGGTGGAATCAACTCCTGGCCATGAACTCTTGAGCTTCATGGATGATTTTTCAGGCTATAACCAAATTAAGATGCATCCAGAAGATCAACAAAAGACGTCCTTCATAACCGATAGAGGTATATATTGCTATATTGTGATACCATTTGGTTTGGAGAATGCAGGAGCAACTTATTAACGTCTCATGAATTGAATGTTTGCGGAATACCTCGGTAAAAAATGGAAGTTTATATAGACGATATGTTGGTGAAGTCTCTCCGGCAAACGGATCACATCAAGCACCTAAGTGATTGTTTCGAAGTGTTAAATAATTTCGGAATGAGCTGTACCCAGCGAAGTGTACATTTGGGGTTCCATCTGGGGAATTCTTGGGTTATATCGTAACAAAAAGGGGGATTGAAGCTAACCCAACTCAAATAAATGCCTTTCTAATGATGCCTCCACCAAGGAATCAGAAAGAAGTACAACGTTTGACAGGGAGGATCGCGGCACTTAACAGATTTATATCTCGTTCAACCGATAGGTGTCTCCCATTTTACCAGTTACTAAGGGGAAATAAACACTTTGTGTGGGATGATAAGTGTGATGATGCTTTTAAACAGCTAAAGTCATACTTAACTATCCCACCAGTCCTTTCTAAACCTGACTCAAGAGAAAGATTATTTTTAACTATGTATCTGTCTCCGAGCACGCAGTTAGTGGAGTCATCGTCCGGGAAGACAGAGGGGAGCAGCAGCCAATTTATTACGTAAGTAAAAGTTTGACCAGTCCGGAAACCCGTTATACTATGATGGAAAAACTAGCTCTTGCAGTGGTAGTCTCAGCTCGGAAATTAAGACCTTATATCCAGTCACATCCAATAGAAGTGCTAACATCCCAACCATTGCGAACTATCCTACATAGTCCAAGTCAGTATGGACGGTTAGCAAAATGGGCAATTGAATTAAGCGAGTACGACATCGAGTACAAAAATCGAACCAGTGCCAAAGCTCAGGTGTTAGCCAATTTTCTAACCGAATTACCTATGAGTAGTACATAAGTCGAATCTACTGATAAGGTGTGGAAGCTAAATGTTGATGGATCCTCTTCAAAACAAGGATCTCGGGTGGGAGTTAGTTTAGTAACCCCTACTGGTGAAGTAATCGAGCAGTCATTCTGCCTTGGATTCCCTGCTTCAAATAACAAAGCAGAGTATGAAGCATTGTTAGCTGGACTTCGCCTCGCAAAGGAAATATGAGCTGGAGAGATAATAGCGTACAGCGATTCTCAACTAATTGTGAGTCAATACAAAGGCGCGTATGTAGCGAAAGATTCAATGATGAAAGCGTATTTGGAACTCGTCAAAAAACTTGCGCAACAGTTTGACACTTTTGATTTAGTTCGGATTCCACGAGGTGAAAACACTGTGGCTGATGCTCTAGGTGCATTAGCCTCCACGTCGTATCCAACTCTAAAGAGTGTAATCCTAGTTGAGTGCATAACGTCTTAAAGTATTAACATAGGAAAAGAAACTATGGCTATAACCCTATCTCGATCTCGTATTCAGACCTCTCCGAATCTTTCGAGCAGTGATCAGCTGCAACAAAATAAACCCCTGAAGCATCGACGAGGTCGCCCGCCAAAGTGTTCAGAGCCTACAGTTGTGCCAATAAAAGACGAGGCACTAACACCTGAAGTCGAATCAATTCCAAGAGTACAGCCTGCTGAAAACGCCCAGACACCTATAGTCATTGAATCTGGTGACCTGATGGGTAATTCCGAAGAGGGACATGAAGATAACTGTAAGGACGAGTGCGAAGGCAATGCATGTATAATCCCAAGTAATCAAGAATATCTTCCCACTAACGATTGCGGGGCAGACTGAAGGGTTCCTATTAAAGATTACATCAGAACCGGTGTACTTCCAAAGGAAAAGTGGGAGGCCAGGAAGTTACAAATTATTAGCACGAGGATTGTTTGATAAAGGATTCACTATTCAAACGAGGAGCTAGTGATCTGTATTTATTATGTATCCATGGTTCAGGGGTTGAGGTGGTTATGAGTGAAGTAAATGAAGGACTTTGTAGAATTCATGCTTGAGGATGATCGATGGCTTTTAAAATCAAACATTTAGGATATTATTGGCCTACCATGATCATGGATTGCGTTAAATATTCTCAGCGTTGCATGAAGTGTCAACAGCATGCTCCGCTCATTCATCAACCTTCAAAGCTTCTATCGTCAATCGCAGCTCCTTATCCATTTATGCGATGGTCAATGGATATAGTTGGACCAATGCACAAATCAACTCGAGGTGTGCAGCATATTCTTGTTCTAACAGACTATTTTCCAAGTGGATAGAAGCAGAGGCTTACATCACAATTAAAGATTCGGTGGTGAAAACATTTTTATGGAAAAATATAGTTTGTCGCTACGGAGTTCCTTCTGCAATTGTCACATGTAATGGTTCCTAATTCAACTCCAAGGATTTTGAGGATTCCGTTTCAGCATAGAGGATAAAAATAAGTTATTTAACCCCACAGTATCCCCAGGGGAACGGACATGCAGAGGCTGCGAACAAAACTATATTGAGTAACTTGAAGAAGCGGCTCAGTTCATATAAGGGGGGGATGGTACGACGAACTCCAACCAGTCTTGTGGGCATATCGAACTACTCCTTTTTCATTGGTCTATGGAATGGAGGCGGTGGTCCCAGCCGAGCTAAACTTCCCGGGCTTCGGTATACCGAACTCCCAAGTAATGAATCTTGTAACACACAGATGATGGAATACGCATTAGACACTGTTGATGAGCGATGAGATCAAGCTATAATCCGACTCCAGAATTGCCAGTAAACAATTGCACGTTACTATAACTCAAAGTTACAGAGCCGTCCTCTTCAAGTTGGCGATCTAGTTTTACGAAGAGTATTCAAAAATACTAAGGAGGTCGGACCTGGGATGCTTGGAGTCAACTGGGAAGGTCCATATCAAGTAACTGAAGTAGTTCGTAATGGTGTTTATAAACTAGCAGACCAAGATGGAGTCCCAGTTTGGAGGCCGTGGAATATTTTGAATTTAAAGAAATTTTATTCATAAAAGCATAATAAATATTTTAATAAACTACGATTTGGCTTGATCCCAACATGGGTACGTAGGCAGCTCATTTTTAAGTGCAGCTGTTATTTAAAAATGAAATAAAAGCGGAGTACAAAAGGTTTTGTGTTTTTATTTGTTTTCTAGATTTATTTGAAGCCGTAAAGCATTTTGGAAGAGAAAGAGAGAGCCATGAGGAAGGATCAAACTTCCTCAGTCTTTTTGCAGGATATTTCGGCTCCTTGCCCAGCTAGATCCACTATCCCACGAACAATAAGCGGCATGTAGTGGCCGAACTCTTTGAAGTTTAGTTCAATCTATACTGATGGATGGTCTTTGAGGATGCATATCTCACGGGAGATCTGGAACTGTTTCCTCTCCATTTCCCGGACTTTCAATCTCAGCTTGCTTCTTTCCCAATCAAGCTCTTTGTATCTAGCAACTAACTGAAAAAGTAAGGAGTTTGTGTAACTGTTAATGGCCAAGAAGGAACTACGAATTCAATTCAGACGTTTATCTTTTCCATATACCTCATTGCCATTTTTTGACCATGAGGATCTAGTCGTTTGATCAAACCACAAGAAATGATCATAGGAGTTCCCCATCCTAGGGGGCGAGAAACAAAGCCATCTCCGGAGTTGAGCGCAGCGGTTGGATCACCATTCTAGGACTAAAGCAATAAAAAAGTGTAGAGAATTTCAAAGTATAGGAGGAATGAAGAGATTGAAATTCATGACCTAGGCTTTATAACAAGGTGGAAGGAGAACCTTGCCGGATTAAGTGCCTAGTAATCATCAAACAAAGGTTCTAATTACCACAAATAACGTGAATCAAGATTCGGCATGGTGATTACGCGTATTACGAAGAGTAATTGCGAGGAAGCATTTAAGGGAAATTAAATTCAAAAAATAGACAAAGGTTCAAACAAGTAAGGCAATGGGCATTGGCCCAGAAATTTGTTACATTTAGTTTTTGGGCTTGGGAACATTCTCCGTCATAGCCAAGTCCTCTCCAGGAGCAGTTTCTTCTTTCAGCCCTGATGATGAGCCTTCAGTCAACATGGAGTCCGGTTCAATTGGTGCAGAGTTTGGTTTGGTTGGAACAGAGTTTGGATTTCTCTCCCGCCTGGCCGCCAACTTATTTGCTCTCAGTTCTCGGAGGTAGGAGCAAAACACTTCGGGAATAGGAACAATATAGTTAATACCATTCCTTTCCCAGGTGAAGGGATGACTTTCCAAGCAACGGATCCTCCTTTCAACCTTCCGGATCCTCTTGTTCAGAGATATCCTTTTCTTTCCGTAGTGCTCAATAGCAAGCTAAAGTATACATTTCAAATAAGTATTAAATCAAGAGGAAACAAAAAGGATTAAGAAGATTTTTTATGGACAAACCATGTTCATGAAGGTCATAGCCTCCTCTCTCTCCCTTCCGGTGAGGGTATTGATGAAGTGGGGAATAAGAACCCTGCTTGGAGAGAATCCATCACCCGAGGCTGGAAGAGGGCTCGATGGAGAGTCAGAATCAGAGGCATAGTGAGGATAATATCCGAAGGTGTCCATGGCGAAGAAGATGAGAATGAAAAAGGAAGAAAAGCGAAGAAGAATAAGGAGAGTTAAAGTTATGATGAAATACGAATAAAGAAGGAGTCAGAAGAATAAAGGGAATATGAAGAAATCTCAAGCGGCAGGCAACTAATGATAATGATAATTGTTTCTTTAAACACAGACGCAAGTTCAAAAACTCGAGAGGATCTTAATGATACATGCTACGAGAAGTCACTAAAACCTAGGAAGACGCTTTTAAAAAGTAAATTAGTGGAGCTTGGCCTAATCGCCATTTTCTTTTAAAGGAATGGGGGCAATCATTTTTTAACAAGTCAATTCCTGATACCGAACAAAAAATCATATAATCAGTTCGCATAACACTACGAACTAATCAGGTTATCCACAGAGATTCTTTGTTGAAGAGTGCACCAAATTCAATGTCGAGCTTAGTCCTCACTCAAGCCGAGCTCCATACTCGCACTTTTACTGAGAAAACTAGATATAGTTTTTCTTCAAAAATGGTAAGGGTCTGATCAACCCACTTTCTCTTGAAAACAGCTCGAATGAGAGCTTCTGAATAAATCAGACTTTGCAAATCCGATCAGATAATAAGTTTTATCAAAATAAGCATATAAAAATAACCTTTTAAACAAAATAAACCAATATTCAAAGCCCCCTTGGGCAATAACGAAACAGAAAAGCGAATAGCAAAGTCGGGTTGTGTAACAAGCGAAAGTCTAGGGACATCCCGACTAGGAAAAACGGCCAAAATCTACCCAAACTTACTCCTGAATGCCATTTTCTACCCTAACAAGAAAATTATCCATAAATCACTCTGAACTACTTAATAATTCAAATTAAAGACTTGAACTCATAACCGTTAGTCGAAATCTACGCTGACATAGACGGTGTTAATCACCCGTTTAACGGTGATGACATAGCCGACACCTCATCAATCACGAGTCATTTGGCTTAACAAAAACGACGTCGTTTTAGTCATTTCGATGTGTTTGGCTGAGCAAAACGACGTCGATTTCAATTTGGGGATAAAATTAGAAATTAGGGCTGAATTAGAAACTTAGGGTTCGTGTGTTCTTGAGACAGAACAGAGAAGTGAGTCGAGGAAGAGGATTTCGAAATAGATGGGTGATCGAGGAAGAGGATTTCGAACCAGATGCAGATGCGGTGAAGCTGTAAGGATGGGTACGTCGAGGACTGCTAAAAATCCAGGAAGATTGTTTCACTCTTGTCCTAATGGATCGGATGAGGTAATCTCAATTTGTTCAATCCACTTTTATTTAATGTTTGAATTATTGGTTGAGTTTCATGTATTATAGCAGACTCGATGGTTTCATACATTTAAATGGACTGATGAGTGTATGGTTGAAGAGATTGATGATTTGAAGTTCAAAATCGATAATGTTGAAGAAGGTTCAATGACATTACAAAAGAGTTTCAATGCTTTTGAATCAGAGATTGAAACTCTGCAAATGGAAACTCTTGTTTGTGAAGCTGTAGTAGAAAAGGAGAAACTAGAGTGCAAAATGGAGCTAGAAAAAGAGATACGAGAGTGCAAAATGGAGCTTCGTAGCTTGAAGAATTTGATCATAGGTGTTGTGGTGCTGATTTGTGTTTACATGTTTATGTTTTGATGGTGATTGTAATGTAACTTTGTAGCTTGATGCTAATGGTGTTTGTATTGTCTTTGAATCTTAATGTAAGAGTTAGACTAAAACTGAATTTCAGTGGCAAAATACTTGTTCATTGAAACTGAAATTTAGAGTTATGAGAATCAGATGAAAATTAAAGGTAAAACTGAAACCGAAACTAAAACTGTCACTTAAACTAAAACAGAAAGTAAAACTAAATCATCTGAAAGCTCCTCCATGCTCCAAAACCCCAAAAAGACAGCAAATCCTTCTAGAAAGCACAAGTAAAGGTCATAAACTTAATAGATAAATCAATAATCAACAACACTCAAAATAAACTTGAAAAAAGAGATAAACCTGATCTATTCTTGTGTTGGTTGAGTCGGACCTTGTGACTCATATCCAAGATTCTCTATTGGACCTTGTGACTCATATCCGACATCCTCTATTGGACCTTTCTTCTTCTTTGGCATATGCATCTCATGAACCATATTGTAGCACTTGGTTACACTGTGTCCAGTGTCTCCACATCGTCCACAATGCATGATCCTCTTCTTCCTTGAAGCCTTCTTTGTTGGAGATTCATGGCTCGCCTTCTTCCTCTTTGGTTTGGGTTTTCTTCCTTTTATGTTATGGATTTCTTCAACCAAAGTAGGAGGAGGTTTGATCACATCTCCAGATCTTCTCCAAAAACACATACCATTGAGTGGTTCTATATTTGAAGAATAAATATGTTTCTGTTTGGCATTGGAGTACCATTCAGCTGTGTAATCCTCGGGGTTCAGTTTCTTAGTGGCGATGATCCTTAATGCATGACGGCAAGGAATCCCACTCATCTCCCATTTCCGACAAGCACAAGTCCAAATTCTCATGTTCAAGCTGACAGATTTCCCACAATCAAGAACCTTACATCTACCTTGTGACGATCCTGAGACATACTTGGTGAACTTGACCTTTTCTTGCTCCTCAGCTATGAAATCTCCTGAGCTCTTTGTAAATCTACCTTTATTGGCTTGTGCTTTCTTCTTCCTTTATTCAATACGCTGCATTGCCCTTGTCCGGATTGTCTCCAACATCTCAACCATTGGCAAATACCTTGAAGGATCAATAGCATCGTTGAATGACTCAGAAATGTTGTTGTGCACATCTTTACAAGATGTTGTGGGTTTGCAGAAGGCGAGACTACAATTATGAGGATTCATCTGCATTATTGCTTCATAGAGACGAATATCATATGCTTTAACCCTCTCCAGATTTTCTTCATACTCCGACATTATGTAACTCTCAGCAACTCTCCAAAAAAATCTTTTCATTTCACTTTGACATGGGAAAAGCCTCTTCAAATTCCCATAAATATGTCTAGCACACATTATGTGTTCAACCTTAGGCAATTCTCTGTGTACCGCATTCAATAATCCCTGAAAAATTTAAACCACCAGCTTTGAGACTTGAGTAACTAAAACGCAAAAAAAAAAATGATCTAGACTCACCTTTTGTCTATCAGATCAAACTGTATATCCTTGACCGTCTTGAAGATTTTTACAATCAGCCTTCAGCTTCTGTATGAATCAAGTCCAATTATCTTCATTTTCAACATCAACAACAGCCCACACAAAAGGGTACATTCCATTGTTTGCATCTCTACCAACAGCTGCCAATAATTTTCCTTTAAGAGTGCTTTTGAGAAAACATCCATCAAGTCCAAAGATAGGACGACACCATGTTGACCACTGTGTTTTGAGATTCGCAAAACACACATAAAATATGTGAAAGATTTCTGATCCTCCTACATCAAATACAGTGTTTATCTCCACAGTTGATTCGGGGTTAGAACTACAACAAGACAACAAGAAATTTCTTAATCAAATGACTGAAAATACTCAAGTAATTTTTTCACTTACCGTAACGGCTCTGTGCGATAGTCTCTCAGTCTAAAAAACTGCTCCTCATGCTCTTTTTGAATGATCTCCAATGATTTAGTCTTTGCTTTTCTACACTTGTCCATTTTAGTAATCAGATTGAAGTTTTTCTCAATCTGCTCTAGCATTGTCCTCGGTTTAAACTCAGCATCGGACCTTACATCATCTTGAAACATTTTTGCAATCACTCTTGATTTCAATATCTTGCAATATCCGTCCTTTATGCAAGAATGTTGATCTTCAAAAGTCTTCACCATGTACTTTCCGATTGGCTCTTCATAAGAGCAATATATCCTCCAATAACAAGGATGCTCAATATCTTCTACTCCACACACAGCTGTACGCTTGATTTCCCCATATCCGCTTAACATAATATTCCAACCACCCTTTAAAGCATAATCCACTAAAGCGTCTTGGAACTCATCCATACTTTCAAACACTTGCATCAGCTTTAGTTGACCACTTCCTGGCTTGCATCTCACAAATTTCTCCTCTTCATGTTCATCATCAGAGTTAGGAGGAGTATTATGATAATCAAATTCCTCGTCGTCATCTTCATCAACAAACGGAGCAACATTTCTTTCAACTCTCAGTTCTTCCTCACAAGGCTCACCCCAAATCTCCTCAGATTCTTCATGATCATCCGTTGATTGAACAATGAAGATATTAGCAACTGTTACCCATCAAGTCCCATCACACATCTTCTTGAAACTATGTTCCCTTTCACATAATTCCTTCCGCTCACTGTTATCTTCCAAAGGGTATGAATACCACATCTTCTTCCCATACAATGCCGCCTCACCCAACTTATTTCTTAGCATACTAAACAAATCTTCGGGTTTACACTCAATACTTTCACAATCACCACCAATATAACTATCCGCAGCTTCATTACTCACCCAATTCCCACCGTGGTACACTAAGAATGATACATTCAGAGCACTGAAAACGACAAAACAAAAAGCAAAACAAAGAACAACTCAGTTGGACAATTCATCGAACAGTAAAACATTTTACATGCACAGATCAAAAAGAACCATTACCTCATTCTATCTTCTCAATGATGTGTATTGCAGCTTTCGAATCGTTTTCGTGGACCGATAGCTCAATTTCTTCAATTACAAACTTCCTAGTCGTTTTTGAAATCCTCTTCCTCGACTCACTTCTCTGTCTTGTCTCAAGAACAAACGAACCCTAATTTCTAATTCAACTGTAATTTCTAATTTTATCCCCAAATTGAAAACGACGTCGTTTTGCTCAGCCAAACACACCGAAACGACTAAAACGACGTCGTTTTTGTTAAGCCAAATGACACGTGATTGATGAGGTGTCGGCTGAGTCATCACCGTTAAATGGGTGATTAACACCGTTTATGTCAGCGTAGATTTCGACTAACGGTTATGAGTACAAATCTTTAATTTGAATTATTAAGTAGTTCAGAGTGATTTATGGGTAATGCTCTTATTTGGGTAGAAAATGGCATTCTAGAGTAAGTTTGTAGATTTTGGCCGTTTTTCCTATCCCGATTATGTGGACGTAGCCACACAATTACCAAAAAAAAAAAAGAATTTTAAATAAGATCGACCTTTGAAGGGTCATCAACCAACATAAGGGTTGATTCCGTTGAAGGAGTGATTACGACGTCCATGTCCGAAGGACCATCATCAGCATTTTTGTCCATAGGTATCTCCTTTGGACAGGTTTCCAATTCAGACGGAATAGCTGTGAGAAGAGCATCTTCAGACACATCCTGGATATTTTGAGAGTACCGTTCTTTAAGTAGAATAAGAAGATCATCTGAAATAAGGAATAGATTAGACCCAAATTGATTGAACCGTACCTTATCAGAAGGACCAGCTTGGGGGACGAGGACTTCAGTAGAAGACAACGAGGTTTGATCAGCAGGCAAGTCGAAGTTAGGCTCAGGAAAAGGAGGAGAGTCTGCAGAGGCGGTAGTGAACTCCTCTTGATCCAGCGGCACGACAGCAGAATTATCTAGCTCAGAGGATAACTCAGTCAACAAACTTGTCAGCTCGGCGATCTCCTCATCCGGTGTAATTTTACCTTCTTTTATCTTCTGAAGGAGAGCTAGGTTACTTCTGACTTCATTGACGTCGGCCTGAAGAACAGCTAGCGCTTATAGAGACTTAACGTGTTCAGACAATCGGTTTAGCAATACTTTGCCACTCTCCTTAGACACTCTTCGGGCCAAACTGGCAGTCTTCTGAATGTCATGATCACGAAACTTCAGCAAAGCGTCGTATTTTAAAGAAGTTTCTTTGAACTGTTCTTGTGCTATGGCCGCATCACGTTTGAGTCGCTGGTTTGAGACGTGCAGGGCGTTATGTTCCGAGCGAAGAGCAGAGCATTTCTCTTTGTAATCCTTCGTAATACTCTCAGCTGCAGCACGGGTGACCTCTAATTTCTCCTTGAGCTCGTTCCTTTCTTTCCTTAGACGCTTGATGGTCGCCATATCTCTCTCCTTCAGGTTGGCTATAGCTTTTTGATGATCCGCTGTCCTCTTTGCGATAATTTCAGTCCCCACGGAGGATGACATGTCGTCAATGATTTGTTCTTAATAATGAACCATGTCATTGAAATCAGCAAGAGCCTGTGTAAGTAATAATGAAAAATAGGTGCATAGAGGAATCGAGTACTTGGCTTGTTTGACGATCATGGTTAATAACGATTTCACTCAAACCGGAGCGCCATCTATCAACGGGAGGAAGAATGGCACTACCACGTTGTGGAAGATTCCTAAAAACTTCAGCCATTGTTGTTCCCTCTGAATACATAAATACATAATAAGGAACACAAACAGGATAAGAGTTTGTAGAAAGTATGAAGAGTATGTACCCGGAGTGGCCACAAGACCACCGGGTAGAGAGATGGACTTCCCCTTAGAAGAGCTGGGAACAGCCGGAGTCGGGTTGCCAGGATTACTAGGGGGGGAGGTGGAAGCATGTCAGTACTAGACTTTGATTTGTCTTGAGCTTAGACATCAGATCCCGAACTCTTCCTTCTACGTTTCAATGATATAACGGTTTCATCTTCATCGACCTCAACAGGAGGAGGTGGAGCGGAGCGAGAAGGATAATCGAGGAATGCTGGAAGAGGTCCGACTAGGCTTACCTTTCCCATTGAACCGGCGGTCAGAGCGTCTATCTTTTCCCGATGACACTTTTCGATAGCATCAGTCTCATCCTTCAAGCTTTTCCGTATGGCGTCCCTATCCTTTTTCTCTTGATAAGTTCTATGGCTTGGCAACGGCTCGGGAGCGGCATCGAGAGCTTGAAGGTTCCCACTTCTCATCGATTTCCCGGCCAAGTGGAGCCTTTCAAGAGTAAAGGAATTCTAAATGGTGTTTCCTTCAGTAACAACAGTAAAGAAATCCAGAAAGCCTTGCCAGCGAAGGGACGAGGTTTGGACACTACAAAAAACAACGAGAATTCAAAAGATAAGCAACTAGAAAACCAATAAGCCGAGAATTGATCATAAAAATATATCTACCAGGGGACGAGGCCCAAGAAGAGTAAAGCATTTCGGATAATCCGTTAACCAAAACAGTGTTTATAGTAAAGCATTTCGGATAATCCGTTAACCAAAACAGTGTTTATCTTAATGAAAAACCAAGAATTCCTCCAATGATCATCCTTATCAGGAAATCCAATGACTAAAGCTCTATCAATGTGAGGGTAACACACATAGAAACCCAGACCACTTCGGTTGGACAGTCGGACACTGAAGAGTTCAAAAAAATCACCGACACTTAGAGCATATCCGGCTTCCGTCGCGACGACAAGAATGGAGAGGATGGTACGGAGCATGTTCGGAGTCATCTGAGGGAGCACCAACCCAAGGGCACGAAAATAGAGAAGAAGGATTTCAGGAATGAGAAAGAATAACCCTCACCCAGTGAGATAAACCTAGTAGATACAGAACCATCCAAGGCGGCCCGATTCTAAGGATTCCTCCAAGGTCGAAAGGGAGAATTCAACCTCCTGTGGGACCCGACAAAAGGTTTTCAAGGTTTGGAGGTGACTGTCTTCCGTAATTAGTGATTGAGGATAAAGACCGAATTTGTCGTTTGCTCTTGTAGGATGAGCAGCCAAAGATTTCAAACCATTAGCCATTCTTGACAAAGATTGAGGGAGTTGGAAAAAACATTAAAAACAAGAAATTTTACGAGTAAAGAGTAAAGTAGGAAGAAGAAGAAGAAAAGAAATATCTTCTTAAACGAGTGGATGAAAAACTGCCTCGAAATTGGTGGGAAAGTGGAGGAGTTTCTCTAATTTTTAAAATAAATAAAATTATGAATAAATGGGAACGCGTGTCAAGGCCATTACACCGAGTAAATCACAAAATCTAAGGGATTTTATGAGTAAGGGTAAAAGGAAATAAAATCGAATTATGAGTAAGGGTAAAAGGAAATAAAATCGAATTATGTGTAAGGGTAAAAGGAAATAAAATCTAAGGGATTTGATGAGTAAGGGTAAAAGGAAATAAAATCTAAGGGATTTGATGATCAGCTCGCAAGACTTGGGGGGCAAATGTTGATACCAAATCCTACACTGGAGATCTATCACCATTAAGGATACGGGACATGTGTCAATCAAGTCATCATGGCAAGAGCTCGGTTTGCAGGAATAGATCTCGGAGTAAAATAAGAATATCAGCGAGCTAATACGGGATCAAAGTGACAGGTCCAGAGAGTTCGGAAAGCCATAGGAGACCGGAGAAGATAGAGAGTTTACAGAAATGAATCTAAGCATTAAATCAAAAAATGAAGTTATTTCAAAAAGGACGTTATAACATTCAAGACCGAATCAAAACCGACATATTCAAATTAGAATAATGAAATTTATTGTAATTTATTGATAGTATTGAAAGTCGAAATATGTATAAATAGAAGGAAAATAGCACTATAAGAGAGGTCGGATTTTGAAGAAAGAGGGCAATATACACATTCAGATAAAATAGTTTTTTCTATAAATTAATCTATATTTAAATATTGAGTGTGGATTCTGTATCTTATTATATAAACTTGAGTTACACTCACCAGAAGCCGACACGTGTCAAAATTCTAACTAATGAGATTTTGACACGTGTCAGTTGATCGACAAGATTATGACACGTGTAAAAATACTATTTTCTTAAACAAAAAGGAAAATAAAAAAATCTGATTATAGATTTGACATATTATTTTTTAATTAAAATAAAAAATAAAAGAAAAATATCTAAACAATCAAAAGATGATATTTATTTCCCAGTTTTACATATATAATTTTGAACACTTTTTATAACAAATTTAGATGATTTAAAATTAACCTCAAATAAATTTAGATGTTTGATATAATGTATATTATTTTAATATACATTTTATACTTACAATTAATTTATATGGAGTATACATGAGGTTAGACTAAGAATTTAATATGACTGAAGATTGAGTTAAGTTGTATAGCAAAATCAAATATTTTGGAAAAAAAACTGATGTAACAAAGAGTTAATAACCAAGAACTTTCAGATATTTTGGTAAAATTTGGATATTTTAGTTATTTGATATAAAACAACTGATATTTTTTGGGTTTCTAATTGTTAAAATAATTGAGTTATATTAATAATTGATATATAATTGTATTTCGAGTATTTCGGGTATCCATTCGGTTCTCGGTTCGGCTCAGTTCAAGTTTATTTTTTGGATATAGGAGTTTATGACCCATTTAGATTTTTTTGGATTAGTACCTATTTTCGGGTTGAATACGGTTTAGTTTTTCGGATTTCAGATGTTTTGTCTACAGTTTCTAACATAGTGGTAAAAGAAGAACAACAAATGAGAATCAAAAAATTTTGGACATTATATAGATTTTTTTTTAAAAAAGTTAATTAATTTATTCTTGTAAAAAACTAAAATTTTGTAAATAACTGTTTTCTCTTACAAAACATTATTTATACATAATCTTTTCTCTAAACGAATTTAAGATATATCATTAATAACAAAGATATATCAATTTAACATTATTTTATTTATTTAAATTTTAAACTTGCCCATAGGGCGGGTCCTAATCTTGTCCACAATAAACTTGGGTTGCACTCACCAGAAGCCGACACGTGCCAAAATTATAACTCATGATATCTTGACATGTGTCACTAATGATTTAGACCTTGACACGTGTCAAAATAAAAATATCTTATTATATAAAAATGAATGATTCAAAGTTAGTAATTCATTAGATCATGACACGTGACAACTAAAATTATTAGATTTTGACACGTATTTTATTAAATAAAACCAGAAATTATTAAGAAAGAAAGAAAATTCAAAAAGGAATACATTCCTCAAAGAAAATAATCAATATGATTTTATTAAAATAAAGTAAAAATTCCTTTAATTAGTAAAAGAAATTTTAATAATCAATTTTACTAATTCACCAGATCCTGCCACGTGTAAACTAAAACTATCAGATTTTGATACGAGTTGTCGTGTTTAATTAAATAAAACCGTAAATTATAAAGAAAAAAGGAAATTCAAAAAAAGAATACAATCCTAAAAAAAATTATCAATATGATTTTATAAAGATAAAGTAAACGTTTCTTTAACTAGTAAAAGGAAATTTAATAATCAATAGATATCCTATTAAAATTATAAATAACA
The DNA here is from genome assembly GCA_963555745.1 of Cardamine flexuosa. Lineage (NCBI taxonomy): Eukaryota > Viridiplantae > Streptophyta > Magnoliopsida > Brassicales > Brassicaceae > Cardamine > Cardamine flexuosa. The sequence goes on from OY743219.1 coordinate 21,708,534, forward strand.
TGCGAACAAAGAAGAAAAAAAATATAAATAACAGGTTAAAAAAAGAGAATGATTCAAAATTAGTAACTAATGATCGTGACACATATCTATAAACCATGGATTAAAACCATAGATTCTAATTTTAGAGTTAGTTCTTATTCCTAAAAAAAGGTTAAAAAAGGAATAAAACCATAGATTATCAAAAAAAAAAGTTTAAAAGGAAATTTATTATATAACTTGGGTTAAACTCACAAGAGCTTGACACATGTCAAAATTTTAACGCCAGATTGTGAAATGTGTCAATTAAAACTATCATATTTTGACACATGTTTAATTAAATAAAACCATAAATTATCAATATGATTTTATTAAAATAAAGTAGACATCCAAGGATCAGCCGGTACCCCAAGCTTCATCACCAAGCTCCAAGGACCACGGGAAGCCGAGAGCACCAATCCGGTTCCTTGACGACTCTTGGACGTCGCCATTGCTTAGGGAAGCAATCCTTGAGTGCCTTCACCATTTCCAAGTGTGGAGGCACCCCTAAGACGATAGAGGGAGTTGTACTCTTTTCTCTACTTCGGATTTGTCCCAAATGGGTTTACCGGAGAGGTTTTAACGAGGCAACAATATCTATCGCATCTCCACTTCATCCCACTTGATTCTCTATCTTGGAAATAATCCATGACAAGTCTAGGGATAAAGGAAGTGAAGATTCTATCTGAGGAGACTATTCTACAAGTCTTCCATTTCTTACTTTTCATCTTTTGACTATTTTCACCTTTTACCGTTTTACCTTTACGGTGGCTTGTTTTACCCACCATCCTTGCCCACGTGTTTAGGGCTTCCCTTATTTCCTTCCCTTGTGTGTCTGTCTATATAAAGGCTAGAACCAGCATTGTAATAAGGTTAGACATTTATTAAAGTAAAGCCCTTGATATTTGTCTCTTTCGGATTCAATTGAGTGAGAAGCTCTTGATCCAAACCCTTTGAGATTCCTTGAGCTGGGCTCGGATCTCTTAGGTCTTGTTCATATCACAGTTCTTCCACAAGCTGTGTGGCCGAATCTCAATCCATTCCTTCCTTCCATGAATCCTTGAATCGATCCACCATCTTCAAGATTCATTTCGTCCATCTCTCTACCATGAAGCTTCTCTTGGACCCTTCACATCCATCAAGTCACAACCTCAAAGGGAGCCCTACATGGGATCGCGTCACGATGTATATATACATATTAGTCTTCTATCCGGAAAAATGCAAATTTCAATGTAAATTATTTTTGCAGTAAAACCGGAGAATTTTATTAATTTAGAAAAATTATTAGTTTAGAAAAATTATTAATTTATTGATAAACTTATAATTATTAATGTATAGAGATTTTTTCAAAATTTTCAAAAAATGTTATATAGAAAATATAAAAATAAAGACAATACTTTGATATGTTTTAATGCATTTACACATTAAAATAATCATTGCATATAAATTTATATATATAATTACTGATGCAATTCGAGAAAATAATATCATATATTTTTGATATTTTAAGAAACAATATAGATAAACTCCAACAAAATTACAAGTTTACGGATAAATAAACAACACTAGAATTATATTTCACTAAAATATCTTATATATACAATAAATTTAAATGATTATTAATTTATTTTACTAATGGAACCTTATATTAACACAGAGATTTCAAAAAAAAAAATTATCAAAAAATTTATGATCTTTGAGCAATAAAAAAAAGACTTGGTTGTATATATAAGATATTTTAGTGTGGGAATAAGTGAAAGCTTCAACAAGGTGTGTGAAGTTGCTGGAACGACGGGATGGTGAGTGACTCAGTGGAACTAGAATTAATGTTGATGTGGACCAAGACGTCAACAATGATATGTATTTCCGCTGAAACTCTTGTTCACTTGTCTTCTTCCAGCTTTAAAGAAAAGAAAGTTTAGAACCAATTCATAAATAACTATTCAACTATATTTAATGGGGATATAAATGACTTTTTGTTCAATATTTTTTCATTCTGGCCAATATTTCATTGGAAAAGTCCAACATGATTTGAAATATAAATGTAAGAGTAGCGTATACAACCCAACTAAATAAACGCAAATCCCATATAAGCCCAACTAATAACCAATATAGGAAAGCGACATGTGTGATATAAGCAGCAGTTTTAGGGTTGTATCCAAAAAAATTCACCGTTTCGCTTCGCCCCCTTTGGTTGCATGGACTTTCAGGCCACCTTAGAAGTCATCGCCGTCGGCCGATGCCTAAGAGACAAAATATCAAATCCTCCTTGCTGCAGATTCACTTGAATCTCTTCTTTAAATTTTTGTTCAATCTAATAAAAAAAATTTCTTTAAATCCAACAATAATAATACTTACAAATATTTTGATTAATTTGGAGAAAATTTTGATGTATTATATATAGCGTAATTAATGCTAAAACTTTTCAAAAATTATCAATATAAGCTAATAAATTTTAATCTTTCATTGGCTTTACAAATAAAGAAATAGCATAAGGTTGAAAAGAAATTATATTTTATAATTTTTCTTTATATAACTAATCTATCTAATATTAGAAAACATAGATTGTGTTACGCCAAAATAAATAAAGAGTTCCTGGAGGTTGAAGGATTTAACCATTGATGAAATTAAAAGCCATTTACATGTAAATAAACGTGAACACATGAAATTATATTTCTGGAATTGATATATAAATTATGATCTTACAAACAACTCACATAGATGACATTTGCTACATAAAATTAAAATAATAAATCCAAAAAACAAAAACATGGCTAACAATAAAGGAAAGACGAATCCATTCGCTCATGTTATGATGTAATATCAAGATTACTCTTCTTGTTCTTATTACAATGACACTATACTTTCAACGTAATCCGTGAAAGCACCCACCACTATAGATGATCGATATGGGCATGTGATTCCTTCAAACCGAACTTTCCTTGAACGATTCGTCTGACGATCAATATAAACCAGATGAAATTGATCAAATCTATCACGAGCGGTAACTATAAGCTCACAACTACCCTGAACAAATCCCACAACACATGGCCAAATAAGATCAAACGAACACATCTCTCGGGTAATAATGATGGAAACCTTTGACCATTCTTGATTCTCTACATCTTCCAGAACCCATAAATCATGTTTGGTAATACTTTTCGTAGCAAGTAAAGCTGCTTTCCCTTGGTAGTTCATAAGGTTAAAGAACCCCAATTGGGGACAAAATCATTTTGACTCTCGGCCGGTATTTCAATGAAATTAACAAACTTTTCAGTCCTCACTTCAAACCTCACAATTCTCGATCCATGCATCGTATGCGCAGCGTAATAGACAAATCCATTGAGGCATATTCCTCTGCTTTGGGGAGTTTGAAAATTCACATCCACAATCATCTTCCATGAACCTTGATCCCCCAATGTAAATACTTCTACTTTACATGGATCGTTACAACCTTCTTTTGAAAATAACAATACCTTATATTGATAATTGATAGGATCATATCCCATACACCATAATGTGAACGGTTTACTGGGACCAGATTGGGGCAAAAGTATGGTCTTTCCCGTGATTGGATTGCATATCCAAAGTCGATGCATGTGTTCGACACATATCAAGCCATTCACACAATCAGGCTTACGAAAAGAATTGTAATCAATGCACCATGTTGCATTGGTAACTAAAGAAGGCGGTTGTGATGACGAGAAGAAATGCCAACGAATTGAAGATACATCGCAAAAGGCAACCATGACACGGTGTTGACGACTAAGGGATCGAGATTGGTATGACTTGATGAAATACCGACTGCGGATGATCGAAGCCCAAGACTTGGAGATGCATAGAAATCTGGCCAGGGATTTTACAGGCAATTGTAGGAGAATTTCAACCAAAAGATCTGGAGAAATCATATTTAGTCAAGAAACAAAAATCTTGTTTTTTTTTGTTGAGTAAGGAACTGTTTTTGTTCTCATTTATAAATCATTGTAAGATTATTTAGACGAATATATAGATGTAAATCAGAAGAAATTTAGTTAGTTATTAATGGTATATTGAGTCAATATAATGCATTAATTAAAATTGACTTAGCATTGTTTTAAGTAATACAATTAAAATTTTAGAGATTTTGATACCAAAAGTACGGTGAGAATTGACTTAAACTTCTAAATTTAAAATCAACTAGGTACCATATCCGGGGTACGCCCCAAGTTTTTGTTTTCTCAGTATTGTCATTTTATTTCTCTTAATTTAATGAGATGTCAGTGTTATATGTGTATTAAAAAATGGTTGAACCGGTTTGTCAAGTCACTTAATGGTGATGACGAGTTGGTATTCTGTCCTCAGCTATTAGTTTCTTGGTAAAACCTATAAACAGATTAGTACCCGCGGTATATCATGAATCAATTGTTTTTATATAATTTTTTTCTTTTTAATTGTTTATAATTATTTAGCTTTTCAATCAATTTTTAAGTTGATATTTTGTGTTTCTTTACTTTTAATTTTTGTTTTTTTTAATTTTATTTCTTTATATGTGACAACTATCAAATAAAAATTGATGTTTTAAATGGCCTAATACAAAAATTTCATGTTTTGAAATGGCCTAATACAAAAAGTTAATGTTTTAAATGGTCTAAATTTAAAAGTTCTTGTTTTTATATACGGCGTCGTTTTGGCACTAACGGACCAGTTAACAAAGATTTGACGGGTTGTCTAATTGGCCGAGCCAACGAGAATTTTGTATATAAAAAAAAAATCAACAAAAGTTGATGCTTAAAATGGCTTCCTACAAAATTGATGTTTAAAATGGCGGTTTTTCGGTAAATTCACGATTTAAATGACATTTTTCACTTTAGGAATTCTTTTGGATTTGGTTTGAGATTTTGTTTCAAAAAGAATTAGTACCACTAATTATATATTTACAAAAAAAGGTTTTGGAAAGCTTCATCAAGAAGATACAGCTGGAATACTTAATTATTATATTATGTTATAGTCCAAGAAAGAATATATATACATATATAAATGTTTTGACATGGAGGAAAAAAAAAAAAAAACCTTCCATACATGGTGTATATATATATATATATTAGTCTTCTATCGGGAAAAATGCAAATTTCAATATAAATTATTTTTACAGTATAACAGGAGAATTTTATTAATTTAGAAAAGTTATTAGTTTAGAAAATTTATTAATTTATTGATAAACTAATATTTATTAATTTATATAGATTTTTTTTCTAAATTTCAGAAAATGTTATATATAAAATATAAAAATAAAGACAATATTTTGATATGTTTTAATGCATTTACACATTAAAAAATAATCATTGCATATATTATTTTTATATAAATATTGATGCAATTCGGGAAAATAATATCATATACTTTTGATATTTTAAGAAACAATATAGATAAACTCCAACAAAATTACAAGTTTACAGATAAACAAACAACACTAGAATTATATTTCACTAAAATATCTTATATATACAATAAATTAAAATGATTATTAATTTATTTTACTAATGAAACCATATATTAACATAGAGATTTCAATAAAAAAAGTTATCAAAAAAATTATTATCTTTGAGCAATCAAAAAAGACTTGGTTGCTCAAAGCCTCGACTTGTCCGATTTGCAGAGCTGAGGTTAAGACTGAGGAAACAAGTGCAAGCTTCAACAAGGTGTGTGAAGTTGCTGGAACGACGGGATACGTGAGTGACTCATTGGAACTGGAATTAATGTTGATGTGGAACAAGACGTCAACAATGATATGTATTTCAGCTGAAACTCTTGTTCGCCTTGTCTTCTTCCAGCTTGAAAGAAAATAGAGTTTAGAACCAATTTATAAATTAATAGTCAACTATATTTAAAATAAAATCTTTGCCTCACCAAAAATGTTGTAAAGCAGTATTTGCTGAAAGCCTGAAACAGAAGTAAAGGTCAAATCTTTGACAAAAATGGTGACGTTCCTTGTATGTATATTCTTGTAACTAATAAAACGCCAGCGTTTCTAACTAAAGGAACGAGGCTTAATCGGAATTTACGGTTACATAATAAACCAAACTAAATAAAATTATGAATGAAAATATTTATAGAAAATATAGTTACTAAAAAGTTGAAAGAAAAACTTTGACACTATCAAAACTAATTTTAAATAGAATTTAAATAAATAATTTGGAAAGATAAGTATAAACAATTATTTTTAAAATGGTTACGGTTAAAATTGTGTGGTTAGATCATATGTTTAATCAACCGTTTTTATATCTACTACACTATTAAAAAAGAGTCAATCTAAGAGATGTTTCCAAACACCCATTTAAAAATAAAATAAACTAGCATTAATATCATAAATGTATCCAAACAGATTAAAGTATCAATATGATGGAAACTAACATTGATTTTAATTTGCCTAAAATATGTATACATAACTTAAATCAATATATTGGAAAAATAATTATGATTCTCATTTAATTTTTATTTGATCTTATTTTCAAAATATTTTAAATTATTATATAATGTATATAATTAATAAAAATTTAAACTTTTTTTCTACATATGTTGTGATTTGCATGGAAGAGTTAACAGTAAACCGACCAGAAACGATTCAAGATGCTCTTTTCCAAGCTAACAGTTTGATAGAGGCTGAGGAAGAAAAATAAAATTTTGCAAAGAAATATCGTAACCCCAGACCAGCAACAAATCCCACAATAAGAAGATATGAACCAAGAGAAAATGGTGGAGTAAAACGTTTTGGGGTAAACCCAAATAGTAATAGCGTCGGACGACCATTCTCAAGGGGAGAAATACCAGGATTTTCCTCCTCCAGAACTTGGGTCCAAAGTGAAGGATCATATTGTGAAATCCATCGAATAAACGGGCATTTAACAAAGGATTGTAGTGTTCTGAAGGGACATATGGCCGAACTCTGGTCGTCCGGAGAACTTGCAAAGTTTAACCTATAAGAGTTAGTGCGAAACTATAATAAAGATCGAGCAGATGATCGAGTTTCCGAGCCAAACCCAAAAAAAGCAGAAAGCATCTGATCATGCTGGGCCATCAAAAGGACGAATCGACGTAATTATAGGAGGGTCCAAGCTTTGTCATGATTCAGTTTGGACAATCAAGAGGCTCAAAAGAGCAGCGGTCATGGCAGTAAATGCAAAGGCTGAACCCTTCGAGTATGGTGGCACTTCAATATTTTATGAGTCCGAGACTAGGAGTTTAGCTAAACCACACGATGATGCTATAGTCATAACGCTTGACGTAGAAAATTACGAGGTGGCAAGAAATTTTAGTTGATATGGGAAGTTCGGTCGATTTGATCTTCCTCAGTACGTTGAGTCGAATGGTAATTGACCGAACTGAGATTGTGGGGCCACCAGCTCCATTAATAGCATTCACGGGCAAAATATTCTTGAATGGAATTCTACATGAAGAGGTATACGTTGAACAACCTAAAGGATTTGAAGATCCACTGAAATCAGAAGATGTTTTCAGGTTGAAGAAAGCTTTGTATGGACTTAAACAAGCTCCAAGAGCTTGGTATGAAAGACTGACTAATTTTCTGATTGAGAAAGGATACATTAGAGGAAGTGTTGACAAAACTCTATTTATCTTGGAAGATAATAAAGAAATCATGGTTGTTCAAATTTATGTGGATGATATTATCTTTGGAAGTACTTCAAAAGATTTGGTGAATCAGTTTGTGAAGAACATGACTCAAGAATTTGAGATGAGCTTATTCGTAGAGTTAAAAAGTATTTTTTTGGGATTACAAATTACACAATATGATGATGGAATTTTTATTTCTCAGAGTACGTATGCTAAGCAACTATTGAAGAAGTTTCAGATAGACAAATGCAAGGAAGCAAAAACTCCAATGAGTACTACAATCAAGTTAACAAAGGATGAAAGTGGAAAGGATGTTGACATCAAATTATACAGAAGCATGATTGGTAGTCTTCTGTATCTCACAGCAAGTAGACCAGATTTATGTTTCAGTGTTGGTGTGTGTGCAAGGTATCAAGCAAATCCTAAACAATCACATCTTGAAGCAGTTAAAAGAATCATCAAGTATGTTAAAGGAACAGTTAATCTCGGTGTTTGGTATTCAAGAGGATTAAACAAGAAACTGGTAGGATTTTGTGATGCAGATTACGCTAGAAGTGTATGTGATAGGAAAAGCACGAGTGGTGGGTGTTTCTTTCTTGGAAATAATCTGATTTCATGGTTAAGCAAGAAGCAGAATTATGTATCCCTATCTACAGCAGAATCAGAATATATTGCTATGGGAAGCTGATGCACACCATTGCTATGGATGAAACAGATGTTAAGCTGATAATTGTCTAGGTTCTGGAAGTTTGCAAATTTACTGTGACAACAAAAGTGTTATAGACACCTCGAAAATTCCAGTTCAACATTCAAGGACAAAACATATTGATGTAAGACATCACTTCATTCGAGAATTGGTTAAAGCCAAGCGAATTGAGATAGAACATGTTACTACAGAAGCACAGCTAGCTGATTTATTCACAAAAGGATTGGATTTCAATAGGTTTGTAACCTTGAGAAATTTAATTGGGGTTTGTGAACTATGACTATTTTAGTCATAATCTGATACAGGAACTGGTGCATGAAAAGTTAAGTTTTGAAATTCCAAAGCACCGGTTCAGCTGGTTTGTATCGGTTCAGTTATTGGTTCAGCAGTTATTACTGATTTAAGCGGTTTTAGATCAGCGGATTGATAGGGAAGTTTTTTTTTAAAAAAGGGGAAGTTGCTTTAAACGGTTGGATTTCTTCACTATTTACTCGAGATTCGAGTTAGAAAATCTCGTGAAATAGATTTGAGAGCACAAAAAAAGGAAAAGTGAATCATTACTTCAGAAAAAGAAAAAAAACAGAGAAGAAAAAAAAAGTTTGCAATGGTGAATGCAACTCGCAGAGGTGTGATTCGAGAAAGAAGGGTTCCTCAGAATCCTCGAGATGATGGTGATAAAGATCGACCACATCTTATCGATGAAGCAGTTCAAGAAGCAGGACCACAATTGCTTCCACTGGTTCCGTATGGATCAGATGATGAAGATTCATTCAAATCGGCTTTTGAAGAAGAAAGGGGAAGTAGATCAGCGGCTGAGTCTGTTGAAAAACCCAACGAAAGGAGAAAGAAGATGAAGATCAATCGAAAGAAATTGAAGCACGTTCAGACAAAGAAGGGAAGAACCCTAATACATAAGTGGAGATGGAATTTGAGGGAACAGAAGAAGGAAAAGATAAAGAGGCTAATAATCAAGAAATTGAGAAAACAAATCTTGAATCACCGGCGGTTTCACTTCAAGAAACAATGAATCAGATTGCTCGGAAACAAAAGAGATCCAAGAAAACTGTGCATGTGTCGGCCAAGATTTCTGATTCTGAAGAAGAGATTGAACCAACCGAGATCTCTGTTCAAGAACAAATGGATAGAGCTGCTCGAAAACAAAAGAATCTGAAGAAAAAGGCTACTGTACCAGCCAAGAAACGTACACGAGTTGGTGAATCTAGTTCACGACAAGTTAGATCAAAATCAAGTTTCAATTCTGATGTATTTGTCTCCAAGGAAGCTGAAAAAAGGTATACTATCTTTTCATCTCGTAGTATCATAGAGGAAAGGAATGTAGATCTAAGAAAGGAGGATACTTGTGGTTATCTTGATTTAATTAAAAAGCTAGGACTAGATTCAACTGTGGATTTCCTATCTTCGTATGTCAAGGAAGTGATTGTGAGTTTTGTGTGAATTTATCGGAAAGTCTATCTGCTAATGGTGCTAAAGTTAATTCTGGTAAGGGTTCATATATATGATTTCTCACCGACTGAGATCAACAAAGTTTTGGCGTTGGCCCCTTTGTCAAAATATGAACTCAAAGCTGATTCAAAGGCTAATAATGTCAGCCTAGAAGAGGTTGCAGAACTACTTAGTATGGAAGATAAATCAATCTGGAAAAATCTGAATGCTAAGGAATTACCTGCAATATTTGGAGCCTTGTTCATCATTGCTGGTCGTAATTGGGATCCGTCTTTGCACAAAAGTCATCTTTCAGAAAAGTGAGCTCGTTTGGTCTACAAAATAGCTCAAGGGATTTGATTTGATGTGGGAAAGCTAGTTTATGAACAAGTTTTGGAGCTGAGTACAATCGAAAAGAAGGATACTCGATGGTTGGTATTTCCGAGAATTACTTATGAAGTTCTCAGATGTCAAAAGGAGCCTGCACTTGCAGATGATGAAGAGAATCTCAACTGAATACAGAAAAGATGATAGAACTGGAAGATCATATGCGAAGAGGCATTCTCAGATTCCTTCAGCAACTCAAAAGTCATCAACTCAAGGACAAAATTCTGCAGGGTCTTCATCTGAATTTGATGTTATTGACAAAATTCTGCAGGGTCTTCATCTGAATTTGATGTTATTGAGCTTGGAAGTATTCGTGTACCTCGAGTAGGACAAAACAGCTCAGAGTTATCCTATGAAGCACTGGTTGATACAACTCAGGCACTTCAAACGGTTACTGGTGTTGTTTATAGGCTGCTTAATAATCATCCAATGTCCAAGATGCTTTAAGAAAAGTTTTTAATCTGTGTGCTCGCAAGCAGGGGGAGAAGAAGAGATGTTCTGGAATTCTGGGGGAGTATTGTTGTTTTGGTGTTTAGGTGTTCATGAAATCTGGGAGTGTTGTTGTTTTATTTATAGACTTATCTCGGTGCTACAAATGTTGTTGGTTTTTTCGGGTTTGTACGAATGAATTCTGGGGGAGTTCTGACTTGGTTATGTTTTGGATTTTTCACATCTTTTTTATTTTCATTTGAATGAGTTTTCTTAAAACATTCTTATGTCATGATCATTTATGATAAAGTTAAAACCAGTGCTTGCAAGACACAAGATTAAAAAAGGGGAGATTGAAGAAGCAGCTATTGATGTAGTTCATGGAGTAAGTGAAAAAGTAATTCAGAAGATCAGAAACCTTCGTTCGGGTTTACGGATTAAATATGATCGGTTCAATAAAGGTTAACATCATCTACAAGAATATCAGAGAAGATCGTAGAAGCATGAAGAGTTTCCTTTTATAAGGGAAAGGAAACAGAAAGGCAAAAAGGAAAATGTCTATTATTGACAAAAGAGGAAATTGGTCTGTTGCATGGCCGACGACTATTTAGTATAAATAAGGGTGCTAAGGCTTATGTAAAGCTTAGCACAAATAAGAGAGAATTCCTAGCAAATAAGTTTTAGCTTCAAAGAAATAGTAAGCTAAGGACTTAAAAAGGGCTAAGGGTTTAGAGAGAGAGTTCTTGATCTAGATTAAGTTGTAATCTGAGATCAAGAGTTTGAGAAAATAGAAAATAGATTAAGAAGAAATCTTGTAATCGTATTTTCTATTAATCGAAAAAGAGTTTTTGAGAAACCCTGTTTTACATCGTGATCTAGTTACTGAACTAATAGCTCTTGCGTTTTCATATTCTTATGTGTTTTGAGGTTTTGGAGCTTTCGATTTCTATGTTACTCCCAAAGAAGTGATTCATCAAGTCAGAGAAGAAAAGGTAAAATCAACATTTCTCTGGCTTAAATCCTTATCGTTTCAAGATATTTAGGGTTACAGCTCTATATATGGTTGTGATTTTGTTGAATTTGCTGTGTGAGATTATCTGGGTTTTGTGTTTCTAGGCTCTCTTTAGTTTTATCTTAAGTTTCCAGGCTCTCTTTAGTATCTTTGATATGTCTATGCTCTGTGAATGGTGTTGTTAACTGTTTGTGTTCCATGGCTTTTCAGAGACGACGGCGAAACTGTTGATTCGTTGATGAGACGGTGAGTGTTTGGATCGATCCCACGGCTAAGAAGCTTCCTCTTTATGTGAGTGTTCCAATAATATTTAATCTCGTTGACTTCAGTTGCTGATTCTGAAGCTTTTTAATGCTGTTTTTAGTTGAAACATTATGAATTTGATGAGAAAAAAACACTTTCAAAGTTTCTATTTTTGAGTATGAAGCTTCTGTTTTTTCTTAAGGCTTGAGTGTTTTTTTCTGTATATGGATCGTTTGGAGATTGAAATAAGAGGTTGGTGAAAGACTGAAAGATGTGATTGACTCAACATGCCTTTATTCTTTTTTTCTTTTGCTCTTCTTTAGTCTTTCTGTTGCAGCGGCAATATAACAAAACAAAGACTAACAATCAAACTCAAGAGCAGAGCTTAAAGGTTAGTTGCTTGTATCGGAAGTCTCGGACAAAGAGACGTGAAACAAGACTTGTGAGAAAAGCTTCTCGTTTTCTTTATTCAATAAAAACCAACTGAAACAATAGCAAGTTCGATCTTATTTATAAGATCAACAATTTAACCTAAAGAGATTAAACTAAAAGCGGCTGCCCTAATCTCTCTTAAACAAAAATGGAAACAACGAAGACGGTTCTCTTTTCAAACGAAACAGAGCCCAAAACAATAAGTAAACAAAGCCCAAAAGTAGATAGATGAGCGCTGCATCACTTTCTCTGTGAGACTGTGACTCTGTTTATGTTCATGTTGTGTCTCTGTGTTTGCTCTTCTTTAGTGTCTCTCTGTGACTCTGTTTATTGCCTCTACACAGATTTCTTTAGGGAATCAATCTTCTGTTGTCTTTGCATTGTCTTTACTTTCTCATATTCTTTCTTTCACTCAGAAACTAAGAACCAATGGGCACTGTGACAGCAAAGTTTGTATTTTTATTCCGAATGAGGAAATAAGCTTAAATTTGTTGTTTTACTTCATCTCTTATCAGTCTTATGACACTGTAAACTGTTGTGCTTTCCTTGTTTCATTAAATTGGGTTTTGTTTCTTTGTTAAAAGATTTCCCTTACTGTAAACAATTTATTGATAAAGATATTTTGAATATCATTTTTGGTTGGTCAAAATTCGTTGTTTTTAACAAACACTTATATTTTGTAACTTAGTTCGTTGATCAGATCTCTTATAACTGAGCTCTGATGTAATTCTCTCTAAATCTAATGCCTTTACTTGTACACGAAGCCATTAGATTTGGTGAATCATTCGATTTAGAGTTTCTACGATGTTAAATTTGTGAATTTAGGGTTCGATGTTGATTTTGTTTTTTCTATCTTCTGACTCTCTTTTGGGTCTCCATTGTTATAGTATTGTCAAAGTAGTTATTTCTTCTCTCCAGAGACGAACGAACTCCTCAAATGGTAGAGGCGGAAGATCCAAAGATGTCTTCTCCGGCGAATTCGTTCGGTGCTGTAGTTCTCGTTTGATCGATTGCACGATGGACATCGAATGTTCCTCAAGGTAAAATTGGGTTTACTACTCTTCGATTTCAGTTTATGTATGTAAGTGGTTTTTGAGAATTCAAGTAATCAGGCGGCGGCGGAGCTGGCTAGAGATCGTTTAGTAGTGGGAGTATGTGATGGCCCAATGTTGACCAAAAAGCAAGTAAGTGAAGTGATCACACAACCTTCAATTTTGGGAAAGTTGGTGACTTTAGTTCAATTTGAGACCTTTTATGTTAGTTAATCTCAGGAGATTGAGTTCTTATATTAGCTTTTTTTGAGCAAGAGGCAAAATGAAGATCCTTTGAACATTCTTGTTGTCAAGTTTTTAAAAAGTCTGCAACTTTGTTTGTTGACAGTTCTCTGAAATGATACAACCCGTTGAAGAAAGGATGCGTAATGTGGAGAACTTTGTCAAGGTTTAAAATCTCAGCAGAAAATGTGAAATTTCTCTTTTATAGACAGAATAAATGATGAGGCAAAAGAAAGATGAAGTAGTGTTTCTCTTATTTACTTTTGTAGTCTATCAAGCCTGAGCTTGTTGTACACGCTGAACCAATTACAGATCCATACGGCCCTTCTATAGTTGATGAAACTTTGGAAGCTATTCTTGTCAGGTTTTTTACCATCTATCTATTAATCTTTTTTCACTTGTTCTTGCTATTCACTTTGGTGTTTCAAGACTCTTTTAACTAATCATTCATTGGCAGCAAAGAGACGTTACCTGGTGGCTTATCAGTTAACCGGAAAAGAGCTGAGAGAGGGCTTTCACAACTTAAGGTTTGTTCAAGCCTTTATCTGATTGACCTCTTTATGCATTTCAATATCTTCAATCACCACTTGAACCAAACTTTCTTGGACATGTTTTATGCAGATTGAGGTTGTGGAAATAGTTTCTGATGGTTTCAGTGGAAACAAGATAAGTTAGTACTCTGAGGAAGTTGGAAGCAGACAAGGCTGAGAAACAAAAACAACCAGCAGAAGAAAAAACATCATGAACGCGTCTTATATATAAAAATCTCAACTTTGTTTGTAAATTTAATACGTTGTGTGTGTATTCATAGATTAATGATTAAAATAAAATCTTTGCCTCACCAAAAATGTTATACATTTTCTGATATATAAAAACGTTGAAAATAAAAGTCAAGACATTAGCAAAAACGGTGTCGTTGTACTCATAAAACGACTACGTTTTCTCTACAAAAGGAACAAACTTGAGGCCTAATCGGAACCGTAACGTCTTCGAAACAACGGCTAATTTTGTGAATTTCGGAATTTGAAAATATATATCTGAAAAATCGGAACTTGTAGAGATCTTCTTTATAACTTCCTCATCTCTCATTCTTTCTCTTCTAAAATCCAAACCATTCTTCTGAAATCACAGACCCAGAGAGAGAAGAAAGAAGCGAAGTTGAGAGAAGAACCGTTCCTTGTTTAGCAAGCATTTCCTGGGTAATGATCTCTTCTTCTTTCTCTTTAATCTTTAGGGCTTCTTAGTTTCTGCCATTGTTGAATCGCTTTTAATCTCTCTTTTACAGTTCTTTCTCCTGGAGAAATTGAAACATCCCGTTTCAGAAATCGAAGATCTTTTTAACTCTGATTCACAAACCCAACTCTGTAATTGATCTCTTCTTTCATCTCTTCTTCTCTTTCGTTTAAAATCATTCGAAGATTCTAACTTTCTTCTTTTTTTTCCCTAATTCTTGTGTGTTTTCTAGGGTTTTACAAGAAGATGAATGATCTAATGACAAAATCGTTCTTAAGTTATGTGGAATTGAAGAAACAAGCGAAGAAAGATTCCGAATCTGATCGCGATTTGGAGAAAGGTGAAGACTTTAACTTCGATTTCACTCCAGCGGACGAACAAAACCTCTCTGGCTTCTTCCAAGAAATCGAATCCGTCAAAACCCTAATCGAAGAGATCTCTAATCTCTTACTCGACCTTCAAAACCTAAACGAAGAAACCAAATCAACACACAGCACCAAGATCCTCCGCGGGTTAAGAGACAGAATGGAATCAAACATCGTCACCATCTCTCGCAAAGCCAACACAGTCAAAACCCTAATCGCGACTCTCGAGAAGAGCAACGCAGCGAATCGTACGAGTTTCAAGGAAGGATCTTGCGTGGACAGAACGAGAACTTCGATAACCAATGGAGTCAAAGCTAAGCTTAGGGATACGATGAGCGAGTTTCATCGATTGAGGGAAAGAATCTTTGCTGATTACAGAGAAGATCTGAAAAGGAAGTATTTTTTAGCGACTGGTGAAGAACCAAGTGATGAAGATATGGAGAAGATGATATCAGGATCTGGGTCAGGTTCTGATTTGGTTAAGACGTTTGAAGTGAAGCCAGAGATGGATTTGAAGACTAAAGAGAGACATGAAGCTGTGAATGATATTAAGAGAAGTCTTAATAGGCTTCATCAAGTGTTTCTTGACATGGCTGTTCTTGTTGAGACTCAAGGTGATAGGATTGATGATATTGAAGCTAATGTTGCTAATGCTGGGAGCTATGTCAGTGGTGGAACTAATAGTTTGTACTATGCTAATCAGATGATGAAGAAGAAGACTAAGACTTGGGTTCTTTGGGTTTCCATTTTGGGTATTCTCATTCTTCTTGTCTGTGTCATCTCTATGATTGCTTCTCGTTAAGTGTTTTGGAAGAGATTTGTTATAGCTTCGTTTGTTCTTTTGAATGATGTTGCACTGTTCTAGTTTCTATTCATAATTGGTGTATTCAGGAATTTTTCAGGTTTGGTTTGATGAATCTTTTGTCCACGTACACTTGTTTTTTTTTTTTTGAGAGGTTATCAAAATTTATGAAATTTTTTATTTGTACCAAATCCTTAAAACTGACTAGTTTATGTTAAGAGAAGAAACAAGTACACGAGCTAATGTTTGTTTTGGACTGATTGATATCTGAAGATTCTGAAACGAGACAAAAGTTTTATAATTTAATTACTAGAGATTCAACAAGAATCAAACAATATTTGGTGAGATTTGACAAATATTTGGTATAAACAGAAGAAAACAAACAAACAAATGATAATGGTTCTCTGTTAAATCGATTAGTCAATATAGTACTCCAGTGAAATGTTCTTTCAGCCATTACTTTTTGCATCTACCATTTTAGTCAAGTTTACATTTTGTTTTTTTTGGGGGTCAACAACAAGTCAGTGACCACATTATTGACTGCTAAATCCAAATAGCCCATATTTAGTAAAATTGGATATAAAGTGAGTAAGATCAATTTTCAATTGACTATAAGATTTTTAGAACATTGATACAAGTGATGGGGTCATGGTAAGATAATTGACAAGTGTAAGCTGGCAAAAACATACGGTTCCCAATCTTATCAAAATTTTAATCAAATGGACAAACACACAAAACTGGAATCAATACCCATCATGCTTTTCTTCTATTTCTTTTTTGGACCCATACACTTATTTACATATGAATTTGTGCATTACATAATATATTGTGTGCAAAATACATTTATATGAGGGTGTATATGTAGGATACAATATAGAACTATGGTCCACTAACCTAACATGGGCCTTCCTCCTACGTTTTAATCTATCCTTCTGGTTGTAAATTGCAATGATTCATTTTGTTAGCTTTAGTTGAAATGAAATGATTCTCATCTTTTGAAAAGCTATTTGTTTAGTATCTATCAGAGGCTCTTTAGTCATTACTCACATCAATATGATAATGTTTAGTGGTGACAATGTAGTGAAGCTAAAGTTGATCAAGATGAATGGAAAAACTAAATTATAAAAGACTTTGCTATATAAAAATTAAATAATATGAGATTTTTTACTTTTTATTTACTCGTTAAATTAAAATAAATAAATAAAAGATATGAAAAGCTTTTCAAACTATTTAAGTTCCGGTCATATGATTTTAAATTTGGTAGTGTGTATGTTGTTGACAAAAAAACTTAAAAAACTTTGGAACAATGATTATAATTTGTAAGAAATCAATCATATGGGTTCCGATAATGATATATTTGGGTATACGATTCATTTGATTTTGTAGGTACGTACGACATATCAAAAGTCAGTAAAACTTAACAGGATATATAATACTAAATTTCAAACAAAATGTGTGAAAAGTTGAATTAGGCAGCGATTTTTTTTGCCCAATCTATAAATTATAATATCACTTAGCCACATAGATCAAGATTATGTTGGAGAACAAAAAAATGAATATATGTTGTCAAAATTGGGTGGCTAGCTAGACAGAGATTTTGAAGTCTTAATTATGTAAATTGATACATCATACATGCGTGATGTGTATATCATTTTAAAATAGTTCACATTGTTGGATAAGGTCAAACAAAAAAAAATAAAGGAACGTAACTACGTAGTATGTATGTTTCAATTGCCCAACATGCTAGTATGAAAATGTTTTCTAAATATCTAGTATGGAAATGTTATTTGAAAGACATAAAATATTCAAAAGACTAGTTGTGTTACTTGTGCATTATACTTACTTACTTAGCAACGAGAATATGTATACTCTTAATTATAAACGATATCTACTTTTTATATACGGAGTATACTTAATTAGGCTTAAGAAGAAAGTTTTTATTTTTGTAACTTTACCTCCTCATCGTGATTTCATAGGAAAACTATATTTTCATAAAAATAAAAACAAGTGGAAACAAATTAATCCAAACCGGACTGATGTATGTTCGATAGGCCAACGAGAAGAGTTATTTGGAGGGAGTGTAATAAATTAAGGAAAAAGGGTTGAATATTGTACTTAGCACGAAAATATGCACTTTCATTAACGAAATGTTCTTTATAGATATGGATCAGACTAAAATAAGCCTTAAGAAGAAAGTTAGACTAATTCTTATCTTCATCTCTTGATTGCGATGCGATTTATCATAAACTAAGAAATATTTTTCATGAATATGATATTTCAAATGGAAACAAATTTATGAAAAACCCTAAAAACAAAATTCCAAACTTTATTTAAATAAAGAAAGAAAATATATAACAAAAAGTTTCACCAGCAAATAATTAACCATAAAGGTTCAAAAGACAACTCTCCAACTTAAAGTAAATAGTTATAAATTAACGGGGAAAAATATAGGACTTATTTTTTTTATTGAATTGGAAAAAAAAATTCATTGGCAATTGAAAATGAAACATTGCAAAGTTTGAAAAGATAATAGATGCAAAGTTAAAAAAAAATAGCGGTGCAAGTTTTATAAATTTTCACCTTAAAAAACTGATAGGTAAAAAATGGATTGAAAATTTTCGTTTCAACTCATTTAGTTTCTAGTCTAAATACTTTAATACCATTGTACGAAATTAATTTAACCATTTTTTTCCTTTGTCAAATTTTTTACTATTTTCATTACAAGATCAAGTTGAATCAGACCACCTAGACCAATTTTGGATCAAGTCACCTTTATGTCAGGTTGATAGAAGTTGGTTTCGGATCAGATCGACTGGACTAACTTGGCTTGGGTCAATTTTGACTTGGATAATTAGAGGGTAGATCTATATATCTTCAAAATATAATATCATATTAAGTTTTATAGTCGACTATCCAATACAAAATCAATCGGTGATAAAATGAATTTCTCCATATTTTATTTTATATATATATTATTTTAAGTGTCATTTTACTTTCAATACAAACTTTTAAACACAAATATCCAACTTTTAACATACACAATGCATAATGTTGATAAATTAGAAACTCAGATACAAACTTAAAACAAACAAAATGCTTTACAAGATCAAATGAAGACAATGAATCATTTTACCATATGATAGGATAAAATATTTATATCATGCGAATAAAACATTTAATTTTTTTCTTAAAACAATATAAGAAAAAAAATAAAAACATTAATTATAATTGATAGAAAATTTACAACTCAAACTTTTCGAAAAAATATTCCATTGAATTAAAAAAACTCATAGATTTTAAAGTATGTATTTCTTTAATTTCAGAAGTTTTTATTTTATCAGCTAATTATAAAGTTTTTATTTCCATCCCCTCTATATAATTAGTAATATTATTTACCGACCAAATATGTTATTGCCACATGCAGTAAGTCATTATCAATTAAAGTCAGGTCGTCCATAGAGGGGATTAGGGGAAGCTAATTAATGATTTGATTTGATTAACTAAAATAGTTTACTAAAGTTTTCCGACCAAAACTACATTTATTTCATTTTATAGTAAGAAAAAAAATCAGTTTTATTTTTTTAAAAAGTTGCTCTATTTCTCTTTCTTCTCTGTGCCTTTTAACGTTTCTTTGAAAACTATAAGAAAAAGCGGAGACTTCGGATTCCCTTTTATCTATCTGTAAGCAGAAGAGAAAATAGTTTCGTTCGGTGGGGACCACTAATTCTACCTTACGGTGAGATCGGCGGCGGAGTCATACGCCGGAGTCATGACAACAATTTGACTGGCGAAATTCGTCCCTTCTTGCCGGAGACGACGAGCGTCGAAGAATCCGTTATTGAAACAGCTGATGATGGTTATTGTCTCTGTTTCTACGTTTTCTCTCTCCGATCTGGTCTCTCTGATCCGGTGAAGAAGCTGCCGTCCGATCTCATCTTACATTTCTCGTTCCAGAGATTTCAAATTTCTTGTCTTTTTGATCCGTCGATTTCGTTCAAGGTTTGTTCTCACATTTGGGGAAGAAGCTTCTTCTTCTTCCTCTGTTCCTCTGTTTCTGGATCTGTTTCGTTTTCTTCTCGGATTTAAAGATTGGATTTTGAGTAAATTTCAATAGATAATAATATATTCCAATTATGTATTTCTCAAGATTATTCTCAAATTCGAGCTGTTTCTGTTAGTCTGCAAATCCCAAGTTTTAATCTTTGAGGTCTCTGTTTTTTGTATATGCGAAAGTGTTCAGCTTGAGATTATAAAAACTTGAACTTTATTATTTGATTGCAGTTTCTGGGGGGAGTTTTTGGTATGCTGAGAAAGAGATAAATAATGTCATTGAAAAGCATCCTTCGTGATCTCAAGGAAGTAAGAGATGGACTTGGAGGTATCTCAAAGCGAAGCTGGTCAAAGTCTTCTCACATTGCTCCTGATCAAACAGCTTCACCACTAGATAACAACATCCCACAGAGCCCATGGGCTTCTTTGCCTCCTGAATTGCTTCTTGACATTATCCGTAGAGTTGAAGACAGTGAGACCTCTTGGCCTGCTCGAGCTGCTGTTGTCTCTTGTGCTTCTGTCTGTAAATCATGGAGAGGTATCACTATGGAGATTGTCAAAATCCCTGAGCTTTGTGGGAAACTCACTTTCCCAATCTCATTGAAACAGGTACTCACTCTTTGTTCTAAAGCTCTTAAGGAACTATACGTATGTTTGAACTCTAAGATTCTTGTTTGTTTGATTGTGAGCAGCCAGGGCCAAGAGACTCTCCTATTCAATGCTTTATCAAAAGGAACAGAGCAACAGCTACATATATTCTCTACTATGGCTTGATGCCTTGTGAGTGATTCTTAATTTCAAAGTTTTATGTTCAACAATGTGGAAATCATTGTTCTAAAGTTGGATCCTTTCTTTTGAATTTCAGCTGAGGCAGAGAATGATAAGTTGTTGTTAGCAGCAAGAAGGAGTAGAAGAGCGACGTGCACAGATTTTATAATCTCACTATCTGCTAAAAACTTCTCAAGGAGCAGCAGCACTTATGTTGGCAAACTAAGGTAAGCTATTTTATTTGATTTGGCTAAGACTTAGTCACCGAGAGCTTGTTTGTTCTAATCAAGTATCTATACATATATTGTGGGCTAGGTCTGGTTTCTTGGGAACTAAGTTCACAATATATGACAACCAAACCACATTATCCACAGCACAAACCCAACCTAACAGAAGACTAAAGCAAGCGTCTCTTAAATTACCTGCTAGTAGCTCTACCGTAGGAAACATAACCTACGAGCTTAATGTTCTTCGCACGAGAGGACCTAGAAGAATGCATTGCGTTATGGACTCTATACCAATCTCTTCTGTTATTACTGAAGGCATAGAAGATGAAGTCTCTTCACCAAAAGGAGAAATCCCTGATGTTTCTCCAAGCTTGATGGACCAGCCTTTGGTTCTCAAAAACAAGTCACCAAGATGGCATGAGCAATTGCAGTGTTGGTGCCTTAACTTCAAAGGGAGAGTAACTGTGGCTTCAGTTAAGAATTTCCAGCTTGTGGCTGACATTGATGCTTCTTTGGATGCACCGCCTGAAGAACATGAGAGAGTGATCTTACAGTTTGGCAAAATCGGTAAGGACATTTTCACCATGGATTATCGTTACCCTCTCTCAGCTTTTCAAGCCTTTGCTATATGCATCAGCAGCTTTGACACCAAACCAGCATGTGAAGGGTAAAGTTAAAATCTCCTGAGTTAAAAGCTCTTTGTATGTAGATTGTTGTACCTCTTTTGAACTATATATGCTTTAAACCAGCCTCTTCCTAATTCAACATTTGATGGGGGTCTTGGTGGATAAGCTTAATGATGTTATGATTGTTATATCCAATGTAATATATATAAACAGAAGTCATTACAACAACATATGCTCTGAGCTAACAAAACCTAATGTGACTGGCTATAGACTCTTCCTGGAAAATCCAATAGCAAGCAATGATCTTTGACAGTCCATATTCTTTAAACTCTTCCTGGCCAAAGTTCTCATCTCAGCGTCGAATAAGTAAGAAACTCCATTGAAGTAAACTGAAATGGTTGGCGTGGAATAGGATTTCTACAATGGCAAAGAACAAGCACAACTTTAAATCAATGTATATATAATGTGGGGAGTTTAATAAGTCAGTAAAAGAGAGATGGAGACGCACGGTCTAGGGCCGTAAACTTTGATTTGGCGGATATGAGTATCTCTCCCGTTGAGGTGATTCGACAAAATGGCTATTTGCAACATAAACGTATTGACAAAAGTTTCCCTGATAAGAAGACACAATGCTTAAAATTATCAGCTCAATTCTTATCAACCTAGAGAAACAAATCATTCATGTGAATCAACTCCTGACAGCAATAGTCTAAGTGGAACCTCAAAAGCTGATATTCAAATCAAAACATATAGCAGAGTGGAAACTTGCTAGCTAAAGACATGTCTAAGCAATATTAGTAGCTCTATAGCAAACTTCACATTCTGAGCATTGTAGCCAACACTTGGTTCATCTTATAAGAAGCTAGCTTAGATTCTTGTAAAGAAACATACCGTGGATCGGTTCCAGACAAAGATAAGCAAACCCAACCAGTTGGTTTAACAAGCTCCACACTTTTAATCTCCTAAAACAATTGAAAGAGAAGAAGACACACCATGACATATCTATCTAACCACAAGTTTTAGAGAATCCAATCTTCTTTAGAAGAAAAAAAGATGATACCTTTAAGTTATGAAAACCATCACCAGCTCTAATAGAGATTTTACTTGGAGTGTAGCTCTCATCAAGCTTAAAGTCAACGTACACAAACACTAACTTTCAAAAAAAAAAAAAAAAAAAAAGGGGTCAAAATTAAATAACGAAAAAATCTGAGATAAAATCGATTAATAGTGATTGATGATACCTGCAATTTCACTTTCTTCTGGAATTGAATGTTAATCAGATGTGGTTGCAAACCATCTGATCTGCAAATTCATAAACAAAAAAAGTCGAATTATTGAATTGAATAGAGAAGAATTTAGGGTTTTGTTTTTCTCAACTGCCAATAGGTTTCGAGATTGTCGTCACGGAGAGTGGCGACGCCATTGCCAGGCTTGCAAGAGCTTACACTCCAAGCAGCGTTTTTTCCCATCTCTCTTAGATCATCGTCTACATTTAGTTTATCGTTTCCTCCTCTAATCTTTCCTTCTTCCTCCGATTCCAATGACTCTGTCGCCATATCTCTTCTCCGAGATCCGAGATTTGAGATTCCAATTCTTTTCTGCTAAAACCCTTTCCAACGAGGTTTTGAATTCGTCTACTGTCGTGTGTCGTTAATGCACGCTTAAAACGGCATGATGTTTGTTTTTGTTCAATGGAAACGACAAGATGCTTGACTTTCTGAGTGAAGAGAGAACAGGAAAATGAAAAGTGAAAACATTTGGAAATTGAAATATCTCACAATTTCACAAATCACACAACCTAGAGGAAGAAACTAAATTACTTACAAGTCATCTATCTATAAGTCTTTTAACTACTGAACCACCATGAGTCTTTCAAAAAGAAAAAGAAAAAATTATCCAAAAATCTCTTTCACAATAATATACATATCTTGTAAATGTTTACAAAATTGTAAAATTAAGATGATAGATACAATTGAGAATTACTTTATAAGAGAATAGGAGTAAAAATGATAACGATTTATTTATGGCTGAATGTGAAATCCGACATAATATATATATATACTTTTTCCGTCAAACCTAATATATTAAGTTACCAGTATAAAAACTTTCTTTAAAGGAGAGCCAAAAGAGAAACACTAAGCTTACATAAAAAAACAAAATTATATGTTAATGAAATTCAAATGATCCACATTATCTGGACAAAGTAAAAATCTGATAAAAGATAACTACAAAACATTAACTCTAAGATGATACTCAAATAACAAATTCTAAAAACTCTTGAAAAAGTGAAACACGCCGAAGAGATATACCACTCGAAACTTATGTGAGACAACCAACTTTCGAGAGAAACAATATTACATGAAATACAAAAGTATCCGTTGTATTTTGATAGTCTTTTCTAAACGTCAAAATATTTAAATATTATTTTTTCAAATCTGGTTGAATACAGTTAAACCTCTATAAATTAATACTCGATAAATTAATACCTCGCTAAATTAATAATTTTTTTCGGTCCCAAAATACTACCTCTATAAATTAATAAACACGATAAATTAATAAAATATTTTAAAATACATTGGTCCTAATATTATTAATTTATAGAAATTTTACTGTATTAAATTTAGCTAAATAAAACTTAATGCAAATATTTACAAAACTAAAGTTGTATCTATAGTTTTATTCCGAAAATACAAGAAAACAATGTCTTTCATTTTCGTGATAACGACACAACCGTAATTATTTTCCTTTCGGAAACTTCAAAAAATATAGAAGAAATTCCAACTACTTAAAAAAACACGTCTAGAAAAATAAATAAAATTCATTGGAACCGAAAGAACAAAAGAAGGTCCACTTTTGGTTAAAAATCTCTGCAACCACAATGATGCCCACTCTCTGTGGTTCTCATTCTTTCAACCTTTGATCCTCTCAAATCCCTTAACTACTCCTACAATTCAGAAACTACCTTCAATTTTTTATTTTTGGTTATGGATAATATCTTGTCATAGATCTTGTCAAAATCAGACAGTTCATAATTAGATCATTGGTTGGAAAAATTGATATGTGGAAAAGAACATTGACCCACTTGTTAGCTTGAAAGCTACTTTTAGTAAACATATTATGATAATATAGAGAGAGCTTACGTCTCCATCAATAACATTATTCATGTAGCAATGTATCACTATACTAGTGTATAGTAATAGTTTTGTAGTGTACATTGATAAGCTGGAAAATTTAATATTAAGCTGAAAATTTTAGGATTTTTTTTGTTGTTTTCTTTATTTGGATGCCCCGAAGGTTGTTACTTGTTCGCTTTGTCAAATGATGCAGAATTAGATAGGTTAGATGTGATGACAACTAAAGTTTGAATGCAACAATTTCATCCAAAATGATCAAAAGTCTAAAATATCATTCTTTTATTTTAAAAATGTCACAATTTTTAAAACAATGTCATATATTATTTCAAAATAGAGAATTAATAAATTTGCGCAAAAAATCGCATTATGGCGAAAAAATAAGGATTGTGGTATCACTTTTGACACTAACCTTATGGAATTTCTTCATGATTAAATTAGTTTTGCAATAAATTAACTAAGAAAACATTTATATTTAATGAATACAAGTATATTTGGAGCTAAAATAATCGAACTTGATTAATTGGCCGCCTAGGGTCCTAGACACCATTTACTCGATCATCCAATGGTTTCTTTCACCTATTTAAATAAAATCATGGCGACCTAATAATTCTATACCCATGCCCTTCGAATGCGAACATATTGATGGATACATTTCGTTGACAACGCAATCTTAGAAAGATCGGAACTTTACAACTTGCAGAAAATAAAATAAAAAGAAACAAGAAAAAAGTTCTTAGATATTATATATCCAAAACCAAGGAATTGTAATCACCACAAAGAGTTTTCTCTCTTTATTGAACACATATCTATATGTCTTCTAAAACATATATTTTCTATCTCTATATATTATATATATTTTTATACACAAAGATTGATGGTAACAAGACCTATATTGGATTGCTATATCCAGTTCTTCTGGTTTAAATATCAGAAAAAAAAGGATCAAAAGATAATGCAAAAGCTGGATTTTTGTTGTTTCCATGAACCAAATTGCGAAATCACTCCATTACTGGTTCTGGTTTTGATGATTGATTGATATCTCAACTATGTTGTTTCAATGAATCTTTATTAGTATTGAAACCCGAAGCTAGATGTGTTGTAGAGATTCTGTGACTGAGCTTCCCAGCTTGCAGATGGCTGAAACAGAGATATAAAGATAGGTTACTTCTCTGCCAAGGAACAAGAACTTAAAATAATCAGACAAGTTTTTAGTTTAATATATAGATTTTCTTACAGCTTCAATGGATGTTTTTTGGTTCGGGTTTATGGCAGATAAATCTAGAGATCCTTGCTGATCTAAAGGAAATAATGGCACATCAACCATTATTGATTGCTTTGAAGCACCAACTACTGGAAGATTTGTAAAGTAAGCCTGAAACTGAAATTTCATAACAATTTATTATAGGTTCTTGAGTAATAACAATTTGATCTGAGGTTCTCTAGAGAATTGTGTTTTCACCTGTTTAACAGATACATCTTCCATGTTAATCTCCAGTTCTGGATTCAGGACAGCGAGTTTCATCGACAAGAACTGCAAATTTTGTCTCGTGAGATTAGACTTATTCTCTTTGGTTAATTAGTAGTGGAGTGAAGTTAAAGAAAATCATGGTTTCATTGCTTACCTCTACTTGTCTTTGGAGACATTGAACATAATTGATGATCTCATCAAGCATACCAGCTTTTCCTGTGACCTTGTTGCATCCAGGCACTATATCTTGCAAATATTTCATCTTCTTGCTGATCTTTTCTCTTCTCGCCTGAAAATCCAAATCCATTCAGAAACCCTAGATATATCTTGATTCTTGCAACACAAGAAACTTCTTATTATTACCCTTTCTGCTAAGCTGTGTCTGTCAGTGGCTTGACCTCGACGAGCTCTCACGTGTATATAATCTAACTTCTGATTCTCTGAAGCTCCCTTTGATGTCTCCTTTGAAGTGTCTGAAGATGCTTCTGTGACACTCATGTTTGATTTGCCTTTCATGCTTGATTCTGTCTCAATCTCTACTTTGATCTTTTTCTCTGTCTTTTCCTCTTCACTTGTCTTAACCTGAGACAATATTAAACAGAACAAAAAAAATAAAAACCCATGTTTCAAAACATAACTTTCACCCAAGATTTGATCTTACAAACCTCTTGTTTCCTCTTGTTTTTCAAGGCAATGGCTCTGTTTTCTTCATTGTTCTTCAACATAAACCCCATTGCATCCCCTGAGTCCATGTGGCAGCTACTTGTTCTTGAAATGCAACCATCCATAGCTTCATGTTGAGAACCAAAACCCATGTTATAGTTTGGTCCAAAACCAGATCCAAGCATTTGAACATGGCTGAAAGTACTTTGCAACAACTCATCATTGTTGCTTCCATGGAACTGAAGTATCTGAAGAAGTTCAGGTGAATTATTACTGCTCTGAAACACAACTTGTTGTAGTTGCTGTTGTTGTTGTTGCACCCATTTAAGCCTTTCAAGTACAGACATGTCCATGAAGCTTTCTTGAGAGACAAGACCTTCCAACATATTGTTCTCTGCAGATATCTTTCAATTTATATACATATGATCTTTTAAAGTGAGACCAAAAGTACAAGCACAATGAGAAGGGGAAAAACAAAAGCTCTAGAGTTTTTTTTTTTCTTTTCTTTTTTCTTGGGGTGGGTTTAAAGCAAAAGAGGATTTGCTATAAATGTATGAAGAAGGAGAGATTTAAGTTTATGTAATATTGTTTTTGGGTGGTTGCTTAGAAAAGATGAAAGAGTTGGGAGAAACTAATCCATTGAATATCATTCTTCTTAGCTTTAAATAGAAAGCAACATTGACCCACACACATAGGTCCCCCTACTTCTTATGTTTTTTTTTTTTTCATTTTCCTTTTTTAAAATGTTCATTTTCATTTATTCATTTGTTATCTGTTACCTCTCTGTACATAAATACTCCCTTACCAATTCAAAATGGTACCACACCTTTTTTATACACCACAACCTTTTTATGTGTACTCTCATAACAAAATATTCAAATTTAATAAAAGGGCTTTAATGTGAATTTTTTTTGTTGGTTTAAAGAAAACAAAATGATGCAACACGAGAACTTCTGAAAATGTCACGAAGAGTTTTTTTTATGTAGTTGTTCAACATAACAGTTGCAACGTATTAACGACTAGTTGTCGCGAATCGACAGTGAAAGCAAATTTATGATAATTTTACAGAAACTAGTAGCTATGTGAATGTCACAAATTGTAGATAGATTAAGCGTTAGCGATGGTGGATAAATAGGGTCCAGAGTTTAGACAATTGACTATGACTAGGAGAAAAAAGAGGCTCAAGAACAAATTGCATAAAATAGTAGTAAAGATTCGGTATCTAAGGAAGAGAGGGACATAAATTGATAAAAGTAAAGGTTGGGAGCAAAGAAGGTGAGAGGAGAAGGTGAGAGGAGAAGGTGTGGGGTCTAAGTGACATAACCCACACCATGTGGGCATGTCCTTATGAACACTAAATTTAGAGGTTCTTTATCCCTTCCTTCTTCTCTCTGTTACGTTTTCTTTTTTTTGCCCTTTCAAGTTTATGAGAGGAGCTTATAAGGAGAAATAATATGAAAGAGACCTTAATACATATATAGTTATTTTAGATTTGATGATTGATTGTAAGATACTCAAACTAATCGAATATAAACTAGACTATTTAGAAGAAGAAAGGAGATTATTTCTACAACTCGCAAAGCGAACCAAAACAATATTGATCTGCATTGATGTAATAAAACTTATATCTACTCATTTTATTGATTTTTTTGTTTGCGTTTTTGTCCACTTTATCTTTAAAAAATTTTTAAGGAAAAAAAAAACTAAAATAAATCTATCTATGATTTATGTAAAAAATGGGAAGAACAATAATATCGTTAAATGTATATTTCGACGTTTGAATTAAAAAGTCAAAAACACGCTAGAGAGAGGGGTCGAACCTCTGACCTTGTGGTTAACAGCCACACGCTCTAACCAACTGAGCTACTCCAGCCAATTATTAGTTTTAATAATAAATAGTTTATATATTTCATATTAAAACGAAGACATACAAAAGATCTTGTCTTCTTAGGTCTTTCCATAAAAGAATCAAACGAAAATCCATGAGTAGATAATACAGCAAGACAACAAAGAACAGTGTACCTCCAACTATTGAATATTTTAGAAATAAATTTAGAACATGACATGTTGCTAATTAAAAGGAACATCAAAATATTATTAAAAATACAAAGAAAAAACAATGGGTTTAAAGATAAGTGATTGGAAGGTAGGAGACCGTTGCTTTTGAATTTTGATCAGATTGTTGGTTTCTATACCCACTTATATTCTTATGCCCTTCTCTATTCACTGTAGTAAAATAGTATGTATCAAGATTTTATTGCTATCCACTTCCAAATTTCAGTCACATCCTTAATTTTCTATATTCAGTGTAACTAGATGGGTTACCAATATGAGCGACTTTTATATTGTAAAATTTTCCTCTGTCTCTTTTACAAGATTTCGTTTAAAGTTTTTATTTGATTCTCTCTAGCTTTTTTTGCACAATTTCATCTGATTTTTGACTATTTATATTCCAAAATATTTTTAATTGTTTGAATTATTTAACTAAAATATAAATATATTTTTACAGTCTATACTATTATATACTTAAAAAATTATTAGAAGTAGTTACTAAATCAGCTAAAACCAAAATTTTATTTTATGGGTTTTAGCTTAACAACTTATTATAAGTAGTTACTTATTATTAATTTATACTTTTTAAAAATAGTTTTATACTATCAATGTATATCTTATGATATAAACTTTAGTTGATTTCACCTGACATGTGCCAAATTTACAATTAGAGAGATCATAACACATGTCTATTGATCGATTAGATTATAACATGTGTCAAATATTTTTTTTAATAAAAAATAAGAAAAATAAAGAAATAATCAAATAGATACAATTTTACTTTCTATTTTTTACAGAAATATTTTTCAACATATTTTTAACAAGTTTAGATGATTAATTTTTTTTTTGTTAAATCATAAAGGAAACCCAACACAAAAGGAGGAAATTAAATAAATAACTTTGTTATAATTTTTCATTTTCCTTTCCCTAATATATGTTTAATCTCATTATTTCAACAAAATTTTAAATTTTAATTATAAAATTTACATTTTTAGATTTCCATATTATTTAAAATCTAATAAAAATTTATGTTTATTATTTTATATTTTTAATAGTATTAAAGGTCTTAATAAGAGAACACAAAGACAAATCACATATTTAAAAATTAAGAGAACTCACATATCTACTGATATTTATAAAATATTTGAATCCAGATTTTTCTAAATTCAAATGAGTGATTAAATATCATCCGGATTTTCCTAATTTTTATTAATAATTAAATCAAACACAATCTAAATTTAATTAATACTATTAAATATTAAATTTTCAATTTAAAGTTACTGTTCACGTTTTTAATTTATTTAATTATTAATAACTAACAAAATAACTTTCAGAGTAAGTTAAAGAGAATATTCTTTTCTAAAAAAACCCTAAATGACTCTTTTTTTTACTATATACTAGATTAGGACCCGCCCGATGGGCGAATTTTAAATTTTAAAGTAAATTAAAATTTAAAATATTTATCTTATTAAATATTCATTAGTAGTGATATATCTTAAATTATTTTAAGAAAATAAAAACAAATCATGTTCTGTTAGAGAAAATAATTATTTACAAAATTTTATTTTTGTACTTGAATAAATTAATTAATTTTTATATAAAGTTTTATTATTAACATATTAAACATCTAGTCCAAAAACTATTTATCTTCACTTTTTATTTTTTTCCGATCATCATGTTAGATAACACATGGATAAAATATCAAAAATCCAAAAAAGCAAACTGAATCCAACCCAAAAAAGGTAGTAAACCCGAGGAAATCTAAATGAGTCCTACACTCTTATATCGGAAAACCCAAACATAAACTGAACTGAGAACCGAATGAATACCCAAAATACTATAAATATAAATATATATCTAAAAATATTAATAATATTAGACTTGATATAACTCAATTACCATACAATTATAAATATGAAAATCTCTACTATTTTTATATCAAATAATTAAAATATCCAAAATTAACCAAACTATCTGAAAGTTTTTAGGTATTAACTCTTTGTTAAATGATCTTTTTTCTACACACTTGAATTTGTTATACAACTTAACTGAATCTTCAATCATATTTAAATTTTACTCTAACCTAGTGTATACTCAATATAAATTAATAGAAGTCAAATCTTTTATATCAAAATAATATGCTCTATATCAAAAAAATATACATATATATAATTAATATTATAAAATAAATAAAAATAAATAAAAAATGTTAGTAATTTGTTAAAATATGAAACTTGGAAAACTAACATTGCAAATAAACTAAATTAACAATTAATTAGGTTCAAAACTTATAAATTTTTAAATAATATTGGAATCAAATATCTAAATTTGAAAAAGGTTTATAGATATAATAAGATTGAATATATATTAGCAAAAATGGAAAGTTTAATCATCTTATTTATTATTTATTTATTATTCTCTTTTTGTTGAGTTTATTTTTTGAGTAACGAAATAATTGAGATTAATAGTTAATTAAATATACATAATGTTCTTAAAATATATATTATCTAAAATTTTAACCTAATTCATTAGAAGATTAAATCTAAAACATCTAAATTTTTTTAAAACATGTTCAAAATTATATATGTTTAAAAAGAGAAAATAAATATTATCTATTTGATTAATTTTGTATTTTCCTCTTTTTTGTTTTCTTTTTAATTAAAAGAATAATATTTATAATATGAAAAGTAAATATTATCTATGTAATTATTATTATTAGTAGTATTTGTTGATTTTCTTTTTTGCTTAAGGAAATCATTTTTTTTTACATGTGTCATAATCTAATCGATCAACCGACACGTGTCAACATCTCGTGAGTTAGAATTTTGACACGTGTCGGCTTCTTGTGAGTACAACCCAAGTTTATATAATAAGAAGATATCATGTCATTTTATTACATCCACTTTTTTCTCTAACCTTTTTCTGTTTTACTTTTTTTTTTGGTCGTTGCATTATTCATTTTTTTACATATTTATTATATCATTTTTTACATGTGAATGTCAATGACTAATATTAATTTTTATTTATTGATGATGGTTGATAACGGTTTTATGGTGAAAACAATAAAACACTACTGGTGATTCCATGAAATTCATTTGTGATGCAAATGTATGTTTATATTCATATTCTCTAAATCAATTATCAAAAATATATAAAAAATCTTATTTTGCTCTATTTTTACATTATTTGATCTGTTTCAGGTTCAGTTGAGATGAGCTAACAATTCACAAGTGATAAAAATCAAATTGTAAGTCTATTCGTTATCACAAAAGCAATTCTATTTTTAATTTTTTTTGTTTTTTAATTCTATATCATATGATTTATTGAAAATATTAAAAAAAATTCCGAAAAGATAAAACCAAGAAAAATCCGACCCGATTTAAAAAGTACGCGGATCTTTATAATTAATTTTATTTAATGAGATTTTCACAGATTTTGTAGTTAAGGGATTAAACATCTAAATAATTAATACTCCTAAAATATTCTAATCCAGATTTTCTTAAACTCAAATGAGTAAATAAATATAA
Organism: Cardamine flexuosa; assembly: GCA_963555745.1. Classification (NCBI taxonomy): domain Eukaryota; kingdom Viridiplantae; phylum Streptophyta; class Magnoliopsida; order Brassicales; family Brassicaceae; genus Cardamine; species Cardamine flexuosa. The sequence continues at coordinate 21,740,998 of OY743219.1, forward strand.
TCAGTAATTTTCTGAAATTAATTCCTTATTTAATGAGATTTTCACAAATTTTTGTAGTTAAGAAAATAAAATCTAAATAATAATACTATATTTAAACAATAGATATTTATAAAATATTTAAATTCAGATTTTTCTAAATGCAAATGAGTGATTAGATATCATCCAAAAATTTTATGGATTTTTGAATAATAATCAATTACTACTATTAAATATTAAATATTCAATTTAAAGTTACTGGTCATGTTTTTATTTTATTTAATTATTAATAACTAACAAAAAACTTTCAGAGTAAGTTAAAGAGAATATTATTTTCTAAAAAGCCCTAAATGATTCTCTTCTTCACTATACATATATATATATATATATATATATATGTCATTTTATTCAATGACACATCCAATTTTTTTACATAAAATATATTTTTATTTCAAAATATTTTAACAAAATTAATATTTAAATTATAAATTAATTTCCAAAACTCGAAATTAATTCTTAAATATCTTTTATCAAATTCAAAAACAAAAAATTATAATTTTTTTTTTTAAATAAGTCTAAAATTTATTGTTTATATTATAGAGAAAAAATATATATAGTCTACATTTTATGAAACTTTTTTTCATTAAATATTCAAGTACTTAAAAAAATTTATTATCATATATAAGGTAAATAACATATTAAAAATTTCTACATCAGAAATATTGTGAATGTATATTATATTGTTTACATCAAAAATTACCAAAATCCCAAAAATCTATAAACCCAAAAATTCAAAAATTTAAAACTCTATAAATCATTGAAATTATCACGTCATCACTATTGTGGATAAAGAAAAAAAAAACAAAATATGGAGAGAAAAAATTTTAGAAAAAAGTAAAATTCATTTATTTGTTTTTGTTATGGAAAAAAAAGAAAAGACAAAATAGGAAGAAGAAGACAAAGAGAGAATAAAAATGGAATAAAAAGATATAGAAAGAAAAAAATGAATAAATAAAACATATGATCGAGAGAAAAGATGATTGAGATATATGGAGGACAAATAAATTATTTTAATATATGAAAAAGGTATGAAAATGTATATTAAAAAGGAATATGGAGAAAAAGTATTTTTGAAAAGAAAATGTGGAGTTGTAACACCAGAAGAAAAGAGAGTATTTTATAACACAAGAAAAAAATGAAAAAAAAAATTATTTCCTTAAAATTCAAAAATATGTGAAAATCCTTAAATATGTAAAAGCACAGGGCTATTTACAGATGATCCTTAATTTTATAAATATGTAGTTTCAAAATTATTTTCTTAAATATGAAATATGAGAAAAAAAATTATATACGTAAAAACACGGGGACCCTTACAAAATATAATGGGATTTTCATATAGTTTGTAGTTAAAGAAATAAACATTTAAACAATAAAAAATATTTTAAAAATAAAATCTCATAAATATTCTAATCTGAGTTTTTCTAAATTCAAAAGTGTGATTAAATATTATCCAGATTTTCCTAAATTCAAATTAATGATAAAATAACTGTATAACTAAAAAATATTATCAAACTATATAACTAAAATATATAATCGAATTCTCAAACATATACTAATTATTGCGATATAATCTATACTATTGAAAACATATCCACTAATTTAATACTTATACAAACTATAATTAGTTTCATCATCATTGAATATAAAGATCTGAACCTCAAACACATTACACTATCCTAATATTATATAACTCAATCTCCAACCAAATTACACTATTTTACTATTCTATAACTCGAAAGCGAATCAATTATCAAAGAATCAGTAAATAATAACATTGTACATTTATCAATTTACACAAACAACAAATTTTACATTTTTAAAATTTGCATGTTCATTTGTAAGGGCTAACATTTCAGATTAAATAAATAGACACAAAAGAAAAACTTTTATCTTAAAACAGTGCTCATTCGATACCGAATGGGTCAGTATCTAGTTTTATATTATTAATTCACAGAACTAGGGCTAGGCAAAAAATCCAGCATATGAAATCCGAATCTGAATCCGACTCAAAAAAATCTGATTCGAACCCGATGTGAAGTTTTAAAATACCTGAATGGATACTAGACTTTTAAACCCGAACACCCGAACCCAAATAGATACATGAACATACTCAAACTATAAGTACATAATAATAATAATATATTGATAATATATATGCTTGTAATAATCTAAATGTTTAAAATATAGTATTTAGGTATTTTAGATATTTTTGGATAGACTCATGTAAATATACCGGGTTTTGGGATATTTTTGAGTAGTTTGAATATTTTAAGATCAAAATAACTAAAATATCCGAAATTTTTTATTTATATTTGTGAAAATATAACCAAAAATTTTGGGTATCCAAACTTTAAGTTATCCGATTTGAACCTGCATGAAACTATAAAATACCCAAACGGGTGATGTATCTCTAAATCCGAACATCTGAAACCCGCCCCGAATCCAAACAAGTACCTGAATGCCCACCCCTAGTTACTACACAACATAACCTTTAATAAAAATTATAAAATACACCAACAACTTATACAAAACAAAACTTAAATATTTAGAACATAGTCAAAAATAAAAATAATGAAAAGGAAGTATGTCAAGAAGAAAAAAGAACTAGATAAATATATCATTATATCAATGAGAAAACGGTAATTAAATAGCCAATTTTCAGGGTTTTGTTAAAAAAAGCACCAACTCTTTAATAAGCCACAAAATACATGAACTTGTGTTGGCTAAGCCAATGTAGGTACCAGTTTAGTAAATACTAATTCTTATTTAATTATTGTTAATGGTGTTATTCTAACGTTTGAAACAATTTTAAAATCCTCATGAATTTCGATCGATCCCTAAAACCGTAAAATATCTTTGAAGGTATATCGCCGCCGGTCTTGTCAACTTGTCCATGGAAGAAACCACCGACAAAGTAACCTTCTTCTTATCCTTATGGCTTTCTTCTTATGTTTCGAAAGAAAATTTATGATTTTAGCATATCCAATTTCAAAACTAATAGAGAAACATTTAAATTATAATACACCAACTACTACGATACAAAACAAAACTTAAATATTTTGAAAATAGTCAAAAATAAAATAACGAAAAGGAAGTATTTCAAGAAGAATCAAGAACTAGATAAATATATCATTAAATCAATATAGATATAGATATTAAAATATTTAAAAACATAATTAAGAAGAAAAAAAAATATAAAATCCACATGAATTTCGATGGAACCCTAAAACCGTAAAATATCCTTTAAGGGTTATCGCCGCCGGTCTTGTCAGCTTGTCAATGAACGAAACCGCCGACAAAGTAACATTCTTCTTATCCTTATGGCTTTCTTCTATTATGTTTCGAAAGAAAAGAATTTCTGATAGAAGTTTTGTACCTTAGGGGATGGAAGTGAAGGGAGGCAATCGAGAAAGCCGGTAAATAGATTGATTTGATTGTTTTGAGACTTGTATGTATATAAAGATCTGTTAATAATATTATTATATCTCTTGCTTGCTTGTAGTGAAATTGGGAGGATTATCGTTTCGGGATATGACACTGGGCGTCCTCTTGAACAGGTCGAGAGGGAGTTGAATTTTTTTTACGCTTCATGTGGAGAGATCACGGATGTTTGTATTACCAAATGTCGTGATAATACTCTCAGGCGAGGTGCTTATATTTATTTTGTGGGAGAAGGCGCAGTAGACAAGGCCATGCAACTTAATGGAAGTGACATGGGAGGATGGACTGTCTCTGCTAGGGCCGTGCCGTTTGACAGAGAAGAGTAAACGGATTTTATTTAATTTTTTTTCTTAGATGTGTTAATTATATATATCATATCTGATGCAATCCCATTATTTCAGTGGCGTTACGGTACTGGTTCAAGGATATGACACTTCGCTTAGTAAGTCTGATCTCCGGTGCAAGTTTAGTTAACTCTTCTCTTCATGTGGAAAGATCGATGGTGTCACGGTTTACAAGAGGTTTGCATGTGGATTGTTCCTCCCAACCATTTTTTCCCAACTTTCAAGTTAATAAAGTCTAACTAAAGATTGTTTACAGCTTCTCTCTAGTGTCTCTAGTTGGAGAAGAAGCAGCAGACAAGTCCCCTAAACTTAGTGGGAGCTACATGGGAGGGCACACAGTACTTGTTCAGATTTTTTGTCGCTCTGGAAAAACCACTGTCCACCACCGCCGTTGCAAAGGCCACAACATTTGTGGCCGCCGATTCTGGTAAATATCTTCTTGATTCTTGATTCTTGGTAACAAAGTGTAAAAACTTTCGTGGTTATTTTATAGATAAGAAGTCAAAAGATGACTATGGAGTAGAAAGCTCGACGAACCTTTTTGGCGTTTTTAACTTTGTGATACAATGCGACCTTCCTTTCTATTTCTTATTATGCTTTTTTTTTTCTCCAGATGTTTAAGTATCATCATCTGCCTTGGTTACCTTTGTGGCTTTGTATGATGTTTATGTCTGGATGTTAAAGTTATGATGTTTATGTCTGGATGTTGAACTTATAATGTTTATGTCGGAATTTTTAAAAGTAAAGCTCGATAATCTTTATGATTCGGTTGATTAGGTACAGACGAAAACATTTTCGTTAAAATCATTTCATGCTCGAATTCTCATTTTTATGATGGAAATTATAAAAGATTTATGCTAAGTTACAATACTGAATATACGGCAAATCTCAAATAGAAGAACGACAAATATACGGTGAAAAACAGATGTGAAATTTCTCTTGTTAGAACAAAAAGGTCCTTTTCCGATGCAAGATTCTTTGATTATTGTGCGTATCATGGTTAGAAGAGTTGTGAATTTCATCGCTAGATCACTATGCCCAAACCCTGGTAAGTACAAACCGACTTCTAGATGTCACTCTAGAAATCGCAAGATACATGACAGAAGACAAACCCTTATAAGTACAAACCGACTTTAGAAATGTCTAACCCTGACTTTTATTTATTGCCATTGCAAAAGCAACATCAATTAAAAACGGTCTACGTTTCATATGAAACAAAAATTTTCCATTAGATGGCGTTAAGAACATCCTAGGAATCGAGAGAATACTTCTGTCATCAGTACCAGTTATAATTCTTGCATGAATAACATAATCTGCCATTGGAACAACCTGTAGCCTTGCACCATTGCATAAGCCACTTTTATGATCAAATATTTCTAAGTATTATGATAGGAACACCTTTCTTCAACACCAGCTTGTGGTTCGGCAACCCAGATACTCTGATACTATTTAATAATTCTGTAGGCTACATAATACCATCATATTTACTCGAATCAGACACTTCATGTAGAATTCTATGCAGAAGAGTATGAGAAAGAAGACAACAATGGAGAATAGAGAGAATAGAGAGAAACTGTATATTATTTCTCTTATCAGATTTCTCTTAAAATTATTTTCTCTCTCTTATTATTTATGGACGAAAATTTAAATGAATTTTTAAAAAATTGTTAACCAATACAATTGAACTAATCTAATTATACAATACTACTTATTTAAATTTATTTCATTTGAAAGATTTGTTAAGACTTTAAATTATGATTCTTCTACATTATGCATATACATATATAAGTATTTTAATTCGTTAATGTTAAATATTAATATTAAATATCATATATCTATTTATTTTATTAAGTTGTATATTTCTAATTCACTATCAATATATATATATATATATTTCTTATAATTTAAAATAATTTCAAACAAAATAATAAAAACAAATATAAATAAGTATTTAAGCACTATAGTAAAAAAGTGTTTTGAATTTATAGAACTACTAACAATATTTTTTTGATTTATATTTTCAATATTTGTTTTTAAGTAGCGTTTACTATATGTACAAACTTACTCAACAAGATTGCATATTTAACTGATATTTTTATGATTGGTTGGAGAATCTGACGGAGGTGAAGAAAAGAAGAAAGGAGAGTGAAATCGCGAGTCAGCGTAGGCACGGTTCTGTGGTATCGACATAGAAGTGAAAGCAGCAGCTATCGCCTCACGGAACATAATCTAGAAGCAGCCATTGAAATACGACTAAAAAAAATTCTCCCATCTAATTAAGACACACAAAAATCCTTCTATAGTTCAAACATTTCAGAATGAGAAATGGTGCTCTCAAGGTTTATGGACATTTTTGTAGAAATTCGTCGGAAAAGTTTCTCCAGTATGCACCAGCATAAACCCCACGGTGGTTAGGTTTTGAGTCTTATGATTTATGAGTCTGTCACACAAATCGGTTGATTGGAGTGCCAAGTGATGAGCCTATTTTGAGTCCATGTTTAAGCTCAGCTATCACCTTAAAGCATCTCCAAGGGAGAAACTCTTTTGAGTCTCTTAAAAAATAATAATATTCTTTTTAATATAATTTAATTGCATAATAAAATTTTAATTTATAAAATGAAATTGAGCTAATTATGAAGATAAGTGTCTTTTGGGTCTCTCATTTGAGAGACTCTCTACATTATCTCTCCTATTTTTTGATTATTTATTTATTAGAGAGTCTCTCAATCCAATGGAAGTGCTCTTAGGTCATTTGGTAGGCAGAATTGTAACTTTGATTGTTTTTAATTTACAAAAAAAATCTATAAATAGAAGTTTGAAAATTTTATATATTTCTCCATAAAAAAACAAAATTATACATTGTGTTTAAGAGGACCGTTAGTAATACTAGGTGAATACCCAAGCAATGCATAAATTTCCATTTTGTCTAAATTTTTATTCAAATTCATCACAAATATGAGTTTAACATTATATTGTAAACAATTGTTACTCTAGATAATTATCTCTGCCGAGGAGTACCATTCAAACTCAGATGTAATGTGAATCTTGTTAGAAAATAAACTTGTAATATAGGTTTAATTAAATCAACTTCAATAAAAATAAATTATTAGTCATTATATGAATTTTGGACACAAAAAGAATCTTATTATATAGATAATTTGATTTGGTTTATTAATAAATAAAGATAAACAAACAAATTAATCATAATTTGGAATTATAAAAGAAAAGAAGAAGATGAATGACTTGTTGATTTTTAGTAATATATTTTAAGTGATACAAATATTTCTTAAATGTAAGTGTGTTTAGTTGTTGGGATTGCAGAAAATTAAATATCTGAATATTTTTTAAACATCCTTTTATTTTTTTATTTTTAACATTACTTTTATTTAAAAGACATATAATTTTAATTAATTTTGTTTAGTTTTATTATTTATTTTTATTAGGTATTTGGATACATAAATAAATATAGAGATGTTTGAATACATGAATTACTCATTTGTACTTCAATTTAATAATATATAATAAATTATAATTTTTTTGGTTAAAATGTACCAAAGCTACACTTAAATATTTTTTATTGATTCTCTCCGTGCTTGAGAATCAAAACTTTGTGCATCTTTTGAAGTATGACATTTGTGCTAAGGTGAGGCTTGACAGACCTTTGGTTAAGGTTGATGCGGTTGATTGCCAGATTAAGCCTGTTGGTCCGGCAAGCAACCACATCAACCTCAATCAAAGGTCTATCAAGTATCACCTTAGCACAAACGTCATACCCAAAAATACGCACAAAAGCTTGATTCTCAAACATGGAGTGGATTTCCGTCATAACAACAACACCTTCTTCAGTATGATGCGGTTTGACCATGCCAATCATATCTCTCTGCAAATAAGAAAGATTTAATATATTTATTTATGTATTAATTTTAAGATTGTAGACATTATTAGTCTAAGTTACTTTGTAATCCTTCTCGATAACTTTTTCTTTTTGCTCCTTTTCCTAACTTCTCCTCCTCCATTACTCTTCATCCCTTTTATTTCCCCCAAATAAAAACAAACAATAAAACTCTTAACTAAAATAAAATAAAAAAAAAAATAGATACGTAGATACGTATATGTTAAGGTGAAAATAACTTTACCACTGTATCGTCTTGATAGTAACTTTCGAGCAAAAGTCAAAGGATTCACCAATCCTTCCCCACGAAGCTTCCCCAGATGTTCACCAATTTTACTAGTCTTCTCCGACGTGGATAAGAAACTCCGACGTCCAAGCTCCACTGGACGAGTCACCGGAGCTTCTAGGTGCGTCTCATTCTTCACCAATAAAGCTGATAAGAAAGTCCGACGGAGCCCAACCATCACCGGAGCTTAACCCTTCTCATTTTTCATCAACAAACGTGATAAGAAACTGGAACCAAGCACCTCGGTGGTTTGACCATTCACCGGCGCTTCTAGGTGATTCTCAGTCTTCATCAACAAATTTGAAAAAAAGGTCCCACCGAGCCCAACCGTGGTTGGAGGAGTCACGGGAGCTTCACCCTTTTCAGTCTTCTCGAACAAATGGAATACCAAACTCGGACCAAGATACTCAGACAAATGAGAAATCAGCTTAAAATGATATTCGTTAACGAACCAAATACACCAATCCACGAAAATTCAATGATGTAATGCAACTCCATATCAACTTCAGTAACAATCTTATAACGTGAGAGACTAAATGTATAAGATCATCCATATCAACTTCCCTAACATATTTGCGCCTAGCAAATGTACGTTCTTGAATCTGATCATCCAAGAGCAGAGTAGATTCCTTCCAAGCTTTTTGCATTTAATTTAACTTTTTGTTTTGCAGCCGATACTATAGGATGAGAAATCGGACTAGAAGTGAAGACGAAGCATTGTTATTTGTTTTTCCATTTTGAATTCTCTTTATGCATATGTCTGCATCTGGCTCGTTTTTGCACACTTATACGGATGTTTCTGAAGCTATGTCTCTCTTCTTTTCGCCTGTTTAACGTATATTACCAAACCATTTCTGCATCTGGCTCCTTTTGCACACTTAAACCTATGTTTCTGAAGCTATGTCTCTCTTCTTTTTGCATGTTTAACGTATGTTACCAAACCATTTCTGCATCTTTATATTTCAAACAAAATGCTTACCTCGCTAATAAGTTCAGCAGCTATTCCATAATACCTCCTGGTTATCTCGTTGAAAGTGCCAAGCAATAACTCCTCCCTTATTTCGTGGGTCAATTAATCTCTAGGCTAGCCTTATCTCACTCCAAAAACATGCAAAATATTAAAAACCAATCCACACTTCAGAATTCATCAGTCAATTAACTTGATAAGAGATATGGAATCACGTATCAAAGACGTAAGCCCAAGACTTAAGAGGCTTCTTATTTTCAAGTGGGTTGTTTTCTTTTATTATTAGAGTAAGGTTTTGGTATTTTCCTTTTTAATAATAGTCTTATAAATTACTGTAATTTACTATGGAAAAAATATTTTGGAAAAACCTTACTATATTAGATAGGATTTTCATACTCAAATATATAGTCACAATGTAATGCGTTAAGAGTCATCTTTGCCTCAATGTCATACTCAATAAGATGGACAATGGCTTTATTCTGACGAATGCAACCGACTTCAGCCATCACGACAACACTTACTTCCGGAAGAATATAGGTTCAACCATCCAAACCATTTCTCTGCAAAGAAAAGTTCAAGAGTTAGATTATGGGGCTATAAGATTGGCCATCAAAGGCTTCGTAACCAAGAGAGAAAAAAAAACAATAGCCTAAACTTGTAATGATTGGTTTTCAATTTAGATTTGGTGGCCAATCCCAGATCTGGTGATTTCTCGATCGGCTGATCTCACCAATTGAATCTCCATATCTGGAAAACTCAGTCTATAAGATAGATCCTCCAAGCCATTGATAATGCAATACATCGGAAGAAAATAAACTAAAACAACAAATTTCGTTAACGTAATTTTGTCAACCAACCAACATGAATGCTCTTTCATTTTATAATTATTAACGTAATCTAATTAATTTAATTAATTAGGTTATTGCCTTTGCAGTTACAAGTTAATTAGGCCAAATATTGATAAACATTTCACTGGCACTGGCTATTGGTTGTTGCTGTTGACTCTGTCTATCCATATATGGGCCAAATTCGCTATGATAAAGTAAGTTTTTTCTTTGTTTATTTGATCAGATTCTAATCTTTACATGATCCTTTTGAAAATTCCCACCACATTCGATGTTATGAAGATGCTCCCTCGTACTCCACGTAAAATTTTAAACATTTAATTTTATTTGGGAAAAACCTTGAATCGATCATTGTGTGTATGTATGTGTATACATAAACTAATAGTAGTATTTTAAGATTCGATTTAGAAAGATTTTGACGTAGTTCATTGCAATGTTTCTAGTTCCAAATAAAGATATGAAAGACTTCATCTTATACATGGAATCTCCACTAATGTCATCATATAATCCGGTTGAATGTAACCTAAAACCAAAATGGATTTAAATATATGGTTTTAGTTAGAATTTAGTAGCTCGCATTCACATATTGTTTTGAACAATACTTCTTTTTAAAACCACTGAATCAATCTAATAATTTTTCTCCAAGTCTTCATTTTAAATGTTCAACGGATTGAATAGCTATTATAGAGTAGTAGATAACAGAAACCAAGAATTTTTATTTTTTTTTGGGAGTTTTATGTAGTTTTTGGGTAATCGGACTTTCTTTACCAAACTAAATGTGTGAAATGTAGATTTAGTAAAATTAGATCTTTGGCTTGACCAGTATCATGGAAAAAAAGAAAATAGTTGAGCAATATTTTTTGGCTCGACTTAAAAATCCTCAAACTGGCTGTGGAGTGTGGCAACAATGTAAGTTTTTCTACCTTTTTGGAAGTGCAAAGGAATAAGCATTAGTTTATTACCATATCTGGTCCAGAATCCCATTTATTCTTAACTTTTTAATACTTTTTATTTTTAATATACAAAATTATACAGTAATTCAATTTGTCTCACAAAGCCGCAAGCAGAGCTACCTCAAAAAACAAAACGTCAAAATTAATACGTCAAAAATTCAAAAAACAATTGATATGTTGAAGAAGTATAATTAGACTAATATAGATATTTTCAAGTAATCCTATACAATGAAAACCCTCTATAGATTAATAGTGTTGGGATCATCATATTTTATTAATTTATACTGATATTAGTTTATCTAGAAATTAGTAAATATTGATTTATAGTAGAAAATAAAATTTATTCTATAAAAATAATATTTATTAATTTATAGAGAGTTTTAATAAAATGAAAAATATATAAATTAAAACAATTTGGTCTAATAAACTAAAGTTTTGGATGTAATAAATTTTAATAATTTTGTCACTTGAAAGTTTACAAATAAAAAGTAAGTAACCACCGTAAATAATGTTATTTACTTTTTGTTGTCTCAATGTTATTTACTTATTTTCACTGTAAGTAACCACCAACATGGTAAAAAGAAAAAAAGTTACAAATAAAACATAATATGCAAGCGGGGAAATGAACACATTTTGTTGCAAACATATAAATTTAGTTACCAAAGTTCCATAACTTATAAATTTCAAAAAAAAACAAAAACAAAAAAAGTTTCATATAACTTCATCACCTTAAGTCGAAGAATCTGAGGAGTACTGAACCATGTTTATAAACCAACAAGCACAACAAGCGTAGGAAAGGCGCAGAAGATCTCTTCAAGATAAGATCCTAAGATTTGGAACCGATTCTCTTAACCATGTTCAAAGCAAATTTTAAAAAAGAAGACAAGAACACCTGAATATTCTTTTTAAGAACTGTGCTGCTTTTCCCATCTCTCGGTCGATCATCTCGATATATGCAAGAACAAAATCCCAAGAGATCGAAGAGGTTTACGCAAGAAGAACTAGTTTAGATTTTAGAAGAAATGCACACAAAAAAAAAAGAATTAATTTTGGTTAGGTTAATGAGGAACCATCTTAATTCTTCTTTTTACTAATGGACCTATCATTTTCAAAGAATGTTATTCCGTGGCACCCACGAAAAACACTGAATGAACATGTTTTAGAGAGTGAAAATCTATGATTATGCCAAAGTACAATGCTTTATAGTACTGTGTGTCGTCTAAAGATTTGTCCTATTATCTAATAATTCGGAATCATGTTCTGACGTACACCTACTACCTAAAGGCACCAGACATAAATAGGGTTTAATATTCACAAAATCATTGTCCTTTTTTCTATAGATGCTCAATATAAACCAGTAAATGTAAGATTACCTAATGTTGCTCTACGATCTTGAGACCAATAATGGAAAAAATTATCTTTTTGTCACAGTCCGGTATGAAAGAAAGATGAATAAAGTCTATAACAGATCTAATCAGCAACAAAAGCATATATATTTGTCACTTAACTTTATACAAAGAGAAAGAGGAACTCAGTAGATATTTTCTCAAATATCACAACTAGTACTAGCTAAAGCATCGGGCATAAATAGGCTCCAATGTCCACGAAATCATCGTCATCGTCCTTTCTTTCTAAAGATGCTAAATATAAAACCAGTAAATGTAAGATTACTTGAAGTTGCTCAAAGGGTTTGAGACTAATAATGGCATTATTCTCTTCTAGTTCTTGTCATAATCCCAAGATATGAAAAGACACACTACAAGAATATTGAGTATTCTTAGCGTCAGTAAAATGTTAACTAAATATACGATATCAGTTTTGACGCGTTATGGTAGAGACCATGATAATAGGTCGAAGAATTAAACATAGCAGTTTTTTGTTTTGCTATTATATTTTTAAATATCATAGCGTATTCATAATGTAATGTTATCATATTTAATAGCGAGTATATTTTGTTATTAATTATATACTTACAGTATTTTCGAACGGTTATTTGTAGTATTTCGATAGCATTTGTAACATGTAATTTCTTCAATTAAAATAGTATTTGTCTTACGTAATATATTCTATTAAAATGACAATTGTATTATGCAATATATCATATTAAAATAACACTTTTATTATGCAATATTTGTTTTAGATTTGCTTTCTGTTTTATTAATAATATTGTGTAATATTATAATACTGATATTAGTTTCTGGATTTCGGTTATTGTCATATCAAAAAGAAAAAAGAAATATATTTTTTATATCTTATAAATTACAAAGTCAAAATAAAAAATTAAAAAATTTATAATAACTCTTGTATTTAAAGATTCTTAGGTATAATATGCTTCTTTATGAAAGGTAAAAAAATATTTCAAAATATGAGTTCACAAGATAAATGAGCCTCTCAATAGCATCTCTCATGGTTTTCTCATCCTTGAAGGTCACGAATCTGAATCCCCTTGATCTTGTAATCTTGTCAACGTTCATGATCTGTCAAAAATATATCAAACAAATCACAAGTCAGCAAAAACAATCATGAAAGGTATTGAAAAAGCAAAATCAAAGAGATAATAAAATCCATCAATCTCCAATCTTATAAAGGCAGGAAAATTAACATACTGATGAGAAAATTAAGTAACATTAACAAAGAATGAGAGAACATAATAACAGTAATCGAATCAAATAACAAAGAACACATATCGGAATTAGATCCGTGGAGGATCAGAATCATCAGATCTGTAAAAATATGAAGAGATGAAAGAGGTGTCTCACTTTTTCAAACTCAGAGATAAAAGCGAATAGTTTTGTGAAAAAGTTGATGCAAATTTTTAATTCTCTGTAAACAAAAATCCAATAGGTTTAGAGAATGTGCATAGAAAGGAAGAAGAAGCAGCGGCGTGAGACAAAAAAAAGAAAAGAAGAAGTGGCATGAGACAAGGAAGAGTCTGTGTCCGTTGATTGTTTTCTAATCAACGGTGGATACTAATAGAAGTATGATCCTTCCCTTTATTGATTAACTAATAAGAACAAAGTCTTCTTTAATTACATTTTTTATTTATATTTTATTATTAGATTAATTTTCAATATGTAGTCAATTAAATGATGACAAATTATATAGCCTAAAATTATTTATAACTATTCTTTATGACATATCTTCATTTTTTTTATAAGTTATAATTAACTTCATTTGATTTTTTATTTATTTTGGTTTCATAGTTTTTTTATTTATCTTTTATGTTTAAGTGTAAAGTAAGGTTGTTCATAATTTAAGTTTAATTTGTGATTGTTTTGTAAGATTTGAGATTTGGAGTTTAGAAATTAGAAAACTATTAATCTATATTTATTTTGAACACTATTTAATTTTTACAAAAAAAAATTTCAATTGTTAATAGAAATATATATCATATGGCCTATATCCTAAACGTAAAACCCTTAACCTCAAATTCTTTACCTTAAACCCCAAACTCTTGCATAAACTATAAATCAAAGAATCACAACCTTTTTCTTTTTATTTTGTATTTTGTAATATGAATAACATATTTTTAAAATGCCCATATGAATTTTGTTATTAATGTTATTATTCATAGCGTTTTTTTTTTAAATCTGAAATTTTGCATTTTAAATTTTAGATTCCAAAAGCTCTAACTATGTAGTAATTTTGAAGGGGGAAATAACTAATAAAATAGTAATTTACACGAGCAAAAAAACACATCAAATACTTAAGTCATTTGCAAAAGAAATTGAAACATTGTTTGTACCAATACGTTAAGAAAATAAGTAAAACTTCCATCATTAATCTAGGATATAGTTTTAAGTTACAAAGACCATCTTATAACAAAAATCTGAGTTCCATTATCTGTTTACTAATAAGCAAAACTAAGACAGCCATCAACTTAGGGCCATTGTCCGGCATTCCCATTCTAGCTGCTAAATCTGCGTCGTGAGTGTGATGCTAGTCCATTCATTATCTTCACATTGCAATCACCAAACAAAATACAAACAAAGATAAACAAAATTAAAAATAATAAAGCTGTGAACACAATAGAAATAATCAAAGATCCAATCAATATAAATGAAACAATTAACCCAAAAATAAGCGAATCAAGTACAAAAGGAATCAAAATTGAAATAAGTAACTAAGAAATTGAAATCCAAAAGTGAATCTAACTAAGAGAGTAACAAAAAACCTTAAACCATCACTTAGCTTATGAAACCTTACACTGTTTGATGTAATTTGCCAAAAATGAGAAGTGACTGACGGTGACGGCAAGGGGCAACGGAGACAGCACGGAGCGACGAAGACGGTGAGAGTGAGACTCGAAGGCGAGAGTGAGAGACAACAGCAACAGTGAAAAACAACGGCGACTGTGAGATAAGATGGCGACTGTCACAGCCGACAGCGAAATCTAGTGAGTTTGAGAATAAGAATCAAGGTGAGAAGATAAATTTTAAATATTTGAGAGTTCATTATCAATTTTACACATAAAAAGAACGAGAATGAAGGAAACAATTGATTTTTCTTTGGAGAAAAATTTAAAATTTAATTTAGCGCGGCTTATTTTAATATTTTCGCGGTTAACTTATACATAGTGTTTATTTGGTGTATATGCAATAGAAAATGGTGTTATTAAAATATATACACAAAAAAATTCACTTCTCTTGAAATTTATTTTTTGAAAAACAATATATAGCATTTTAATTTTCACAAACGCTATCGAAAAGGCTGGGTTAAGTCTATTATAGCATAACCACACCAACTGTTATCTTTTTAGTGCTATGAATAATCAATATTTTTGTAGTGACATATCTACCACTTAACTACTAATCCAGCAAAGAGGAACTTAATAGATATTATTTCTTATTCACTGAAGATAAAAACTTCAAAAAGTATTTAACACAAGCTTAACAATCACATGCTTTATGAATAGTATCAAAGACGATAAGGGTTATTCGACTCTAATGATGATAAGATCCTAAATACTGAAAGAAGTAAGGGAGGGTCAAATTTGATATAAAAAAATGTACCGATACTAGCAAATAAAAAGGAAGCCTCTTAATTTCCGATAGCAATGGTCAAGAGAATCTCATTCCATTACACTATTAAACTTTTTAAGAAACTAGACTCTAATGATCATCATCATATCAAAGTGTCTATCAAAAATTGTGTCCATGCACTAAATTTTTATGTGGTTGATAAAAGAATATAAGGCTCATTCTAAAAATCTCTCATTTCCAAGTATATATTCTTCCAGCTTGCTAATAACCCCACACCAATGCCTTTTTTCCTCCTACATATATGAAGCTCCACACTCTCAAACTAAACCAATTCAAATCATCTCTACTTATAATCAATACAAACACTAACTTCTTAATTTCCTCCTTTTTAATTCACATTTTCACTAATGGCTTCCAACTCAATGAGTGTTTCCCGAAGCTCGAGCTCATCATGGACAGCTAAACAAGACAAGCAATTCGAAATGGCGTTGGCTACATTCGACAAGGACACTCCTGACCGTTGGCAAAACATTGCAAGAGCAGTTGGGAAATCAGCTGAAGAGGTAAGGCGACACTATGAGTTGCTCCTTAAAGATGTCAATGACATTGAATCAGGACGTTATCCACAACCTAGGTACCGTAACACTAATTGAAGCCAATTACCTTCTATCGATTCTTCTTGTTTTATCAGATTCATCTGAAAAAAAAAAAAACACTACATGCCTTATATCAAGAAGAAGACATTTGAGAGACACTATAAAGAGAGAAGAATTCAATGCATTTACTTATATAATATTGGGTTTGTTTAATTTCTGTATTAACTATGTAATAATCTCTCTCAATTCCATCATATTTTAATATAATCAATTTCAGTTCATATAAGTAACAGTCTCGGATTCAAACTCTCGGTTCTATGGATTAATATTTAAGCATTGAGCAAACTTCTTATAATTAAATTGAAGTCGATAAAGAAACGCAAGAGTTATTTTGCACTAACCACGGTACTCCTAAATGTAGCCGTTTCGGAGACGGAGAGGCAACGGGAACGGCCAAGTTCGAAACGTCTTGGACGTTTTGGATAAGACAAATTAAAATTTTGAATATGGAGATGTTTCCTAAGCGTTTCAAGCAAAAATTGGTGTTCCAACCAAAATAATATTTAAAAAAGTGTAGTAAGAGTCTTTGATATTAATAATTAGTTAGCTTGTTTTGTCTTAACTATGCTCAGTATTAATTAGTGTTGTGACTTATAACTTTTTGTTTTTGTTTTAACGTATAGATATTTTTCTTATATTGTTGTTGTTGTCGTATCTTTGCCGTTTCTGTTTCTTTTAAATTTTGATTTTGTCGTTTGCCATTCATAGTTTGTCTCTGTTTAAAAACAAAAAAAATTTTGTCCTTGTAATTAACTCGAGTTCCGTCCATCACAAAGAAATTTTGGGTTACATGGGAATTAGGCATTACCAAAATCTTATTGTAACTATGTTTTGGATTGTAGATATTCTAATTTCAACCATAACCATATTAAATGGATAATAACCAGAATCGTTAACCATAAAAATATATTAGTTAAAATTTTAAGAAATCAACTGTAACTATTAATAAATTGTACAAAACTGTTGATTAACCGCATGATCTAACTGTAAAATTATAATTGTACTCAATTTAAAAATATAATAAAATGTAAATATAATCAGTTACAATAATAAGTATTAATTGATATATCATCACTTAGTTATTTTTATAAAAGTTATTATTATTATATATTAAAACATAAATTTATTTACCGTAACCGTTTAAACCATATTTCAGATTAGCTATCTCCTATATATTTTTCGTCGTGGTTCTTCAATACATCATCAGTATTTGTGTGAAATCATCATCCTATGTATCTCTCTTCATCAGAAAACACTCATTCAAACAAAGTACCTCTTATCATGAATAACGATGCCAACGTGTTTTCTGTTCCAGTGGATCTGTGTTACAAAGCCACCATGTAAATCTCAAAGCAGTCCCCTCATCCGCCCTGCAAACCCAAGAAGACAGAACCTCTGTGCCTTAACTAGGTTCTTCCCACACCTTTGGGGACTCGACAATGTTGTATCAGGCCGTGTTGTTGACCATGGCAGAGTGCAGTTCCTTCTCCCATCCAATGAAGCCTTGCACCTGGTGCTGCGTTCTGGCCCTTGGAGTTTCAACGAATGGATGGTGGCGATGGAACCTTGGCACCCAAACATCTCCGATCAAAGCCTTACGACTCTTGACTTCGGGATTCAAATCCGTGACATCCCTCTTGAATTCCTCTCGCTTGATAACATCGTATTTTGACCCATTTTTACTATGGTTTTCATATTGTTTTAAGAGAGATTTGGTATGATTTCAAAATAGGTTATTATCAAGTATTGTTAGTGTCAAAGAGGTTTTACAGGTTTTATGGGAATATGGATCAAAAATGAGCAAAGACCCGTTTTGAGACAGTTTCAAAGCATCATAAGTTTGACAACATTTGAAGACCTTCCTGTGAACCAAAATTGGAGTTCTCTATATCATTGGAAAGCCTGAAGAGTCAAAATTCATATGGGACAAGAACAAAAGCAATGCATTCAGCCGTTTGGAAGATGCATCCCAGAAGATGAAGCTATGTCAAACCAGCGCCAAAGCACCAAACCTCGGTCACTAAGTTCGTGAGCGAGGCCAGGCCTCTTGGGCCACCCGGTCACTAAGCTCGTGACTGAGGCCAGCCTCCTTCACCACCTTAGACGCTTGGCCCATCACCAAGATCGGCCCATTTCCTCCACACTCACCAAGATGACGAGGATGCCCTTCCTAAACCCTAGAAGCCAATCTCTTGCGCCTCAAGACCAATATATACAAGCTTATGAAGCTAGGGTTTCGTGTGCCTCATCAAAGTTTCAAACCACCACATAAGTTCACCACAGAAACCCTAGAATTTCCATCACCACCTCAAGAAGCCAACGCCACCTCCAAGGAGCCGCAGAAGCAACTTGATCCCGCTGAAGCTTTGAAGTCCCACCATCTCTTTCTCTATTCTTTTGTAACATTGTCAAGATGACGAGTCCTTACATCTTGTTATTTTTGGATCTAAAGAAGCAATCTCTAAACCTTTGCCTTATTGCATTAGATCTATGTTTTACTCTTTCATATCATCGATGACAACCTTGAGCATGGCTGAGTAGACTATCCAGTTGGGTCTAATGGGCCAGTCAATGGAGTGAGATGATCATTGTCTTTTGAGTGGTGATTTTTATTGTATTTGCATATCCGTCTACACTGTCTTTCGGTCTTATCTCATTCTTAATGCATATAGTTAGAGTCATGAACTAGCTATTGATCTTAGGCATCTAAGTAATTTGAACCGTTTGCTTAGTTTGTTGGAACCTAGATTTGATGAGTATTGCGTCATAACAAGCACATACCCCTTAGTTCTGGAGTCTTATGGATTAGGATTGAACTTGATTTTAATGCTTTCTATGACAATAGGTTAGCCAAACTTTCGTGTTTCATAGTCCAAAACTTAGGAGTAGACATGCATCACATTGAACTTATTTTGAATAGACAGATCATTGAACCCTAGAGACCCCCTTAAGCGCCCAACATTCATCTCATATTGATTTACGTTCATTTTGTTTGCTTTGCGTGATTTGCGTGACACAAAACCCCCTTTTTGTTATTGAGTTCTAGTTTTACTTGTTCCTATTGATTGTGTGGTCCTCTTGAGGAAAACTTTACAACACATCAAGTTTTTGGCGCCGTTGCCAGGGAGATTGCTCTGTTTGCAAATTATGAACTAGAGTAACATCTAGAACATTCTGCTACTGATTTTCCTTTGTGATTTGCATTGTTTCATGAGACCTTGAGGATGAACCTCGACGCTCTCCCAGAGAAGTTTCGCAACCTTACTCTTGCGCAGCTGTTGGCGCAACACAACTCTATGGACATAGACACTTCCAGACCATTATCTATCTCACATTCTGGAGCTTACCACGGCTACTCTCAGCCATATCATGGTACACCTATGATGAGACACTCTGAATGTCCATCACTTTCTCGATCCTCTGGAGATCGCCCAATGAGATTATCTCATTCTTTCAGTCCACACTACTCGGACCAATACCATCCACCTATGGATCATTACTTTGATTCAAGAGATGTCATAAAGGTGGATACTTATGAAGACTATGAAGCATCATCTTCTGATGCCTGCACAGAAGAACTTAGGATCCTTGTGAACAAATTCACCGCAACACAGCAGAAATGCAAGGAAGATCTATGTGCTCAACTCCCTATAATTGAAGATGATCTAGGAGCAAAACTTTCTTCTCTCGCTGATCGACTAGACCAAGTGGAAATTCGCAATAGAAAAATCAGTAAGGAGCTAACTGAGAACAAGCAAGACATTCAGAGAAACATGAAGAAGATCATTAATGTGGCATATGCTATTGACTGCGTGGAAGAACAATTGGGAGTAAAGATTAAAGCTCTTCAAAAGGGTTTCACAGACCCCCAAGAAAACATTAGCTAGAAAGATGATCAAGAATACCCGGCAGTTGATAGGGAAGAAGAGGAGAGGAAACTAAGGAAAGAACTCACCACAAAAGCCGAGTATGAGGAACGGATGCAGATTAGAGGCCATCAAATCAATGAAGAAAAGACATATGTCAATGAATCAAGTGGTAACTCGGCTACTGAGAAAGAAGAATCAAGTGAAGTCCATTGTTGCATGATGACGCCTATCCCCTCCGAAGGATTCAACGGCAATTCGCATCAAGCATGGAATCAAAGAGAAGTTATGCAATTTCCCTCAACTTTTCCCATGATGCATAAAGACAATAGATGTTGGTTCCTCACACCTCGAGGAACAACTCACATGAACCAACCTATGCACTCCACAAATCATTACCTCCAAGACAACTCCAGCGTTTCTCTACAACAAAAGCTGCAAGAAGGAAGGACAAAGACCTTGCTTAGAAGATGTTTTGAACAACAGGAGATAAGCACAAGAATAATCCATGAAAATATTGACAAAGGCGATCTAACTCTTTCCGGGAAGATAGAAGAAATCTCTTTTCGCCTAAAGAAGCTAGAAGATTAGCGTGCCAAAGAGATAAGCTTAACAAGAAATAAGCTCCAAAGTTTGGAGAGAGACCAAGAAAGGTATGAATCTCGCCTTGAAAAAGAAGCTGTGAATAAGGATGAGTTTAGCAACCTGATTTAAGGACTGCAAGATGATTTAAACTCTCTTAGGGAAGGAATCACCACAAGAGGGTTTTCAATGGAAGAAAGGCTTGATGGTGTAGAAGAACAACTCGCCAAATAAATCCTTACTATCAAAGAATGTGGAAGTTGCAAGGGTAATGATGAGAGAAGTAATCTCTTGGCACGGGAGATAAACAAGATTGAAGATACTTTCAACCAAGGAATTGAAGGGATCTTAGGAAAGAATGTTCTGATCAAAGATTCTTTGGATGGCATAAAAATACGAGCTGGAGTTTTAGAGATGCTTGTGGGTGGCATCATTGGAAGGCAATTCGAAATGGAAACAGTTTTATCAAGCAAGCTTCACGTTGATATTCACAGTTCTAACTCCACAAAGGAACTACATGCCGAAGTAGAAAAGAGGCAAAGAAGCAACCCCGAATCAAACAACATTCCTAATTCTAATGGAACACCACCAAAACTTGTCAAGACCAAGAAACTTTGTCTTAGGACAGAGGATTCTTCTCATCTCTCATAAGAGAAAGACCAAGTCTAGCCAAGGACTTTAAACAAGGGCGCTTAGTGGAGGCAACTCACTTTGTAAGTTTTCTTTTTCTTTAATAGATTAGGTTTTCTTTTGCTTTTGATTTTTTCATGTTTTATCTCAGGTATTCCACATAAACAGAAAAGAAAATACAAAAGAAGAAAATAGAAAAGCAGAAAAAGAGAAGAGAATCAAGTTGGATCCGACCTAGGTCACAAGACTCGTGACCGAGGTCCCAAGGAGAACCACCTCCGGTCACAAATCCTGTGACCGAGGTTTTGAGTATGACGGCTCCAGAGTTCGTGTTTCAAATTGGCAAGAAGATTTCACAAGTTTGGTAAATTAGTTTTGATCAAAGAATGCAGAAGGCAAAATATTGATTATGTCCAAGGTCAATGCTGAAAGTTCTGACGAAGCATAACTCGCCTCCAACTTGAAGAAGGACAATATCAGGGCTATACCTCGATCACAAGCCCCTTGACCGAGGTCCCATGAAGGCCACACCCCGGTCACGAAGCCAGTGACCGAGGTTTTTCGAGTAAAACCTCTGAGAGCCGATTTTCGGGTTCTAAAGAGATTTTGAAGAATTTTGTTGATCTGGTACGTTTTTGACCTTATGGAGCTTATTTGAGCTAACTAAATCATCTTAGGAAGCTATGCAACCTTCCCCAACCTCATCCATTGAGTTTTACTAAGCCAAGGCCAAAGTTGAAAACCGGGCCACAACTTGGTCAAAACCAAGCCTCATGAAGAATTTTCAAGTTCCACTCAACCAAACAATCAAGGATAAGGTACTCAACATCTTATGGGTATTCTAAGAGTAATGGTCGAGTCACTTTTTGGAAAAATATTCATGGGAAGAAGATCAATCCATCTTAAGTTTCATGGTTGCATTTTTCACTAAAGTTGAAGGATATTGAAATCTATTCGAGCCAAAGTTGTCCAACTTGACACACGCCTAGAGGTTGACCCTTGGGAAGTTTTGGTCGAAGAAATTTCAGAAAAAGAAGCTCAGAGAAGAAAAGGGCCAATCATCAAAAACCGAGTCCACATCAGCCGACCCGCGGCTATGAATTTCACAAATCTTGGGCCATTTTTCTATTGGTTAAATGGATTGACACAAGATCCAATATCTAAAGATATGAGGATATTTGGGAAGTTATCATCGAAGAAAATGTAGCCTTGATCGGGCTAGATTTCGAGATTCACCATTGGACCTTATTTTGAAGGCTACCCGGACCGTAAGGGGGTAAAACTTCAATGGAACATCCAAATTTCGGATCCACAAGTAAGTATACATTCCTTTGGTACATTTTGAACCATGGGATGATATATTTGCATGACAAGAAAAAGGAACAAGGAAAAAGAGGGCAGCCATATTCGTTCTAGGTTCGGAAGGACGGCCCCGGTCACAAGGGCCATGACCGAGGCATGAAGGAGGGCCAACCCCGGTCATCACTACTTGTGACCGAGGTTTCTCACCCTAGTACCTCCACGCCACTCCTCTTACACCATGTTACTTCACTGATCAAGATCACTTCACTGATCAAGATCACTTCACCAATCCAACCACAAGCATATTTGGAGTATATCAGTCACCATGGGAGGATCTCAACCATGGCAACAATGACATCAAAGAGATAACATCAACACCACCACTATTCTATCTCTATCTTTATTTTATTTATCTTTTATTTTAGCAAATCATTGATGGTTTTTAGGTTTTTGTCTCAAGAAATATGCACTTAGAAGAAATTTTCACAAAGAATTCAATGGACTAGAACCAAGTCCACGTGATGTTAAGTTTCAAAGGAAGAAACACCAGTTAGTCGCCCATATTGCGATAAAGGTGACATTATTCTTTAACCCAAATTTTCCTTATGATTTCCATCCTTTCTCCTTCTTGTTTTCCCACCGAGGACGGTGTGATTTAAGTCTGGGGGGAAGGATGTTCATCCTTTACTGACACCTCTATTTTGTTGACCTGAGACCTTTTGCCACTTTTTACATCAATGATTATGCCTATTTATGTAATTTTATCGAGCCAAAAAAACTTTTATTGAGTCAAAACTGTTAGGGAACAAGGACCTTAATCTATTGAATTATCTGGACTGGTGATTACTCTAATGACTCACAGCTTGGCCGAGGTTCCGTTTGGGAAAGGCCGTAGGAGGATTCAACATTCCCCAAAAGCTTCTTTTCGTTGGAAAGTAGGGGTAAACTAGAGTTGTCTCTAAAGAAATTTGAACCTAACTTGACATTCAATTTCTTCCTTAGGGATTGGCACTCATTGGACATAGACATATTCAAACCATACAAGGCCACAAAATTTTCCACCAAGCATACAACTACCTCTCTTCCTCTTCGCAAGCTCGGAAAATCAGAAAAACAGAAAAGAAAGAAATGAAAGGAGAAACAAATCAAAGCAACAATCCCAAGTGAACCAAGGGATGATGCGTAAACCCGTGTATCTTTTGCGACCTCGTGGAAGGATATTGTTGTAAGGGAAACATTAAGAGTCAAAGCGGCCAAGGGATGATGCCTAGACCCATGTATCCTTTGTGATTCCAGGGAGACTCATCCCAAAAAAAACAAAATAAAGAAAAAGAAAGAAAGAAAGAAAAAAAAAAAAAAAAAAAAGAAGAAGAAGAAAAGGCGAAGCACCGGAAACAAGAAAACTCGGTGGCTGTAAAACTGATATCAAGGAGCTTGGAACAAAAATAAGAGAGGGAAAGTATGCTAGAGAAGGCCTTGCCAAGAAGAAGTTTCTCTGCCTTTAAGTCGATTTCCCTTTGGTAAGACCACCGTACCTTTCATTCCATTAATTTATGTAAAGAGATGACAATGAAATCCCGAAAACTCCATTAGATTGGAGTAACTAAGGTTTGAAGATGATCCTTGTGGTTAATCTCGGACTATGTTCCAACGCCCAGTCACAAATTGTTTGAAGTCCAGACATCCTCAACAAGCTAAGTGAGTTCCCGTGATTTTCATACCTCTCTTCCATTCTATTTTGCTTGGGGACAAGAAAATGTTTAAGTCTGGGGGAGTTGATAACATCGTATTTTGACCCGTTTTTACTATGGTTTTCATATTGTTTTAAGAGAGATTTGGTATGATTTCAAAGCTAAATAGGTTATTATCAAGTATTGTTAGTGTCAAAGAGGTTTTACAGGTTTTATGGGAATATGGATCAAAAGATAGCAAAGACCCATTTTGAGAAAGTTTCAAAGAATCAGAAGTTTGACAATATTTGAAGACCTTTCTGTGAACCAAAATTGTATTTCTCTATATCATTGGAAATCTTGAATAGTCAAGATTCATATGGGACAAGAATCAAAGCAATCCATTCAGCCGTTTGGAAGATGCATCCCATAAGATGAAGCTATGTCAAACCAGCGCCAGAGCACCAAACCTCGGTCACTAAGCTCGTGACCGAGGCCAGGCCTCTTGGGCACCCCGATCACTATGATCGTGACCGAGGCCAGCCTCCATCACCGCCTTAGTCGCTTGGCCCGTCACCAATATCGGCCCATTTCCTCCACACTCACCAAGATGACGAGTATGCCCTTCCTAAACCCTAGAAGCCAATCTCTTGCGCCCCCAAGACCTATATATACAAGTTTATGAAGCTAGGGTTTCGTGTGCCTCATCAAAGTTTCAAACCACCACCTAAGTTCACCACAGAAATCCTAGAAACTCCATCACCACCTCAAGAAGCCGACGCCGCCTCCAAGGAGCCGCATAAGCAACTTGATCCCGCTGAAGATTTGAAGTTCCACCATCTCTTTCTCTGTTCTTTTGTAATTTTGTCAAAGGAGAAGTCCTTACATATTTTTATTTTCAGATCTAAAAAAGTAATCTTTAAACCTTTACCTTATTGCATTAGATCTATGTTTTACTCTTTCATATCATCGATGATAACCTTGAGCATGGTCGAGTAGACTATCCAGTTGGGTCTAAAGGGCCAATCAATGGGGTGAGATGATCATTGTCTTTTGAGTGGTGATTTTTATTGTATTTGCATATCCGTCTACACTGTCTTTTGGTCTTATCTTATTTTTAATGCATATAGTTAGAGTCATGAACTAGCTATTGATCTTAGACATCTAAGTAATTCGAACAGTTTGCTTAGTTTGTTGGAACCTAGATTTGATGAGTATCGCGTCATAACAAGCACATACGCCTTAGTTATGGAGTCTTATGGATTATGATTGAACTTGATTTTCATGCTTTGAAACCTATGTTATTGCCTGCGATAGTTGAGTAATAGGATTTGTGGATTTCAGCCGATTTTCTCTATGATAATAGCTTAGCCGAACTTTCGTGTTTCATAGTCCGAGACTTAGGAGTAGACATGGATTACATCAAACTTATTTCAAATAGACAGATCATTGAACCCTAGAGACCCCCTTAAGCGCCCAACATTCATTTCATATTGATTTACATTCATTTTATTTGCTTTGCGTGATTTTCTTGACACAAAACCCCTTTTTTCTTATTGAGCTCTAGCTTTACTTGTTCCTCTTAATTTTCAATACATCTTCTCTCTTTGTGGATTCGATATACCTTAAGTACTACGATTGATTGTTGTGCACTTGCACCCTATTCATTGTGTGATCCCCTTGAGAAAAACTTTACGACACATCATCGCTCCACATGGTCAATTTCATTGCAGAATCATTGGGACACGTGGTTGAAACATATGAGGCTGGTCTGGGGGTTCTCAATCTTTTCATGTGTCTGTATTCGCTGCCCAGTAGAGTGCCCCTTGATCTTTGAGTGTTTCTTCTAGTTAGGTCATGAGTCCGCCACCATGACATTTCGCTATGAAAAATTGTGAAATCATTGTTTCCGTTGCCACTCTCTACAACATGATATTGAGGAATGTGAGTATCTGAAGAGGACGCAGTGATGGGGCACAAAGACCCAGACCCGGAAGATCATGTCTATAATATTAACCATGATATGTTAGCTCCGCTTAATTTCTCAACCAATGGCCTCGCTCCAGTTGAAGCAACGCCAATACAGCCATTTCTGCCTCTGGACATCTTCTTGTGTTACCAGCATCTCTTTGGAACTCTATGGATTTGCGAACAGCATCAGTCCTCATTGGTGGTCGTCGCATACTTGTTTCTGATCTCTGAAGTTTTTACTACACCTACACATCCGTTGCAGATCTGACTAAAACTTAGGCGATAAGACGTAGAGTGCTTTTAACATTAGAACACACCAGCAACTCCATCACTCCTGAGGATACTCGTTCACTTGGATCATCTCCTAAAGCAAAATTTGATTTCTTATCTTCTTGATAGAGGTTTACTGAGTAGTAAACAAGAATATCGATAAAAAAATGCATTTTTCAGGGAATTGGTAAAATAACTAAGACGGCCCTTGCCAATAAAAAAGATGTAGAACTTCAACGTCTGAGGCCAGTTCATCCACCACAAACACAGATGGAGGCGCGGTGGGACCGATACTGTCACCTGATCTATGAGGATAGCTAGATGGAACTGTCAGGGCATTGGAAAGAGCCCTACCATTTGACGCCTTAAGGAGTTATGTCGTCAATACCTCCTTGATGCAGTCTTTCTCATCTAGATAGAGTGCAGTTTCTTTTCCCATCCAATGAAGCCTTGCAACGGGTGCTGCGTTATGGCCCTTGGAGTGTCAGCTAGTGGATGATGGTGATGGAACCTTGGCACCCAAACATCTCTGATCAAAGCCCTATGACTCTTGACTTCTGGATTCAAATCCATGACATCCCTCTTCAATTCCTCTTGCTCCAGATGGTCAATTTCATTGCAGAATCATTGGAACACGTGGTCGAAACAGATGAGGCTGGTCTAGGGGTTGTCAATATTTTCCCGTGTCTGTATTCGCTGGCCAGTATAGTCCCTTGATCTTTGAGTGTTTCTTCCAGTTAGGTCATGATTCCGCCACCATGACATTTCGCTATGAAAAATTGTGAAATCATTGTTTCCGTTGCCACTCTCTACAACATGATATTGAGGAATGAGAAGTGTCTGAAGAGGACGCGGTGATGGGGCACAAAGACCCAGACCCGGAAGATCATGTCCATAATATTAACCATGATATGTTAGCTCCGCTTAATTTCTCAACCAATGGCCTCGCTCCAGTTGAAGCAACGCCAATACAGCCATTTCTGCCTCTGGACATCTTCTTGTGTTACCAGCATCTCTTTGGAACTCTATGGATTTGCGAACAGCATCAGTCCTCATTGGTGGTCGTCGCATACTTGTTTCTGATCTCCGAAGTTTTTACCACACCTACACATCACTTGCAGATCTGACTAAAACTTAGGCGAAAAGACATAGAGGGCTTTTAACATTAGAACACACCAGCAACTCCATCATTCATGAGGATACTCGTCCACTTGGATCATCTCCTAACTATAAAAAAAAAAGATGTAGAACTTCAACGTCTGAGGTCAGTTCATCCACCACAAACACAGATGGAGGCACGGCGGGACCGGTACCGTCACCTGATCCATGAGGATAGCCAAATCGAACTGTCAGGGCATTGGAAAGAGTCCTACCATTCAACGCCTTAAGGAGTTATGTCGTCAATATCTCCTTGATGCGGTCTTTCTCATCTAGATAAAGCAACCGCTTAACTATGTGTGTGATTTATCTGTTTCATTAGGATTTCCCAACCATTTCATTGTATCTCCTGTTGGCCTTAATGGTGGTCTTGCTCTTTACTGGAAAAAAAACTCAATCACTATATCATGATGCAAGGCTTGTAAAATGTTTGGTTGATGAAAAATTATCTCATTTCTACTTGTCTTGCACTTATGGTGATCCAAATCCATAATTTAGATCTCCTTGCATTTGTATGATCCAAATCCATTATTTAGCAGAGAATGTTGTAATAAACATACATCTCCTTGAGTTTAAAAACCAGCGCATCTGGAAGCCTTTGAGTATATACAAATGGACAGTACTCATTTGTTGTGATGACTTGAAGTAGAGCTGATTCTCCATCCTCTAAACCTTCAATATCGCCATGCTCACCTTTAAGTTTCTCAGGAGTTCCATTTATCAAATCTTGCACCGACATAAACACATGTGTTGGAAGAAGCATGTTCTTCTTCAATAACGCCACTGCCCAACACCAACCGTTTGGGTAAGGCCATGTTGGATCAAGCAATAATGGATTCTCAATCGTCCAGAAAAAGTGATTCATAACAAGAAGGCAGTCCCTCAAAATGTTTAGCAAGTCAGATGTAATGACTGAAGTAGGAGGAGATGCTACAATTACTTGTAGAGTGTAAATCTTGCGGCCATCCAAGAGCAGAGTACATTCCTTCCAAGCCTCGATCTGTTTTATTGGAGATGGCAGAGAGGCTACGCTTTGACATCATAAATTAACATGTTGGATTTGGACAATATACCATATCCAAAATGTCGGTCTTGTCCTCCTCCTTGCATTTGATTATGCAAATAATTTGATCACCATCACTTTGAAAGCATCTAATAAATAAAAGTTTATCAAATAAGAAAATTTTAATGAATATTATTTAAATATAATAGTTAATGAATCTTATCAATTAAACTAGATTTATACCCATTTTTTTACTATAGATTTTTATATTTTAAATTTTATTCTATTTATAAAAATTTTATTTTTTGTAAAATTTGAAGTTGCTACTTTTTGTTTATTTACTTTTAGTTTTAGTTGTTTTCTTACATTTATTTGTTATTTTTTGTTACAGTTTATAATATATTTAATGTTTTTTAACATCGAATTACAAATACTTTAATCTTTTAAAGTATATAAGTTTATCTTAATTTTTAAAATTTATCTTTCAATGTGGGGGACTATGATTTATTTTAAATCAAAACCAAAACCAAATATGTATGGGTGTCAAAACGGTTTATCACACTCCATTTAATCGGTTTCACGATATGTTGACTTAGTTGCGGTTTTTTAGCACGTTGATCCACCGTAACCTGTTAGTTGTAAACTGATAACTCTAATACGGTCCGCATTAGAAACACGGGTTTTACGGATTAACCCGTAGATTTTTTAAATTGAGAGAACCAGAACAAATACACATCATTCCCATAAATTTCATACTTTATTCACATGCTTGTTTAAAACTGTGATAGATAAATCTACTATAGAAATTTTTTCCTCTACATAGAAAATAAAAACTAGCAAAAACCAAAATTTCTTTATAATTTCTCATCCTCTTTTATAGTTTCATTTTTTGCTTTATTTTTTATACATCTTTTTCTTTGTACTACATCAACATCTCATTAATAAAAAATATACTATAGAATTAGTTAAAAAGATTTATTTTATTGAATCTATCAACACAATTTTGTATGTGTTTATTTTCTTCTCGCTCTATTTATCTTTGAACATGATGGACACAATGAGAATATAGCCCGATCTTCTCGAGCCACTTAGTATTTGGAGTGAAGAATAATGACTGTTATGGTTAATATAACAGAAGATGGTATGTTTCCTTGTTGTCGCATTGCATTCAAATCATACAAATTAATAGATACAACAAAGCATTACTTGGAGTTAACCCTACACGCAATAGGTCAAGGCTTATGAAGAATCTCCATGAATAAATTCCACTCTTCTGCTTTCACTATTCGATGACCCTACACACATATACCAGAGTTAGAAGCACAATAAATTCAGAAAGTTAGATAATAGTAAAAATCATCAAACATCATAAACACTACATGAGGAGGCTCCATTTCCTCTTCATCCTCTGCTCGTACCACCGTTCTCAGAAACATGATCAAGGTAAGGATATGGAGACTCATGAGGCTCAGAAACATTGCAAACATGTGTTAACGGCTGTATATGTGGTGGAGACCAACCGAACAAACTCCTAGAAATCATCATTTTATCTACGGAGAATAATCACACTTTGATAACCTTGATTCCATCTGTTGACTTTGGTAGGAAGGGTAGGATTCATAAATTAGTTTACGATATTTATGAGAATGATAGTATATTTACGCCTAAATATCCGCATATTCGAATACTATTAACAACAAAAAAATAGCTGCGATTATGCTACCCTAATAAAGAGAAAAATAAAAACAGAAAAGTTTAAATTTAGATTTGTTTAAATTAATATGTTATGTGATACAAATTTTTTTTTGTCATTGATATAAGCTATTGAAAAAATTAAATAATATCAAAATTGTTTAATTTTAACAGCTCACGTAATTTAAGCAACTCATATAACAGTTATAATTTAAATACCTCATATAATTTAAACAGTGATTTTTATCTATATGATTAGTTAAAATTATTATATCTACTACATAAAAATTATATAAGTTGTTAAACTTATTATATTAGAAAAACTCTTATTGTTTTAAACTATATATATATATATATAAACTGTTAGAGTATTTTTTTAAAATATATTTATAGGGCCATCGGAATTTAGTAGAACCAGTTAATTAATAGCTAATTATGGAAAGAAAATGTGAGGAATGATATATATGTATAATGGTAATTAATATAATAAGTTTAGTGCAAGTGTTTGTCAGTGATAACTTTTTTGAATTTAGTTGTAAGTATTGTTTGGAAACATTTCTTAAGTTGACTCTTTTTCTAATAAATCGAAAAATAAAAACATAAAAGTTTAAATTTTGATTTGTTTAAATTAATATGTTATGTGATACAAATTTGTTGGGTCATTTATATAAGCTATTGAAAGAAAAGAATAATATCAAAGTTGTTTAATTTTAACAACTCACATAATTTAAACAAATCATATAAAAATTATAATTTAAATAACTCATATAATTTAAACAGTGATTTTTATATATCTGAGTAGTTAAAATTATTATATCTACTACATAAAAATTATATAAGTTGTTAAACTTATTATATTAGAAAAACTGTTATTGTTTTAAACTATATATATATATATAAAGTATTAGAGTATTTATTTATTTTAATATATATATATAAGGCCATCGGAATTTATTAGAACCAGTTAATTAATAGTTAATTATGGAAAGAAAATGTGAGAAATGATATATAGGTATAATGGCAATTAATGTAATTAGTTTAGTGTAAGTGTTTGGAAAAAGGTTTAGTGATAACTTTTTTGAATTTAGTTGTAAGTATTATTTGGAAACACTTCTTAAGTTGACTCTTTTTTCTAACAAACTGAAAAATAAAAACATAAATGTTTAAATTTTGATTTGTTTAAATTGATATGTTATGTGATACAAATTTTTTGTGTCACTTGTATAAGCTATTGAAAAAAAAAATATCAAAGTTGTTTAATTTTAACAACTCACATAATTTTAACAACTCATATAACAGTTACAATTTAAATAACTCATATAATTTAAACGGTGATTTATATATATATAGTATTAGATTATTTATTTTTTAATATATTTATAAGGCCATCAGAATTTAGTAGAACCAATTAATTAATAGTCAATCATGGAAAGAAAATGTGAGAAAGGATATATATGTATAACAGAAATTAATGTAATTAGTTTAGTGTAAGTGTTTGGAAATAAGTTTAGTGATAACTTTTTTAAATTTAGTTGTAAGTATTGTTTTGAAACACTTCTTAAGTTGACTCTTTTTCTAATAAATCAAAAAATAAATACATAAAAGTATAAATTTTGGTTTGTTTAAATTAATATGGTATGTGTACGAATTTTTGTGTCATTATATAAGCTATTGAAAAAATTAAATAATATCAAAGTTGTTTAATTTTAACAACTCAGATAATTTAAACAACTCATATAACAATTATAATTTAAATAACTCATATAATTTAAACAGTGATTTTTATATATCTCAGTAGTTAAAATTATTATATCTACTACATAAAAATATATAAGTTGTTAAACTTATTATATTAGAAAAACTGTTATTGTTTAAAACTATATATATATATATATATATATATAAAGTATTAGAGTATTTATTTTTTAATATATTTATAAGGCTATCGGAATTTAGTAGAACCAGTTAATTAATAGCTAATTATGGAAAGAAAATGTGAGGAATGATATATATGTATAATGGCAATTAATGTAATTAGTTTAGTGTAAGTATTTGGAAACAGATTTAGTGATAACTTTTTTGAATTTAGTTGTAAGTATGTTTTGGAAACACTTCTTAAGTTGACTTTTTTTTAATAGTGTAGTAGATTGGAGCAATCAATTTTAAAAGAAAATGATAAAAATATTGAAGTGTAGCTTTTGTACATTTTAATAAAACGATTCATGATTTCTATACTATCAAAATGAAGTGCAAATGAGTAACTCATGTATCCACGAGAGACACACCTGCAGGTAATGTGCTTGCACCCATGCTCACAGTCCACTATTGTCTGACAGCTTCCGCATCTCATCCATCCGAGATTATTGGCATTAGATGCAAAAAAAGCATCATCAGATGTCTTATGATCATTGGTCTTAAGGAAGACATCACAAGTCATCTTGGTATGCCACTTGGTCTTGCAATTTACGTAAAATATAAAGTTGCAGCGCATGCACTTACGAGTTGCAGTCTGCAAAGTGCCAAATTCTTTTGAGAGCTCGAAAAGAGTGTGTTTGGACATCAGAAATGAGCATGTTTGCTTTGGGCAATAGACCATATCCAACACATTGATCTTGGAGCAATTAAATTGGAGCAATCAATTTTAAAAGAGAATGAATCAAACATATTTAAGTGTAGTTCTTATACATTTAAAAATATATATCATAATCTCTATACTATTAAAGTTGAAGTACAAATGATTAATTCATGTATCCAAGATCTCTATATTTATTTTTATATCCAAAATCTCATAAAGATAAATAATAAAACTAAAACTAACTAAAAGTTATTTGATTATATTTATCCCTTGCTTAATAATAATGATAATATATCAATTCTAGAAAAAATTTAAATAATAATAATTAAAAAAAAACTCTATAAAAACATTAAAAATATATTAATAACATTTAAAATCTATAAAAAAAATTATAGAAAATGGAGATCATTGAAAATCAAATTCTTAAGTTGATCCAAATTATATGTCATTTAAATAAAAGTATTGTTAATATAATACTAACGATCCTCTTAAACACAATGTATAGTTTTGTTTTTACATATATAAAATTTTCAAACTTCTATTTATAGATTATTTTTATAAATTAAAAACAATCAAAGTTACAATTCTGCCTACCAAAGGACTTAAGATAATAACTGAGCTTAAATATGGGATAAAAATGGGCCCATATTTAAATTTTAGCCCATCACTGGACTCTCCAATCAACCGATTTGTTGTAACAGGCTCACGAATGAGTCAAAACCTAACACCGTGGGTTTATACTGGTGCTGCCGGAGAAACTTTTCCGACGACTTTCCCGAACCATTTCCATTAAAATTCCATTTCTCATTCCGAAATGTTAGAGGATTTTTTGTTTCTTAATTAAGTGGGAGAATTGCTTTTTAGTCGTGTGTATTTCAATGACTGCTTCGAGATTATGTTCCGCGGCGGCGATAGCTGCTACTTTCACTTCAATGTCGATACCACAGAACCGCGTCTACGCTGACTCGCGATTTCGCTTCCCTTTCTTCTCTTCTTCACCTCCGTCAGATTCTCCAACCGATCAGTCTTCATCTAAATCTAAATCGGAGACTAAACCGGACTCCGATGAGCCTAAAGGATCTGGTTTCGATCCTGAGTCGTTGGAAAGAGGTGCTAAAGCTCTTCGTGAAATCAATAGCTCTCCTTATTCCAAACAGGTGATGAAAGCTCTTCGAGAAATCAAACAGTTCTAGAATCGTTCTTTTGCTTTGTTGAGAACGTTGCTTATATGTTATTGTGTTCACCAGGTGTTTGATCTAATGCGAAAGCAGGAGAAAACTCGATTAGCTGAATTAGCAGCTGATAAAATGCAGAATGAAGCTATTCAAGCACACAATGACATCGTGAGTAGCTGAAAATTTTCTGATTCGATGTGGTTAAATTTGATATGATGTTTCTCTGATTTCGTTGCATCTATGTCCATCTAGTTGGAATCGTCTGTGTTTGTTCCCTGCTTCAAAGTTTTGCTGCACATTGGTTGCAGAATCTAAGTTTGCTTTGTATGAGCAGGAAAGACAGCGGAAATTGGCTGAGGATCAGAGGAATTTAGTGCAGCAACAGGCACAAGCGAAAGCGCAGATGCTTCGATATGAGGATGAGTTAGCAAGGAAACGACAACAGGTACATAGTTAGAAAGAATCCGTGTGAAGCTATGTTTAGTAGGATCCCTCTTGTGATTGTCCTTTACTGAGAAGTCTTTGACTTGGATTTTCGCAGGCTGATCATGAAACTCAGAGACAACATAATGTTGAATTGGTTAAGATGCAAGAGCAGTCTTCTATCCGGAAAGAGAAAGCAAGAATTGCCACAGAAGAACAGATTCAAGCACAGCAGCGCCAGACTGAGAAAGAGAGAGCTGAGCTTGAGCGAGAAACCATTCGTGTCAAAGCCATGGCTGAGGCTGAAGGTCGAGCTCATGAAGC
The DNA here is from genome assembly GCA_963555745.1 of Cardamine flexuosa. Classification (NCBI taxonomy): domain Eukaryota; kingdom Viridiplantae; phylum Streptophyta; class Magnoliopsida; order Brassicales; family Brassicaceae; genus Cardamine; species Cardamine flexuosa. The sequence goes on from OY743219.1 coordinate 21,776,041, forward strand.
CAAACTTAGTGAGGAGCAGAACAGAAGAATGCTAATAGATAGGATAAATGGTGAAAGGGAGAAATGGCTTGCAGCGATCAACACTACCTTCAGTCATATTGAAGGTATGGAAACTTATAGCCATTGTTCCTGAGAAATACACATCTTGTTATGCTTAGATTGTTGTAAAATTAATTAACTTCCCGAGAAATTTTTTAGAAAACAATCAGCTGGAATTTGAATCCTCTTCTCTTGGAATACTTTGAAATGTGTGGTATCATATTCGTTTTCTTTTATATTGAACTTTACAGGGGGAGTCAAGACCCTATTAACTGATCGAAGTAAGCTGATTATGACTGTTGGAGGAGCTACAGCATTAGCTGCTGGAGTCTACACAACTCGGTATGCATTACTACATAATTTATCTCAAAAACTTGTATAGTTGTGGTTTAAGAAGACTTATGTAAACTTTTTGCGGTTCTTCTACTTTATTGACAACAGAGAAGGTGCTAGGGTTACATGGGGTTATATTAATAGGATTCTTGGGCAGCCATCACTAATCCGAGAATCTTCAATGGGTAGATTTCCGTGGGCTGGCTCAGTGTCTCAGTTTAAGAACAAAATCTCAAGGTTCAGCACAGCTACAGGGGCAGAAGGAGAAAATCCACTTGATAATGTTATTCTCCATCCTTCCTTAAAAAAGAGAATTGAGCGTCTTGCTAGAGCCACAGCGAATACCAAGTCCCATCAAGCCCCATTCCGCAACATGATGTTTTACGGTCCTCCTGGTACCGGTAAAACTATGGTGGCTAGGGAGATTGCTCGGAAATCGGTGAGTTATTAGTTTCCTTGTCCGTGGTCTTTATTTCTTGTTTTCTTTATGAAACTGCAAACTCAAGCCACCTGAATGAGTCTAGAATAGATTGACTTAATACATTTTACACTTTATATTGTGCTGCAGGGTCTTGATTATGCTATGATGACAGGAGGAGATGTTGCTCCTCTGGGTGCACAAGCTGTTACCAAAATCCATCAAATATTTGATTGGGCTAAGAAATCAAACAAAGGTTTACTGCTTTTCATTGATGAAGCCGATGCTTTCCTATGCGAGTAAGATGCTTTCACCTCTTTTCTTAAGCCTTTCGATATTCTAGTGCTTCTCATCTACTAGAACTCTATGATATAGCTTGAACCAAAATTTCTCGTACTCAGATTGCAATATTTTTCCAACACAATCGCAGAATGTTGTATAGTGATCAGTGGACTATCTGTTGATTACTCCCTTACCAAAGCTCATTGTTACTTTTATGGTATCTCGAGAGTTTTTTTCTCATAGTTATCAAATTCTTTATGTTTTACTGCAGACGTAACAGCACTTACATGAGTGAAGCTCAGCGCAGCGCCCTGAATGCACTGCTCTTTAGAACCGGTGATCAATCTCGGGACATAGTTCTTGTCCTAGCCACAAACCGACCTGGTGATCTCGACAGTGCAGTCACTGACAGGATCGACGAGGTTATTGAGTTTCCCCTACCTGGTGAAGATGAGCGATTCAAGCTACTTAAACTCTATCTCAACAAATACCTAACGGGTGAAGAAGACAAGAAAGATGACAAAGACTCGAAGCTTAAATGGAGCGGTTTGTTCAAGAAGAAGTCACAGAAGATAACAGTTGAAGGAGACCTAACCGATGAAGTAATCAGAGAAGCTGCGAAGAAAACAGAAGGCTTCTCTGGTCGTGAGATCGCTAAGCTCGTGGCTGGTGTTCAAGCTGCGGTTTATGGACGACCAGATTGTGTCTTGGATTCACAGCTCTTTGAAGAGATTGTGGATTACAAAATTCAAGAACACAACCAAAGAGTCAGACTTGCGACTGAAGGCGGCCAATCGTTACCGTAGATGTTTTTTATGGTTTTTAAAAATGAAATAATGACATTGTTTTTTTAAATTGGCTAACCGGTTCGGTTATGCAAACCGATTTAGAAATTTGTAACCTCTAAATCTTATTGGTCTGCGAGGAGAACACGGTCAGCCATATAATCGGACACGTAACCAAATGAAAACAACAAAACCGCATCCTTGGTCGCCACGTAACCTTGTTAAAACACGTGGCGAACAGTAACCGCTTCTCGGAAAGACCTGTGGTCTTTTCTTGGTCCCTTTCTCTATAAACAACTATAATTTCCGAGGACATCGGAACTAGAATCAAAAACATTGGAAAAGAAATAAGAAAAACAAAAGAATTGGTCAAAGCAAATTCGAAGAACTTTGATCCGTAACCATAGGTTAAAAAGAAATGATGGTGATGGAGAGAAGAAAAACGGCATTGGTATTGGTAGTGGTAGTGGTGGTGCTGACTTGGCAAGAGGGAGTTTTGGCGAAATGGGCAGAGACTACGACGAAAGACGCAAAAAACGCCGCCCAGACGGCGAAGAAAATGGCTACGGAGACTGCTCAAGACGCCAAAGATAAGACCGCTTCATGGACTGGTTGGGTCTCCGAAAAAATCACCACGTAAGTAATTTCTTATAGCCCAATACAATAAGTCGCTTACGTACCCATCACGTTGATTCAACTCTGTCTACAATATCTCTCATTTGGATCATAATAAATAAGCACGTGTTTGGTGAGATGTTAATTTTCTCAATATGATCTATAGATTTGTTCACTACATTGGTATATTAGTCACGTGTTTGGCTTTAATTAGATGAAGAATTGAGAGGTAACGGTTTATTTAATTTTTCCAGAGGATTTGGTATCAAAAAAGAGGAAGTAGGAATTTATCAAAAAACGAAAGATGAAGCAGTAAAAGCAGCCCACGCCACTGAAAACTACGCTTACGACAAGGCACAAAACGTCAAAGACTCTGCTTACGACAATGCAGGTCACGCTAAAGATTTTGCCGAGAAAAATGCACATTACGCTAAGGATTTTGCCTATGAGAAGGCAGCCAATGCCAAGGATATGGCCTATGAGAAGGCGGAACACGTTAAAGATTTCTCATATGATAAGGTGGGATCATCTTACGGAAATGCACGGAGTATGATGGACTTTGGTTATGATAAGGCAGGTGATGCCAAGGTCATGGCTTATGAGAAAGCGTGCGAAGCAAAAGACATGGCAGCTGAGAAGGAAGGCATTGCAAAAGACATGGCCTACGAAAAGGCGGGCGGTTTCAAAGATATGGCCTATGATAAGGCAGGCAATGCCAAGGACATGGCCTACGAGAAAGTGGGACAAGCCAAGGATTTTGCCTATGATAAAAGAAGCAATGCTAAGGATATGGCTTATGAGAATGCGGGTAACGTCAAGGACATGGCCTACGAGAAAGCGGGCTATGCAAAGGATGTGTCTTATGATAAGGCGGGCAATGCGAAGGACATGGCCTACGAGAAGGCGGGACAAGCCAAGGATATGGCTTATGAGAATGCGGGAAATGCCAAAGACATGGCCTATGATAAGGTGGGATCTGTTTATGGCACTGCGCAAAAGGCAAAGGACATGGCCTATGAGAAAGCTAGTGAGGCCAAAGACTTGGCCTACAAGAAAGCTGACAATGCTAAAGACATAGCTTACGAAAAGGCACAAGATACAAAAGAATTCGCATATGAAAAGGCGGGTCACGGGTACGAAAAAACCGGTGATGTGATCAGAGTGGCGACGGACAAGAGCAGTGAAACCTATGAAGGAGTCAAAGACATGGCAGGAGATAAAGCAACAGAAGCAAAAGATGAAGCGACTATAGGATTCGAAGAAGCTATGAAAAAAGTTGGTGACAAGTATGGTGCAGCTAAACAATCTACAAAATCCGTTTATGAAACAGCAAAGACAAAAGCTTCTCAAGTTGCTGGAGAGATAAGAGATCGTTATGCTGAGCTTTAAAAAATCATTTTGTTAATACAAAATTCTTAAATCTAAAAACATATCAAATCTCTCCTTTTCAAAATGTAAAAACAAAAAAGTCTTTAAGGAGAGAGTAGTAGTACTCTAATCTCTTACAAATCTTTCTTCTTAGCTGCTTGTTTATTGTTATGCATCCAAACTTTAAACACTTGTCGTTTCACATTAACCTCACGACAAAACCGATTCACTTCTTCGTCTTCTTGTTTTGTCATCCTCCAACCAATCTTGTCAGCAAACTCCATCATCTTCTCTTTCTGTTCTTGATTAAACTTTGTCCTAAACCGTTTCTTGTGATTGTTGTTGTACTGATGAAACTGATCAACTCCATTACCACTAAATGATTGATGAAACTTGTTAAGATCCTCCGTTGATGACTCCGCCGGACCACCACCTCCTCCTCCTCCGAAGCTCATCATGATTGGAGACACGTGGCGGTTAACGAGAGGTCTCTGTGAATGGCTAAAGCTATTGAAGTTGACAACAAACAAACCATCGATTTCTTTTCTGTGGAAGCTCCGGTGACAATCACAGGCGGCACAAAGAAGTGACTCCGCCGTGCCTTCTTCACCGGAAGACATAAACTCACCGCAACCGTCTACCACGTTTCCACCGGAGCTAGCAGCGTGGTTCCGTTGGCATTCTTTATATCTCACCTTCCTTGGAGAATCCGTTTGAGGCATAGCGTATGATCTTGGAGCAGGAGCTATAGAAATAGGATTGGTATCGTCAAGATCAAGATCAAGATCCGGATCCGGATCCGGGTCTGACCCGTTTCTTTTGGTGGTGATGGGTTTCTCTTTGTCGGCAGTTCGGGGGTAAGTGTACGGAGGAGCTGAAGATTTTCTTCTTGCCATCTCTTTAGCCTCCATATCTTTGAATCTTGAAGCTTCTGAAACCCTAATCTTTAACTTTTTCTTTAAACAAAGATTAAAACTTTCTTTTAATCTCTCTTGAAAGCCCTAAGCTATTTTGATTAAAGAAATCATCATATATATAGCTTTAGCTTCTCATAAAGCTAAATTATAAGCTATAGAAAGAAAGCATGAAAAATGAATAAATATCTTCTTCTCTTCAAAAGTTCAAACCTTTAAATTTTTTTTGACTTTGACTTCATAATTTGTGATAGCCCACCAAAACCTACTAGACTAATCTCAAGTCTACAAGTAATTAAATTAAAGAAGAAATTGATTCTAACCACATTTAAGAAGTGATTAGTAAACCCAACAAGAAAAGGAGATACAAGTTTAGGTCTTTACTAATTAATGAGATAGGGAAGAGAGAATTTTAAATGTGTTTCCTATTGCCCATCAATTTCCGAAAGAGAAATAAAATCTATGTAATGAAGAAAATGGGAAAGCAAGTGGGTTTGGTCTGTGCCAATAATGAATAAGAGAGTCCACTATCAAACAAGAAATGGAAAGAGAAATTAAGATGTGGACTTGTCGCAGACAGTGCCACGTTGTTTCTTTATCATACAGTGTCCGCACATTGGTCGCAATTCTCATTAATTATCTTCTGTTAATTAAATAAATCGAATATTTGCAACTTTTGTTGATATAACTTTCATTAAATTAATTTTGTTTTTCTATTTTGGGTTTATATATTAACCAAAAATCTTATACATCTGTTTAGAACTCTACTCGAATTACAAATGAACAAACTCCTAAAATACTCAAACTCTAAGCTGGCGAACAACAGCGAAAATAAAATAGGCCGGACGAAAGGAGAGCGTCGTAGAAGACAATACCGCAAATGATAAATACATGAAGTATCAAATCTTTTTAATGCTCTGAAAAAAAAAAAAAATTAGATGTAAATATGTGTATTTGCAAGATGAATTTGACAAATTTTCTTTATCTAACTATCCTATTACCTTCAAAATAATAAATAAAAACCTAAAACTTAATTATTGAAATGCATGTTGCAATTTACTTTTAGTAATTCTGATTTTTGTATAATCTTTTAGTTTCTTATAATAATTTTTACAAATCGCATATCCAGCCGAAGACTTTGACTTTAGCGTCCAGATTGCTTTTGATCAAAAATTGTGATGATTCGTAAAAACAAGCAGGTCATGAATTCACAAAAGGAACAAAATTAACTATGCATCCAAACCTTAAAAGCATGGAGCGTTAAGACCATGTACAATGTAACTCTTTATTTTTTATTTTAAAATAAAATAGTTATTCTCTTCAATGTTTTACTTTATTTTAAAGTAATTATAGTATTAAATATTGAGAAAAAAATAAAATTACTTTATATATAGAATAAATGATTATGTTACTCTATTTTAGAATGAAATATAAAAATAGGTTGGAATAAATTTACTGTATAATAAAGTTTAGAAAAAAATATAGAATGTGATTGAAGATGACCTAAATAATATAGCAATCCTTGTTTTTATCGAAAAATAAATTAAATTTATACATGCCATCCTTGAACTCTTAGCTAAAATTAAAATGCACAAAGCACTTTAAGTCTAAGATCATCTCCAATCGATTACTCTATTTTTACTTCAGAATGGAATAATTCCATTTTGGAGGTGGGGTTTTCTCTATCCGATTACTCCATTTGTTACTCCAAAATATATTATTTTATGTATATTATTTTTCTATTCAATTATTAGTTTTTATTATAACCTCATAATTTTAAATTTACAAATTCTACCAATTTATATAAAATTAAACAATAAATAACAAATTATAATACTATTTAAATTTTAAATTTGTTATAAAATATTGCCAATTCTTTTTTTAGTAGAGCTAAGAAACCATTTTTGTATGTTATTGGGCTAAAATTAGTTTTTTAAATTTTATTTAAGTATAAAATATAAAAAGATTGAATTTAAAGGATTGATTTGTAAATAAAAAAAAATTCACCTCTAAAATGGAGAAAAAAATGAGATCTCTAAATATAGAAGAAAATATAAAGATCTTCATTTTGGAAGTAAAAATGGAGGTGGATTAGAAATAATTTTTCTCCAAAAAAGAATTTAAAAGCAAAAATAGAGGTGGGTTGAGATGTCCTAAATACATGTTTACAGTTAAGAAAAACAAAACAATTAATATAAAAAGGCATTTGTTTTGGCCGGTTTCGTGTTTCAGAATGCAACCACCAATAGGGTTCAGAAAACTTTGCTACACTGAGAGACATAGAAAAGACTTGGAAGTGACGAATCTCTCTGTCAAAATGAGAAGCAATAAATATACAAAATTAGTTATCAAGAAAAAATTAATAATAAATAAATATACAAAATTAAAACGAAAAAGAAAGAGAACGAATTATGTTCCACATGACATTACTTTTACTCTGGGAGTAGTATTTTTTTTTGATTCTTTATCTTCTTTTAACACGTAAAAGATAAATATACAAGTATCTAAAAATACAACTTTTTACTTTTATTTATATACGTATTTGCTTTCTATAATCTAATACTAGATCTTATCCTCTTTGGCACCTAAAACTGTTAACAAATAAGATTACATACGGTTCACCAAGTACAACCTCACAGCTTTCCTCGCCTGGAATTTGGAGCAATAATCCATTACACAAACACTAAAAGATCTAAGTAAGTTGGTGTCTATGAAGAAACAAAAAGGGGTGGCATGCTCTTCCACATACGTTGAGTATTGATCTGCCAGACCAAACGTCTTAGGTCTAATGAATTGCTTTTATATTTTGTGATGAGTTTGACCTCTCTTCCACAACCACACATGTAGTCTATTGCGATAAGGTGGGTACCATGTATATATATGTACAAATTAGGTATTTCATTATCAGATGAAGCATATAGTCTTACTCTATCATCTCATTCGACAACAAATCCAATGTTGCACACTTTGATTTTTTCATGTGTCTTCCGCAAACTAGTTTGTTGATGATTTTATTAAACAGTTCTTATGATTTAGTTTGGTTTATTTTTTTAACTAGATTATATGTTTTGCAAGAAAATTAACATTAGCATATCTCTCGCTGAAACAGACAATGTTTTAGTCATGGTTAATTTCTCTAAAATGGAGCCAACATAGAAAACAAAAAAAGATTGTATTGTTGGATAATGATTATGATTCGTTGAGGACATACAAGATTATTATAAATTAATATAGTTGAACAATTGTTTTTTAATTGAAATGCTAGGGGGTCTGGATACATGTAACTACATGAATTGCTCATGTGCGACGTGTCCCATCTCATATGATGTTCCTCGCGGCCACACGTTCGGAGAAATCTAATTCGATTTTTTGGCAATAAACAATACTACTAGTACTTGGTGACGGAAAATATTTACTAATATTTTGAGATTCTTAAATTATAATGATAACTTTTCCGGGAAATAATATTAAAATTTTACGATGGAGAAAGAAAACGAATATTGTTAGATAATATATAATTTTCGCATACTATTGGATGGTAAATTTTGGGGGTAATTTGTATGATGTGGATTCCAAATTAAATTTAAATAAATGTTGGGTTCCAGAGAACTGGGCTCAGTATTAAAAACTACTAATTATAATTTGGAGTTAGCCAATGAATCGAATGATCTCGTATGATTGGAATTTGTTAAGAGTTTGGCTATCGAAAAAAAAGAAATGAAGCATAACAATTTTTGTTAGATAATCGGTTAAATAACTTAAATTAGTGGCTGATTTCTACGGCGTAAATTGAGTTCAAAGAATTATATACTTTTTTTTTTTTTGTCAAGAAACATACATTTGGGAGTTCGTATTTGGATAGTGTGGCGCATTGAGGATATTAGTTCAAAGACTCGTTTTTATAAGATGAAAGAAAAGTAGATTGGTAGGAACTCTAGCCAAGTTTTATTTTAAGCATACTTAGTTCTCGATTGAAAGATCAATAAATAAATAAAACTGTAATTCTAACGCTATTTACTATTGACCGTAATATAATATTTTTACTAGATTTATATACACGGTATACCGCGAGTCAATTATTTTGATATAAATTATAATTTATCAGTTCTTTAATATTTATAAAGATTATATTTTTTGTATAATTTTAGTTTACTTTTAATTGTTTATAATATTTTGTTGTTTAATATATTTTGTAGTTTTATTTATTTATATTTATCATATATTTAATATATTTTAAACATGGAATTGTTTCATTTCCATGTAACAATAGTAAAATTTTGTTATTTGAATCAAAGATATGACAAAAGATCTGCAATTTCCACAAAAAAAGTATAATTGAATCACAACATATATGTAGAAAAAATTAATTATATTAATTATATACTTTATATTATAGAATAATTCAAAATAATTTGAAAATAAGATCAAATAAAGGTAAAATGGAATTATATTTATTTTTGGGAGTCGTTTTCCACCAAAATTTTTGATCTCGCGCTAAATCAAATAAAGGTAAAATGGAATCAAATTTTAATGTATGCCACCAAACTGCAAATCAGTTATGCGAAACTGAAATATTTACAATTTTCAGTAAAAATAAAAATATTTCTCGCAAACAAAAAAAATTCAACTCTATAACTTTCATATTGAACTCCAAATCCATAATTTTCCAAAAAAATGAAAATTTACCCGCTAAATACGGATCTGTAATTTCTCCGCTAACAATATATTTGAATATATTATATAATAATAATTCAAAACAATTTTAAAATAAAATCAAATAAATGTGAAATGATTATCCGATCCATTTCCCAAGAAAAAACTTGATCTCGTAATTTTACTAATAAATTGCAAATCCGTTTGGCAAAAATGATGATTTTTCAATTTTCCCGTTAAAATTCTATCTGTTTTGGGAAAAAAACTCGACTCTAAATTTTTTAAACAAACTGCAAATCTATAAATTTTCACAAAAATAATTTTTTGATATTTTCAGCCAAAAGTAGATTTGTTATTTTTCTGCAAAAAAATGTATTTGAATTTTGTAGAAAAAGTTTAACTTTAAAATAATTTTTAATAAACTCAAATAAAACTGAAATGAGAATCATAATTATTTTCTCAATCCATTGATTTAAATTGGGTCTGAAGATTTTTTATTTTAGGCAATTTAAAACTAATGTTGGTTTCCATAATATTATTTTTTTAATTTGTTTGGATACATGTTTAACATTAATCCTGGTTTTTTTATTTTATTATGGATGTTTAGAAACAGTCCTTAAATTAACTATTTTTCAATAGTATAGTAGATATACATCTAAATTAGTGAAAATTGGTGAAATATTGAAAACTGAAGAAAATTGATGAACTAGCTAGTTAATCGCCTTTGAAAGCAAAACGTCATATGCTTATTAAAGATTGTGTGGAAAATTTCATATTCGTAGGTTTTTTCCTTAATCGACGAAATCTAATACCCTAATAATAATTGTAGCCATTCATTAACAACTGTATTTAGCTTATTTTATTCTTTTCTAAAATAATTATTTATTTTTATCAAAAGATTTTCATTAAATTAAAATCATTTACAAGGAACAGAAAAAGAACCAAAAGATATAAAAAGAAGGGAAAGGATCATTCTCTAAAATGATAAATTTAGAGAAATAAAAAAAATGGAGAAAATTTTGGTGTAACAACGTCTTTTAGAGTTAAAACAATGAAAATAATGATTATAATATAGTAATTTTAAAATTAACATATTCTATAAAAATATTTTACTCTATTAACGTAGTAACAAATTCTATAGTATAGTATTAGTATTTTATAAATATTCTATACAAAATATGTGGACACAATAAAATTTAAACAGATGTTGAATTATGTTTTGGATGAAATCAAAAGAGAAAATTTGTTGAAGTTGTAACAGTTATTGAGATATTTGTTTTTGACTATATCTTTTAACTAACTTAACATGGAAAACACATCATTAATTTTATTATAGTTTAAAAAAAATATTTTACTCTAAAAAAAAAAATTATATACGGGCATAATATTGAAATAATTTATCCTCCTAAAATTTTAATATATATCTAGTTCACAATTTAATCTATTATTTGTTTTAAATAGTATTTATATCTAAATATTGTATTACATAATGTTTTATAATTGTTCTTATTCAAACTATTTGTTATATTGTTTACTATCCAACATATATTTTAATTGATTTATATTTAAACATATCGATCCATACTTTTTCTGATTGATCTATCTAATTGATTTACACTTAATCTACTTGATCCGCGATCCACTTTATCACCATTGGGAGCCTTAAATTCACACATATATATATATGTATATATATGTATATATATATGTATATATTGAGAAAAATATTTAGTTAGGTGGGTTAGCTTTCTCTCTTAAATCGATAAATTTTGAATGCATACAAAATAACTATATTTATTTGAAAACCCAAACAGACAACAGAAATAAATTCTACAACAATAACCATGATCTGTCCTACATCACATAAATGATTTAAAGCATAATTCCCCTATAATCATGTTCAGCTTCTTTTTCACAACCCTTTTCTTATATATACTTTTCACACTAAAAACTGTTTTTTTCAAACTAAGAATACTCGTTTGACGATAAAAAAAAAACTCCTTTGATTTTTTGTTATTTTACTTAGGCTGGATTTAATGTTTTGTCTCGTTTCCATCATAACGTTTCGTCTGATATAATAGTCTTTTTCCAAATTGCCGTCTAATATGAAATTACATTCCCAATTAAGATAAGTGGATAACGCTTAGAATGCCAATTAGGATCAGAGACAAAACTCCCAGTAGCAAAAAATAAATAAATGAGTTTAATTTGATGTGATCAATCATTTATAAAATTATAAAAAAAAAGAATACAAAATTTTGACCAAAAAGAATAAGAATACAATTTCTTTTAAAATTATGAGTTTTTACGGATTAAATGGTCCATATAAATACGTTCATCGTTACAATTAACACCAAACTCTTAGTTATATTATTCAATAATAATATAGAATGTAAAAATATAATTTATATAGAGAAAATAAATTTAACATACAAAAACATAAATAAAAAAATAAATACATGACCATGAGTAATGCATCAGCCATCAGAATACTCTGGCAACAAAATATTTAATTTGTATATGAATTTGAATTGTTTTTAATGAATCTCTTTCTAACTTTTACTTTCTCAAATTTGTCGGCAATGATAAATTGTTAGGACATCTTCAACCCATCTTCATTTTCGTCTATAAACTCTATTTGGAGTAAAATCATCTTTAATCTATTCCATATTTTTCTTCATATTTGAAGATTTCCATTTTTTTCCTCCATTTTAGAGGTGAATTTTTTTATTTACAAATCAATCCCTTCAATTTAATCTTTTTATATTTAGTATTTAATCTAATTACAAAACTGACTTTAACATAATAATGTAAACCAGTATGTTGTCATCAAATGTCACACAAATTAATAGGGTCATGTGAGTATAGTTACGTTGAGATTTTTTGTTTTTACTTAATTTTTTGTAACATTAAAAGCTTTTGCTAAATTAAAAAAAAATATTAATGATAATATTAAAAATACATAAAGATTAAAAAGTATTAAAAAGTACTCCAATAATGTTGCAATTTGTTGTGTAATGTAATTTTATTTTATAATAAATTTTAAATTTTAATAATGTTGCAATTTGTTACTTATTGTTTAATTTTAAATAAATAGGTAAAATAAAAATTAGTAACTGAATAAAAAATGAATATACTTAAAATAATTTTGTTTAGAATAAAAAATAGAGTAATCGATTGGAGAATAATCCACCTTCAAAATACAATTACTCTATTTTAGAGCAAAAAATGAAATAATCAGTTGGAAATGATTTTATGGAACAATTTCTGAATAACTAAATATAGATAATATTCAAATAATCATTTTCTATTAGTACTTCTGTTTCAAAATATAAGAATTTTTGATTAAAAATACACTTATTAAAAAAATTACTTTTTAAAAACCAAAATCATCACTAATCACTTTTATCACATTAAAAGTAACATAAATACCTATTTTAAAGATTTTAAATTAAACTAAAATTTACTAGAAAAGTGCATATATATTTAAAAACTTTCTTATAAAATGGAACAAATAAATTTAGCTAAAAATAATTATAATTTGGAATTGAGGGAGTATTTTCTTATACTATTAGAATCTGTTTAACTATAATATATTTATTGAATACAGTAAGAATGTTAATGTATGTATTGAACTTCGTGTAATGCATTGGACATGTAACGTGGACGACTTGATCATAAATTGGCTGCGTGGCAATTGCCCAGCCTTTTGTCTTGCACTCTTTGACTGAGTTTTAATTGCATTTAGTATGGTTCACAACCCACTAAATTATTTGTTTTCTATTCTTTCTTAATCCAACTTTTGTATTTTTGGATGTGAATTCGCCGTCCTATCTAGTAGGGTGAAATCACGTCAATAGTAAACTTATAGGGTTTTTTTCTTTTTTGTCGTCAAGTTTTTTTTCTTTTTGGGCAAACTTTTTTCTGTTTGGTTAATGCGTGTGAAACCTTATTTACTTGGATGATCCATTAGGCTAAGCAAGCACCATAAAAGAAATGTATTTTCCTTTTCTTATTGAACTCTCAAAATGTCGTCTGACCCATTGACACTTTGGTCATTTGGGCGTCATGGAAATTAGGCCCAATAAACATAAGATCCTCATTCTCTGATTCTTAGAAAATAAAATACTATAGTGACATAAAATTGCAACATCTAGAAACTTATATTTACTATTTGAAAACATGTGGTTACATAAGGTTTGCCAAATGATGAAATGAAGAACTTAAACCAAATGAATTTATTCGGTGTTTATGTGAGAATCATTTATCTATTTTTTTTGGTCGAATATATTTATTAAATACAAATTCAGTTACATACATCGAATTTAGTTTTCGGGGTAAACTGAAGCAAGAAACTTTTTGAGACGCCTGTTATAGACACAAGGTCTCTCCAAATGTACCAAGTGACCTGCTTTTTTTATACTCTCCATAGTTGCATTTTCGCCTAATTGCCTTCAAAACATAATTGAAATGAGTATGCTTACCTTGATAATACATGCGTAATAATTTCAGGTAAAAAAAATTACTGTCTTGAAACTTACTCTTTCATGTTCTTGGCAAATTTAAGATTAAAAATTTGATCACTTTCGCCCCACAATAGATGTATTTTCTGCATAACAAAAAACATAAAATACATAGTTGATATTTTAGGGTACTCATATGTGAAAAATATATGATTGATACTTTTTAATCTAGTATGTAACTCTAAGTTATATTGTATCCAAAAAAAAAAAAAATCTAAGCTATATGCAAGAAATATGTATTATACGGACAATTCCACTTATGATTCATTTTAATTTTTGTTTTGTTTTTGTTTATATCTTATATAGAAGACCTGTTGAAAACGAGGGATGATCACATCTTTGTTGCTGATGACCAAAGCTTCTAACAGTTCTGCTCTTTCCTTCCTATTGGTAATCATCACCTTCACATTTTCCCAAAAATATATAATTAAGCAAATGAGAATTCATTATTTATTTTCTTATTAAGATACAGGAACAATCCAAATTAATTCTTAACAAATGATTATTAGAGTTTCACAAATATAAGTTTTTGCACAAATAAATAGAATGTACTTATTTGACCATTGCTATAATTCTCATACCGTTGCTACAAACAATGAAAAAAAAGTTTAAGATGGAGAAAAAAAAATAACAAATTGCAAAGTTTGAGTAGGTACCTCAATGTAATCCTTGAAGAGCCGGTTTGGGAACCACATGGGTTTATGAACAGCGAGGGTGAAGAGAGTCTTGAGTTCTTTAACCGAAGTTGGTAACAAAAGATCTGCCGACGACTTAAACCCTAACTGGTTTAAATTAGACTCACTGATCGTATCAGTCATCGTAAGTATTGAACCTGACACCACCATGGCTCGGACCATCTCAGGGTACTCCTCAGCGATCTTGAAAGCCACCATACCACCGTAACTAAACCCTATGAGGACAAACTTATCCACGCCGAGGATACGTAGAGATTTGACCAAACAGTGGGCTTGAAACGCTGGTGACCTATCCGGGTTGTCGGAGTAGGATCCACCGAAGAAGAGGAGGTCAGGTATATAGACTGAGTACTTCTTGGCTAATGAACCGACCTGAAACTGCCACGTCACGATCCCTTCGGCTGCAAAGCCGTGGATGAACAAAACGGCTGGTTTGGTAGGTTTCTTCGGTTCCACGGCAGAGTTTTTGTCAGTTTTTTTTGGTTTTTTAAGGGTTTCTTTTGGGATCCAGAAGTTCATCTTAGTCCCTGGTTCGATCTCTACGGTGTATGGAACCACACCAGCCCAGTTCATAAGACCGTACAACATTGGTTTTTGTGCCTCCACAAAGTTCACCATTGTATGTTTTGGTTCTTCTTTTGATATGTTTGGAGGGAGAGAGGTGTTTGAAGATGGAATATCAGATGGAAGGTGGAGAATTTAAAAACTTTTTGAGTTGGGATTAGTTATAATGTATTTGGTGTTGTGTTCTTATTTATATTCATTTATCATTTCTTGCTGTCTTTGATTTAAGATTTATCTTGTTAGAGTTTTTGATGGGTAACTCTCTTTTTTTTTTGTTTGTTAATTTTTGGATCGGTAATATTATCATTCTTTTTCTTTTTCTTTTTCTATTATACGATTTCACCATTTGGTAATGTTACCAATCAAAATCGTGCCTTAATTATCTTTAGAGAAGATGTTTTTTGTTTTTTTCTAGAAAGAACATCACTCGATATTCTTAATTATTTGTCTTGCATGCAATTTCTGAATCTAGTCAGAGACTCATAGTTTGGAGATCTGCACTTCCTATTTCTGTCTCTTCTTCTTTTTTCACAAAGATCTTTTACCATAATGTTTTTTTTTAATAAATGATTAAAATTTTGGATATTTTCCGGTGACCACTGAAGAAGGCTAAATACTAATAATATCATATAAATAATCTTTTTCAAATGGAGTTAAATTAGTTACCTTGAGTTCCAAACAAACAATAGGTTAAGTAGATTCATTTTTCTATAGAAATAGAATCTGAATCGAACCAAAAAAAAAGAGAAACCCCGATCTAAAGTTAAGTTTTCTTTGAAAATTAATGATATGTTTAACTAAAATACGAATCTGAACCAAACTGAAACAGTATCAAACTATCCATCTTTTATAAACCAAAAAAAAAACTGAAAAATTCAAATCGAAAACCAGATTGAACACCCCCTGGCAATTATATAAACTATATATGTCCCTTTCTACACTGCTTCAAAACAAAAAGAACCGACGTCCATACCTTCTACAATTTATATATTCTAAAATGTTTTCCGAAAATATTTTATTTTGATTTACTGATCTACGCAACCAGACGATTACGCACATTTACTATATAACTTTACTATAACTTTAATTAGCGGACCATTTTTGGACTAACCTCCAACACTTAAGTAAACACGTCATCTTTGAGTGTTGTAGAAGACTAGAAGTAGTCACAATTTGTACCTAAACGATTAATTATAAATATAATATGCACAAACCCAAACTGACAAGATATATTATCATATATAATATATGTAAACTGATCAAGACCAAACATATACCATAAACCCTCTATAAATTAATAATAGTGGATTTTGATATTTTATTAATTTATTGTAATATTAGTTGATTTATAAAATGATTTTTTGAAAACATTTATAATAAAATATTTTACTGTGAAATTTAACAAAATCCCGAGTATGAACTGTGTAAATCACATATACTAATTAATGTTTTGTAAACTATCAATCTCGAAATCTTGTTTTATACAAATAATATATATAAATAAATAGCCAAGTTAAATTTGACATAACAAAAATTTGTTTTGGTGATATAATGCTAAAGAATTGACATGAATTCATTTTTTAAAAGTAACACTGATCAATAATAATATATGTTGAGACATCAAAATAAATTATGATTACTATCTGTAAAGTTAAATATGATGGTATAATTGATTTACAAATTACAACCAATAACCATATATATAATATACAAAATGTACAAGATATATACCATAAAACTAAGAAGAGTATTACATTTAATTGATTTTTTAAAACCAATTTCATCAACATGATTTGATGTTTACGTAATAAATGATTTTTTCAATATGAAAAATGAATTTACAAAAACTATAAAAAGCAAAATATAAGCGAAATATAAGTAAAATATAAAATACAGTTTAATTTATTTTCACATTTTTCACATATATATATATTTTATTACATAAGTATAAAATTTCCTGCATATGCACTGTATAAGTCTAGTGGTTTTAAGATTAAGTATTAGATTTTAAAATATTTAAAATTCAAAACATAGCACCAGTAAATGTGTAATGTAATAATAAAAACTAATAAATGTAAGAAAACTATAAAAAAATATAAGAAAATTCAACTATAGGAAACCTTCATATACTTATCTTAGCTATATTTGTGTATAATCATAGAATTATTAATTTAAAATATTATTGAGACCATATATTTACATTAAAAAATTTAAAATATATATCTTATCAAATTTTGATGATTTTTACAGTGGCATGACTCAGAACCGGAGAATTTTATTATTTTGAATTGTTTATTAATTTATAGATGTTTTAGTACTTTATATAGCTTTAAAAAGTCAAACCAAAATTTTGACTTTTACATTTGCATTTTGGAGTTACTTCCACTCCATCACAATTTTCACCAAATTCTAATATTTTTCTAAATTTTAATAATATCATTTCCTAATTATCCTCGCATATATAAACCCATGCTTGGTCTTCTACATATATATAGCAAAAAGCCAAAAACAAGGGACTTCACCAAAAAAAACCAAAAAAAAAACAAGGGAAAAAGAAGACAATAAAACACTAAGATTTTTATTTAATCTTTTCTTAAAATCTACAATGACAAGCGTACTGAAAAGTCTAGCGATCATCTCCGTTCTGGGAATATTCTTTATACCTCGTTATTCTGAATCAGCGATATCTTGCAGTGTTGTGATACAAGATTTGCAGCCATGTGTGAGCTACTTGACCAGCGGAAGCGGAACGCCTCCGGAGACTTGTTGCGACGGAGTTAAGAGTTTAGCGGCTGCGACCACCACATCCGAAGATAAGAAGGCGGCTTGTCAATGCATCAAGTCAGTGGCTAATAGTGTCACGGTGAAGCCTGAATTGGCTCAAGCCCTTGCGAGCAATTGTGGCGCGAGCTTGCCTGTTGATGCATCTTCTACTGTCGACTGCACTACGTACGTTTTGAGTAATATTATCTTGACTGATTTTTGTAGTTGTCTGGAGTATCTTTTATGTTTTAGTTCAACTTTATAGAGAACGTAACATGCTTTAATGTTACAAATACTACTAGCTTTAGAAACTAGCTAGAAAGAACTTAAGGTGGACATAAACACATAATTGACGAAAATGATCATATTTTAAAATTTATTTGTTGTTAGGACTAAATTTTCTATGTTATCTTTACCAAGAAATAAGTCCTGATTTATCACTTAAAAACAAAACAAAAAACTCTCTAGTACGAATAGATGAAAACAATTGTAGTTTTTTATTAAATTTTAAAAAATGAATAATAATTTTGTAAAACTGTATTTTAATAGACCATACTTTTGTTTTCGGAAAATATATTGTTTTTCTCAAATTTGGAATCATTTGTGTCTCTTATATACTTATAATATTAAATATTTTGATAATCTGTTGAAGTCAAATTGAATCTAAAAGTTGAAATAAATCATGAAACCGTTGACTTTATTGGATTTTTATTTTTGTTTTGTAGGGTTGGTTGAGATATTCTCAACATCGAGCAATGGTACATCGATATACTCTTGAAGTCTTGAGTCTGCAATCTATATAATCAATAAAGGCCTGCCTAATATATATTTAGGCGAATGTTTGTGTCACATTTTAGGCTTATACACATATTGTAAGGTTCATTTTATGTGATATACATGTCCATGTGTAGAAGTCTCTTTAAAGTGCAATCATTTTCCCCCGTGGTTTAGATATTATTGTGAACTGACGAGTCATGAAAAACGCTGTTGTTGAATATTTATATCAGAGCTCTATGGTTATTATACACTACTGAATCACAAACTAAAAATGATAAAATATCAATATGAGAAGAAGAATCTCGCGGCCATGTACACGCATATGGTCTAGCACAGATATACATTCATGAATTTCTATTATGATATTTATTCAAAGATATTAACGGCTACAAATATACAATTCTTTTCAGTGGATTGGACAAGACACAAACTTATTTTCTCTGTACAACTTCACGTTCTAAAAAACTCTGCTAAAAACCCCAGACAAACCATTAGAATTCGGTTTAAAACTTTAGTTATTAGGGTTCATTTTAAACATCTGGTGAGAAATTTAAGTGAGTTAGGTTTAGTTGATCCATTTTATCCATCACTTTGAAAAATTGGGTTTAAATAATGTGTTTCAAACTATTTTATTATCTTATAATCCATAACTCAATATATACTCCTTCTGTTTCATAATAATTAATGTTTTACCTACTTTATTTTGTTTCAAAATAATTGATGTTCTAGTTTTTTATTTTTATTTTTATTGATTAATTGTAAACTTTAAAAAGTTATGATTGAAAATTATTATATTTAATATACTACTGTTGATTTATATTTGTTATAATATTTTTTAGTGAGAGAAAATAGAGTTATTAGAAAAGTAATCATTGTGTTTTCTTAATTTGTGTAAAACAACACTAACATCAACTATTCTGAAATAGAGGGAGTATATCTTTTTTTTTTTTAACGGCAAAAAAAAACTAACTTCCATTATATATATCTTAAGTATAATTATAGAGAACTCCATATAAAAAGATTTCATGTTTTGTTTTGTTTTTTGTTTTTGTAAATGAGTTTTTTTTTTAATGTAATGCATGAGAAAAAGATTATACCTCCGGCCTCGGCCCATTTGTTTTTGCATAATACAAACTCTAAAAAAAAACCATAGTTGAGGAAAATGAACAAAATAGTTAGAAAATAGAACCATGCAAATTAGGATGGAACTAGTAAAATCAGTTGGTTTAATGATCACTAATTACTAATTGGTTTTTCACTCATCTTTGACTCCCTTTTAAAAGCTTTTTATTACTTCCGGAAGCAAAAAAAGGCTCTTTTACTATGCCAAATTTAAGTAACAATTGTTCCCTTTTGGCTAATTAAGATTCACATTCATATGAAAGAAAATGCAAGAATGTTATATTTGCTACAACAGAAGCAAAAACTAGATCACTTCACGTTGCATCGAAAAATGTTATAAGAATAAAAGACGATAGTATAAAATAAAGTTGAAATATATGTATCATATACGGTCAAAGTAAGTGGAAACATCATGAAAAGGGTTATACAGTACGTATTTGTCATTAACACGATATAGCTTTCAAAAAAGTCATGAAAAGAAAACACAAGTAGCTAGAGTCGATCGAGGTACGAAAAAAAATTAAAATAAAATAAAAAAGTAACTAAAATAATAATGAATTTGACCAAGACTGGTTTTACTTTATGTGATAAGACCTTTCATCATCATCTTTTATCATCATCCATAAGTAAAGTTTCTTCTTCATCTCGTCAAAATGGTGGAGAAGGTGATCGAAGTCGGAATTGCTATATCACTTTAATTCCAAGATAGAAACGAAGCAGCCGTGACTTCATCAACGAACTGATATTCGATCTCCGGCGCCGGCGAGAAATATGGGACTCTTTGTGTATTCTGATGAGCCCATGATGGCGATGACGATGCATAGTGATGATGATGACTGTAATAGTTTCCACCTCCGTTATACGGATTCTCTACCGGGACTTCTGCCGCCGATGAACCACCGGCGATCGTTAAGTTTCTGGCGGTCGCACGCCTCTCCTCCTTCTTGAATCGGATTCCACATGCATTACATAACGACTACACCAAAATTGAAGTCTTATGTCACATTCAAATTATCAATGAAATTTAATATATGTGTTATACAATCATAATAGATTTGTATACCCGATTATACCGAAACTATAGCATCTTTATCAGTTCAAAAAATAATATAGTAGCTATAGATTTAATAAAGCCTATTTTAAATATAACACGAAAGAATTTAACTAATTTTAAAAGTTAGTGGAAGAGAGATTTATGAAAAAATAATTATAATACCAAAAAAGTATACGATGTGACAAAATTTGATTAGAAATTTTTTGTTCCTTTTTTCCTAGGATATATAAGAGCGTTTTGCATGATAATACAGTTTTTGAGTTTTTTTAAGATACTTTTTGTACTTTTCTCTCATTAAGCATTAATGCATGGTCATACCGGATAGTGACACTTATCACAATATTAATCATAGATGTATATAAATATGAATGACGAATGTATTACGAAGTATTTACCTTAGGTCCTTTTGGTCCGTTTCTCCATAGAGGAGTAGAAGTGGTGTCACAGCTAGCACAACGGCGAGGTAGGTTGTGATCACCACCACCCTTCTTGTACGACGTCGTTTTAGCATTTCCACCGTGAAAGTAGAATTCGCCGGAAATGTTGTTAGTACCAGCAGAAGAAAATCTACGGTGGTCGTCGAGACGAGTGGAGGGTGTTCCAAGGGAAAGAGTACAGTCAACAGAAGTTGATGAAGAGAGATTATTATAATCATAATTGTGGTGGTTTTGGTCTTCATTTTCCGAGGAAAAAAACATGGAGAGATTAGGGTTAGTTTGGTATCCCATCATGAACTTTAAGGTCTAGAGATTAGAGAGAAATAGAGAGATATGTGTGTTTGTTTTGGAAGTTTTGTGAGTAAGTTATAAGGTACAAATTAAGACATATATATAGACAGTTGGAAACTTGAGTAAACGACAAAAGGGAATTTGGTCTGTGATAACTATATGTGATCGAATCTATTAATGTAGTGAATATTAAATTATTTGTTACTTTATCTAAGGAAAGCAACAATTCTTCAATGAATATTCTCCAGGGCTTTAACAAATTGAAAATATTTTTAAAAAATTCAGAGTTTCTTGGTATGGAAGCTAATTATTCTAGATTGTATTTTCCATACCGATTTAATGTTAAACTGTATGCAATAAGACTTGTTAGAGGATTATGTCCTACCAACACTTCCACAATGAACTCAACCAATAATATATGTTTACGAAGTGGGGCACCACTATATCTTTAAGTTCTACATTCAAAATTTATATTCACTTTCTCATTCATATATGTGTGGTAAAAACATGTAATCTCCCTGTTAGAAAATTATTTTTCACTGCATTTTTCAATCAAGCAAGATCAAAGTAATTCAAATGTTTGTTTCTTTCATGTTGCTTCAGTATAATTGAATATCTTAGGAACAAATTTTCCAAATATATATAACACATGAAATGAGTAGTTCCTTTTTCATGTTTATTTCAAATAAAAGTGAACAAAAGCAAACTATAAAAGTTAGTTTAACATTCTTAAGAAATATACAGTAGATTTGGCATTTATATGTTTTGATGAAGGTAAAGACATTTTAATATAATATTAATGTGAGCTAGTAAGTAATAATGATAAGTGTTGTGTATATCTGTAGTTTTAGTGTCGGAAGAGGTGGTCAAAAGAGGTCCACGTGAGTGACAATGTCACGGTCTTCTAAGGATCTTGTCTCTCTTCGATTACCAAGCCCCTTTTCGTTCATATATCTACCTATTTTAAAACATCCTCCGACTTAATTATATAGCTAAATTAATTAGTACATGTATAATACATTTATAAAAACGTTTTTGATATCATCACCACAACAAAGGTTTTTATTTCAAAAATGATACTTATTTTAAATTGCAAGATTAATCGTTTTATACTATGCAAATTTGTTTTCAATTATCTGAATTTCGGTAGAAAATAATAATGTGGAACTACCATTTATACATATACTATTAATAATAATAAAAATTCGTTTTAAAACATTGTTAGTCACTCGTAAACCTGCAACTTTAAAGAGTGTCGATTGCTCAGACTCATGTTCAAGAAAACTAAAGCTAAAGTGTCAATTGCTCAAGTTCAGGTTCAGGTTCATGTTCAAAAAGACTAAAGCTAGATACATTATTGTTATACTTTGGGTTGTAATTATGAAACAAAGGCTTGAGAAGTTTTGATGTCTTTGTAAATTTAAAACCTAAAATTAAATAAATCTATTATCTGCTAAGGAGAAAAAAATTATAATACTGTTTAAGCTAGGAATGAAAAAAAGAAGTAAAGGTAAAGAGAATTCTGAAGTGAGATTCTTGGCAATGATCAAAAGCAACATATTGTGTTCTTTCTTTGGCTTCGAGAGATTCAATTGATCAGTCAAAGAAGCAAACTCCAACTCAAAATATTTTTTAAAGCAAAAATCAGAAAAAGTACAAAGCGAATAAACTCAACTGGATATATACACCAAACACTCAATTGCTACTTCTTTTTTCCTTTTCCTTTAATTTTGTTTTCCAGTTTTGGGTTATATACTTAGTTCATTCCTCTCCTAAAGTAGATGATGTTTTGCCAAGACAAGAATAATAGAAAATATCAAAGCCTAGAAAATCTTAACTTGAAAGCAAGTTAATTGGCTTAACGTAAGCTGATCTCGTAAATAATTTGTTATAATGAAATATGCATTTTTGGTGGAAGGAAAAATGATTAAAATTCATTTTGATGTTGGAAACCATAATTTGAGTGTTATTACTATAATTTTAATTATTATGGTTGGTCATAGTAGATGTCGTAAATAGAATGTCATACAGTATAAGTCTATTGATAAACTAGTAACACAATTTGATACGAATACTTGAGAGTTGAGAGACTAATTAACTAATTAATAACAGAAAATTTTAAAAACAATTTAAGATTGCAATTCAGTTTGATCGAAGAATAATTTTGTCCATTTCTTCTTTTCTTGTGGCGTACCCCGGAATATGAACTGACATTATACTTTAGTCTGAAAATAATATGATCGAATTAAGATTCAAAGAATATATTGAGGATTCAACATACCCAAAGAGAGAAAGAGTCAGGCTTTAAGCGAACAGAGAGAATAAAATCCTTAGTTTGCGATTGGTGAGCTCTTTGTTTAACTAAGAAGACTGCCACTTTTAGTTTTAGAAGAGATGCTTCTCTCTATTCATTGTATCTCTTTTCTAAAACATGCACTTTGTTTCATGGAACAAGAAACCTAAACTACGATTACTTACCCTGAAGACACAAAGTGTTCCGAGTTTGGCAATAATGCCCTTTAAAATTACATATATTATTTGCTTGTTGATGAGACAATACTAAACTTTATATTCATCCACCTCTGATTTTTAAAACTTCAGTTTTGTGGTTGTTGAAGTGCAAGCAATTGAAGTTGAAAATAATTGTTTGAATCATAAGTCATTTATATTTAAATATACAAGTTCAAATATACCTAAATCCATGTAATAGTACTATCCATATACACAAAATTATCGACTAATTAACCATGATAAACATTCTTTCCTAAATTGTGATTAAAATGCATTTCATGTCATACGAACCAATATTATATCAAGTCTGAAATTGTTGTTTATAAATTGGGTCGTAGGCAAAACCTATGTGGTTTGGTATTTTCCGGTGTTTCTATTTTATAAATGTATTGGGGTTTGAAACATATCTAAAGATGTCTAGGGTATATTTGTTTCTTCTTGGTTACGTCTTCTTGAGCTCATCCACCCGAATTCACAACAAAATGTTTCAAACATTAATTTCTGTAATTGTGTTTACGTATAAAAAAAGAAACAGTTTTCAAATTTTATAGAATTCACTAGTTTGTTTATAACTAATAATGAAAACTTGGTTTACAATATTTGTAAACATTAAAATATTGTAAGTTTTTCTTAAATACATATTAAATGCAATCACAAGTATTAGAGAAATTCCCTCAAACAAATAAACAATCGAGACATTACTTTTATATAAATCATAATTTGTAGTACATATTGTATAGTGACCAATTAATGTGATACATACATTGATACATAGATATCAAAGACATGCATGCAAAAAGATTAAGGTGATATAATTACCGATGATTTACTTTACTACTCTTAACTTGAGCATTTTCGATCCGTACTATGATACGGTCCGTATCCAACACTCAAACAAGAGAAAGAATATTAAACCCAAAAAAAAAGACAAGAAGAAGAATAAAACAAAGAGAATGACAGCAAACTAAACAAACAAACATAAAAGAAAAAGAAGAAACATCCCTCAAAAGGATCAAGATCCGATTGGAGTTTTATTTTTCTTTGTTTCTTAATAACGTTTTAATCCTGCAAAGTTTGACCGTTGCACTTTCTAGATTACGTATGGTACACACTATTACTCCTCCTCATCTATATCTTCTACTTCTCATCACTTAAAATTTTTATACCTCTAATCTCTAATACAAACTGTGGTTCATTAATTTGTTTGAATGGATAGAAGATTTTTTTCTATAGGTTAAGAATAAGAATCAAATTCCACCATTTACGAAAGCCATTTGCTTGTTTCTTACTACTACTAAATGCTTTAAAAGATAATAAATACACATTTTTCTACATATTTCAGAGATTAGTCTATGATTTATCCGGATTATAGAAAACATATGGGGGATCAAAATGCAATAAGTTTATCCAACTTTTCTACAAACTTCAGAAATTAGAGTTTGTGTGACAAAAAGAAAACAGAAATTAGAGTCCATGAGACGAAAGGCCCATACATTCAAATCAATATTTGATCTTAACTTTTAAATTACAAAAGCCCATCATATGGTTCGTTGCTACATATTATGATTTTGCATGCATGTCTTTGACACAGCTCAGTCAATCATTCTCATTTACTACTGTATATTCTATTACCTATTTTTTGTGCATGATCTCTGTATAAGTGTATATCTCTGAATCAATAATAATCATCACTTATACAAAGTTTACAAGTAAGTAGGTCACTTCCTCTGTGGAACACATGAAATCGCATGGTTGCTTCAGTAATCAGACAATCCCATAGAGAGGCACAATAAGATAAGGCTATATCATACAAATCACATATGTTCGCAAGAGCTTCAATCTGTGTTCGTAACTCTCTAGTATGTAGAAAAACTTCCAATAATGTTATCTTTGGATGAACCACATTCGTAAGGCAGCCTAATGACACATCAGCAAAGTTTGATGAACGCCTCAGTTCTATAGATGCACATAATATATCCAGTCCAGATATATAGCCTTCTAGAACCTTTCTCACAGCAATAGCAAAAGCCTGATTAACAAGAGTATAAGAAAATAAAGGGGTGAGCTGCCAATGTGAAGTAAAAGCCTCTGGTTGTTTCAGATGCTTTGATAGTTGTTTGTGAAGCAGAGGTGATTGATTACTCTGTTAGTTACTATCATTATGAGATCACAAAGTACGGACTTTGTTTCGATTAATATACAATTGAAAACTGATCACAAATCAGTTACAAAAATATATTGAATACTCATTTTTACCAAAATTACATTGACCTGTATGTAACTGTAACTAACAAGAAGAGATTTTGACTAACATAGACACAACTTACAGTGAAGTTAGATAACAAAGTAACCGGGATAAAAAAGGTAGCGGAAACGGCGGTGGTGGTCCATAGCATCTTCTCATCATCATCATCACATGGTTCATATGCATCTGATGATGTACACTTGGATGCCTCATCATAGCAGCCTCTTGCTTCTTCAAACGCTGCTCTGAGATGATTCTGTAACCAAGTCCATAAACAAACCCTTCAGAGTCTCCCACGTTGTCACAAACCCTAGCCATCTTAGAGAAAACCAGAGCCGTTAATTGGCTATCTGAACCAGCATGATGTGCAATCCCATCACGGTTTACTCCAAGTTCACAAGCTACTCTCTCTAAACCAACTCTGCTACTTAATATTTTGTATCGACCAGCGATAGCTTTCAATTCCCTCCTCTCTAATCTTCTTGAGATCCAATCCGTTGCGTTTAAGGAAGGCAACTGAGTTTTCGTTTCTTTCATCTTCGGATTCTCTGAAATCACCGAAATTAATCTCCCATGTTCCTCCGATGTTTCCGTTAATGTCGAACAGAGTCAGACCTAACTGTATCACTTTGGTCTTCCCGACACTGAAAGACATGTCATCGTAGCGTTCGTCGTCGGTAGCTTTAGGTGAAGTTTCTCTTAAACTTCCGGGAAACTCTGTATCCATTGCAATCAATTTGTGGGTTCGTAAACATTTTTGGATTAACTTCATCTCTTCGTTCCGATTCCAAAACCACACCTCACGACATATATTGTTCTTCATCTCTGACGTTGTTTTTTTTTCGATTTCAAGCGAGAGAGAAACACAAGGAACAAACAATATTTGAGAAAATAAAGTAGTGGAGTCTTGGATCTCAAGCTATTTATTAAGTCTTTGACCCCAAGATTCTGTCAATTTAATTATCAACAAAACAAATACCAAAAACCTTAATAATTAGTTATTTCCATTTCTTTTTTGGAAAAAAGGAAATATCAAGTTTCCTTTTTTTTTAGTCTTGTGAGTAAACGGAAATATTTTTGGAAAAAAGGAAAAAGGAAATTTCCATTTTTTCTTTTTTTTTAACCCTTGTGAGTTGTGAGTTAGGGGACTGATATTACGATTTTCTAATATTACGATTTTCTAATATTACGATTTTTCTAATATTAAAATTTACAATTCATCTTACACTGGTATTACAATTTAGAGTGCATTTTTCACAGCTATTTCAAGCACTTTTCAGATATTTAAGAGAGCTCGGAGGTGAAACCTGTATTATACAAAAAAAAATATACAACACACAAGAGTATACACATATATTTTGGTTCTAAGGAATAAGAGCAAAGATGTTAGAGTCATCAAGGATATCTGAATAATAAAGGTTGAAATTGAGACAGTCCCAGAAGCGTGAAAGCCCAAACTTGCCATGTTTTGGTGATCTCAGGTGACACTTATGAATCTCTTTCAACTCTTTGTCAAAATTTTGCTTCACCATCATCACCTGTTTATGTGAACATTTATTAAAGCTCAGCTCTTTCTTGCAAAAACAAAAAACGAATTTGATATGTACATTCTTGTTTTTACCTGACATGTGTTAATGCCTAACGTTTTTGTGCATGTATCGTTTGGAACTAGACCTGTATTCTGAATGCCTCTGGGAAGACAAGACCTGAAGTCCAGTGCGCATTGCAAGATGTTCTCTATGGTGTTAGATATGACTCGGGTTTCGTCAGATAGGAAACATCTGCAAGTGTTTGATAACATGCGATTAGATTATATCAGGTCAGTCAACTGAAGCCATAAGAAACCGATAGAAACACATGACTTACATTCGCAAAGCTTCACTCAGATAAGCCATATGTACAGATTCAAGATCTGTCATATCCTTGACCTGAATAAACAGAGATGTGTAATTCTTATGTAGGAAACATATTAAAGTATACATTATGCATTTTGGTTTCAGAGTAGCTAAGCAATGATAGCGTGACAGAACATCGCTTAAGGCGCTCATACTCGACAAAGCAAAGAATCATACTGTTAGCTAGCCTAACATAACACTTCAGCAGTAAAGCATGTTTATATTTTGACCAAATCAACTGTTGAGTGTATGCCCAGACCTTATTATTGAGGGAATGAAGGAAGTTGGACCATGATACGTGAGACAACTCCGAATGTACATATTGCTCTAGTGCTGTTACAAAATGGTTGACCTGATGCCTGCCACATAGATGAAAGACGTCAAACATTGATCTGAAGTTTGCATTTTGTATCATACAATACAAAGCCCAGTGATGAAGAAAGAATACAAAAGACATTTCGCATTTCATGGATTGATATCACTGCTAGAAGCAATATGACCACCATACCTAATCATGCAGTTGCATTGCCTAATAGATACTTAAGCTCAATGAGTCACCAGGAAAACTATAAAAGTGTCAAGCTTTTATTTTTGAATTTACCTTAGTTTCATCAAGATGTTGAACCACCGGAGCTCCTGCTTTGCTATCTTCTCTTTACTCGCATGCATCTTATGTCTTACATCCTAAAACGACAGTTAAAGTCATTGTGACATGAGAATATCAGAAGATAAAAATAGTACCATGAGTCATGCGAATCAACAAAGTTGAACCTTTACCTTCAGTGAACACCAGACATCAGTTAATGCATAGGCTGCTAGTTTCACTTGAACCAGAAAACTAAATACATCAGCATATGCTTTCAGCGCATCACATGTTAATACTATACTGATTGGCCAGTCAACCCGATACCCCAACCCTAGGAAATCAAAGGAACGCACTCCTGCAAATTTTCACACCTCAGTATCAGATTAAGAAATTCACCACCGCACAGTACTGTAGTAATTAATTTGCTAGCTGAAAGACCATACCAATGGTTGATGGATGGAGATTCATTGTGCCTTGTCTTTTGTACAAATATAACCTGTCTTTACAAGTGTCTCGTTCACATGATGATCGCTGGATTGATGATTCTAGAAACCCTTGGATTTCTGCAATTCTCTTATCTGCCTCTGTAACAAGCCATTTCTGGGAATCCAAATGAAAAGAAAATAAATCTAGAGATGTTTTAAGAATCACCACAATAAAATAGATAAGATTGATAGCAGACTTACATGATGCCAAAGGGACACTACAAATACATCTGCCCAATCTGCTATTTCCATAAAATGATATCTGCGTAGAGCTAGCAGATGTTCTTGCAAGCCAAATCCTTCTTCGAGCAACTTGATAGCTAGCTTACTCACAAAGTTATATCTTTTTTTTTTGGTTAAGGGAAAAGTGATATATGAATACTCATGACATCCCTAAAAAGGAAATGATAGCCAAATGTCAAATTATAAACCTAAGTATGCATATTTATAGCAAATGAAAGCATTGAGAAGGATACTGAAGATGTATTTCCTGCAGTAGACACTTGTCTATAACAAAATCAAGTGGCAATTCAAATGTGCCAGAGGAGTTCTGTCTGCAATCACTAAATGCACTAGTTTCAGCGTTATTTGATCTACGAAGCATACCCTCCCATCTACTTCCACCAAATGCATTTGATTTGTTTTCTTTAGCACAGACTTTTAAACCCGAAGATAAATGACTGCAAGAAACTTTAGGATCTTCGACATCAAACTTCTCTATACCACATTCTTGGTTGGCATGGCGATGACTCTTTTTATCAGTCTGAGAAATAAGATATCTCTCGTGAAAATCAATAGGGAATCCTACAGGTATCCTGGCAATGCATGTTTTCGAAGGGTCATCCACCGCAGAAAAATCAAACCAAGGCAGTGATTTCCTCTGGTCCTTCCTGTTTGTGTTCCCATGCTTGCGCAAGAAATCACATCTCAGTAAAGGATTCATACTGAGCACCTCGTAAGGGTAGTTTACCTTTGTGTCTTTCAACAAATATAATTTTGATGAGAAACAGTTTTCCAGCGAACCATCTTCTCTCTCGTGCTTTGAACTGGTGGGAATGTTGTTTAAACGTAGTGTGCTTTCATCAGTATTCATTATGCACCTCTGTTCCATCCTAGCTCCTGAATCAATTCGTGGATCTTCTCTGTCATACTCCGTAGACTTGTTATCAACAAAAAATGGATTTCTAGGTAATCCGCCAAGGGGCCATGACTTAATAGAAAGAGGCCCCCTAAATTTATCATCCTCACATACTTCAGCTGACTCTTCTTGCTCGGTTTCCATCCACTGGGGATTAGTATCTGCCTCCTGACCTTTCCTCACAAAACTATTGTCCACATAACCTGATTCACTATGCTGAACCATTTTCTGATTACAATTGCCATCAGAGGGAACAGAGAAACGTAGAGCTAATAAATAATTTTGTGGAGGTCCCACTAATGTACTTTGTGGATCAAGGAGTCCAACATCAGATGCTTCCAAAGAATCCCTAGTCGATGAACGTTCAGATGAGCATGACGCATCAATCTCTGAAAACCATATGTCTTCTGTATTCTGGTCATCAGAATCCGAACCACTCTGGTCCCTGAAATCCCAAGAAAATGTCATCAATTCACGTTCACCGAGCTGGAGGTAAATGATACATAGAATCAGGAAGAACACCTGGTCGAGTCCATAGCCACAGTTGAAGGAATTAGTAAACTCTCATCCATTGTGAAATAAAGGGAACTTTTCAGAATTTCTTCTCCGTCGCCATAGGATAATGGTAAAGATATTGCTCCAGGAACCTAAAACTAAAATGTCATTACAAGATAGAACTGAAAATAAATAATTCTCCTTAGCTCCAAATACAAAAAGAAAAAGAAAAAGGATAGCATTTAGGGTCCCTACATCTATCAGCTTACGTTCAGAAACCTGACACTGATGATGTAGCATGCATTTAAGATTTGCATGTACATGCACTTTTAGGTCATGATTCCTAATGATAATCAGAAGGACTCCCAATGATGATCATTTTGATATCATAGTTTATAATGTACGATCAAAAATAGGAATGTGATATCGTTCGGGAAATATAAAACACACAAGAACTCAACTGAACTATAAGTAAGGTATCAAATTACCTATGGCCTATAAAACGAGTACACTCAGAACTAGCATAGCAATGAGATACTACAATCAGACATATAAACCAAAATGACCAAAGCTTCGGAAATAAAAAGAAGAGGTCAAGAGCTAATAATGATTGGTAAATGAAGCATGATACCTGCCCAGGGAACAGTTCAAACTTTTTTGAAAAGTCACCAAGTTTTTCTTGCATCCTTCTGTAGTAATCGTTTCTTTTTTTTATCATCACTTCGATATGTAATTTGCTGAAAGTTACTGGAGATGGGGACCCTGGACTAGAGGTAGAATAGGAAGTCCAACAGGGAAGAAGATCGGTGTAATTTTTGTGTCCGGATGCAGGAAGATTACACAGTTCAAGAAGCTTTGTAATTACTTGAAGCTGTTGACCAGCCCTTAGAATAGGTACCAAGAAGCCATTCAAGAAACACGGAACAAGCCCTCCTTCTCGCTCCTAGGGTGCAGAAAAGGAAGCAATTTGATACCAATGGTTTAAAGATACGAAAATCAAAGATGCAGTAAACGGGAAGAAAATATTACCCTCACACTCTGCAACGGGGAAATTCCAGACTTATTCCAAGAAAAAGATGTCGATTCACTGACACATTCCACAATGAACTCCTTGTGAGGATCGTTGAGTTCGGCTTTAAATATCCAAGATCTTATAAACTCACAATATGGCTCACATGTTTTGAGGAACAAAAACTTAAGCATAGCACTATGAGCAGGATCAGCAACCTACAACAGAATATGACGGGGAAAATCGTCAGATATAAAAAAATTCTGTTTAAGCTCCGGCTCAGTACATCAAACAAGTGTGAATTTTAGACTCAGTAGGTTATGTATATCACTTACTCTAAGCATAACTTGCAACTATAACCACCATATCAAGTGGTCCAAATCAAAAGGTGCACAGAATTATCTAAATGCCATGTACTGATATTCTTTCAAAAAAATTTTAAAACATTAAATCCAGCAGTTACCAAAAATGCAAAATTTAGAGAGAGTACAGACATGCAAAATTGAATGACACAAAGTAACCATCACTAAAATCTGAACGTGAATGAAACCAAAGGTGCCTCTAGGCTACATTAACCAATTAACTATGTCCATTACGAAAGAAAAAGAAGACGAATACTAAATGAGGAACATAACTTAGCCTGACCTGTAGTTGTGAATATAAGTAAGTAAGCAGGTCACTTCCTCTGTGGAACCCATGAAATCGCATGGTTGCTTCAGTAATCAGACAATCCCATGGAGAGGCACAATAAGATAAGGCTATATCATACAAATCACATATGTTTGCAAGAGCTTCAATCTGTGTTCGTAACTCTCTAGTATGTAGAAAAACTTCCAATAATGTTATCTTTGGATGAACAACGTTCGTAAGGCAGCCTAACCAAGATGAACCAAGGTCAGACACATCAGCAACGTTTGATGAACGCCTCAGTTCTATAGATGCACATAATGTATCCAGTCCAGATTTATAACCTTCTAGAACCTTTCTCACAGCAATAGCAAAAGCCTGATTAACAAGAGTATAGCAGCCCTGTCCCTCAACAGATGTTTCCACATCCAAATTCAAGATAGTGAAATAGTCTATGAACTTGTGAAGAAGAAATGCTAAAGAACCAAAGCAGCCTATGTTTCTAAGAATCTGTCCCAACGCATCAGTGCTTGATAACCGATGCCACAAGCTCGGGATTTTGTGGAAGGTCCTGTCAGCTGGGTCAGAGCATAATGCAGAAGAGAGCTGCTCTATGCTAATAAGAGAAGACTCAACACCTTGCAGAGCATTCAGCGCCAACTTAACCAAGCTTGATTCCTATTACAAACGAAAAAATGTAAAATAAGAGACGTAGTTTCAATTCATAGAAAACTATCCCACCCCAAAACCCTAGATCGATCCTAATCAAACTGAATCAGTAAAGTAACTCACTAAAAATTGAAACTTTCCTAAACCCACTATTAGGTTTCCAATCCAAGATCGAAATGCGACTTCCTCTTTTTCACAAGATTACATCCGCACTAAAACTTACAGAGACAGAGGAAGAAGACGAAGGAGAAGCAGAAGCACGAGTTGGAGGATGAAATTGACCGCTCTCAGAAGGTAAAGATTCCCAATTTCGCGGAGGAAGATACGGCTCCTCCACTTTTAACTTCTCCAGAAGCGTAGCGAGGCTCGTCGTCACCGCCATTATTCCTCTCCCAATTTCTCACTCTCACTTTCACTCGTTGACAAATATCGAAAATTGCTTTTCTACGATTTATATTATTACATCATTGTTATAGAAGATATTAATATTTTCTAGATATTTGCACTTTTGCTGGAGATCGAGAGAAGATGAGAATTGCTAATATGAAAATTGAAAGATTCAGATTGTTTTGCTCTCTTCAAGCTCAGTGTTTGGGAAAAGACTCAAAATTTTAAAACCCGCAAGGAAGATGATGACGTGGCCACTTCTTAACTTACTGGGCCTTACGTTTTTATGTTTAAGCCCAACTAAGACCCATACATTTTTTTATTTTTTTTTTGAATCTCCGTTCGAAATCGCATCCTTTAGAGCCATCTCCGTCGTCGAGAGCCACCGCGTGATTAGTAAAATAATAATTCCGAAGCTCTGTTGTGTGAATCCTTTTGACGTAAAATGGGACTGTTAAGCATAATCAGGAAAATCAAGAAGAAGGAGAAGGAGATGCGTATTCTTATGGTGTATGTCACATTCCCAAAACTTATAAATCTCCTCCGATCTAATTTATACATTTCTAATTTGTTTTTTGTTTTTTCCGTTTTTGTAGTGGACTTGATAACTCTGGGAAGACGACGATTGTTCTGAAGATAAACGGAGAAGACACAAGTGTGATTAGTCCAACTCTTGGATTCAACATCAAAACCATTATCTACCAAAAGTAAACCTCTTCTTCGAATTCTGGTTTAGGAATTTCGTCGAACATGTTATAGGCAATGTTAACATAGTGTATAAATGGTGTTTAGGTATACGCTTAATATATGGGATGTTGGTGGTCAAAAGACTATAAGATCTTACTGGAGGAACTACTTTGAGCAGACTGATGGATTGGTTTGGGTTGTGGATAGTTCTGATCTTAGGAGATTAGGTGATTGCAAGATGGAACTTGACAATCTCTTGAAAGAAGAGGTACAAATATCATAATATTTTCTCAGTTTCTATTCAATCTTAAAGCTTTGCAATTTGAAGAGGATGATCCATATTCAAATTTTAATGGCAGAGGCTTGCTGGGTCATCTTTGTTGATACTAGCTAATAAGCAAGATATTCAAGGTGCTCTTACTCCTGAAGAAATTGGCAAAGTAAGGGTTTCTTTCTTAACTTCAGTGAAGATATGTTTTTGTGGTAAAACTGAGTATCATCTTCTTGCTTATCAAGGTGCTAAACTTAGAGTCAATGGACAAAAGCCGGCACTGGAAAATCGTGGGTTGCAGTGCATATACTGGTGAAGGTTTATTGGAAGGATTCGATTGGTTGGTTCAAGACATTGCTTCCAGAATTTACATGCTTGACTAATGTAAAACTTCATTGTTCAATGGCTTGTTATACTCTGCTTTGAGTAACTTTGTATTGGCTCTATGCTTTTCTTTCAATCCTGTTGTAATGATGGATGATTCGAGGAACATACATCTATGTTTTGAAGACAAATTCTTCTCATATTGTTTAATTGAAAGAGACTTAAACAACAAAATGATGTTTTCATACATCAAAGTAAAGCTTATTGATAAGCAAATCCAAAATCTATCACCAAAAGATCAAAGTTCTCTGCATAAGAAGAATACAACAATGAAAAAAGATTATTTGGACTTCTTTCCTTGTTTTTTCTTGACGACTTCGTCAATGTACATTATGCCTTTGCCCTTGTAAGGTTCAGGTGGTTTGCAACTCCTTACTGTTGCAGCAAACTGATGCACTCTATGCTTGTCGAGTCCAGTACAGCAAACCACATTGTTCTTGAAACAGAAGACTCGAACCGCTGGAGGAACCGCAAGTTCGACTTCGTGACTGTATCCCAATTTGAGGTATAAGAAACGTCCTGCTTCCTCAGCTCTCGCT
The DNA here is from genome assembly GCA_963555745.1 of Cardamine flexuosa. Classification (NCBI taxonomy): domain Eukaryota; kingdom Viridiplantae; phylum Streptophyta; class Magnoliopsida; order Brassicales; family Brassicaceae; genus Cardamine; species Cardamine flexuosa. Next base: position 21,811,602 of record OY743219.1, read on the forward strand.
TTGTATCCAACTCCAACAATCTTCAAGAACCGAAAAAACTTGGCTTCCATTTTTCTCTACAGATAATTTATCCTGCCAAGAAGAGAATTTCTTAAATTAGAATCATCAATACCAACAGAGCTTCACCATTATCATGAAAATGTCGATAAAATCTCATGTACACATCAAGGTAGCAAATTTCGTCTCTCTACACCACTCAAATCATACAAATAAGTACTGTATGGAAATGGATCAACCATGGTTCGAAAAATGTAAGCTTTTGCCATTTGGTTTCATTGTAAACCATCACAGAGACGTTTGAAACAAACGATGAGCTAAACAGGAAATACGTCGAACAGTTTCCGTGCATTATTACGATAGCAACTAAAACGGAATAAAAGCTCTAATTAACCTCATCTCCATAAACACAGCGAGTGATGAAGTAAGAACAACACCGGAAATGAGAAATAAACACGAAAAAACTCGATTCAGTTTGTAAATGATTAATCGAAATAGCGAAATGAGAAGAACAAGAAGATATCGAGAGATCCATATAGATCAAAATTAGATACCTTTCTTGATATCTGGTAGACGAATGTGACGGTGCTGCTAATTCGCCGGCGGATCCAGATCAGTCCCCAACTCCGGCCTTAAAACCTTCGTATCTATTCTTAATTTCCTTTCTTTGAAAAGAATACAAAATGGTTGACGTTTTTAGCCGTGTGAAAACAAAACGACACGATGTTTTTTGCATTTTCTTTGAGTAAAGCCCATTGGGCTATTTCATAAAGCCCAATAAGCCTTGAACTATCGATTTTTGTTTCCTCGCCGCTCTTTTGAAGTTCCAATTTGTTTTTCTTACCGGAGAAAGCTGTAGAATCTCTCAACAATGGCGGATTCGATTTTCAGAAAGCTAAGAGATGGTGGCGAAGAAGGCGAACTCTCACCAGCTCTCACTATAGAAGAAACTGTAGCTTCCCCTTTCGGACTCGATGTCTCTGGCTATCTTCTCGCAAAACTATCTTCATCAATTTTGGCTGGGAAATCCAAGTCACAGTACACTCTCAAACCCTAATTCTACTAAATTAGATCTCCAATTGCTTCATTACCAGTTTTTTAGACGCGGGTTTTTGTAAAGTCTTCGTTTTTTTTTTGTTATGCAGAGGTCTCGTACTGATCACATTCTCACGAAGCCCTTCGTTCTATATCCAATTCTTGAAGCAAAAAGGAATCATAGTCTCTTCATCTTCTAAATGGTGATTTTGATTTACTTAGGTTTACTAAATACTATCCTATTGAAGTAGTTTGATTTTTGATACCAATTGGTTTTGATTTGAAGGATTCGTATATTGGATTGTTACACTGATCCACTAGGCTGGATTGATCAGTCTTCAACTGGTTCTAGTGAAGGTTCAAGTTTGATTAAGTTAAATAAGTGTGTGAGTGACTTGAAAAAGCTTTCTTCATCAATCGTTGAAGCTGGAAGAGGTAGTTCTTTCACATTGCATCCTTTTTCAATTGGATCTTTATCTAAAGGATTGTATTGAGACTAAAGGTGGTGATTACTTTGCTGTAGAATTGGTTGGAGATGGGAAGACACGTTTCTCTGTTGCGATTGATTCGGTAAGCAAGATTTAGCTTTTGCGTTTTAAAGATCAAGTATAGAAAAGAGAAGTGATCTTTATATTTGAACTTTGAATCAGGTGAATGAGCTGCTAAGACATTCATCTATGCCATTAGTTTCTGGTCTTCTAACAGATCTTCGAAGCCACGGTAACTTTGCAGTAGTACCTGAGTACTAGTTTAATAGTTTTGTTTCTTGTTAGGCTTAACAACAAAGGTTGATTTTCTTTGGTGCAGCACAAATTTCTAGTGTCTTTTGGTCATTAAACACTGACCTTCACCAAGAGAAGGTTACAAATGCGCTTGAATATATATCAACCATGAAAGCCAACTTAGAACCTTTGTGTCCATCTGAAGATGGACAAAGAAATGCTTTAGAAAACCTCTTTTCGGTTCATCAGGATTTCGGTAAAGGACGGTTTTATGTTAGGTTTAAGCTTAGAAAGGGACGCGTCAGAGTAATGGTGAGTCCTCTCTTACTCTATTCTCTGTACACCCTTTGAGTTTCATCTACTTAACATTCTTGTAACTCTTTTACCTACAGTCTGAAGAATATCATGTGGATCAATCAGGAATAAACTTTTCACCCATTTCCTCTGCGGACACTATCAAATCAACCACTAAAAGCCTTTTGCCTAAGGTAATTTATGCTGTTTTACTTTCTTGTTGATGTGATCTCTTGTTGTTAAGTTATATGGCCTCAGAGATTATTGTTTCTTTTTGTACAGGTTCACTTCAATCTACATATATCTGAGAAAGAACGAGTCGAAAAAGAAAAAGTTGTGCTTCCTTTTGAGCACCAAGGTGAGTGTATTACATTACATTTGGTTTATAGCTTTTGAGATTGTTAATAAAAACATTGTTTGATATGGTTTATGTTCTTTCAGATAATGGAAAATCGATAGATATATATGATGGTCGGAGGAGATCTCTTTCTGATGGCAAGATTGAAGCGGCATCATTGTATTCAAAGGAGTTGCAGACTGATGTGGTTTCGTCTGGTAAAGGTGGTGAGATTATATATTTTAGAGATTCAGACGATGAGAATCCTGATTCTGATGAAGACCCTGATGATGATTTGGACATTTAAAGAGCTTTGTATCTTAAATTGCTCTAGTATGACTAAAGAGTGGCTCAAGTTTTGGTTTTGGCATATGTTGTTAGATTTTTTATCAACTTTGTAAACTAGATATATTTGTATTACAGTTATAATTGTTACATTTTCTACTTTTACTTAGTTTTTTAATTGATGCAAAATAGTAATGATGAAGAATAAGATTCCTTAGTTTTAAATTTTGGATACAGCATACTTGAAAAGTTCCATGTGTAGTTCAGGAAGAAAGGTTAAAAGAATATCAAATTAGTTAAAAAAATTCAATCTAAAAACCGAAACAAAATCCTTTTTGGTTTTTAGATACATCTGAAATGAACACTACAAAAGAATAAGAAATCAGATTGAAATTTATTTTCAAAAATGATATTGTAGTCAAATTATCAAATTTTGGAGATGAATTTGAATCCTTTTAAAAATGTTTTGATTTCACAAATAGATAAAGAAACATATATTGATTACATTCATGTATAGTGTATTGACCAAGAAAACAAAAGGTTTGATTAGAAACAAAAAGTTGACCAAAGTTCTTAGAGTTTTGTTTAGATCTTATTCTTTTTGTATTTTATTACTGAACTATAAATAGGAGCCTACTCCTTCATTTACAGCAGCAACAAGAAAAAGTAACCATCAATCTCTCTCCCATATTATTTTTGTCTGATTAAGAATTATGGCTATACTCAGAGTTCTCCTCGCTTCTCTTCTCATGTCTCTTCTTGTCCTCAACTTTGTTCATGCCGATATGGTAAATTAAATTTTAACAGCCACATATATATTTTTATTTGATTATTTTCGTTACTTTTATGTTCATTCTAATGTTTTAACAACGGTTATTTTTCAAATATTCCTGCAGCCGTGGAACGACAATAAAATCGGTAATTACTTGAAATTTCTTACATACATAAGTTGAATTTATATACGTGTATTTTTTATTAAACGTAAGAATGGAAATTAATTGTGTGTATTTATAGATTGCAACGCCAGATGCAAAGAACGATGCAGTCTTTCAAGTAGACCGAACTTGTGTCACCGAGCATGTGGGACTTGCTGCGCTAGGTGCAACTGTGTGCCATCTGGCACGTCCGGAAACTATGACGAGTGAAATGCTATGCTAGCCTCGTTACTCACAATGGTCGCCGAAAGTGTCCTTAAGTATAATGTCGTTAAGATAATTATATATCAACGAATATTTCTTTGTATTTTATATGAAACGAACAAAAGATAGAAAGAAAATACGTGAATCGTATGTTACATGTTAGTTATACTTGTTGGTTTATGAATGAAAAGTGATTGTTTGCATTATACAACTCTCATCCCATGCATTATGCACGAAGTCGTGTTGAAGTTGTATATAAATTAAAAAAAGATATATGGTAACGTAACGTCGTTGAATGGTAACAACATAATTTAGTCAAATTAAATAAATTCTTCCTTGAGCCAATAAAAAAACGTAGTAGTGTTATAATGTTATTAAGAGAAACAACGCTAGCACGTGAGAGTTATAGTGTACCCGTCGACTCTTTATATAACAAAGAAATTTACGTAAGAAATTCACAAGTTTTTGAAAATTTTCAACATTTTTACCGCTTTAAGCAAAGATAGTTATACGATTTTGGTAGTATTGATCACATTATCGGAAAACGTTAGACATTAAGTTAAAACGTTTTGTAAAAAATGAGCTTTGAGAAATCAAACGTAAGAGCACTTTAAACTAGCTATAACAAATGGTTTTGGTCTCCAATTTTTTTTTTTCTTTTTTTTTTTGCTCGTGCATCCGATTCCCAACAAATATCAAGTCAATTTTGCTATTAACGTAGGACTAAGATATGAAAGCCTTTTGCACAAGGCAAGTTATGATTCTATTTTGTTTTTCTTAGTTAATTTGTGCCTCTTGCTGATGTGATCTCTTGGGGATGGCAAGATTTGATGGAGCATCATTGTCTTCACTGGAGCTGCAGATCCATGTTCTTTCATGAGGATTTGGACTTTTAAAGCTTTGATGAACCTTAAATTGCTCTTGGTAAGGCTAAAGAATGGCTCAAGTTTTGGTTTTGGCAAATGTTGGGATCATAGTTATTAGATATTTTCAACTTTGTAAACTAACTAGTTACCATCATTACAGTAATAATCTCATCTTCTATTTTGACTGAGTTTTTGTATTGTTGTTTGTTGCTACGCCTAATAATCATCAACACATTATCAAATAGTAATGATGAATTGCTCAGTTTTAATTTTGGATACATCATACAGCTTTTATCGTGGACATTGCATACATCCTAAAGGTTCCATGAGTAATTCAGGATAACCAAAAATATATATAACTACAATGGATATATATATCAAATTACGTAAAATATCAAAATATAAAAACAGAAACAGATCTTAATTTGGTTTAGATACATCATACATCTGAATTGAACAATAAAATAAAGATGACTGAAACTTATTTTCAAAAATGATGTTGTAGTCATATTATTTTACATGTACAAAACGTCTACATTGATTGACAAATTTGACCAATAACAAAAGGTTTGATTTGAAACAAAGGCATGTGTAATGCATGTAGTACTGTCAAATGGGCTGTCTATGTCCAAATGGACAATGTCCGGTTGAATATTTCTTTTGTCTAGACATTTATTTGTCCGTCCGTTTAAATAATGGATAAAGAACGTTCATGTCTAAAAATGACCAATTCCAAATAGGCTTTATATGAACGTCCACTTAAGTATCTACACTTAAATATTTAAAGTATACAACAAAATAAAAAAACATAATTTTGATCCATAAATTATAAATAATAAGTAAAAAAAAACTAAAATCACATAACTTTGATCCATAATTTGAAAAAAATCAGAATCACATAAATAAAATCAAGAAAATATAAATTTAAGAATCTAAATAATAAGTAAACAAAATAAATATATATTTGTCTTAATAGGTAAGATTGAAGAAAAAAAAATGAAATTAGGTGTAATAGATATATATTTTTCAGTTAAAAAAAATATTAATTTTGAGATTTTGAGATTTTTTTTTCATAAATAATTTTTTTTTTTAATTACCTTAAACTAAAAAAATATTTTAATTATGTTTGTCCATGGACTATCCGCTGTCCATCTTAGTTTTACTCATTTTTAATTAAATCTAAATACACTTGTCCAATCAGATAACTTGTCTGATTGAACATGTCTATTTGAATAATTTTAAAGTTGGACATTGGCCATAGACAAAATGTCTAATTGACAACCCTAAATGCATGCACATACATTGATTACATACATTTGACCAAAACAAAAGGTTTGATTAGAAACAACAAACCATGTTGACCAAAGTTCTTGGAGTTTTGTTTATTCTTTTTTTTTTAACTGAACTATAAATATATATGCAGCAACAAGAAAAGAAAAAAAATCAATCTCTCTGGCAAAAAAAAAACATCAGTCTGATAGAGAACTATGGCTATTTTCAGAGTCATCCTTGCTTCTCTTCTCATATCTCTTCTTGTCCTCGACTTCGTTCATGCCGATATGGTAAAACAATTTAACACCCACGTATAATTTTTATTAATTATTTTTTTTTCGCTATTCTAATGTTTTTTAACAATGGTGTTCTCCAAATGTTCCCGAAGACGTTGAACTCCAAAAAAATCGGTAGTTACTTTGATATTTATCATCATACACTCATTGAATAGTTTATACATGTGTATATACTTAGATCTAAGGATAATTTTGTCTGTAAAATTATATGAATTTATATAGATTGCAAGGCCAAATGCAAAGTACGGTGCAGGCTTGCAAGTAGGCAGAAGATGTGTCACCGAGCGTGTGGGACTTGCTGCGCCAGATGCAACTGTGTGCCACCTGGCACGTATGGAAACTATGACAAGTGCAAGTGTTATGCTACTCTCAATACGCACGGTGGTCGCCGAAAGTGTCCGTAAGTACGACGACATCGTTAATTATACAATTATTATATGTTGGAGCGTATTTCTTGGTGTTTTATATAGAATCAATAAAAGAGAGAAAGATATATAGGAATTGGTTTGGTTCCTCAACTCGAATACCATGAATTGAATGAGAGAAGTATAATGTAAACAATAACTTATCTTTAAATGGTAACAACAGAATTTAGTAGACTAATGCATTATGGTGGTAACAACAGAATTTAGTATTACTATTTCAATTAAAAGAAAAGTTTAATAGACATGTGATACAACATACACTACGAATTGAATTAGTCAAATTACATAGATTTATCCTTAGTATTGTTATAACAGTTTTTTGTGTGGAAGAAGTTGTGGAGGAAAAGGAAAGGAATAACCGAACAACGCACTCTTACGTTTTGGCAACCAAAAACATATTTATTTGCTACAACGGTATGACATGCGAAGTTTTTGAAATATTTCTCCATTTTTACAGTGTTTATGCAAAGTCGATTTTACTAATTTGGTAGTATTTTGACATAAAACAGAAAACGTGAGGTGAAAAAATCACTCATAAGAGCACTTTATGACAAATGATAAGTCTCCTTTTGTTTTCCTTCAGGTGTAGAAGAACTGAAAGCACCAACTCCTCAAAATGTTAGGGGGTGCTTTCAGTTGATTACCATAGGAACCTTACATATAACCCAAGAGAACAATTCAACAGAAGCGACTTCGTAGCAGAACTAGCCAAAAGCAAAAAGAATAAAAGCCAGACAAATATTCTTCTTCATTTCCGAGACCCAAATCAAATTAGGCAGTTGAAAACAGAACTGGGTGGATTCGAACCACCAACCTCTCAAACTTCCAGAAGAAGACGAGCGCTCTACCATTTTGAGCTTACAGTTCTACACCACTATAATTAGTTACCAAACAAGGACCATCACCTAACGACGATTCAAATTATATTTCCCGACAGATATCATACTTCCAAATTACCGATGAACTCATCCAAAAACATTATTAATATGCTAAAACACCTCCCAACTTAACCTCTGATATTAGCAGTAATTTACACAACTTTACTCTTCGCAGTTTGACAACGCTTCTTGAAAGATCAACACAGCTAAAATATACAAAACATTTGATTAGAATGACAATATATAAAACTTTCAAATCATTCCATATATAAAAATAGAAATAGAAAAAGCAAACATAGCAAATGTTATACAAGCATACACACCTAATAAACCGAAATCAAATTATCGTCTGCAACTGCCGAGGAAAAACACAATCGAAAGTATCAAAATTTATTATACACGTGGTACAGCTTTGTTGTTATACCTTCTACGAACAGAAACTATTAAATAAAGCTTGTGTAGACATCTCGAAATCATTCCCAACACTTCCAAATCATCCTTTCGCAACTTCACACCTTCAAAATACACTACTGATGTCTACTCTTAACTATACAATTGGTTCAGTACAGGTACAACAACGAATCAGAAATAAGCTTACAAAGTCAATCTTTATCATGTTCTTTGTTCAACGAAGAAAGTCTCCACCAAAAGAATATAAAAAAGTAAATATGACAAAAAAATTAATTTTGCTAATTTGATTAAGCGATATAAGAAATTAATTCGCTAAAATGATTAAGCGATGATATATGGATTGAACTTGAAACCTTGACTTATACAGAATATACTTAGTTAATTTATTAGGTTATGCAATTGTCCAGATAATGACATTAGTGCAAATGGTTATTATACTTTAGAAACTGAATGTATATATGCTCATAAGTACCTGATGTGATTCTCGGTTTTGTCGGGCAAGTGATTCGATATCGCCCACGGCTCCAGATTGTCTGCTTATGATCGATATTTGAGGTTATATGTACGGAGATATAAGAATTTAACGAGAGAGGTAAAGGAAAGAGAGAGAGGGGACGCAAGACACGAACAGAGGAGAGGAGAACCCGGGAAAAATAATAACCCATGCGATCTCCTCTCCAAAACCCACAAAACAAACTTTTTATTGAGGATCTGTTTTTGACCTGCCATGCAAGCGCACCTGACATGGCAAAGGTCGGATGACAAAGATGCAATCAGGAAGCCTTAGCTATCCACAACATCTTATACACCCTAATTCAATTCAACACCACACAAGAAGCTTCAAGTACATGACAGATTCGTCTCCGAGCATATCCAGATCTCAGCTCCTCGTAACCAATTCACAGGTCTCCCATCTGACGAAGCTTCATGAGGTAGATCCAAATCCAGATCTGAGAATCAGGAACAAATATCGCGATTACACATCTAAAATCGATGATAACGAACTTATGAGAAACGATCTGTATATGAAGATGAGATTAACCTGTAGATGAAGCCAGATCCGCGTCAGATGTACCGATCAAAAGGAAGGTCCATCGAACCACCAACCGGATCTACGAAATCGTTCAGAATAAAGAAGCGATACGTAGATCGGGAGGATCTCTACGGAAATAAGAAGCGATGAGGATCAGTTTCATCGCCATGGAAGCGAGATCTAAGATCTAAGGTTTGTGAAAGAGGGAGGCGGTGATGAGATAACCCTAAGATCAACCCATCCTGCATTATATATGAGGGGTTAGATGAATGGACGGTCTAGATTAAACAGTTAGATAAAATCTCAACGGTTCAGATTCAACCGCGTGGATCATTGCGTGCCTTTCGGGGCATTAATCAATTAAAGCGTGGCGGTTTGGTTATATAAAAATAAATAAAAGAAATTTCTTAGAAAAGAAGAGGGTAATTTTGTCATTGACGGCTAAAAGGTGTTGATTCCTCGTGGGCCGTGTGGCAATAAACATTCTTCACCGGCCTTGTATTTTATTATTATATTTTCTTACGACTTTTCTAATTTCTTGGTCATTATTCTTCTTTTTCAATAATCGTAAGTTTTTTTTTTTTTTAAAACTTCAAGACAATCTTATTAAAAAAATATTAAATTTTGGTCTTGGAAAAAAATAGTTAATCTCAATAAACACGAGCTTTAGGAGGGAAAGAGTCAACTTCATCGTCCAATGTATTCATGTGCACTGGTCTATACTCCAATTTCACATTCCCTTCTTCCCAATACCTTCAACATACACAAACAAAAAAAACAATCCTTAATTACATTTCCTAATTTGGGATTGGTAATAAATTTCGAAAGAATTTACTCAAAATTTCATTTATAACTATGAAATATGAAATGGTATGGTAACTTAATGGTTTTGTTCGTTGAGTCAGCTTATTATTAATCTATTGTCACCAAAAAAGAGAGATAAAAGAGAAAATATTTACCCCAATGTGTGCTTCATCCAATTCACATCGTCTCGTTTCTGCAAAATGACCATACCAAAATCACTCTTCGTTATAGGCTCAAGACAATTTTGTTATGTAAGAAATATTAGAGAACTAACCGTGAAATCCTCACGAGCATGTGCTCCTCGACTCTCTTTCCTAGCCTCAGCAGAATGCATTGTTATACACGCATTAACCAAAAGATTCTCCAACTCCATAGTTTCTACCAAATCCGAGTTCCTATAAAGTAAAGTTTCCAAAACAGAGTTTTTAGTACTTAGCCTAAAGACAGCTTTTGGACGTTTAAAGTCTTTACCATATCAAACTTCGATCCTTCACTTTGACATCACCAAAACTGTCCCACGCCTTATCAATCAAATCACAACCTATAACCATCATATACAAAGAAAAATACAAAAATGAGTTTTAAAATTTATGAGACCATATATCATAAGGTCATGAGTTTTGGTCTTCTGTTTACCTTCCTCTAGTGTTTCTTGTTACGAAAGACAGCAGCATTGTTTTGCATTACCCTTTGCATATTCAAACGGATTTTAGAAGTTGGAAGTGACCCATTTGAGTTTCTTATTCTATCCAACCATTCGATACTCTTCTCACCCGCATCCTTCTCTAAAGGTTTCAGTTTCTCGCCTAAACAAAACAGAGATAAATTCAGAAACACTCACTTTGTATCACTTTGGAAATATGTGAAATATGCTTACCTGGTTTTTGAATCTCTGCAACTCTGTTTGCACAAGCTCTCCCAAAAACAACAATGTCAAGAAGCGAATTTGCTCCAAGCCTATTGGCACCATGAACTGATGCACAAGCTGCTTCTCCTGCAGCCATAAGTCCAGGAACTATAGCATCTGAGTCATCACCTCTAACAGTAACCACCTGAGAATCACATAAATGCACCAAACACTTTCAGATACTAAACATATTACATATCCATTTTTCTGTTTTAATCTTATTGATTACCTCTCCATGATAGTTTGTGGGAATACCACCCATATTATAATGTACAGTAGGCAAAACAGGAATAGGCTCTCTTGTAACATCAACACCAGCAAAAATAGCAGCAGTTTCAGATATACCAGGAAGCCTTTCTTTAAGCACTTCTGGTGGTAAATGATTTAAGTGAAGGTAAATATGATCCTTCATAGGTCCTGGTTGAAAAAAAACAATGTTACATATGTTAAACCTAACTTCTTATAAGTCTCAAAGGAGATGATCCATGATCTTTACCTGCACCACGTCCTTCTCTGATTTCCATAGTCATAGATCTTGAGACAACATCTCTTGAAGCAAGATCTCTAGCTGTTGGAGCATATCTGTCCATGAATTTCTCTCCTTCACTGTTTCTAAGAATCCCACCTTCACCTCGAGCTCCTACATTTTCAAATTTGACAAAAGTCAAGAACCAATATCTTTTTTTTTTATGTGTAAATCTGCAATGATTTGATCAAGGAACACGAACCTTCAGTGATGAGACATCCAGCTCCATAGATACCAGTTGGATGAAACTGAACAAACTCCAAATCCTGCAGAGGTAGCCCGGCACGTGCAACCATAGCATTTCCATCTCCTGTGCATGTATGTGCTGAAGTTGCTGAAAAATAAGCTCGTCCATAGCCCTGAAGGCAATCATAGATAATGATTACTTATTGTATAATTTCACAAATCCAAAACAAGATAAGTAGTTTCAAGCAACAAATTCTCTTTTACCCCAGTAGCTAAAATTGTAGAACCAGCATGGAAACGATGTAAAGTTCCATCTTCCATATTCAGTGCAATGACTCCTTGACAGGTTCCTGGTTATCATATATACAAAAAGCATACTCTTAATAAATATATCAATGCTGAAACAAATGATGGATCATACATAAATATACTTAGTAGTACTAACCATCACTATTCATTATTAAATCCAGGGCAAAGTATTCCACAAAGAATTGAGTGTTATGTTTCATTGCTTGGCCATAAAGAGTGTGTAACAGAGCATGTCCAGTTCGGTCAGCAGCACATGCACAACGATACGCTTGACCACCTGAATAAATTACAGAGATAAAGACACAAGCATGAGAAGGTTAAAAGCAAGCAATCTTCAACATGAAATAAGTGCACAAATCAAGATTAAAACCTTTTCCAAAATCAAGACTCTGGCCACCGAAAGCTCGTTGATAGATTTTTCCATCTTCCGTTCGAGAAAATGGCAATCCATAATTCTCAAGCTCAATCACAGCTTTTGGAGCTTCCCTGCACATATACTGAATTGCATCTTGATCACCTATACAAACAAAAAACACAAGCTACATCTAAAAATAGAAACCAGTAGAGGAACAAGTAGAAATTAAGTAACTTGTAAACTAACAAAGAAGCAATTTTACTTGTGTATAGATCGGTTAAAGAAGCCTTATACAAGTTAGATTTCACATTAACATGTTACATCACTATAAAAGACAATTCCATATCTAGCTTTCGAATCTTGAGCCAAACTGACTAATGCTTTTGAGTTTAAAGTCTGAAATTATCAGCATACCTAACCAATCACTTCCTTTGACAGTATCATACATATGCCATCTCCAGTCATCTTCAGACATATTGCCCAATGCCGCATTTATACCTCCCTTCAACAAAAGTTTCATTACTTAATCAACAATAAAAGGAACCTAATATATATTAGCTTATTGAGCAGAATTAAGCAAAATGTATGTATGTAACCTGAGCTGCAACAGTATGAGAACGAGTAGGAAAAAGCTTGGTGATGCAAGCTGTGTTAAACCCATGTTCTGATAATCCTATTGCTGCTCTAAGCCCAGCACCACCTGCTCCTACAACAACCGCATCATACGTATGATCAACGATTGTATACGATGATCCAGCCACTGCTTTCTGCTACATAAACACACAACTATTTGAATCAGAATTATCACACATAAAAGCAAATTCCATTTATCACACAAATTAAGCCCAAATAATCTCACATTAAAGCCGGAAAACTCGAGATTATAAAGACGAACAAAGGAAGAAATTAGTCAACATGAGAAACCCCAGAGACTAAACGAAACCGAGGATTCGAACAATGTGAAGATAGCAAATGTCTTACCGAAGAAGCTGAGAAGAATCTGGAGAATTGAGAACTTATGAAACCGCCATTAGATTCCGATCTCCTCAATGACGCGACTCGAAGGCACCGCCACATCTCTCCGTCACTACTCACCACGAACTCGTAACCAAAAATGAATGACTCCTCTAAAAAAATTTGAAAATGTTTATGAAATTCCCAAATTGCCTCTAGACCTGGTGCACGAGAAGTCTCCCAACGTGCCAAATTGGCTATAAAGCATTTGAAAATGTTATTGTAATTCCAACATTGCCCCTATACCCGGTTACGAATTACGACAAGTCCCTCAACGTGCAATCATCAACGATCAACGAAACGCCACATAGGATGGACACGCTGGAAGTCTAAAGAACAAAGGCCCAATAACAAGGGATGAAAGTAAATGGGCTTTTAAAGGCCATAATGTTCTAGCGTCGAAAATAGTTCCATGTGTATTATCAGCAGAAATGCATGCTTACCTTGGCGAAGGCAGTTCGTTGCTCACTCATTCACGCCGGAGAAGCGACATCGGAGATCAACGAAGCGATTTAGAGACATTAGTTTTCTTATGTAGAGAGATTGTGAGAGCGAGAGAGATTCTGAAGAGATCGATCAGTCAGAGAAGTTGCGATTTGGCGAGAGAGATTGATAAATGGAAACGAGGGAGAGAGATCTAGAGCGATTGATTCCGATGCATAAATCCGGAGCTTCTCCTCGCGACGTCGTTTTATCAGTTCCACCGTCTCCTCTCGCTTCACCAATTCACGTCGCCGGAAAAGAGGTTTCTCTCTTTCTCCCTCTCCTTTAATACATTTCCTAATCTCCCAATCTAATCTCGATCGATAGAACAAACCGATTACTTATTATTCACTAATTTCCCACATTTGGATCAAAAATTTCATCAGGATTATGAATTGTTTTGCTAGTTTATGATTGTGTATCGTTTGTGACCTAGAGAGCTTTGAGTTACTTGTATGCTAAGTTATTCAGTGTTTCTTTGTACAAACAGGCGATTTACAAAGTCATCCGAAGCTGGGCCTCCAAAAAGTTCATGACTGGATGGTAATCTCTGAGTTTTCTGATTCATATTGCTCTGTTCCTGGGTTTTTCGCTAATTGAATTTGAGAATTTTAGTTCAGGATCACTGTTGATGATTACTCTCAAATTCTGCTTTAAACTCTTGTTCCAGTGTGATTCTGCTTCCAATGGCCGTCACATTCTACTTCACATGGTGGTTTATTCATTTCGTTGACGGATTCTTCTCCCCAATCTATACTCATCTCGGAATCAATATGTTTGGTTAGTTTCGTTTCATCTCTAACCTGGATTGAAATTAAAACACAATTGTTTCTTCTGTCTAATGAGATAATATGAAACGACCCATTAGGTCTTGGATTTGTGACGTCAATCACATTCATATTTCTGGTTGGTGTATTCATGTCCTCATGGCTTGGAGCTTCAGTACTCAGCATTGGTGAATGGTTTATCAAGAAGATGCCTCTCGTTAGCTACATCTACTCAGCTTCTAAACAAATCAGTGGAGCAATCTCACCAGGTGAAAACTCACAAATACTAAAAAGACTTTTAACATATATATGCATCTTTATATGTGTTAATATCTCCTTTTTTTATCATCAGATCAAAGCTCAGGTGCATTCAAGGAAGTAGCGATTATAAGACATCCTCATATGGGAGAATACGCTTTTGGTTTCATTACGTCGACTGTGATTCTTCGAGGCCGTGCTGGTGGAGAAGAACTCTGCTGTGTCTATGTTCCCACCAACCATCTTTATCTTGGTGACATTTTCCTCATTAGCTCTAAGGACATCATAAGACCTAATCTCTCCGTCCGGGAAGGCATAGGTAACTTCTAGTAACTCTTAAAACGTTCTAGAGCAGTAACAAATCGATCTCATCATTTTGTTTTGCAACAGAAATCGTCATCTCTGGTGGTATGTCGATTCCACAGATGCTAACAACGCTGGACTCAGAGACTATTCACAGGTCCGTAGTGGGAACCTTTGCTATTCCACCTGTGTGAAGTCGGTGAATCATAATAGTTTTATCTATCATATCTCTGAAAGGAGCTCTCTGGTTAGATCACTTGAACATTTGCTAATCCAAAAATGTTGGAAAGTTAATGATATGTGAAAGATTTCGAGTTTGGATATACCTTGGACACCTAAGAATAACACAGCATATAAAGGATGTTATATTTGAAAATTTATTTTTGTACAAAAATAAATTTCTAAGGCACGACGTGTTTGAAGAAATAAGATGTTTCATGGCAAGCTCAAAATATGCGCAATAAACATAAATCTTTCTAATATATTGGTTTTGACCAAAATGCTGGAAAAAGAATGAGAGACACATTGGGGATACTTGGCCACAATGCAATCTAATGAATCAAAACCCATCATTTTAGTAACAAAAGCAGCCTTATCAACTTCAAACACTAAATCCTCCTAACATTGATTTATCAAAGCCTATGTAACGTCAAGCGAGTTCAGAACAGAGAGACTTGTATGCATCAACGCAGAGTTTAAACTTCTCTTGTGCTGCTGCCTGCGATTTCAACCACATAACCAAAAACAACATATCAACATACAAACTTCAAGATACCTGAAACAATCCAATATTTGTTTAAAACCAACCTGAGTAGGCCCCTGGTGCATATCCGGATGCCACTTCAAAGCCGCAGAACGAAAGCTGCAAAACAAGAAAAAACTTTAAGAAGCACTCTCTTCAGATATTGGCGACCACCATCGAAAAAGAAATCGAAAGACTTACGCGTTCTTAACATCATCAATTCTAATAGGACCATCTAGTGGCAAACCCAAAAGACTCCTCTCAGACTGAGTACCACCGATCAAAGGTTCGTCATTCAACCTTTTGCTCTTTTCAGATTGACTTGTCCAGCTCCATCCTTCTCTCCATTGGAATCCTGATGTCGAGTCTCTCGAATAAGAAGACTTCTGAGATTGGTTTGTCCACTTGTCTCTCCATTTGCTCTCAAATGTGTTATTATTACCATCAGTACCAAAATCATCGTCGGTACTTCCTTCTCTATGCCATCCTAATTTATACAAACAAACAAAAGAATACAAATCACAAGAGTTGTGTGGTATATATACTAAGTAAGAGAAGAAAGAAACTCACGTTTTGTTTTCTTATCACGAGGCTTCTTTCCCCGACCAGGTGGAGATTTCTTCTTCATATGCCTTTCCCGGTTAAGCGGATTTGGACCAAAATTCCACTCATTCTATATACACAAACAAGAAACACATTCATATCATTGTGCTAATAAAAACCAGAACTTTATACGATGAAGCAATGAAAGAAACTCACCTGAAAGGGATCATTGATTCCTCTGTGGAAGAGAAGATTGTCTAGAGTCTTTTTAGCACTAGTGCGCCACTTCTCCTTCACGGTACATGTGAATCTTATAGAAGAGTTCTGGGATCAACATTTTGCAATAGCTTCAGAGTAGAACTTACTCTCTAATAAACTTTGAATATATAATCAATCAAATGACCACATAAACACACCAAAAGATCTCAGATCTTGCAACATTTCTCAAGATCACATATTTACACAATTCTATAATTAACAATTCATATTCTTGACTCAAAGTTCAAAACTTTTCAGCTTTTTATGTTGCTCATATTGGGGCTTATAACATACCTTTGAAGATCGTTCGCTTTCAGAAGTTCTACTACTCTTTGAAGCTCTATCCTGCGATCAAAAATCAATCTAAGAGGATCAAAAATCTAATTACAGTGTACACAGATTCAATGATCAAGATAAGGATCTTACGGAACCAAAGTTGTTTTTTGATTTTTCAGACAAAACACTTGTCGAATGAAATGGAGAGAAACGGATTGAAGAAGAAATCGAATTCGATGCGGTGGCGTTTGATGATGAAAATTCAAGAATCAATGAGCTTTTCAGGGACAAGAGGCTTCTCAATCTATTTGTTAGCATAGTTGGATTCAATCTATACAATAAAAATCTTCTTCCAAGAGAAACTGAAATTACAATGAAAAATTAAATGGTTTAAAAAATTTGATTTCTTTTCTGGAAATGAAAATGGCAGAAGCAGGATTTGAGGAAGAATGGAAGAGACGACGGAGAAATGAACGAGAGGAAGAGTAGGAAGTGACGTATGAGGGTTTTTTCTTTTTTTTTTTTGTTTAACCGAACCGGTTTAATTTGGTACCTGACTGAGGGTAAATAAATTAGTCTGGTTCGATTTGAGTGTTCAAAGGTCAAAATTAGTTGTGATAATTTTCGGTATTGGTTTGGGTTCGGATCGATTTTTTTATATTTCAAGAATTTTAGAATATAGAAATAGGAGATCAGAAAAACTTTTGGCTATTTTAGAAATTTGATTCGGATCTGCTTTGATATCATTTTTGTTTTGTTTGGGTTGATTCAGATATTTGAATGGAGAATTGGTCTTAAAAAAATCAGAAGTAATTTACTCCAAATATCCAGAAATATCCGAAAAGCTAAAACATTGGTTTTTAATTTAATAAAATTTGGTTAAACTTTGGTAAATATAACTAAAGAATTTTTGATATTTTGATTATTAAGAGTGTTTCCACATATAAATAATTTTTATCTTCACGTATATAATTATAATTTTGGATATTTCAAATATGTATTCGATTATAATTTCGGTTCCGATTTTTTGAATATAGAAATCTAAGATCCGTTTGAATATATCTATGTATATTTCGATTTGGTTTGGTGCCTCCCAATCTGAGTTGGTTCCATATCGGTTTTTGGGTTTGCATATTATGTCCTGGCCTAGCCAAAACAAATGTAAAATTTAAAGTGCATTAAGAATCATCCTATATATAATGAGAGAAGGGAGACTCTCTAGACTTGACACATCAGTTTTCATTTCCTCTCTTAAGCCACATCAGCAATTTTTAACTAGTTCATCAATCTATTAATTCTTGATAAATCAATTAGTTCATTTTAATTACTTTAAAATCATTAAACATTTCATAATTCGAGACTTTAAATTATCTTATATTTTTATCATCTTTTTATATAGTTAATCATATTTTTCACTATTACTTTTGCTAATTATATTAAAATATTTACAATGTATATTAGTTTATGATTTATTTTATATTATATATCAATGTGGTCAGTTAAATTATGATTTATTTTAATACTATATATAATAAAATCAAATCAATATGTTAATTGTTTTGTCTATTTTTGATAAATTTGTTAACTTTTCAACTAAACATTTTATATATTATAGTACAAGAATAATTCAAATTATTATATCTCAAATTTTTTATAATTTAAGTAAATATATAATCTAAAAATATGTAGAACCATTCTTGGGTTCACCCTTAGGGATGAACCATTTCATTCACCTCCTTATGTTGTAACCAATCAAATTGTCACCTAATATCTCATTTATGCCATATAATATTATTATTAATCACTCTTTCTAAATCTAATTAATTACAATAACTCACTAATCATTTTTTCTAAATCTAATAAACAAAAATATGTCAACAAGATTATGTTTAAACAGAAATGATAAATTAAAATATAATTAAATAAACTAAAATATAATTAAATAAATGAAATAAATAAAATAAATTTAGAAAAATAAAAGAAATTAAGAAACTAAAATTTATAATATCTCGAGATCACGAAACAACTTAAAGCATTGTATGTTATGTTTCAGCCACTCGTTATGTTGTTTCCCTTGGGTTCGCTAAATTGTATCATTTAGGGTATATTTTTACATGTTTTCATATATTTTTTTATAATTTATTTTCATAAAAATATACCTAATGATACAATTCAACGAACCCAAATGAAACATCGAAAAGAGTGGCCGAAACATAACATAAACTCCTTTAATTTATTTTGTGATCTAGAGATATTAGTAAATTTAATTTTCTTAATTTATTTGATTTTCTTAATTTATTTTATTTTCTAAAAGTTATTTTATATGTTTAATTGTAATTTTAATTAATTATTTCTGTTTAAATATAATATTAGTTGTCATATTTTTATTGATTAGATTTAAAAAGAGTGATTAATGATTTAATATAATTATTTTATTATGAAAGAGTGATTAATGATTTATTGATTAGATTTAGAAAAAGTGATTATTGATAATATTAGATATTATAAATGAGATATTAGGTGTCAATTTGATTGGTTAAAATATGAGGTGAATGAAAGGGTTCGTCTCCAGGGGTGAACCCAAGAATGGTTCGAATATGTATGAGAGAAAAAATCTCTGCATATTTAACATATCTTTTAGTGACATATCATTTTATTTTTATTGATTAAAATATGTTCTAATTCTTCCTTAATTTTCTATATATTTTTAGTAATTAGTGAACTAAATTAGTCCCAAAATATCTATATAGTAGGTAAATAATAATTATATGATTCTTTTGTATTCGAAAACATATTTTTATGGATAAAAATATATCATTAAAATAATAAATCATTTATCTTTTTTTTTCTTTCATGATTCCAAATCTTCCTTAATGTTCTGTTTATTTTTATTATTAATAAACAAAATTAATCTCAAATTATCTTTATATTAGGCAATGGAAATTATAGAATTATTTTGTATCCAAAAATCATATGGTTAATAATGATTATTTTAATTTGGATTGCAAATACAGTTGATTTTGTTAAACCTACACTACTAATTTATTTTTTAACAAGATTCACATGCCGAATAAATTTGAATGATACTACACAACATAGATAATTATCTAGAGCACTATGTGTTTAAAAAAAATATTAAGTTCATGTTCGAGATAAATTTTAATAAAACATTTTGACAAAACAGAAACCCACGCATCGTGTGGATACTCACTTAATATATATAATGATATAGTTTTCTCTCCTCTAAAGCTATCCACATCAGCACCAAATAATTAAATGTCATATTAAATTTATCTAATACTTATTATTAACTAATATATCATTTAAACTTTGAATATATATAAATTTATATAAATATTTAAAATAATAAAAATAATGTGAGCTATTATATGAATAAAATGAAACTAATAAATGAATAGAAAAGGTAATGATGTGTAATTATTCTTAAATATAATTATGTGTTGTTGTTTGAAACATACTAAAATGAAAGAAAATGAAAAATCTAAAACAAATATACAACATACAATAATAACTACATTGAAAATTTAAAAATAATGTCTAAAAGTTTACCAAAACATTACTAATAAATTTTATAGAATAAAAATAGGAAACAATTTACTATGAATATACACTTTTTGAAAAAAAAATGTATCACTATGATGAAAAAATATAAAATTAAAGATGAATAAAAAAAAAATATACTGTATAAAATTAGTCATGTTTCAAGGAATAATATATTATATATTTTAAAATGTTTTTGTCTGAGTGCTAAAATATCACGTTTTATTTTGAGACATTAGTAATTATTTTTATAAATATTTCTAATTGATTTCTAAAATAAACTTAAAAGTTATTTATATTATTCGATCATAAAAGTTATTAATAAACTAAAAGAATATGAAAAATGAAGAAAGAGAATCATTGTGTACTAAAAAATAATAAAGAATGAATGAAGAGAACAAATATGTTAAAATCAAATATAGATTTATAATATAGTTTAGTTTATAAAATAATTTAAAATAAATAACATATTTTTGTATTATTTTTAGTGTTTATATATTATAGATACATATTTATATATAGTTTATAGATAATAAAAGAATAATTTAATTTCATAAAATAAACATAATTATATATAAATTTACATATTTTTATGGTGTTATAAAAATGAAATGCTGCGCAACGCGGGTACATTTATATGTAGTAACTACTAACTAATAACATCATAAGGCCAAAAAGTTCGAAAAGCTTGTCACTTTGATTGATGTTTGGAGATACAATCCAAAATCAAACAATAGTTGTTCCATATTTGAAATCAAATCGAATCTAAAGAATGGTGAAACAAATAGCACAATCTGTTTCAGAGAAATCATATACGTAAACGAAAGAATCTAAACATAAACAATTTAAAAAAATCCAATCAATCAAATGACATTGCTTTTGCATGCTTACACAATGGCTCTACTCTGAGAACCCCAAAATCTCCTTCTTTTTCTTTATCATCTGATGATCTCACTGAGGAGGAGCTTGCGGGCTTTTAGTTCCCACCTCTCTGGAATCATTACTAGATGATCCTTCACTTCCTGGGAACTCTTGGCTAGACAAAGCTATCTCTCTGAATTTCTTCATGTCTGCATTGTAAGATGTCTGACTATAATCCGTGCTTATTGCTCCTGATGACCCGTAAACGCTACTGAGTCCTGGCTTCACTCCTTCGTTTAAAGCATCTAGTGACACTTCTCCTTCTAATGCTCTTACTATCTGAAATCAAACCAAAACATTTTTTTGTTATTATCATCTGAAAACAAAACAAATATTTTTTTTGAATACCAAGAAGTTCTGGACCGAAGTCCGTAATCTCCTAAGCCCGAAACCACAACATGAAAACAAAACCTGACTCACCTGGCTCATCTTTGGACGTTTACGTCCCGAATGACGAATACTAGCAGCGGCGCAAGTCACCATTCGAGCCATTTCTTGTGGATTGTAGTCACCTTCAAGCCTTGCATCTGCGAGCTCATTAAAGTTTCCATCTTCTAGTGCTTGAGCCATAAGAGGCCGAGCCTATTTTTAATAATCAAAATGTAATATTCAGTGCACAAAAAAGGCGAAAAATTTACACAATACATATGTTAAATACATACCCAATCTACTAAGGTGTCATCCATGGTGCTTGTATTATCAACAGGTCGTTTTCCAGTGATCAGTTCTAATAACATGACACCATAAGAGAAAACATCGGATTTCTCAGTTAGTTTCCCGCTTGATGCGTATTCTGGAGCTAGATATCTACAAATGTTTAAGGCCGAGAAGCAAATTGGATCAGTCTAAAATTTTTTTATGTTTCTTGTGGAGCAAACAATCTTATTATACTGTAAAAAGCAAGTTATGTTTCTTGTGGAGCAAACAATCTTATCATACGGTAAAAAGCTTACCCGAAAGTTCCCATCACACGAGTAGATACATGAGTGTAGTTATCAGAAGTTAACTTAGCCAATCCAAAATCAGCCACCTGAAAAACAAATGCAAAAAAAAAAACCTCATCATCTTTAGTAATGTTTTCTTAACAAATACTGAAGGTAAACATATACTAATTTATCACCATTGCATCAAAGTTGAAGTCCAAGAGAATGTTTGCAGACTTGATGTCACGGTGAATGATCCGAGGATGGCCTGCATTGTTTCCTCCGCCAAAAAAGAAATCACTTGTCAGAGACAAATCTTTCTCTATTTTATGTAACATTGGTTAAGAATATGATACTAGTGAATGTTGGAAACTTACAGTCTTCATGAAGATAAGCAAGTCCTTTCGCAGCACCTAAGGCGATACGCATTCTTGTGGAGAAATCCATTACCGGAAGATTCTTTCCTATAACAACAACAACAACATAGGTTACAACTTTCTTGAAATCTATAGATTAGAGTAAACAAAAACACTTAGGTGTTATAAGTTTTTAAAGTGTCTAACCATGAAGATGATATTCCAAAGTATTGTTAGGAACAAACTCATAAACCAACATTCTCTGTCCATCAGCTATGCAATATCCAACCAAAGAAACAAGATACCGATGATGCACACGGCTAATGATATCAACCTCAGCTTGAAACTCCCTTTCTCCTTGTCCACTACCCGATTTCAAACTCTTAACCGCGACTTCTTTCCCGCTAGGCAAAATTCCTTTATGGACATACCCGAATCCTCCTTGTCCCAAAAGGTTAGCATCCGTAAACCCTCCCGTTGCAGCCGCAAGCTCTTGGTAACTAAAAGTGCTCTTGTTGAAACCGAGGGCTAGAGCAGGGGAAGGAGGAGGTAAAACCGGACGTGATGGGCCTGAATACATAGCGGAATCTTCTCCGCTTGTAGGCATACGCGGTGGAGGAGGCGGTGATGGTCCACCGCCTCCCCAACCACCAGGAGGTTGTTGGTTTTGGCCTTGGGAAATCAAATGCCAATTTGGATAATTCTGTGAAGCAGCATTGTTGTTGTTTCCATAGTATTGATATTGTTGATTTCCTAAGACAAAATATGTAAAAAACCTAAGCTTTTAAATTGTTGAAAATTTCGTTATATAAAGTATAAACTATAAAGTTATAAACATAAATATATATATATGTTTTTACCTTTCATGGGTTCAGGGTAGTATGAATCTTTTGTCTTCTTTTTGCGTCTAAGACAAACAAGAATAAGTATGATAATCAATAGTCCAGCTCCGACTAATACACCTACTATGATCGCCGTATTCGTATTATTTCCTCCTCCTCCTCCTCCTCCACCGCCGTTGCTGCCTCCTCCGTTAGAAGGAGTATTATCCGAGCCAGAGCCGCCATTGTCTCCGGTTGGCGAGGGTCTGTTACCACCATTATCTCCAGCTCTAGAAGGAGGTGCAGGAGGAGAGCCACGTGACGGTGGAAGAGGAGAGCCACGTGACGGTGGAGGATTATTACTGCCGCTATTTCCTCCACCGCCTTGCGATGGTGCGGGAGGAGGATTATTGTTGGAGTTGGGAGGAGAAGGAGCTTGTGGAGTTGGTGGAGAATCAGGAGGTGGAGATGATGATGAGTCTCCTTGAGGAGGAGGAGGAGAAGAAAGAGTCGGAGATGGTGGAGACGGCGGAGAAGAGGTGGTTGAATTGGTATCAGACGGTGGAGATGGAGAAGATGTTGGAGGAGGAGCAGATTGAGGAGAAGAAGCCATCGGAGATTAAAATATTCCGGTAACGGAAATAGAAACTCTCCGTCTTCTCTCCCTTAACCACTCAATTTGTCTGATAATGAAACGTAGAAACAAATCATATTCAAAACAAAAACATTGTTAGTTTTGTCATATAACTTATTTTTGTCTTATTATGTTCGTTAGATCGTTAACAAACTAACAAAACACGTAATGCTAAATCAGAGAGATCAATATATAATTAGTTAACAGATTAGCATGAAAATGTACCTTAGAAGATGAGATTAAAGGGAGAGAGAAAGAAAGAAAGAGAGAGTTTTGGGGGCATTTGATGCGAAAATGATTATAGAAAAGAAGAAAAAGTAAGATTGAGATTTTCTCTGTCTTCATTCCGACAAACATGCCTCTTCTTGCTCTATCTATGTCTTAATAACTGTTTTGTGTTAGTTGCTAATTGTAATAACTAATTATCTCTCATTTAGCTCCGTGATATTAGGAGATAAGCTAAGGAATGTTGATTCATTTCCACCTTTGTTATGGACAGATTCCAAATTTTAAATTGTTTACATTTATTAGATGTGATTATACATTTTAAAATCACTATTCTAATAACACTTGATTTTAAAATATCTTTTAAAATTTATGTGTGAATAACATAATATTCCCTCTGTTCCTTATTAATCTTATTTCTAGGAAAAAAAATCTTTCAAAAAGATCAAATTTGTAGGGTTTAATGCATGTTTTAGTAGCTATTAATGATGAATTGTAAAGTGAAGAGAAATAACTTGATTTTATTAGTTAAAGATTATTGAAAATTATTAATCACAAAAAACTATGCATTTATAATCAACTTTTAAATGCTTTCTTAATGTGTGAAAATCTTATAAATAGGATTAGTAAAGAACAAATCTAGTATTTGTCAGTTTAGTACAAATTACTCCAAATGTTTAATGCAAAGGTTTGGTATTCAGAAAATGAAGCTAGAGTAGCTGACACGTATTTTGTAGAAATTTGACACCTATATTTTGTTTTTTTGTTTCATATTATTCCTTGAAACAAAGCATTCCAAATTTAGAAAGAAAAAAACTCTCCAAGAGTCTCTTTGCCAACACATCTCCCTAATTCTTCATCGATTTAATTTGATATTCTTCAGGCACCGTCGCTTTACTTCTTCTAATCTTCTCCACACCACTTCTCCCTCATCCCTATTTGATTAGGATCTTCAGATTCCTGCATACATTATGATATTTCAAATCATAAAGTAATCAAAATTATTGTATTTAATAAATTAAATTTCTGAGTTAATTTAATATTCAACTAAAATATTTTAGAGCTTTTATAATTTTATTATAACATTTTTTGACAAATGTTTCTGAATTATTTTCTTTAATATCATTTTCAATGAACAAAAAAAACAAATTAACGATTTGTAAACAAATTTTAAAATAAACTGTTTCATGGTTAATGTCATTTAAAAGAAAACACATATTATTTGAGCTCATTTTCATAGTATCATGATATATAACCAAGTGGTGGTAGTTTGATAGTTAATAAATCATCTTGAATACAAGTATTCGGTGGAGTTCGAATCCTTTTCCTGCGATTTCAATCATTCTTCGTCACTGGTAAACGTTTTTACTGGCAAAAATAACCTGAATTTCTATGGATTTTGGGATATTATAGTCTGGTCTTCGGTCTGGAATCGTCCATGTTAACACAAAAAAAAAAAAAAAAAACACCACATGCATATACTAATCTAGAGTTATATACTGAAAAACTTCATTTTAGAACTTGAAAATAAAGAATAAAGTCTCACTATTAAAGAATAGTTTATTTCAGTTATCTACAGTTTTAATCATTCAGTAAATATCGACTTTAAAATTAAATTGATACTTTATATTTTATTTTATTGATTGTGAGAAGTTTCTTTCATCCTTTATTAAGAAGTTTCTTAAGAATTTTCAAACATGTTTGTCAAAGAATTTGTCCATGTTTATAAGAATTTTCTTATGTTTTTATATTTTATCTTTCATTTTTAGTAAGATTTTTTAATTGCGTAGAGTAAAAATTTAATACTTTTCTTTTCTCCATATTTTTTACTAATTAAATAATTTTATTATTTATTTTTGGTAGAATTATAATTCAAGAAATTACGACATAGTCAAATTTTATTTAAGTCTTAATATATGTTAATATAAATATTTTAAATTGAAGTTCCATTTTTTACTCAAAAGAATAGGTTTTTGATAAATCTATTGTTTTCAAAAAAATTTCACATATCCATTTTCCATTTGAAAATGTTATATTACTTAACAATTATTTTTTCTAATATTATATTCTATCTATAAAAGTGTTGACTTTTTCATTTTCCAATATATCTCAAATAATTTGTTTTTGGTCAACATGCTTATTTTCCCCCCAGAAGTCTAGAAACAAACATATTGACAAAAAATATTATTTGACTAAAAGTTAAGTTATGTATAATTTATAAACAACTTCTGATCATATAATTTTGGTCAAAAGGTTTTTTGTCAAAACATTACCTTTCTTCACGCTTTCTTTTTTCGTAAAAACATTACCTTTTTGAAATATTATAATACTACCCTTAAAAAAATACCAGGACTCCAGGAGTCTATAATTCTACATTTCTATAAAATATCGCCTTATGTTAAAACTCTGTTCTTCATTCCGAAACACATAATAAAAAAGAAAACAAAAAAAAAACAAAGCAGCAAACAATGTCAATCTTGCTCTGTTTCATCTGTCTCTTGCCCATTTTCTTAGTTTCCTTATCAACATTCTCTAAAAAGCTCAAAAGATGGAATCTTCCTCCAGGCCCACAAAAGCTCCGATCATCGGAAACTTACACAACCTCAACGGACTGCCTCACACATGTTTTCGCAACCTCTCCCAAAAGTTCGGACCAGTGATGTTTCTCCGTTTCGGATTTGTTCCCGTGGTCGTGATCTCATCCAAAGAAGGAGCAGAGGAAGCTCTCAAAACCCACGATCTTGAATGTTGCAGCCGACCAGAGACAGTAGCGACAAAAATGATCTCTTACAACTTCAAAGACATCGGATTCGTGCCTTACGGTGAAGAATGGAAAGCCTTAAGGAAGCTCGTGGTTATGGAACTTTTAAACGTGAAAAAGTTTAAGTCTTTTAGGTCTACTAGAGAGGAAGAGAATAACTTGATGGTCAAGAAACTAACGGAGTCGGCTCTTACACGATCTCCGGTGAATCTAAAGAAGACCCTTTTCACGCTCATCGCAAGTAGCATATGTAAGCTCGCGTTTGGGATAAATATACACAAATGCGAGTTCAACGATGAGCTCAACGTTGAAGAACTAGTTCACAAGTTTGAGTTGCTTATCGATGGTGTTGCCTTCTCTGATTTCTTCCCTGGAGTTGGTTGGCTTATGGACCGAATCTCCGGTCAGAACAAGACATTGAACAATGTTTTCTCGGAACTAGACACTTTCTTTCAGAATGTGCTTGATGAACATCTTAAGCCTGAAAGAAGAGTATCATCAGAAAACCCTGATGTTGTTGATGTAATGGTTGATCTTATGAAGAAGCAAGAAAAAGATAAAGACTCATTCAAACTCACCACAGATCATCTCAAAGGAATAATCTCGGTAAAATCTTCTTCTAGACTTACAACGTAGCCCCCCAAAATTTTAATATATAAAGGGCCCCAAAAAATATTTTTCTTGGAACCCTAAATTTTTTAATACCTTGTGATTTAAGTTTACACGTCTGTGATTATTTCAGGATATATTTCTAGCTGGAGTAAACACAAGTGCTGTTACATTGTCCTGGGCGATGACAGAGCTGATTCGAAACCCGAGAGTGATGAAGAAAGTACAAGATGAGATTCGGACAAAACTCGGTGACAAGAAAGAGAGACTCACAGAAGATGATCTCACAAAGCTTGACTACTTCAAACTTGTGGTTAAGGAAACGTTTAGATTACATCCAGCCGCTCCACTTTTGCTACCAAGAGAGACAATGTCTCAAGTCAAAATCCAAGGCTATGATATTCCAGCAAAAACACAGATGATTATCAACATATAATCGATCGCACGCGACCCAAAACTGTGGACATACCCGGATGAGTTTAATCCTGAGAGGTTTCTTGATAGTGTCATAGATTATAAAGGACTAAACTTTGAGCTTTTACCATTTGGTTCTGGTAGAAGAATCTGTCCAGGGATGATGATGGGAATCACAAACGTGGAGTTAGGACTGTTGAATTTGCTTTATTTCTTTGATTGGGGATTGCCTGAAGGGAAGACTATGAAAGACATCGACTTAGAAGAAACCGGATCGATCATTATCAGCAAAAAAACAACTCTTGAGCTTGTTCCATTTCTTCATTATTGAATCTGTTTTAATATACTATAGTCAATAAAATATGTGATTATCCTTTTTTTTTAACTCATGTTTTTAATAAATTAGTGTGTGTTGTGTGAAATAATAAAACATTAGTGGTTGTGTATTAGGTTCATCAGTCATCACCAAACTAGTTGCATGTGATCTCCACACACACTTTTGTGAGCAATGGGTTTTCAGAGATCAAATAACATCTTTGTTTGATCATATGATCTCTTCACGAATAAAGATAGAGAGTCCTGAACAAAGCTAGATGTGTTAGCTTCATGGATATTTCAACGACGACGAAATATATTCTACGCGCGTTTCTCTTGATCAGGTCGCCACTGTGATTAATGAATTTTTTTGAAAAGATAAATTATAATTATGTTTATAACGGTCAAAGACTCAAATCACAGATGTTTTCGAAAATTAAATCATAGTTCGAAACGTCTCCTTTGACCAACCAAAACAACAAAAAGTTGAATATATCGTATAACTAATACTATTTCTCTCCCAAAGTATAAGATGTTTTAAGTAAAAGAAACTATATTGATTTTTTTTCCTTGAAAGCATAACTGATTATTTAATCTCAAAAATATATATCCAATGATAAATAACACTCGACAATATTAATAGTCACAAAAATTAAATTAAATTAACTTTTTGCATAGAAACTTGCAAAACGATCAAATAAAAATGGAACAAGGAAAGAAACCTAAAACATTTAATATTATGGGACAGATGGAGAAATTAAACACTAAATTTTGAGAAATGAAAAGTTTAATAGGTATGTTCATAACGGTCAAAAGACTCAAAACAAATGTTTTAGAAAATTAAATCATAAAATTTGAAACGTAACACTTGACG
The DNA here is from genome assembly GCA_963555745.1 of Cardamine flexuosa. Taxonomy (NCBI): domain Eukaryota; kingdom Viridiplantae; phylum Streptophyta; class Magnoliopsida; order Brassicales; family Brassicaceae; genus Cardamine; species Cardamine flexuosa. The sequence goes on from OY743219.1 coordinate 21,840,737, forward strand.
AATTGACGCCAAAAGGTAAAAATATATCGTGCATAAACAAGAAACTAAACATTGAATTTTGAGATATGAAAAGTATACTAGTGATTTTGTACCTATATAATTTTTGTAACGATTTTTTTCACAAACGTTACAAAAACTTAAACGCATACTTTTTAGGCAAACGAAATTTGCATCACTTATATATAAACGATTCTGTAATGGTGATGTAAATATGGTGTATCAAAGAGTTTTACATCACTTATTGTCTTTGGTTATATGAGGTTGCACAAAGACCATAGCTATCAAGGTTTTTCTCTTTGCCCACATATAATGCGGCTGAAAAAAAATATTTTGTGGAACCATTGTTACTTTTTTCCCCGGTGGAAGGTCTGGTTTTGGTACTTAAGGGATCTGGTTTTGGTACTTAAGGGATCTGGTTTTGGTACTTAAGGGATAGGGATTGGTTTAAACGTTGATCTAGTGGAGAAAAAAAGGAGTTGGATTTGGATGTATAATGAAACATCGGGTTAGAGTTTAACAAATAGATCATTTTTCTTCGTCCACAAGTTCAACGTTTAGGTCAATTTTTATTGTTTTGGTGCCGTAAACTAGACTTTTTAACACGAGAAAAAAAGTTCCACCAAATGTTTTCGTATCCACATTAGATGTTGGAGGAGAAAGAAAGCCTTGAGATCTTTGATCCTTGTCCAACCTTAAATGTCCGAGAACAGCCTTCCAAGAAACAAGGTAATGCAAAACTTGCTTGATCTCTCATTTTGGTTTACACTTTGAAGCATAAAAGTACATGCAACGTCATGACTCATGATTGCATGTGAATGATTTTGACAGTAGCACTGAGAGATATTTTATTCTCTAATAGCAGGAGATTTCCAAAGTTCGTGTTCTTAAAAAAAAAAGTAAAACAAAACCACAGATGTAGATTCTTATTTTTCATATAGTTTTTTTATATGTACTATTTTGCAGCATATTGTCTAAATAAAAAATACATGATAAATTTTACGATATTTCACCTGCTTACAAAAATCACACCTTATATATAATGCCAAATCACATTGACAAAAAGATATAAGCCAAATCATTCTATAACAATGATAATCAAATGTAATTATATTACTCTCTTAGTTTGAATCTCTACTCCGTCGCGATCACCTCGAGCATCCCCACCACCAAAAAGCTTCTCCATCTCCTCCAATGGCAACCCTTTCGTCTCCGGCAACATAAAGAAGAAGAACCACCATGCCACCACCGCGATTCCAGCGAAGACAAAGAACGCACCGCCCGTCGTGATGGCCTCTGTCATTGACAGAAAACTCATAGAGACCGTCGCGTTCATAACCCTATTAACCGCAACGCCAATGCTCGCTCCCTGAGCCCTAAGTCTCAACGGGAATATCTCTGAGCTATACACCCACGTGATAGGCCCAAGCCCGATCGAGAAAAACGCTACAAACGCGTAAGTAGAGACGATGCTTAAGCTCAAAGCCCATACCAACCGCCCGAAATGCTGAACCATCGTTAGACTAACCGCTAAGCTAGCCAACGCTAAAACCATCCCACCTGTACTGGTCAATAGAAGCTTTCTTCGACCTACCTTGTCTAGCAAGAAAGTAGCTATTATTATGAAAACAGTCTTAGTTAAACCTACACCAACGGTAGCTAGTAATAGCTTATCTTTCGAAACTACGCCAGCTTTCTTGAAAATCCTCGGGCTGTACAACACGACGGCTTCAATCCCCGTCGCGTGCTCGAAAAAGTGTATTCCCAATGCCGCGATCAAGATCAAACGCACCGCAGGTCGCGGTTTTATCAGCAACTCTCTCCACACACTTGTACCGTGATTCTTCTTCTCGTCTTTTTCCGCAGCGGTTAAAATGTCTCTGAACCGTTCTTCAGCTTCTTCTTCGGTGTTGGATACCAAAACCATTATATTCTTGGCTTCTTCTAACCTACCTTGCATTACAAGCCATCTAGGAGACTCAGGCATTTTCGTAATGCCAAAAGCCAATATTAAAGAAGGGAAAGCTGCGATTCCCAGCATCAATCTCCAACCAAGCTTCAACGTCAATTTCCCAAAACAATAATTTGAAACATAGCCTAGTAAAATCCCAAGACTAATACAAAGCTCGGGTAAAGAAGTGAGAAAGCCTCTGTGTGAAGCAGAAGCTATCTCGGCGGAGTACACCGGAGCTATCATGAGAGCAAAACCTACACCAACTCCGGCGATACATCTTCCAAGAATCAAAACGGTGTAGTTTGGGCCATAACCCATAAGAACTGAGCCCACTAAGACTATCCCGGCGGAGAGAGCAATAGTGTAACGTCTACCGATGACGTCAGACGTTTTTCCCGCTGTTAGTGATCCGACAAGAGCATATAGATTGAGGATTCCTAACAGAACTTCGATTTGTGTGTCGTTTATTTTCAGATCTTCTCTTATAAAGAGCTGAGCTCCGCTCATGACTCCCGTATCTAAGGAAAACATGATAATGAAATAATTTAAGATTCATTTATATAAAATCATAAATATAAGGAAAAGAATCATAAATATATATATACTTCCATTAAATAGATACATTTCTATGGTATTTAGAAATGGATTTACCGTATCCGAAGATGATAGAAATGATGGAAGCAACAATGGCACACCTACAAGCGAATTTGTTCATATGAGTCGGGTTTGGATCCAACCCGGGAGAAGTATGACCACTAGCCTGAACCATGGTGTGAGTCTTTTTTTTCATTTTGTGTGTGTGTGTGTGTGTTAAATGTTAGAATAGCTTATTATATCAATTGTGTGCCTTTCATAGTATATATACGCATTCACACATATGATGACTCAAATGTGTATATATATATGTTCACCACTTGGATCTGTAGTAGTGGAAAATGACGATCAGAAAGATCCAGTGTTTGTGGGTGCCCACGCATTTCTGGTACAAGAATTTGAGTAAGGAATTTTATGTTTATCCTTTAGATTTAGTGCATACATATGAGAAGTTGATCGACCGAAAAATTAAAAAGAATTAAAAAAAAACACTGTCATCAGGAAAGTGTTTTAACAAGGTCCATTTGTTTTTGTTTTTAAACTACATCATATATATACAAGACTCTTATATTAGCAGGAAAGTGTTTATTGTGAATTTGTGATCTTGCATGAGTATAAAATTGTTCTCGTGAGTATCATGCATGTAAAATCGTTTGTCGTAACTTATAATGTTTTGGAGAAAAGTTTCCCCCATGAAGTCATAATTAAGTGAATTCGTTCATCGTGATTTCATGTGCAATTTTTTTTATTATCACTTGTTTATTGCTAGAAAAAATTATATATTCCCATTTTAAACAGTGGATCAAATTGTTAATACTATAAAATAAAAAATATCTGTTATATTGATAAATAAAATTTGTAAGTTAAAAGTCCCTATCTTCTCACTTTCGGCATTTTCCTGATCTATGTTGAATAGTGGCGCAACCTTTAAAGATTCTTTTCCACATTTCTATAAATTGGTGCACTAAAGATTTGTTGTTGTTCATTTGGTGAACTCTTTGTTGTAACTGAAACAAGATACTATTACGCCACCAATGATAAAATTGATATTCTTTTCCCGTGTCAACATTTTTTTTTTTGGTAAACTAAGTATAATTGTATGTGTTCTTTGCATTTTATGTTTAGTCTGTTTTACACTAGTTATAACAAACTACAATACATATTATATAACTTCAACAAACTTTTAATATGCTTTGGTAATTTGGTAAAAAGATGAGGATAAAAAAAGCAAACAAACTTTACCGGGAAAACGAGGGTTGGGGCGACATATATCGTCATGGAAGGGGGTATGTTACGTCACATCATGCATCGACTTTTTCTTCAAAGGGTTATAGAGCATTAGCTGTTTATATACCTGTTAGTTTGGCGGCTTTCCTAGTGACATTGACGCGGAGGATCCGTCACCATGAAGTCTCATGTGCCTTAAGGCTAACTCATTTCCTACAAATTTATCTATAAATCAAGTAATTTTTATATACTTGAAATTATAATACAAAGATACAAATTTAATATCAAGGATGCCTAAAACATTCTCAGTATCATTTATACATATCTCTATATTTGTTAAAAGTGTTAAAAGTATTTTAACAATTTTTTTTTTGTTAAGAGTAATAATTTAGACATTTAGTAGATATACATTATTTTTTAAAACTAAAACAGAAAAGCTAAATCTGTATTAGATAAATTTTTGATTTTATTACTTGAAATGTGAGCTGGAAATACAGTATATGGGAAAATATAGTTTTGAGCTATGAGTGTACGTAAGGTAAAATTTTGTTTTCCTCATCTTTTTTTCCCTGGGTCCACAATTTGTTCTTTCTTAAGTCTTTTTTTTTTCTGTTATGAAAGAAAAATTTGTTTTCTTGGTTACAAACTTCTTTCTAATAAAAATAGGTGGGTAAAATTATTCATCTTCATCCATTTATATTGTTATTGCATAGTTTTTTTATATGGAAATACATATACATATATAACGAAGTCGCTATCAAAATCAAAATCCGAATGAGAGTTTATACTCTAAGGTATAATGAATTTTGATGGGTAAAGAAATGTACATTTAAGCACGGATTCACGATCTTTATCTTGTTAACATGTAAACTAAACTGTATCGTTACAAAAAAAAAAAAAAATCAAACTGTTAACTTTAACCAAATGTAAAAATAAGTTGTTAGATTTGGTTTTCTTTTAAATCCAAAATCTTTGGTTTTAAGGTGGAATCGAGCATTAAACTAGGTCTGGCCAGATTAATCCTCGAACTGAAACAACTTGAACAACTTCAAAACCTTTGACACAGATTCTAGTCTAACGCTGATTAGCATACAAATTGTGTGAGAAATCAGTTAGAAAGATCCGATCGAGTCGGGTAGCATTATATTGTTTTTCCTCATCATTCTTTATTGATTTAAGATATTCTATATTGTTTAGTCATTCTTTTTTTATTAATCAATTTAACATTAAAAAAATAATCAATTATTTAGGTCAATGATAAAAAGAGAAATATTCTGGAAGAAGAGAAAGAAAAATTCAAAGTGAAGTTGTGTGTAGATTCAAGCCGGAAAGAGTTTGGGGGCTTTCCGATACAGTTGATAACTTGGGTAGGTTAGATCTTATTTCCCTTTACTTAATTCTAAAAACAGTATAAATAAAAAATTTCACAATAAAACACTTACTCTGATGAAAAAGAAAAAACACATACTCCCTCTTTCTTGTAAAAGAAAAAGGTAAGACGGCAAATATCCCTTTTACAAAATATAAGAGGCAAACATTCAATAATGAGATGTGTCCACATGATTTTTTCTTTAATTCTAAAAACAGTATAATCAAAAGTTTCACAATAAAACACATACTCCCTCTTTCTAGTGGCCACATGATTTTTAAACATTTATTTACTTTATAAGTTATTTAGTACTACGTGTTCAATAGCTTAAAAATAATTTTAAGAAAAGAAAATTCAAATAATTTAAATAAACATATAGCAATAAAATTTTCACGTATACTAAAAATTAAAATTGTAATCACCATTAAGTTAAAGAATTCATTAATTCTTTATATATGTGTTAAAATTCGACCTTGATCAGCTATAGTATGATATAATATTAGAAAACATCAAGAAAGTACATCATATCCAAACACATCTAAGAAGAAGAGAAAATATTCAAAATTAATTTGAAGATGTTTACTATCAAGCCCAACCCATTTAAACTCTAAAAAGTGCCATGAGAAAAGCCATTTTTGTCCAGATTTAAAATAACATTTAAAACAGTTTTTCTCTCTCTTTTACATGCAGCTTTGTTGTTTAATTTCTATTTTCAAGAAGTGCTACATGTTAAATTATTTTTATTAATGTTTCCTTGTAATTCCTCTATATAGTGAAGCTCATTTCCATTGAATAAAAATCAGACCTCTTTTTTATTATTTTTGGAATCATTGTTTTGATGTCTCTTGTTCTTTGCTTGTGTGTCGAGCCTAGTTCAAGTTCATCATTCATTTCACCTCGTTCTTTGCTTGTGTGTCGAGCCTAGTTCAAGTTCATCATCCATTTCACCTCGTTCTTTGCTTGTGTGTCGAGCCTAGTTCGAGTTCGTTCATCCGCAACCTCCTTCTTTACTTGTGTGTTGAGTCTAGATTGAGTTCAACTGGCTTATCAAAGGCTTTCCGCAACCTTTGTGGCACCATTCGTTCCACATCCTTTGATCTTAGAAACTTCAAAGTTTCTTGGATGCAAAGCTTATCCCCTTACCAACTCTAGAGTGCAACTTCCTTGGGAGGATCACATCATTTGGTATCAGAGCACACTCCTGCGTTTGGTATTCGTTCATCATCTTCTCATTTTTTCACCTTCTTTAACAAAAACAAAAAAAAAGAAAAAAACTAGTTTTGAGGACAAAACTTTTTCAAGAGGGAGATGATGATATGATATTGGGAAGCATCAAGAAAGGGTATCAGATCCAAACATATCCAAGAAAAAGAGAAATTAATCAGAATTAATTTGAGGATGTTTACTATCAAGCCCAACTCATTTGAAGCCTAAAAAGTGCCATGAGAAAAGCCATTTTCTTCCATATTTAAAACAACTTTTTCCTTCTCTTACATGCAGCTTTGTTGTTTAATGTCTATTTAAAAGAAGTGTTGCATGTTAAGTTATTTTTATTAATGTTTCCTTGTAATTCCTCTATTTAATGAGGCTCATTTCCATTGAATAAAAATCAGACATCTTTTTATTATTTTTGGAATCAATGTTTAATGTCTCTTGTTCTTTGCTTGTGTGTCGAGCCTAGTTCAAGTTTATCATCCATTTCACCTCGTTCTTTGCTTGTGTGTCGAGCCTAGTTCGAGTTCGTTCATCCGTAACCTCTTTTTTTACTTGTGTGTCGAGTTTAGATCGAGTTCAACTGGCTTATCAAAGGCTTTCCGCAACCTTTGTGGTGCCATTCGTTCCACATTCTTTGATCTTAGAAACTTCACAGTTTCTTGGATGCAAAGCTTATCCCCTTACCAACTCTAGAGTGTAACGTTCTTGGGAGGATCACATCATTTGGTATCAGAACACACTTTTGAGTTTGATATTCGTTCATAATCTTCTCATCTTTTCACCTTCTATAAAAAAAAAAGAAAAGGAAAAACTAGTTTTGAGGACAAAACTTTTTCAAGAGGGAGAGGATGATATGATTTGGAAAACATCAAGAAAGGACATCAGATCCAAACACATCCAAGAAGAAGAGAAAATAATCAGAATTAATTTGAGGATGTTTACTATCAAGCTCAGCCCATTTGAAGCCCAAAAAGTGCCATGAGAAAAGTCATTTTCGTCCATATTTAAAACCGCATTTAAAACAGTTTTTTCTCTCTCTTACATGCAGCTTTGTTGTTTAATTTATATTTCCAAGAAGTGCTACATGTTAAATTATTTTTATTAATGTTTCCTTGTAATTCCTCTATATAATGAAGTTCATTTCCATTAAATAAAAATCAGACATGTTTTTATTATTTTTGGAATCAATGTTTGATGTCTCTTGTTCTTTGCTTGTGTGTCGAGCCTAGTTCAAGTTCAGCATCCACTTCACCTCGTTCTTTGCTTGTGTGTCGAGTCTAGTTCGAGTTCAACTGGCTTATCAAGGCTTTCTGCAACCTTTGTGGCGCCATTCATTCCACATCCTTTGATCTTAGAAACTTCAAAGTTTCTTGGATGCAAAGCTTATCCCCTTACCAACTCTAGAGTGCAACGTCCTTGGGAGGATCACATCATGATACCTAGCTAGTATACATGAAATATATTCTTAGCGAAGCTTAGCATATATAATTTATCACAATTTATGTTACAGTGAATTCATAATTGACTATACATGTACTTGACATTATAATGACTCTTTGTAATCTTCTAAACTAACTAACTATTGTGGCGTGATGAATGGTTCAAAAGTTGTAGTGTTGACTGAAGTTAGGGATGAAAAAGATTATAAAAAAGATTTAGTTTAGTTGGTTAAATATTGTAATGTATTTTCAGCAAAATTCTCTACTTATTGTGGCTGGTATAGTGGTATGTAATATCTTTAAGGGGGGAAAGAACCATAGTAAGTGGAGGCAAAATGATGGACGCATATTCAGAAAGAAACCGAGGCCATCCAAATTGGCCAAACTATTTGTTGGTACGATTGTTTGTAGATGGTTATAAAGTTATAGGAAATATTGGCACTCCTTTTATTTTTTTATTTTTTAGGAAACATCTTTATGCGTGGGAACTCATTTAGTTCTAATACTTCACCAAGATCAACTATGAAGAAAATAGTATTTACCTTCATAGTTGATGATTTGATGAAGTAATTTTGGTTGAATTCATATTTTTACAGAATTTAGGTTAAATTGAAATGTTACTTTGGATGCTTTTAAGGTAAAGAGGAAGAAGACAAACAAAACACATGGAACCAATAATGGAAATAAGAAAACCAACAAGCACCAATGATCAAGGAAGCAATTAAGAAAGTTAGCCAACGAAACAAGAAGCTAGTAAGGAATCAAGGAAGTAAACAAGGAAGCAAGTAGGTAAGCAGAAGGTCACAGAAAAAATATAAGGAAGCAAGTAAGGAACCATACAACTAAGCACATAATCAAGGAAGAAATTAAGAAAACAAAAAACAGGCAAGGAACCAAAGAAGGAAATAAACAAGCACGTAAGAAACTAAGGAAGTAAGCAAGCACATAATGAAACAAGGATGGAAATAAGTAAACAAACACGCAAGCATGCATGGAACCAAGAAGCGAAGCAAAGTAGTAACAGCGAATCAAGTAACTAAGGGAGCTAGCAACTAAGAAACAAAGCAAAAGAGCAAACAAAAAAATGAAGAAATCAAGTAAGTAAACATCAAAGCATGGAAATAAGTGTGAATCTACAAGTAAGCAAATATGTATGTATGTAAATGTGTGTATGCATTCTTTAAGAGATTGAGAAGAACCCACCTAATATTCATTGGTCTCGGATGAACTCTGTCGATGCAGAGGAAAAGAGACACAACATCAACCTGTAAAAGCAACATCAAAAGACCAGACAGAGATAATATTGGTTTTACAGATGTAATCAACATCTAAATAATCAAAAGTATTCATAACCTTACTAAAATGAATTAGATACAAACAAAACCTGAGATGTATCCCCTAAATGCTTCTGACACCATAATGTAGCAACGCAAACAGCTGAATTCCAGATAAATATAAGGATACTAACAGATGCATAGTATGAGATAAAAATTGAAAGATGTATCATCAAGGAAGTAGCATTATGTTAGCAAAACAAAACTAAAAGCTTGGAAAGAAGAAGCATAGAGATAAAAATTATCCAAAAGAAAACAAATATAAAAATCATATGAAACGAAGGAACAAAAGATGCCTAAACTTGGGTCATATTCTTTACCATGCAACTGACTTTCCAAAGATCCGTTTGGCAATATACACAATACAAAAAAAAAATTCTGATGCCACACCATACTCTCTCCCTGCACTATGAAACTAAATCTCCAGAGCTGTCCTTGCTAATACTTGAGAAAGAGAGATTTCAAATTGACTGCAACAGAGAAGCAAGAAGATGATTTGAGAAACATAACAAAAATTTATATTCAAATTATTAAAACCGACTTACCATGCAGAATCTTTCATGTCATTCCACAAGTCTGTTTCTTGTTCCGTTGTTAGTCATTTGTTTACGTTTTCATGATTTGAGACTGCAGAAAAATAAGCTTATAGTTTACTATATAGTTTCAAGCTTACTAAAACAAACTTACCCTGCAAAATCTTTGATTCTCTTCTTCCACAAATTTCTTTCTTGTGACAGTTCTTTGTTTTTCTCTAGAACTTGATATCTCGACCATATTTGAGCTTTGCTTGCAATAAACCTGAAAGAAAGAAACATTGTCTGTGAGATTCAGCAATCGGCATCATTATATGTTTTTCTGATTTAAAAATAAGACAAATGCTAAAAAATTTAGTATATTATTTCAGAACTATTTTGATACAACTTATCTTGTGTTCTTCTTCCACAAGTCTCTTCGTTGCTCCAATTCCTAGTGCAAACAATTGGGGAAAGATGTTGATCCAACTTGTCAAGCTTTTTTAGCGTAATTGGAATAAAAAAGAATTCATAGTTTAGAGAAAATTGAGTCTGGTACACATTTGTTTCCACGATCATCATCTGCAAATAAAGAAAAAATGAAAAATGTTAACTCACAAGTCTGATATTCAGTTCCTTGTCTTGTTCACCACAACGGGATTCAACTCAAATAAAATCAAAACTAAAAAAATGAACCATTTCTAGCCCACCAATATCAACAGCAGCCGTTTCTTCATTTCGGGAGAGTTAGAGTATAAATGGCGTTTGAAGAAAACGAAGATGCGAATGAAAATCGTTCGACGGAAGCTCGCCTGAATAAAGTGGACTGAACTGAGAAAATGTTGAACCAAAGAAGTTCAATAATAAAACTAGGGTTTCGAAGACGATTTAGAGTAGAAAGTAAGATCTTTATTGATTGAGTGATGAACAAGTTACAAGAGTTTGAGTAAAGAGGAGACAAAAGCTATGAAATCTAGGGCTTAGGTATTCTCTTGAGTCTCAATGATTTTCAGATGGATCTCAATGTCTCCGGAGTCCTCTAATTATATTAATTCTGTGACGGTTTATGATCGGTTCTGGGTCTTTAATTGGACTTTCCTTATTCCGAGTAGACTTAACTTTTCTGGTCGTCTTTTCTTTTCTTGTCGCCTTTCCTTTTCTCGTCGTCGACTGAGCAAGTTAGCGATTCTCAATAATGGGCCGAAGTCGAGTTGGGCTTTAGAGTGAATGGATAGCAATTTGGGTCGGGTTTATGGTAGGGTGCTAAACCCGGTACCAACAATTAGTCCCCCCCAGTTCATCATAACAATTAGTTTGAAGTTTTGAGGAAGTAGATTAAATGACCTGATGTAAATCGAGATCCATTTATCTAAAAGTCCTTTGAATCCGATGATCACTGCAAAGTGCAAAATTTTTGGCGACTCAGAGTTCCGAGTTTGAACTTAGTCTTAGTGGTTTCTACTGGAACAGCTCGGCGTACAAGTTGATTCTGTTTTAAATCGGTTCACTCTGCAATATTAAATCGGTTGACGAGACAATCTGTTAAATTGGTTTATTCCGCGAGATTTAGGTCGACTTACGAGACGACTAAGAAATTGGTTTATTCCACGAGCTATTAGGTTGGCTACGAGACGATTTGTTAAATCAGTTTACTCCGCAAGATTGGGTCAGCTACGAGATGATTTGTTAAATCAGTTTACTCCGCGAGATTAGGTTGGCTTACGAGACGATTTGTTAAATCGGTTTACTCTGCGAGATTTAGGTGTGACGTGGAACAAATATCTACAAAATATCTTGAATATTTTATTACTATAATTACCTTGATCGGCACAATCATTTCTTTTTAGGCAGTTGCCGTGTTTGAAGTCGAAACGTCGCGTCGCTAAGACACCAAAGAGTCAACCTTTCCTTATAAATATATGCTTTTCTTCATATTTCTTCATTTCTTCATCCGCGTAAAAAGGTAACAAGTTCTCTCATCTTGTTCTTGAGTATTTTATCTGCTGTCTTTTCTTCATACTTTTCCGATTACTGCTGCCGTGAATTGGTAAGTTTTCCGGCCTGATTTTGAGATATCGCCCTAAGTCATCATCTTGTTCTTCGAATCCACACTATGTCATCAGATCTTGTCAGAAAGAATTTGAGGCAAATCAATCGCTGTAATCAAGCTAGCGATTCTGGTCGTTCTGATAATACACCTCAACTGGTTGAAGATTTGGTTCCTGAACAAGAAGAACCTAGTTCGTCTGCAAATCCGTCAAGTAAAAAACGCCGAACTTCTGGCAAAAAACAAATGGAGAGAGGTCCGGAGTATCTTGTTATCGATAATGATTCTGGCATTCTTCCATCATGGAGTACGCCTGAATCTATTAAGAACATGCGCGAAAGTTGTGGGATTTCGAAAGAAGTCAAAATCATTATCCCTGATCGATTCACTAGGCCTTGGGATGTTCCACAAGGCTATGTCTGGTTGTACGAGTTGTTCTTTATGAAAGGTCGACTGTGGTTTCCTTTGGCGTCATTACTTGTGGCATACTGTCGTGAACGGAAGATCGCCATTTCACAGCTTTCTTGTATGGTGATTATCAACATAATCGGTTTGATGCTTCTCGGTAGCGAGCTTAAAATAGACGTCGACCTCCGCTTTTTGGAGGAAACTTGTGTAATCAAGAAGACGAAGAATAAGAAAGGCATACTCACCCTTAGTATGAAACCTTCTCTTATCTTGGCGACTCACGGGACAGGCAACAATATTAAGCAATGGTCGAACTTTTATTTCTTCGCTAAGCTAGACGAGTTTGCTTCGTTTGAGCGTCCCAATTGCTTCTTTAAGAGATGAAATTGTTCTTATGGTTAGAAAGCTGGTTTGATGTTTTGTCTTTAGATGATGTTCTATGATTCTAACTTCTCTTTTTTTTTTTTAGATCGTCATCCTTGCGGTTTGCCGTTGCCCGAGAATTTCTTTGAGAACGTCGATTGACTTCTTTAAGAGGAAAGCTTCAATCAGGTCGGTAAACTGGAGTTCATCTTTTTTTTCGTCTATTTATCATTTTATAAACATATCTTGAATTCAAATTGCAGCCAAACGATTACAAATTGAGCCGATTTTGGATTCTGAAGAAGCTGCCAATATTGTTCCGCAAGAAGAATCAGAAGGAGCAGAAGAAGAAAAAAAGAGCTGACTGAGGAGATCGATCCGGTGGACGAGCTTTATCCAGTGAACGAGAAGAATTCAGTAGAGGAAGTCGTCCTGGTAAACCAGTCTGAAGAAATGGCTCCTCTTAACTTGAAAGTCCTGAGCTTATTGGACAAGATGAAATCCCAGTCTGAAGGTGGATTCACTAAAAAAGACGTGATCACGTTCATCCCAGTGCTGCTGCTGACATTTCTGCTGTCCACCCTTCTGTGATTCCCATCGTTGAAGCTTCTGCTACCATATCTTCTCCGGTTTTTCCTGTTAATGTTGCCGCTGTTCCGACATCATCTGTTTCTGTACAGACAACTCCAGCTGAAAAAGCAGCTGGAAAGAAGATAGTGGATGATGACGATGTTGCACCATCCAAAAAATCAAGAAACGACGCGTGCTGACGAGTCGTCAAGGAAGAGGTCGGCCGAGGTTGAGGCTGAGAAGTTTGATCTTCCTCCAACGATTTCTAGGAAGTCTGAATACACATACAGATTCAATAAAGATAAACCCGTTTTTAAAAATGTCGGCGACATTGTTTCAAGCCATCGGCTCCCTTGATTTTTTTCCGCTTCTCGACATATCAGAAATGCCTGAGTTCGAGGTGTACAAACATCTGGCCGATCTTCAAGTTAATGTAAGTGACTCTTCTTTTTTATTTATTTATTTTTTTTTATTTTTAGGCGCATCTTTAAACTAGACAAATTTGTTTTGTAGGCTACTGCGACTGCCAATCTTCTTTACAAGAGGATGACCGACCGACTCAGCAATTCAGAAAGTTGCTTAACTGAGATAAAGGTCATGGAGCGAGTCTGTCAAAGAGGCGAAAGATAGGTATGCCAAGCAGCGAGATAAGGCGATAGACCTGGAGATTGAAGTTGACACTCTTCAGCGACAATCGAATGACGGTTGGGCTAAGGTAGGTGCACAAATGATCGAGATAGATAATCTTAAGCTCGAGATCGTTAATCTCAAGGGTGAAAAAGAATATTGGATGTCTGAAAAGGCATATTTAGAAGCTGAGAAATTGGCTTTGAAGGATGAGAAGGAGGCGCAGGAGGTCGCTTGGAGGGTGAAGTATGATAAAGAGCGAGCTCGTCTTAGGAAGTCGAGGGATGCAAAAGTTGATAACGAGAGGAAATCCAAGCCGGCTTTCGGAAGCGTTGGGATAGTGTAGTCGACAAAGTCAAGTCGTTTATGAGAACTCGTCAAGAAGCTGAAGAGGTAAGGTCGTACTACGGTCAAGCTAAAGGAACTCGGGAAGCTTTGGAGTTTCTTTGAGATACAAAAAAATTGCCGATTCCGAATGAGATGATCACCGGTTTCCGTAAGGAAGAAGAAGGTTATGAGAAACAGGCAAGTACGATGAATGTGACTGAGCTTACTGAAGAAGATCTGAAGATCCCCTTATCTTTTGACGGCATTCCTTTGAGCGTTCAACTTGATGTCGAACCGTATGGATTGAATGATGGATTTATCGGTGAAGCCGACGCTGCTGCAGTCAAGACTCCGAGTTCAGCAGCTCCTCTTTCTTAATCCTTTTATCTGTTTTGCTAACGTTGCCCAGAGGGGTTTTTACTTTGTTTCCAGTTGTTGTACGAGTATTGCCCGGAGGGGTTTTTACTCAATTTTTAGTTGTTGCATGAATATTGCCCGGAGGGGTTTTAACTCTGTTTATTTTATCTTTTTCTATTTATTTCATATAACTGTTTAGACTAGGCTTATAAATGCAAGTTAAGACTTGAGCTCGGCTTATAGGTGAAATCCTGAGATCGGCTTATTTTATGCGAGTTTTACTTTTATTGTATTGAACTCGGCTTATAATTGCAATCCTAAGATCAGCTTACTTTATGCGAATATTACTTTCTAAGTACCTTGAAAATTTGATATTAGATCAAATTGAGTGCTTGTATGTCAATTTCTTTTTTATTTTAAGAACAGGAATAATGAATCATTATTATCTGTTTAGGACGAGAGGTCTCTCGGTTTATCAAAGGATAAATATTAATTCTAGTGCGAGCTATTAACTTGGCTTTGAAGAAGTAGGATGCAAAGCGTTCAGTTCGGCTTATACCTGTTCTTTTTGAAATATGTTCAAAGCAATGCGTGATTATGCAAGAAGTTTGACTTATTTGTCTTAGGTAGTTTTGAAGCAATGCGAAATTCTGAATTCGGCTTTTAAGGTGATAAAAATTTGACTTGCGACCTCAGTTTTATACCTTTTAATAGAGCCTGGCCCCGATTATGCGAGATGATCGTCTTATTTGTCTCAGGCGACTTAATGCGAGAAATGATCCCGGCTTTTAATAGGAGATGGAACAACTGGCCAGGAAGTCAATTTATCCTTTTGAATAGTGCAAAGTTTAAAACTAATGTGGTTCAGGCCCTTGTTTTAAACTTTGCATATAATACGACATGTTGACTCGGTTTACATTAAAGATGATCTCTTTTAATGAGTTTGGATTACATAAGAGACAAAGTGAAGCATGTTTACATTGAATGCAAAGAGAGTCGGCTTATTTCAAATACTAAGCTTGACACTTGTCCGAAAACAAAGTTCGATCTTTTCGATGTCAAGGCTTATCACTCGGTTTATATCGAAAAGGCGATACTCGGTTTAATTTGCTTGGCTTATTATCTGCAAGGTTTCTATTGAAGACGATGAAGTTGGATTACATAAGGGACAAAATGAAGTAGGTTTACACCGAATGCGAAGAAGGTCGGCTTATTTCAGTTACTAAACTTGACTTTCATCTTATAAAAAAGTTCGATATTTTCAAAGTCGAGGCTTATCACTCGGTGTAGATCGAAAAGATGAGACTTGGTCTTTTATTGCTCGGCTTACTTGTTAATATTATAGCAGTGTCTTAGAGAGACTGCCTACGTACCCGAGAATGGGATCAAGCCAAACGTAGTTCTTTACATAAAGAATTATAAATATCGAAAGATCGGTCTTCTTCAGCTCATCTTAGTAATAGTATCGTTTCATGTTGATTGAGTTCCAAGGATGCATAACTTGCTGCATTGACATAGTCATAAGCTCGTAGACTCCCGGCTTGACGACTTTCGAGATGAGGTAAGAACCTTCCCACTTGACGCCCATCTTGTTCTTGCATTCTCTTGTATTCTCGAAAACTTTTCTGAGAACGAGGTCGCCTTCTTCAAAAAATCTGTTGCGACCCTACTTGTTGTAGTATCTTGCTGCCGATTGCTGATTGTTTTGCATCCGAAGTAATGCTTGATCACGTAATTCCTCTAAGTCGTTAAGCTCGCTGTTTTCTGGCATTCTTTCATGTCCTAGAGTGAAAACGTTGACTTCAGCAGGTGCTAGAGCTTCTACTCCGTGAGAGAGGGAGAAAGGAGGACGATTAGATGCTCGCCTCAAAGTTGTTCTATGTGACCAAAGTACACCATCGAGCTCGTCTGCCCAGAGTCCTTTCTTAGCTTAAAGTCGTTTCTTTAATCCATCCAAGATTGTCTTGTTAGTTGCTTTCACTTGTCCGGTTCCTTGGGGGTATTGTGGTGTCGATTTGCATAACTTGATGTGCCAGAGGTCCCAAAAGCCTTTAACTTGTGCCGAGGTAAGATTCAAACAGTTCTCTATGACGATCTCATAGGGGATTCCATGTCGGCATATGATGTATTTCCATATGAATTTCTTCACTTTGTCTTCTGTGATCGATCCGTAGGCTTTTGCCTCAACCCACTTGGTGAAATAATCTGTCATGATAAGGAGGAACTTCCTATTCCAAGACGGAGGTAAAGATCCAACGATATCCATGGCCCATCGCATGAATGGATAAGGTGCAGCTTTGGTTGTGAGTTGCTTGGTTGGCGGTTGATGAGGTATGCGTGCCTTTGTTATTTCTCACATTTGGCTGCGAAGGCCTCGCAATCTGTGATCATGCTTGGCCGATAGTGTCCATGACTTCTGATTTTTAAAGCAAGGGATCTACCTCCAGAGTGATTTCCTCCTGCTCCTTCATGTATTTCGGCCATAACTCGGTAAATTTTGTTGCCTTGGATGCAAACTAATATGTAATTGGAAGAACTCCATCTGTAGAGGGCATTGTTAATGATTGTGTATTGAGCAGCTCGTGCCTTGAGTCGTCTTGCTTCCCACTTGTCGGCTGGAAGTGTTCCATTAGCAATGTATTCTCGGATCGGGATCCTCCTGTCTTTAAGTAGCTCGGCCTCTGGCGTTACTTGCTTGTCGTCCTCATCGACTTGAGCGCAAATATCTTGTGAAAGGTTGATGCTTAGTTTCTCGATAGCTTCTGTTGGAATTGATTTCGAGTTTACCGGGTTGGCCATAGTTGCTAAGGCTGCGAGTGCATCCGCCGATCTATTATCATTCCTAGAAATTTTGACGAGATTGAAAGTCGAGAAGTATTTAGCCGACTTCTGTAAGAGCTGTAGGTATTTGATCATTCGTTCATCTTTGGCCACATGTTCTCCAGTAAACTGACATGCGACAAGCTGAGAATCGCAATGTGCTTTAAGATGCTCTACACCCATTCCTTTGGCAAGTCAGATGCCTACGAGTAATGCTTTGTACTCGGCAACATTGTTAGTCGGCTTCAAACGTATCCCTACTTCGGATCCTTGTTGAGAAGCTGCCCCACCAACCTGTAATTCCCATGTCTGTTTTTCTTCCACGACTACCTCGACGTCCTTCGGCAATTCGACGATGAAGTTGGCGAGGACTTGAGATTTGTGAGCTTTCTGAGGTTAATAAGTGACGTCGTACTCACTGAGTTAGATTGTCCATTTAGTTAATCATCCTGACTGGCTTGGCGAATGGAGAATACTACGAATATTCATGTCGGACAATACGGTGATTGGATGGCTTTGGAAATAAGGTCGGAGTTTCCAAGCTAAAGTGATAATAGCGAAAGCCATCTTTTCTGGAGCCGAGTATCTCGTTTCTGCATCCTTCAAGGTTTTGCTTATATAAAATATTGGCCTTTGCTCTCCCCGTGCCTCTTTGATCAGGACTCTGCTGACTGCTACGTCGGATACGGCGATGTAAAGATATAAAGTTTCAATGTCTTCTGGTTTAGCAAGGATTGGAGGTGTTGACAGATAAGTCTTGAGCTCTTGAAATGCCTGCTCGCATTGTTCACTCCAAACAAAATCTTCTTTCTTTGGGATCCGAAGTAACTTGTAAAAAGGGAGACACTTGTCTGTTGACCTGGAGATGAATCGGTTAAGCGCTGCTACTCTTCCGGATAAACGCTGGAATTCTCTTATATTCCGAGGTGATGGGAGGTCGATGATGGCTGAGATCTGTTTTGGGTTAGCTTCTATTCCTCGCTGAGTCACGATATAACCGAGGAACTATCCCAAGGTGACTCCAAAAGTACATTTTTCCGGATTCAACTTCATGCCATATTTGTTGAGGATCTTGAAGCAAGTCTTCAAATGGTCAGTGTGATCTTCTGCTTGTGCCGACTTGACAAGCATATCGTCAGTGTATACCTCCATGGTTTTACCGAGCTGACTGGCAAACATCTTGTTGACCAAGCGTTGGTATGTTGCTCCTGCGTTCTTCAAGCCAAAAGGCATCACTTTGTAGCAGTAAGTTCCACTGTCGGTGACAAAAGATGTCTTCTCCCGATCATCTGGGTGCATTCTGATCTGATTATATCCGGAGAAAGCGTCCATGAAAGAGAGGAGCCTGTTGCCCGCTGTTGCTTCTACTAATCGGTCGATATGCGGTTGATGTGATATTTTATGCATCAGGTTTTACCGAATATCTAAACCCCGCAAGTGCATGGTTGTGCGCAACAATATAATGATAGAAAATCGATCCACAAGAGTAAAGAGCACTATAGATACAAATATTGGGATTTGGAAAATCGCTAGGATTTAAATAAATAAAAAAGATATCTAACCAGATTAGCAATTAAATAATTTAGATCTAGAACACAAACAGTGTACCAAAATAAATCTTTTAATTAAAAGCAAATATTATTCTACCATAAATCCGCTAGGACCTTATGATAGCATATTTTGAGCTAGTTTGATAGAGTTCACTTGTAGATCCAGTTTCAACTCTTAGAAATCTGGAAATCAAGCCTACAAACTATAGACTCCGGGTAGAATAGCTAACACTAGTTGTACTATAAAACGCTATAAATCATTTGATAGATTCGTCAACATAACAAAAGCATTTGTTTCATAGAAGTAGAGATCTATTAACCATAATTCTAATCTATAACAATAACCTAATTAAACATTAAATCCCTTTGAATATATCCCATCTCCCAACATGCAGATCTACTCAACCATGGTAATGGGTTGATAGATCATGATGTTGTATGGTTGAAAATGCAAATAAAGAGATGAAGACAAAATGAAGATCTTGAAAATGCAATGAAAATACTTTAGATCTGAGAAAAATCAATGTAAAAAATTTACAGATCTGAAATGAAAATAAAAAATAGCAGAGTAACAGTAAAATTTGTGTCTAGTTCTCTCTGCCCGCTCAGGAAATGATCCCAATTTATAAAGACTTCTAGGTTAAAAATCGAAGTTAATGCGCGATCTGGAGAATATTCGTGATTGAGATCGATCGATCTGACTTGGATCGATCGATCTTCTTCCTCGGATCCGTGCCACCTCATAGATTCCTTTGACTGACCGATCTGCTTTGGGATTGGTCGATCCTGGTCATGCTTGGTCAATCCTCTTCAGGATCGATCGATCCATGATGTCTCCAAAATTTAATGATGTGTTAAAACGTCCAAAGGTGCTCCATTTTGCACATTTTAGCTCGAAGGAAGTGAAAACCTGAAAAGACACTTAAACCGACCAAAAGAACATAAAACCTAACTTCTAGACTCAGTAAGACAAGTAAAACAATAATAAAAACGGGTCAAAACAGACACTCATCACACCTCCAAACTTGAATCCTTGTTTGTCCTCAAGTAAGAAACAAGACAATAAAACAAAGTACTGAAGTGGAAGTTTGAAAAACGGGAACTTACGCTTAGATCCATCATGTTGATCATGTAAACCAAGAAGAAACCTTGTGAAAGGTTAATCAAACTTTAACAGTACAGCATGTACTTTACCATAAGCATAGCAAACATTACTGTACTCTAGCATCCGAGATCCTAGGGAACTTCTGAAATCTCCAATGTTGGCCCTTTAATATTCATTAAGTGTTGCGTGCAGTCTCACAAAGGGAGTCGAAATCGCTAAGGGCTAGTAACGAGGGGACATTTTGAGGGTGATGGTTAGGCATGATAGATGAACTCCGGTGCAAGCCAATGCGTAAAATCAGAGTGAGACATAAATCAAAGATGGTGCACAACCATCTGAACCTTGGATCCCAAGCAAGATTCTATATAATGATCCTAATAGAGTTGCTATTGGTGCTAAAATAAAATAAATAATAGAACAAATAACTAACTAAATAATGAAAGGTTTTATTCTTTCCCTTCTCTTTTTTTTTTGGTTTTTTTATTTGTTTTTTGAAAGAGAGTCTCGGGATGAGACGGAATCAATCGATCAAGATAGGATCGGTCGATCCCAGAGCATTTTTCTGAAAAAGGGAAGTTGGAACCAGTTCTAACCATGTACATCAATCCTAAAAACTGCACCAATAGTCAATTCAAACTAATATAGATGATGTAGTGATACTAGAAAGCTTACTCGGAAATCTTTAGAACATTTGGTTGTACCGGCTCCCATAATCCATAATTTTATATTTGGTTGCACATGCTCCTAATGTTGCGAAAGAGGACTGGGGTCTGAATGAAAAAGGGTGTAAGGGTGTGGAACCAAGCTAAAAATGAGCTTGGTCATCTGGAGCTCCAATAAGAATCGGGTGAAATCCAGATTTAGCAATATCGAGCCCCTAAGTGAGAAGATTAGTCCAAGTTAAAGGTAAAAGTAGATAGAGCCAGCGCTGGACCATTCAGATTTCCAAAGGATAGGTCACTTCGGGTAAAGTTGAACCACTGATGGTGTTTCTAATATTCCAGAACTAAGTCCAATAAATGTCAACAAAAAAAATGGAAATCAAGAAAATTGTAAAAAGACTCAAGAACGAAGTCCCATGTTTTGACTCAATAAAATGACTCAAGAAAAATGAAAAAGTTTTATTTTTGAAAAAGTTTTAAAATTTTGTTGGGATAAGTAAGCAAAAGAAAACACAGTTTTAGGAACATATGAAAGCAGTCACCCCTTCCTCCAGACTTAAAATCAAAGAAAATTGGTGCTACGAGACAATAATGATAAAGATAAAATAAATGAAAGTTGATAATGAGTTAAAATAACAGAGTTAAAAATAATACATAAATAGTTCAGAATAAAAAGAAATGAGAAGAAAAATATAACCAAAAAATATGACTCCTCAGAGCTAGCGCGAGTGGAGCCGCCTGGACTCCTGCGTTGTCTGCGCAGGCGCGCTCCCTCTCTCTCCGGCTGCTGCTGTGGCGGGACCTCCTCTGCTGGTACTCTGTCCAGAATCATCTACTCTCGGCGGGGCAAAGCAGCTAGGGCGCATCCTGCAAAAGAAATTACACGCCCTCCATATCATAGAGTGCTGCCTCCGGGTGCTGTCAACCATTCAGCGCTCAAAGTCTGTGATGGGCTCTCCTGGGAACTCGGTGAGGTCAAACTCGGTGAAGTCTGGAACCAGGAACGCTGAACTTGAGTCCCATGGCTGAGACGAGGTCGAGGCGCGCTGTGAGCTGGGGTCATAGTCAGATGGCATCGTATCTGGAGCTAGAGCTTGGTGAGTGGTGCGGCGAGCTGGAGGCTGAGTTGGTTGTACTGGCCTGGCACAGAGTGCTGGTGGTGGTAGTATGAATTCAATGTCCGTGGTTGAGGACAGACTGGGTAGCTCCTCCTGTGGCAGCTGGATGAACCGGTAGTGAGACTCTCGGTCCTGGAAACAGTAGACAAAGAAGTTCGGCACCAAGAAGCCGCAAGAGCTCAGGTACTGCCTGTCCATAAGGCTGCAGCACTCCATCGGAGAAGGTCTTGGGACCTCGATGCCCAGATGCTCGAGTATTGGAGTCACTAGACTCCCGATGATGACCGTCTTCTTAGAAGACGTAGCTGGACTGGTCTTAACGAAGACCAAGGCACAGGCGATTAAGTACCCCATGTTCAGCTTATGCTGCCTATGAGGGGCCACGGTCATCTTGCGCCACCCATGCTTCAGTAACCACAGCTCCTGCTTGTCCACAGCAGCTGCCTTGGACTTGAGGCCCAAGGTGACACTCATGAGTCTCTCGATGAGACGTACTGCAGGATGGCGGATCATTGACTGTTTTGCTGTGCGCGAAACGTAGGGTCCTTGGACTATCAGCTCCCAGAACTCTCCATCGTCAGCCTCCTCATTCATGTCGATGAGGGGTGCGCCTAAAACCGAATGCGTCGCAAAGCTGGTAGAGGATCATCTTTTGTAACTGACACTGAACGTATAAACTGAAACTACCCTCATCGGCCCTGGGGTAGCGCACTTCCCGGAAGTGCATCGTGATAGTCCCCAAAACTTCCTTGGCCAAGGAAGTTTTCAGAGATGGGGCTGTATGCGGGGCAGGTTACCGAGCCCACTGGCGTCGGTGAGCGTGAAATAGCTATCGCAAATGCCAAGGCTGGGTAAAGTCCCCTCGTCAGTCATGCGAGTGGGCAGAAATGTGCAGGCACTAACTGAGCCAGCGAGATTCGCATCAGCTGCTCCCCAAGTGCGTGTAGATTCGGGGCCGGGTAGGCTCACGATACCTTTGTCCTTGTTGACTCTTTTAGGTGCCATTTCCTGAAAAGTTTAAGAAAAATTTCACAAGTCAGTCACAAGAAAATTATTGGACAAAATAAGAGAATAATGAAAATTTGGATTTATTCGGGTTGCAAAAATAAATATTAAACAATTTGGAAATTAAACCGCATGACCAACCGGGATCGATTGATCTGGGCGGATCAATCGATTCCTGCGGGAATTTCAAATTTGCTTAAACCGTGAAAAGCTCAATTTTTTTTCAAACCAATCCGCAAATCACCATCTCTAAACTCATATTCACCCTAAATATGCTCATATGTCTAATCTCTAGCCCTATTTAATCCAAAATCTCAACTTATAAGTTTATGCCTCAAAATCAAAATTTCACACAATTTCCTTGATCAATTCTATTCTAAATTGGTTTCTCTAACATCCTATCCATCAAATTATGCTCAATCCACAAAAATAAGGATGAATAAAGAGGTTGAAGAGAGAATTTTTGGATGATCCAAGGTTAGTTCCAAAACTCGGTTTTAAACCCTTGAATTCCGCAACATACCTTTGCAGATCGAAGCTAGGGATGATACAAAGAGATAGAAGGTAAAAATCTGATGAGTTTAGGGCTTTGAAACGATGAAATTGAGTGAGAATTGAGAGAGTTAGAGAGTTTTTGAGATTAGAGTTTTGAGGCTCGATGGCTGCGTTTATAAATTCCTCGTTTTAAGGGAAATGTCTGGGTTGCCTCCCAGTAGCGCTCATTTTAAGTCACTAGCTTGACTAAAAATATTTCTGAAATTCAATGAAAACCTTCCCGGGGTTTGAAATCATCTTCATCGGGTTTCGTGTCAAATGGGGGTTTCTTTTATTATCAGAAATTTTGTCTCCATTGGTAGACAAGTCTCCGCTCCTCCTGCATCTTGACGGAATATAATTCGGAATCAAGGGAGATTTCTTTGAAATTTCCCTTTTATCGATTTCTGGCTTCTTGGCGTCTGATTCATGCCTTTGGAGTTTTTACGCCGGCAGTGGAGGATCCTCTCATTCCCATTCGGGATTGGTTTCCTTTCTTGGAAACTTTTCTTTTTCATCTGGTTGGGGAACGTGGTTCAGTTAGCTGAACTTCTTTAATAGTAGGAAAGGAAACTCGCTTTACTTGATCCTTGGAATCTAGCATTCGGGCAAACCCAGTTGTCTCCATCCTCAATTGTGTCAACCCAGAATGTCTGATCCTCTATCATAGGCCTTTTTGTCATTTTGTCCAAATCGAAGCTCATGTCAAGGTCGCTAAGGTGAAGAGTTATTATGCCCTTATGCACGTTTATTATTCCTCCTGCAGTAGCGAGAAAAGGCCTACCTAGGATAATTGGGTCGCGAGGTTCTGTTTCCAGCTTAAGAACGATGAAATCTGTCAAAATTGTGCATTCGCCAATTTTGACAGGTACATTCTCAAGAAGTCCTTCCGGACGGCGAACTGAACGATCCGCTAATATCAATGAGATCTTGCATGGTTTGAAAGTCGTCAGCCCCAGTTTCTGAGCAACAGATAACGGCATCAAACTCACACTTGCTCCCAAATCACATAAACAGCATTTGAACATCTTGCCTTCAATATCACAGGGAAGTGTGAAGTTCCCTGGGTCAGCAGGTTTTTTGGGGGTTTTGTCGAGCAATATTGTGCTAACTTCTTGAGTTAGCACTAGCCCAGGGATTAAAAACCAAACCAACTAGACCGAACAAAACCAAACCGAACAAAAAATTTGAGTGTTGGGTTATGGTTCGGCTAAGGTATACAAACCGATGGGTAAAGATTTTGATTATGATCGGTTTTTGATTCGGTTTGGTTCGGTTACATGCAAACCAATATGAACCGAGCTGAACCAAGATAATTAACCTTACTATATAAACATAACCTAAAACTAAACGTCTATGACTCTAAGTCTAAACCTAATACCCGACGGCGACTCTAAACTCTTCATCTGATTTTCAATCACAAATCTTGTTTTCTTCATCTGATTTCTGCTCTTCTTCCTTGTTCATTGTTCAAGGTTAGTTAATCTCTTTTTGGATTTGTCAAATACGAGTTACTGAGTTAGGGTTTGAGTTTGATTTTGGTCCAAAATTGATCATACTTAACGATTTAATTGTTGTTTAGTGCCGATTTATAGTTTGATAACCTTGATTATTCATGTTTTAGTTGATTTCTTAGTTGTTAAGTTAATATTTTTTTTCCAAAAATACTATGATTGAGTTTGGTCCGAAATTGATGATACTTAAAGATTTATTTGTTGTTTAGTGCCGATTAGTAGTTTGATAACTTTGATTATTTTGTTTTTAGTTGATTTCTTAGTTGTTTAGTTAATAATTTTTTCCTAAAATGCTATGATTGAGTTTGGTCCGAAATTGTTTATGAATGTGTATGAAAGGTTTAATACTTTAATTCTTGTATAGTTTAAATGTTTAATAGCTGAGTTTGTTATTCTTTTTCTTGTAGATGGCAGGATCGAGTGAAGACAACAATGAAGACATACTTGGCGATGATATAGGCTCAGGAAGAAATTCTGGTGATGGAAGGAAGAGAAAATTTACAGAGAGATCAAGTTGTGAGAAGCTCCCAGTACCAAGGAAAAGGCAAGCTCATAGAGCAACGGTGTGGCAGCATTTTACTCAAAGGGAAGATGACAAAGCAGTCAGCAATTGTCGCTACTGTGGAATCGAGATTGGCTGTGATACAAAGATAAATGGGATGGGTGCGATGAAGAATCATATTGGGTGATGTTCGTTGTACAAAACTTTTCAAGAGAGTGGTAGTCAGAATATTTTAACAGGTTATAGTAGTGGTGTAGTCACAGCCATTAAGTATGATAAGGAGCTATTTAGGAGATCTATCAATGAGATGATCCCCATGTACACGGTACACTGCAGGAGGACAGCAACAGAAGACATCTTGGCCATGTTTATTAGAGAGAAAGCTAAGTTGAAGATGTTGTTTAGCAGTGAAAAGAAGAGAGTCTCTCTCACCACTGATATATGGATAGCTCCTACAACATCCTATAGCTACATGGTAGTAACTGCGCATTGGATTGATAGAAACTGGGATATGCAAAAAAGGCTCATCAGCTTTAAACCGGTGACAGATCACAAAGGAGAAACTATTGCTGAGCATCTGATTGAGTGTCTAGCGGATTGGGGAATTCAGAAGGTGTTCACAGTCACAGTGGACAATGCTAGGTGAAATGACAAAGCATTAAGAATATTCAGAGAAGCTTGTAGGCAGATGGGACCTAATGCATTACTCAGGGATGGTGCATTCATGCATATGCGTTGTTGTGCGCATATACTCAACTTGATAGTTAGGGATGGGCTAGCTGAGGTAAATGAGAGTATAGTGGCTATTAGGAATGCTGTCAAGTATGTGAGATCGTCAGGGACAAGGCTACAGTCATTTGAGTTAAGGGTTTTGACAGGAAAAGTTAGTAGAGGGAGCTTGTCTCTGGACTGTGTTACTCGCTGGAACTCGACTTATCTCATGTTGTCTGCTGCTTTGAAGTTTAGGGTCGCATTTGAGAAGTCACTTGCAGAAGATATGCTGCATAATGAGTATTTTAAGCAATCAGAAGAGAGTGGATTGAAAAGAGTTGGACCTCCTACTTCTGATTGTTGGGATAAAGTGCAAAGGATAGTTAAGTTCCTTAAGCTCTTTTTAATTGTACTCTGGCAATTTCAGCATCCAATACAGTGACATCTACTCTTTGTTACAATGAGATTGTTATCATCGACAAGAATCTGCTAGCATTGAGCAAGATCAAGGATGGAATTCTACAGATTGAAGCAAAAGCTATGCGGACTAAATTTGAGAAGTATTGGGATGGACTTCTCAATATGAATCCCCTCGTCATTGTTGCAAGTGTGTTTGATCCAAGAAACAAGATGCAATTTGCTTGTATTTGTTTTGACAAGCTTTACGGTAAGGATAATGCAGAAAGTGGTAATCTCAGAATCTCAATTAGGGGTTTGATGAAACAGATGAATGAAGAATATGTGACAAAGCTGAGTGTATCATCTCAAGGTGATAGTGGTGGAAACAAGACTGACAATAGGGAATCTGAGGTTGTAGACTTGTTTGATGATATGTCAGATGATGATGGTGATGAGTATGAAAGCAGGGATTCACTGTACTCAGAGATGGATTTTGAGACTGCAAACGACAAAGCTGCTAGTGAACTTGACATATACTTGCTGGAAAACCCTCTGCCAAGAAGCAAGAACAGCTTGGGAATGGACTATAATGTGTTATCATGGTGGAAGCGCAATTCTGTTAAGTTTCCAATCTTGTCCGAACTAGCTAAGGATGTGTTAGCCATTCAAGTCTCTTCTGTGGCTTCAGAGTCTGCTTTCAGTACCAGTGGTAGGATTTTAGATCTTTTTCGTAGTTTTCTTACACCATACATGATTGAAGCTTTCGTATGCACTCAACAATGGCTTCGGAATACCATTAAGGCTGAGAAGCTTGCAAGTTTGGTTCAGATGTTTAAAGAAATGGAGTTTCATGACTCATTAGCTAACAATGTGTTACCACCAAAAACTGAGAATTAAAGGATATTTTCTCTGAATTTTTATTTTCTATCCTTTACAATGTTCAGTATTCCAGTGCTTAATGTTATGTCTTGTCAATGTTTTGTTTGCAGGAACAAGAAAGTGTGAACAAGAAAGTGTGAGATTGTCAGAGTTGAATCAACTCGGTTTGGTGTTATGAGAGTTGAAGAGACTCATCACGTTTTTGCTCTTCGACTATCATAACTAGCCACCAATTTCCTCTATGCTTGTATGACTCTCTCTCTCTCTCTCTATTTCCTATGACTCTTTTTCATTTTATCTCTGTTTAAACTCTGAGAGTCTCTGTCTTTTGAACTTTATCTTTGTTTAAACTTTAAACTCTATCTTTTGAAGTTCTTGTTGGGATCATTGCAGTCACTATATTGAACTAATGATCATGGACTTACTCTATGTTTATCTCTGTTTAAAATTTATTTTATAAGTTGAATTGTTCATGTTTTTGGTATGAATCTGATGATCTGAGTTAGGTGTTCCCGGCTAATAACCGAAACAAACCGGATTTGTAAAAAATAACTGAAAAAACCGACCTGAAAAACCATTTTAAACCGAAATCATCATTATTCATTGATTGTTTAAAGAATTCGGTTCAATTCGGCAGAAAACTAATAACCAAAAATAACCGATTTATGAACCGAATCGAACCAGAAATTAGTTCGGTTAGTTTCAGTAGAGATTTCAAATTTCAAAAAAAACTGAAAAACCAACTAAACCGAACCAAACCGAACCGACTAACCGAAATCGCAGGGCTAGTTAGCTCCATGTTTCCTTTCTCCAGCATTTGTTTGTTTGTAAGGATGTCTTTCATGTACTTTTTCAAGGTCGGGACCATCTTAACCGCATCTACGAAAGGGAGTCTTAGTTGTATATTACCAACGATATTCTTCATCTTTTCATATTCTTTCTCCTGTAGAGTTCCTCTCCTGCGTGGAGGATATGGGATTTTTGGTTCACTATGTTTTGGAGGGATACATGGTGTTTCTTCCTCGGGAATCTTTTCTTCATGTTCATCAGGAAGTTGGACTTGTGATGTCATATCATGTAAAGGATCATGGGGTTGTCCGATCCCGAAAGGGATTGGTTGTCCCTCACCTCTATCAATCTCATCCAAAATCATGTCATTGGTTTGATCAACTTCCACTCTTGTCCGATCAAACTCTGATGTTTTTGGATTTCCCACTATTTTGTTTTCACTCCGGAGGTTAATTGCTCGAACATGCTCTTGCGTCTGAGTTTTTACAGAATCGTTCGTCTGGGTGATCTTATATTTTAAAGTTCTAAGCTGAGTTTCTAAAGTTTTGCACCCTTGGCTTATCTTTAAATGGATCAGATCAATCTTTTTATTGATCTTTTTGCAAAACTCCTTGTCGTTTTCCAAAATTTACTGGAATAGGGGTTCAATATTAACCAGAGGATTGGTGTTCTCAATCTGGTGGTTGAATCCCTTTTTACCATAACCAGCACTATTTTAGGGGTTATCTTGGTTCTGAGTAATTTGAGATGGATAGAACCGGTCTCGGGAGTTCTCAACATCAGTTCTACGGTAGGATAGGTTAGGATGTTTTCCGGATTTAGGGTTGAATCCCCAGTTTTCCTGTCTACCGAGAAAGTTGACCTCCTCGGTTTGTTCCTCCTCATCATTGTAACTCTCCAAGGGGTTTCCACCTCAACCATGTGCCTTCCAAAGCACATCTACCTTAGCAATAAGTTTTTCTATGACTTTCCCACTTATAAGAACAGGGTCATTCCTACGGTTATAGTTAGAGCTTCTGTTTAAGTTGCTTATTGCAAGGTTCTTGATTAATCTTAGTGCTTCCTCTTGTGTGTTGCTCATGAAGTCCCCTTTACTGGCTATATCCATAGCCATCTGGTATTCCATTTCAACTCCATTGTAGAAAAGTTCATTCTGTCCGACTCGGTGTAGCTTCGAGGGGGACAGTCCCTTAAATATTCCTTATAGCGTTCCCAAGCTTCATAGAAGGACTCGGTACCAGCTTGGCGGAATGTGGCTATTTTGTTTTTCAGGGCTGCAGATCTACCTTTGGTGAAGAACTGCTGTATGAAAGCAGCTCGACATTCATCCCAGCTTGTGATAGATCCAGGACTCAAAGATTTCAGCCATCTATGAGTCTTATCAGCAAGGGAAAATGAAAATAGTCTACAATGGAGGTAGTCTTGGGGGATTCCGTTGGCTTTGGTGGTACTACATATCTCCTCAAAGATATCAATATGGTTTATTGGGTTCTCGTTTGATAGCCCATGGAATTGATTCTGTTTGACCAGGACGATTATTTGGGGTTTAATCTCATAATCTTGCCTCTAGATAGGAGGGGAAATAATAGCAGATCGGTTCCTATAGTAGGCGTGCGGGGCATCTTGCTCGCCTAAGGTAATCCTGTGCGGAGGGACTTGCAGTTCCGACACATCATCTACTCTTACCCTAGGAATTCTAGCATCATTGAGAGGTCTTTCATTAACCTGACCCTCTCTCTGCCGGTTTTCCTCTGCATCCTCACCATCATTAACGGGGGGAATATTTCTAAGGTTATTAGGATCAGTCATACTAACCTTATCTTTTGCTTTCCTTGTGGTTTTGTTCTTCTTTGTTTCCTTGATCTGCCTTGTGGACTTCCTTGTTAACTCATCTATGCTCAAGCCTTGTAGATCTTTAGAAGCCTTTGCTCCTTAATTGCATACACCTGAGAAATAGATGAAGTTTAAAAGTCAGATCCGATTAAGAGGCTCTGGGATCAATCGAACTTGGAAGAGATCGGTCGATCTCGAGAGAACAAGGATCGAACGATCAAAGAAGGATCGATCGATTTTGCATGAAGTATGATCGGTCGATCGTGCAAGAAGTAGGATCGGTTGATCTCAGAGACGTAAATAAAAAATGCAAAAAAATAAAATATCCTAGACTAGGTTTAAAAACTTAAATCTAAAGGTTACAATTACTCCCCGACAGTATAATGGTGGGATCGATCCACATAGAGTAAAGAGCATTATAGATCTGTAGATCTAAACAAAGCTAGGATGCAAATATGAAAAGTTGTCACAAAAATCAAATCCGAATAAAATCCGAATATTATCTCTTAATTAATAAATCAATTTAAAACAACTGTTGGGATTTGGGAAATCGCAGGGATTTAAATAAATAAAAAGGATATCTAACCGGATTAGCATTTAAATGATCTAGATCTAGAACACAAACACTGTACCAAAATAGATTTTTTATTAAAAAAAATATTTCTAATAAATCTTTTAATTAAAAGCAAATATTATTCTATAATAAATCCGCTAGGACCCTATGATAGCATATTTTGAGTTAGTTTGATAGAGTTCACTTGTAGATCCAGCTTCAACTCTTGAAAATCTAGAAATCAAGCCTACAAACTATAGACTCCGGGTAGAATAGCCAACACTAGATGTACTATAAAACCCTATGAATCATTTGATAGATTTGTCAACCTAACAAAAGCATTTGTTTCATAGAAGTAGAGATCTATTAAATCCCTTTGAATATATCTCATCTCCCAACATGCAGATATACTCAACCATGGTAATGGGTTGATAGATCATGATGTTGTATGGTTGAAAATGCAAAGAAAGAGATGAAGACAGAATGTAGATCTTGAAAATGCAATAAAAAAAATTTACAGATTTAAAATGAAAATAAAAATAGCAAAGTAACAGTAAAATTTGTGTCTAGGTCTCTCTGCCCGCTCAGGAAATAATCCATATTTATAGATTCTTCTAGGTTAAAAATCAAAGTTAATGTGCGATCTGGAGAATATTTGTGATTGGGATCTATCGATCTTCTTCCTCTGATCCATGCCACCTCATAGATTCCTTTGACTGACCGATCTGCTTCAGGATCGGTCGATCCTCGTCATGCTTGGTCAATCCTCTTCAAGATTGATCGATCAAGGATGTCTCCAAAATCCAATGATGTGTAAAAACGTCCTAAATTGCTCCATTTGCACATTTTAGCTCCAAGGAAGTGAAAACCTGAAAAGACATTAAAATCGGCCAAAAGAACACAAAACCTAACTTCTAGACTCAATAAGACAAGTAAACAATTATTAAAACTGGTCAAAATAGACAGTCATCAGCAGTAAAGGGAAGCAATCCTTTGGGCAAGCTTTGTTGATATCAGTGAAGTAGACGCAAACTTGCCATTTCTCATTTTTCTTTTTCACCACGACTGGGTTTGCCAACCACTCCGGATACTTGACTTCTTGAACAGATCCCGCTTTAAGTAGTTTATCGACTTCCTCATTCACAGCCTGAGCTTGTTCAATACCAAGCTTCATGCGCCTATGGCGGATAGGTTTGTAAGTCGGATCTACATTGAGTTTGTGAGAAGTGATCGTCGGATCAATTCCGACCATGTCTGCAATTTTCCAAGCGAATGTAGCGATGTTTTCATTAAGGAATTCTTCGATTGCAATGCGAAGATCGGTACCAAGTTGTGAGCTGACTCCGACAATTTTCTCCGGGGACGATGGATCGAGCTGAATCATCTCGACGAGTTCTTTGTTTGCTTTGGGAGGCTTTCGTCGCACCATATTGTGGCTTATCTTCTCGTCAGATATAGTGTTCACTGTTACGGTCGGATTTTTGAGTTGTAATTCTTTGATGAAGAAAGTTCGAGCTTCCGCCTAATTCCCTCTAATAGTGGATATTTCCCGACCAGATAGGAAGCGTAGGCATTGGTGGTACGTGGATGCTACTGATCTTAGACTGTGCATCCATGGTGTTCCCATGATGACGTTTTAGACGCTGGTTCGTCAACGACCATGAATTTAACTATCTTCCACACTTTGCCGGTTTGCACGGGTAGTTTGAATGTTCCTGAAGCTTTCATCGATTTGCTGTCGAATCCGGTTAAACGTCTTTCATAGGGCTTCACATGAAGAAGGGAGATCTTCATTCTTTTGAGTGTTTCCTTGTAGATTAGATCGCCTGAGCTCCCTGTGTCGATGAGTACATTAGATACGTTGAAGTTTGCTATGGTCAAGGTGACAACGAGCGGGTCGTTGTGTGGTAGATCCAAACCTCTAGTATCAGCGTCACTAGATTCACTTGAGCGGGTTCGGCCCTCTTCGCTGCGAATTTGGCCTTGCGCTGATGTTCTTTTATTGACCTGATGGACCTTGCATGAGCTCAATCCTCCCATGATTACGGAAACCATGAGTCGTGTGCTGGTGCTTCTGTTGTCAAGATTATCTTCCTTGGGGTTTAGTTTCCTCGTCGCTTTGATCATCACGATTTTCTCGAGCCTCAGGTCGATCTTCCTTTTGCTTTTTTGAAGCTCGGTATTCATCGCGTCCGGAACAATCAGATCGATTTTGTTTATTACTTTGTTGTCTCGAGTCGAACGATCTTGGGACTACTCTAGGTAGTTATCCTCTGTTATATTTTCGGTATAACTCGTCATGAAGGTGCCGGCATTCTTGCGTTGAATGTCCTGATGCCCTGTGAAAATTGCAGTAAGGAATTAACAATCTACCGTGTTGATCCTCTGATCGTCTATCCTGGTTGCGGTCTGGTCGTTTCTCTTGGTCGCGGTCTGACCATCTATACTCATCTGATCGACCTCTGTGGTTGCCTTCCTTTTCCATGGATTTGTCTTCATATCGTACGTATTTGTTCCACGGTAGAGGACGAGTTTTGTCATTTACAAAATACGATGAATCATAGTGTTTTTTGTCATAGCTGTGAAGTCGTGGTTCTTGGAATACTTATTTTGCTTTCTCTTTGATTGGTGCTACTGGATTCTTCAGTGTGTGCTGCTTCCGGAGAGCGTTGTTTTCTTCCTCGATGTTTATGTAAGTCATGGCTCTGTGCAAGACGTCTTCTAGAGAGGTCGGCTTAACAAGCTAAGAGTTTCTTGAAAGCGTCTTTCATACCATAGGTCTTTTTCAGGGCTTCAATAGAGGTTGCATCGTCCATGGTTACACATGCTGCAACATCCTTGAACCGATCGATGAAGGACCAGAGACTTTCAGTGGGGGTTTGCTTGACGTTCCAAAGGTCGGCAGACAATTTGCCAGTTTGGGCTAAGATCGAGTATTGCTTCATAAAGGTCTGTGTGAGGTCACTGAAAGTGTTGATTGTTCCTGGTTTAAGCTTGGAGAACCATTGAAGCGCGGCTCCGTTCAGTTTTCCCACGAATAGCTGACAGAGAATGGCATCCCTATCTTCTGGTGGGATACGTGCTCGACTAGCGGCGATGCTGAATGAGGTGATGTGGGCGATTGGATCTGTTGAGTCCTTAGTAGTTCCATCGTAGCTTAGTATCTTCAGTTTTGCAAATTGGGTCATGTCAGCCCTTGTTCACAGAATGGGGTTTGCTGGGCTTCTTCTAAGATGAGGTCGATGTTCGGGGCCGAGCTTGTTGCTTTGTGCATCTGTGACTTGAGTCGCTTGATTGTCGGCTGTAGCTTAGCTTCTCGTTCTTTAGTGTTGACGAGTTCATCGTAGAGTAATTGAGGAGTGAGCTGCGGATGTGTGGCGACTTGGTCCAATGCTGGAAAGAGGTTTCGAGCCCACAAGTCAGAAGTTGGTGTGTGTGTTCCTTCAGGATTGGTTGGGTCACGAGGTTCGCAAGCTGCGCGAGTTGCGCTTTCCCTCATGGCCCTGTCCACGTAGAACTGGATCATCTGGTTTAGGTCGGCCTGCCGAGGTGGAGGAAGTTGCTCGGTCAGTCCGTGAGTAATCGGAGCGAGTCCGTTGTTAGTCGGCAGGGCGACTGGTGGGGTGACTCCAGTGTTATCAGGAGTGAAAGGCCTAGTTTGGCTGGTTGTGGCGACTTCGTAGTGACGACTTCGTTATCGCCGGGAAAACGGACTTCGTTACCGAGTGTCGGTTAATCCGCAGTGGTAGGATCGATGAGAGGTGGAATCTGCTCGTTAGGTGGGATGGTACCGTCTACTCCAACCATCTTCGAAATTAGTTTGTTGTAATAAGTCCCCACAGGCGGCGCCAACTGTTGAACCAAAGAAGTTCAATAATAAAAGGGTTTCGAAGACTATTTAGAGTAGAAAGTAAGATCTTCATTGATTGAGTAATGAACAAGTTACAAGAGTTTGGGTAAAGAGGAGACAAAAGCTATGAAATCTAGAGCTTAGGTCTTCTCTTGAATCTCAATGATTTTCGGATGGATCTCAATGTCTCTGGAGTTCTCTATTTATATCAATTCTGTGACGGTTTATGATCGGTTATGGGCCTTTAATTGGAATTTCCTTATTCCGAGTAGAGTTGCCTTTTCTGGTCGTCTTTCCTTTTCGTGTCGCCTTTCCTTTTCTCGTCGTCGACTGAGCAAGTCGGCAATTCTCAATAATGGGCCGAAGTCGAGTTGGGCTTTAGAGTGAATGGATAACGATTTGGGTCGGGTTTCTGGTAGGGTGTTAAACCCGGTACCAACAGAAAATTGTCATGGACTTTCGAAGAGGGGATGAGACAAGTCTCTGAAGATGAAAACTCACGGCAGCAAAGAGAAGGAGACGGGAACAAGGAAATCGCCGATTAGGGGGACAGATGACGTGTCGTCGTAAGTAGCTGTAGGTGGGTTGAATCTTTGGATGGATTTAATTTTGTGTACTGTAGTATAAACAAAATTATTTGCAAATTTTAATTTCAGATTTTAATAAACAATACATAAAATTAATTTCTGTAAATAATACCTAAATGATTTGAAAGTAGAAAATTTTTATTTCCATTGAAAATAAATAAATATTTGCTTTTAATTAAGTCTATATATTAAACATTCGTCCATGTTTAAATAAAATATTTTAATAATTATATCATAATATAAATGAAATAGCAAAAGGAATCCTAATCTTTTCAAACAATAAATTGGTTTCATTTGCAATCGGATTCTGTTGTTCCATTTTTTTGAATATTAAATCGAAATCCTCCGTAGAACCCAAAGCCGTGCTCAGATGCCAATTAATATCTTCATGATTATGTGATTTAATACTCAGTAAAGCTTCATTAAGCTCTTCATTTGCTTCGTTAAGATACGGGAGGCAATAATATAAAGTGTTCTCAATATCCTTGCCATATTTCTTTTCCTTGATTACTTGATCAACGATTCCTATCACATTTGTAGTTTTCACCGCAGCACCCTTTGTTGCTGCTATAAGTAATTCTGTGAGATTTGTAGCGGATTTGCTCTGTGGATCTTGTTGAAGAGAATTGATGCAGAAATCATATTTTAGTAGCTGATCTTTAGCAACTGCTTTCTTGCAAGAGTTTTGAATAAGAGTTTGTGCGGTTGAGAAACCGTTCAATAAAAGAAGAAAAATAACAAATAAAGCAAATAATTTCATTTTTTTTTGTTTGGAGAACCAGAAAAAAAATAAGAATCAATTGACAACAAAATATGTTCACTATGTGATTCAATTTATAGTAAACAAAAAAAAAATTAGAATAAGAGTCTTTCCTTAAATTATTAGATGTTCTTTTTGAAATTGGTCAACATGCAATATTTGTTTTCCATATATACTCGTTAAATTTAGTCAATTTATTTTAATGTGTTTCCAATTTCCAAGTCATGGATATTATAAAATAAATGGCAATTATTTAATAAAATATCTGACATAATTTATATATCTTGTCATTACAGCTAACTTTTTTAAAAAAATCTATTTTTTTGTTATTATCATATAGATTTCAATTTTCAAGTTCTGAAATATATTTTTTTGTGAACAATATCAAAAGAATCAGAGTAATCAAATCAAAATAATCAGAGTAATCAAATCAAAAGAATCAGAGTAACAACATATTTACATATAAATCAATTGAGCAATATGGTTTGACATGTGTGTTTGACAAGTTATAATATTCTGTATTTATCATGTAAAACTATTTTCTATTGAAGAAGATTATATCTTGAGTTAATCATACATTGAATTCAACTAAACCAAACAAATTTTGAATATATTTATTCTTAGGATATTGTTTTGAGAGTTATTATATTGAGAGTTAAACCAAATGATAGTTGACAATGATTACCAATACATTATTTTAGTTTTTTGCCTAAACAAAAATAGTTATTATATAATGCCAATGAAATCAGATGCAGCATGAGATACATTTAGAAATATAAGTTAGTGGATTTCACAAAATTTAGAAAAAGCAATTGAAAGAAAGCTCTGGCATTCTTTATCAAACAAAATAAAAGTTGTGGTATTTTGGGTTTAAAACAAAAAATGTATTATTTACTACCAGACAACACAATCTTTATCTAACAGGCAAATTAACACTGAAGTTTGTCAACATACCCGGAGCCGGTGATGTTTTATTCAAAATCGAGTCATAATAGTACTCATATAGAAATAAATATTTGTTAATGAACATTTTAAACAGACTCTAATATATATATATATATATTTTAGGTGAACGCCATAAAAGCAGAAATCCCTAACAATATATAAAAAAAAATCAAATTTAAAAATATAATGTGTGTATAAAAGTATTAAATAAAATGAAGACTCTTTCTATTCGATGTAATGTAATAGGGAAGAGTGAACTTACATTCGCTATCAATATGACTTTAACTAAAACATGTTCAAAATTATATATATATAAATAAACAAAACAAAATGTTGCCAGAAAAAATAAAATCATTTATTTAATGTAGCAAATTTTATTTCCCTTAAGATAAATATAGTATTTGCTCTTAATTAAGTATATATGTTAAACATTTATCTGTGTTTAAATAAAACACTTTAATAATTCTATCATAACAAATATGTAAGAGCTAAAAGAATCAAAATATTATGATACAATACATTGGTTTTAGACTCAATACTTCCATTTGTTTGAATTCCAAATCGCAATCTTCCGCTGGTACCAAAACATTATTCAAATGCCAATTAGCATCTAAACAAAAATAATAGTTAGATACAACCAATGGAAGAAGTTGTAGCATGAGATACATTTAGAAATATAAGTTGTTATATTTCATAAATTTAGAAAAAGCAATTGGAAGAAAGTTGTGGCATTGATTAAAAAAATGAAAGTTGTAGCATTTTGGGCTTAAAACAAAAGATGTGTTATTATTTACTTCTGGACAACACAATCTCTACCTAAGAATATAACGTTAGTTACTAACAATTTACACATAGTTTCTAACAAAAATTTTAGATTTGGGTATTTTGCAAATTAATCTATAAATATAAATAGATGTTAATTCAATGAACATTTTAAACATAGTTATACATATAATTGTTTTGGTGAACGATATAGAAAGAAAAATTCTAACAATATATATATATATATATATATATATAAGTGATTTAAAAATTTAAAATATTGGGTATGCATTTTGGAAGAAAGTTGTGGCATTCTTTATTAAAACAAGTAAAAGTTGTGGCATTTTGGGTTTAAAACAAAAGATGTATTATTATTTACTACTAGACAACACAATCTCTCTGCCTAACAACTAAAACAATTGGTAGTCTTTTAGGAATGCAACAAATTTAGTGTGTGCATAAAAACTATTAAACCAAATTAAGACTCTCTATTCGACGTAATGTAATGTAATAGGGAAGAGTGACTCACATTTGCTATCAATATGCTTTTATAATTTGTCAGTTTCTACTTTCTTTAAAGAATATTAAGACAAGATTTAATAACTTTGTAGTTTAATGTCATTAACTAATTATTAAAAGAGGTTCACGGGTTAGCGCGTGTAGTAAGTTGTTAAATATATGTACCGAACACTTTGTGTCCTCTAATATTATCTCTAGTTTTACATCATACACTTAAAAGAAAAGAGAGCAAGAACTAGTTCACTTAGCTTTCTCTAGCTCACTTGTGTTAAAATGGAGTCTGGTCGTGGTTGCGAGAAGTCACAACGGTCATGCATACAGCGGTGTTGGACAGTGGTGGAAATTTTCTCAGTCATTTTAACGGCGGTGTTCATGCTTGTTGTGGTAAAATCTCTGTTATGCGAAGTTAGTCATCATCGAGACGGATTTTGACTGATGAGTCAACGAAGAGGTTGGAATCAATCTGCAACGTGACATTGTACTCGGATCAGTGTTACTCGACGCTCGTGTCGGTAAATTCTACTGAGCCTAGGGTTCTCTTCAGGGCTTCTCTACTTGCAGCTGTGGAAGAACAAGTGAAGATTCTCGGGTTTCTGAGTAAGCTGGATTCATCAGACCAATCTGTTAAGTCCAGCTTGAAAGTGTGTGATGAGATGATTGGTGAGTGTGAAGGAAACCATCAAACGTTTTGATGAGTTTGGGAAGGTTATGACTGACGTGGACATGGATGAGATTAGGGGAACGTTGAGTTATGCCATCATTGATGACGAGACTTGGTTCATCCGATATGGTGGAATCACTTATGAGCTGCAGCTTGACTCCTAACGTAACGGTGGCCAAAGACGGGACTGGCAATTACCGGACAATCAGCGAGGCTGTGGCTTCGATCCCTGAAAATAGCAAATCAAGATTCATTATACACGTTAAGGAAGGTAGATATTTTGAAAATGTGAATGTGCCACGGAATAAATACAATGTTGTGGTCACGAAGACAATCGTCGAACCTAATTTGCATACTTATGATACCGCCACTTTTTGTAAGCCAACTAATCATTTCTACTTTAAAGTTCGGTTTGGTTTTAATTGGGATCGGCTAACCATGGAAAATCTTTGATGCTATTCCACAAGTCTGTTTCTTGTTCTTGGTTTTTCTCTAGATTTCATCTCTCAGTCAATAGTTCCAATTTCTGAGAGGTTATACATTATTTATATTTTCATGATTTCAGAACATAAAAAGAAAAATCTTTGATCTTCTTCAACAAGTCCGGTTCTTGGTTTTTCTCTTTTCTAGAACTTCATTTCTCAACCAATTTAGAGCTCTGTTTGCAATAGACATGAAATAAGGAAATAATATCTATGAACTTTCAGCAGTCGGAAGTATATACTTTTTTCTAGTTTAAGAACATAACAAATTTACTATAATATTTCAAAACAATTGACACTATGCAACTTATCTTGTGTGTTTTTCCACAAGTCTGTTTCTTGCTCTAATGCTTGATATTTCTCTAGAACTTCATATGTCTGCCATTTGTGATTGATCTGAAATAAGCAAAACAAAGTCTGAGAGGTTAACAGTATATATGTTTTCTAATTTAAGAACATAACACAAAGCCATTTTACTGTATATAATCTCAAAACTATTGAAACCAACTTTTCCTGCAAAATTTTTAATCTAATTCCACAAGTCAGTTGTTTGTTGCTGTTCTTGGTATTTCTCTAGAGCAGTTAAATGTCTTCTTCAACTGTTTTGGACCTAAAATGTTAAGATCTGTCAAAACATAAATGAAAAATCTTTGATGTTATGTGTTAAGTAGAGCATGCACTTATTGAATGTCTAAAAGAAATAACTAAATTATTTTCATAAACAAATACATTATAGCATCAAGATTATAGATTACGTGATTGTATCCGCTCCATTGGATACATTATCTGTAAACATAAAGAACGATGTAGCAGTTAAGAAAGATACTCTTGAACAACCAGCTAACACTTTGTTCTCAACTCATGAAAATATAGAGAATGATATCTTACAAAATACATTATCTGTAAACCAGATAACAATCTCACAGGAGTTTTCTTAAGTTTTAGAAAACAAACACATATGAACAACTTTCCATACTTATGAAACAGCCACTTTTAAGCCGACTAATCATTTCTACTTTAAATTTCGGTTTGGTTTTAATTGGGATTGGCTAACTTTTTGGTTTTGAGGATGCAAACGCGGTATCGGCCTTCTCTATTGTCAACAGTCAGATTTACCCCTTCCAAGAACATTTAATGGTGAAAACGTTCTTGGTGCAATGAAAACACAAATCGAGAAGTTTATAGACCCTAACGGTT
Organism: Cardamine flexuosa; assembly: GCA_963555745.1. Classification (NCBI taxonomy): domain Eukaryota; kingdom Viridiplantae; phylum Streptophyta; class Magnoliopsida; order Brassicales; family Brassicaceae; genus Cardamine; species Cardamine flexuosa. Next base: position 21,880,814 of record OY743219.1, read on the forward strand.
GGGTTCCGTGGAACAACAACAAGTCGACCACAATTACCTATGGAGAATACATGAACTATGGACCGGGTTCGGATATGGATAACCGGGTCAAGTGGATTGGAAATACACCGAAGATGACAGACCAGGAGGCCCACAAGTATACCATTGATGCTTTGATTAACCATAACAAATGGTTAAGACACCATATAACGGTTACCGATTTGTATTGCTAATTCAAATGTAATCCCTGGTTTTAGGGTCATTTAAATAATTACGAGAATAGGAAAGGTAGATTGAAAGCTCAATACAACAAATCTATGATCTGATTAAGACAAATGTGAGATAAGTTTTGTGGAAAAAAAAAAGTTGTTTATCAGTTTAGAGAACCAGAAGCAGAAACTGAGATCTCACTTGAGTCTCTACTCAACAAGTGTTCTCGCATCAGCAATCAGACCACTCAAGGCACAACCTATATGGTCATCAGTCTCCATTATCTTCTCCACACTGCTTGGCTCCTACTTAAAGAAAACGAAAAAAGACTGAGAAAGCAGCGACCATTATAGGTAAACTCAAAATAGTTTTAATACCACCCTTCAGATTCTATAAGTCATGCCAAATCAAGACTACGGTGAATGTAACAAATCATAGAAAGCACAGAAATAGCAAAGAGTACTCTTTTTTGATGAAAAAAATTGTAGTTTGTAATGTTGGATCAGTAATTGTAGTTTGTTTCTTCTATTTTTATGTATACTTTTCTGAAAAACATTCACATGTAAATTACAAACACAAAAATATGCATATGGAACATCTTATTTTTCTTTCGTTCAGAGTAAAACAAAACAATGTACATATATGTTATTTGAGAGTAACGCACTTTACTCAAAATGCAACCTTCCTATGACCACTTTGTCTTACGGTGTATTTGGAAAGTGTCAGTCATTAGCTACAAAACGTTTTGACTTCCTTACTCATTAACAAGTTTTCTTTTCCCAATGTTATTTTGTGGATTAGTGACAAAAGGACAGTAAAAAATCATTGACCGGTGAATCGATAATAAATGCTATAAACAATAGCTCGGATGATCCAAGTAAAGCTGAAATTGTTGATGCAGAGGAAAAGAGACACAACATCAAGAGACCAAACAGTAGTAATACTGGTTTTACAGATGTGAATGTGATCAACTACTACTGAGATGTAATCTTTATTCAAAAGTATTCATAACCTTACTAAAATGATTTACATACAAACAACACCTGAGATTATCCCCTAAATGCCTCTGACACCATAATGCAGGAACGCAAACAGCTGAATTCCAGATAAAAATAAAGGATAATAACAGATGCATAGCATGAGATAAAAATGGAAAGATGTATCATCAAGGAAGTAGCAATATGTAAGCAAAAGAAGCATATGATTATATAGTAAATAAAACCTCAATCATTGTGGTCGTTAGCACTCTCTTTATCCATGGCCTGCATAAGTATCCCAATGGAGAGTTTAGTGTTATGAACCAAAATAATTTAGCCTAAGCTCCACTTTTAACTCAAGTCTCTTTTAGAGAATTAGGTTAATTGTTGGGAGTTGAAACTTTATTAATGGTAAGAGGTCTTTATATAGACCTTGGTACAACTTAAGTAAAAAGGAAAATCACCAACCCCTTGACTCAATGTAAAAGGGAACTACGTAAGTGCTCATAAATTAAAAAGAAAACCCCAAAACTAATTATTTAAAACATCATAACCAAACCCTAACTAACCTAACCATAGTCTTGTATCATTTAGTGAAGGCTTGAAAACAACGATAAGAACACATGAAAAAGACAACTACAGCTTAGTAAATGTCAGTGAGCATCTTATTAATATAACCAACCAGCATATCTAGTAGATAAACCTCCCTCACTTGCTGCGCAACAAAGAACAAAAAGTTACAATAACAAACAAAACTTAAAAATTGGAAGGAAGAAGCATAAAGATTGAACATAGACTTTTTAAGTTGTCCCTACTCTGGTCTGCAACATCTGTTCACATATAAAATTAAAAGGTAGATGAGGAAGAGGAACATGGTTTCTTACAGAAATCTTTACAAGTCTAGGGAAATACTAGAACCACAAGTCCACAACACCACTGCAAGCACTTCAGATTAACAAAACACAAATATTAAATCTTTAATAAATCAACATACATATGAAGAACTTGTTATTTTTATCGACATTAAATTAAGGGTTTAGGTTAAAATAAGGAAATTGACATCCTCAGCTTGGTTTTAAGTGGTCTTTAACTTGGATCAGGTTGGACACACAAGAGAGTAAAATCTGTGTGAAGAAAAATGAGATTTTGTTGAAGCTGACCTGATAGGGATGCTTTAAGTCCATGGTTCTTCTTATTTCAGGAACAAAGATCATAAGCCAGAGGATTTTTCTGCTGAACAAAGAGGCTTTCTCGTGAAAATTTCTGATTTTTATGTACGCAAGTGCTACACTAGCCCTCTTTATTAAAAAAAGAAAAGAAAACTTTTGTAAGCATAGAAAAGTTCTTCGAGATCACATGTTTGAAAGTAGTATCGATGAATGAAACTTTTACCTTGCCATATCAGCCGCTATCTTCATCCTCAGCTGCAAAGTTAAACCTCAACCATGAAAGTATCCAAAAGCAAACAAATATCAAAATCATATGTGAAACGAAGGAATAAAAGTGGCCTAAACTTGGGTCATATTCCTAACCATGCAACCGACTCTCCAAAGATCCGTTCTGCATCAACTCATACACAATACATATTGTTTAGCTAACCAATCTACCTGAGCTGTCTGCATAAAAATCAATAAGAAAAAAGGATAAAAACCAGGTTTGGTAGCTAAACTAGTTTTCACCTAAGAGATGTTAAATTAATCAAAAGATAGTGATCAGGTAGGAGGAAACAAGAAAAGACCATTACATCACATTGTTATTGATTCAACTTTTTCTGCCACCCAACTAGTTTTGCTAGAAATTTGTAGAGTGAGCTTGCTCCATGAACACATCCAAAAAGCTAAGTTCATAATAGTCTCAAGAAAGCTCAAAAGAGTTATCTAAAGCAAGGTATGTGTTAACGAGAAACTATAAGCAAACACATCTGAACACCAATATTTGTCAGAGTTGTTGTATATAGTACATGCATAAAAATGAGGAATTTGTTTCATGGTTGAGAAGCTGGTTACAATTTTCAAATCAAATGATCTTAAACCCATAACTTCATAGACCAAATAAAAAATTTAGTTACTAACGAGATCACCTTGCATCAGTATAAGCCCTACAATCTTCATAGACCAATGGTGCACATATATACGAAGACAGATGAGGAAATCTTTAGACGTTTACGGATATTTTAGAACCACCACACTGCTGCAGAAACTTAAGATGAACAAAACACAAATAGTTAAACCATTAATAAATTAAGCATAGATATAAAGATGGAAATCTCAGTCGCTAACATAAATGAAGCCGAGACAAAAGTACTAAAAACACAATTTACGTTATCAATGTGATATGTTATGTATATGTGACTATACCTTCCATGTAGCATGTCGAAATATTCTTTATGCTCCTCTCCAAATTTCCAGTGTTACTTAGTAATCCTAATGAACAGTTACTTTAATGAAGACAGACTCCAGCCTAAGGAACGATATTTATACTCAGTTAAGTCTGCAAATTTTCATAAGAGCATGTGAGTAAGTTGGCTTGAGTTGATAAGCGAAGCTGCAAATTTAAATGTGACATTTTGGTCTAAGTTCAGAGTTTCTAACCCGATTAGATTGCAAAAACAATGTGTAGTTTATTTTCTTTTTGCTATATCAAAACGACACACATTTCTTGACTGCCCATACGAAACGGAATCCATAAGTAATTTACGCAAGAGAAAAATTTCAGAACTTTGGATAAATAATTCACACACAAGTTTCTTACAATAGACAAACAAATAGATGAAAAAAATGAGATTCTTTTCATATTGAACACTGATTTGAGCTTTGAGTAAGTATTTGGGTATGCAGCATAATCGTAAGAAAGTAACACCAAAGATTCTTGTAATTATACTAGGAACAAAAAAATGGAAGTAGAAAAATATTAAAAAAAGAAGAAAGAAACTGCTAAACAAACATTAATGATCGTTCAACGTTAACTTTACACAAGAAACATGACCACCAAAAAAAAGAGGGAGTTTTGTGTGAGCGAATAACACTAACAAATTTTTTTAGTATTCAACAAGAACTCATGTGTGCATGTTCATACGTGTTTCATATGCAAGTAACCACCCTGACGACAAAAAAACAAAAAAAAGTAACCACCATATAACAAATTCAATAAAACTCACATTAAGTCTAGATTCGTCCAAATCAATCGAATTCGAAAAACGTTAAAGTATTTTTCACACACAAGCCCCCATGCTCATTTTCTTTTTTTGCCACGAAAGGTAGATTGAAAATTGCGATACATGTCTACGGAGCTCACAGAGGACCATTCAAGAAGAGCAGTCCAAGTGTGATGAATGTGAAGGGAAGCATACCTAACCTTGAAAGAATAAGGTGTCAAACTGATTTGTTGAACTAAATATAGATGAGGAAGATAACAAAATACAGAATTAAAGCCCTGAGAAATTTCTTCTTTATCATTTACAATTTTATACAATATGCATGGTATGCAACTCCCAATCTCACATGCTTTGGCTTGAATATAAAAACTTGAAAGACTTCATTTCTTTTAGAGTGTCTTTGACACTTGGACATAAAATATAAATTCATAGAAACAGAAAAATAAAGTTAACCATGACATAAATTTTAATAATTTAGTGTTCCCGGCACTCTCATTTTCCTTAGTAAATGGGAAAAAATATATCTTAGTAGATTATAGTCATCCATCCTTTTATTTCCTCTTTTTAACAATATTTATTTACTGAGTTATAAATTATAAGATACATTTCAATGCAAATCACTCCACCATGCAAATTATATAAATAATTAAATAATAATATTTAATGAATAAATTTATTAGAAATAGATATGTGTAAATAATATAGCCGTTACACAAACAATATTAAGATACATAACTGAACGTTGACAGATGCACTATGCATGAATCATGTGTGTGTATATATCCTAAAGTAAATAGCACCAAATATAAACATAAGAAATGAAAATTTAGATCTTATCTATATTTTGAGCAACCAAATCAATGTATATTTGACCAGAAACTGCATCCACATATATTATATATATACTACCATATAAACATAGGTATTTTTGGGTAATCAATTAATTATTAAAGATATCTTACTTCTAAATAATAGAATCTACTAATAATCAACAAAAACTAAATATCTTTCTTTTCGATTTGAAGACTAATTTCTTTTCCAGATTTTTTACCATTATTTTATTAGTAATAATTTTATATAAAAGGGGATACAGAGGCAACATTTTGCAATACTCTCAATCTATCTTTTGAAATATCTTCTTTCAAAATACTCTAGATCTATCTCTTTCTTTCGAAATGTCTTCTGTCCCAAACAATTTGAATGCCGATGGTGATCATGGTGATGGTGCTAACCAAAGTGGTTACATTCCAATCCAAATGATTCAAAACTCCCAAATGGTTCAGTCAACGATCATTACTTCAGATCAGACAAACCATAGAGATATGTCTTCATCACCTTCTATTACTTATTATCAAAATTCTCTTGCTTCTTCTGGATTTAACAATTCAGCCTATCAAATGATGACGAGAAACGTTTCATCTGTTTCTGGTACTCATGATGATTTTCCTATTAATAATAATTCTCATCTTAGTCTAGTTTCTTTTACTCAAACCATCACTAATATGTTCACTGCTCTTGTTCCTACCAACACTCTTGGCACACCTCAATTTGATATTGAGCGTGTCAATCATGTCATGGATTCTAATTCTAATTTTTTGAATTTTACATTTCAAGCTCCAAATGTTTTTGATGAATATTCTGAGATTTTGGATCCTGAACCTCTTAATGTCATTTATCCGGACCAAGATTTTGCAGATTCTCAATATTTAGACATGGCGCCCAACATGTCTTCAAATCACAACCATGGCCAACATGTTCCTCAACCAGTCCATTATATAGATCTTGAAGAAGATGGAGAAAACGAAGACGATGATGTTCCTCAACATGTTCCTCAACCAGCCGATTATATTGATCTTGAAGAAGACGGAGAAAACGAAGACGATGAGTATGATGGTCAGACTCATAGTCTACCGTATGAGAAATATGGTCCGTATACGTGTCCCACATGCAACGGTGTGTTTGATACTTCTCAAAGATATGCTGGGCACACGAAATCTCATTACAAGAATGAGACGAGCGAAGAAAAAAAACAGAGACTTCATGCAAAGAATAAAAGGAAATATAAGAAACTAAGTCACGAGGAGGACGAGGTTCATGGCGAGTCGTCTCAGAAGACTAGAAGAGGGAATGGGGTCAATGGCAGTGCAAACGTGAAACAAGAGCCTATTTAGGGTTTTGTTTTCTCTGTGTCTTTTTCAGCTTATATTATTTAAGCAAAAAGACATATATTTTCTCCTAGTATTTTATTATGGTTTATTGTATTTCATAAAGTTTTTTTCTTATTTTTAATAAAATATTATGCATCATTACAATTTTAAATTAAATTATGTCAGTTACCATTCGTTTGGTATTATTCAAAATTTATAATAAAAGGAAACAAATTATAACATATATAGTTCTCATATTCTTTTTTTATTATTATTCTTCATAGTCAATGAGAATATCAGTCAAATATGAAAATCAGCAAAAAAAAAAAAGAATATATAATTATATCAGTTTAATATATTTTTACGAGTCCTGGTTTTTGTTTAGACATAAAACTAGTTTGTTACGAAAATGTTTTAACATGAGATTTATTCAAAGTATACAGTTTTGTAGCTGTTATGTCACTCATACCATAATCTTTTAATTTAAAATCTCGTTTAGATTATGCTTTCAAATTACCCCAACTATTGTTTTATTCAGGAGTTTATATAGAGTACGAAACCATAACTCAGACTAGTGTTTTTTACCCTAAACATACAAATCGAGATACCATATCATAAAGAAATAGTTTACATGATGTTCTACCTGGTGCTAAATCCCAGAAGAAATTTTACTTTCATGTTTTCAGTAAGGGCAATTCTCATAGTTTTTATTTCATAAATAACATTTTTCTTTTTGGACAAAAATAATATTTTTATTAAACATTATTTTCCTTATATAGCACAAAATCTCCTAACCTCATATTTTTAGGGTTTAGCACTAAATCTTAAATTATACCTTCCACCCTAAACAAACTATACCCTAAGTTGTACATTACTTATCCCAAACAAAAAATTAAAATTTTGTCTTTTATAAAAATGTTATTTTTATCCCAAAAAAAAGTGATATTTGTGGAACAAAAACTTCATTTAGTGCTATTTAAGGGAATTTCTCTTTCAGTAATGTTATATTCTTCTCTTGAAATTTTCAGAAATGATCTCACTATCAACACCACCTAAAATGAAAAAGAACACACATATAAAACATTAATACATTCAGAGGTGACTATGCCTTCAAAAAATGAACGTTCACAATGACAAAACCACACAAAACAAAACAAAAAATAAGAAAAGCAACTGTTGGAACCGGTTCGATTCGGTTTCAGTTAATCGGAATCTCAGGCCTAAGTATTGGTACCTCGGCAAAAAATTTGAGCGTGGCAGTTCGATTTCACTTCTCTACAAAGAGGTAAGTTAAAAATGTCTTGTTGACAAAAATCAATATTGGTCTAGTATCTTTAACGTTGATAATGAAACTGAAGACAAGTCAAGCATTATATTAAGTATATTAAGTGTTTTAGAGGTTTGAGCCTTTAAGTATTTTAAGAGGTCAAATTTTTCAAAACTTTGTTTTAGTCTATTGGTATTCGCTCTTTTTCTTTTCTATAAAGTGTCACTGGTTTAAATTCTCTTTAACTACACAGCTTTTTAATTACTCTTACACCATCCGTTTCATATCGTTTAAATAATAAAATAATATACTATTAGTTATGGGATTTAAATGTTTTTCTTGGGGGCTTTCAAAAAAATTTCAACCCTTTATTTTTCAGCAGAAAACGGTTTTATCTCAAACTGTGGTTTGGTCCGTTTGGATCTAAGACAGAGTATTGGTTTCTCTTACTAAAACGCAAACACTTAATCTGGCTTTATAATGGAATCGATTGAATTGACTTTTTATCTTTAAACTCGTTATCCTAACAACGATAATTAATCTACATTGTAATTTTATAACTAACGATACAAGTAAGAAAGTAATCATTTTGTTATTTTCCATAGTATTTACAAAACATATAAAGTTGAAAATATACAAATATAGAGAAGGAATGGAGAAAGATGACTTTTGGTACATGAGCAGATTATGTTGTCTCCTTGGATCCTTTGGTCGTTCGTTTCGAGAGGAGGCTTCTTCAAAGATGGACTTTTTGTCTCATCATACAACTTTTCTCCCTTTTTAATACTCCATGAAATACGAATGCTTTTCTTGTTAAGATGATTTTTTTTGGCGCGGTAACTTTTAAATTTTAAATTATAATATAACTCGTCACTGTTATATAGATCTACTGTTATAGTAAAAGTTAAAAAATAGTAATAAATTTTTATGAAATTTTATATTTGTTGATGGAACTGAAATTAATGTGGAAAATAGCTCAGATTCAGTTTTAAATTGAAACTGATGTTGTAAGTAGTTCGGTTCTAGTATCTTAAATTTTGGTTAGGTAACTAAATTAAAGACAATATTTTCATCTGAGATAAGTTCATTAATCTAAATTTGTCTAAGGTGATTTCTATTACTCGTACGCTCGCTGGTAGCTAGGTCCAAATGCAATGCTAACTCAAAGTATGTAGAACTTTGTTTCCACCAAGGTCGTGTTACATCATTTTTAGTGACTTCTCTAAGGCTTCTATAAAATTTTAGGATTAGCTTCTCAATCTGAGTCATAATCGTCAGTTGGTCAGTGTACATGAGACATTTCGAGATTCAACTATGTTAAATGAGATGTATAGATTTTGGCTAAACAAGATTATTTGCGATATTACGAGATTTGATTAAAACGATATATAAACCTTTTGTTTATTTGAAAAATATATATTAACAAACAACAAAATTCGTCATCAGCAAAAAAGTGTGGATGGGTTAATTCTGTAGCTAGCCTCAAAAATGTGTCATTTACTTGAGCATTATCATCAGTGACCAAACCGCAAATGAAGTAAAATGTTTTTCTATTTCTATATACGTTGTTTTCTTAAAAACATATAAGCATATAGTTCAAACTAAAACTATGATTTGACACAAATAAACTTTTTTGCAGATAATAATAATTAATATAGAAAATATCCACAACTTGTTTCACTTAAAATTGGTTAAAATATAGATTATCTGAAATTAAAACCAACATTTTACATGTGTAGTAAACAAAATTATTCAAGCAAATAAAACTAGGTTAATGAAAAAAACCTAGTAAAACGTACTTTTCTTTCTAATCGTTGTTACCAAATGAAAAAAAAAAAAATTGGGAATCTTTTCTTCTCTCCTCTAATAGCAAACAATTAATTTATCTTTTACTTTACAAAAGATAAAATGTAGACAAAATAATTATTAAAAAATACACTATCAAAAATGAAAACAACTTAGACAGAAATTTGTAGTTTTGTACTTTAATTTTAGACGTTTTCTCGACCTTTCAATTTCACAGGTGTTTGACTTGTAGAGGCCTCACACATGGTTATGTCTAAAGCTTTTGTACAATCTTATTCATATTAAGTTATTAACTAAGTTCGATTATTTATAAATCTCTATCTCAAATCAAAACGGTTATATTTAATGTTCTAAAAAGCTGTTTAGACAGTATTTAAGGTGTATATACGTTGCCTATGTTAAAGGGAATATCGCCATCCTTATGGCTGCAATTTTTCCTTCACCATTGCCAACAACTCTTTTAACCCAACTTTAGACGTTAACTTAACTCTTTTATACAACTCATTAATTAGGTTGCTTTTGAAAAACGAAATTTTTTGACATACAATCATACACATTATGGCCAATCTAAGATCATTAATGTCACATTCATAGTTCCATATATTTGATCATTTAACCAGGATTAAACTAACTATCATTTTTCCTCTCTTTTTTTTTGTTTAATCCTGATTACCAATCTATATGTAATTAAAATTATTTATTTAGCATATGATGGTGTTTATCACATACATGACTCATCTAAGTTGGATTTATGACTGGTGTTGAAGATGAACCAACTCGGTTTAATCTAATTAAGGATAAGAACCCAAGAGCAATTACTTGTTCTTAATTTAACTTATGCCAATCAAATCACTGTAGTAACCTACGCAATTAAATGATTAATAACCAGAACTAAAATGTTTAGTTGAATTTATAAATTATGTAAGTTGTATGATTCATTGGATATTGTAACTCTCACGGAGACTAGTCAAGCTCATTTCACCTATAAAGTTAAAATACATATTGACTTTTCATTTTTTTCTCTTGTTTGTTTAACTCGCATTGATATCATTTTGTGCAAATACAGTCATAATCTACAGATCAAGCCAATGGCCATATAATTACACTAAGTTTTTACATATGTTTAATATGGGCAAAAAGGTTAGGATTCGGATAAAGAACTTTTTGTTTCAGTGTTGAAAGATAATTTATTTAATTAATAAAATCTAGTGTCGGTATAAAAGCATATAAAAAAGGGAAATAATTTATAATTTTTATAGAATGTATACACAGAACCAAAGGTCGCTAGCTCTGTTAATAAAAAATTTTAGGGTAATTTAAGAGGACGCTGTTCAGAACTCTTAGTAATTAAAAAATATTAAAAAAAACAAAATGTATAGACAGACATACGTCACATACGAATGTGTTTGCATAATATATAAAGAAGTAGAAGAGACACAACAGTAGTTCTCATTTGATCTCTATACTTCTTTTACTTCTCCACACAAAAATTCAAAAAATGACAAAACGTTTCAAACTAAAGATTTCAAGAATCCTCTCGTTCAAATCATGCCGTTCAAAAGATCCTTCTTCTCTCCCTATCAATCCTCTTCCTTTAAATCCCCGTCGACCTCCTCCACCGGTTAATCCCTCCGCCGTCACCACCGTGCCACAACGTCGTCTTCGTTCTTCCTTCAGACTACAAGTGTTAACCGCGTTTGGCTGCGGACGCTCGTCCACGTCGTTTGATGTTGTTGATCGGAGAAACTCACCGTCGTTATCACCGCCGAAAACGCCGACGTTTCAGTGGGAAAGCGAAGGGAAGTGGCACGTGATTGCTCAAGTCAACGAAACGCCTCGTCGGAAAATCTACGACGGTGGACCGGAAAAAGAGGATCGTCGACGTTCAGTGAAGAAAGAGAGACACTCTCGCCGGCGAGCGAGTACTTCCTCCGCCGAAGAATACGAAGAGGAGATGGAGAGTCTTTTGCCATCTTCTACAAACCTCTCGCCGGTATATTCCTCGCCACGTGTCACAAGACGACGGCGAAACGTTCCAAAGAGAAAAAGCACTTCGTCGACGATAGAGGAAGGAATTAGCGAGTCGTCGTCTCCGGCGAGGCTTTCTTCATTTGTACAGAGATTAATGCCGTGTACGGCGGCGGCGGCGGTTATGGTGGAAGGAGTTGCGGTGGTGAAGAGATCGGAGGATCCATACGAAGATTTTAAAGGATCAATGATGGAGATGATATTAGAGAAGAAGATGTACGAAGTGGCTGAGCTTGAGCAGCTTCTTAGATGTTTCTTAACGCTAAACGCGAAACGCCACCACCGCGCCATTATAAGAGCGTTTTCAGAGATTTGGGTTGCTTTGTTCTCCGGTACTCGTGGTGGACGAAGGTCCTCTTCCTTCTCTAGTGTTCGACTCTCCGATTATGACGAGTTTTAGAAATAATTATGTTAAAAACTTAAAATCCTCTGTTTATCATAATTAATGTCTAACTAAATTATATTGTTAGTGTTTTAGACTTTTAGTTAAGTGGTCGATGTAATTATGTAAAAGTTAAATGTAAATTATGCGTCGGTGCAATAATTTAAACTGTAATCATTTAAGTGCGTACTTTGATTTAAATAATATTCTCTCTGTTTCATAAAGAAAAGCTTGATATTTAGGACAATTTACATAAATTAAAAGAAAAAATTATTATTTTATTAGTTATATTATTTTCTCTCACCAAAAAGTATTATAATAATTATAAATCAATAATAATATAATAAATAAAATTATTATCAATCATTACATTTTGATATTTATAATTTATCAATAAATAAAAATAAAAAAAACAGAAAATCAAAATTTGTGAAACAAAATAAAATAGTTAAAACATCAAACTTCATTAAACTTTCTGAAACAAAAGGAGTATATTTGTACAGTTTAGATTCTAATTTAGATTGCATAGTATTCTCATTCGTCGAACACAAAAAATAATAAAATAAAAAATCGTAGTCATTCATACGCAATAATTGCTTGCTTTCAAAAAAAAGAAATGTCGTTTGGTTAGCAATATTGTATGTGGAATATGTTATTTTGTGGATAAAGTATATTGTCAACTAACAAAATGTTAGAAATTACTATCTTGTTTATACAGAAAATGTTCGACCAACCCAAGAACACAAGAACTGTTGGTTTCACTTCTTCACATTCGACCATACAACAACGCTTTGAAAAAGAACAGATGTTCACTTTTTCTTATCTTATCTTACACGTCCGATATATAAAATGCCTAATAAAATGACACGTGGACGGTCGATGTGGACCATTTTTGATATTTGACTCAGCAAACGAAGTGACAAATGATTGAAATCAAAAGAGACAAAAGTTTAATTAAAATGAAATCATATTGGTCCTTTACACACACTTCTCAGACAAGAAAACAAAAAATACAGAGATGGGTCTCTATCTTCAGTGTTTATAGGGGTTTTATTTAACACTGAAGCTGAATCATCACAGTCTCTGATTCTCGAGATGAATCAATCAGAGACTATTGGAATTTGTAGCAATGGGTCCATAACTTAAACAGCAAGCCACATCTGTTCTTCTTTCTTGTTTAGTGTAAAAAGCTACCTCTAAGGTCAGAAGTTAAATTATTGAGATTTTACAGTATTGTTTTGGTAAATATCAAACCACACGGCATCAGAGATTCTGCAACACTACAAAAACATCACTAAAAACCACACACGCTCACTAGTTTATCCTACTCTCTCAAGATTCTCTTCAGACAAGACATTTAATGTTTTTTTTTTTAATCACTCTATCTCGTAAATTTTGTTTGATATTGTAAAATGAGAAAAATACTTGTGATTACTTGTCATGGAAGATAATGAGTTTACAACAAGATTGACTTGGTTCAATACTCAAACACATGAATAATATCAGCCTTGGTGTGGTGGAGGCATAGACATGTGATGGTGTTGGTACGGTGGTGGTTGTTGTGGTGGTGGTCCACCTTGCTGCTGCATGTGTTGCGGTGGCCACCCATGTTGTTGATGCATTCCCATGGCTTGAGGCGGAGGTGGTAGCCTTGGAGCACCGAAGCCTTGTTGGTTATGATGAAACTGTTGGGGAGGAGGTGGTGGTGGCAGACCCTGAGGAGGACGGAATTGCATGGGAGGTGGAATCGCTAAGCCGTGTTGTTGTTGTTGTTGCTGAAGTGGCCAAGATGGTGGCTGGGTTTGATACACTTGAGGAGGTGGTGGTGGTGGACGGACGACTGGGATCGGAACAGGTTGCATTCCGCCATTAGCAAACGGACGTGGTATACCGTTAACTTGAGGAGTATTGAGATGCGTTGGAGGGCCACTTGCGAATAGCGTATGAGGTCTGCTTCTCTGAGAAGTTGGATTTGTAGCTGCCAAAAGCCTCTCTGCAATTCAATAAAGCAATGTTGTTTGTTATTCTAATGAAGAGAGAAACTAAAACCATAAGTTAAATATAAGAGAAGAGGTATAAAGAGTCTCCTAACCTGCTGGAGTACCATGGCGCTCTCCTTTGGTGTCTTTCTTGTATGCGTAAGAGACTGTTATTTGACGATTACACAGATATTGTCCAGTCATTGCCTGCAACAGTCAAAGAAAGATGTGAACAGAAGAAGGTATTATGTTAAATATGTTGGATTTGTTTTTACAGTCAAGTTCATGATAGTCATGAAAGAAGCAGAGAGTTTACCTCAATAGCAGCATCAGATGCTTCAAAGGAGTCATAGCTGATGAAACCGAAACCTCGTGAGTTGCCAGTATCAGGATCTCTCATTATCTGAAATGAAAAGTCACGAAAATCAGATTCTTTTTCCCAAACGAATGATAAAAGATCAAGAATCGTCAACTGATACCAAACGAAATAAAGATTATACCTTAGGATTAGAAGCAATGACACCAAATGCGCTGAAAGTATCATACAAGAGCTTTTCATCAACATCCTGTAAAAAAGCAAAACCTATATCAGTCATTGTTCAATGTAACAAAATTTCAGAGTATTATTATCACCAACATAAGATACTTACAGGGTCAAGGTTTCCAATGAAAAGGTTAGCACCAACATCCAAGCTCTTCTTATCTTGAGACGCCTAATACACAATTTTAATCAGCAAACAAAATGTTAGCAACTCACAAGAGTTCTAGATAAGCTACAAAATAATGGAAGTTGAGAGATACGATTAGATACCTTGTTAACACGAATAGGCTTCCCATAGAGCTTAATCATGTTAAGAACCTTAATTGCCTACACAAAAGATTCAAAATCTGTTACCATTATACCCTAAAAACAACTCTTATACTCATCAGAAAAGAAAAAAGAGTAACACTTACATAATCAGCATCTTCCTCACTACGATACTCAATGAATCCATATTGTTGATGAAGATTTGTAACTCTATCTTTTGGAACATAGACGTTAACTAATGCAATCCAAAAAAAAAAAAAGAGAAGCTAATATCAGAAGCAAACCCAAAGGTTATTCCACTAAACAAAATCTATAAACTTAAAGTAGAATTAGGGTTTTAGCTTACCAACAGGTCCAGCTTGAACGAACAATTCCCAAAGCAATTCTTCAGAAAGCTGAAATTCAAAGATGTGAAATAGAATCAATTTCAACTAAAATCACATTGGAAGATGTGAAAATACACAAAAATCGCGAATCAATCTGAAAACCTAAAATTTTACTTTTTCTTCCAGCTCAAAGATGAATAGCGCAGGAGACAATTACACTACAAAAATTGGTACTAAGTATAAGAAAAATTGCAGAAGAAAAGCGAGAAGAGAGACATGGAAGTTCGGAAAAAAGTTTAAGAACCTGAGGATCGAGATTTCCGACGTAAACAGTGGCGTCTTGGTTTCTCTCAGCGGAGTGTTGACCTAGAAGATTAGCTCCTACACCTGGAGCTATTCGAGTCGTCATCTTCTTCTCCTTAGTTTCTTACTTCGTCGCCGGGAGAAAATTTGAGAAATCTGAGGTTTTGAGTTCGCTTCCGTCTGTTCAGGACTTTTTGCTAAGATTAGAAAGACGGTGAAGAAAGAGGGGTTTATTTTGAGTGGGCCGAAATGCCCATTAAGCTTTTTAAAAGGCCCACTTTGCCTTTTTGTTTATAAAGTAATCCAAATTGGTTAAGAAAATTCCCATAAATTATTGCCAAGTACATTTCAAATTAAATTACTTGATTCACATTGTTGACCTGAATTTGATATGGACTTAAAAACAATAATATAAGTATATATAAATAAGCCTTGTTCAATTTATACTTAATATTTAAAATTTTTAAATTGATTAACATTAACCTTTAATGTCTTTAGAAATCATATAACAAATAACACCAAAAATTGATAAGAAATTTGAAATCAAATAATTCAATATTTTAATTTGCTATATATTGTTGTTCTTAACTTCATGGAAAACATCACTAGACTTGTAGCTTTCTACAGCAAAATTATGAAAATAACAAATGCAGGAGCAACTCATTGTATTAGTTACCACAAGTTTATAGCTGAAGCAAGCAAGCAAGCACAAACAAGAACCATATCTTCTTAGCAAGTTCTTGAGCTTTATGCAGCATCCTCACTTGCTTTATCAAACACTTCTCTAGTTCGGGAAGAAGATGAAGCAGCAGCAGCAGCATTAGCCTTCGAATACAATCCCAGCTTCTCTTCTAGTTTCTTCCACTTTGTTACTAAACGCGGAGGGAACTTCTTCTTCACAGTCCTAGCAACTCCTCTCGCATCTTCCATTCTATTATTCCTCACCAATCCCTCAGTCAAATGCTTACACGTTTTGAAATCCGGAATCTTATGCACCATCGCACTCTTCTTGAACACTACTAAACCTTGTTCATACAACCCATTTATACACAGATGAAATATCAACGTCCTAAACGTCGCAGCGTTATGAACACAATCGTGTTCTCTCTCAATCCCTTCATACACTTTCTTGGCTTCACCCATCATTCCTTTCACGCAATACGCAGTCATAAGATAGTTATAACTAATCGTATCAGGTTTCAATCCTACACAGATCATTTCTTCCATCAATTCCTTAACTTTTTCAGGACTTTCCTTGGCAGCATTCATGAGTTTAACATTATACACTGTGTTATCCAATTCACAACCTTTATTCACCATCTCGTCCCACAAGTTTTCCGCTACATCGACTAAACCATTCTTATACAAAGATCCTAAAATGGTAGTGAAAGCAATGATGGTAACTTCAACACCTTTAACTTCCATATCTCTCATAATCTCCATAGCTTTTTCAGGTGAACCAGATTCACAATACGACTTAATCAACATACCGTATGAGATTTTATCAGGAGTAATATTATTATATCTCTGAGGAATTTCGTCGAACAGTTGGGGGACTCTTTCGAACAAATCAGAATGAAGACAAGCAGCGAGTAAGGCGTTGAAGGAAACAACGGATCTTGGAGTACCGAGCTGATCCATTTCATCGAACATCTTCAAAGCATGATCAAACATTGAAGCTTGTCCATAAGATCTGATCAATGTAGAGAGGAAATGCTCTGTTTTTATCTTGGGATCGTTTTTGTGAGAGTCGATTAAGGCTTCGATGTCTGAGAAGCGTTGAGATTTAGCGAGGCGTTGGACTGTGAGTTCCATGGCGTAACGAGAGGAGATAGGAGATGATGGATTGTTGGAGACGGAGTTGTAAATCGCTAAGGCTTTGTCTGGATCGTGGATTTTACGGAGTTTGGATTTAGCTTTGGAGATAGTGATTGGGGTGGAAGAAGCGGTGGTTGGATTAGCTGCAGCGGCGGTGGAGAAGCGGCGAAGGAAGCGGAGGGAAAGACGTGACGGCGTCATTGCAAGCGTCGCCACCGGGAACGGAGGAGAAGGAAGGGACAGTGTTTGGAAATGTCTTTAGGGTTTAGAAATGGGTTTTGACTTTTGTCGACCTCAATAACTGAACTAAAAAATAAAATAAAACAACAGTAGTGTAATTGTATGAAAAACTCATAATTTTTTTTAGCAAAACTAGGTTTGGGCAAAAAATCCAAAATCTAAAAACCAATCCGAAACCGATCTGAAAAATCCAGTTCCAAAACTGAACCGAATGGATTATATATTTTCCTATCTGAATAATCCGAATCCAAACCAAACCGAAATCAGTTTTTCTTTTTCTTTTTGATTAATCTTCCTTTTTTTTATTCATATTCTTCTCGATATGTTCAGATTTTTCAGCTTTTTAGGATTTGTTCGGGTTTTAGCCGAATTTTTTTCGAATTTTTTGGATTTGTTTTGGGTTTTGGCCGGATTTCTTTCGGATTTTTCGGATTTGTTCGGGTTTTTTGGATTTTTTGGATTTTGGATGCAAATCCGAAATAACCGATATTATGTTCGGTTTTAAATTGGGTTTTATAAAAAAAATGAAATCCAATCCGAATCCGATTAGATCCTATCCGATCCGAACCGAAATCATGTTATAATCCGAACGGATTTATATTTTCCCTATCCGAAAAATCCAAAATCCAAAAATTCCAATCCAATCCGATCCGAAAATACGAATGCCCATGCCTAAGCAAAACTGATAAATCTAAAAGTAATTTGAAATTATGTTAGTCAAAATTTACCATATATAATGTGTTTATAATATAATATACAAAAATGAAATAATATTATAAAGTTTTGGAGATTCGAACTGAAACCTATTAATAAGGAAATTGTCAAATTCTTAAAACAAAATGAGAAAACTTTGACTAAATTCGTATATATCTCTGATACATTTAGATTGTTGCCTAAGATGATATGGAGTTGCATTTGAATCGGTACAAGTGCTTCGTTTTTCTGCTCGAATTTGAACTTAGATTTGCTATTGATAAATAATCATATCTTTCATTTTTCGGTGTGAAAATGACTCACAACCTCCAAAATAACTCTGACTTTGGGAAACTGAAGATCCAACGAGCTGAATTATTATGAATTTATGATGTAACAAACATACTAGCATCTTCAAAAACAAACTCAAACAAATATCATTTCTTCCTAACAAATTTTGTGGAATTCTTATTTTAAATGATCTCTTACTCTTATTTTAAAAATAATCTAATTTTTACCTAAAATTTTAATACATCTAATGAAATTAATTAAATTTTAAACTTTTTATAGTTGTGCCCCATGTAAAAAAAGATTCTGAATCCGCCACTAGTCACAATAATGTATAAAAGTGGCAAGAACATGACTATGATCTAATACACCTTATAACTAATCGAGAATTATGGTTGGTTTGCATACAAGAAAGTATTTGATGTGTTAAATGTTCATGCTTGTTCATAGAATTGACACTACATTTACAAATTTTGAAGTTGGATCATTCTATACTCGCAACGAAGTATGAAAACTATTAAAAATATAGTTATTTTCTCACTCGTAATTCGTAAATAATAAATTTTATGAATTATAAAATTTCCACTTCAAGATTAAAGGTATTTTTACGGATGAATAATTTTGTATTCTTTGATAGAGATTCATATTTTTGAGATTCTTCGCATGTTAGAATGAGTTTTTCAGTACTGTTTATAAATAGACCATGGTGCTTGTGCGTTTTCCTTTTAAATTACACCAGTAACGAATTCCTTGATCTTAATCTTGTTATCATGTAATATCCTTCATCACACTAAATGATGTGGTAAAATTGCAGTACTCATCACATTTAAGGTACGTTGCAAAATTCACATTGAATGTTTTACTAACCTAAATTCCTAATTTGACATACGATATATCCCACACAACAAAATATTTTATCAATGAAGAATTGTTGAAATATATATCATGCAACACCAATTAGTTTTTATATGAAAATGAAAAAAAAAACGTATCTAGAACTAATCTTATTTTCAATTATTTCTTATATCCCGATTATCCAAAAAAAAGGGTATAAAGACCAAAAACAAACACTTGCTTACAAGACTTTTAAACAGCTGTTTCGGTCCGTAACATGTATGATGTATATAATTTTTTTTTTTCAACAACCATACCCATATTGTATCTTTTAAACCTCATCCTCCTCTTCCGCAATTGTATGTGATTGTGGCAATGGCGGCCATCTCCGCTTCTCTTCTTCCTCTTCTCGCCTTCTTCGCTCCTCTTCTTCGCTTTCAGCCGCTTCTTCTTCTCTCTTCCTTTCTTGTTCCTCACGTTTCTTCCTCTCCATCTCTTCTCTCTCTTTCCTTTGCCTCTCTTCCTCTCGTTTCTTCATCATTTCTTCTTCCTTTTCCCTTTTTCTAGCCTCTTCTTCTTCTTCCTCACGTCTCTTTCTCTCTTGCTCTTGTTTCTTCGCCATTTCCTCCTCCTTTTCCTTTTCTTCTTCTCTTTTTCTTGCCTCCTTTTCTTGTTCCTCACGTCTTCTCCTCTCTTCCTCTTGCTTCTTAGCTATCTCTTCCTCTCTCTCTCTTTCTTCTTCCCTCTTTCTCTCCTCTTCTTCTTCTTCCCTCTTTCTCTCCTCTTCTTCTTCTTCCTCACCTCTCCTTTCCTCTTCCTCTCTTCTCTTAGCTTCCTCTTCCTCCCTTTTCATTTCTTCTTCTCTCTTCCTTGCTTCCTCTTCTTCTTTTCTTCTCCGCTCAATCTCTTCCTCTTCACGTCTCCTTTTCTCTTCCTCTCGTCTCTTAGCTTCCTCTTCTTCTTTCTTTTTCTCCTCTTCTTCTTCTTCCTCACGTCTCCTTTTCTCTTCCTCTCGTCTCTTAGCTTCCTCTTCCTCCCTTTTCCTTTCTTCTTCTCTCTTTATTGCTTCCTCTTCTTCTTTCTTTCTCTCCTCTTCTTCTTCTTCCTCACGTCTCCTTTTCTCTTCCTCTCGTCTCTTAGCTTCCTCTTCCTCCCTTTTTCTTTCTTCTTCTCTTTTCCTTGCTTCCTCTTCTTCTTTTCTTCTCCTCTCAATTTCTTCCTCCTCACGTCTCCTTCTCTCTTCCTCTCGTCTCTTAGCTTCCTCTTCCTCCCTTTTTCTCTCTTCTTCTCTTTTTCTTGCTTCCTCTTCCTCCCTTTTTCTCTCTTCTTCTCTTTTTCTTGCTTCCTCTTCTTCTTTTCTCCTCCGCTCAATTTCTTCCTCCTCACGCCTCTTAGCTTCCTCTTCCTCCCTTTTCCTTTCTTCTTCTCTCTTTCTTGCTTCCTCTTCTTCTTTCCTTTTCCGCTCAATCTCTTCCTCCTCACGTCTCTTCCTCTCTTCAATCTCTCTTATAAGCTTTGCAAGCTCTTCCTCCGCACAAGACACACACTCAAACATCACACTTCCTTTCTGAGCTTTCAACAAAGTCTTTATTGTTTTACTTCTCAAGTTGAAAGACGTAGCAACAACCTCTCGGTCCAATTCTTTCAAAACCGAGCCCTTCCCTACTAAGAACTGAGGGTGGTTCGTCTTCGCGGACGTACTAAATCCCATAAATATGAATGAGCTGTTTTCAAAAGACATCTGAGCCATAGGATGAAACTTCGGCACAACAAAAACATCACCTTCCTCAACCATGAAGCTCTCGCTCTTGTTCTTACAAGAAGACAACGACTGTTGGTTAACCACCCGAATCATGCCTTTCCCTTGTAACACAATCGATATCTCACACGCACTAGGGTTCCAATGTGGCCCCACCATCGATCCCTAGAAAATTAGATACACTATTTTTAAGTTATTTTAAGACAATACAAGAAGTCAATGCAAGAACCAATAAAGGTAATATGGTATTAGTTTTAAGTGGCCTAACCTTAGTTAGGTTAACCATGAAAACTCCGAAACTGGAACCCTTTAAAGCATCCATATCTTTCTCATCAACCACTATGCTCCGACCGTTGTTGTTCTCAAAGTCCGGGTCAGCCTCAAAAACATTGTAAGCACTTGATTTCTTCTTCTTTTTCTTCTTCTTACTATTATCGATCGGTTCCATTGCAAAATGATCAGTCACATCTTCAACTCTGACAAAGAGTCTAGCAAGCCGTGATTGCCACGTGTCATCCAACGTCCATTGTGTTTTGCTTCTCAGCATAGCATTTGTGATCAACGGAGGCTTCTTCGCGTCTCTTATCCTCCTCAAAACCTCCTCAGGAACCTTCATATCATAAAACCACAAAAAAATCTAATCAGTGAAAAAATTATGAATCTCGCAAGTACATAGAAAGAAACATATATAGGTCACATACCGCAAAAGCTGACCGGAGAGTTCTCTCGTCGAATCCCAATAAAACGTCTCTGATATTCGAGTAGGGTCCAAGACATGGATCGTATGAACACTTCTCCACATTGAAGATTGTGTAAACCCTAAGTTTCTCTGGAACTTCGGTGCTATGTAAGTAGAAGACTGTACCGGAACGTAGCCTGTAAACATCTCCTCGTTTTAATTCTAACTTCTTCTCTTTCTCCTCCTTGACCCAATTCAGAATCCCACTCCCTATATAAAATCACCAATGTATTACTCTAAAATAAACCCTAACCATGATCAGAAAAATGTATTACTTTCAATTTTAGATGGAGAGTAGTAATCAAAGTAGAAATAATTTTTTTAGTTGCATTATATTTGTTTTAATTTAATTTAATTTAAATAACGAAATACATTTTCATAAATATGTGGTTCAGTTTTTTCAACAAAGAAAATTTTTGTTTAACAAACAAAAAAAACAATTTTACATATCGGTCTACAAAAAATTGGAGTAGCTCCGGTTTTGAGAATTTTAGTTCGGTCTAACTCTATTAAAATGGTTCTTTTAAGTACAAAAAAAAAAGTATTTTGAGTTTAGAATTTGGTACCAGTGTGAACGAAGAGAACCATATCGGAATGGAGAATAAGAGGAAGTAAGAGTGCATTTGGTTCCAAGGTTATAAATTGAAGATGATATTTATCACCGACCTGGACCGTTGATATCTCTCCAAACTCCGTGGTGACGATTGGCGTCCGTTGATCCCTCTTGACAAGAAGTGGAGATGAAAACAACGACTCATCAAAGCTCGGGTCACCGTCATTATGGTCCGAAAACGACTCTGCGCAGAAGAACAATATAACGAGACAAAGGTAAACAGAGACTAGCAGTAACTTAAAGTTCGACATCGTTTGTTGCATACTCAAAGAGACTTTTCAGCTGTTTATAGGGAACTATTGAGAGGTGGGTCCGTGATTGGACACGCGTCGTAATAAGTGAACACGTGTATGTTACATTTGACACGTGGTGGATTATTTCTTGATACCAATCTGTTGTATATGATTCATGAACGTGAAAAGAAATTATAGTTTAGTCGAAGAAAATTAAAAAACAAAATGACAATCGTTGACGATATGGATCAGTAGAGTAAGGCTTGGTGAGTGGTGACTATCGGGTTAATATGTCCATCCAAAGTTCCAAACAAAATCTACCATTTTTACAATAAATAAATAAATAAATAATTCTACCATGTGTCGATCAGTTGATGTAAGTAACGTAATATCACGTAAATGTTTATGTTTGAAATCAAAGCTTAAGCATCTAAATATATCATCAGTTACGCGAGATAGTCAGTGTTGTACTCGTTTTGTGTTTGCAGTTTAGCTAGCAATGTCTACTCTCTACAAAATAAAACAATGTAGCAATCTTGGCCTTTAAAGTAATATTGGCCCATGCAGCTAAAGGCCTAAAGTTGTGAGCCAAACTTTCCTCATATATTACGTTAGGAGTCTTAGGACTTTTCATTTCTGAGGCCTCCGAGTAAACAAATTACATTCACTTCATACTTGTATAATTTGCATGAGCATGAGGGTTCTTATTTTTATTTTTGGATAAAACATGAGCATGAGGTTTGTTGTGGATTTGAAAATTTGGTTAGCTTAGCGGAATAATAGTCATGCTATTTTAAAAGTAACACAAATCACAGGAGTTAGAATATGAGAAATAGTTATAAAGAAATAATTGTACCGTACGTATATTTGTATTTAGAGAATTGCCATTTTATTACTGGACAAAAGGAAATTATATAGGAAGTCATATCATTTCTGGATGTTTACGTTTACAACCATTAGCTGAGGCGTGTGGCTTACTCAATGTCCTAATGAACTGGGCTCAACTGAACAAGATACGTTTGATTTGAAGGGAACAACTTGAAATTGACAAACCTTACCAATAAAAGAAGAGAAAACATAGAGATCAGTAATCTTCTTTACGAACCGAGAAAGAAATAAAGAAGTAGATGTTCTATCTAAGAAGTTTTTTTGAATTTGATGTAACGTTTTCCTGTTTCTTAATTCCACAAAATAATCCGACATTAAAAAAAAAAAAAAAGAGTGTTGGAAATATGACATTGCACTTCATAGCAAGGTATTTTTCATTAATTAACTGACACAAAAGTAGTTTACTGTTTGTTTTTTTGTTACAAATATTACCTCTATACAACTTGCATCTGTTACCATTTGCGTTATCACAAGTTATTATGTTATCATATCATCCGTTAATTAATTTTGAGTATTTGTTATCATTCGGGTTATTACATATAATTATATTATCATGTTCAGTTTTTTTATTAAATTTTGTTATCATGATAACAGTTGTTAGCAAACACTATTTATGCATGTATATACTTTTTCATTTTATCTTATCAATTATCACTCGATCTTTGTGTTGTGATACAAATAGGTTTACATCTCATTTTTAGTTGTTAACAGGTACTCTAACATTAGCAAACTGGTATCATTATAGTTATCACAATGTCTAAGTAGGGGTTAAAGTCAAATTGTTAACATCTATTTAGCCTTATCATATTTTTGATATATTAACTTTCATATTTGACGTTAGTAGATGTCTATGTTCAATTGTTTCTGATTATCAGGATACTTAAATAGTTATCAAAGTTAGAATATTAACATATTTACTATTTCCTCATCAATACTAACATTTTATATTTGTTAGCTCATCCCACTCACGCTAGCATGAGGTGTGATATTTTTTTCTGATTTTATTAATAACTATGTAGTTGTTAAAAAAATTCTACTAACATTGAAGTTAACATTTTAGATAATTAAATAATGATAGAGATATAATTATCATTTCCTTCAACCGAGCATGAAAAAGAACTAATTAAAAATAAATGCATACTAGTTTATCAATTAAAAACTTATTTATGCATTTCTAACTAATGACCCTATATTCTAGAGTAGAGTAAAGACTAAAATACCAAACAACATATCCAACCTTCCAAAAAGGATTCTCATATAAGAAAAAGCATGTTATGACTGCGACTACTCATTATGTTACTTTTTCATAGCGTAAAAGATTGAAGATACTCCATCTTTTTCCCTCCTTTTTGGTTAAATTCATACCTTATTTCTAATATTTAATGTCTCTCTGGTATTTGATAAAAAAAAAAAAGGTTTAGATAGTGCATGTTACTGAGTTTGTGCCATTTGTGAATGCTACAAATAGCTAATATAATGTATGAATTATATATGATCAGGGGTGAGTTATAAAAATTTCATAGATTGGTAGGAATTCTTTCGAATAAGAAAATAATGTCAAATAGATTGGTCTTCTTCACAACTAGACACTTTGGTACAAGTCTCTGTTACTATATGACTTGCGGTTCGATACCAGATTAATTAACTCATGTTAAGTGGACAGCTATTTCTAATTAACCCTATTTTTTACATGAAAAAACAAGAACTAAATTACCATATTTATCACTACGAATCAATAATATGTCCAAAGCTGCCTATGAACTTCAAAATCGGAAAACTTTCTCGATCCTATTATTAATTTTTCCTTGCCCTTTATGCGTAATATTTTAATGAAAACGATCGTTTATGTGAATGTCATAAAATCAGAATCTATTAAAAAAACAACCTTTATTGCTTTTGTGAGCTTCAAGCTTTCTCTACTTTTAAATGAAACGTCTATGCGTTGTGTATCATCTGCCTCTCCTTTGTTTTCCTTACTTCCTAAGTATTTGACTCTTTTGTTTTAGACAACTGAGCTCTAACAGCAAACAAAGAATTACCCACAAGTATTACAATTTTCAAGTTTTCATCAAAGTTTTCTCTTTATAGAATGTTGGAATTCATTATCTTATGTAATACAAAGTTAAACTGTTTATAACCTAATTAAAGTGGGTTATGATAAACTCAATTTAATTAGCTGGCTTGCTATGTGACATCCTAATTAAGGCTAAGGATCTAATAAACTTTGCCAATATAATGTCACGTTTTGGGTGACGAGGAAACTAAAATGGAAAATTATTAGATCAGTTGAAAAAACAAAGTTGGCAGAGTGGGAATATAGAATATGAGATATCATATGATTGATTGATATTTGTTTAAAATATCATCCACATGTGCTAAAAATGTTTTAATTTAGACTGCTGATAAAAGAATAATGGGGAATAATCATACTCTACTAAAACAATTGTGAATTGTGCAATATAACGCGTATAAAAAGTAAATATATACTATGATAAAGATCTGACAAAAAAAAAACATATTAACAATAATAATAATAATAATGTTTTTTACAATTATAAAGATGAAAAGGCAGTTTGGTTGGGGAAAAATATCGAACGTTTCAATGAGGAAACTAGTAAATTTTCTACTTTTCAAATTTCTAGAGAAACACAAGTATTAATCTGAAGAAGTGTTTTTTTTAAACCTTTTAGTTTTGTTTTTTTTATAATAAATGAAACGATTTTTTATAGAGAACTGAGGTTTTTGTTTAAACATTTATCTTAATAAAAAATGCGAAATGGGTAAAATAATGGACAGACTAATTTCTAAATCAATGAATGAAGGAACATATTCTCTTCCTCTCTATCGCCGCAAAGGCAAAGAAAGAAGATGAAAGGTGGGCGTGAGCATGCATATTAGGCACTAATCTGATTGGTTCGGGCACAAGAGATTTAAGGAACAGAAAAAGATATGCATGCCCAATATTTATTTTCTTTTCCTCTTATGAAAACTAAAAATCCTTGGGGAAATTGAAAATGCATTAGGTCAAGCAGAGCTTAGAAAAAGCTTCATTTGATGATGTGAAAGTAATAAAACTGCAAATCATTTGAACCCAAAACAGAGTTTAACAGAACAAAGATGAAACATGAATGTTTTCATACATTAACCCCAAATACTTTTTGACAGAAACAAAAAATATCAACTCAAGTCACAATTGTAAGCATCATCGATCTTCATTACCAGTATCAGTATCAGAAGCAGAACCTTGTGGCCTTCCGCTTATAGCCTTTCTCCACCTAAAACTTGTGTATAGAATCAACTATTGATTTTAGTGACTTCGTACTCCTTACTCGTTACAAGTTTACAAGGAAGACCCAAATGTTTTTACGTTAAACAAAGAAATTAAAATTTTACTCACTGAACCACCCCTGAATCTAATGGGCAAAAAAAAAAAAAAAAACATTGTACACAACTTTTTCAACCCTTTAATTTTCCTTTTCAAAATTTGACTCTTTTTGATCATCAACATATATAGTGGAGCTCGAATATCTCGTGATCAATATCTGAATTTGATAGAAAAAAAAAGTAAGAATCTTTTTTAGAAGTATACAGTACCATTATGATATAAAAATACAACAATTATATAATTCGAAACCTCCATTAAAAATATATATATATATATATATATACCTTTCAAAACCTCTCTTCTCGATACCTTCTTCCTCACGAAACATGAGAGTCCCTGCTTCATCAGACAGTAACTCAACAGGAAGGAATCTTGTTGGCTTTAACGAGCCAACTTCGGTGCTTGACCTCCGTAGAAGTCCAAGTCCAGCGACGGCGGAGGAGAAATCAGTCATCGTCCCCGTGGATGTTACCAGTGGTGGTGGTGATAATCAATTTCCGTTAGATGATCATGTGATGATGCGTTCTATGGATTGGGATTCAATTATGAAGGAATTAGAATTAGATGACGATTCTACCCCTAACCTCAAATCCAATTTTCATCCATCTGCCATTTCACCACACTTCTCCGCCATCGTCGATCCTCATCTTCCTGGCTTTCCCGATCAGTTTCATCCGGCGGAGTTTCGATCCTCCGATGTATATTCCGGTCACGGTTACGGTTTCGACAACAACAACAACAACGAAGGTGGATTTGATTTCATTGAGGATCTCATCCGAGTCGTGAACTGTGTTGACTCGGACGAGTTACAACTCGCTCAGGTGGTTTTGTCACGGCTCAATCAACGTCTGAGATCTCCTTCTGGTAGACCGTTACTGAGAGCAGCGTTTTACTTCAAAGAAGCTCTCGGTTCGATTTTAACCGGATCAAACCGGAATCCAAACCGGTTATCTTCATGGTCAGAGATCGTTCAAAAAATCAGAGCGATTAAAGAATTTTCCGGTATATCTCCGATTCCTCTCTTTTCTCATTTCACGGCGAATCAAGCAATCCTCGATTCGCTGAGCTGGCAACAACAATCTTCTTCGCCACCGTTCGCTCACGTCGTGGATTTCGAAATCGGATTCGGCGGTCAATACGCGTCGCTTATGAGAGAGATCGCTGAGAAATCAGTTAACGGAATCGCTTTTCTGAGAGTCACGGCGGTTGTGCCGGAAGATTACGCCGTCGAGACACGTCTCGTTAAAGAAAACTTAGCTCAATTCGCCGCAGATCTGAAGATCCGATTTCAAATCGAATTCGTTTTGATGCGAACATTTGAGATGTTATCTTTCAAATCGATTAGGTTCGTTGAAGGAGAGAGAACCGTCGTTCTGCTTTCTCCGGTGATATTCCGTCATTTAAATGGGATCTCCGGTTTCGTTAACGATTTACGGCGAGTTTCACCGAAGGTCGTCGTCTTCGTTGATAGTGAAGGATGGACGGGAATCTCCGGTGCCGGATCGTTCCAGAGAGAGTTCGTTAGTGGACTAGAGTTTTACACAATGGTGTTGGAATCTCTCGACGCAGCCGCTTCTCCGGGAGGAGATTTGGTGAAGAAGATCATAGAAGCGTTTGTGCTGCGACCTAAAATCGCGTCTGCGGTTGAAGCGGCGGCGAATAAGAGACAACAAGGTGGTGGAGAGATGACGTGGCGAGAGACGTTTTGTGCGGCGGGGATGAGGCCGATTCCGTTAAGCCAGTTTGTGGAGTTTCAAGCTGAGTGTTTAGTGGAGAAGGCACAAGTCAGAGGGTTCCACGTGGCGAAACGACAGGGAGAGTTAGTGCTTTGTTGGCATGAAAGGCCTCTTGTTGCCACGTCAGCTTGGCGGTTTTAAACTAACCGGGGTTTATTGATTATAGATTTTTGGTATTGGTTGGTTTGTTTATCATGAGCATAGTAGAATCGAATTGTATTTAATTCACCGTTTTAAACCTTTTTTTTCCGGTTCTCTAAACAGTTCTCTTTTTTTTTTTTTTTTTTTTTTTTTGCATGGAAATAAAAGTATATTTCTTTCTATTAATCATGTACATTGTACATTTTCAAATTTCTACAAATTTTTTTTTAAATTCAGTGTTATTTAAGAAATTGAGTTTGTGAATTAGTGTCTGATCAATGATTGAGTGAATACTACCTCAATGAGTATGATTAGATAAGTTTGCTTTGCGAGTCATAAAAACCTTATGCTTTTAATACCAAAAAATTATTTCTAAAATTCAAAGAATCACCGTGAATTTCCATAAAACTAGCAAATAATCCCCTTTTCCGTTTTTTTTATTTTGTGTTCACCAATTGTTAAAAGAAATTAAAAGTTTTTTTATTTGACTAACATATAGATTTTAAATTAAACAATTTTCTTTTTGAAAAGGTTAATTATTCTCTTTAACAAAAATAATAATTATTTTATTAATTTTACTAGCGCTCCGTATCTAAATACAAGGTTAAAAGTATTTCCTGATGGAAATATTAGTTTGGTATTGCAAAATAAAAATAATCAACTGAAAATAATGCCATTAAAATTTGTTTTTTAATGTGTTTTTTTTTTTCAATATATCAATCATTTGACGTTAAAAAATGTGAATTTTCCGTGTAAACTTGCATGTCTTCTTTTTTATGAATTTTTTTTTCTGACGAACTTGCATATTAACGGCGAGTTTGATTTTTTTTTTTTTTAATATGGCTTGGAACTGGATGAATGACAAAAAAAAGAACCGTTGTCGGTTTGGAATTGGAATATGGCTTGCAATTGGAATTGTCGGTTTGGTCACAGGGTTAAAATGGTCTTTAAAAAACTAAATATTGAAACAAGTTTATTTAAGAAATTTCAGACTAAAAGAGCCGTTGTTTCTCTACAACTCCACCGGCAATTCCATAAGTTTTTGAATCAATTATTCATTCTCATCTTTTTCTTCTTGTTCTTCTTCTTTATCCTGATTTCGTTTAGAATTTTCATTAGTTCTTTGTGAAATTGATGACTATCGCTCTTCGTTTAGTAATTTCCTTAGTCATTCTTCAAATATTTCAAATTTTAAAATCGTGTTTCAGTTGTTTCTCTCGATTTGAGTAAAATTGATCGAAGATTAATGTTTTCTTCGTCGGTAGTCTTGATAGAATTAATTTTTTTTTGTCATCGTCTTTGTTTTGAATTACTAATTGAAGATTCTATATCCGTTTCTTCGAATTAACTTCTTAAGGTTTCCAAATTTTATAAATCGTTGTTTCTTTTAAGTTATTTCTTTCGATTCAGTTTTAATTTAATTAATTTTGAGTCAGATTATGTCATTTTAACAATCATTTTCCGTCGTATTATTCGTAGATTTTTCCAGAGAATCCTTCCAATCTTCAGGTAAAATCTCTAAATTTGTGTTGCCGATTTCAAAATTGTGTTGATTTTGTGTTACAAAACCCAAAAGATTAAGCATATGCATTGTTATTGTGTTCTGCCCAAATCTCTAATATGGGAAAAAAATTCAATTACTTGATCTCAGTTAGATTAATTAGAGGTTTTATGTTTGTTTCTTTGAATTATATTCATAGAGTTTCATGTTTTCTTTAAGTTCTTTCTCTCTTGTTGTATAGATTTACTCAAACATTTATATGTGTGTGTTATAAACATATTTTTCTTTCTTCGTATTTGGATAGGCATACAGAGTAACAGAGAAAGCACTTGTTTTGAATGTGTTTAACAACTTAAGGAAAATTTTCAGTAAACCGCTCTAATCAAAAGATTAATCACATTCTTGCAAGTTTTTATACATGAGCATACTAACAGATTTTAGAGTTTTTTGTAATTTAAGCTGTTGGTACTTTGTGTTATCAATTTAGGAAACTCCCATATGATTTATCGTAACTAAAGCTCACATATTCCTGCCTGTAAGCTTTAAAACTTTGAATCTTTCTAGCATTTATCATTTCCCCTTTGTAGACCAAGCGGCCGCTTGTTTGTGTTATAAATAGGCAATTCTTATGGGATTGTTTTAGTTTTATAGCTCACAGATTCAGACCATGCAGCTGCTGCTTGTTTTGTTTTAGGCAATTCCTATTAGCCTTGTTGTAGACCAATTAGTTGCTAGTTTATATTATCAATAGGAAACTCATTTCAGGCTTTTAACATTCCCATTTGTTTCAATTTAGACAATTCCTAATATGACAGTTCTAAACTTGAACCTTTAGGAGCTTTTGTTATTCTCATTAGATGAATGATTTTCATTAGAGCTTTTATTCTCATTAGGCAACTCCCACTAGAGTGTGTTTATAAACTCAAATTAAGGGGCTTTTGTTATTCTCATTTTAAGTGGTTTGTGTTATCCTTAGCCAACTCTGTACGAGACATTAAGACCAAACAGTTGTTAGTTTGTGTTAAGCTTTAGGGGCTTTTCAGCTTTTATTTTCATTTGTTTCAGTATAGGCAATATAATTATAGAACTTATATTCATTCTATTTTGAACCAACGAAAGCTGTGGTTTATTCTTTTCCATTTCAAGACAGTTTATTTTCCCATGGGACTGTTCTAATTTTATTGTTGTACCTTTCCTGTTTGGGTGTTAAGTTTTAGGCTGCTGGTTTTGTGTTACCAGTTTAAGCATTTTCCAGCAGACAGTTGTAACTACAAAGCTCTAGAACTTTGACCTTTAGGGGTTTTTGCTATATTAATTTATTTGGGACTGTTAACATATTCAGGCATGTGTTAAGTTTAAGGGAGGTTTTGTGATATTATTAGGCAACTCTCATGAGACTGTTATAACTTTAGAGATTTAGGAGTATTTCAAGTCACATGCCTCCTTTAGAGAATGTTCTAATTTTAGAGCTTTAAGGGCTTTTGCTTGTTTGCATGATTTTTGCGTACTTAAATCTGTGTGTTGTGTGGTCTAACACTAACTTGAATAAGTTGGTTGTTGTAAAAGAATTAGAGTTCACAAGAATCAAGATTTAGGGGATTTTTCAATCCTCCCACCCTTTTGGCTTTGTTTTATCATTAGGCAACTATTAATACCTCACACATTCAGTGTGTAATAGCTCTAAAAGCAGAGCTTTTGAAATGTTTTTATCCTCTTCTCGTATTCAGACTGAAAAAGGGACTTGAAGCCACTGGTTTTTGTAATGGCGTGTTGGTCTGTGTCAGCTCTTAAGAATATAATTTTAGGTGAGGCCAATGCCTTTGTTTTATGGTCTTTACTTTAAACCTGTAACTTCTATATTTTGTGAGGCCTGATTTATCCTTTGATATCTATGTGCTTTGATTACTGCATTATTTTATGACTTGAATCTTTTGGATTTTGTATAAGCCTATGTGTTAGTTGGTGCATGGTTTATGATTTGAACCCATGACTTGAACTCTTTGGTTGTTGAGTGGTATATGTTTTGAATTTATGGCTTGAATCTTTTGTTTGTTATGGTCTATGCTTTGAAGTTATCTTGAAACTTGTTGCGTGATTTTTGCTTACTTGAATTTGTGTGTTGTGTGGTCTAATATGCTAACTTGAATCAGTTGGTTGCTTGTGTGGTTTATGTTTTGGAATTATGGTTAGAATATTTTGATTGTTTTGTAGTATTTCCATATCTGAGTTTGTTGGTTGTTGTGTGGTTTAATGCTAATCTGAACATGTTGCTTGCTTGTGTAGTCTGTTATTTAAACCAATGGCTTCAATTATTGGTTCTTGTGTGGTATATGCTTTTGATTGAGCCATGTTTGAATAATTGAATATATGGGTTTATACTTCTTCTTTTATGGTTTGATTGATTTTGGTTGATTCAAAGACTAAACCAATATTAACCTACGGCTTGGAGTATATGGCAAACTAGAAGATTGTCCTTAGAATTATCTTGCTTATTAGTTATGATTAGTAGAGGTTTAATGTGATAGCTTTCTTCTCTAAAAATCTCTGAGAACTTAGAACCAATCCTTTTTGCTCAATTAATATCTTCATTGATCATATCTACACATGCGTCACGTATAATATACTCATAATTAGAGCTTTTATTCTCAGTAGGCAACTCGCACTAGAGTGTGTATAAACTCAATTTAGGGACTTATGTTATTTTTGTTTTAGGTGGTTTGTGTTATCATTAGCCAACTCTGTAAGAGTCTGGGGAGTGTTTTCAATCTTAGAACTCAAACATTCAGGCATTGGTGTTAAGTTTTATAGCACATTTGTTTCAATTTAGGCAAATCCCATTATGAAGATATTAAGGAGATTTGTGACCAATAAGAAGCATGATATTCCCATTTCCCTTTGTAAATCAAGCAGGTGCTTGTCTATTTAGGCAAATTCCATGGGATTATTTAATTACAAAGCTCACACATTCAGACATGTCAGTGTGCATTAGCTCTAAAGCTCAACTCATTTTCTGTCCCATGAGACTGTCCTAATTTGTGTTATTATTAGGCAACTCTTGTGGAACTGTTTTATTATTACCAAACAGCTGCTACTTTGTGTTAAGCTTTAGGGGATTTTCAATTCTTATTCTCATTTGTTTCAATATAGGCCATATAATTATAGCACTTATATGTGGCTCATTCTTTTCCATTTCAAGACAGTTTATTTTACCATGGGACTGTTTAAACATATTCAGACATGTGTTAAGTTTTAGGGAGGTTTTGTGATATCATTAGGCAACTCTCATGAGACTGTTATAACTTTAGAGATTTAGAATTCTTTAAGAAGATTTTGCAACTCCCATACATATATTATTATGATTTTAGAGATTTAGGGGGCATTTGGACCGAAAATTAGGTTTTTTTAGCCCGACAGTTTGTGGTATCATTAGGAAACTCTCATGAGACTGTTATAACTTTAGAGATTTAGAGACTTTTTCAATTCTATAGATCACCAAAAAAATAGAGATTTTGGGGCAAATATTTCCCAGATTAGAGATTTGAACATAAGCAACAATAATGCATCTTTTTTTATTAGTTCTGGTTTTGTTTAGGTGAAGTTTAACAATAAGCAAGCACTTATCTCATCGATCACGAAAATTGACTCTGCATATAAATTTTATCATTAAAATAACTTGTTTTTTTTGGTGATATTTAGAAACAGTTTGATGTAAAAGCATGAAACTAATCTGGGATAAGACATGTGCTTCTTCTATGTTTGTTTTTTATTGGTTGATATTGTTGTTAGAAAAATCTGTTTCACAACAACAATCTGATGGGAATGTGCGACTTTGTGCAGCTTTTGAATCGTCAGGTATTTGATTTTACTGCTAATTGGGAAATCTCTTTCCCAAATTGTTGGTGGTTGCTCTCGAATCAAAAGATCATATATTTTGTGCTAAAGGTTTTTATTTTGGTCTTTGTGTATCCTTTGATTAGGATTTAGGATGGATCTGGAAACTGAAAATAGAATAGCTTCAATTCTATTAAGAGAAACAGCATAGTTGAGAAGACAAGCTGAGAAAGAAGGTGTCAGAGCTTATCTCGAGAATCCTAATGTAAGGCATCAACCCAATTCAAGATTTCTCACAGCTACTCTTCTTGGTGTTAAGCAATGTATGATTTTTCTATTAATCCTTTATTTCTTTTTTTCATGCATTACAATTATTTTTTTTTTATCAATTTTAATCAGCTAGCTAGTTTCAATTTATGATATTTTTTCAATCCTCCATCACTGTGGTTTTTGACATTTTTGTTTGTTGAAGCAATAGCTACGAGTTTTGGAAGAGGATTAGTTTGTCTTATTTGTTAATGATTGAAAACATCAATAACAAGGTTGGTAGCATGGGATAGTTTTGTTTAGAGTTTACTGTTCTATATGGATCCTATGTATTAGTTTCTTGACTTGTTGGCTATATGATTTGGTTTCTATATATCTGATAAGGAATTTAGCGTTATTTCATGTATAGACTGGTCTATGAGAGTTTGTATCATACCACTGTCTAGTACTAGTACACAATGTAGGTTAAAAGAGTGACAGTTTTGTTAATGATTGAAAACATCAATAAGAAGATTAGTAACATGTGATAGTTTTGTTGGGGATTTACGGTTTTTTATACTGGATCCTATGTATTAGTTTCTTGACTTAAAAGAATTGAGTGTCATTTCGTGTTTAGCCTGCTTTGCGCTTATCTTCTGATATATATGTGCCTTGATTGATTCATAAGTTTATGATTTGAATCTTTTGGGTTTTGTATAAGCCTATGTGTTGGTTGGTCATTGGTGCATGGTCTATGATTTGAACCCATGACTTGAACTCTTTGGTTGTTGAGTGGTCTATGCTTTTGAGTTATGCTTGAATGTTTTGATTGTTATTGTCTATGCATTGAAGTTATTGCTTGAATCTTGTTGCATGGTTTTTGCTTACTTGAATTTGTATGTTGTGTGGTCTAATGCTAACTTTGAATCTTGTAAAAACTTTTTAGCAGATATCATTTTCTCTTTGTAAACCGAGCAGCCACTTGTTTGTGTTATTATTAGGCAATTCTTATGGGATTGTTTTAGTTTTATATAGCTCGCAGATTCAGACCATGCAACTGCTAGTTTCAATTCTTATACCCCATTTTGTTTCAATTTAGACAATTCCTATGTGACAGTTCTAAACTTAAACCTTTAGGGACTTTTGTTATTCTCATCATTAAAGCTTTCTCATTAGGAAACTCCCACTAGAGTGTATGTATAAACTCAACTAAGAGGCTTTTGTTATACTCAGTTTAAGTGGTTTGCCTTGTCCTTAGCCAACTCTGTACGAGACTGGGAAGTGTTTTCATTCGTAGAGCTCACAAATTTAAGTGTTGGTGACAAGTTTATTTTCCCATGGGACTGTTCTAGTTTTATTGTTATACCTTTCCTGTTTGGGTGTTAAGTTTTAAGCTGCTGGTTTTGTGTTATCAGTTTAAGCATTTTCCAGAAGACAGGTGTAATTACAGAGCTCTGGAACTTTCACCTTTAAGGGCTTTTGTTGTTTTCATTTGTGTTATTGATAGGCAACTTATTTGGGACTGTTTTAACATATTCAGGCATGTGTTAAGTTTTAGGGAGGTTTTGTGATATCATTAGGTAACTGTCATGAGAATGTTATAACTTTAGAGATTTAGGAGTTTTACAATCACATGCCTCCTTTAGAGAATGTTCTAGTTTTAAAGCTTTAAGGGCTTTTGTTAATCCCATTTCCAACTTATGTTATCATTAGGCAACTCAATTCAGACTGCTTCAAGAAGCTTCTGCAACTCCCATACACCTTTTGTTATGATTTTAGAGATTTAGGGGCCTTTGAATTTCCATACCTTCTGTTTTTGAACCAAAACAATCAGTTTGTAATATCATTAGGCAACTATGACGAGCCTGTTATATAACGTTAGAGATTTAGGGACTTTTCAATTCTTCACTTCTATAGATCATCAAAAATATTAGAGATTCAGGAGATTAGAGATTTGTACATAAGCAACAATAATGCATTTTTTTTATTCATTTGGGTTTTGTATATGTAAAATTTAACAATAAGCACTTATCTCATTGATCAAGAAAATAGACTCTGCATATAAATTTCTTCTTGCAGCTGCTTGAAAATATGATTGTGAGAATATCATTTTTAGGTGAGGCCCATGCTTCTTGTTTTATGGTCTTTACTTTATAAACCTGTAACTTCTCTATTTCGTGGGGCCTGATTTATCCTTTGATATCTATGTGTTTTAATTGCTGCATAAGTTTATGACTTGAATATTTTGGGTTTTGTATAAGCATATGCGTTTGTTGGTCCATGGTCTATTATTTGAACCCATGACTTGAACTCTTTGGTTGTTGAGTGATCTATGATTTGAAGTTACGGCTTGAATCTTTTGTTTGTTCTATTGTCTATGCTTTGAAGTTATTGCTTGATTCTTGCAGCGTGTTTTTTGCTTACTTGAATCTCTGTGTTGTGTCGTCTAATACTAACTTGAATAAGTTGGTTGCTGTAAAAAATTTAGAATTCACAAGAATCAAGATTTAGGAGATTTTTCAATCCTCCCACCCTTTTGGCTTTGTGGTATCATTAGGCAATTATTAAATAGTGCACACGTTCAGTGTGTAATAGCTCTAAAAGCAGAGCTTTTGAAATGTTTATATCCTCTTCGTATTTGGACTGAAAAAGGGACTTAAAGCCACTGGTTTGTGTCAGCTCTTAAACTATAACCTTTTAGAGGTTTTTTCTAATTGCGTTATCCCTTTTTTTATTGTGTTTATCAACTTAGGAAAATTTCCATTGTACCGTTCTAATTCAAAAGAGCTATTACATTCTTGCATGTTTGTATACATGAGCACATTAATGAATTTTAGAGTTGTTTGTAATTCTGCTTTTAGAGTCTTTTGTATTTTCCATATCCTCTCTGTTTTGAAATAGTCAACTTTTAAGTTGTTGGTACTTTGTGTTATCGATTTAGGAAACTCCCATATGATTTATTTTAACTTAAGCTCACATATTCATGCCTATTAGTGATGTAGACCGAGCAGCCGCTTGTTTCTGTTATGAATAGGCAATTCTTATAGGATTGTTTTAGTATTTTAGCTCACAGATTCAGACCATGCAGCTGTTGGTTTCAATTCTCATATCCTATTTTGTATCAATTTAGGCAATTCCTATTTGACAGTACTAAACTTGAACTTTTAGGGATTTTTGTAATTCCCATGAGATGAATGATTTTCATTAGAGATTTTGTTATTCTCATTTGAAGTGGTTTGTGTTATCATTAGCTAACTCGTACGAGGCTGGGGAGTGTTTTCATTCTTAGAACTCACACGTTCAGGCTTTTGAAAATTTTATACAATTTAGGCAATTCCCATTATGAAAACATTATGGAGATTTGTGATCAATGAGAAGCATTATAGTCTCATTTCCCTTTTATAGACCAATTATTCGTTGGTTTATGTTATTATTTAAAATTTTGTAGCTCATACATTCAGGCCAAGGAGTGCTAGTTTATGTTAAATTCTTTAGCAAGCTTTTCCATTTCAAGACAGTTTATTTTCTCATGTGACTGTTCTAGTTTTATTGTTGATCCTTTCCTGTTTGGGTGTTCATTTTAAGGGGTTTTATTTCGAACCGAAATTCAGTTTTAAGCTGCTGGTTTTGTGTTATCAGTTTAAGCATTTCTCATCAGACAGTTCTAATTACAGAGCTCTAGAACTTTGACATTTAGTTTCCTTTGCTATTTTCACTTGTATTATTGATAGGCCACTTATTTGGGACTGGTTTACCATATGCAGACATGTGTTAAGTTTAGGGAGGTTTTGCTATTTCATTCCCCCTTATCATTGAACCAAAAAGTCGGTTTTAGCCCGACGGTTTGTGATATCATTATGCAACTCCCATGAGATTGTTCTAATATTTTAGGTATTTAAGGGGCTTTGTAATTCCCATAGCCCCTCTGTCTTTATACGTTTTAAGCCGACAGTTTTGTGATATCATTAGCAAACTCTCATTAGAATATTATAACTTTAGACCAGTGGTTCAATCTATACTTTTATACTCGACCCGACCCAGACTACATTGTGGTCCACTGTTTTCATACTCGACCCGGACTCCAAACCAGATGATCTTCTGGGTTACTGGGTCATCGGTCTAACCAATAAATATATAATTATATATAAATTGTTAATGTATAAAAAATTATAACAATGTTGAAAATAAGATACAAATCACAAAATATCAAGTATATTTTATTATTATAAAATATAAATTGTTCATAAAGACTATAAATAAAGAAAAAAAATGGATAAAACACAGATAATTAATTTATTATATTTGAGTCAGAAAAAATATAAAGAGTAAGTTGAATGTATTGTAAAATATTAGTTTATTCTAAAGTTAAATATTTTATTTGTATTAAAAGTGTTCTAAAATAAAATAAAATTAAAACTAAAATTTTTATCTTGACATGTGATCCAGTGGACCGGTCAAACCGGCCGGATAACAGGTTAATAACAGGTTTTTCTGGATTTTTTTAGATTTAAAATTATTGGGTTTTAGCATGATATTCGAACTAAAAGAGAATCCGGATTCCGATTCAACTGGTCCGACCTGCCGGGTCGGTCCGGATCTGAAAAACATTGCTTTTGATTGAGCTATATATGTTTGAATCCTGATTGCTTAATTAATATCTTCATTGGTCATATCAACATGAGTCATGTATAATACTTATAAGTCATAATCGTACATATATATGATATAAAAATTTCGGTATGGTACATATATATATATATATATCTATATATACTAACTTTTATTTTTCAAAAATATACCAAACTTCTTTACACTTTTTTAAAAAATTGCCAACCGGTTTTAGCATGTTAGTTATGATTTTGTAATAAAGGAAAACTATTCCAAACGGTTTGGATAACCTCAGGTTTTTTCGTCGGACAATCTCATGCATAAATTTTAGTCTTTAGTTTTTTTTGGTAAAGAATTTTAGTTATTTTATGTAAGTTTATGTGATTTTCTGTAATATTGATTGAACCGAAACCAAATGTAAATTATTTCAGACGCTAATTTCTATGTTGAGTCATCCAAACCGAACCGTTTAATAAAATTTACTAAAAGTAACTCTCTCCCTTTTTCACAAAATAGATATTCTCGATTTTTTTGTGCTTTATAAAAATCTTACTGTTTTTTTTGTTGTTGTTTCTATGCCAAAAAATGCTGTAACATTTTTTATTTTGCATTTGTTAACTAGAATTAGAAGAAAAAAATAAATTTAATTATAGAAATGGAGGGAGTAATATATTCAATTGAATAGAAATTAATATTTGAATATGCTAAAACATTATAATATAAATTAAAATTAGTTAGTTGTGTTTATTTTTGCTATAAGTATTTGTCAAAAAACAAACTAAACCCAATCCGGGGACAAAATTCTTTACCAAATAAAAACTATTTTCTAACCCAGATAGCCCAAATCAAACATAGCCAAAATACATGAATGCCCACCTCTATATCAAACTATTATACATGGATTTCTTTCTTTGAAAGTTGTTGATCTTTAACCTTTAATCAATGTTTGCAAAAGATCGGCCGACTATGAAATCTGGGACCACCAGCCAAAAGTGAAAATATATGGTAATTTGACTTTTTTTTGTTATAGATGAATTGAAAAAAGCTTTCATCTGTAAAAGATGAATTTACTAAAGTTACAAAATATTATGTTAAAAGTAAGAGTATCTAAGTTATTAAGAAGGTTTCATTAGTTAGAGTTTGAAACTCTTAAATCATAAATTCTGACAACAAAAATTAAAAAAAAAAAATCTAAAACGCGAATTAAGTCAAACGCGGTATAGTAAACATGATTTTATGGTTAACTAAACAAAATTAAGGTTTTAATTAGAGATGTGGAATTGTGAAGAATTGAATAATTTTAGGTTGGAAAATAAAGAGGTTAAAACTATAGGTGGACTAAACAAAATTAAATTAAGGTTTTATGGTTAACTAAACAAAATTAAGGTTTTAATTAGAGATGTGGAATTGTGAAGAATTGAATAATTTTAGGTTGGAAAATAAAGAGGTTAAAACTATAGGTGGACTGGGTTTGAAAACAAAAATTTGGGAGTGATTCCTATTGTCAACCCTTAAAATGTAGATTGGTATAGTTATTTTATTTAGTGTTATTATTCATTACAGAATTACATATTCACATTACTTTGTTTAGCAAAACTATATAACTTTTTTTTGTGTTAAGCTTTTGTGTCTTTCTGAAACATTTACACAAACTTTCTTTTTTAACATTTACAGACATTGTATGTTTCTACGTATTGTATATGTTTTTTTTTTTTTTTGCAACCTTGAACATGTATGTAAATATAGCACTCTAAACACAACCATAGCAAACTTAGTCACTTTACTATGTCAAAGACTTACTAACAGAGTTAGATCCTGTTTCATTTCAAGTTAATCTTGCATTTAAGTTAGTTATTTCTAAACTCACGGAATCCTTGATCGTATAAACAATAATGGATACTGGCTAGCTACATTTTGGAAGAGACAAACCAAAAAGAAAGAAAAACACACACACACACACATCAAAAATACTTTTGGTCCTGAAACATCATGGACGCCATCAATCCATGATATCTTGACACATCATTATGTACTGCAATTCTTAGATTGAATCTGACTTCAACTTTGAAAAATGTACATACACAGTCGCTTCTTTAAACTTTATTTCAATTCATATTTTCAAAAATTACACCAATCAGGTTCTTTTTATCACTTCTCGATCCCGATTTTAGTTTGGAATAAGTAGTAATTTTCAGTTTCTTCATATTTTGAAAGAATCTGAACATTATGAGAGTACATTAGGTGTGTAATAGTTCAAAAGATATAGATATTTATCTTTAAAACCTACAAACTATAGAGAGCATTTATTTAGTAATATAACATGAGGCAGATTTCTTTTGATAATTAACTAAAGCAAGCCATAAAAAACTAAAGATGGAGAGGAAGTGAAACTGATATTCCATGTGAGCTTGTACGACTGAGTAGACATGCTAGAGATTGAAAAAGAGTCGGGAGTTATTGTCCGTCTTTGTTTTCCGTGGATGCAGGAGGTTTTGAATAGTCTAATAATTTTTAAAATGTCGACACTCGACAGAAACGTATGATAACTGATAAATAAGTCAAGTCAAGTACAAAATTGATAGGGTGATACCAGCCAGTTGAAAAATAAATTTCAATGCTACTTTAGTGAATGACATTTACAAATATTCTGAGAAGAAGAAAACAACAAAAAGGCTTCGTTACACCCAGTTTTGTAATGGCAAAAGTATTTAAAACACCGCTTAGAATTATGAAAAATGTGCAAAGAGGTGGATCGATCAACATTTAACAAGATTGCAATAGTTTTGTAAGAAGTGCACAGCTTGGACTTAAATATCGATTTCATTCTGGCTGCGCAAGCACTATTGGCTTGAACCAAGGCTTCTCCCACTAAAGCCATCAGCTGTAGAACCTATGTTTCTAGTAATGTAACATTACCTTCTTTGCCACGTACTGCTGCAGAGGTTTAACACCCAACACATTCTTTTAACACACAAGATCCCTAAGTTCTATCTTCTATGTTGAACAAAGTCGATGGCCAAAATAGCTCTTCTTCTTCTTTTTTTTGTTAGCCCAACCATTGAAAAATAAGTAAAAAAATATTTATAGATGTTTGTTGTTTAGTTATCTAGGTTGCGTATCCAAAAATGTAAGCAAATAACAAAATTTGAAAAATGAAATAGATGTTCTATAGTATTCATACTAGACAACCACGAACTTCTATTATATCAGAAAAATAAAAATAAATTATTTTTAATTTGAAACATGCACTCAATTTGATTAGGTGAAACACAATAGTTTTGAGAAAACGACATGCTATTTTGCCCATGTAATGAATTTAGAGAAAACTATATCTTATCTAGAAAGATATCATTCAATTTGATAATTTATTAAATCCGTTAACTTTCTATCAAATAAAATCGCATGATTATGCGAAATGTGAATGTTTTTTTTCAAAATGTGATGACACAAAATCATGAAAACTCCTTGTTTACAGTTTTGCCACTTTAGCATTTACCTAATTAATAAATGTTCATGGTCATTTAGATAATTCACTATATTTTCTACAAGTTTTGCAAAATTCCACATCATTACTATGTTTATAGAATAATTATATAGCAGCTCACTAGTTTAAAGTATTTTTGTCGGTCTGTATGTTGTTTACTACAACTTTCGGCAAGAAAAGCTTCAATTGCAGAAAATCCACCCAAAATTTTAGATGATTTATCGCAGTAACATATCTCAATAAAACTGAAAGAGTTGTTTTATGTTGATTGTTGAAGTAGCCTTTTTAGATGCATGGTGTTTTTTGGTTGTTAAACACAATTAGCTAGTTTTGTTTTAAATTATACTAGGTGATTAAAAAACAAAACAAATTCAGTGGTTTAATTAGTAACCATAAGAAACAACAACTTTGTTCTAATTTCGAAATCTAGATTTGGTGGAGAGATAAGAAAGAGAGGTTCCATTAGCTCTCGTATATTCTTTCCTGAAGATTCTTTTTTTTTTCTTACAACCGAAATCACGAATCTTTGTGATTGATTCAGATAATAAAATCGATAATGGTAAGGTGTGTATATCTAGATATTTTTCTAGAGTCAAATATTCAACTGTCCTATGTCATAAGCTCTCTTTGTTGTCACATGAGATGAACCCACATTTATTTTGTTACCTAATTGAGCTACATTTTATCTGAATTTCTTTTAAAATTTTGGCAAAATCTTATCCTTCGACATTTAAAGTTTTATCGTCGTTTTGTTTGTGTTTGTATATCATGTGCGATACCTTTAGCCGTTCATGTTCTTCTACCATTACCATTAAATGTGCTAGATGATGACAAAAACTAAAAAGTACTTAAAGAAACTCCATATTTATATTTTTAACAAAAAAACTCCATATTTATTTATTACGTACTTTTTTATATAATGTTTGTATTATGTCGACACTCCATATAACCACACGTACGTACCCATATGACCAGAAGACATACTTTAGTTTCTATCAGGCTACAGATTACAATGGTGGTCCGTATTCGAATTCAATGATTGTAAAATGTACTTATTCTTATACGTATGTAACGTATCAAACCGTAAATATAAATTTTCATTCGCTGCAAGAAAGAAATAACAATTGTAAATAATTTGAAATATGTGACTAAATAAATAACGAGAAATGCAATCTTTACTCCTTAGCTAAATTTCTTTCACTAATCTATAAAATTTTTACATAATTAAAATTTATTAGAAACATTTTTTAAAAAATCTCTCTAAATTAAATCCATCGCCAAATATGTAGTTTTAGCTGCTGTGGCATTCAGTACAAATATTTTTCTAAAATCATTATTTTTGAAAGTATAGCTATGCCCATCGAGAACCATCATGATTAATGCTAAACATAATGCATAAAACATATAATTAGATCAAATACAAATCACAATATTTACCTATAATTAACAATTTAATACATTTTCTTGTCCAATCTTGACTTCTAAGTCAAACAAATTGAAGAAGTTTTAAAACCTAGCTAACTAAGCAATTGCTGCTTAGAAATATATCCACAAGGACCACAACGTTACGACACATCACTATGTCTACTTTCTGCTTCGTAATAAGATATGTACGAAGCATATGAATAATTTAAATAAATAACCCTACATTTTATATAATAAAATTAGCTACCAACTTTTTACATAAACGGGCTCATCCACTCAAACCCATCAATGTACTCCGGCGGGTAGAACAAGTTCTCGTAACCGTCACCGGCGTCTCCTACTTCGTAATCTCCAAAAAACGGTGTCGTCTGATTGGCTTCTACGGTGACAGTTGAGATCGGACTGTTGCTTGAAGTGCGTTCGACTCTTTGTGCCAATTGTTGGATCTCTCTTTCAGCGTCGTAAAGTTGTTCTTTTAGGTGAAGAACCTGAAAAAATTAAAGATTTGTTTTGGTTTAATCACTTTCCTACTACGTAAATTAGCTATTTAAGCTGATCAAGTTTAATGAATGTGATTTGATCGAGTTTATTTTGTAGGCCAAGTGATTAGAGGCCCAATGACTCAGACAAGTGAATGACCAACCACTAAAAACAAAGGGAGTATGTACGGAAGGATAATTACAATGTGTCCCTATGTATAATGACACTTTGTTTTTCTTTGCAGTTCACTTTTGTATTCTTTTTTGTTTTTTATATGACAAACATAATTACACTATTGTTTTATTAAATTGTCTTTTACTAATTTAGCTAATATTGGATAAAGCTAACGACAAAAAGTTTTAGATAATCACCATTTTGATTACTGTTGTTTTTCTTAATTGCTTGTATTGTTCACTTGGTATTTTCATTATCTTGTAAAATAAAATTATAGTAAAATCTCTTAATAACTTTA
This sequence comes from Cardamine flexuosa, assembly GCA_963555745.1. Taxonomy (NCBI): domain Eukaryota; kingdom Viridiplantae; phylum Streptophyta; class Magnoliopsida; order Brassicales; family Brassicaceae; genus Cardamine; species Cardamine flexuosa. The sequence goes on from OY743219.1 coordinate 21,925,594, forward strand.
TCTTATATTGTAGATGTAAATTAACCATTCTTTTGGGTAAAGTATTTTTATATTTTATGTTGATCACAATTAAAAAATTCTTGAGCCTATCTTAACCATGGTTAAAAATTAAAACCTATAACTTTATCATATAATTGATATATACATAGAGAAATTTATAATTAAGTTACTTATTTTCGAGTGAGAGAAGATAACACTAAGAATAGCCATCACACATACCTCAGAATCAAGACGACACTTCTCAACGACGACGTTTTCGTGTACGTTCTTGAGTTTACTGTATTCATCCTCGAGTCTCTTGTTCTTCCACCGTGCACGACGGTTCTGAAACCACACGGCGACTTGACGAGGGTCAAGCCCTAACTCCGAAGCAAGCCGATCTTTCCTCTCCGATTCAAGCTTATGATCGTCTTCGAAGTTCATCTCCAACATTCTTACTTGCTCATCACTCAATTTTCTCTTCCTAAACCACCCATTGCCACCGTCTCCACCTTCCTCCGCCACCGCAACACTCTTGCTCTTCCTCCTCCTACGCCGCGCTGGTTTTGCTTCTCCTACTGGTGAAAGAGAAAGTACACATCAAAACCAGTGTATAATAAGTAATAACTCAAGTCTTTTAACTCTTTACGTCATCTTAGTATCATGTACGTATGTGAAAAAGACTAAAATAAGACAAAATTTATTATAAAAACTAAAAAATAAAGAAGACCCACTTGAAGATGTATATATATATTTCTATAGCCCATGGTTTTAAATTTTGAAAAAGAAAGATTGAGACTTTAGTGAATATGTACAAACCTTGTTGTGGTACTAATGGAGTATAGACGTTAGGGTACAACTGAGAAATGAGTAGAAGATTATGATCACCACCAACATTTTGGTTATTCATATTTCTTCTCTAGCTATACCTTCTTCTTCTACCTCTCTTAGATTGGTGTTTTTACTTGTCTCACTTTTTTCTGCAATAGGAGAAGATGTGTTGGGAGAAGCAGAGGACTTGTCATTTATAAAGGAGTAGGTAGGTGTCAAGGATACATGGTTTGATTTGAGTTTTTTTTTTTTTTTAATAGATCAAATTCTTTTTCAGGTTTGGGCATATGATTCTTTGAAATTACTTAAATGCCACTTTGCATTTTAATACTATTAATTCCTTGATTCATAATAATATATTTGTTTTTGTATAACAAATAATATACTGTTGGAATGGGGAAAAGATTCATACATATACATCGCTATCGTTAACATTGGTTCATGTTGAAAAGACATGACTTTGTACAACTAATTAACTTGACAAATATCATTTTGTCGAACTCATGTGAAAGCAATAATAATAAAAATTATAAAATAAAATAAAAAGAGGAATAAACAACTTCCCAAGCATCGATTCTTTGAACTAACATCTTTTTATCCCTGTCCTGTAATCTAAAATTTTACAGTACAAGTTACTGAAACTCTGAATAACCGATTATAGTAGATAAATATAACTATTAACCAAATTATACTAATATTATAGAATGTATTCAGCAATGATCATCATTCACCAGTGTACACGTACACCAATCCTAAGACTGTCACATTTCACCCTTTTACGGTTAATATAGCCAACCAAAAATTACATTATTATGGATCTACGGATCGATGTTTATGATTTTAAGTTTTTAACACTGAAATTATTTACCTACGTAAGTTACTTTTTTTTGGGTATATATAAAACCAAACCTTAATTTTAAAGTAGCAATCGTATGCGTTTCGAGTTTAAAAACCAATTAAAGAAACGTTTTTGAAAGATATTAATAAACCAGAGAGGAGAGGAAAGATGAGTCTAAAAGTAAACCATCTTTCGAAAGACAAGTCACTTATGTTTTATCTTTTAGTTTGTTGCCGAGACTTATCCATATGACAGTGATAACGACTTCCTCTAATCCTCTCATTACACGTAAACTTCTTTATCGCATTATATATATGTAATGCGAATTACATGTTTCTGTCTTTCTTTTATTTCGAAAGAGGGCCTATATATATTGAGTATTGCTTTCTGTTTAAAGACTACGTGTAAATTTCCATACCTTAAGAAGAGTATCTAGAAGAAGAGCTATCACATGCTCAGAATCAAGACGACGTTTTCGTCGGCGTTCTTGACTCTATATTTCTTAAGGTCATCAAGTTTTTGTAGGCCATAACACGCACAATTTTAGTAGCTTTAGTAAATAAGTGATTCTTGGTTACAATTGCCAAAAACTATGAAACGTATAACAATATTAACAAACATCTTATTATTATTATTTGTATAAAAAAACAAACATCTTATAATAAAGTTAATGACCAAATTTTTGCTTTCAAATATAAACTATGAAATTGTTGTTGTTTTAAAATCTCAAAAACATGCAGTAACACTTTGATGTAAAAAGGTTTTTTACGGGTTAAATAAACTTAACATTTATTCCAAAAAAAAAGTTATTGACCAAATTTGTGTCTTAATTTTTTTTTTTGATAAATTTTATGCTAGGTATACTTATTAATTGGTACGAAATTAGAAACATACTCAATGATTTGAAGATTGGTTACGTGGATTTAAATTAGAGTGCAAGGCTTCACTAATGTGATTTCTATTAGGTTTGGCAACTGAGAACACTTTAAATTGTTAAGAAACTCAAAATTTTTACAAGTCTCAAATTATTGTTTGGTAATCGTCCGGAACTCTATGTTACTTGTCTTGGATCCGCCTCCGCTTCCGCCTCATAAAACCAAGTATGTGACGTTTTTAAAGTGGACAACAGAAGTAACATAAAATAAATATATGAAAACAGTATCACACCCAAACACACACTCATATAATATATACATGTCAACTCAAATAGAAATTGTTGACAAATTAATTACTACTCAACTTCTTTTATCCGTATCTTCTTCTTCTTTTTTAATAAGCAAAAATAAATTACTTTTGATTAGTGTAATAACCTACACAAGAAAGTCAAAATAACTTCAACTGGGAATGGACTTTAGAGAAAACTAGGAGATTTAGAGACATTTGTTATTGAAATAGAAAGGAAAAATGGAATCCTAATTCTTGTCTATGCATTTTGTTTGTCTTTAATCTTTAAATGTGAACGCTTTGGGACTTTTTTTTTTGTTTTTTATGAAGTGCTTTGGGATTTGATTTGTTTCTCTATTCAGTTACATTTTCCCCGACTTCCACTCTCCCTCACATTTAAAACAACTAAGGGCAATACTATTGGAGAGAGTTTCTCAAATATTGTATTTTAATAATTTTTATAAAAAATATTTATTTATTTAAATTAACTAAAATAAATAATTTTAAACCAATCAAAGAGTCTTTACTCTTTAGAGGAGTTCTCAAATAAGAACAGATTCTTAACTCTCTTTTTTACTTTTTAGTTTTTTTTATATTTTTTAATTGTTGAGAACTTCTTTAAGAAACTCTCAGTGTTAATGCTCTAATATGAGTAATTTCACATAAAACACCTTATCTTTTTAAAAGGAGGAAGTATATTTTATATAGCTATATACAAAACACTTGTGCATTCAAAAACTCTTATATAAAAAGTGTAGAAAATATTTAATTACCTAATGGTCCAATTTTCCTTCTTTTTATGATGATAAATAAATGACATAGTTAACTTAGTGGTAGTGCTGTCGAAGTGATAATTAAAAGTTGGATATCCTTCTTTCTATATATATATATATATATTTTTTTTTAAAGGTCTTTCTTTCTTTCTGTATTCTCTAACTCTAACGAACAGATACATTTGTCCAAAGCATTTGGGTGATAACGTCCATATATAGCCAAACAAAAATTAATACAGATAAACTTGTATAATTGTCAAGGTTCTAAAATACGGTACGTAGATACAATAGATAGATTTGTATAATTGACTAATTATTTTCTAATTAATTTGCTTTGTGAGATTTACTTTTCTTAACTGCTTTGGGACATTATATCTATTTTCTCTATTTTGAAAAATGTTCATTTTTGCTATTTCAGAATCCAGTCTATCGATTTAAAAAAAAAAACATTTAAAGAATTAAACATGAAACTCGATCTTAACATAAATCAAATATGTATGTGCTTGGTAACCGAAAAAATTCCACATGTTTTCACAAATCATTATTTGCCAACTACGTTTCAAATTCATTTATTTATTCAATGATTATAATAAATAATAATAAACATCTACAAAAATTTTGTGCTGTTCCGAGTGAGTTGGAGCTTTGATTATTATTACAATTACAAGTTTTAATGTGTAAAATTGAAAGCTATATATATAGCATGTTCGTTTCTTATTTGTTTGGTGTGACATTTTATCGTTCATCATCAGCTTTCATTATTTATAGATTTTTCGACGATGGATTTATATTTGTCAAACAGGTTTTGTCATTTTTAGCACTAGGAGGCCAATAAAACTTTTGTTTGGTCAAATATTAAATTTTCTTATATTACTCACTGATTACTTTTAATAGAAGGAATATAGAATAAATCGTAAGAACGCATACGTACAATACCAAATAAAATTTTAGAACTAATGAAATTATATATACAAATATATCAAACCTACCAAGTTATTTTCTACCCATCTTGAGTAAGTTAGTTATATATGATTTGTTTGAAAAATGTATATATAATTTATGTTATTTTTATTTATTAAATAAACTAATGGTTTTATATTAGTAATACTATTTGTTTTTTTGTCAGCATTTTATACTACTAAAATTGAAGTATGTTATTTATGTTTCCAAACACCTTATTAATTTTCTCATCCAAACAATCATCTATATATTGTTATTATTGAAACTAACACTAATTTAAAATTTCTAAAATATTCTACCTAATTTTAAATTTCCTAAAATATTTTACCTAATTTAAACATATATATTTGAAAATAAGATTCCTCTTTCACCTTTATTTTATTTTAAAAGTATTATATAATACATATAACTAATAAACTTTATAATTTTTCTCTTCATATATTGTGATTCAATTTTTTAAAACTATACATATATTATTCAATCAATGAAAAAGTATATTTGTTCAACGTTATAAGTTATTCATATATCCAAATAACTTTTAATTAATTTTTTACTATCCTTACAACCAAACACAATAATTTCCTTATCTAATATTATAATTTAATAGTGTGAATTATGATTATGTTTGATCTTATTTTTAGATAATTTTGAATAATTATATAACATATAATTATTAAAAATTTAATTTTTCATATATATGTCGTGATTTAAATTTTTTAAAACGAACATATATTATTCAATCGATGAAGAAATAATTGTGTGTTCATTATGCGATATCAACTAAAAAAATTTGGACTATAGTTCATAGTTATATTATAAAAATAATCAAAATGATTCCAAATACAAATGAGCATGAAATTTGACTTATAATACATCCAATTTCAAATGTTAAATTTTATTCAGTTTAATTCATTTCTTTAGTTGAACAAATTTCACCTTTCTAAAAGTTTAAAATATTATATAATTTTTAAAACTACAAAAAATACTATAATTTGATAATGAATCCACATTAAATAAACAAATGTATATTTAAAAACAAAAGAAAAATATTCATAAATAGTGAAACAAAACTAATAAGTTAAAATTCATATATAATATAAAACTAATATTATAAATAATAAATAAATAAATAAATATTATAATTTTATATGAAAATAATTAGTCCGTAATTCGAATCTTCCGAATCTAGTATTAGTTATACTATAAAACCAAGAAAATGGACAAGTAAACACCCAAATAAATAATATTGAAAAGATCAATATTTTGACTTATTTGGGCCACGCCAATGAAAAGGGAAGGGTGATAAGGGAAGCACATGGGTTTAATCACGTGTCAACTTTCTATGAATTCGCAGGTAGACCAGCTCTCACATTATATTAGTACACGTGTTCTTACCTTCTGTTTCCAGACTTTCTGTTGACCAATCAGACTTCGTTAGCAATAGCCGCCATTTTTTTTTTCTGTCTCGACTGGTACTATACACTACAGTACTGTATAAGTATTTATTATATTTTCTTACAATTATGTTGAAAATTTTGAACTTAAAGACGACCAAAAGAAACATTTTTTTCAAAAAGTCGAAATGTTTTTACTGGTTCAGCCACAGCCACCATAAAATGTTCACTTTTTACATATTTTCCCACTATTTTCGCCAAAATGTTTTCAGACAAAAAATTGTTAAAGAAATAGTTTATTTTTTCCTTGAGCTTGAATCTTCTTGAAAATTAAGATATTTCTATATTCCTATGATTAAAATTAGCAGAACATTTAATAGCTGATTTATGAAATGGATTACAAGAAATATGTAAAAAAAAAAAAGACATCATGAAGATTACATGACTCAAATATTTAAATGAAAACAAAAAAACAAAATTTTAATACAAGATAACGTTTTCTCATTAGGCATGGCCAAAATCTAACCGTAACCATATTTTGGACCATAACCATATTGTTTTCAGCCATAACTGAAACCGTAATCGTTTAAATTGGTTAAGAGCGCAACCATAAAATATATTAGTTAAGCTTAACCGTAAATTATTAACTGTAACCATTAATTAACTGTAACCGTATAAAAACCGTCGATTAACCGTTTGATGTAACCGTAAAATTTTAACCATAATCATTTTAAAAATTAAATACCCTTTTTTTATCATAAACTTACATTTCATTTTTAGTAACTATATATTTTTTCTTTTCAAAATAACTATACTTTCTATAAATAATTTTTATTCATAAATTAATTTGTTTGTTTATGTAACTTTATATAACCGTAATCGCTTTAACCATAATAACTATAACCGTATATTACCATAACTATTTTAATTATAATCATTTTAACCGTATATTAAATGGTTAAAGTTAAAGTTAAAGAAAAATTATAACTGTAACCGGTAGTTAATTAACTATAACCGTATTAACCGTAACTTATTTCTCATTAGTTATACATGCAAGAAGAATAGCTAATCTCTTTTTATATTTAACAAAGAATGGCTAATTTTACTCATTACCTCAATAAAAAAAATTATTGTATTTATTAATTAATTAGAGGAAAATAAACATCTTATCCCAAATAAGCAAATACTTATCAACAAATAACCGTTACTTTTTTTAACTTATTTATATTAAGATCCACAAGAACCACAACTAATATAACAAAAACATTGCGTCTGTGATGATAATTTTTGTCAAATAAAATGAATTTGTTTGGATTATGAATCGGGAAAATTTTGAAGAAATGGTTTACGTATGTCTTTAGAGAATCTCTAAATGAGAAACAAGACAAATGACGAAAGCATGTGAGTTTTAACTTTCAACTTTTTGTCCTAACTGGGGTTATCCCGATAAGGACACGTGTCAGTGACCCAGTTTATGATATAGGTTTCCCATATTTTATATGTCAGTTAGAAATGAAGGCGAGGTGGTTTTCTTTTCCAGAAATATTTGTTGTTGTCTATCAAAAATGCATAAAATAATTAAATAAATAAATGAGACAAATATGAAATAAATGAAACTGACTGTACATTTTGATTTATGAAATATTTAAATGATTTAAACCATATCGAATAGTTTAAATGATGGTATGCAAATAGAATAACTAGTTATTTAACAATCAACTTCACCAAATTAAATAAGAAGAACGAAATATATCTGTGGTAAATTTTATAGTAAAGTGTCATGAAACCTTCTTAACTTATTCAAAAGCGTTTTCTTTGTTAGCAAAAAAATATTACCGTCACATTTTTTTTCTATTAATTTGCTTTTCTTGTAGTAGTTCTCTGTTCATAATTGTTTTTACTTGATGAAAGGGTAAAGGTAAACTGTTAGCTTATAAATTTTTGCTTGAAATTTAGGAAAAGTCGTATACATGTCTACATTAGATAATGAACCCGATTTTTTACACATTAAAATAATTAAAATTGAATGTTTAACGTAAACTATTAGAAATATATACAGTTTCTTGTATGAACGTAAATATAAAGATGCAAATGCTTATCACAATTAGCCCAAAGGAAAATATTTATCAAAATATTAAAATGCTTATGACAATGTTTGTTTTTATTAGTCGAAAGAAAAAAACCATTTTTATTATACTGTAAATGAAAACTAAATAGAGATGAAATCATGTAAGTTTTTTGTTTTGTTTTATTGAAGTGAAATAATGATCGTCTTCTCAACGAACGTCGTTCATCAGTGGCGTAACTTTTGAGTTTGTTGTTGCTCTGTTTTTCATATGTTTCTTTTAAGCTTATGTACTTTCTGAACATCTACATAAATTGCTGTGATGATTAAAAAAAGAAGTGAAATAATGATTAATTTTTATTAATTAAAAAGCAGTAAAGGCTTCTTTTTTTTGCACGCTTTATCTGTTCTTTTTTCCACATTTGATTTCGCTTCTTCTAATAGAGACATTTTCTTACTCGTTAAGCCATGAGAAATGAGAAACCTATGGGCTAAGTATATACAAAAAGTAATCGGCTACAAAATACTTGGGTATTTAGCATTTACAACAAGTCACCTAGCGGTCAATGATATTTAGTTATGCAGATTTAACAAATTTTAATTATGTCTTCGTTATCTATATACTAGAATCGGGCAGGTGTTTAAAATTTTCTAAAAATAAAACAAAATATTTTAATTCAATTAAATATTTGTTATTAATAATATATCTTTAACTGATTTAGGAAAAGAAATATAAATCATGTTTTGTTAGAGAAAATAGTTATTAACAAAATTTTAGTTTTCTACACGAATAAATTAATTAACTTTAATATTAATTTTTTTTATAAAAATATTAAAAAATTTATATAGTGTCCAAAATTTTTTTGTTCCTACTTATTGTTTCTTTTTTCGACTAATATGTTAGATAGCGTAAACAAAATGTCAGAAACCCGAAAAATTAAACAAAATCCAATTCGAAAAAGGATATTAACATAAAAATCCAAATGGACCTTACATTCCTATATCCAAAAAAAAACATGAACTGAACCGAATCAAGAACCGAATGGATACCCAAAATACTCAAAATACAATTATATATCCAAAAATATTAATAATATTTAGATTTGATATAATTCAATTACCCAACAATTATAAACCCGAAAATATCAATTATTTTTATATCAAATAACTAAAATACTTAAAATTAACCAAAATATCTGAAAGGTCTAGGTTATTATCTTTTTGTTAAATCAGCTTTTCTTCATACACACTTGATTTTTATATATAATTTAACTCAATCATATTAAAATTTTATTCTAACATCATGTATACTCCATATAAATTAATAGAAGTCAAAACTTTTATATCAAAATAATACGCATTATATCATACAAATATCCATATATATATTTAAACATTAAATATAATTTAAAACAAATAACAGCATTATTAGTAATTTAGTAGAAAACCATGAAATTTGGAAAACTAACATTGCAAATAAACTAAAATTAGGTTAAACTTTTTGTTTTGGTATTTGTTTAAAATATATTTCTTAGTTTTAGTTATTGATTAGTTAAACTAATAACTTTGTGATTTCCGTTGTTTAAAAACTATACTTTTTTCTTTTTTGTATTTAGTTTAAATTTATTTTTAAATTTTAGTTATTGATTAGATAATTTAACATTTTGTGATTCTCTTTTCTATTTTTAAAAAACTTTACTTTTTTGGTAGGATTTATGGATTTTAATTGATAATTTAATATATTAATAATTACTGAATTTTCATTTTTTGTTAGTTTTTTATATACAATATTTTTATAATTTGACATGTGCAGAGATCTGAATGATTAGTGACACATGTCAAGATCTCATGAGTTATAATTTTGACATATGTTGACTTCTGGTGAGTGCAACCCAAGTTTATATAATAAGATTTTTATTTTTAAAAACCATCACTTTTTTTTTGGGATTTATGGATTTTAATTGATAATTTAATATATTAATAATTACTGAACCTTTTTTTTCGTTAGTTTTTCTTATATATAATATTTTTATAATTTGACATGTGGCAAGATTTGAATGATTAGTGACACATATTAAAATTTCGTGAGTTATAATTTTGACACGTGTCGACTTCTGGTGAATTCAATACAAGTTTATATAATAAGATATGAAGATAGATGGTCATATTTTACAAAAAAAAATATTATCACTTAACCATCAGTTTTGGCATAACATTCAGTTCAGTTTAAATGATTTGAGCTAAAATAAATTCTTAAATTTTTTTTGTGTATGTGTGTAAATAAGATTTCATCTATTAAAGTTTGAGTGGTAATCCAGTAAAGGAATTTCAAAATCTTTTGGGATTTAATGAATTTACATGGCTAGTAAAATGGTCTAAAAACTATGATTCATTTTAAAGCCTCATACATTTCTAAGTGTTCTTCCACTAAACCATTATTTAAAAGTTTGATTATAAGAGCATCTCCAATAGTATTCTATTTTTAGAGATTTCTTTATTTTTAGAGCAAAATTATCTCCAATGGTACTCTATATGTTGCTCTAAAAATAGAGAAATGAATAGTGTTTATCTATATTTGGAGAAACACTATTCATTCCTCTATTTTTAGAGAAATACTTTTTTATTTATAATATGATTCTTTAATTTTATTTGTTTATTTATTTTATACTTAAAACTAAATTATATGTTCATTTATGTACTTATATACACTTATATTATTAAATTTGGTTATTTAATTACTATAATATGCAACAAAAACTTATATTAAATTAGAAATACAAATTATATGAAGATGATAAATTAAAAAACCCACAAATAAAAAAAAATAAATGGATTAAATTTGTAAAATTAGAAAGTAAAGAGTTCTAATGTAAGTTAGTTAAAAAGATAAAATTATTATATATATTAAATATTATTTTTAAAATAAAAATAGAGACAATCATTGGAGCAAACCTCTTCTCTATTTTTATAGAAAAAAACAGAGTAAACTATTGGAGATGGTCTAACCTGTAATCGAGATAGTATGTTAGAGAATCATACGCAGATATGAAGCGGAAGCGTATAATCAATTTTTTAAAAAACTAGGAAGCATAAACGTGTTGGAAGTGTATATATATACCATTTCAAAATTTTCAAAAAATAAGCATATATAGAATCATATTTTAAAGAATAAAATTGTTTTCCATCTTTGAATTCTGCTGAGTGTAACGAATTATATATATAAACTATTGATATATATCTTTCTGTAAAAATGAAATTTAAAGTAATCATCAGTTCATCAATACAAAAGAAGAAGAACATCCATCAAAAATCATTGATCGTTTACATTTTTTCGTTTAAACTATGCTAAAAAAGATTATTCTAAAGAAGCCGTGATGCAACATAACATAACAAACAAATAAGTATACCGGGAATTACCTTCCTTGATTATCTAGTTCTAAATTATGATGCAAATTATGAAGTGTTGAAGAGATAGAACGATTCATGATCCTAACTTCTCTGGTAAGTGTAAATATCAGATACTGTCGGCATGAGAGAAATATTGAATACAAAAAAAAATGAGACTATTTGACTTAATAATTCCTTAGCGAGTAAATAATTCCTTAATAATTCCTTAGCTTGCCAACCTCCGGAATTGAGGGTTGTAGGTAGAGTTTCCTGTATCGTCTAAAATGTGAATATATTTCTAATATATTTTAATTGAGTTAAAAAACAATAATAATAAATACTCCGTTATAAAATAGAACAAAATATTAATAAATTTGATAAAAAAATATTTAATTTATTTATCCACAATAATATAACTTTAAATTTTAAATTTTGTTTATCCAAATAATTTATCTTTATAATGTTTAGTTTTATTTAATTATCAGATTAATATATCTTTAAATCTCCACTACAAATTTGATAAAAATTTACTGAATTTCTAAAAAAAAAGTTTAGCATTGATATATATATATATATAGTATATATACACACCTTTTCAGTTTTTTTTTTCTTTCCCATTTTTTTATCATGTTCACAAAAAACTAAAACATGAAATCATCCAAACAGCGAAGCTTGAATATGTGGTTCGTTTCAAATAACAATTTTAAATTTCCAACTCACTTGAGTAACTACAAATACAATCTTCTCGACTAAACCTTTTTTATTAAACGATCCCAAATCAAACAATACGTGTAGGGTCAAACCTTACTCATGTGGTATAAAAGTCATATGCTTTCCATAAATATACATTAATAGTATCTCTCTCTCTTTTATCTTTGCCTCTTTCGAGTTCCAACCTGTCACTCTGCATTCCATATCACGATTAGCTAGGTTCTTTAACCACATGGTTAGCAACTAAACAACTTTTGTCATGTACACGTTAATATATATATATATATATATATTATACATTTCCATTAATGTGTTACGACACGTATCTCCATAGATGTGTTGATAAGTTTCTTGTTGTAGGTAATGGTTCTAAAAGGGACCAGTTAAAAGGTGGATTTCTAGATAGCTCTTAAGTTTTGGTCCTAGATCTGTTAGCCAGATAATTATCTTAATATTTTAATTGTTAAATGTTTAATACTATTACTATGATATTCTTTCTATTTTTGTTCATGCAGCTTTCTAGGCGATCTTGTATGACTTCGTGGTGGTCCAAGGTATACATGGCATAACATAGAAGGATTGTGTCAATAAACAATTGTTTGTCATAAACTTGATTGGTTCACATATTAAATTGTAAATATACAATTTTGTTCGAGAAACAACCAGTAAGATCAATAAAATACCATAGAATCTAATTAACTCGATTACTAAATGTAGAGATGTTGGGGATTTCGGTCACCTATAACCAATCACTTGACTTTGACTTCTCATCATATAATTTTCATTATCAATTGATACTTTGTCCCTTGTCAAAATATATTTTTATCATACCTATATTTGTATCTTTACAGTCTAGATGGTTTATAGGACTGAGGACTTTTATAATGTTTTAGGCTTGTTTGAATAGGCTATACGTAATTGGCTCCATCAATTTTCTAAACTGAGGTTTAAATAAATGGGCCGCAGTTATTATAGCCCAATAAATTGTTGATTTGCTAGTTTTAACTGTCTTCACACTAAAGTAAACCCAACTGTAGCATAATCTGATGTGGGTGGGACATAAAAGACCTTGAGTTTAAATGTTGCATGGCTTTGTATAATATTAATGGCTAAAGAAATATTTATGACTCTGAAACTTTCGGGAAGAGTGAAGTGGTCGTGGCTGGAAAAAGAACCTAGAGAATGGTGGTAGAACCGTAGCTCAATCATCGTCCTCGGGTGAGGAAGGGTTGGTCGAGAAGGTTTAGTAAGGAAACTTTTTTGAGATGTTTTGTTTTTTGTACATATATAATATAACTTATTTAACTTTAGTTAAATAAACAATGTATATTTTATCAATGACAGTATGACACAAATCACAAATAATAACTAAATTTAGAGGCTGAAGAGTAATAATTGGTAAAAACTATCTAGTTTAAAACCAAAAAAAAAACTATCTAAATTGCAAAAAGAAACTTAAAAAAGCTATAAATTTTACAAATTATAAACTTATTAAAACTACATATTCTCCAATATTTCTTTCAATTTCATATGTTGGTTGGTACTAATATTCTTTTTTTTTTTTTTGAGATAATTCATGGGTAGATCCTAGGTCTATAGAAGGAGAGGTGCAGTCCACGGATAAATCCTCTCTCCTAGTACTAATGAGTTGAAAGCAAATTCTATATTCATGTGACTAAATGGAGTGATTTAGAGAATTCTGCATTTGAAGAGAAATGATCTCTGGCTTAAATCAACCGAGCAACTACTTTTCAAGTGGAAACCACTAAACCACCACCATTTAGTTTTCTTTTGTTTTTTTGCACAAAAGTAGGCATGTTAAGGTAATTCATGAGGTTTTGGTAACATAACGCTTGGTCTTACACGTCATAATTAACAGCGTATCATTCACTTGTTAATGCCTCATACGAAATCCAGTCCACGTTTATTTTGTTTTCTTTCTTTCGTTAAAACGATGTTTCTACACAGAAAACAACAATTTTTGAAAGGATAGTATATATAACACTTGGCACTTAATAATATAAAAATGAATCTATCAACTAAAACGCTTATTCTTCCTTTTTTAAAGCAACTACAAATACTCCATATATCATATGGGCCGGTGTATACATGTATACTCTCTGCTCTTATCCTAAATCATGCAGTGCCATTGACATATCTTCTGAGCTCTGATATAAGAACAGGTAACCAAAAAGCATTTTGTTTTAACATATCTTTCGATTCATAATCATTCTATCAAAATCTATAAATCAATATTAGATCATGGACCAGCCTCACGCGCTTCTAGTCGCTAGCCCTGGCTTAGGACACCTTATCCCTGCCCTCGAACTCGGCAACCGTCTCTCCTCCGTCCTCAACGTCCACGTCACCATTCTTGTAGTCACCTCCGGCGGCTCCTCTTCCCTGATAGAAACCGAGACAATACATGCATCCACGGCCAAAGGGACCTGTGAAATTATGGAACTACCCTCGGTCGATATACACCACCTCGTGGAGCCAGATGCAACAGTGGTCACCAAGATCGCGGCAAAGATGCAAGCAATGAAGTCTGCGGTTCGAGATGCCGTGAAAACAATGAAGCGAAAACCAACGGTCATGATCGTTGATTTTTTGGGTACAAAGTTGTTGTCCATAGACGATGTAGGTGTGATGGCTAAGTACGTGTACATCCCATCGCATGCATGGTTCTTAGCATTAATGGTCTACTTGCCAGTGTTGGATAAGGTGGTGGAAGGTGAGTATGTTGATATTAAGGAGCCTTTGAAGATACCGGGTTGTAAACCGGTTGGACCAAAGGAGCTTCTGGACGCGATGTTAGACCGGTCAAACCAACACTACCGTGGGTCTGTACAATGTGGGTTAGAGATACCTATGAGCGATGGCATTTTAGTAAATACGTGGGAGGAGTTACAAGGAAACACTCTAGCAGCATTAAGAGAAAACAAAGATTTAAACAGGGTTTTGAAAGTACCGGTTTATCCTATTGGACCAATTATTAGGACTAGTGGACCTATTGTCAGGACTAATGGGCTTACTGAAAATCACAATGGTATATTTGAGTGGCTACACAAACAAAGGGAAAGGTCAGTTGTGTATGTGTGTTTAGGAAGTGGTGGAACGTTGTCGTTTGAGCAAACCATGGAACTAGCATGGGGTTTAGAGTTAAGTGGCCAAAGTTTCCTATGGGTTTTACGTAGGCCTGCCTCTTACCTCGAGCCTAGCTCAAGAGATGATGATCAGGTGAATGATGGTCTACCAAAAGGTTTCTTGGACCGTACACGTGGTGTAGGTCTTGTAATCCCGCAATGGGCACCACAAGTTGAGATCTTGAGTCATGGATCGATTGGTGGGTTCTTATCTCATTGTGGTTGGAGCTCGGTGTTGGAGAGTTTGACTAAAGGAGTTCCTATCATTGCTTGGCCTCTTTATGCGGAGCAATGGATGAATGCCACGTTGCTGGCCGATGAGATTGGTGTGGCCATTCGAACGTTAGAGTTACCGTCGAAGAAAGTGATTGGCCGGGAAGAAGTGGCGTTTCTGGTGAAGAAGATTGTAACGGAAGAGGATGGTGAAGGACGGAAGATAAGGGCTAAAGCTGAGGAGGTGAAGGTTAGTTCCAAACGAGCTTGGACTCATGGTGGGTCGTCTCATAGGTCTCTCCTCGAATGGGCAAAACAATGTCGTCTTGTGACGCAATTCGAAAATAATTTATAATATTATGACAAAAGTTGATTTAAAGATCAAACTCTATATTGTGAAACGTAAAAGTGTGTAAATTAGAAACAAAATGTTTATAAACAACATTCTAGAAACGTAAACATTTTTTTTTAAATGTTTAGAAAAGTAAACATTACCTAGGTACATAAACGTGAGTCATCAACTAAGAAAGGAATTAGCACAGAAAAAAAACTAAGAAAGAAGATAAGACTTTAAATAAGACAACTAAGTGAAATGATAACGTTTCAGAAAATTGAATGTTATTAATTAGCTAATAGACATCTTACAGTTAAAGATAAATACTTGGTCAGTGATAGTTGTGAAACGAGTATAAAAAGAAAGAATTAGGCAAGAACTGTCAAGAGAGTTGGAGAAACTGTCTTCGTTTCTATCGCCAGTCGCCTTCATACTCAAACCACCATGAACATCAAGTTAGCAATTCTCTTCTTCATCTTTCTCTAGTCGAATTATTTTTCACTCATTCTTGGTTCTGTTCCTTAATGAGACTGTTAAGAGTTAATACCACTATTTGTATATTTTCCCTTCTGTTGATTTTTATTTTCAATTTTTCTTGACTCAACATTTCGATTTAAATCCAAATTGTCACAATATTCGTTCAGAATTTTAAACAAGTGTTTTTGTTTCTTCCTATTCTCCTATTTTTGATGCAAAATAAAATTAACAACACACAAAACATATGTTTCTCTGATTTTGAAGATAATTTCTTAATATTTAACTTTAATATTTGTACTAGTAATTTTGTGTGTTGTTTCACCGAATGTTCTCAGAACAGCAAAGCTATGTGGAGTCTCTATTTCTCTGATTCTCGTCAACATAGCCACGATGATCCAACGAGCAGACGAAAAACTCATTCCTTCGGTTGCCAAAGAAGTGAAGGAAACGTTTAATGCAAACCTCTCTGATATTGGATACATCTCATTTATAAGAAACATTGTTCAAGGACTTGCCTCGCCTTTAGCTGGCTTATTTGTCATCAGTTATGACCGTCCAACAGTTTTTGCAATCGGTAGTTTCTGTTGGGTCTTCTCAACTGTTGCAACTGGAGTCAGCCACTACTTCATCCAGGTTTTGAGATCATTTCTTGTTTCAAAGTTTTTTCTATTACAACTTGAGCTCTTTGACATATTCAGGATTGTGTTTGTGTCTTTTTTTTGTTCCTATAAGTATATCACAAAAATGATAAAAAAATACTAATACCAAAGCTAAGACAAAAGAATGTGTGTTTTAATTTAACTAAAAAACACAAGTCATAGAATAGAGAATTGAATTGTGGGTCTAATGAGACTTTTAAGTTTTAAGTCAAAAGTTTTTTTAGTGAAACTATAACTCTTTCCGTACCAAATATAGCTGAAATATTTCATCTAATATGGGATTTGATGATCTTGTTTTCTTGGACTAGCTAGGTTACATTTGGTGTAGCAGTCAATGGATTTGGACATGCGATTGTTTATCCAGTGCTTCAGTCCATCATTGCGGACAGCTTTAAGGATAGTTCGAGAGGTTTTGGTTTTGGTTTATGGGGTCTCATTGGTACGGTTGGAGGTATAGGTGGAACCGTTGTGCCAACGGTCATGGCTGGCCATGATTTCTTTGGAATCTCAGGATGGCGTTGCGCCTTTATATTGTGTGCAACGATGAGTGCGATGATCGGGATTCTTGTTTTCTTCTTTGTCGCTGACCCGCGGAAAAAGAAAACTAACAGCTTCCTTTCTCATGATCATGAAAGGTAACATAAAGCTCTACATTCTTGAATTTAGCATCAACATGAAAGAGTTGTTTCTTTGTTTATTGTCTTTAGTTTTGAGTTAGTCATGTGGTTTTGTAGAGATGAACTAATAATGGTTCATAAAGAGAAGAAGGATGCTGCAACAATGGAGATTATTAGCTCGGTTTGGATGGAATCGTGGGTGGCCATAAAAGATGTAACAAAATTACGAACATTTCAGATCATCGTATTACAGGGAATCGTGGGTTCGGTGCCATGGACTGCAATGGTTTTCTTCACAATGTGGTTCGAACTCATTGGTATGTGCATCCATTCTCATATTTTGCACTAGAAGAGACAAAAAACCTAACCAACATACCAAACATCTTTTCTAACTAAAACCAATACCTAACAAATAAATTATTTATTACTACCTAAAGCAAGAGATATTTTTATCAAATCCATCTCATAAAATCATCTCATTTTTCAAAATCATTATCAATTATTTTACCGTAGAAAAGATGAAAAACTATTTTTTTAGAGAAATTCCTTAAAATCTCACATTTTAATGTTTTGTTGCCAAAAATACCACAATTAATTGAATGTTCCAAAAATACCACTAAAAGTTTTAGTTTTCAAAAATACCACAAAAACAAAAATTGATAATATAAATTTTATAACTAAAATTTTTAAGTTTGGGTTCACTAATTTAGATTTAGGGTATAGTTTTTATGGAATGAGAGTTGGAGTTTATGGCTTAAGGTTTAGGGTTTAGGGATTTTAAACTCTAAACCTTAAATCCTAAACCCTAAATATATTTATATGGTTAAGAAAATTTGTGGCCATTTGTGGTATATATAGATGGAAATTTTTTAAATTAGTGGTATTTGTGAAAGAACAACATAATTTAGTGGTATTTAAGAGAATTTTTTTTTTTATGTATATAGTATTTAAAAATGATGCTCTTATTATAAAAAAAATCTTTTGATAAGAGAATGCTCCTATTAATTTAAATTGTTTTTTACTTTCTTGTTTTTTTCAGGTTTTGATCATAACAAGACGGCAACTCTAAACGGCGTATTCACCACCGGAAATGCACTAGGATATTTACTCGGAGGAATAATTGCAGACAAAATGTCTCATATGTTTCCAAACTCAGGCAGATTGATTTGTGCACAATTCAGCGTTTTCATGGGAGCTATGTTCTCCATTATTCTTCTAAGAATGATCCCACAATCCACTGATAGTTACTACATCTACTTGGTCACTCTCTTTATAATGGGTCTCATCATAACTTGGTGTGGACCAGCCATCAACTCTCCAATATTAGCTGAGATTGTTCCTACTAAGCATCGAACCATGATCTATGCCTTTGACCGTGCACTCGAAGGGTCTTTGTCATCATTTGGTGCTCCTTTGGTTGGAATAATGTCAGAGAAAATGTTTGGTTTTGACTCAAATGAAACTGATCTTACCAAAGACTATGGTCGTGCAGCCGAGGCATTGTCCAAAGGGATCTCTTCGATGATGGTTGTTCCTTTTGGATTATGTTGTCTTTGTTACACTCCGTTACATTTTCTTTTTCAGAAAGATCGAAAATTTGCTAAAACTCCGAGTTCAAGGGAAGTAGAGATGGAATAATAGTTAGTGTTATGGTCGTTGTAATTGTTTATGAACCAATTGGGTATGTAACTATGTAATATGTATTAGTTGTTGGTTTTTATGTTTATTATATTTTATGATTAAATACAAAAAATGGATTCTTTCAAAATTTATTTTCAAATGAAAATCCCTACTGTTTGAAAATCTTTTTCAGATGATCCGTTTGAAAATATTCTTTTAAATATTTTAATATTTCAACAGAATATAAATTATATCTTATCAAAAATTGTACATGTTGTTTAACTATCTATGTTTTTAATATTTTACCATTCACATGTCACATATGTAAGGTAAATGATTTTAACCAGTTGACCAAAGATCATACCTCCTCTAGGTTTCTAATAGAGCCATTCTTGGGTTCACCTCTGGGTGAACTCTTTCATTCACCTCCTTATGTTTTAACCAATCAAATTGCCACTTTATTTATGTCATGTAATATTATCATTAATTATTCTTTCTAAATCCTAGGGGTGAATCCAAGAATGGTTCGACTTTTAGGTGCTAATTAAGTAAAAGTTTTCTTACATTATAACTTGCTCATTATTTGCAATAAAAACATAATCAGAAGAGAAACACACATTTAGAATATAAACTCTCTTTATCTAATTATTCATGAGTATGGCATTATTTCTTGGACTAGGTTACCCTTGACAAAATATAATAGAGTGTTTTTTTTTTGTCAATATATAGTTTGATCTGGTTTCTTGGACTAGGTTATCCTTGGTGTAGCATTCAATGGGGTTGGCCATGCAATTGTTTATCCACTGCTTCAGTCGATAATTGCGGATAGCTTTAAAGATAGTTCGAGAGGTTTTGGTTTTGGTTTATGGAACCTCATTGGTACCATTGGAGGTATAGGTGGAACGGTCGTGCCAACAATCATGGCTGGTCATAATTTCTTTGGAATCTCTGCATGGCGATGTGCCTTTATATTGTGTGCAACGTTGAGTGCAATGAACGGGATTTTTGTTTTCTTTGTCACTTATCCGAGAGAAAAGAAGACTAATAGTGTCATTGTCCATAACGATGATTATCATGAACCGTAACATATATATATATATATATATATATATATATATATATATATTTACATTCTTGATTATATATAGCACTAATATGATTAAAAGGGCGGTTTTGCTTAATTATTGTCTTTAGTATTGAGTTAGTCCTGTGGTTTTGTAGAGATGAAAACAATGATGCTACAACAATGCAGAGTTCGAGCTCTTTGGCATGGAAGGATTCATGGGTGGCGATAAAATATGTAGCCAAGTTACGAACATTTCAGATAATTGTATTCCAGGGTATTATTGGTTCTGTGCCATGGAATGCTATGGTTTTCTGGACAATGTGGTTCGAACTCATTGGCATGTACCATTTTCATACCCAACAAAAAACATATTATATATTCTATCTAAAGTAAATGGTTCAATAAATCCTTGACCCCTATAAGTTGAACAAAACCAAATATTTATTACTAGACTTTACCAATATATGAGTACACCGTTGCCTTATTCTACACCATTCTTATAAAACATAAGATCTTAACTTAAATAAAATACCAAAGGGCTGGTGGCCTAGTGGTACTACAAGGGGATTGGTTTTTTTGTGCCTACAGGTTCAATCTCTTTAAAATAAAAATCTACTAAAGACTTGTTCTGGGTATCAAGCGAGATTATAAACCAGATGTCCGGAAATTCTGCGATTTATCAAAAAAAAATACTTAAATAAACAAACAAAAATATGCTCTCAGTTTCTGTTTTTTTTGTTTTTTTTGGTAATTACAGGATTTGATCATAATCAGGCGGCGATCATGAATGGAATATTTACGGCTGGACAAGCAATATGATCTTTGGTGGGAGGAATAATTACAGAAAAAATGTCTCATATGTTTCCAAACTCAGGGAGATTGATGTGTGCACAATTCAGCGTTTTCATGGGAGCTATCCTCTCCATTATTCTACTCCATTATTCTATTAGGAATAATCCCACAGTCCATTAACAGTTACTAAATATTCTTGGCCATTCTCTTTCTAATGCGTCTCACTATAACTTGGTGTGGACCAGCTATTAACTCTCCAATATTAGCTGAGATTGTTCCTCCTAATCATCGAACCATGGTCTATGCCTTTGATCGTTCACTCGAAATGTTTTTTTCATCATTTGGTGCGCCTTTGGTTGGATTTATGTCGGAGAAACTTTTTGGGTTTGACTCAAAAAAATGGATCAAATTAAAGACTCTGGTCGTGAGGCGGAGGCGTTGTCGAAAGGGATCATGTGGATGATGGCTCTCCCGTTTGGATTGTGTTGTCTTTGTTACACTCCATTACATTTTCTTTTTAGAAAAGATCGAAAAATCGATAGAGCTACTACGAGTTCAAGTGAAGTAGAGGTGGTATGAGAATTAAATGTTATGCTCGTCATAATTGTTTTCTAAGTACTAACTAGTAGCTCAAATCATGGTTTTGTTGTTTTTTATATTTTATTCGAAATAAAATTTTGTCATCATATCATTTTTATGAAATTTTTATTATTTTAACAGCCTAAAATTTTAAATTTTTATTGATACAAAAGAAAATTTCATATAAATATACAAACTATTTATTGATTTCGGCGAAAATGCAAGAACTTTTAAAGTACACAAAAATATTTACTGTTTTCGTAGCTCGTGGCTTTATTGTTTTTTTTGCCATCATATCCTTTTTCAGAAATATAATATCTTTTTTTACAGCCTAAAATATTAAAACTTTATAGAGATACATACAAGAGAATTTTCTATTAAAAAATATTCACTGTCTATCTTTCAAAAAATTGCCATAAAAATATAGGAACTTTTCGTATTTATAGAAAAAAATACAAACTAGCTATCTCATAAAATACACACAATCACCATTCACCAGCTTCATGATAGACCGACGAGTTGTTATAATTGTTAGATCAAATTTATCAATATATATAGGCACTATGAAGGTTTTATAAAGCAGTAAGGAGTCTCTGATTTGAACTTTAGGAAAGTCATTTCTTTTATTTTGATAAGATTTTTTTTCTATTGAAAATGCATGAAATAATATTACAGGGCATGGCCCAATTGCTTAATGAACTTTCCTGTGATATAAAAAACAATCCAATCAACTAATCTTGATTCCTTTCCAGTTCGGCTTTAAAAATCAGTACTTCTGCTATTATTTGATTATGACTTATGAATGGTGATGAAAATTGAAAAAGAATTATACTGCAGACAACTAAGTTGAATGAAATTTTAAAACCAATTCCGTAAACTACCTAAATAGGTAAAATCACTTGATCCCCAATGTACAAGAGCCAAACAACACAAGTTTCTTGAGAAGAAGAAGAATGGCTTAGAGACCGAACCAGAATCCTACTAATAGCAACGAGGGAATGATGTTTCGCCAACATAGCCACCACTCATTGCCCTCTTGACATTAGCCTCGAACACCTTCGGGTTATCCCTTAAAACCGCAGCTGCGTCATGGTTCAGAGGATCCTCATGATTGGGTTCCTATGTGGAGAAAAAAACAAAACAACTTCAGCTAAGGAGGCCACAAGAAAGAGTATCTAATCTATCAATCAGTCAGGGGAGATATGTTACCGTGAAAAGATGGAAAAGACCGTAGATAATAGTGTTTATGTTGAGAACTGGTTTCCAATCTTCACGCAATATGTTCAAACAAACGTTTCCATCTAAATCGATATTCGGATGATACACCTACACACAACAATGACATCCTTCCTTAAGCATTTTGTTTCTTATAATCATCAAAGAAAGATCAAACGTTAGTCTAACCTTAGTCTTGCATTTAACTTTTGGAGCTTCGTGTGGATACGCATTAGAGACTTGGAATGTGAAAACAAATTTACCACTCCTGTTTTTTTTTTTGGATAAAACAAAGAACAAATGAGTGTGATTGAGCAAAATTCAAAGACTGAAAAAACAAAAAAAAAAACAAAGATGAAGGGTTTTGTAAACTTCTTACATGTAATATCCTTCATCGGGTTTAATGGTTACTTCAAAGTTCATCAAGTCATTCTTCCCGTTTGGAAAAGAAATCTTACAAGAATTGGGC
Organism: Cardamine flexuosa; assembly: GCA_963555745.1. NCBI lineage: Eukaryota > Viridiplantae > Streptophyta > Magnoliopsida > Brassicales > Brassicaceae > Cardamine > Cardamine flexuosa. The sequence goes on from OY743219.1 coordinate 21,948,883, forward strand.
AGGTTCAGCTCTGAGATATCTATTTGACAAATGAAATTACATGTTATCAGTTACATACACCTACTAAAAATTCCTTACTTGTAACAGCTCTGAGATCAAAAAGCAAAAATTATAAAACAAAACTTAAGGAAGAAAGATGGAAACATATGACCACTAAAATGCATTATAGTAGTTCTAACACTTGAAAAATCCACATAATTTGTTCAACATGAGAAAGCTTATCAAAGATCAAAAGAGAAACCTTTGTTAAGACGAAGTTGACCAGCAGATTGTTTCTTAACACAAGAAGCTCCTCCTCTTCCGTTATTATTTTTTGCTTCTTCTTTTTGCTTATCTTTCACTTTGAATAACCCAATCATCCTTCTTCTATCCTCACCAAAACTCAACATTCAGATTATCAAATTTCAATTGCAAAAATTCATCAAATTCGACGCAGAACAATCATCACTCTATTAACCTAACGAAAATTTCACCCAAAGAGATTGAAACTAAGTTGAATCTTCCGAAAACAAAGAATTTTAGCAAAAGGATCGGAGATTTTATTGAACAAGATTATCAAATCGGAAGGAAGAAACACAAAACCCTAAGATGCCACAAGTACACGGAGAGATTCAAGAGAGCTTACGAGTTTATAAAACTGAGGATCGAAACAACGACGACGATCGATTTGTGGTTAGAGGAGGAGCGAGCGAACGTAGCTAGCTTTTTCTGAGTTCGCTGATTCAGAAAATAGGAAGATCCCTTTTTTTGAAACTATATATCAATCAAACCTATTGGGCCTAACGAAACTATATGGGCTTAATAACCTATACGGGTCCAACTTATAATGCAACTTAAGGGCTTAAGGCGGTTCAATTTGTGGAGCAAAAACGACATCACATTAGGCCGAATTTGGTGAAGATGTCGAGAAGCTGAGGAGATTTATGAGATGCATTGGATTGTGGCTTGAATGGATGGTTGTTGAAACTATAAATGATGCTAGAACACTTCTAGTGGCCATTGAAATTGAGAGTATGGGAGTTTTTCTTGCAATGCGTGTAGAATTTATGAAGTTTAGGTTCTAAATTCGTTAGACGACTTCATGTATAATATATTATTCGACATTGTTTATTTTGAATTAACAAAAAAAAAAGAAGACATTGTTTATGCGTGTAGAATTTATGAAGTTTAGGTTCTAAATTCGTTAGACGACTTTATGTATAATATATTATTCGACATTGTTTATTTTGAATTAACAAAAGGAAAAAAAAGACATTGTTTATTTTGAAAAAAATTATTCACCAATACGAACACAGTGAAAAAGGCCATATATTAGATGCAAATGTAAGTAGCATTGTGGCAAGTACGAGGACAAGAAACCGGGACGAAAAACGTCAATTTTTAAATTTTTGGATACGAATATGATAGAAGAAATATCTATAAATTTAAATATGAAAGAAATTTCATAAAAAAATTTGGGTGGAGGGGGAGGGGGAAACACCGTAGTTTAAAACTCTAATTTACATAATGACGTAAATTTCATTGTTGGCGGCGTATTTGGATACGGCTGAACAACTGTTAGATCATGATTTAGAGGTTAGTAAAAAATCATATTCATGAGATTTATGGCTTTTCTAAACTTCATTTTCTTAAGTAGTAAAAAAAGTTTATTTAAACTTGATCAAAAACATAGAAAAAAACTTTTTTTTATAAAACATTAAAGAAAGCATGAGTCTCGGGTATACATCGAACCATAAATGATAAACGATAGTCCACGATGTAATCCAATCTAAATAAAGATTGCAATGGTATAGTTTCAGCTAAAAATCCAGAGATAGATATTAAGGGCACCTGGTCAAAGTCATAGTATATTGACTCATGAATCATTTTCTAGAATTTGACTAGGCTGCCTAGGTATAAGTAAGTAAGCCTGTCAATTAGGAAATCGTATATATCTAAGTACATTTTTGTTTTACATGCTCTTTTACGAATATTCTTGTACTTGTACGCAATTGTTGGTGTCCAAATTCAAAGTACATAGATTCAAGTACATAAAAGGTCAAGAAAACAAAGAGAAAAAATGTGGAATTTTGAGTGGTCAATAAATAACAAAAAGAAAACATAAAAGGTAAACAAAAATGTGTGGAATTTTGATTGGTCGATGAATAAGAAAAAGAAAACATAAAAAGGTAAAAACAAAGAGGAAAATATATGGTTTTTTCTATTAATGAATTTCTCACGACAGAAATAAATCTTCTTCCTACCATATAATAAAATAAAGAAATTAGGTGAAAAAGATATGGTTTTTATATTATTAAACATCATCATCGTCCCTAACCCACCACTCCGTTTCTCCACACAGACACAGTCCATAATACACTACACTCCAATTCATAGTTAAACAAAAAAAGAGAGGTTAATTTTCCCCTAATTTTCGAGAAATTTCTCATGGCTACTATGAATCTAATAAGTACATTGGTTTATCCATCTGTCCAAAGACCCAGATCCGTACCCATACCCGATTCCAACAAATCCTTCCTCAAAATCAAACCTTTCCTTCACCGTCGAAAGCTCAATAATACCGTTTTATCAGTCGTCACTAAAGAAGACAGTAACAGTATCATTCACGAAGATGAAGAAGAAGAGAATCTCAAATTCGATTTCATGTCTTACATGATCGGAAAAGCTGATTTCGTCAACAAATCACTCGATTCCGCCGTCTCGCTCCGAGAACCAATCAAGATCCACGAGGCGATGCGTTACTCTCTCCTCGCCGGCGGCAAACGAGTGAGACCTGTTCTCTGCATCGCCGCATGCGAGCTAGTAGGCGGAGAAGAATCCGTCGCGTTACCAGCGGCGTGCGCCGTGGAAATGATCCATACGATGTCTCTGATCCACGACGATCTTCCGTGTATGGACAACGACGATCTCCGCCGTGGAAAACCAACGAATCACAAAGCTTTCGGAGAAGACGTCGCCGTTTTGGCCGGAGACGCGCTTTTATCGTTCGCGTTTGAGCATTTAGCGACGTCGGAAGATGTTTCTCCGGCGAGAGTGGTTAGAGCGATAGGAGAGTTAGCTAAAGCCGTTGGATCAGAAGGACTTGTGGCTGGTCAAATCGTTGATCTAAGTAGTGAAGGAATGGACCAAAACGACTTCGGATTAGAGGTTCTTGAGTTTATCCACGTTCATAAAACGGCGGTGTTGCTTGAGGCGGCGACGGTTTTAGGTGCAATCGTCGGCGGTGGTTCTGATGAAGAGATTGAGAAGCTGAGGAAGTTTGCGAGATGCGTTGGGTTGTTGTTTCAAGTGGTTGATGATATTTTGGATGTGACCAAGTCGTCGGAGGAGTTGGGGAAAACCGCCGGAAAAGATTTGCTGGCCGATAAGCTGACGTATCCGAAGCTAATGGGTCTTGAGAAATCTAAGGAATTTGCGGAGAAGTTGTTGAGAGATGCTCAAGAACAGCTTCAAGGATTTGATTCGAATAAAGTTAAACCTTTATTAGCTTTGGCTAATTACATTGCCAAAAGACAGAATTAATTTGTTTTTGTGACGTTAAATTGTTAGTAATATTCTCCGACAATGGATTAAGAAACTAAAGATTCTCTAACATCTTGTGTTTTTCAGTTTATGTAACAAAGTATTTTGCTGGTTATAACGATTGAAGTTGTTGGTTATATTGTGTGTTTGTTTATGAGATCTGATTAAAATGTTTAAGGTTAGAACTTGGCGCAGATGAGATGATGTGTGTTATGTTGTGATATTTTTTTATTGGATTTTTTTGGATTGTGTTTGATTTATTAACGTTATCGCTTTTATTGGGGGTTTCATAGTCACATACTGGTATCTGAGTTGTTTGTCGTATTGGATGGTTGTTACAGAAAGTGATATTTTTATATTTTTATAATCTTATATTTTATTGTTTATGAGAAAGGCAAACGTGAGTAGGGAATATTTGACATATACAAAATCATTGAGAATTCAACCATTAATAATCACTAACTGATTTTTAATTAATGTTTAATGATTTTAACAAATCATTGGACATTTTGAAAAATTCAATACACGATCCCTCTATTAGTCAAAAAGTTGGAACTTTTTTGGTGATATGTCGTAAGAACTAAGAGCGACTTGAAAATTACTTTTTGTTGTTCGAAGTAAGTATTTTTAAAATTAACATTTCCTTAGTTAACTGTTTATCATTATGTCATTAGAGCCTGTATAATTTGGTGAATTGAAATTTAATTTGATTAATATGTTATTAAGTATAATTTTAGGTACAAATGTTTAAAAGTTTTTATCAAAATAACAATAATAATAAGTTTTACAATCCTAAAAATAACCTTACTTAGAATTCACATTAAATTTTGTATTTTTTAAAGTATAGTGCATCAGGAATGCAATAGAATGTTTATTTGATATATTTCATTCAAAACACCTTCAATGGAACTTTGGTAGAACTATTATTTTATTTTATTTGTTTGAATTTTTAAACCACATGGAATTTTCATCGTACGGAACTGACTGATTGAAATAAAGAATTTTTTTTATATACAAATGATTGAAATAAATAAACAAAATATTAATATTGTTCTTATTAAATAAACTAAATTTGGTATATAAGTGAATGCAATAAAAAAAGTAATGGTAATACTTGTTTGATCAATTTATATGTCAACATTTTTTTTTAAATGTGAAATGATGTCCAAACGGTTATAAGATATCAAATTCAATCAAATAATCAAATTTATTTTATCATATAGAGTCGTAGCTTTCACTTGTTCAATCGATTCGAAAATGATATTGATCAGTTTTGTTATAATGTTAGTCAAACTTCGTAGGTGAAAAGATATTTGAGACTTGAATTCCATAAAAATGAAAACATGTTATTTTCTGACTTAAAATAACAACATAACCCAAATTATATTCAATCTAAACTTTACATACATAATTCTTTTTTAATCAAATCAAAGTTTAATGAAAAAGGTCGACAAACACACAAATTATATATATTTAGATACCTCATACACAATCACCAAGACCAACAATATCTTCAAATTGATGAAACACTAGATATAATTCAAGAAAATTTCAGATGAGAGTGACAAGTGGTTGAGTTCTTGTACATGTTTTGGACTGTTTTCTTGTGAAGTTATTTATTTAATATATATATATATATATATATATATATATATGTTATATACTTCTATGTATATATATCTACATTATGTATATTTCAAATGTTGAAACAAACCAAAATTTTGAAAATTATATGTCTTGCTATAAATCCAAATACTAAAAGAGTATGGTTTTGTTTGCTTAATTAAACCACTTCTAAAAAAATAAAATTATAGCATAGACTTATCAATGCACACATTTACACCAACAAATCATTTTCTAAATTTAATTTGATACATGTAAGATTTTATAAGTAAGAAAGACATAATGCATAACAAAATATATGTCTTAAACAAATATTTGAAGCTATTTTTATTAGCAATGAAATTTGTAGACTATATATGTTTTTCAAAGCGCATACATTTTTTTTTTTTTTGTAAGTTCTTAGGTTCCTTCTTACTGTTTAAGTTATTCTAGTCTGGATGAAAAATCCAATGGGCCCGTAGCTTCAATTTTCAAGCCTCGACAACTGATTGTCAAAAAAAAAAAAAAACCAAAAAACCGAAAATAGATAAAACTTGTTTTTCTCTCTTCAGTTTCTTTTTCTTTTTGTTTCCTCATTCTTTTCATTTCTTCTTCTATAACATTGATGAGTCCATCAAGACAAACTCGAGACTAGTGTAAGACTTTTCTTACACTGTGTAAAACCGTGTGAGAGAATTGTTCTTCTTCTTCCTCAGATCTCTCCTTTTCCCTTAAAATTTCCCGCATTTTCTCTCTTTAATATTTCTTTTTCTATTTTCCTCATCTTCCCCAAACGTACAAGCTACTTCTCTTTTTCAGAATTCCTAAATAAAACCCTAAAACCTTCCATTAAAAACTCTACCTTTACTTCTTGTCTTATTTCTTCCAGAGAACCTCTCACCTCTTCTTTTAATTGCATTTCCAATTTTTCATTACTCAAATACTCATCTTCAAAAATCTCCAGGTAACAACACTACTTCTACTTCATCATCTTCAAATCTCGTTTCACTTTTTATTTTATTTTTCCGGATTTTACTGCGATTTTTCTGTACTCTTGCGCTTTAAGTTTTCACCTTTTTTATATGTCGGTTACAAAATTTAGATTCCTCCGCAAGATTTGTTACAAATTTTGTTGCTTTAAGCTATAAATCAAAATACCCATTTCAAGTTTCTTCATATCACATTACTTCTATAGGCTAAAGACTCTGTTTTTGATCTAATTAGGTCACAAATTTCATAGAGAATGATGGGAGGGAAATCTAGCAAGAGCAAGAAAAACGTTGAATTTGGTTCACCATCGACGCCAGTACAGATCAAGATAAACTCAGCTTACACAGAGCATTTAACCTCATACGAAAAAGCTTGTAGTGAAGATCCAAAGCTCGAATCTTTCGACTCTGTTCTTCACGAAAGAACTAACAGAGTCATTAGCAAGCTCGCATCAGGCGTTGAGGTCAAGTCTCTGTCCTTTGATTCGCTTAGAGAAGTGACTCAATGTCTCTTAGACATGAATCAAGATGTGGTCAAAGTTATATTACAAGACAAAGAAGATATATGGAACAATCAAGATTTGTTCTCACTTGTGAATTTGTATTTCGAAAGCACTGCTAAGACTATGGATTTTTGCTCTGAGCTTGAGAATTGTCTTAACCGCGCGAGGAGAAGCCAAGTGATTATTCAGTTTGCTGTTAAACAGTTTGAGGAAGAAGAAGAAGAAGAGATACAGATAAATGGTAATAAGTATGAGAAGACTCTTGAGGAGCTTAAGAGGTTTAAAATCGCTGGCGAACCGTTTACGAAAGAGTTCTTTACTCTATTCGATTTGGTTTATAAACAACAAGTTTTGATGCTTGAGGAGCTTCATAAGTTAAAGAGAAAACTCGATAAGAGACTTAAGAATATCAAAACATGGCGAAGGGTTTCGAATATGGTTTTCGTGACTGCGTTTGTCTCTGTGCTTATCTTCTCTGTGGTTGCAGCCGCGGTCGCTGCACCGCCTCTTGTGGCGGCTATAGCTGGTGCATTGGCTGTGCCAGTAGGGTCAGTTGGGAAATGGTGTAACTCACTTTGGAGTAAGTATGAGAAAGTGGTTAGAGGGCAAAAGGAGATTATTACATCGATTAGGATTGGTACTTACATATCTGTTAAAGAGATGGATAATATAAGTATTCTTGTGCGTAAAGTTGAAGTAGAGATTGAATCTTTGTTGAAGAAAGCTGAGTTTGCTGTTACGGAAGAGAAAGTTGTGAGACTTGCTATAGATGAGATCAAGAAGAAGCTTGATGTGTTTACTGAAACCATTGAAGAACTTGGGAAACATGCTGGTAAGTATTGTAGCGATGTCACAAAGGCGAGAACTGTGATCTTGCAAAGGATTATTAGGTACCCGACTGGTTCAACAAGTGAAGAAGCTACTTGGTAAGATCACTAGAGAACCAAATTGTGAATATACTTCATTTTTTGATTTATGAGTTGTTTGGATTGAGTTTATTTTTTGATGATGATCAAGGTCGGAGATGATATCGTGAGAAGGCGGTTTGCGGATTTGTTGTTTGGATTTGAAGATTGTTTTGGTTTGTTTTACTTAAGCACAAGTATTATGAACAAGCTAAGGATTTATCTTAATGTTATTAGTTGCATTGCCTTGAGGAGGTAACCTTTTGTGTAATATATTAATTAAATTAAAGAAATGTTTGTAAGATTTTATTCGATTTATTTTGGTATGTTGTTATATATAATAACGAGTCTTGTATTTTGGATATTTGTTTATGCGCTTAGTCAAGGCTTAGAGGATTATTGGATCATTCAAGAATCAATAAATCAAATATTAATAAACAAAAATTTAGGACGTGATGAGTTAGTTGATGAGGAGTAGGGAGAGGTGTCTCTTATAAGGAACATGTTTTTGTTGTTTCTTTAACATGAAACATGTTTATACAGTCTTAATCAACATTTCAGGATTGGTATCAAACTGTTTTAAAAGTCAATTGACTCGTAGAGTCGTGGGTCGATGTGATTTTTTGGTCTTATTAAATGATTGACTGATTAATCAAAAGACCAGTCACCTGGTTTATTTCTGTTAGAGTGAGTCTTTGAAAGAAACAAGTAAAAGTAATGATATACTTAAAAAAATAAATTAATATCCGTATTCGATTAGTGGAAACGAGTGTTTGGAGAACCGGATACATTTCGGTAATGTTGTTTTACCAATCAATGGGTTATATATATAACTAGTGACTAGTGATGTTAATATGCGGGCTTAAATGTGTTAAATACAAAATTTGTGGATCCAAATCTGTTCAATTATAAATGGGTTTTAAAAGAGCTGGTCCGTTTAGGTCTAATTATATTATTAATGGATTTGTTTTCTCCTCTAGCTTTTTCTTTGGGTCAATTTTTTTTTTCCTTTCCCCTCTATTATCTACTTTTTAATACAAAATTAAATGGTTGTGTTACCACAATAGTTTCTATACGCAAGTAAGCTTTTATTTAGAGGAAAGAAAAGAGAAAATACGAAAGTATTTACGAAACTAGAAATATTTAAATGTTTCTTAAAAAGAATAAACAGATAGAAATAGAAGTTGCACTTTTAACAATCCGAGATATGTTTTATCGGAAAACAAAGACAAAATTAAAAAATAATCCGAGATCAATTCATTGATGTTCATTGTGTTGAAGAGCTTACTCATCCCTTTTGAAAATCAATTAAAAATGTGAAAGAGCTTACACATAAGTGTATACAACTAAAACAAACAAAAAACTTCGGTATCTTCTATAAAAAAACAGCTTAAAGAAAAAAATTAGATACAACATTAGCTTGAAGAAAAAGTCGATCTTATCTATGGTATATGGGAGAAAATCATGGAACAATGTGCTAAAGTGGAGGCCAAAGAGTTTCTCCATGTGAAAGACACATTTAAGATCATCACTGTAGCGGACTGTTTAACTAAAGAAAAATTGTAGATTGTTAATGTCATTTCAAACATGGATGATAACGTCCGCTTTGCCATGTACCTTCCATAAGTTGTGGGAAAATACTGGTCCTTCAAGTTTTGCATGGCTATGAAATTATTCACCGAAATATAAACCCATCTAGCTTTTTCATAATCTCCAAAGACAAGAAGATTACTGTAAAACTTGGAGGTTTTTGCACGGGAAAACTTCACGAAGATAGTAAAACTTTGGAGAAACATATTCAGTATGCACAAAAGCAAACACAAAGGATGAATAATAAAAGGATGGTTTGACAAACGATGTGTTTTTCCTTGAATGTGTTCTTGGTTATTCGATCTTTCGTGGTCAACATATATTCAAAAATAATTTTGACTTGGTCATGTCTAATCTCCTTCACAAGTAAAAAGCAATGGACATAATTAAAAAAGCGTCTGAAGCTCACAATTTTGTGAAAAATCTGATTAGAAGACCCCTCATACACACCGGTAATGTCATCTTCATTTTTTTTTAGTTATTTAAATTAATTTAACAAATCAACCAATCTTCTTAGTTTATTTTTAGTCTTACTGCAGAAAGAGCATTGACCGAACCATTTTTTTGGTCATGTCAAAACAAGATGCAATTCTATAATTTGTGCAGTGTTCACTAAATAAAGAATGCAAAAAAGGTTTTTGATTTGTTCTGTTTTTGCTTACTTTGGTATGTTGTGTGTTTTGACTGATATTGATTACATTTTTGCTTATTTTGGTATGTTTCTTTTTTTGTGATGTTGATTACATTTTTAAACTATGAATGTGAGATATTGAGAAAAAAAGTTATTATTAACTAGATGAAAAATCCAATGGGCACGTGGCTTCAATTTTCAAGCCTCAGTGACTCATTGATTATTTTATTTTTATTTAGACAAGATTTTTTTTTATGGAATCAACCGGAGATGTCTTTGGATCAGCCGCATGGGTCTTGGGATCAGCCGAAGAAGAACAGTCTCTATGAAACTAAGCTGATCTTCTTCCAAGAGGTGCATATATGAGTTTTGAAGCTCTGCTTGAACACATCATCAAACTGGTTAGTTCCCTCTGTGTCCATAGTAAAATTACATATTTAGATGTTTTCTTATAAAGAATAAACAGAAATAGAAGTTGCAATTTTAACAATCCGAGATAAGTTTTATAAAAAAACAAAAAAAAACAAAAAACAATCCGAAATATATCCATTGATGTTCATTGTCTTGAAGAGCTTACTCATCTTTTTTGAAATTCAATTTAAAATGTGAAGAGCTTACACAAAAGTGTATACAAGTTACTAAAACATCAAAAAAAAAAAAAACTCTTAAGAGTAAATGACTTCAACTTTTACAAAGACATGCATAACTAAAACCAACAAAAAAAGATATGACAACTACTAGTTGGAGAGAGTATGATAAAATCGGAATCGTGGTGGCCTAGTGGGTAGTGTTTTACTTGAAAACATATTCTTTGACACGTTTTATTACTTGAAGAAGTCCAAAAACAACCCCAAAGTATTTTTTATGGCCTTTAACTATTACATATTCTTTTCACTATTACATATTTTAATTCATCTTCACGTCAGCAAATAAATATTCCTCTAGCAATGTCAAACAACAACAATTTCAGTTATTTCTATTAGCAATGAAATTAGTAAGAGCTATCAAAGGTTTCACTTTATCCGAATCAAACCCTAGAAGATGTTCTTTGGCATCACTCTTCAGTCTCTTCACAAACTCTTTAGATTTCTCAAGACCCATCACTTTAGGATACGTCAGCTTTCCGGCAATCTTATCTTTCCCGGCGGTTTTTCCCAATTCCTCCGACGACTTAGTCTCATCCAAAATATCATCAACAACTTGAAACAACAATCCAATACACCTCGCAAAATTTCTCACTTTCTCTATCTCTTCCTCTGAACCACCTCCAATAACCGCTCCAATAACCGCCGATGCTTCAAGCAACGAACCGGTTTTATGAACATGAATAAACTCAAGATCCTCTAAACTGACATCGTTTTGATCTAACCCTTCACTACTTAAATCCATCGCTTGTCCCGCCACAAGGCCTTTAGTTCCAATAGACTTAGCCAATTCTTTAACAGCTCGAACCATTCTTTGAGACGACACGTCAGCTTCCGTTAAATGCTCGAAAGCTAAAGCTAAAAGCGCACCGCCGGAGAGAATAGCGACGCTTTCTCCGAAGACTTTGTGTGTTGTTGGTTTACCTCTCCGGAGGTCGTCGTTGTCCATACAAGGAAGATCGTCTTTGATTAGTGACATGGTGTGAATCATTTCAACCGCACAAGCCGCCGGAATCGCTAAACGCTCTTCTCCGCCGACTAGCTCGCAAGCGGCGAGGCAAAGTATTGGTCTGACGCGTTTTCCTCCGGCGAGGATTGCGTAACGCATCGCGTTATGGATGTTGAGAGGCTCGATGAGTGGAATGGATTCGTCTAATGCTTTGTTTATTGATTCTGCTTTCTTGATCATGTACGTTTTGAAATCGAAACCGAAACCGATATCATCATCTTCTTCTTCTTGTTTGGTTTCTTGTTGGCTTGATGAATCAAGAAACTCACGGACGTCTTTTCTTGTGAAAACAACGGCGGCGGCGGGAGATTTGATTGGGAGGTGGAGGAGACGTATTAGCCGCCGTGTGTTTGCTGGACTTAGCCGTGGTTTGAGAGTTGTAAAAACGAAGTGTAGAGATAGAAAGAAAAGTAGAATATAGAGAAATATGGTTTGAGATTCCATTTTGATCAATGGATTGATGATTGAATTGATCTTTTGTTATTTATAACAAAATATATGTCAACCGCAAGACACGTCGTGGGATCATCGATTCATTATTATACTGTTTTGATTTGGGTTCGTAAAATCGGTTTAAACTAGGAATTATTTGGACTTTGGAACCGAACCTTTTGGATTTAGGTTTGGTTTGGAGTAAGTTTGTGACTTGTGTGAGTGTGAATATTTGTTCGTTTATGGCCTTCCTAGTTTTCATCAAATTTAACGTTTTGATTGCATTTCCATATGGTGTTTTCTTGTTTTTTCAAGTTTTTTCTGTGGAGGATTTAAGAGCAACTAGAGAGGTTCTCCCATAAATATCTCTAAATAGATTATATTAATATATTTTGATGCTATAATCACTTATATAATAAAGCACATGTCACATAACCAATTAAATCCTGACACATAAATTTTTATATTAAAATTTTGCTACATAAATATTTATTTTAAATCCTTTTAATAATAAAGCACATGTCACATGATCAATTAAATTCTGGTACATAGATTTTTATTATAATTAAGATTTTTGATTAGACAATCATTTTCTAATTTTATCAAAAACAAATTATTAAATTAATATGAAAAATCTTTACTTGTTATACTAGTTAGATATTAAATAAAAATACAACTAAACCTTTTATATTATGACACTTGTCATAAGAAAGCAAAATTGATCATGTAGAAGATGGAACTAGTAGTGAACCGAAGGAAAACAAAATTAATTAATCCTCTAAAAAGCGCTGAATGTAAGCTACTGGAAATAAAAACAAATGAGGCAAGTATTAACCATTAGCATATGGATCTGAGTATCTCGAAGATTAAACCAGTTATGGAAGCTGACCCAATTATAAAGTATATAGTGATCTATCATGTGGCTGTTAAGCAAATACCTCTATCTAATACAATGTTTGAGATTGCAAAAATGAGAGGTAAATCCATCCTGCATGTGAAGATGATTCGAACAACATTATGTGGTTATTTGGTTTTGATGTCGCTCACAGTTTCATTTATGTCTGCCTTCAGCCCTTAGAATATAATTTAGATAACTTAATCAGTTTCTGTTCAACTAAAATAAGCAATAAATGATTTTTCTATGATAATAAAAAAAGTTTTCTAAAGAAATTTAATGAAGAAAATAAATTGTGAGAAAATGCCGATCCTTCAAGTCTCATTAGCTCTCTAATTAGAAAGGTAGTTGTTAGTGTTGCAGATTTGCATGACTTTGAAATTGTTCACAAAAATATAAAACCAGATAGCTTTTTCATAATCTCCAAAAGGAATAAGACTACTACAAAATTTGGAGGTTTTACATAGGAAAACTTAACAAAGATAGTAAAACCTTGGAAAAAAATATTCGGTATGCACCAGAGCAAACACAAATGATGAATAAAAAGAAAGGTTTGAGAAACAATGTCTTTTTCCTTGGATGCATTGTTAGTTATTCGATATCTTGTGGTCAACATATATTTAAAAATGACGTTGGCTTGGTCATGTCTGATGAAATTTTTTTTCAGTCTGAAACTCACTATTTACTGAAAAATCTGATTAGAAGACCTTATACCCACCAGTAATGTTATCTGCATAGTTTTTGGTACTTATTTAAATTAATTTAACAAACCAACCAATATTCTTAGTTTATTTTCAGTCTTACTGTAGAAAGAGCATTGGCTGAATCAATTTTTGGTCTTGTCAGAAGAAGATGCAATTCTATAATCTGCCTAGTCCTCGAGTATTTTATAAAGAAATTTTTGGAATTGCTGGTGCAAGTGTAGATAATCCTATTCAAGCACTTCCAAACATAAGAGGTTTGTACTTTAATTATTAATCTTGTTTGGTTAGTGATATGATGTTCTTTAGGTGACAAATGTAATAATATCTCATTGATTTTCTTGATAAATTGTTTAAACAATGTATCTATAGGAAAATAATTTACCTAAACAAATTTCTACAAACAATTATATAATAACTAAACTGAATTTTTTTATCGATGGATCCTTAATGTCAATAGTTAAATAGTTAACAGTTGTGCACATCATGTACACCACGACTTGAAATCAAAACATTTCCACCAACTATAACATTTTTTCATGCTAGAATACCGGCTAGTACACCATTATCATATTTCGTTTTTACAAATTTTATGATCTATTATGAGAAATTTACTAGTTAGGACTTAAATAAGTAACATTTTTGAAATATTCAAAAGAAATAAAAACGAAGTACATATATGACAACATTATTGAATTACTATTTCACATATATGTTTTATACCTTAGACACAAACGACCATTATATTAGAAATTTATAAATCAAAAACTTATAACGTTAGTGTAAAATATGTTATCATGAAAGTTTTGTAGATCCACTATTTTGTTACCTTCCAATTTTTTTTTAAAAATTTAGTGTGGCATTAACAGTTACATTAAACATTTTTAATCATCGGCAAGTAAAAATCATAACCATAATTTATACTAGAAAATAAAAGAGACGGTTTCCCTCTTTTAAAGGGAATTTGTTTTTTGAGATGAAATAGACAACAATGCATGTTTTTTTTATTTTGATATAAATATATATATATAAAAAATGCATGAAAAAATATAAACCATTAAATTCTAAGTAATATTTTGATCATTCTTGTGAATCATCATAAATGCATGTTTTTATTATCTATTTAACTAATACATGAATCATTTTCTCAAGATGTAGAATGACTTAATTTTCATAATAATAGCATTCTAAATGTATATATCATGTAAAACAATACGTAAATTTTATATAGAATGGTTTAAATTTGATAATTGAGAAGTTATAAATGAAAATTTGATGAAAATACTAACAATAATTTATAACTTATCTTAAAAACTACAGTAATAAATTATAAGTGTGATAAGTACTTATTTATAATCTTCTCATTTTATATAAAAATTCATAAACAAACAAAATAACTACAATCAATTTTAATTTTTAATTAAATACCTATACTATTCTGTTATTATAATACTAAATAATGAATTTTATTATATATTATTCTTTCTTATATATGTTATATTTTGCTATGTGCTAGTAAGTGTATGAATTTTTGAGTAAGGTTAATACAAATGTAGCGGTTTTAATGTAAATGTTTTGGCAAAGATATTTGTCTATTGGTATGAAAAGCATCATCCCAAATATTTGACCTCAAAGTGTTTTGTATGTGTACACAGCAAATAGATCAAAGTTTAAAGAAAAATATTTGGATTCACTTTTACTGGTGAACCTCTTAAACAAAGTTTAACCAATCAAAAATATTATGTAATACTATCATCAATTACTCTTTTTAAATCTAGTCAATTAATTATTAATCACTAAAAATAAAGGTACCATTATTCTTTCTAACCAACTTCAAAGGGAATTATGGCTGTTGATAAGGCATTTAAGGAAAATATTTTAGTTCCTCCCAAGGTTTCAGAGCATACATTGCATCGCAGTCTAGTTAGGAAAGGAATATTTAATAAAAAAGAAAAATGTGGTAAGCTTCACCTGGAAAATGCTTGCTAGCTAATGTTTTTTCTCATAATGGTGCACGTGGAATTAAGGGTAATAATCTAAAGCCTGTAGGTGGTCTGGCTATCAAGGCAAAAGTGGGTTCAGAGGATAAAGGGCATGATTTGAAACATGAAGATAGGGACGGTTGATTTAATATATGAGGCTAGCGGTGGTTTTGTTTTACAATGATAAAATAAATTAGAGATAATTTCTTATAATAATAGAGTGATTAATGTCAAAACTCTACTTAAGAATAAAGTGGTATTTATGTGTTTTGTTTATGGAGATCCCGTAGTTATGTTTTGGGACTTAGTGTGGGAACAATTAACGAGGATTGGATCTACTAAGAAAGCACCATAACTAATGATTGGAGATTTTAACGAATTAACTGGAAAAAAAAAAGAGAAGGTAATTTGAGATCTACAGCGTCTTTCTTTCCATTTAATTCAATGATACATAATTGTGGAATGTTGGAGTTCCCGTGTTACGGTAACAAGTTTTCATGAAGAGGGTGTCAAGGTAACAAATTTTTAGATGTCATTTAAATCGGCTTTAGATAATGATGATTTACATGATTTGTATCGTTGTTTTAAGGTAAATTATCTGGAAATGATAAGTTCTGATCATAGACCAGTCTTATTGAGTTGTATGAAATCACACTTAATTTCGCAACAACAGTTCAGGTCTGATAAAAGGTGGATAGGAAAAATTGGTCTTGCGGAGGCAGTGGATACATGTTGGAATAGAACCAATAATTTCAAAGTACCAAAGTTTGTGGAAACAATTAAGAATTGGATAAATTTAATTTCTTGGTGGCGAAAGAATAATATTTTGATGGGGCAGGCAAATATATATTCTCTCAAAGTAGCTTTAAAAATGATGATTCAATTCCGCATGAAGAGATTTCAAAGATTGCACAAAAATGAAAAGAGGCTTATTATGAGGAAGAGATTTACTAGGAGCAAAAGAGTAGGAATTTATGGTTGAAGGTAGAAGATAAAACACAAAAAATTTCCATGCGTCAACAAAACAAAGACGGGTACGTAATAAAATCTCAAGATTATTTGGACCGGATTATATATGGGAAGAGTCGGAGAAAAGTATGGATGATATTGATACTGGCTACTTCAGGGAGCTTTTTTCAGAATCAAATACAAGTGGAATTTAAGAGACCATACAAGTAGTACAACCTCTGATAACTGACATTATGAATAAGGAATTAACGAAAGAAGTACCAGAGAGAGAGGTAAAAAAAGCTCTTTTGCTATGCATCCGGAGAAAGCCCCAGGATCGGATTGGATGGCAGCGCTTTTCTATCAAAGATTTTGGTATTCTATTAAGGATGATCTGATGCAGATGGTTAAAGGTTTTTTCAATTCGGGGCATTTTGACCAAAGACTAAATGAAACAAACATTTGTCTAATCCCAAAGAAGGATAAACCGCAGAGGATGGCTGAATTTAGGCCGATAAGTCTTTGTAATGTTAGCTATAAGATATATCCAAATTATTTGTTTAAGGCTTAAAAAGGGTTTTCCATGGTTAATTTTGGAAACACAATCAGCTTTTGTTACGGGAAGGCTTATCACATATAATATCTTAATAGCTCAGGAAATGTTTCATTGTTTACGTACAAAAAAAGTCTATAGAGAAAATGTTCTAGCTATTAAAACAGACATGAGTAACGCTTATGATAGGATAAAATGGGGTCTTGTGGAGACAGTTTTACATCGTTTAAGTTTTAATTCGGTTTGGATATCCTGGATAATGTGGAGTGTTAGTTTGATCTCGTATCAAGTTCTAATGAATGGGTAACCAAAAGGCCATATTGTACCAACAAGGAGACTTAAGCAGGGGGCCTTTTATCGCCATATCTATTTATTTTATGCACCGAGGTGCTGATAACGAATATTTAAAAAGCGGAAAAATATAAAACAATTACATGAATTTCATTAGCCTGAGCATGTCCAGCTATCTCGCATTTATTATTTGGACATAATAGCCTTTTATTTTGTAAAGCAAAGGCGGAGGAGTGTCAAACTTTCTTGGATGTGATTGGGAGATATGGGAGCTTCAGGTCGAGAGATGAATTTTAATAAGTCATCTGTTATGTTTGGTAATAAAATACTGGCTCAAGTTAAAACTCATTTGAAAGGCTTGATCCGTATTACAAAGGAAAGAGGTATGGATAGCTATCTTGGTATACCAGAGAGCTTGGGGGGCTCAAATTGTAAAATCTTTAACTATGTTAGAGAACATTATAATGATCAGATAAATGGATGGTCATCTAAATTTCTATCTAAAGGAGGTAAGAAAGTAATGATTAAATCACTGGCCTTAGCCTTACCATCTTATGTTATGTCTTGCTTTAAAATTTTGCAAGATTTAACTTCTAAGTTAACAAGTGCGGTCACGAAGTATTGGTGGAGTTCCAATGGTAAGAATCGAGGTCTTCATTGGTTTGCATGGGAGAAAATGTGTAAACCTAAATCTGATGGGGGTGTAGGTTTCCGATGCTTGGAAAAATATAATGATACAATGTTGGCAAAAAAATATTGGAGACTTATTCAATATCCAAACACTCTCCTCGCACATGTATTAAAAGGAAGGCAATATAAGAAGTTATATCCCTTACAGGCAAAAAAAACATACTCTCCATTGTTTTGGTGGAAAAGTATATTTTCAACAAAGGATTTCGTTCAAAAAGGAGCCTGATGGTGTTTAGGTTCTGGACGTAACATATCAGTTTGGAATGACCCTTGGATTCCAGATGTGAATCCGAGACCGGAAAATGGTCGAGGAAGAAAGGATGACCAAAATTTAAAGGTAAACCATTTAATATATCCGGTATCCAAGGAGTCGTATGTACCGATTTTAGAATAATATATGGATCCGGAAGATATTTCTTTGATTAGAGGAATGTATATTAGTAAACATGTTAAAGAAGATAGGTTAATTTGACATTATACAAAATCCAGAAAATATACGGTCAAGTCAGGATACGAGTTGGCATGGAGTTTGACAGCGGAAAATATTTGGGGTCCAAGTTGTACAACTCTCAAAGCTCAGGCATGAAAAGTCCAAGTTATATAAAGGGATCATTTCCTGAATGGCACAAAAGCCCTAGACACGATTTTTTCCATATTCTTTGTATTTTCATTTCAGTTTCAGATCTGTAAACTTTTTCTTTGATATTTCTCAGATCTATACTATTTTCTCATTGAATCTTCAGACTACACTCTGTCTTCATCTCTTTCTTTGCATTGGATGTCATATTTCATCATGATCTATCAACCCATTGCCATGGTTGAGTAGATCTCTTTGTTGGGAGATGAGATATATTCAAAGAGATTTAATGTTTAATTAGGTTATTGTTATAGATTCTGATTATGATTATTAGATCTTTATTTCTATGAAACTAACGCTTTTGTTAGGTTGACGAATCTATCAAATAATTTATGGGAAAAATGTCAAAAGAAGCGCGAACTTACATTTTTGGGACGTTTAAATCATGAACTTACGAAATGCCGTTTAAATGCTCAAGTTTTGCGTTCACTCAAAATTAAATAGCAAACTTTCGTTGACTGGGCCATTTGAGGCACGTCGTTAAATTGACGTTGACGGTGTTAAAACTTCTGTTACCAATTTCCGTTAATCAAAACGATGTCGTTTCAAATTTTACTAAAAACCATCAACTTTCAAAATGTGGACGTTTAAATCATCAACTTTTTTAAAAATGTTGTTTAAATGCAAAAGTTTTCGATGACTTCATAATTAAATGCTTAACTTTTGTTGACTGTGCCATTTGCGGCATGACTTTAAATCAAGTGACGGAACACGTTTAGGAGTTAAATTATCTGTTAGCAGCTTTCGTTTCATTAAAATGACCAATGTTCCGATAATGATTTATCATTCATTTCTTTCTTCCAGTCATTTATCAAGATCCAACCATTATCAAAATGTTAACAATTGTCAAATTAAAATTTGTCTTTAGAGAAACATAATCACATGAAGTCTTTGCCACCTGAAATCTCCAAAAAAATCTCATGGAATTCTCTAAACTCTATGGAACAAAGGATTTATGAACCGATTCAATGGATGCGGATATCATCGGTTATTACCAACGCTTAAGGAACACTATTTTTTGAGGGATTTTAGTGAATTTCATGGGAATTTCCAGAGATTTTAAGTGGCGAAGACTTCGTTGGATTATTTTTCTCCAATGACGGATTTTAATTTGACAAAAATTTGAACTTCTTGATTATGGTTGAATCTCGATGAAGTGACAGAGAGAAATAAATGAATGATCAATAGTTGCTAGAACATTGGTCGTTTGGTGAAACACAAGCTGCTAAAAGACAGTTTAACCCCATAAATGTGCTCTATCACTTGATTTAAAGGTATGGCTCAAATGACACAGTCAACACAAGTTAAGTATTTAATTATGAAGTCATCGAAAACTTTGGCATTTAAACGATATTTTTTAGAAGTTGATGATTTAAAATCCACATTTTGAAAGTTGATGGTTTTTAGTAACATTTGAAATGATTTTGTTTTGATTAACGCAAGTTGGTAACGGAAGTTTTAACACCGTCAACGTCAATTTAACGACGTGCCTCAAATGGCACAGTCAACGAAAGTTTGCTATTTAATATTGAGTCAATGGAAAACTTGAGCATTTAAGCGGCATTTCATAAGTTCATGATTTAAACGTCCCAAAAATGTAAGTTCGCGTTTTTTTGACATTTTTCCCAATAATTTATAGGGTTTTATAATTAAGCTAGCGCATCTTTGTTTTACCCAAAATCTATAGTTTATAGGCTTGAGATTGTAAAGCCGACGAGAGTCGAGGTTGGATCTGCAAGTGAACAATATCAAAATCTGCTAATAAATGATGGCATATGATCTAGCGGATTTATGACCACGATAATATTCTCATACGAGAGGTGGTTTATTTGTTCATAGTATTTTGAGTTCTAGATCTAGGTCATTAAACTGCTAATCCAGTTATATATCTTTTTTATTTTATTAAATCCATGCGTTTTCTCATATCTCAACATTTGTCTTAATTGATTTTTATTTTATTCGAATTTATATTTGGATTTCTTTGTGACAACCATTTAATATTTTTCATCCTAACTCTGTTTAGATCTAGAGATCTAAAGTGCACTTTACTCTATGTGGATTCGATCCCACCATTATACTACCGCTAGGCCTGGGTAAAAAATCTGAAATCCGAAAACTGATCCAAAACCGATCCAAAAAACCTGGCTCCGAAAGCGAACCGAATGGATTCTATATTTCCCTATCCGAATAATCCGAACCCAAACCGAACTGAATCTGGATCCGATCGGATATCCAAAATAAATCCGAAATAACCGATATTAACTATAAAATATATATAGTTTATATATACTGTTATATACACTCATATTTCTTTCTCGATATCTCAGTTTTCCTTTTTCTTTTTGATTAATCTTCCTCTTTTTTATTCATATTTTTCTCTATATGTTCAGATTTTTTGGTTTTTTTCGGATTTGTTTGGGTTTTAGCCAAATTTCTTTCGGATTTTTCAGATTTGTTTTGGGTTTTTTTTTCTGGATTTCTTTCGGATTTTTTGGATTTGTTCGGCTTTTTGAATTTTTGGATTTTGTATACAAATCCAATATAACCAATATTATGTTCGGTTTTAAATCAGATTTTATAAAAAAAATGAAATCCTATCCAAATCCAATTAGATCCGATCCGATCCGAACCAAAATCATGTTATTATCCGAATGGATTCATATTTTCCCTATCCGAAAAATCCGATCTGAAAATCCAAATGCCCAGGCGGTAGTCTACCACGCACAACCGTGCAATTGCGGGAACCATTGGTTTGGATAAAACCTGATAGCACATCAAGTTTTTGGCACCGTTGCCAGAGAGTAATTATTGCCTCTAGATCTAAGTTTTTAAACCTAGTCTAAGATATATTTTTTCTGCATTTTTAATTTAGGTTACGGATTTTCATCTCTGAGATCGACCGATCCTCCCATGATTGATCGATCTCCAAGATGAGAAAAGTAGAAAACGAACTCGATGAACATACCAATGCTCCCTTTTGGTTGCAAAATTCCTTCAACGGTTTATGGTTTGCTTTCTTGTTCACAATTCATTATCTCCAGTGTTGTTTTGCAGTAATTTTTTCCTTTGATTTTATATCACAGCAGGACGCGGTGATTTAAGTCTGGGGGAAGGGGTGTCTGATTTTTTATGTTACTAACACTGTTTCTTTTGTTTCCTTGTCAACAAAATTTTTCAAAATTTTCAAAAATAGAACTTTTTTATTTTTTTTCTGTTGTCATTTTTATTAGAACGGATATGAGAAAGATAACAGAAACGTAAAGAACAAGACACAGATTTACGTGGTTCACCGATCATGTTGGCTACGTCCACAGGAAAAGAGACAGAGTTTAATAGTGGAGATAATACACATTTCAGGATACATTGGAGGCTAGGGTTAAGAGATTATGAATAGTAAAACCCTAATTAACAGAACCCTAATTAATCCTCAGCAAACTGGGCCTAATATGGGCCCAACAGAACCCTTATTAACCTCAACGGATTGGGCCTAATGTAATGGGCACAATCTATTCAAGTCACATCTAACAAATCTCCACCTTGACTTGAATCCTCCAAACAGATTTACCAGTTGCACTGTTCACAGTGCCCGATGTATCAGACTTCTCCATCAGACAGTTGTACCAGACTGCACTAACAGCCTGTTGTGCGATGTCAACCTTCACCAGAAACCTGATGTTTCACCAGAAGCCTGATGCTTCACCAGAAGCCAGACGCTTCGTTAAGACAGAATGCCCCACTGGAATCAGATGTTCCATCAGGAACTTGCTTCTTCGTCAGAAGCCTGATGTCCCTTTAAAGGTCGGATGTCCCATCAAGGACCATAACACTTTATCAGAAATCCGAATACCTTTCCTTGGTGCCAAATGCTCGTCTTGAGCCATATGCTTTATTTGAAGCAAGAATAACTTTCCTTGGGTGATGCTCGTCTCAAGCCAGATGTTTCGTTGAGCTAGAATAACTTTCTTTGGGAGATGCTCGTGTCGAGCCAGATGTTTCATCAGAGGTCAGACACAAAAACCCTGCTGATTGTTCTGAAACCAGAATGCCTCTCTAAGGCCAGATACTTGGACACAAGCCAGAATGCCTTACCTTGGGCTAAATGCTCTTTCAAGAGATTGATGCGTCTTCAGAGGCCTGATACATTGCCAAATTACCAGACTGACCTTCCTTGAAATAGATGCTCCTTCACGAGCCTGATCCCTCTTCAGAGACCTGATGCCTATTCAAGGACCCGATGCCCTACCAAGAAAACTGCTGCTTCACCTTGAGCCTGATGTCCCTTCACGGACCTGATGTCTCTTCATGGACCTGATACTCTGCTTGTAGGCTAATGCTTTGTCCAAAGGCCTGATGCTCCACCTGGAGCTTGATGTCCATCCACGGACCTGATGCTTCGTCAGGAGCCTGATGCCTCTACAGAGGCCTGATGCCGTATCAAGGGCCTGCTCGCCCTTCATGGCAACTAATAGCTTGAGATATTCAGTAAGTTGAAACAATGTTTAAACTTGCTCTGAGGAACCGACTTAGTGAACATACCTTCAGGGTTATCAACAATATCAATCCCTTCCTTGTTCACTTGAATCCTCACATTGTTTCTCAGGAAATAATATCTCACATCAATATGCTTGACCTTCTCATGATGGACCTGATCTTTGGCTAAACAGATCGTACTCAAGCTGTCACACTACACTGTAGCCTAATCATGATGCAAACCCAGATAGCTGGTCAATCCTTTCAACGATCTCTTGCTGTCTACATCACATGCATATTCAAAATCAGAATAGCCTACAACTAGGACAACATAAGAAGTACCTCTTAGGTATCTCTTTTCATCTTCAGACCGAGGGACACACACGGTTAGATGAAGACTGGCAGCACTTTATGTATCAATAGTCTTTCCAGACGACATCAAAGACCTATCCAACACCTAATGAATATTGATTTTCTGTGATATGAAAAACTTCTTCAAACTTCTGTCTCTGAGACTCTTCAATCCCAAATATTTATCTGCTACACCCCAAACCTTCTTCTCAAACTCAGCATTCAGCAAATCTTTCAATCTCTGAGCGTCACACGTCTATTTGACAATTCTTATGTAGCCTAACTTCATCAAGTACTTGTGAAACCTCTTGTACCTCTGTTTGGAAGACTGCTTGTATCCATACAGACACTTGTTCAACCTGCACACATGATCTTCCTCACTAGGAACTTCGGTATCAGCTGGCTGAATCTTCATATCAAATTGCTCAAGCTTCATATCATGATGCACCGTTACTGCTGACAGCACTCTGATGAAACTGTGTCTGACCAGTATATAGTCCACCCCTTCTTTCTGGCTGAAACCTCTAGCAATAACTCGAGCCTTATACTTAACTTCTACTGCCAAGTATATCCCTTCCTTCTTCTTGAAGATCCACTTGCAAGTAACAATATTTCTCCCATGTGGTTGTGTGTTCAAAACCCATGTATGATTCCTATGATGAGATTTCATCTCATCTCCCACTACAGCAACCAACACCTTGACCTCATAATCGTATCTCTGAGTTGGTCGAACTTCAATCCTCCCTATAAAATTTTGAGCGATACTCTAGTGTGTATCTTCAGATGGTGTAACCTTTGGTTGTTTTGGTTCTGGTGGACGAGCTTCTGCCTGTAGCTCTTGACTCTGTTTGTGTTTCTGCAGACCATCTTCCTGCAGCTCCACCTGTTTGTCAACACTATGACTCTCTGTTGTAAACATTTTTCCAGCATATGTCTTGCACTTGACACTTGTGTGCGGTCCACAATTTGCCAAGTCACAAACTATGTTTACTGCATCCTCCCAAAAAACTCCTTTCCAACCCAGCATTTAAGAGCATACACCTTGGTCTCTCTAACAATGTCTGATTCAACCATTTGACTACATCACGTTGCTGTGATGTATCTACAACTATATGATGTTGAACAGTTTCAACATCCTTTCACAACTGATTGAACTCCAATGACCTAAACTTCAGACCATTGTTCCTCCGCAGCCTTCTGATCTTCTGACAACACTGAAGATCTACCTTAGACACTTGCATTTCTCCTTCACTTATATGTATCACTGGAGATGCAACAACTGAAAGTGAAACTGTGGACCCTTGTAACATATACAATGTACCACGCATGACACCTTTCACAATCACATCAGAACCTTGACAGACATTTAGAACTCCGTCTCCACCAAAATATTTGAAACCTCTACTATCAAGTAAGCTCACATATATCAAATTCTTCTATATTGACGGAACATGTCTGACATCCTTCGATGTGCAGAATCTACCATCATGTGTCCTGATCTTGATTGAGTTGATTTCAGCAACCTTGCTAACCGAGATGTTGGTCATCTTAATGTTACCACCATCTACCACATTATAAGTTGCAAACCACTCTCTCCTTGCACACATATGATACGAAATTCCTGTATCAAGAACCCACACATCAAAGGCTTGTGTGTTTCTATCAGCAACCAAAGCAACGTCATGTTCAGACTTGCTGTCATCTTCTGCTACACCAGCAGAACCAGATTGTTTCTTCTTAGGGCATTCAAACTTGCAATGCCCTATCTCCTTACAGTAATTACATATATAATCTGGCTTTTGACCTTTAGAAAATAACTTTTTATTTATGTTATTGCTATGTCTCAGCCCATTGTTCTCACTGGCTATTAGCCCAGCGGCTTGATTATCTGTAACTATATCAGATGCCAATCACGGGCCAAATGCTCATCACGGAACTGATGCATATCACATGCCTGATGGCCCACTAGACCATAATTACCCTCATAGCCAAACGTCCACTGAACCATATCAGATATCTGATGCTCATCAGACCAGATTCCCAATACGGGCCAGATGCTCATCACAAGGTTGCTGCCTATCATAGGCCTGATGGTCCACTGAACCAAATCACCCAGTGAGCCAAATGTCCATTGTACCAGATCAGATGCCTGATGCTCATCAGACCAGATGCCCAACACGGGCCTGAAACTTGAAACTGTTTCTCCCATAAAACTTGTCGATCTTCACGCTCAGCCCATACATCTCCTCACCAAGTTATAGACGCGGAAAATTCCCAGAACCTGATTTGCACGACCCTGTTTTTGCACAGACCTGATCCTGCAAGAACCTTCTTCTTCTACACGGATTTTTCACGAACTTCTTCTGCACTGAATGCCTCGACTCTCGTCGGCTGACAATCTCAAACCTATAAACTATAGATTCTGGATAAAATAAACATGCACTAACTGAATTATAAAACCCTATAAATCATTTGAAGATTTTTCAACCTAACAAAAGCATTAGTTTCATAGAAATAGAGATCTAATAATCGTAACCTTAATCTATAACAATAACCTAATTAAACATTAAATCCTTTTGAATAGATCTCATCTCCCAACAGGGAGATCTACTCAACCATGGCAATGGATTGATAGATCATGGTGAAATATGACATGCAATGCAAAGAAATAGATGAAGACAAAGTGTAGATCTGAAGATTCAATGAGAAAATAGTATAGATCTGAGAAATATCAAAGTAGAAGTTTACAAATCTGAAACTGAAATGAAAATACAAAGAAAATGGTAAAAATCGTGTCTAGGGCTTCTTCCTTTGGAACGCACCACATCATAGATTCCTTCGACTGGCTGATCTTCTTCTGGATCTTCTTTTTGCATAGTTGATCCTCTTCTGGATCGGTCTATTCCAGAGTATCTCCAAAAATCTCATGAAGTGTAAAAACGTTCAAAGTTACTCCATTTTGTCCATTTTACCTCTATTGAAGTAAAAACGGTAAAGATACCCAAACATGCCAGAAGGACACAAAACCTAACTCTAAACTCAATAAAACACATGAAATCTATAGTAAACATTGATGAAAATAAAGACTCATCAAATACCCCCAGACTTGAATCCTTGCTTGTCCTCAAGTAAGCAACAAAACAATAAAACAAAGTTCAGGAGTATAGGTTTTGAAAAACGGGAACTTACGCTTAGCTTTAGAATCCACCATGTTGATCATATAAACCAATAAGAAACCTGGTGACATTTTAATTGAACTTTAGCAGTACAACATGTACTTTACCATAACCATAGCAAATATTACCATACTCTAGCATCCGAGATCCAAAGGAACTTCTGAAATCTCCATTGTTGGCCCTTAAATATTCATTAAGAGATGTGTGTAGTCTAACGAAGGGAGTCGAAATCGTTAAAGGCTAGTAACGGGGGCCATTTTTAGGGTAATGGTTAGGCATGATGAATGAACGCTGGTGCAAGCCAATGCGCCAAATCACAGTGAGACGGTAGACAAAGATGGTGCACAACCTCCTGAACCTTGGATTCCAAGTAAGCTTCTATCTAATTATCCTAATAGAGTTGCTATTGGTGCTAAAATAAATAACAGGAACAAATAAATAAAATGTTGTATTCTGTTTCCTTTAGATCTCATTCCCTTCTTTTTTTGTTTTTTTTTAGAGGAGAGAATCTCGGCATGAAATGGGGAAGTTGAACCAGTCTTAACCATATACATCAATATACAATACAACTGCACCAATAGTCAACTCAAACTAATATAGATGAAGTACATATACTAGAAAGCTTACTCGAATATCTTTGGAATATTTGGTTGTAACGGCCTCCATACCCCGTAGTTTTTTGCACTTGGTTGCACATGCTCCTATTATTGCGAAAGAGGATTGGGGTCTGAATGAAAAAGGGTATAAGGGTGTGGAACCAAGCGAAAATAAGCTTGGCCATCCGGAGCTCCAATAAGAATGGGGTGAACCCCGGATGTATATGATATGTTATGCGATATTGAGCCTCTAAATGAGAAGGTTAGTCCAAGTTAAATGTCCAAATAGATAGAGCCAACGTTGGATCATTCAGATTTCCAAAAGATAGGTCGCTTCTGGTAAGGTTGATCCACTGATGGTGTTTCCAATCTTCTTGAACTATGTCTAATAAATGTCAACATAAAATGGAAACCTAGAAAATTGTAATAAAATTCTCATGTTTTGACTCAATAAAATTATTAGATGTGACTTGAATATATTGGCCCCATTATATTAGGCCCAATCTGTTGAGATTAATCAGAGTTCTGTTTGGCCCATATTAGGCCTAGTCCGCTGAGGATTAATTAGGGCTCTATTAATTAAGGGTTTACTATTAATACTCTCTTAACCCTAGCCTCCAATGTATCATGAAACATGTATTATCTCCAGTAATAAACTCTGTCTCTTTTCCCGTGAACGTAGCCAACGTGATCTTTGGTGAACCACATAAATCTGTCTTGTTCTTTACGTTTCTGTTATCTTGCTCACATCCGTTATAACAAACTGGTATCAGAGCACAAGGTTCTTCGTTCTACGTCCGTACGAATGGATCTGCAAGTGAAAAATATCAAAACCTGCTAATAAATGTTGGCATAGGATCCTAGCTGATTTATGACCAAGATAATATTCTTATACAAGAGATGTTTATTTGTTCATAGTGTTTTGAGTTCTAGATCTAGGTCATTAAACTGCTAATTCGGTTAGATATATATTTTATTTTATTAAATCCCTGCAATTTTCCAGATCCCAACATTTGTTTTAATTGATTTTTATTTTCATTTTTTTTATTCCGATTTATATTCGGATTTCTTTGTGACAACCATTTAATATTCTTCATCCTAGCTCTGTTTAGAATTAGCGATCTAAAGTGAAATTTCTTCTCTGTGGATTCGGTCCAACCATTATATTACTGCGCACAACCGTGCACTTGCGAGAATCATTAGTTTCAGTAAAACCTGATACCACATCAATGGAGATAATCCCTTCTTTGATACGATGTCGATTAGATGGATCTTGGAAGTTATCTGATCCTACTTCTGGTCTTGGTTGGTTATGTCTTAAAGGAGAGGATAGGTAATACTCATGGGCGCACAGTGTATCCGGAAGCGCTTTCACCCTGCATACTGAATTGGAAGCACTATTATGGGTGGTGAATTCTATCATTTCGGCAAATCTAAATTGTCAAGTGTTTGAAACAGACTGTGCAGAGCTTGTTTCCATGGTACAATCTCCAGAGGAGTGGCATGTTTTCTCCAACCAGCTTGAAGACCTGGCTCAGCTACATAATATCATACCTGAGTTTTCTGTCTCTCGTATTTCAAGATTGAATAATACACAGGCGGACTGCCTAGCACGATCTTCAAGAGTTTTATTTTTTGAATCTACTTTTTGTAAACAATTTTGTAGGCAACCTGTTCTGGAGAGAATTTCTTATAATTTTAATGTTTGGATGAAAAAAAAACATATAAACAATATACCTTAAAACATATAATTAAATATTTTTAAAATTTTTAGCCCTTGGGTTTGCTGAGTTGTATTCTTTAGTGTATAGTTTTAGGATTAAATACCAAAAATAGACCCTTTTAAAAATATATTACCAATTAGAGATCCCTACTGCTTTAAAAACTTCTCAGGGGACCCTGTTTGAAAATAATTTTTTTAAAGGATCCATTTTAGACAATGTCCAATAGTTTTAAATGTTTTATTTATTTAGTTTTAATTTATTATTTTCTATTAAATATAATATTATGTGAATTATCTTATTGGATGAATTTTCTTAATATATTTTATTTGTTTTATTTTTTTAATTGTAATTTTAATTGATTGTTTGTTGTTTTAATATAATTTTAATTGACATATTTATATTGATTATGTTTTAAAAGAGTGATTAATGATTAATTGATTAGATTTAGAAAAAGTAGTTAATTATAAGATTACATGATATATTTTGATTGGTTAGAGAAAGAGAAGATGAAAAAGGGGTTCACCACTAGGGGTAAACCCAAATATTGTTCATTTTTGAGGCACTAAAGGACCCTTTCTAAAATAAATTTTCAAAGAAATACATTTTAAATACTTACAATATAATCATGCATGTGAAGATGATTCGAGCACCATTATGATGTTATATGCATGAGAATGTAGTTTAGGTGACTTAATCAGTTTATGTTCAACTAGGGGAAGCAACAAATGATCTTTCTATGGGAACCAAAAGTTTAAATAAATTAATAAAAAAAAAATTGTGGGAAAGTAGTGGTGTTTCAAGTCGTCTCCTTAGTTGTCTAGTCAGAAAGGTAGTTGGTAGTGTTGCAGACTTGGATGGGTTCAAAATTGTTCACCGATATATAAAACCATATGTCTTTTTTTTTTTTTGGTATTAGTGTTAAAATATATTTCAAAAAATTAAATTGTTTTTACATCATCAATCAAACCATAGAAGTTTCTCAAACATGAGAAGCAAAAAACTGGAACCACATCAAAAACTTAGACATTTTTACATGGGTATACTAATACATCCAAAATAAAACGCAAGAAGAGAGATAGAAGAAAGCGGATCCTCTGATGGATAAAAAATAAGCGTACTGCGGATAGTGCGATCAAGCTGAGCCCTTAAGGTGGTTGTCGAAGAGAATTTGTTGTTGAAAATTCTGTTGTTGTGTTCTCGCCAGACCATGTATATGGTAGATTGGAGAAGCAGCTTAAGGATGGTAGAAGCATAACATTGAGGAGAAGATTGTATACCCATAACCCAGTTAGAAGCAGAGATTAGCATGAGAGGTGGGTTTGGAGAGACTCTTTGTGCCATTGTAATCCATATATCCCTGAAAAAATCACATTCAAAGAAAATGTGAGAGTGAGAGTCCTCACCAGTAGAACAGAGGATACAATTTGATGGAACATTCATTCCCCATCGTCGAAGCCGATCGCGAGTTGTGAGCCTTTCTTTCATTGCGAGCCAAAGGATGAAGGAGTGTCTTGGAACCGCCTCCTTAAACCAAACAGCTCAAGTCCATGAAACCTGAGGTGCTAGGTCTCTGATCTGTTTCCTGGTTGAGGCTGTTGAGAATTTATTTGTGGAAGAACCTGTGTGGCGC
This sequence comes from Cardamine flexuosa, assembly GCA_963555745.1. Lineage (NCBI taxonomy): Eukaryota > Viridiplantae > Streptophyta > Magnoliopsida > Brassicales > Brassicaceae > Cardamine > Cardamine flexuosa. Next base: position 21,979,354 of record OY743219.1, read on the forward strand.
CGCCAAAGAAAAGTATCTGCTCCTATATCTGCTGTTGGAACCGGTAGCGTGCATAGTATGGTATGAAGGGCCTCTGCGTGAGTAGATCTAGCCCCAGGAAGGTTCCAATTGCCATCTCTGATCGCTTCAGATACTCTCGCATCTTTACGAATTCTCAAATCCCTTGGGCCAGACTCTCCTAGGAGATCAAATAGTGGGCCAAGCGAGGTCCAAGAGTTAAACCAGAAAGAAGCGAACCTCCCATCTTTTATTTGGCATGTCAAGAAATATTTGACCAAGGGTCTAACCTCTAGTAGCTTCCTTACATTCCAGGATACTCTAGCCGAATTCTCCAGTAACCAACAACTTTTGGACCTAAACACATTGTTGTGAAGCCAAGCTACCCATAAGGAGCCTGCTTGGGAGAATAAGTGCCATACCTGTTTAAGTTAGAAAACCTTAGCAAATTCCTCCAAGAGTCTAATGCCCAATCCTCCTTTCCCCTTTGGTTTACATATGTCTTGCCACAAAACTCTAGCACCCCTTGCATTGTCTGTGGAGTTCTTCCATAGGAATGCCGAGCACAGAGAGTCTATCCTTGCATAGAAGGCCTTGGGCAATACAAAGACTTGGCTCCAGAAATTCACTTTGCCATAGATAACAGAAATAATCATCCTGACCTTTCCAGCATAAGATAAGAAGTTTGTAGTCCAGGAGTGCAATTTACTTGTGATCTGCTTGATGAAAGGTTGTAGAGTAGCTAAAGATAGTTTAGTGGGATTTAACGGGAGGCCCAAGTACCTGGTCGGGAATGTACCTTGTTTGATGCCAAACTGCTCTGACAAATTCTCTGCATATGTCTTGGAATAACCCGCAACAAACAAATCTGACTTAGCTGCGTTCATATCAAGCCCTGAGAATGAGCGAAGGCGATGGAGAATACTTGTTATCCCTGAGAGAGAGTTATGTGCGCCATCACTAAAGACGAGGAGGTCATCAGCAAATGCTAGATGTGTAAGGTGAGGGGATTCACACTTGGGGTGTAGCTGGTAGCTACCTTGGTCTGCACCTAGATCCAACATACGAGATAATACTTCCATGATCATTATGAAGAGATATGGAGATAAGGAGTCACCTTGTTGTAGCCCTTTCTTACCTTCAAAAAACCAGCCAACTCCCCATTTAAAGAAATCGAGAACCAAGGAGTAGAAGCACATTCTCTGATCCAACAACGGAACAACGGAGGGAAACCTTGCGCTTCAAGAACTTTCAGAAGAAAATTCCAACATATTGTGTAAAAAGCTTTCCAAATATCCACTTTCAACACATAACTTTTTGGTGTCCCAGGTTTGTGATAGTCGCGTATTAGTTCTGAAGATAGCAACACATTTTCTCCCAGGCTCTGCCCTTTGAGAAACGCAGCTTGGTTCAGTGAAATGCAATCTTGAAGGAGTGGTTTTAGACGGTTTGCCAAAACCTTCGAGATAACTTTATAGGCGAGATTGCAGCAGCTGATAGGTCGATACTCTGCCAGCGTACAAGCTAGTGGTGTCTTGGGAATTAAGGTAATGGACGTAGTATTTAAATCTTTTAAGAGCTTACCATTCCAAAATAATTCGTTAACTGCTTCAATCAGATCAGTACCCACCACACTCCACACCAATTTAAAGAACTCGACAGGGTACCCATCAGGCCCATATCCTTTGTTCAAAGGCATTTTAAAAACGATATTTCGTACCTCCTCATCAGTGACTGGTCTCAGTAGACGTTCACTTTGGACAGCTGAGCGCCTGAATGGTAGGATGGACTGAAGGTAATCTATAGTAACTGACGAGGATGGCAGATCATTGTCACCAAAGATAGACTTAAAACAGCTCTCTGCGTGGGACTTGAGCTGATCTGGAGATGTGATAATTCTTGAGTTCTGGTCTTTAAAGAAGTGGATATGGTTCTGCGAATTCTGTTGGATGATAGTTTTATGGAAGAATGCTGTGTTTCTGTCCCCAAGATGAAGCCAATGGACCCTAGACTTTTAGCAAAAAAAAAATTCTCCTCCTCAACCGCTAGCTTGGACCATTCTTCCCTAATGACATTCTCCTCCCTAGCTAGGTCGGTTGTAGGTGCAGTAAGAAGCTGCCTTTTCTGCGTTCCTGCAAGTTCGCGAGCTGAGCTGCCTTTTCCTTAACCCGCAATGAAATCTCACTGTAATGAGTCTTGTTCAATCTTCGAAGGCTCGGCTTTAGTAGCTTGAGTGCTCTTACCAGTCGGAATTGCTTTGACCCCGATAACTGAGTTTTCTGAATATTTCTGATGAAACCAATTCCAAGTATGACGTGTGATCAATAATATGTTAAAATTTGAATTGTTTCCTCACCACACACTTCAGACTTGGAATGGAGAATAAACATGGCGCATGATCTGATTAGTTTGGTTCTAGAAACTCAGAGTAAGAATCAAGAAATGTGGTGGCCCAGTGCTCGTTTATTAGTGCATGGTCAATGCGCTTAGAGACTAGACCAACCTCCCGATGATTCCACCAGGTAAAAGCCAAACCCTTTGATGGTGCCTCAAACAGATTAGCATTTTGCAAACCAAATTCAAAGTCACTGATGCCATGCAGATCAATATCTAAACTTGGGTAATCTGAGTGATGCTCACCTCTTAGAATTTGATTGAAATCACTAAAGGAGAAGTACAACTTAGAACATGTAACTCATCCCACAAATGTACTCTCTGCTCAGGTAGATTAAAGCCATATGCAAAAGAAACTGTTAAGCTCTGATTTTCAGCAGGTAGAAAGAAGCGACAAGTTACCAGCTGTGGCAAAACCTAATAGACCACCATATTGACTCGGGGATCCCAAATCACTACAATTCTCGCTGTTTCATGCTCTTCAAAATTCCCAAATAACTTCCAGCCCGGAGGCACCCCTTTCAATACTCTTCTGGCATTAGATGATTGTATATGTGTCTCAAAAGGCTCCAAAAAAGGTCTATGGATATTAATCCAATCCTTGTCATAACTTGTCTAGAATGGCGATTAAGCCCCCAAAGGTTCCATCCAAAAAACATGATTGATGATGTAAATTAGTTACATGCAGCCTTGCGACTGCTACTCTTACGGTTTACCAAGATGAACGGAGCTTCCATAACTTCAATTTGGTGATCCCGTAAGGGGTTTTCTTGGACCACAGGATCTGCAGTCCCAAAAGGTTCCTTTGCCACGTTTAAGCCACCACCTGAGCGTGAAGTGTCAACCTTGTGGTGTGGCATTGACCCGCTCAGGTTCTGAGTATCCTGAACTGGGGTAAGAAGTCCTTGGTTGTGGATCGGAATATCCTGGCTTACAAGTACCAGACCTGTTACAAGACTACCAGTATCCACCGGAGGCCCAACCTGTTCCAAAGAAATCGCCTCTTGTGAAGTTATTACAGGACCTGATATCACCTGACTCAAATCTTGGCAAGGATTCTCAGTATCTAATCTCTGGGCCGTGCCTGCAACACCCTTGTTCTTCTCTACATAGATTTGCTTCAGTGGACCCTTAGAGCGACCTCTAAAGGGCCGATTTTGAGAACCAGACCGCTTGTGTTTTTGTTTTGCTGATTCTCCGGACGAACCTGCGGCAACCGGATGTTTGGGACATCGATATGTTGGGTGACCAAATTCCTTGCAAGAGCTACATTTTGGTGGAAGCCACAGATAGTTAACATCGATCACAAACTCGGTCCCATCAGAGAGACCCGATACCAGTCTACTTGGAAACTCCTCTAACAGGTTAACCTCAACAATAACCTTCGCAACTTCAAATGTTTTTTTTCTCTCTGTTCCTGGGTGAATAGCTTTAGAATAACCAACCCCTGATGCTATTCTCTGGAGGCTCTGCCTCTAAAACAGATAGTAAGGGATTCCTCTAAACTCCACTAATACTTGAGCTTTGGTGATAGCTGGTTTCTCCGGCGTGATCTCAGGGGACCACAGAGCTATAAACATTGGGTGACCAGCTATGTTCCATAAGTTCCTGCTTAGGAGGATTGACCGAGTGTGAGTATTGTTAACTCGCAACAAAAAATTTTCCGTCCCTCTGCGGTGAACGAAGATTCTTGGACCCGAACGCGCCCATAGAGCATTAACCACACCGATTATACGACCCATCTCAGGGGGGCATGGAATTGGGCGTATATGTAGTCTTTGATTTCATCTCTAGCTGCAGCTAAATTTTTATCAAGGATGAGAGTAAAGGTAACCCCAGATTCGTGGGTAGAGGGAGACCCGAGCTCTCTAGTGGAGCTGGTAGTTGGACGAGACTTGCGTATGTTCTCCTTGGAGGAGAGGTTGCTTCAGCAGTTGGCAGGCGAGGAGCTGAAGGGAGATTCACCGCTGGGCTTGGCTCAAATACTGGAGGAGAGTCAAGATTTGGATGAGTCGCGTCCAGACCAAGGGTCTCAGATGCAATTGCTAGGATAGAGCCTGTTCCTGCAAGCTCAGTTGTCGGATTGAATCTTGCGGTGGTCTTGATAATACTTGCTGAACCAGATCCAGGCGAGAGAGAGGTCGAAGAAGACTCCTTAAGAGCAGAGGTGTTCAGATCTAGCGGAAGCATCGCTTCGGGGGGAGTTGAAGATCCCAATTGCTGACCCGTTCCAGGATGACTCGATCCAGACAAAGCTTTTGCCGCCGCAGCTACTTGGGCAATTTTCCAGCAGCTAACCCAAGGGTTGTGCGTGAGGACTTTAGTGGGGGAACATTATCTTTTGGTTTATGTTTCTTTGGCATCAAAACTGACGGTGGCGGCCGGCGAGATGCCGACCAGAAGCCGCGGGATAGAAGGCGTGAAACCTAGTGAAGGCGTACTTTGGGAAGCATGCCTGAGAGAGTTTTAAATATAAAATATCACTTTTATTCTGCCCATTCCGATGAAATCAATTCCAAGTATGACATGTGATCAATAATATGTTGATAAAATTTGAATGGTTTCCTCACCACACGTTTCAGACCTCCAAGGAAAAGGAGATTACTCAAAACTTGGAGGTTTGAGTATGGGAAAGCTTCACGAAGATAGTAAAACCTTTGAGAAACAGATTTGGTATGCACCAGAGCAAACACAAAGGATGAATAAAAAGGAAGGTTTGACAAAAAATGTGTTTTTCTTGGATGTGTTATTGGTTATTCGATCTCTCAACTCTTGTGGTCAAGATATATTCAAAAATGACAATGGCTTGGTCATGTCTGACCCCTTCACTATTTGGTGAAAAGTATGATTAAAAGACCACATACACACCGGTAATGTTATTTGTTTATTCTTTTATAGTTATATATTTAAATTAATTTAAAAAACTAACCAATGTCATTGGTTTATTTTTCGGTTTTATTGCAGAAAGAGCATTGTCTGAACATTTTTTGGTTATGTTAAACGAGGGTGCAATTCTATAATTTGGCTAGTCACCAGTTTAAGGATCTTGTAGATAAAAGTTTCTGGAAATCAGTACTAGAGAGTGCACCAATAGTTATGGGAGATAAAAGGAAAACATTGGGATATCAGACTAGATAAGGTTTTGAGAAACAAGATAATCAATCAAAACCAAAACCCCATGACTTCTTAACGTAATAGTGACTCGTCCGACTTGGTAAATTTTTGAGGAATACTCTTTCGCATTGCCTTGAAACAGTGAAGATGTCAAGGTTTGTATTTTTACACATATTTAGTAACTATTTTTTTGTTTGACAAAAATTTAGTAACTATTTTGTATTTCATAACACTCCAGATTCCAAACATAAGTTAACTAATTTGTATTTTTTTGTTGATGTTGCAGGAAATAGTCGGAAAATGTCACAAAGTTCAATACTTGAGTATTTTACAAAGATTTTTCCGAAATTGCTGGTGCAAGTGCACATGATCGTCTTCAAACACTTCCAGATAGAAGAGCATTTCATATACCACTTCACTGATAAAGGTTATTGCTTTAATTAATTTAATCTTGTTTTGTCTGTGATGTGATGTTTTTTTTCATGTGACAAATGTAATAATATCTCACTGCATATACTTTTTATCTGTCGCCAGGCATTCCATGACTAAGGAATGCATAGCTTTCTTTCTTTTTTGACATCTTTCTTTAGGTTTATGCTTCTCCATTATTGGATTAAAACTATTTGAAAGTGCAAGTGAGGTAAAATAATTGACCAGAAAATAAATAAGAGAAGAAATTTGATAACGAGGTTCGGTTTTCTCTACTCCTCAGGACCACGTCCACACTTCGAATTCACTAGAACCAGAAAGCAAATATAATCTATTTGCAAACGCGTAAATCAAGTACAACCCTCTTGATTCACAGCTCCGTTCTATAATATGAACTCTTAAGGATAACCTAATCCCTAACTAAACTCCCCCTGAGTCTAGATTTCAATCCAGAATCTCTAGAACACGTTACACCTTTACGTTAACAATAACACACACCAATAACGCCAAAAACTCCAACGCTTGATCACACAAGCTCAACAAAACTCTCAAAAAGCTCTCTAGGATTTTTTATGCCTCAGCTCCCTCTTTCTCTGCTTTCTCTCCACCTTCAAGACGTGCACAACTCCTCCTTATATAGCAAACATGTTTTCCTAATCACATAAGAGAAAGTTTCTGAATATCATAAGGAAAAGGTTTTCCATTTTATCTTTTTCCTTTTTATCAAGTCTTCCAAATCTATTTATTAATCCTTTTTATTTTATGATCTGATAAAAGGGATTTCGCAATCCAAGGTTATCAAATAACCTTAACGCTATTGAACATAAAGGGTATCGATCCTCAAGGAAACTATATTAGCAACACTAGGATTGTAGATTTCATTTTCAATTTAAGCTATAATAAGATAGTGTTATTAGAAACCAAATTCAAACTCAAATAAAGCAGGAAATAATAACAACGAATTTTAAATCAATAAGATAAAAGCAATGAGTTTAGAAAATGATATTGATTAAGATGAAATGATGAATGTATAATGAAGCAAGAACACATGAAAAACAATGTCTTAGGATAAAGAATCATTAACTAGACTAATCCATTCTCATAGAGTTAGTCTCTACACTAACCATTGAATCATCATCAACTCTCATTGGCAATTCAAATAACTAATGAGCATTAATAACAAGTTCTAATTCAACCACTAATCACTCTAATCAACTACTATCATAGGCTAGGCATGAAAAACACATTTAAGTTTCATTCAAGCATTTTAACAAACACCTTGTGGGCATAAAAATGCAAATTATCTAAATTAACAATCTCTTGTCTAATCTAGCATTAAGAATAACTTAAATGAAAGACTAACATATAATTTATTCCTAAACATCACCAACAGTCCATCAATTATCTCAAATCCCAAACCCTAACTCATCTAAAATACTACTCACTCATAGCTATGAAAACACAAATCAATTTAATCACAATTATAAGAAGAATAGTTGAAAGATTTAAGAAGATAAGAAGATTATATTTTGAATCAATAGATCTCATACAAAGGTTATTAAGAGGCTAAACAAAATCTCATAAAACTAAGCATCCCCTCTAATTAAGTTTTTGAGGGTATTTATAGTCCAAAAGAAAGAAAAATAAAAAGTCAACAAAAATGTAAAACTCGGGGTGACTATGGACGTGCTTGGTCGATAGGTAGTATCGACCACCTCAGGTCGATAGCTAAGTCGATGACATTCTCTGGATCGTTTTTCGGCTTCGTATCGACGTGGTATGGTCGATAGGGTGTCGTCGATAGACTCTGGTCGATAGGCTCTGGTCGATAAGATCTAATTCAGTCATATCTCTCTAACCACAGCTCGGAGTGGCTCCAAATTACCTCCGGTAGAACGCTAAGACGATTTTCTATAAGTTTCATGAAGAGCTCAGGAGATAGATCACAACGGAGTGCCTTCATATTTGTTGATATTTGAAACACTTTGGAATGGTTCAAAAACAGCATTTATCTTATTTGCATCCAAATGATCTCTCTTCTTGCCCATTTGACACCAAATACCTATAAAACATGAATGCAAATGCAAAACTACAAAATATGCATGTAAACTATAAAATGGAATGTAAAATGAATTAAACTTAGATCTAAATGATGCTTGAAAACACTTAAATATGCAAGATATCGATTCCCCCAAACTTATATTTTGCTTGTCCACAAGCAAACAACAAAAATCAACCGGAAGAAAGGTTTGAAGGCGGGGATTCATAACCAAGAGAAATTTCACCAAGCTAGCAACATCATACAACCAAGATTATCATTTAAACCAAAGCATCAAGCAACACATGTTCGAACCTCTAATAAACCGTCCTCTTTACTCTTATCGCAATTCCTAATTTTTAGACTCTAAAATAGAACTCAAAAGATCTCCACAAACAATTATTCAATCAACTCTTTAACATTCAATTAAGTATAAGTATGTAGTCTCGCATAGGGATTGTCAATCACTTTCAATCGGTTTAGGGTCAAGCCATTTAGAGGTGGTTTCATCACCAGTGTAGGATTTCTCTCAAGCAAATAAGGAATGTTGACATTATGCAAAAGCTATCTAAGAAAGGAAACAATTTATGCATACAAGGTCAACCTCTACTATTCTACCCAATCTTAGACTCCAAACATCAAACCATCATTTTTAGAGGCATATCTCTACTAACTTTTCTCTTTTCTTCTTTGACTCACCTCAAACTCTCTTTTCACAATCCTCTAAGGAAATCTTTTCTCTTATTACTCTATGACTGTATTCATCTCTTTTCTATTCTCCTTAGATTCCTCATTCTTTTTTTTTATATATGCATTCTTTTCACATAATTTTCTCTTTTTTTTGTTTTAGAGGAAGCATCAAGGTACATTACATAGCTTAGAGTCTAGACTATATTTCCACATTTGGATTCCCTTAGAGTTTTACTTCTTCCCTTAACCTTCACTTTCTTTTCATTCCTCAATAACTAAGTATAAACCACTTAACAACTCTATTCATTTTACCAATTTTGTGCTTAGATGCTACTGATGGTCCGACAAAAATTCAACAGCATGATGTTACACCATCAGAAACAAGACCTCGTAGTATTGCTCAAGACAGGGTAAGAAGAGTTGGAATAGGACCACCTCAAAGATATGGTTATGAGGATATGGCACGGTATGCATTGCATGTTGATGAAGAGGTTGACACGCATGAGCCATCCACTTATAGAGAAGCTATTTCAGGAACTGAGGCTGAGAAACGGTTTGATGCAATGGGATATGAGATGGAATCTCATCAAAAGAATAATACTTGGGACTGGTCACACAAGCACAAGGGAGAAAGATTGTTACTTGTAAATGGATTTTCAAGAAAAGAAAGGGATATCAATGGCATAAGGAGTTAAGTATAAGGCTCGAGTTGTTGCTAGAGGTTTCAGTCAGAGAGAAGGCGTTGACTACAATGAGATTTTCTCACCAGTGGTCAGACACACGTCTATCAGAATGCTGTTAGCAGTAGTGGCGCATCAGGATCTGGAACTTGAGCAGCTGAATGTGAAGACTTCATTTCTTCATGGTAAGCTAGAGGAGGAAATATATATGACTCAGCCAGATGGTTTTCAAGTTCCTGGTAAAGTAAATCACGTGTGCAGGTTGAACAAGTCTCTGTATGGACTTAAGCAGTCTCCCAGACAGTGGTATAAGAGGTTTGACAGTGATATGATGAAGCTAGGCTACATCAGATGTATGTATGATTGTTGTGTTTACTACAATAAGCTGAAAGATGAATCATATGTTTATCTGGTGATGTATGTGGATGACATGCTGATAGCTGCCAAATAGATGTGTGATCCTCAAAAATTAAAAGACTTGTTGAGTGCTGAGTTTGAGATGAAAGATTTGGGTGCAGCAAAAAAGATTATGGGAATGGAAATTCTGAGAGACAAGAACTCATAAGAAACTTTTCTTGTCACATAAATGTTACATTTAGAAGGTTTTGGATAGGTTTGGAATGTTGTCCTCAAAGCCTATTGATACACCAAGTGCTGCAAATCTTCATCTAACTCTGTGTATTCCTCAGTCTGAAGATGAAAAGGAGTATGTCTCAGATTCCTTATGCAAGCGCTGTAGAAAGTCTGATGTATGCAATGGTATGTACAAGGCCAGATATTGCACGTGCAGTTAGTGTTGTTAGAATGTTTATGGGACAACCAGGAAAAGAACATAGGCTTGCGGTGAAGAGAATTTTTGGGTACCTTAGAGGTACGTCTGATGTTGGTCTCATATATGGAGGTGAGGCTTCGTGCCTGGTAACAGGCTATTCTGATTCTGATTATGCGGGTGATATAGACAACATAAATTCGATGACTATTTATGTATTCACTTTGGATAACTCTGTGATTAGCTGGAAAGCAACTCTGCAGCCAACTGTGACGTTGTCAACTACTGAAGCAGAGTACATGGCTTTGACAGAAGTTGCTAAGGAGGGTATCTGGTTGAAAGGATTGATCAGCGATCTGGGTTTGCATCATGATCATGCTACAATGTATTGTGACAGTTTGAGTGTGATATGTTTAGCCATTGAATTGTATTCCTTATTATGATATCTCCCATTCTAATACTCTTTTAAATTAAAAAAAAAATGAATCAAGAAACGGCCGGAGCATTAGGATCTGAAGAACTCCAAGAAGATGAAAACCAAAAAAAATTCCGAAGCTTAGGATCTGAAGAAGATTTCTGATTTAGGCGATGAAGAAGAAGCTAATGGCTCTGAAACTAAACCCACAAAATAGATTTGTGTGATGTTTATCAGACACAACATGGAAATAAATCTGATGGTGGAAATTAGTCTAATGAAAACTATTGATCTCTAACTACATGATTGAATCCTATGGTAGATATGAAAAGAAGCTGAAGATGAAAGTAACTAATATTAGTTTAGATGAAAGGTAAAATTGTATCGATGAAAAGTGAATAGTGGAAAGGAATTGAAAAAGTATATATGGAGTAGAAAGTGAGTTTTTGTGATATTAAACTCTTGAAAATAGGTCTTAGTGTAATTAACTCTTATTCTTTCTCATTGTCCAAATTCTCGAATTTTTGAACTATATTGCTTCAGTATATGCTTCGTCATAGTTGATTAATGGGAAAAATGTCAAAAAAAACTTGACTTTCAAAATGAGGACGTTTAAACTTTGGACTTTCAAAATGCCGTTTAAACACTAAACTGATCGATTGACTTTCAAATAAATACCAAACTTTTGTTGACCAGGCCATATTAGACATGTCGTTAAGTAAACTAACAGAACCTTATTACGGAGTTATCAACCGTTAACAGCTCCGTCTATTCAAAACGACGTTGTTTCGCGACATCGTTTCTCTTATCACGAGACGATGTAGTTTTGGTCAGTTTGAATTTTAGATAACTTCCGTTTTGTAAATTAAAAAAACCGCTGCTACCTGGATTCGAACTCTCCTCCTCTTTAATAAATCAATAACACACTACCATCTGAGCTAATAAAAATAATATGAAAATATGTAATATATAAAATGAGATTTTATATATAGAGAATAATGTATAAAACATGTAACATCATTTTCTATATTACATATTTGTTTTATATCATTTGATTTAATTAATTAATTCAACAAATAAATATAATTCACTTTTTGTTTTTACTAAAATTGAATAATTTTCTGGTTTAATTATATGAAATAGGGTTAAATTTGGTTTAATGTTAAAATAAAGTTATTTTGATGTTACAAATATTTACATAATGTCAAAATGAGGTTTAAAACGTCCTCATTTTGATGTTATAGATATTTAATAACTCTATTTTGACATTAAACCAAATTTAACCCTATTTAATATAATTAAACCAGAAAATATCCAATTTTATTAAAAACAAAAAGTGCATTATATTTATTTATAGAATTAATTGATTAAAAATAAAATAAAAACAAATATGTAATATAGAAAATGATGTTATATATTTTCTATATTATTTTCTATATATAAAATCTCATTTTAAATATTACATATTTTATATTAGTTTTGTTTCATTTTTAATAAATAAATTCAATAAATATATGTATATAATTCACTTTTAAAATAAAATTAGGTATTTTCTGGTTTAATTATATTAAATAAGGTTAAATTTTATTTAGTGTTAAAATAAATTTATTAAATATTTGTTGGTGAATAATTAACCCATGAAAACCAGAAATTATACGTATTTAAAATATATGTTTGTGAATTAATCAATATTATGTGTTAGCTCTGATGGTAGTGTGTCATTAATTTCTCAAAGAGGAGGAGAGTTTGAGTCCAGGTAGCAGTGGAGCTTTTAATGGTCCTCATTTTGGAAATCGAGGTTTTTCTTGATATTTTTCCCGTTGATTAGTTTATAACCCAAAAAAACAGAGCAAAAATAATATTAAATAATTGGCCAATTACTCAGTTTTTACTTACATCTAAATAACTATAAAAATATTTTTTTTAATCAGTATTTTTGAATAATTCTTTTTCGCTAAAATGCAAACACAAACAAATTACCGAGCATAACATAAATGCAAGAATGACGTTAATATTAGTTACAGAGAAGAAAGAATTTAACCTTGCATAACATAAATGCAAGAACTATATTAAACCGAATGGATCAACATTGGACTTAAACTACATATTCGTCTTATTAAAAATCAATTTTGGTAACTTTAGGAAGAGCAATATGGTAATTTAGGTGTAGCAGAGCAATAAGTGAAGATACATTTAAAAGTCTGTAGATTTCAAACAACATTATTTATTTAGAAGGGAACAATATTATATATACTTCAAACTTCAAAGTTCAAAACCCATAGTTACTTTGTAAGAGAACAAATATCATCATTAAATTATTAGTATCTTCTTATAAATAAATGTTGTCACAACTGTTCCCGTGAAAATTTATTAGCTTCACCAGTTAATGATCTGGACGTGTTCTCTCCAAGGAAAGTAAAAAGGATAAATACATGATGGTTGTTAAGAAAAAAAAAGAACATATTGTATGATATTTGTGTGGCATATTCAAACACATACACACACACACGACATGTAGATTAACTTACACAAGAGCCGACTAAAAAACAAATGTTAGTACTACCACACTCACTTCTTATATATGCTCTAAAATCCAAAACAAATTAATAGATGATAAGTCAGTTCCTGCCTTAACACAAAAGACAAAATTCGTTCAGATGAAACAAGTAGTCTTCAATTTGGTAAAAATCTTATAGCAAATTATTAGACAACAATATGTTATATATATGATAAAAACATATATATACTTTAGCTTAAGTAATCATCAAAGCAGCTTCTTTCACATTTTGGTCTCCCATTACTTATTTTACTTCTCAGTTTCATAGAAAGGTCAAAGATTCATGTTGTTAAAACACACATATTCTTTCTTACATTCCTATGTTGATTAGTCAAATTTCTCACATGTATATATATGATTGTTTTCTTATACCCAATCTCATAATATCTTACAAAACAATGTTTGCAGCACTTCTTATAGAAGATTACAAAAAAAAAAAGGAGATGTTTGTAGATCCACCAAAATTTCAATCTCCCACTATTCATCTACTTTCTATCTAAAGAAAACACACAAATCTTCAAACACAATTATAGAGAATAAACAAAAAATATAACAAGAAAAGGAAAAAAAAAACAAAACAAAAAAACTAGACATGGGATGTAGAAGGATGAACAATCTTGTTTTGTCTCCCTGCAAGCCAAAGCATGGTTCTCCTAGCAAAAGATGGCGTTTTCGTCTCCAAAGACTCTGAATTTTCACTCTTTCGATGAATCTCATCGATCTCAAGAGAAATCCGTTGGTTCGAAACTCGGATTGAAGAAGAAGACACAGAAGAACAATCCAAATCTCTACCACTACTAGTACCCTTTTGCTTCTCCTTTTTACCCCTTAGCCAAATTTTCGATAAAGAAAAACTCTCTCTTTCCACAACACTCTTCTCAATTCCCTTAACCGTTGGATCATAACCGCATTCGGACATAACGGTTCTATGACCAGACAAGCAATGGTCTCTACCGGATAGTTTCTTGGTCGAAACGTGAACCTTAAGTATAGCTTCTTGGTCCATAATATACTCATAATATCCCATAGAGAAACATCTCCTTTCATCTACATTAATGCTATGACTGTTGTTATCACTTCCTTCACCAACATGATCTATAATGTTCCTAAACTTCCCTAACTTAACTTCTAAAGGAACAACCTTTTCATCTAAACCAACCAATTCACCATCTGGGTCACATGATTTACGACCCGACCAAATCCGGGTCGACCCAAAATCAGAATTTGAGTCAAGAACAGGAACCATATCTCTCGAGCTTTGCTCACTCTCAAGAACAAGAAGATACGAGGAGCTTAGGTTATGGCGAGATGAGAAATCACAGAGGAGGTTTGATCTACACAAAGGACAAGTCGAGTGAGAGAGAAGCCACGTGTCGATACAATCAACGTGAAAGGCGTGGCTACACTTAGGCAAGAGTCTAAGCTTATCCTCTGTTTCGAACTCACAGAGACAAACAGGGCAATCGAAAGACGAGATTTTGAGACCAATGATGGATTTGTAAGTGAAAATGGGTAACGTGTCGATTAATGATTGGTCTACGCCGGAATCGTGGAGGTTAAAGAGTTGTTGAAGCTGTCCTTGAAGAGCTGTGACGTTGTCGAAGTAATCTTCTCTGTTTTGTGAAGATGGTGTGATGAGGAACTTTACGAGAATGTGGATGAGACCAGAGACGAAGAAGATTATTGAGAGGATTATGACTATTAAGAGGATATTTGGGTTTAAATCGAAGCTTGTGTTTGATTTGAGAGGTGTTAGTGGTGATGAAGAAGGAGAGGTGAAGTTTTGGGTTGATTTGATTTCCGGGAAAATCTGGTTCATGTTTTCCCGAGAAAATTTCATTGGGGAAAGGAAAGAAAAAGGTGGAAGAAGTAACCAAAACTCAAGCTTGGGATAAAAAAAAAATTTCAAGAACAGAGAGACAGAGATTATGAATGCATGCTCTGTTTTGGTTTATCTTGAAACTGAAAGAAGAGGAAGAAAAGATTTTGAGCTGAAAGGTTTTTGAATTTTTGTAAGGGAGAGTGATGAATGATTAAGAGAATTACAGGTTGGACCATTGATGGTGACAGTTGAGCAAAAAAAGATTTCATTTTATATTTTACTTACACCAAAAAGGATTGTTTTTTGAAATATTTTAAAGTTTTGAGAAATTAATGGGATTTGGATCTTAGTATTTAATTACCTAAATAAATGCAAAGTCAACGAAACATTTCTTTAAGAAAAAAAAATATCACTTCCTTTGAAGAACAATGATATCTATCTTATGATTTTTGTAACCAAACCCTGGCCTTCCATGTTAAAAGCCAACCGGACAAACGATATAATTGTACAATCCATAAGGACTAATATTTTTCTGACAATTTAACTTTAAAATTCCGAGTTTGAATTCAAAACATCATTAAGGTTGAGAATTACGTAATAGACCAAAACTTTAAACTAATCATGTTTTTAACTGAATATTTCAAACAAGACTGTTTCCATGAATATATGTTTATCAATGTTTGGGCAGTAATTATTGTTTTCTCATATGGGGTGTTGTTTTTGTGCGAGGTGTCCAAATCATGATTAGTCAAGAAGCTTTTACTTTTTTGAACACGAGTTGATAGATGAAACTAGGGCCGCTACATTCTCCAATGAGGAGTTAGAATGTAGGCTATGTTGACGCTAAGCAAGATCAACGATGGATAATTTTTGGCTCAATCAGGTTGCCTTCTTTCCTATCCGGCTTCGAGCTCACACTCCCCTCTCTTTAAATTCTATTTTGGTTGTATTTTTTCTATGTAATTTTTGGCTTTCGTTTCCGTAAGTTTAATTCGGTTAGTTTAAAGTTATTGTAATGAGTAGCTTAGTTGTAATTTTTGAAAAAGGTATAAACTCTTAACATTAAAAAAGAAAAAAAGATAAACGAGGCCCTTTTGATATATTCTTGCAAAATATTGATTTGTACTCAAGGTGGAGTTTGGCTCTGGTTTTTCTTCATATCTTTATGTAATCGTGTATATATATATATGCTTTGGTTGGCCTATTTATACGGGGTGGGATAAATTGTCAAAGCTTTTATGGGAAGACATGTGATCTCATCCCGAAAATTCTCTAACACTCAAGTCATACACTATGGGGCTATACGAAAGGTCAAGCATATGGACGATGGAATAGGTGATGAATCTGAATCAGTTTTTTTTTTTTCATAAATATATGTAATATCGTGAGTTTTTTAGAATGAAAATATCGATTCCAAATAGTTAATTTTGGGATCTTGATCCAAAGGAAAAGCCTGCGAGACTCGACGTTTTATTTATTATCAACTTGGAATCTTTTACTTTTACTATCCCCTATTTTATGAAAGGTGAAGGAATATCTAATGTAGAATATACTTGGTTCGGATTCTCGCGTTGATCCGGTGAGGTGGGATTTCTGATTGGAAGGCTCATGTTGTTGACTTTAACATCAATCTCCCTTGGTAACATGTATTTTCAACGTGAGCACGCTTAGATTTGACATCTCAAGATGTATCGTAGATACACATTTTAGTGTGTGCTTCTAGTTTTGGGACCTTGGGGCTGGGGTATATAATTGATTTGTGAATTAGACGATCTTCAAAGAACTCATGTGCTAAGGTTCTAAATGTTGTAAGTGCTATATCCGCTTGGGCCTCGAGAGTGGAACTGTGGAAGGCATCTTTATTAGGTCTATTGAAAGGAAAAAAAAAAAGGACTAGTATTTCATTTCATAGTTTAAGCTTTAAAAGAGATATGGTAAAAATAAAAATAAAGACTAATTTTTGTTTGTTTGAAAAAATAAGAATAAATAGAGTTAAATCCGCGGTACATCGCGGGTCAATATTTTCTTAATTAATATAATAAATATTTATATTTTATTTTTTGATATTTTTTAGTCTGTTTTCTATATAATTTATATTTTCTTAGATTTTGTTCGTTTTGTTTATATAATTTTTTTTACTTATATGTAATTTTAACTTCATTAAATTATAAAATGTTACTCTTGTTGGTTAGTTAACCTATATTTTTATTTTAAAATTTGTAAGTAGCTCTTATGTCCAAATGTGTCCCACTATGTCACATGATAGCGAGCTGGTCCGAAACTTTGACTATTTACTTAATTTAATTATTTTTTTTATAAAATAAACAATTTTTAAATAGAAATATTTTTAATAGTCTCTTTTCATAAATATTTTAATCATAAAACTCTTTATATTTTCAAATATATCATATATTATTTTCATCACTATACACAATTATAAATAGAATATTGTTTAAAATGAACCCTTTAAAAAAAATTTCCCTTGAAAATATTTTTAAAGCCATACGGGTCTCCGTTTGGAAACAAATTTTCAAAGGGGTCTATTTTTTGTATTTAATCCATTGTTAATTTTTATATAAAATTTAATTATTTTTATTAAAATTTGGTAGTTTGCAAATCGATCCACCAATTAGTGGACACATTTTTTTTCATTGATTGAGTAATATATGTCTATATATAAAAATTCGAATCCTAATATATGCAGAAAAATCTAAAATTTATAAATTATATTGATTATATAATAATTCAAAATAATATGAAAATAAAATCAAATAAAGATTATAGAAAAATAAGAACTTATTCTATTAAAATAGTAATATTAGATAAGGAAAAAATTGTAAAGAATTAATTTAATATTTATTTAAAAAGAAAAAAAATATAAAAACTAAATATTAAAATGATTGGATATATTAATAATTATTAAGTGTTTGAATGTAAGAATAGATTGTAAAGTGTTTGAAAATATGAATAACCCAAATTTGTATCTCATAAAATAAGAACTAGTATTACGTTCCATAATTTTAGGCGGTAAACGAACATCATTTGTAAAACAATTTACCTAAAAGGCTAAAAACTATATTTATAGCATATACCAAAGTAGAGTGGATATCTTTATGATATGCTTTATTTTAACGGATATTAAACTTTTCGTTTTTGTCTTGCTCCGAAAAATTATAAAAATATTTTGCCTGGCCCAAATTTGTATAAGTATATTTGTTAATAGTTCCATCATTTTATTGGCATTTAATACTTGTCCATCCGTAAATTAACTTCACATGTTACAAATATATAAAAAGATTTAATTTACTAATGACATTAGTTGAAGAAAAGAAGTAAGCTTTAATTAGTTGCTACAAAGTTATTTGAAAAGTGAATTAGATTTTTGTTAGGTCGATGATAGGAGATGGTGGTGAGAAAGCCCACTCACTCTTAAAAGTTAAACCCACAAAAAAAAAAAACCCAACTTGACATACATATATTTAATTATTTAAGTATTTAACATATGTCTTTTTTTTCAACCGATGAATTTCTGCATATATAGTTTTAAAGTTTGTTTGGTCATGATACGGTTTGAACTGATTCAAATAGTTATAAATTTATAATTTGTCTTTCTTAAAAGGTAAAATTGTCTTATGCATGTTGTAGCTTTTATTTTATTCTTACCAACTCTACTTCATGTAGCTTGGAATATGTATTAAAAGGTAGAAATCAAATGATTTATCAATACATTTTTATTTTTGTTCTGGAAAGTGATATTTTTAAGTTTTGAATATGAACATAGTGATATCTTATTCGGACATACTCTGTCAATCAAACTATTTAAGTCTTAGTTCGAATAGATTTTTTGTTATTTTTAAAAGTTTTTTGCAGCATTGTTTAAAATGTACAGTTTCATAAATTTCTTTTCAAACGGGATATTTTAGAAATAACTTTTAAAATAGTAAGAGTCCCGTTTATAAATAAAATTTTAAAGAGGTTTATTTCAAATAGTTTTCTCTAATTTTTTACAGATTTTTAACCCAACATAGCTGTCCCATGTAAGTCATTGATTTTTTAATATAAGAAAAATCGTAAAAAGAAAAGTATAAAATGAAATAGTGGAATTATTTTTCTTTTTCTTTTTTTAAATAGTGGAATTCTTATTTTATATATATAACGCTTTCACCACAAAGGAACGTCCATACATATATAATTTCGTAAGGTTACACATCATTTCCATTTATTGGAGTAGTACCACGAAATCATTTCTTCACCTTCTTTGCTTATTGTGTGTCTCAACTTCATATCCTGCACAAGAGAAGAATAACCTAAATTATTAATCAACTATATATCAAACATTAAAATTCATTACCATATATAGCGTATCCTCATATATAAAGAGTTGCATTTCTTGCAAAGATTATATTAAGTTTCAATGGTTTATCAAATGACAGTGGAGAAACAGACAGTCAAATAATCGAATAGCATAAATACTTTAACTTAATTGAGTTTTCGCCTGATAATCACAAACTGAATAACAAGAATAATCAAATAGCTAATTTAATAAAAAAACATAAAAACTTGGAAACTTGATGAATGTTATGAGACGCAAAGAGGTTTTTCGTCATATCTTTTTTCTCTATGTAACTTTGGATAAGATGAATACAAGTTGAAATGTAACTTACGGAGTGTATTCGACACGAATGTTACCGGCATCAGTATTAGCGATAACCCGGAAAGCGTCACGAGAGAGATTCAGGTCACCATTGCAAGGCTCCCGGCAAAAATCAACTACAGTCACGTCTACGGTACGTCCGGTGCATGCTCTAGCAAAGTTGTATGTAGCCCCAAGACATCGAACCCTGTACCTCCGACCACAAGCTCGACTTCCTTGCCACAAATTGCTATTGACTCCGACCACGAACGTCTGACGTTGTGGTTCATAACACGCAGACCCTAAATCACATCATTTCTTTGTAATCAATGATCAATGTATAATATACAAAAAACAAAAAACAGATAGATATATCTATTAGTATATATTTGTATTATTGTGTATACGTACTAGTGTAGGGAGGGTTGTAATAGACAGCTCGTCCTACAGCAGCTTCAGCGATTGGAGCTAAAATGTGTGCAAACACTATCACCACTACCATAAATTTTACAACCATTTTTATCATTTTATTCTTCTTCTTTTTAATGTTTTTCTTGCTGGTTTCTCAAATAATGAAGAAAAGGGAAGAGTGCATTTATATATAAAAATATAATGGGACTCAAAGACTTAGATACAAGGAAAAGTCTTTGGTCTACACTCACATCAAGTCTTCCATTATTGAAAATATATTGATTTCATATGTGACATTTTTTTTTGTGCTCTACCTAAATTTTCTTGGTGAATTAAATGAATATGATGATGTGTGAAGGAAAATTCCAAGAGGGTTTGAAATTTAAGTTCACATTTTTAAAATTTAATTTGGATTTTTTGGAAGAGAAAAATGTTAATGATTGTATTTGACAAAGGTCTTAAAGGAAATTTCCAAGAAACTTGAGACAGTTTGAAGTTTAAAGTTTTTCTTTCTTTCTACAAACATTAATGTAATTAATTCAATCATGCTTAGAGTCTGCAAGTACTGTGTTTTGCATTTGACACTCAAAATTCAGGAATTATGACATCATACGGCTGACATAATATTCCACAAAATGACATATCCGGGAAATATGCGGATGCATTGGTCACGAATGGATTAAAAGTCATACAATATGAGGTTATACAGGAACAGAAACATTGAATCTTTAGCTCCCCAACCAATATGTTGAATGAGAAAGCACCTTCTATCTCAACCAATATGGGCTGAACTAGCCCAAATCGTTATACAAGCCCAATAAGACTGAATTGAACCGGACAAAACAACAATTAGACCCTACACTGAAAAAGAGTATTCTGATCAGTAATCAGTATGGTTGAGATAACGAATGCGCTCTTACCGAAGAAGCTGTATTTGTCGGCTTGTCACTGTCCCATTATTCACATTCAAGGATTTTTTTTTTTTTTTAGTTTCAAAACTGAGTTCCATCCAACAAAAAAAACAAAAAAAATGTGTGTGTTTTTTTTGGTTTCAAAATGCGGATGAAAAATTTATGTAATATGTAAGGAAACAAAAAGTAAAAAAGTTGGTAGTGTTTAGATACAGCGGTTTCATAGGTCTCCAAGTACGAATATTATTTTTGGAGACGCGTAGCCTCACGCGCAGGACTCTTTTTTCTCCCAGACCCAATTTTCGAAACAACTCCAAAATCAAAGCGTTAGGGCATTTCCAACTAACCTTCATTTTTTTTTTAATTCTCTTTTAGAGAAAAATCATCTCCAATCCACTTTAATTTGGAGATCTCTATTTTTTTCCTCTATTTTAGAGATAAATTTTTTTATTTACAAATTAATCTCTTAAATTAAATTTTTTTATATTTTATACTTAAATAAAATTTTAAAAGTCTAATATCATACAAAAATAGTTTCTTAACTCTTTTTAAAAAAAGAATTAGCAATATTTTATAATAAATTTAAAATTTAGATAATATTGTAATTTGTTATTTATTATTTAATTTTAAATAAATTGATAGAATTAGTAAATTTAAAACTATGGAATTATAATAAAAATTAATAATTGAAAAAAAAATAATATACTTAAAATATTATGTTTTGGAGTAATAAATGGAGAAATCATATGGAGAAAATCCCACTTTCAAAATAAAGTATTTTGGAGCAAAAAATAAAGTAATCCATTGGAGATGGTCGTTGGAGTGTGACGTCATCTTCGACCTCCCCCCTCTGTTCTTAGTTTGTTTCTTCGTGTTCCTGGGCGTGGTGTACTCTGGTTCTCGGTTTGTGCCACGTTCTCCTTTGCTCCGGAGATCTGTGTCTTCGCTTAGGTTTGGTCGGATTTGGTGGCGGCTTCGTTAAAGTCGTTCGATGGAGCTTCTTTCAGCGGTTATGCACTTATCTTGCGTGGATCTGGCGTTTGGCATTTCTTTCATCTCTTTTCTTTGCAGATCTGTTGGGATCTAGTCTTCGGTGGTGCGAATCGCTCTTACTTGGTGATTGAGGATTTTGCCGTTGGTCGCGAGGGACACAGGCTGGGGACGCGACTCTACAGGTCTGGTGGCTCGAGGTCTTATCTTCTCTGTTGTTAGGCTTCTTCTCCAGCGTGGCTTCAGCTCAGGCGGTCTCTATTTCTTCCGGTTCAAGTGGGGCTTCGGGATCTGTGATGGTGTTGGTGTGAGAGGACAACACCGGTCCTCCATGGGTACTTTAATCTCTCTTCGGTTGATTCCGATTCAGTCTTCGGATGTTGTTACTTTCGACTTGGTTGGTCGACGCTTTAGCGTTGTCTCAGTGTGGGTGAGGCTGTGAGGTTGATTGCTTCCGCTTGGTTTGCTATCTACTCTCTCCGGTGGTTTTGGCTTCCGGTCCAAGTGTTGGTGCGGTTGATTAGTGGTTTGGGTGGGGCTGGAAGTTGTGGAGGTGAATGCTCGTTAGTCGCAGCTTCCCAGCCTTCTTAGCTCGCTGTTAGCCGTGGGTCTCCAGGTCTTTTTGTGTGTGTAGGTTCCCAATTCTTAGCCTGGTCAAAGGCTCTTCGTGCGTCGGTTTACAGGGTTTGTGGGGTTTTGCTCCCGATGGTATGGTAGCGATAACTACAGGGGCTGCGGTGGCTGTCAAGTATTTCTCTTGGAGATTCTTTATTCAGCTAGGGCTCTAAGCAGTGAGGTGGTTTGTTCTTGGATTTTTCGGGTTTATTATTTGAGCAGTTGGGGTCTAGCTTCCGGTGGTAAATTAGGTTTTCCTATGGGGCCGCGGTAACTTGAGATTTGCGCCTTTTGAGAGTGGTTCTGTCTCAGCTAAGGCTCGGGTTTTCGAGCAGGCTTGGCTTTTGTCTGTTCAAGGATGTGTTCAGGTTCTAGGTTCTAGCTTTAGTGGTCTTGTGGTGGTGGTGGTCTCTACTTTGGCTGCGGTAGTGTGAGGGTTTTGTGTCTTCGTCTATGTCTCTTTGTGGTGAGCGGGCAATTCTTTTGCGTGTTCAGTAACTGGGCACTTTTGTATCTTTTAATCCGTCAGTTTTGTTATTTAGGGTCTCATGCTTATTTCTATAGTTTTTGATCATTCTAATTTCTTTGTTCTCTTTGTAACTTCTGTCTTAAATTTTAAAATGATATCAAATTAACATTTATATCAAAAAAAAAAAAAATATTACTTTTGGAACTAAATGGAAATCCGAATATTCCATCTTTTTCATACTGTGGTCTTAAAGAGTGGGATAATAATATTTGCTTGTTCATCAAGATAATATTTAAAATCATTGGTCCATTGGATAAGAAGATATATTTATAATAAATTGTATTACTATATAATAGTTCGAGATAGAACAAATATAAATTTTGGACATGGAACCAAAGAAAACACATGATTCAAAAGCCAAAAAGTAAAATAAAAGTCTCTCATCACATGTCAGTTTTTAACCAAAGTACCAAATTTTACTGAATGAAAATCCAGTTTTTTTTTCCCTCAAATTAATCTGATTGCGTCATTTTCCCCTTTGGTAAGGTCTCTGATTTAGAATAACAGTTCGCAAATTATATCAGATATTTCCATTTTTAGCTTTCACATAAGATTCTGGTAAAAAAAAATAAAATATATATCACACGAGAGAAGCCAGAAAACCAAAAAAAAAAAAAGATTTTTATTTTTCCGATGCCTCCGAGTCCGACCAATAATGAAAGAATCTCCGGCGAGCCACCGCCACCACCATCGCCAAAACCGAAAACAAGAATTCTCTCTCTATTCCTCGTAGGCGTAATCATGATTTCAATATTCGTTCTCTTCCTCGTCCTTATCGGCATCGCCTCTGTTCTCCTTCTCCCTCTTCTCATCTCTTCTCTCCATCGTCATCACCGACGTCGCCGCCGTAATCGTCGACATGAATCCTCTGGTGGGTTATCTACAAGATTCGTGAAAAAGCTTCCCCAATTCAAAGTTTCCGAACCGACCACACGATACGAGAGCGATTGCGTTGTTTGTTTTGATGGATTTAGACAAGGGCAATGGTGTCGGAATCTTCCCGGTTGTGGACACGTGTTTCATCGGAAGTGTGTTGACGCTTGGTTACTCAAAGCCTCGACTTGTCCAATTTGCAGAGCTAAGGTTAGATTGAGAGAAGAAGATTCACAACAAGGAGACTCGTGGAGATGTTTTCGACATAGAAGAAGTAGTTTGTTAGATTTGTAAGTGCTCTGTTTTTGTTTCAGTTTAGACGTTATAATCATATTAGCAATATTTTCAATTTCCTCTAATAGTGTTTGAAGCTCTGTTTCTTCTCTGTTTGACTCTACAAATTATGACTTATTGTTGATGACTTGTTTATAGAAATCCTATAGCTAAATTTTGATAAAAGAATTCAACTTTTATGTTATAGTTTTGACTAAACAAATTATGACTCATTGTTGACAGAATCCTTACGCTTATGATTTAAAACTATATAACTTAAAAAGTTGAATCCTTTATCTAATCCAGCTATACAGAGATGTAGACGTTTTTTCATTATTTCCACAGTGCTACAGTGTTTCTTGACCGTTTCAACACGATTTGATGAAGTTTTGTGTTGATCGATCATGTACGTTTTATTTAATTAGGAAGACGACTTTTTTTTTGTTTTGTTAAAATGAGGAAGACGACTTGTATTGTTGATAAACGTTACATGGCTCTTGTCTTCTCTCTTTAACATTCTCTAGTTATTTCGCGGTAAGAAGTCATCGTTTATACTTTTCATCGATGTGTTTGAGTTTCTTGTTCTTGAATTTTTCCAAGTCTTGGATTGTTTATCCTGATTTTGGATTAAATAGGTAAGATTGTGGGGTTCTGTGGAGTTGGACTGAGTCAAATGAATCTCCATAACCTAGAAGTTACCTAGAGGTACAAGCCAAAGACTCTTTCCTTCATAGAAAAGTAGCAGTCTATCATTTAGTATTATGGTTAGTAGTATATAAACAAATGGGTTTTGATCTTACCAAATACAAACCCTCACTGCCATTACCAAAAAAAAAACCAATAGCCAAAAGCTTTTATCAAATGGGTTTCTTGAATCTTCTAAAGGAGGTTGCGGGTATTCTAAACGAATCCCGCAAACTCTTCTTCAAAAACAAGAAGTTGATGTTCTCAGTCTTTATATTCCCTCTCTTACTCCATTTTATAGTTTACTTGTTCAACACCTTTACCATCCAACCCGAGCTAGCAAACTTGATCCTTGAAGCAAGTTTGTTACCTACGGCAGATCCAAGCAGCCCAGACTATATCTCCCATCTTATGAAACTCTTTGCAGATTTACGCCAATTTGTCAGTTCTTTTTACATCTTCCTTGCTGTCTCCTCTATCATCACCCTCTTATCCGTAATAGCCATCGTCCACGCAGCCGCTCTTACTCATAAAGGTGAAAATATCAAGATCAAAGATTTTCTGGTCCTGATCCTTAAATCTTGGAGAGGACCTCTTGTGACCTATTTCTACATTGCTCTCTTCACTTTTGGCTATATGTTCTTCTTCTATATAATCCTTTTCCCTATCATTTTGTTCTCTACAACAGTAGTTGCTTTGTTAGCCTTGGCAGCTGAGGTTTTGGCTTTAGTGATTCTATTTTCAGTCTTTCAGTCCTATTTAGCTATCGTTTGGAACTTATCTATGGTCATATCGATACTCGAGGAAACTTATGGGATCCAAGCTTTGGGGAAAGCGGCAAAGATTGTTAAAGGGATGAAACCAAGACTATTCCTCTTGAATCTTTTCTTTAATTTATTGTACTGCGGTTTTGGTGCGATCATGGGGCTGACCAATTCGTTTGCGGTTACCTTAACCGTGAGTTTGGTCCTTGTGACTTTGATCTATGCGGTCAGTATGTTTCAGGTTGTGAGTTACACCGTTGCCTATTTCCAATGTACGGGTCATCATGGCAAAGACGTTGAGTCACTAAAGGATGTTAAATACACTGCGCTCATGGGAAATGCTCCTTGATAACATGGTATTTCAGAAATACTATTTCTTGTATGGATTGTTTTTTTTTTCTTTTTTCTTTTTGTCATCGTGGCCAAGTCGGCATGGCATATGTGTTGACCAGGTTCGAACCACTCCTCCGATGGATTGTTTGTTTGTCTCTGGATTTGTTAAATTATTATGAATAATCTAAGGTTTAATTGAATATTTAATAAAATAGTTTTGCTTCATATAGTTAAATGCTGCATATAACTCAAGTACAGTGTATCCATTTCAATCAAAATGACAAAACCATAAGATTACAAAACCACAAGATTACACAACCACAAGATTACAACCAATTATTAAAAAAAAAATTTATAGAGCAAATCGAAATATGCGGTAGTGATTAAAGGAGTTATGGGATTGCAGGATACTTTGTCTTGGAAAGGTAATACGTGTTTTTCTGTAAAGTCAACCTATTCTCTACTTATGCAGGATTCTCTACCGAGGCCGTGCATGGAGAAAATGTTCACACATTTGAGGAGTGGTGGCGCCAGAGAGGATTCGTGTTTTTCTTTGGCTGGTTTGTCATCAGGTTATTATGACTAATGATGAGAGAGTAAGAAGGCATTTGAGTGATAGCAAGGTTTGCCAAGTGTGTAAAAGAGCAGATGAATCTATTTTCCATATTTTGCGGGACTGTCCTGCTATGGTTGGTACATGGCAAAGATTAGTACTTCTTTGAGAGCGACAAAGATTCTTCTCTCAGACCTTGTTGGAATGGCTGTTTTTTAATCTGAATGTTAGTCCAAGCAATGATAGTGTGACTTGGTCCACGATGTTCAGTATAGGAGTGTGGTGGGGATGGAAATGGAGGTGTGGAACTGTTTTTTTTGTGAGACATAGAAGTGTAGTGATAGGGTGCGCTTCGTTAAAGATGCATCATTAGAAGTAGTGAAAGCTCATGAGTTGTTGGAAGGTGGGCAACCGCATAGAGAACGGAGTGTAGAAATGGTGGTTTGGAAGAGGCTGGCCGAGGGTTGGATATCGGTAAATACGGACTGAGCCTCACATGGCAATCTCGGGTTGGCGACGGCTGGAGGTGTCATTTGAGATAAGAAGGGTAAGTGGTTGAGAGGGTTTGCTTTTTTAAATATTAGTGCATGTTCTGCAGACGTATCGAAATTGGAGTAGACTCGATGATGGTTGTTGGTTTTATAAAAGCAGGGGTAAGCAAAGCTCATCCATTGTCTTGCTTGGTACGTCTGTGCCATGGCTTCATTTCAAGGGATTGGTTAATCTATGTTACTCACATTTACAAGGAGGCTAATCGTCTAGTAGATGGGTTGGCTAACCATGCTTTTTTTTGCCACTTGGTTTTCATTTTTATATTCTTGTCCTAATGTAGTGTATATGTCTATGTCGGAAGATATTAGGAATATTAAATTCTCACTACATATATTTTGTAGTTATTATATTATTTATAGTTAATAAAATGTGGGAGGCAATTGTCTCCCATCGCCCACAAAAAAAAATGTTGGACATGTATCAAATTTTTAGTTAATTAGATATGTATCGGTTCGGTTCTTTGTCTTTGATTCTTTATTTTGATTTTGTAACAAATATGTAAGATTTTGTGGTTCTGTGGATTTTGAATCAGTCAAATGGATGTTAAGAACTTCCATAACCCATCACCCAAGTTAACGCACCCCCAAGGTACAAGCCAAAGACTTTCCTCCATAGAAAAATAGCAGGTCAAGCAAATACATAAGTCTTATGGTTAGTAGTATATAAGCAGATGGGTTTTGATCTTACAAAATACAAACCATCACTGCCATTACCCAAAAAAAGAAAAAAACAATAGCCAAGAGCATTTATCATTTGTTTTCTCTTTAACCCATGGGTCGATTTTCGTTCTTGAATGTTGTAAGTGAGGTTGCGGGTATTCTAAACGAATCCCAAAAACTTTTTTTTCACTAACAAAAGGTTGATGCTCTCACTCTTTTTATTCCTTCTTTTTCAATATTTCACGATAACACCAAATAAAAAACAAAAAAACCCCAACAATAATCACGTGCAAGATCAGGCTCATGAGAGTTTTAATTAGAGCCACACATGGAAATAAAGTTGAAAACGCTGACTATGAAAATATAGTGAAAAAGTTGAGAGTTTTTCTATGTTTTCTCCTTAAACCAGGAATCCCCTGTTTGAAGCTCTTTTCTCATTGGTATTTTTCTCCGGGTCAATCTCATGCATTGTACGAGTTTTTTTACAGATTTACATATGTTTAGGGATTATTTGAACGTTTTGGAGCATTCATGGAGCATTGTAGCTGAGAAGTCGAAGTTGGTGTTTTTGAAGTTAATTGTGTTGAGCAATATAACTTTTGGTGTTGATCAACGCAGTCCAGTTTTCAATTTTCACAAGAATATAACAACTTAAGAAGATTTGAAACTTTGCCCAGAAATTTCATATATTTACAATATGACCCCAGTTTTTGTTTAGGGATATAATTAGGGTTTTTAGACTTTATTTTATCTGATCTGGGATCTTTACTTTTACGCTTTAGAGATTTTTCGGAGAGCTTCGGGGGCTGATCTTACTTTATTCTACACTGAGAGAAGATTTTGAACCCATGTTTCTATTTCTCTATTCTTATTTATGTGATCTTTTTTATTCATGTCTTTGATTTCAATTGATATGTCTGAGTAAATTCATTGTTAGGTTTAGGAGTTCTTATTAGGGATTTCATGGAATGATATTATTGATTGATTGGTTAGGATTCAAACTTGATATTTCTTCACCTAGGGTGTGTTTAAAGCGTCAGTTCTAGATTGATCACCTATAAACTTGATCTTAGGTTGTTAAATTGGTATGACAGTGTAATTTATAATCTGATAAAATCTAGAGTGAGAAAATTAGATAATTGCAAAGAGATTTGGATTAGATAATTTGTGAACATATCAAACTTGCGCTTAATGCTTGTCTAGACATTAAGATTCACAAAGAGATTTGGTTTCTTAGGTTTTAAACATAGTTAATTCTTGCAACGAGAGTTGCTTAATTCTACCTTCGTGATTTGAGTTCTAGAACCTGTTCTTAATTCGAATCTACCAATTATTTGATATTCATTACTCTATATCCTGAGAATTCCCTAGACTTGACGCTTTCCCATCTGATTTACAAACCGATTTTATTATTACTTGCATTGCTGTTTAATTTTATTCCTCTTGCTTAGCTGAATTTGAAACGAAAAGATCTATCGTGAAACCTTTGAGTCTTTGTGGATTCGACCCCTAACTACTACCGTGATCTCTTAATCTGAGAGAGTAGCTCTAAAGGGATCATTTGAGCATATCAACGGTCAAGTCAGGGTACGGGTTAGCACAAGAGTTGATAGAGGAGGTAGTCTGGGGACCAACTACTACGGCTCTCAAAACTCATGCTTAGAAAATTAAAGCTCCACCAAAGATTAAGATTTACTTTGGCAAATTGTCTCGGAAACACTTGCAGTTACTTCATGTATAAATCATCGAGGTGTCCGATGTGATAGTCTACGTAAAAGCTGTGGAATGACGGAGGAGATAATTAATCATGTTTTCTTTGAATGTCCATACGCTACACAAACATGGACTCCAGCAAATACTTCGTTGACACTAGGAAGTTTCCCAACATGGTCAGAATTTTTTAATTTGGATTATTTATATTGGAGAATACCATCCTCTATAAATGAACAAGGAGTTTCAGATTGTTTTGCTTGAATATTATGTTTTTTTTTTTTGGAAAGGTAGGAATAAAATGATACTTAAGGAGATTCAAACTCCTGCAACAAACATTTTCAATCGGGAAAAAGTGAATATTAGGCTTGGGAGGCAGCTCAAGTAATTCCCATAGAGGAAATTTCCAATATGGAATTGCAAAACCTGACCCCCACATCGCTTAGATGTCGTATTAATGGTTCATGAAAATCATCGGATCCTAATACAGGTCTCGGTTGGACTTGCATTTACGGTATATATCAAGTCATGTTGTTAAGTGCCATATGTCATCAAAAACACCTTCACTGTTGCATACAACGTTGGAAGCTTTGGTATGGGCATTGAAATCTATTCTTGAGTCAAGAATTGAGTGTCAAGTATTTGAAACTGATTGTGCATAATTGGTATCAATGGTGAATTATTCAGATGAGGGGCCTGCTTGGTCTATTCAACTAGCTGATCTAGTCTTGTTTCGAGAATCATTTCCCGATTTTGTAATTTCTCGTATTCCCCGTTTGTAATATTCACATACCGATTGCTTAGCACGGACTTCTAGAATTTAATCTTTTGAAATTTTATTTGTAAACACTTTTCCTCCAAATTAGGCCACCATTTGTGTAGTGATTTTTAATTTAATATTTAGTTGGGAAAAAAAAACAAAGGAGTGAAAAAAGTCGAGAATTTTTCTATTTTTCCCCTTAAACCAAGAATTCCCTGTTTGAAGGTCTTATCTCATTGGTAGTTTGCTCCGGTTCGATCTCATGCAAACAAAAAAAACAATTGATTTAAAAAAAAAAACAAATATATATATATATATATATATGCAATCAATTAAAAATAACAAATCTAATAGTAACCGTTTGATAACATTTCTTTTTGTTTTTTTAATATAAAAGATTTGGTGGTGATTTTGTTATACATATACACAATTAACTAAAAATAATAAAACTATTAATAACCGTTGAGCCACGATAACATTTTTTAGTTTTTTTTTGTTTTAATTTTTTTGGTGGGTATATATATATATATATATATATATATATATGAAATTAACCAATAATGACAAAACTAGAAACATTTGGATAATTAATTTTTTTTAATCTATATATGTCATTATATTTACAGTTAACTAAAATAACAAAACTAATAATAACGTTTAGAAACTATAATATGTTTTAATATTTTTTTTTAGTTTTGTTGTTTTCAATTAATTGCATATATATAATCCCCACCAAAAACAATTGAAATAAAAAAATCTAAATGGCTCAATGGTTATAACTAGTTTTATTATTTTTAATTAATTATATAAATATATAAAGCAAAATCCCAACCAAATGTTTTTTAATAACAAAACTAAAAAAACTGTTATTGTACCTCAATGGTTATTATTAATTTTGTTATTTTTAATTAATTGCATATATATATATATATATTAAAAATGTGTTAAATTAAATTAAATTTATATTTGAATTTTTTATTATTATTTTACAATCATGATAAATAGAAGAGAAATAGTCTGTAAATGATAATTTCCTAAAGGATGAATTGAGTAATTTTTCACTCCAAAAGGAATAAGTAAAAAAGAAGTAGAGATCTATCCAGCGAGAGTTACTTCTTATCTACTAATTTGGATTCAGGGGAGGGGCTAGGTGTTGTGATTTTTGCTGGCGTTTGAAGATGATTATTGAGATCAATAAGACATTCTGTACAAAATGAGGGCATACAAATCTCGGGTCGTATACGGACTGTACGGATCCGTACATACACAAATTTTGCATGGTCATGAATCAAATCATGATTGTAAAATAATAAAAAAATTCAGAATATAAATTTAATTTAATTTAACACATTTTTTATTTAATAACAATAGAGATAAAAAGTTAGAAGTTATTTTTACTTGTAGGATTGTATTTCTTTCTTATAATTTCCATTATTTTTCTCAAGATGATTTGATGAAGACAGCTTGAGAAACAGATCTGTTTCTCAAGCTCTCATTAATCAGCAAACTTGTTTGATTCATGGATTTTTCAAAACAAATTGCTATTCCCGTTGTTCTCAAGGGGGTGAACTATTTGCTATGGGCTAGAACCACCAGGACAGCCTTGTGTGGTCGGGGCCTTCAGAGCCACATTGCAACCCAACAAGCTTCAAAAGGAAATGTGAATGAAGATGGGAAAGAAACTGTTGAGTCCTCAACATCTGGTGATGGAAAAAAATTTCAAGAGGATCAAGATCTGCTTGGTTTACTTCAAAACTCACTTGATGCTCCAATACTTGAAGCTTACTCCTATTGTGAAACAGCTAAGGAGTTGTGGGAGACTCTCAAGAATGTTTATGGGAATGTGTCTAATCTTACTCGTGTGTTTGAAGTGAAGAAAGCAATCAATTGTCTCAGCCAAGAAGACTTAGAGTTCACCAAGCACTTTGGAAAGTTTAGATCACTTTGTATGTGTAGTTTTAACTTGCTAACTTTTTCTGTATTGTTTATGAAAACTTTTATTTTGTTTGTTTTATATATTTATGTTTATTTAACATGGATTCTTCCTCGAATTTTAGTGGTAATAGAAAGTTTATGTTGTTTGATTAAAAGATACGCTAAAATAATCATGCTCTTTATTATCATTGAAACAATTTAGAGCAAATCATTGAAAATATACATGAAAATATTTGCATAATTTTGGTTCATTAGTTAACAAAATAATAGAATAATATATATATTTTTAATTTATTTTATGTGGTTTATATATTTATTCCGCTTTGTGTGATACTTCAATATAAACCCATAATTGGTATAGTAGATCCGACGACATTGCACTAATATTGTATTAGGGTCAATGTTAAAATATGTTGTTTATAAATTCTCTACAATCCAGAAAAACAAATTAACAAAATTCACATTGACATGTGATCAAATATTACTTACCAAACTAAACAGATTATAAAAAACCTTTAATGGGTGGGCAACCCCCTGAATATGCATTTGATCAGAACTTTTTGATTAGACATATAATTTCAAATACCAACCTATCGATGAATGCATAGATTGAAGGACTGAATCTCTAATTTTGATCCACAAAAGTAAAATTAATGTATTTTACTTTAGTTTAAAATAATTTAATTTAATTTAGTATTTCAAAGGGATTAGAGAGTGTATAACCATTTCTAAAAAAATCTGTTAATAAATATTTAACATACTACTTATTTAAATAAATATATTGATGAGTTAATTTTTTTTTAAATATGTCTATGTAAATTAATAAGAAAGTTAAAATATTTATACTATTTGAAACATTTGTAAGTTTCAATATTTTTAATTTTAATTTTTTATTAAAATTTTAATATTTTTAATATTTTAAAACTTTTAAAAACTTTAATTTTTTTTTCAGCTGAATAGCCGAATGAAATAGAATAAAACATTTAAAACTGGATGCTTGATAAATCAAGCTTCATGCTCATTTGTATATGGAATCATTTTGGTCATTTTCTATAATGTGATATTGAATCATTGTCCAATTGTTTTAGCTGATATGGAATATTTAACACACAATTATTTCTTCATCGATTGAGTAGTATATGTTCGTTTAAAAAAATCACAACATAAGAGAAAATAATCTAAAAATATATAATTAGATGTTTTATGTAATCATTCAAATTATTTACAAATAGGATAAAAAAAAGTTGATATGAGAATAATAATTCATACTATTAAATCACAATATTAGATAAAGAAATAATAGTGTTTGGTTAAAGATTGTAGAGAACTAATTAAAGATTGTTTGGAAACAAGGATAACTTATGATATTGAACAAACACACATTTTCATAGATCGGTTAATATATGTATGTTTTTAAAATTTTGAATCACAACATATAGAGAAAAAATTCTAAAAGTTTAGAAATTATATGTATTATATAATAATTTAAAATAATTAAGAAGTAAGATTAAATAATGGTGAAAGGAAAATCATATTTTTCCAATATATAGGTCTAAATTAGGTAGCAATATTTTAGGAAAATTGAATTTAGTGTTAGTTTCCATAATAATTACATATAAATGATTGTTTGGTTGTAAGAATAGGGTTTAGGGTATTTGGTTACAATGAATACCAAAAATGTATTTCACTTGTAATAGTATAAGATCAGATTCAAAATTATTTGAAAATAAGATCAAACAAAGCTGGTATGAGAATCATAATTCATACTAGTAAATCACAATATAAGATAAATAAATAATTGTTCTTGGTTAAAGATTGTAAAGAACTAATTATAGGTTGTTTGAATACATGGCTAACTTATGACATTGAACAAACACACTTCTTCATCGATCGAGTAATATATGTCTGTTTTAAAAACTTTGAATCACATCATATGGAAATATTTTTCTAAAATTTTATAAATTATGTGTATTATATAATAATTTAAAATAATTTAGAAATAAGATTAAATAGTGGTGAAATGGAAATTATATTTTTCCAATATATAGGTCTAAATTAGGTAGTAATATTTTAGGAAATTTGAATGTCTTATGCCTTAAACTTTTATTATTATAGGAGTGATTGTAAAAGAAACACAAGGACAAAAAATGTGTTCTGAAGTTATAAATGCAAAGGACGATTGTACTCCGGGTCGTGGGTGTAGCTCTTCTTCACATCCATGTTGGCCTGATATGTGTACCAAAATATGTGCCAAGGAAAAAAAAGGGACTGATATTTGCAAGAAGAAACCAAAACTGAAGGACCCAGAATGCCACTGCACTTTTAAATGTTGATGGTAAATTGAAAGTTTTATCAAACCATCGGGATCACCAAGTTAAATTGGTCGGATCATAAATAAAATCACATTTTTGTTTTATATTAAAGACATTTGGATTTATAGAATTTTCAAATCAAATATATATATATATATATATATATATATATATATATATATATATATATATCTTATTATATAAAGATGAATGATTCAAAGTTAGTAACTCATAAAATTGTGACATATATCAATTTAAACGATCAGATTTTGACAGGTATTAATTATAGAAAAGTATTAGTTATCAGTAAAAAAGGAAAATTAACTAATTCCAATTTTTCATCTATAAAAAATAAATTCAACTTTTGTATAGTAACAAAACATAAAAAAAAATTAATCCAAAATAATAATACATATTCAAATTTTAAAGGAAAATTTAAATTTTATGGCAATTTAAAAAAGTCATACAATTATAAAAGTAAATTTAATAACTATTAAGTAAAAACATTAATTATCAGAAAAAAAAAGGAAAAGGAAAATTAAAATTTCAGTAATATTAAAAAGAAAAACAAATATAAAAGGAAAGTTAATAACTAGTAAATAAATACATTAGTTTTTGATAATAAACATATTTTAAAAAACATATTTAATAGAAAAATAATATATTGATATATTTTCAATTAAAAGGAAATTTTAAGGTTATTAAAATTAAAAATTAAAATAAAAAATCAATTATAAAATTTATTATATAAAGATGATGATTCAAAGTTAGTAACTCACATGATCGTGACATGTGTCAATTTACACAATCAGATTTTGACATGTATTTAATTCTATAAATGTATTAGTTATCAATAAAAAAGGAAAATTATTTAGTTTTAATTTGACATATCTATAAAAAATAAATTCAACTTTTGTATAGTAACAAAACATAAAAAACATTTTAACAAAATAATAATAATATATATTTAAATTTTAAAGGAAAATTTAAAATTTATGGCAATTTAAAAAATTCATACAATTATAAAAGTAAAGTTAATAACTATTAAGTAAAACAAAATTAGTTATAAAAAAAGGGACAGGCAAATTGAAGTTTCAGAAATTTAAAAAAGGAAAACAAATATAATAGAAAAGTTAATAACTATTAAATAAAAACATTAACTTTTAGTAATCAACATATTTTAAAAACCATATTTGATAAAAAAAACAATAATTTGATATATTTTTAATTAAAAATGGAAATTTAAATGTTATTGGAAATAAAAATAAAAATAAAAATAATTAATTATAAAAATTTTAAAAATATTTCCTAATCCATAAAGCCAATTCTATATAAACAGTTTTGAGAGTTTCTCAAATTCAAAACCAAAATAACTTTTACACATCTAAACAGTGTCAAATTCTTATTATCTCTGTAAAAACAAAATTCCACTTTTATATAGTAACAAAAATTAAAATGTATAATAAAAATAAAATAAAATTTTGACATATTTACATTTTAGAAAGAAAATTTTAAAGATATTTTGAAAATTTTAAAAAGGAATACAAATATAAAAGGAATATAAAGTTTATAAAACTAAAATTAAAAACATGATAAAATATATATTTTATTTATTTTCTAATATAGATATACTGTTAAATTGTAAATAACACAATGATGATACGGGTTGGTTGATCGATGAGATTCTGACATGTATTAAAATATTTGTATTATTATATTTTCTTAATAAAAATTAAAAACCAAAACAATTAAATATATACATGATCTAATATATATATTAAAATAATCTAATATATATGTTAAATCTTATTGTCTAATTTGTTTAAAAAACATAAAAAAAAAAAAAGTTTTTTTACTTCTTCATTTCTTGGCTCTTGACGCTAGAGAAGATTAATACTTTTTAAATATTTTTAAAGCATTAAAGACATATATTTTAAAACCCGTCTATCGGACGGGTCATAATCTAGTATATATATATCTCTCTTTTTATATAAACTTGAGTTACACTCACCAGAAGCCGACACGTGTACAAATTATAACTCACGAGATCTTGACAAGTGTCACTAATCATTCAGATATTACCACATGTCAAAGTATAAATATATATAATAAAAAAATTAACGAAAAACAAAATTTGTAATTGTTAATATATCAAATCATCAATTAAAACTCAGAAATCCCAACAAAAAAACAAAAAAATAAAATTTTCTAAAAGAGAATCACAAAAATGTTAAATTATCTAATACTCAACAGAAACTGACACGTGTCAAAATTATAACTCACGTGATATTGACAAGTGTCACTAATCATTCAGATATTACCACATGTCAAAGTATAAATATATATAATAAAAAAATTAACGAAAAACAAAATTTGTAATTGTTAATATATCAAATCATCAATTAAAACTCAGAAATCCCAACAAAAAAACAAAAAAATAAAATTTTCTAAAA
Source organism: Cardamine flexuosa (assembly GCA_963555745.1). Taxonomy (NCBI): domain Eukaryota; kingdom Viridiplantae; phylum Streptophyta; class Magnoliopsida; order Brassicales; family Brassicaceae; genus Cardamine; species Cardamine flexuosa. Next base: position 22,016,209 of record OY743219.1, read on the forward strand.
GAGAATCACAAAAATGTTAAATTATCTAATACTCAACAGAAACTGACACGTGTCAAAATTATAACTCACGTGATATTGACAAGTGTCACTAATCATTCAGATATTATCACATGTCAAATTATAAATATATATATATATATATAATAAAAAGTTTTATTTTAATTTATCTTAAAATTTAAAATCTGATGGTTTTTAGTTTATTTTTAAATTTAAAAATCGCTCATCGGACGGATACTAATTAGTATATAAAAATGAATGATTCAAAGTTAGTAATTCACCAGATAATGACACATGTCAACTAAAATTATTAGATTTTGACATGTGTTTAATTAAATAAAATTACAAATTATCAAGAAAAAAAGAAATTTCAAAAAGGAATACATTCCTAAAATAAAATTATCAATATTATTTTATAAAAATAAAGTAAATGTTCTTTTAATTAGTAAAAGGCAATTTAATAATTAAAGCTACTAATTCACCAGATCGTAACATGTGTCAATTAAAACAATCAGATTTTGATACGTGTTTAATTAAATAAAATCATAAGTTATCAAGAAAAAAGAAAATTCAAATAATACAATCCTAGAAGAAAATTATCAATATGATTTTAGAAAAATAAATTAAAAAATCCTTTAATTAGTAAAATAAAATTTAATAATCAATAGATATCTTATTAAAATTATAAATAATATGCTAGCAAAAAGGAAAAAAAAAGGATGATGACACATGTCGGTTGATCATCTTAGTATACAAAAGAGAATGATTCAAAATTAGTAACTCGCATGATAATGACACATGTCTATAAAACAATTGATTCTAATTTTAGAGTTAGTTCTTATTCTTAAAAAGTTAAAAAAAAAGAGAGAATAAAACCATATATTATCAAAAACAAAAAAAACTAAAAGAATTTTATTACATAAAGTTGGGTTAAACTCACAAAAGCTCAACACATGTTAAAATTTTAACTAACTCGCCAAATCGTGAAATGTGTCAATTAAAACGATCACATTTTGACACATGTTTAACTAAAGAAAATCATAAATTATCAGGAAAAAGATAATGGAAATTATAAACAAGAAATACAATCCTACAAGTAAAAATAAATTCTAACTTTTTATCTCTATAGTTATTAAGTAAAAAATGTGTTAAATTAAATTAAGTTTATATTCTGAAATTTTTTATTATTTTACAATCATGATAAATAGAAGAGAAATAGTGTGTAAATGATAGTTTCCTAAAGGATGAATTGAGTAATTTTTCTCTCCAAAAGGAATAAGTAAAAAAGAGGTATAGATCTATCCAGTGAGAGTTACTTCACATCTACTAATTTGGATTCAGGGGAAGGACTAGGTGTTGTGATTTTTGCTGGCGTTTGAAGATGATTATTGAGATCAAGAAGACATTCCATACAAAATGAGGGCGTGCAAATTTCGGGTTGTATACAGACTGTACGGATCCGTACATACACGGATTTTGCATTGTCACAAGAAAATATTATTTCGGTTTTGCACGGATTTTTCACGGTCACAATAAAATATTATTTCGGTTTTGTGCAAATTTCGGGTTAAAATAAAATATCTCAGAAAAGTCTTTTTATGATGTAATCTATTTTGTCTTATTCATTTAGGACTTCCTCTCACTATAAAAGGGAGGAGCCTCTCATTGTAAACATTAACCTAGTTTTGCCTCTTTAGCATAAGAATGGATATGCCTCACTTCCAAACATTCTCTCATTATTTCTTCATCTAAATTCATCATTATTTCTGTAAATTCTCATAATGATGGTGGATGAGAATCCAACGACTAGAAAAGAAAAAAAGTATGTGATCCCAAGATATGAATAAATTTAAGAGATGGTGACGGAAAGATTGAGATAGAGAATTTTTTTTTTCTACACCAAGAGATTATAAATTGTGAATGTGCAAGAAAGAAAATATATTCGGTCAGAAACCGATATAAGATCTGAACCAGAGAATTTCAGCGGGAAAACGAAGATCTTGCTAGAAGAATATCTTGCTTATATATGTGTGAGAGGATAGCCGCCGGTTACAACATTCGTTTTCCCAAATCTTACACTAGACGTTCCAGTTTGGTTCATATGTTTTAGCTTTTTGGGTTTAGAGGCATGTAATCCGTTCAAATTCTATAATTTTTGGTTTGTTCAATTTGATTCTATCTGAATTCGAGTCAGATTTGGGTACACGAAATATCAGAATAAATACATATAAAAATTTGGTTACGTTTGGTTAAACTTTCATAAATTTAATTAAGAACTTTCAGTTATTTTGATATAAAAATAATATATATTTTTGGGTTTATAATTGTTGGATAAATGTGTTATATTTATTTAAACTATCATTAATATTTTGGGGTATATAATTGTACTTCAAATATTTAAAATATATCATTAACATTATATACTTAATTTAATTAAATTAAAATTATATTTTATAAACCTGTCCATATATAATAAATAAATATATAATAATTTTTGCCACATGTCTTTAAACAAGTCATAAATAGAAGAATCACCTTCATTGTTCTCCTTTGAAATCCGGGTATGAGCTTATTCTCCTAAGAACATTAATCTGCTTACTATTACATCTTTCATAGGTAGAAATTATGTATGAACAAACATAAAGAAAAGAAAAGAAAAAAAATGGAATGTCTAACACTCTTATACCTTAAAAGAAATGTACTATTAGGGTAATTTATTCGTTTGGTTAGGTTTTTAAGTTCTAGAATATATGTACATGTCGTAATTTGTATCACCAGGATAGCCAAAGTAGATGGGTTTTGATTTTACAAAATACAAACCATCACAGCCATTACCAAAAAAAACAAAACAATACCCAAGAGCATTTATATTTTATTTTTTTAACCCATGGGTTGATTTTCGTTCTTGAATGTTGTAAAGGAGGTTGCGGGTATTCTAAGAATCCCAAAAACTCTTCTTCACTAACAAAAGATTGATGCTCTCACTCTTTTTATTCCCTCTTTTTCAATATCTTCACAATAACACCAAATAAGTAAATAAAAAACCCGCAACAATAATCACGTGCAAGATCAGGCTCATGAGAGTTTTAATTAGAGCCACATATGGAAATAAAGTTGAAAACGCTGCCTATGAAAATAAAGTGAAAAAAGTCGAGAGTTTTTCTATTTTTTCTCCTTAAACCAAGAATCCCCTGTTTGAAGCTCTTGTCTCATTGGTATTCTTCTCCGGTTCGATCTCATGTATTGTACGTTGGCCTATGGCGTTGTGGGTGGTGGTAGAGGAGCCTGATAAGTAGTGACCATTGTCGCTGGTCAAACCGCTGCTACCAAATGTCTGGCTTTCAAAAGCAATTTTCTTGAATTTCTTCAAGTCATTTGTATATTGAGTTGAGCTATAACCCGAGCTCCCGTCTAGACAGTAAATCGTGCTGCGTTTTGGAGTAACTCCTTGGATTATATCATCTAGCGATAAATTGCCTTCAAATGCTCGAACTATCTGCAAATTTCCAAAGACCAATGACCCCAAGTTTTAGAGGAACTTACAAAGTTTCGTTTTTCTATGCGGCCAAAAGGTTTAAATATAATAAAAGTAGAGTAGTACCTGGCTCATTTTTGGGCGGCGTTTAGCTGAATAATGGACACTAGCAGCAGCGCAAGCAACCATTCTCTTCATTTCGCTGATATCAAACTCGTTGTCTAATCGTGGGTCAACTAGACCTTCCAAGCTTCCGTCGTGGAGTGCTTGTATCATCAAAGGTTTTGCCTACAACATGAGATAACATTTACATGTTATTCAAACTTGAGGTTTTTTACTGCTAATGTGAAAAAAAGATTACACTACCCAATCGACTACACTGTATTCATCCACAGAAGCTTGTGACTTGTCGACTGGTCGGCGCCCCGTTATTAATTCGAGAAGCACCACTCCGAACGAGAAGACATCTGACTAATCAGTGAGTATCCCAGAAGAAGCATATTCAGGTGCCAAGTAACTGCATGCATCCAGATAAAATATAACAAGAAAGAAATGAAAAGTTTTTTGTTTTGTTTAAGGTTGAATGGTTGATATATAGTCATAGATAGGGTGTTTCATACCCGTACGTTCCAACAATCCTAGTTGAAATATGAGTATCAGTGTCTAACGAACACCTGGCGAGTCCAAAATCTGCTAACTATTGAATCATGTTCAACATTATTAGTACTGCAGTTGAAATAAAATCATTTCCATATCATTTTATCAAAAAAAAACCTTTACAAGTTTTAGATTTACCTTCGCCTCATAGCTATCGTCAATTAGAATATTAGCAGCCTTTACATCGCGGTGTATGGTTTTAGGGTTACCTGATGAAACAAGACTTAACTCTCGAGTCTTCATGGCAACTAATAAAACTTTTCTTAACATTTAAACAAAAAAACAAAAACTAATAAAACTTAAAAAACAAAAACAAAAATGTTACTCACAATCTTCATGTAAGTATGATAATCCTTTAGCCACACCCAAAGCAATCTTCATTCTCTTTGGCCACTCCATTACCGGTCCCCCTTTCTCTGCAAATGTTACCATCAAAAACATTACATATAGTTTAAAGAAAAGTGTGGCATTGTTTGACCAAAAAAAAAGGAAAGTTAACTTACCGTGCAAGTGAAACTCGAGATTCTGGTTAGGCACAAACTCATAAACAAGCAATCTTTGAGATCCAGTTATGCAATAACCAATCATGGAAAGAAGATTCCTGTGATGGACTCTAGTAATGATATGTATTTCCGCCTGAAACTCTTGTTCGCCTTGTCCCCTTCCAGCTTTAAGCTGCTTGATCGCAACCTCTGTTCCATCGGGAAGAAGGCCTCTATGAACATAGCCAAACCCACCTTGTCCGATGAGGTTGGTGTTGGAGAAGTTATCAGTTGCGTTAGCTAAGTCTTCATACGTAAACATGCGTGTTGTCTTTTGATTGTTGTTATTATCTATAAAATAGAAATCAAAATATTACTTGGTGCTCAAGATTCTAGCTAGGACGTCTTTTTATCCAAGTTTTCGGGTACCTGAGTCGTGATGATGGCTAGGCGTGGCTCTCTTCTTCCTCTTAAGGATAATTAAAATTGTGGCTGTAATGATTAACATCAAAACTAGTGTTGTTGCAATAGATGGAACAACAATTGGTTTCTTCTTCTTTGTCGTTGTGGCACATGAAGTAGAAGAACAGAGTCCCGGATTTCCCTCGACGCTAGCGTATTCACAAAATAAACAAAAAAAAAGTATTAAAGATTTATATTTAAAACTCATCAAGTTACTGAAAATTTTCAAGTAATTCAAAGGTTTAACAAAAGCAAAAAGGAAAAAGAAAGAGAGAACAGATTCATGCATTTCAAAACAAAAGGTTTGCTTTTAGCCAAGATTCTTTCGGAGCTTTGTTTGGGGGAAAGTAAGTTAATAAGAGATCAGGGTTGACAAGAATTGGAGTAGTGCACATCTCATTGTCCGTAGTGAGAGCAAACCCTAAAGGCATAAATTTTGGGGGAAATTTTTAGTTGACTGTTAGGTTTTTACCTCAGTATAACCTTTCCTCTTTTCGCTTTATCAAGGAGACTGGCAGGGATTGAACCATTTAGCTCATTGCTTGATAGATTTCTGGAAAATCAAAAAACAGGTTAGATTTCTTGTGTAAAAAGAAGGAATTTTTAAGAGATTTTGTGGCCAAACTTACATGCGTTTCAAAGTGTCCATATTAGCTAGGAACTCTGGAACCGAACCAGTTAGATTGTTGTTAGACAAATCACTGCCGGAAATGATTTGAGGCCGCTTATCATATATGTAGGTGCAGTTAACACCATCCCACATGTAATCCTCGGGTGCACATGGATCTCCTTCCCAGTTTAACTTGTTCAGACCGTAGCCGGACTTGATGTTAACTATAGCATTAACTGAATACACATTTGACAAAGATTACTAAAGTTTTTTTCTTGAGTAACACTAAATAACTTGGTTAGAAAACTCACCTTCTCGGGTTTCAGTCGTTTGCTGAGTTAAGGACTTGATCAGGTAAACTTCCAAGGCATTGAGAGGAGGCATTGTGGAATCTCCGGTCCTTTCAAGTGAAATGGTATACTCTCCATTTGCATTGGGACCCATTTCCTCAGCCAGAAAATAGGACTTAGTGTAGAAACTTTCCGGAATAACGGGTGTGTCGATATACCTTCCATTGTAGAAGATGCTAAACTCTCTCGTGTCATTGGAATTGAGTTCTTCGATCTCAGCAAAGGGGAAAACAGCGTAGAACTTTGAGTTCTGGGGCACTCCGAGTAGTGACATCTCCATAGAAGCGTCTGGGTCTGTTGGAACACAGGCCGTAGCCATAGCAGCCTCTGGCGGCTTGTATATATTTTTGATGTCTACACTATTATTGGTACTAATATGTGAGCAGTTTTCCGAGTTGTAAGGTAGCCAAATCCGATCAAAGACATCTGCTCCATAGACATCCGCTCCGTACCTAAAACGAAGAATCAAAGCATAATTAGTGCTTTGTACGTTTCAGAAAAAAATTTACATGCATGAGATTCGAAACTACAACCTCAAGGATTTATTAGAGATTGAGCCAACGTCTAATCTGATGAAAGTCTGCAAGGATACATTCGGAGTGTCGTTGTAGGCTTCGCTATTGAGTTTACGTAGCTCTAAAGCTGAAATGAACGGCGTTGAATCCCCTGTCTTGACCAGACATACTTGTAACCTGTCAGTGGTCAATAGATGAATCATCTCCAAGGTTTCTTGTCTAGTCTCGTTGGTGGTTGAAACTCTAGTCCATAGGTTAGGTCCGAGGTGGAGATCGAACTGCGTGGAAGGTTTGTCGTCATAACCGCCATGAAAGAAACTGGTCCTGATCAGATATCTGTCGCCTGTGATCAAGTTTAAAGTGTAACAGCTTCTATTGCCTTGTGGAAAACTCCGGAGGTACCTTGCAGAAGAAGTAACGTCATAATACGTTAGTTTTTACGTTAACAATTTGTCTTTTTTTTTAGTCTTGAGGAATGCTATCTGTACCAGGTTTGCTGCTGTGATTGAGTGCGTAACGATTGGTTTGATGCTGCTACCAACACCGGTATTTATAAAACCCGCATCGGAGGTGTACCTTATGTTCGTTGTTTTCTCACGGAAGCTAGTTTCTCTCGGAGAACCGCAAGTTAAACTTATGAATCCTGTTAGGGAAAGAAACAGCAAAGAGATTTTAGAAATAAATTTTTACAACAAGGAATTTGGAAAGAATTAGTGTTTTTACCTGACGGATCTTGAGCACCAGTCCCTATAGCTACAAGGAAAATCGAGAATCCTAGTGGAAGAAGATAGAGAAGAGAAATTGAAAACGCCATTGCTCTCAGAATTAACTTTAGAAAAATTAATAAATCTTAAACTGAAACTGAGGATTCAAATAAACACAGATGTGGTTTTATATTCTAACTTTTTTTTTGTTTCAACTTAATAAAGTCAATCTTGTGACCAACCCTTATCTAACATTTTTCTACTGTCGTGTGTTGTTTATGAATCTTCCATTGTCACGACTATAATGTTATGTACAAGTGGTGGCATAGCCGCTTCTATTAAATTTCAAGGCCAAGCTAACGCATTGAATGAAGTAATCATAATTATTACAAGAGAAATATGAAATGTAAGGTGGTGACATGATGTGTTTCAAAATCCTTATAACTAACTGTAATTAGGTTTTTAGTTTTCTTCTTCTTTGTTAAAAGGCTTGCCCAACTAACTTGATAGTCAATCCGACCATGTGGGGGTTTCATAACTAGCACGAAATAAATAAACCAAATCTGAATATACAGATATAACTTGGGAATTTTAAAAATATAGATTTAACTACAACTGTTTACATATAATATAAACTTACATCAAATTTTTAGATTAAGTGTATAATATATAAGAAACTGATGACGTGAAGATTAAATGTTTACATATAATTTGATCAAACTTGACATTGTTCTTCATTGTTTACATCTAGATATAATAAAATCGATGAGAGTAAGAACACAAAATTGTATAGGAAACATTATTATTAGATTCTCATCTCCTATATATTATTTGAGCAATGTTATAAACAAACTAACTTTTTATCTACATGTTATATTATATCAAATACCATTGTATTTAAATACATTTATAAACAATCTTTTATGATATGTGTCAATTGTTTCAATTTGTATAGGCCCATTATATTTATAATTATGGCCTACCTGTTTTACAAGAATTGTAGTGTTTTTTTTTTTTTTCTAATCAAACAAAATATAACTAGAAAGTAATTCCATAATTGGTCGTCCATTGTGGAGAAAAATTGTTTACAAATATAGATTCAGAAAATAAAACTCTCGAAGATCTTGCTAAACAGTCCGCTTGTGTATTGTTTACTCTTGAAATCCGGAAAATTGAAAACTCATGTATGAAATCAGTTAGACGAGTCAAATCTTCAAGCTGATTGGAGAATGCAGGCCACTCTTCTGGAGTTTGCACCATATTAACGAGCTCTGCACAGTCAGTTTCAAACACGTGACAATTTGTTTTTGCCGAAATGATAGAATCCACCGCCCATAATAGTGCTTCCAATTCAGTATGCAGGGGTGATAGCGTTTTCCGAATACACTTTGCATCCAACCAAAATACATTTTTCTCTCCTTGAAGACAAATCCAACCTAGGCCAGAAGTCGGATCAGATTATTTCCAAGAACCATCAATCCGACATCGAAACAAAGAAGAAATTATCTCCAAAGGCTCCATATTAGCTTCCTCCTCTGTTGGACTTATTTGTGCCTCCTCCCAGGTTAAATGTTTTGTAATAGCCTTATTTAAAATATCTTGGGAAGTTGTTTGTTTGCCTTTGTATAATTTCTTATTTCTAGCTATCCACAAGAACCATATTATCCAAGGAAAACACTTAGATGTACCAAGTTCCTTAATTTGATTTGAAATTCTCCAATATAGATAATCCAAATTCGTAAACACTAATGTCGTCGGAAAATTGATTAATGATGATGAAATCTTAGACAACGTCCAAGTTTGAACCGCGTAGGAATATTCAAAAAATAAATGATTAATAGTTTCCTCATTTGATCCACATTGCTGACAAATATTTTCACATTTTACTCTCCTATGGTTTAATCTTGAAGTAACAGCAAGAGCTCCTGTACTTATTTGCCAAAGTAAATGCTTTATTTTTGGGGGAGCTTTAACCTTCCATGGTTGAGCTTTGAGGGCTATACAATTTGGACCACATACATTGTCCTTTGTCATATTCCATGCCAACTCATATCCTGACTTGACCGTGTATTTTCTGGATTTTGTGTAATACCAAATTAACCTATCTTCTTTATATTGTTTACTAATAGATATTCCTCTAATCAAAGAAATATCTTTCGGATCCATATAGTATTCTAACAGCGGTACATACCACTCCTTAGAGACTGGATAAATTAAATGTTCTACCTTTAAATTTGGACAATCCTCTCTTCCTCGGCCATTTGCCGGTCTAGGATTCACATCAGGAATCCAAGGGTCATTAACTGAAATATCTCGCCCAGAATCTAAACACCATCGGACACCTTTTAGAACTAAATCCTTTGTAGAAAATATACTTTTCCACCCAAAAGATGGAGAGTATGGTTTTTTAGCCTGTAAGGAATGAAACTTTCTATAATATCTTCCCTTTAATACAATGGCGAGCAGAGAGTTTGGAAATTGTATAAGACGTCAATGTTGTTTAGCTAACATTGCATCATTATATTTTTCCAAACATCGGAACCCCACACCCCCATCAGATTTTGGCTGACACATTTTTTCCCATGCAATCCAATGAAGACCTTTATCTTTACCATTTGAACTCTACCAATATTTCAAGACAGTACTTGTTAACTTCGAAGTTAAATCTTCTGGCAATTTAAAGCAAGACATAACATAAGATGGTAAAGGCAAGGCAACTGATTTAATCATTGTTTCTTTACCTCCTTTAGATAAAAATTTAGATGACCATCCATTAATCCGATCATTAAGACGTTCTCTAACATAGTTAAAGATTTTACACTTCGAGTCACCCAAACTCTCTGGTATGCCAAGGTAGTTATCCATACCTCCTTCCTTTGTAATGCCAATGAAGCCTTTTAAATTATTTTTAACTTGGTCGGGTATTTTATTACCAAACATAACCGAAGACTTATTAAAAATAATCTCTTGTCCTGAAACTCTCCCATTTCTTCCAATCACATCCAAGACAGTTTGACACTCTTCCGCTTCTGTTTTACAGAAGAAAAGACTATCATCTGCAAATAATAAATGCAAGATAGCTAGGCACGCCCGGGCTACTGAAATTCCTGTAATTGTTTTTTCTTTTTCCGCCTTTTTAATATTCGCTATTATTATCTCTGTACATAAAATAAATAGATAAGGCGGTAAAGGATCCCCCTGCCTGAGTCCTCTTTTTGGTACAATATGGCCCTTTGGTTGCCCATTCATAAGAACTTGATACGAGACCAAACTAACACTCCACATAATCCAGGATATCCAAACCAAATTAAAGCCTAAACGATATAAAACCGCCTCCAATAAGCCCCATTCAGTCCTATCATAAGTCTTACTCATGTATGTTTAAATAGCTAAATAGTTTTCTCGACAAACTTTTTTTGTACGTAAATCATGAAACATTTCCTGAGCTATCAATATATTATCTGTGATAAGTTTTCCCGAAACAAAGGCTGATTGTGTTTCCAAAATTAACCGGGGCAAAAGCTTCTTAAGCCGCAAATAAAATATTTTTTTGATATAATCTTATAACTAACATTACAAAGGTTTATCGGCATAAACTCAGCCGTTCGATGCGGTTTATCTTTCTTTGGTATTAGACTAATATTAGTTTCATTTAGACGTTTATCAAAACTCCCAAATTAAAAAACCTTTTAACCATTTGCACCAGATCATCCTTAATGGAATACCAAAATCTTTGATAAAAAAGCGACGTCATCCCATCTGGTCCTGGAGCTTTCTCAGGATGCATTGCGAAAAGAGCATTTTTAACCTCTTTTCCGAAGTTTCCTTCATTAATTCCCCATTCATAAATTCAGTAATCAAAGGTGAAACTACTTGTACCGTCTCTTCAATTCCACTTGTATTCGATTCTGAAAAAAGCTCCCTGAAGTAACTTGTGGCAATATCCTCCATTCCTTTCTCCGTCTCTTCCCATATGTTATCTGATCCAAATAATCCTGAAATTTTATTACGTACCCATATCTGCTTTGGTGATGCATGGAAATTTTTTGTGTTTTTATCTCCTACCTTCAACCATAAATTCCTACTCCTTTGCTGCCAGTAAATCTCTTCTTCATGATAAGCTTCTTTTAATTTTAGTGCTATCTTTGAAATTTCCTCATGCAGAATTAAATCATCATTTTTAGCCTCCTCTAGTGCTACTTTGAGTGCATCAATATTTGCCTTCCCCGTCGGAATATTATTCTTCCTCCACCAAAAAATTCAATTTCTACAATTCTTTATTTTGTCCACAAACTTTGGCACTCTAAAATTATTAGTTCTATGCCAACCTGAGTCTACCGCCTTCGCAAGATCATTGTAAAAACCCATCCCGAATTTCTCTAAGTCTGGGACAAATCTTCACACTACTTAATCCGTTTTATGGTCTGATCTTTATACAAGTCATTTTACCGAGGTTTGATTCTGATATTCATTATACTTAGAGTAAACATGCAAAGACTTAGAGTAAACGAAATGAACTGGATACTTTCTTTATATAACAAAGAATTCGAACAACTTATGAGATTGCATATAAGCTATTACAAGATTACATTCGATCCTATCTATCCAGCAATTATCACCACCCATCTTCCTGACTTTGAGTCTCTCGCGCCTAAGCCCGATCATTTCCACGATCACCATCTTTTCCTGCATCCAAACACACATAAGTTCTTGTGTTTTCCTTGGTATTAATCAGATGCATGCATGTGCTAAGTATGAACGTTTATCACGTTAAACTCCCAAATAACCCTTTAGTCTTTGTGATTGTGAAAGAAACACAAGGACAAAAGATGTGTTCTAAAGTTATAAATGCGAAAGACGAATTATATTTATTTATTGAATTAATTAGTTAAATAAAATGAAATAAAAACAATTATGTAATATAGAAAATGATGTTACATGTTTTATATACTATTTTCTATATATAAAATCTCATTTTATATATTCCATATTTTTATATTAGTTTTATTTCATTTTAAATAAATAAATTCAATAAATAAATATAATTCACTTTTAAAATAAAATTGGGTATTTTCAGATTTAGTTCTATTAAATAGGGTTAAATTTGATTTAATGTTAAAATAAAGTTATTAAATATTTGTTGCTGAACAATTAACCTATGAAAATGAGAGATTATAGGTATTTAAGATATAGGTTTGTGAATTAGTCAATATAATGTGTTAGCTTTGATGGAAGTGTGTCATTGATTTATTTAAAAGGTGGAGAGTTTGACTCCAGGTAGCAACTTTATTTTTCTGATTAACAAAACGACGTCGTTTTGGAAATTTTGAGAAATTCGAATCTACCAAAATTTTGAGAAATTTTGAATAGACGGAACTGTTAACGGTTTCCTAACTCCGTAATAAAATTATGTTAGTTTACTTAACGACATGTATAATATGGTCTGGTCAACAAAAGTTTGGTATTTATTTGAAAGTCAATCGATAAGTTTAGTGTTTAAATGGCATTTTGAAAGTCCAGGGTTTAAACGTCCTTATTTTGAAAGTCAAGGGTTTTTTTGACATTTTTTCCTTTGTTTTTCACAGTGTTGAAGTTTATCAATTGAAGGTTTGCCACATCACTTTTTTCTTTTTTTCAACAAACCATTGCAAGATATTCAACTGTGTTAAAAATATTTTACCTGTTGAAAAAATAATCATTGTAACTATTCTTAGACCATCTCCAATGTATTCCTCTATTTTTTACTCTAAAATAGAGTCACTCTATAATAGAGTAGTGTTTTCCTCCAATGTATTACTCTATATTTTACTCTATAAAGGAATATTCTTACTATATTCTGTTTTTTTAATTTTTTACTAAAATAATTTATTTCTAAAACTTACAATTTGACCACATATCTTTTATTTCTTACAAATTTATATATATTGTCATATTATTTAAATTTATAATTTGACACACATATTTTTTAGTTTTATTTTATGTTATTTCTTTTTATTTTATATTGCTTAATTTTTAGTTTATATTTTTATTTAATTAAATGAGTGACATTAAGACATAAAATAAAAATATTCAAAACATAAAGGAGTAAATGTAAATAAAAATGTTTAACTCTATAATAGACGAAAAAATAGAGTTACTCTATATATAGAGTAATCTTCCACATTCCTCTATTATAGAATGGGATATAGAGTTAGATTGGAGATAATTTTACTCTATATAGTGTTTAGAAGGAAATATAGAGTTAGATTGGAGATGCCCTTAGACAACAAATAATGGAAAAGAGAAAAAAATAATGAAGATGCCGAAGATTTGGGGTTCTTAAGCCGTAAAAAATTAAAAAAAATTAAAAATGAAAGAACGAATTCAACATAGTCATATGCTGCAGGTATAAAGAACTCAACTTCACCCAAATCTTCTCAAATTTATACTAAATTCAAATCATCATAAACCTCTAATTCAACACACCCCCTTAAATTGTTGTCGCTTTGAACATTGACAAACTGATAAGTCCTATATTAGATTGAGTCATTAAAGATGTAGTCGTATAACCTAACATAACTATTGTATATTAAATATTAATATTTATCTCAATCTAGACAAACTATATAGGTGGAAAGCCCCAAAAATTCTAGAAATTGTAAGTGAATGATAGGTCTACCCGGTATAATGTACCATTAGGTTAATTTATTCTTATGGTTAGGTTTTCAAATCTATAATTTTTATTTTTTTCAAACATAAATTCTAGAATATATGTATATGTCTTAATTTGTATTCCCGGGATAACCAATTAAAAATTTTGGATTGAAATCAGAATATTTTAAAACCTAGTTTTAGGTACACTCGATTTTTTTCTGATAAAACAAATCCATGCAGACTACAAAAATGAGGTATCTTGTATCATTTATTTTTTATATTTACATAAGTTTTTTTATTTACACAAACGAGTCTATGTCACTTATATAAGTGACTTTGAAAGTTGTGACTCAAATACTTTGTCACTTAATACAATTGAATTTTCAATATTTGTACTATTTCGACTAAGTCATTTAGAAATCTTATACATATGTGCAAGATTTATGTAGTTATAAAATTACATACACCAAATATCAAACCGTATTTCTCTTGGAGAACTATGATTACTCAATCGTTAGAATATCATAATTTTGCTAGATGTGTGTAAAGGTTTTAAGGTAACAAATTTGAATAAATTGTGTAAACAATGTAAAAACATTTCACATGCGATTGTCTGTAGACAAACCGGCAAAATTAAGATGGCACTTTGAATTTTCACCCGACATGAAATGATGAAATTTTCACACATTGATTTTAGTATACTAATAATAATAATTAAGTAGGAGAAAACCCTAGAAAACCGACATCTTTGGTCAAGCCAAAAAAAAAAACACAGGAAAGAAAACCACATTTTATTTTGGTTTCACATAATAACGTGTATCATCAACCCAACTAAATCCGGCCCACTAAATATATAATATCAGCTGTAGTTGTTTTCACATTTATTTTCCTAAGAAATTGTAGGACCATCTTATAAAAGTTATTGATGCAAACTGCTCATCCCCCATGACATTTAAAGAATTTAAAGAAAGTAATTCACTCCATATTCATCGTAATATGTAATCAAATGGTAGTTAATTGTGACCATTTTTGTGGAAATTTCTATTATGTTGGAAACAGTACGAGATAGGAATCAAAGGAGAATTCCAACATAACAATCTGAGAAATTAGGAGATATGAACCAACGGATACGATATAAATATTTTGGTTCAATGAATATATTATTTAATACATGTTTAGAAATAATCACGTGAAAGTTTCTCTTCAAGAGAATGTTCTTCAGAAAATAAAAGTTAAATTATTTTGTCCGAGTTCAGTATAAAATAAATATACATGATCATATTTATTTTATTCAAAAGGTAACTTTTGGAGTAACATATAAGAATGAGTCATTTTTCCTAATTTATGGTTGAGAATGAATCATTCCTTCGTTCACTGGTTTTCCTTTTATTCCTTTTGTTTTGTTCATGTTTCAATCTCGCGAGAAACATGCTTCCTTTTGTTTTGTTTTGTTCATGCTTTCTTTTGTTGGGTACGAAGCGAATATTCGGGTTTTTGAAAGTATTCGTTATTCATTTTTTTTGTCTGAATAACTGATTTTACTATTTGATTCGTTTCAGACCTCACTGAATATTCGGACATCCGAATATTCACTAAAATCTAATATTCACAGATATTCGATTCGCTTCGCAATAATTATTAAAAATTATATAATTCAAAATTTATCACAAAATATTAATATTTATATATTTATATAATTAGTTTGATGAATAAAATTTTGCAATTTTTATATAGATATAATCAATATACATTATATTTATATAGTTATCTATATATATACATATATATAGATATATCGAAGCGAAACGAATATTCACATCTAAATTTTTTAGTATTTGATATTTGCTATTTGCTTCGTTTTTAACGAATACTAATTTTTAATATTTGATTTGCTTCGTAAAATTATGAATATTGAATTTTTCTGAATCAAATCAAAACGAATAGCGAATCAAACCAAATCTAACGAATATTTTGCCCAGGCTACTTAATACTTTTACGCCATAACGTAAAAGTAAAAGCATATAGTCAATATAAACGTTTATTTCTTGTTAAATGATGTTTAGAAAACAATCTGAATAGTTATATGTTTATTTTTGTGGAACGTTGCTGCTTTCGTGTCCATATGTAGCTGACATTTTGTGAAATTTTCTTGATCATTTTGTCCCTTTTGTATAAAGCTATATCTAGCTTGCTTTTTAATAAATAAAAATAACAAAATACCAAAAGGAAATACTTCGGCAAGGTGTAATAATATTCTCGAGCACATAAGCATTAATCAATAGCGAAGCAAAACAAAAAAGGTTGATAAAATCATAAAAGCATTATAGTATTTCAGACGCAAATCCATTATAGATATTCTTCTAGAAACACACACGTGACACGTCTCTTTACATATTTTTGATGAATGTAAAATCTGATCCTATATATTTTTGGAGTATCTAATTGCGTTGGAACTTTTTTTTTTAATTGCTTTGGTAAGTTTTACAAAACTGGAAAGTCGATAATTCATATCTAAACTTTTTACATATTTTAAATTTATAAATTATACCTGAATGCAAAAATTTATATGACTTATTAAATTTTTTTAATTCGAGATTTAAACTTGCAAAATGTAAATATAAATATTTTACATCACACCATTTATCTGACGTTAAATATCAATGATGTGAGAAATACGTAATATATTTATAAATTCGGATATCAAATTTAAAATTTTGAATAATTTATATTCTCTGTTCTAATTGATTATATTTCTAGGATTTTCATACATATTAAAAAATTATAATAAAAATTAATTATAAATATATTCTTTTATATTATTAACAATTTTAAATCAATAGTATTTTGTTATTTTCATAAATTTTACAATTTATCATTAATGAATAATAAAATTTATATAGAAAACGTAAGATTGTATATTTTTAAAACAAGAAAAAATCCTAAAAATATGATCAATTAGAAATAAAGAGAGTATATATTTTCTCACTGAAATATATTCAAGCATAAATTTAACACATGAAAAAAATTTATACATACATTTTAGCCGACTTTTCTTACTAAACTAGCCAATGTAACTAAAACTGTAATTTCATAGGAACAAACATTTTAGTAGACGATTTAATGCTATAAAATAATAAAACTAGTTGGGTCGCCTATCCGTTCAGATCACGTGAATGAGTGTATTCGTAGTCTCAGTGGAGTGTATTAGTAGTCTTAGCGGAACGTATTTATTTATAATATAGTCTAAAATTTATAATTGTTTCTGAATCAATTCTCATAAATAGTATTAAATGAAATTTTTATTTTACAAATAATACTATTTTCTGATGTGGACAAAAATAGCATTTTTACTAAACATTATTTTACTTATATAGCACCAAATATCTTAAACTCATCTTTTTAGGGTTTAGGATTTATAGTTTAAGATTTAAAAACCATAAACTATAAATTCTAAACCCTAAATTAAACCTTACACTTAAAATAAACTATATCTTAAATTATACATTAATTAATCCAAACAAAAAATTTAAAATTTTGTCTTCTATAAAAATATTATTTTTGTTCAAAAAAAGAGTAATATTTATGAAACTAAAATTTCAACTAGTGATATTTGAAAAAATTTCTGTTGTTTCTTTGTAATCATACCTTAAAATTTTCTTTTTTTTTACAAAGGACTAAAAAGAAAAATTTGTAAAAGTAGCTTATAGTTTTAATATCAAGTTTTATACGCTAAATAAATTGGGTATCGATTACTCACTTATGCTGTTATATATATTTCTCATACATATCTTTGAAAATTTATGGTATCTCATGAAAGCCTTGTTTCTAAGGCTTGATGATCCGTCTTCTTTGGTTGTACACAATTTTAATTGGTTTTATAATAATTTAGTGTCTATGCATCTTTCTTTCGGTTTTATTAACTATATGGTGGTAAACAAATTAAAATATATATTTGTCAAAATTAAATGTCTATGACTCTATATTTTATTATAAATATTTTAATGCTACATTGACCACTTTCCTAATCAGAAGTTCTCTAAACATTGTTAAACTAACGTTGGATTATCATGAAGACATGCATGAAAATTTGGTACAGATTCACATACTAATAAACGGGAACGTACGTACAACTAATCCCATTATACAAAATTTAATAGTGTAGACTCCGGGATAAGTTATAAAACTAAAATCTCATCAAGTCAACAGTTATAATCTCTTTTAAAAGTTGTAAACTTTTATATTTTGATAAATGGGGTTGGCAAAGTATATCATTGATTGGCTGACCAAAGTCGATGGACTCACCCGTTTGGATAAACGAAACTTATTATATGATTCTATAACTTCGACTCTATCCACTGGTGCCTTGGTGGTATCACTTGCCACGTTTTTAATCCTTTTTATCATTTAAATTCCCTCTTTTCATTTACGTGTTTGATCTTCTTCCTCCCATTAATATCTAATTTTCTGCAGAAAATAAAATAGAGATTCTCGAATTCAATTCATAAACACTAGTATCGATTACTTTAATCAAAACAAAATGTTATATATGTGTGTTTGACAAGAAAAAATTACTGATGAATATGCATGGTTTTAAAGATACTAAATTTTGCATATAAACTTGAAAATCAATAAAATGAAACAAACATATTTTTAAAAAAATATTTTATAAAGAGAACAAAGATAGTTATATCTTTATGAAATATTATCATATGTCTTAATTAAAATTACAAAATTTATACAGCTATCCCAACTATAATTTATTCATGCATAGGTTTATATGATATATATATACATTTTTTTGCCAAAAGCTCAAACATTTTATCAAGGTAGAGATCGTAAAAAGAAAAATTTAGTTTTGTTTTCATAACTAGCTCCCAGATGATGGATAGGGCTCGACTTCTCTAATCCTAGCTAGTTC
Source organism: Cardamine flexuosa (assembly GCA_963555745.1). Classification (NCBI taxonomy): domain Eukaryota; kingdom Viridiplantae; phylum Streptophyta; class Magnoliopsida; order Brassicales; family Brassicaceae; genus Cardamine; species Cardamine flexuosa. The sequence continues at coordinate 22,035,012 of OY743219.1, forward strand.
TATATTTAATCATTGATATAGCCAGACTAGTGTCAAGTATTTTGGAGACCTAAGGCGTAAAAACTCTGTTATATATATTTGTGATAAAATCTAAGTATATTTTAACTAAAATATAACATACCCTTTTATAATTAACACTATTTTTTTATCAATGAATATAAAATTGAGAAATTTCTTAAAATATCACACTTCTATGTTTTGTTATCAAAAATACCACCATTAATTTAATGTTCCAAAAAAATACTACTAAAACTTTTAGTTTTTAAAAATACCACAAATACAAAAATTGATTTTGTAAAGTTTATAATTAAAATTTTTGAGTTTGGGTTAACTATTTTAGATTTAAGGTATAATTTTTATGGGGTGGAAGTAAGAGTTTATGCCTTAGAGTTTAGGATTTAGGATTTTTAAATCTTAAATTATAAAACCTAAACTCCTAAAATATTTACATAGTTAAGGGGACTAGATAAATACCCGCGCTATGCGGCGGGTATTTATATTTTTAAATTTGATTATATTTAGTTTCAGTAAAATGTTTTTAATGAACAGTTGAGTATAATTTAATAAACTAACTTGCATTTAACTATTATAAACGATTTTAATATTTGTTTAGATTAATGAGTGATTTGTTAAAATTGTATTTGATTTAAATTTTATAATCTAATATTCTTCTTGTGAATGTGCCATATGTTGTGATCAAAAAAAGTAAGACTTCCTATAGTATTTTTCATAGTATCAATGTTTCCCCAAGCTTTTTTATTTTCTTTGTTTTATAATCTAATAAAACTGTTTTAGAAAAATAGTTATGGTTTATTATGCAAAACCATTAGAAAATAGTTAATAATTTACATTTCACTAAAAACACTTATTTTTATCAAAAAGTTTAACTATTATGTGTAAAAATAGATTTTAAATTATATAAGAAAGTTTAAAAACATTCGAGTAAATAACAAACAAACTATAATGGATGCTTGTGGACAAAATTTTATCTCTTATTTTGTATCAGTGATACAAAAGTGAAACATATTAGAAAGTTTTGAAATACAAAATAAGTTTTATAGTCAAATATTTTATTTACATTTCACATAAAGTGTAACTCTTACCAAATAACATTTTTCTCTTCTCCTTCTTCTTCACCCATTGTTGTTTCAACAATCTCCATTACTCATATTTTTTTGTTTGTATCTAATATATCAAACAATTTTTTGCCATCTTTTTTTTAGTTTTTATTCATTGGATATATTTATTAACAATTCCTAAAAGTTTCATTTATGGGGAAATATTCTTAGAATTGATATTCATGGATGTACAATATTGAACAAAGTCTAGATCTTCAAAACAATTTGAGGATTCCATAATCAAATCTAATTCTCGAATCTCTGCCTAAGAATTTCACAAAATTTTTTTTTTTTAAAACTCAGATTGAAAGAAAATCAAGCTCTGTACTTTCAATCTAACAAAAATAAATTAGTTTAAGAAAACTTAAAACCAATGCTAATCAACCCCATGAGACTCGATTAGATTGGTTAGTAATCATGTAATCAATATATGTATTTTTATTCATGATAAAAGATAAATATTATATGGTATGTGTAATTAAAATGATTTGATATATTTAAAAAAAAATTCATTAATTTACTCATGGTAAAGAGATAAATATTATAGGATGTGTATAATTAAAATGATATAGTTGGTTTATAAAATTTTTGTTTATTAATTTATTCATGGTAAACAATATTATGATTATTATAAGTGTATAATTAAAATGATTTGATTGGTTTACACAATTTTTTCATTAATTAATGAGTTATCAAAAGTCTGATGTGTTTTATTATGTGTAAAAAAAAATATTCTCATTGATTTTTTAACTTTTTCAATTGATATGTCATTCTCATAATCAAAGTAAAAGCTGATGTGTCAACACCAGAAGAGGTATTTGTTTTATTATAATGTTGATTTTAGTTGTTATTTTGAGAATTAAAATTCTCTCCATTTTTTTAGAAACTGTTTGAAATAAAATATTGTTATTTTATATTTTATTGTTTCTTTAAAAGTTAAAATTCTTATGAAAGACTTATAATGCACATGTTCTAATAGACTAATACCAATGCCTTTTTTCTTAGGCATTGTCACTGGATATACGGACTCTTTAGTTATGCTTATGCCATTCTATGTGTTATAGAGGCTTGAGATTAATTTTAAAGGTTTTCACGTAAAATCCCTTCTAATGTATTATAGTTTATATGACAAAAAATAAAAATATGAAGTAAACTTTTTTTAATGTCAAGGTTTTAATAAAGTGATTATTAGGTAAAAACCCTTCTACGAAAGTTAATTTCAAAGTCATGAACTCATGATCAAAGCTCAAATAAAAATATAATTTAATTACTACACTACGATTAACTTTTTTGAATCTAGGAGACTCAATATAATGTATGTATTTTGTGGGAGGAGTATGATTATGATCCACTGTATTGTATATATGTATGAGGCAAAAATACCTCTTCGTTGTTAGCTAGGTGAGCTGTGCGCACCACCTTGTAATTATGTACTAATACATTTTCCTTCACTCGTTCTCATTTGACAGAGCTTGTTTGGTTTGCTAAAAATTTAACAGAGCTTTTCCTAGGAACCTAATTGACAGGTCAAAGGTTTATGCCTCAGCAATAGCTACTAGAGAGGAAAACGAACAACAAATTTCGAAAGGAAACACTAATACGTAAAACAAAATTATTGCGAAGATAATATTTGCTAGGATCTATAATTAATTATTGATAGTGTTAATTAGATACGATGAATTTTTTTTTTTGCCGGCTTTTATTTTGTCATTATTTGTACACTATAAAATGAGATTTACCACGTAAGCATATTACCGGGACCCATATTTTTAGAGCAGAATATCAAACCAAACTTCGTATGCAGAGTTTTCGAAGACTAAAACCGGCGGCTACGATCAATTGCTTGCTTGCATGTTTCTTCGAAATCAACAAAAACAATCAATATTTGCCGTATTTAAAAGAAAAAGGGAAGCCAAAAAAATGGAAAAGGAATATTCAAAATAAATAAAAAAGTAAAAAAGAGAGAATATAAAATAATTATCCCAAGAGGTTATAGATAAAGTAGGACCCAAGAAAATCTTTTAGACAACGTGGCTGATCAGATCGGGTCCCACAGGGACAATGGTTTTCTGGAATTTGGATAAGTCCTCTTTTTTTTTCTCTTCCAAGCCCTTATCTTGTCCTAGAAATTTGAAACAAATGCCATTAGCCACTCATTTCATCTTCAAAGTATTCAATTTTATTGATTTTAGAAAAAGTTTCCACGATATGATAAAAACTGATTACTCAAATTAGTCGTATTTATTAATTTTGCTATCCATATATATTTTTCCTATTTTTTTGTTAGCACCTTTCTTTTTCCTGTCGGCTCTTGCTAGCACGATAACACCTTTAAAAAAAAAAAAAGTTGTTGTTTAATAATCTAGACACACTTTTGGAGATCCATAAGTTCATATTACATCATTTTTTAATGTTCTATCGCTTTGGGGGTACATAACATACATTTTGCTTATGTATATAATATTTTGCTTCATAAAAATAGATGTCTTACATTTCCTATGTAAAATCTGTATAACATTTTTTTTCTTCTTCCCTTATTAATTAGAGTTAAATAAACAAAAAATTGACATTTAATTATAGATTAAAAGTATATCAGTTTTTGTACAAAAAATGAATAATATACAATTTTATTTTTGTGAAATAGATGAGTATGTATATGGGCATTCGATCTTTTCATTTTCAAGAGGATTAAAACAAATTTAGAGAGTTATAATTTTGGTTCGGTTTCATCCGAACTCGGATGTCCGAAATATCAGGAAAAAAAAAGACAAAAGAAAAAAAAAACTTTTGGTAATTTTCACAAATATAATTAAACTTTTGGAATATTTCAAATATTTTGATATTTTAGTATAAAATAGTTGATATATTTAGATTTATAACTGTAATTATGGAAATATCAAATTTAAATATAGTTACTTTATATGTAATTATATTTTGAATATTTAAAGTTTATGTTCTTGGTTTAGTTTAGGTTTATATTTGTTTTTTTAGACATAAAAAATTATAATTTATTTAGATAGTAAATCAATTCGAATTCAAGCTTTCTTTTTTGATTAGTTTCGGTTTAATTTTTCGGAGCTGAATATTTTTCCCACATCTAAATATGATTTCAGACGTACGTTAAAAAGTTGGAGAAATTTTGAGTTTTAGATAAAAACACAGTAATACAGTAATATTGGGTAAAACAGAAAAAGAGAAATGAAATAAGATTGGCAGCATTATGTTCCTTTGAGATGACGCCGCGTGTCACCATCCGAGGTCGGCGAACAATGTTATACCGTTGAAACGAGGAGGAACAGAAAATAAAAAAGTTTGAAACGTTCCTGGAGGGAGTAGATGACGTGTCATAATATAAGTGGCTAACATAGCTGCCGTTGATGGAGAAAGTAGACCAAAGGAAAGAGCACATGCCTCGTGACTTTTCCCATCTCTTCTTCCCACCCTATCACGCCACGTTTCTTCTTCATGTCTGCCACGTGGCTTTTCATTATCCACCTACTATTCGTAAATGTAAAATTGCCATTTTAATTTACTATTTGTAAGCAAAAAATTCATGAATGGTGGTGAAGTTATGGTTGAGCTGTTACATGATGATACAGCTCAAATTTGCTTACTCTTATTAGTGGTACAACTGTACCTAATATAATTTGTCTATGTAGCCTCAAATTTGGTATGGTTGATTGCTTGAGGCATACCACACAACTGTTTTTACTATCTCACTGTAAAATCTTTTTCTTTGTATAACTAAATTTAGTTTTTTTTTTGGTGTTGTAGTAGAATCTAAAATTACTATTAAGCTTTTCTTTCCTTTGTTCCTTTTATTTGTTTGAAAAATAAATTTATTATCTATATTAGTACCATGATGTGAGTCATGTGACTGTTGGGATAATATTAGAATATGCTGAAAAAATATTTTTGACAAAATGTAGTAATTTTAAATATTATGACAGCTAAATAATAAAATATTGTAGATTGTTTACCTTATTTTCTCTTCCTTTTTTAAAAAATATTTGCTGCTTTTCTTAAAAATTATTAATAGAAAATATTAACATTTTATTTTTGTCTAAATTAGCATATGTGGAAAGCTGAAGTGTGTACAAATCCATAGCACTCATAGAAATAGTGAATTTTCTTTATTGTTATCTAATATTTTATTCCTCAAAACAAAATATTTCTCCTTTCAATTTTAAGGTTACTGATGGAGTGGCCAGCTTTTGTCCAATCTATTAGAAAATAATATCTGTTTCAATATCCAAAGACGTGTGCCACAAATGATCCACGTCAGCAATAGGATTGTTCAAAAATAACATATATATGGAAATTAATAGCTGTAAATATTTATTTCCCATTTGGGTTAAAAAGTGGAAATATAATTGGAGAAGCAGAAGTAACAGCTCATAGCAACTAATCAGTAATTAGGGTTATAGCTTTAAAGATTTTATTTTCCAAAAACAAAGTCGGTTCATGTTTCTCAGACGCGCTCATCTAACGGTTAAGATTAACCAATCATTTCCATCTCGAGAAAATCAAGACCGTCCAAATATTCCACAAGGGGTCGTTTTTTTAAATATACTGAGAATTTATTAATTTTTCCTATTTCGTTTCGTTCTTATCCTCACCGAAAAATTTTCCGTTTTTTCTTCTTCTTAAATTCCACAATATGGACGCTCTCTTCTTCTTCTTCTTCATCGTAACTACGCGTTTTTTCTTCTTCCGATGTTATGAAATCTGAAAATTAAAACAATACCCAGAAATACAAATTTGATTCTTGATTCACCCAAATCTAAAGTTTGAATTTTTCTCTCGTTATGTCGCCGGAATCTTGGAAAGATCAGCTTAGTCTGGTCTCAGCGGATGATTATCGGATCATGGGTCGTAATCGGATCCCCAATGCGGTAACGAAGCTTTCTGGTCTCGAAGCCGACGACGGAGACGGAAACAACGATCCTAACGGTGGCGCGTGGGGTACAAAGCCGAGACGAGTCGTTGTTTCGAATCAGCTTCCGCTTCGTGCTCACAGAGACATTTCGTCGAACAAGTGGTGCTTCGAATTCGACAATGACAGTCTTTACTTACAACTCAAAGATGGATTTCCTCCGGAGACAGAAGTCGTCTACGTCGGATCTTTAAACGTCGACGTTTTGCCCTCAGAGCAAGAAGACGTCTCTCAGTTCTTGCTTGAGAAGTTTCAGTGTGTTCCTACTTTCTTGCCTAGTGACTTGCTCAGCAAGTATTATCATGGTTTCTGTAAACACTATCTCTGGCCTATTTTTCATTATCTCCTCCCTATGACGCAAGCTCAAGGCTCTCTCTTTGATCGATCTAATTGGAGGGCGTATGTGAAGGTTAACAAGATCTTTGCTGATAAGATCTTGGAAGTGCTTAATCCCGATGAAGATTACGTCTGGATTCATGATTATCATCTCATGGTTTTGCCCACTTTTTTGAGGAATAGGTTTCATCGGATAAAGCTTGGTATTTTCCTTCACAGTCCTTTTCCTTCATCTGAGATTTATCGTACTCTTCCTGTGAGAGATGAGATTCTCAAAGGGTTTCTGAATTGTGATTTGGTTGGATTCCATACATTCGATTACGCTAGGCATTTCTTGTCTTGTTGTAGTAGGATGCTTGGTCTTGATTACGAATCTAAAAGAGGCTACATTGGTCTTGAATACTTTGGAAGAACTGTAAGCATCAAGATTTTGCCGGTTGGGATTCATATGGGGCAGATTGAATCTATTAAGGCTTCTGAAGAAACTGCTGAGAAAGTGAAGGGCTTGAGAGAAAGGTTCAAAGGGAACATTGTGATGTTAGGTGTAGATGATCTGGATATGTTCAAAGGTATTAGCTTGAAGTTTTGGGCCATGGGTCAGCTTCTTGAACAGAACCAAGGGCTTCGTGGGAAAGTAGTTCTCGTTCAGATTACTAATCCTGCTCGGAGTTCAGGTAAAGATGTTCAAGATGTAGAGAAACAGATAAATATGATTGCTGATGAGATCAATTCTAAGTTTGGGAGACCTGGTGGTTATCAGCCTATTGTATTTGTCAATGGACCTGTTAGTACTTTGGATAAAGTCGCTTATTACGCCATCTCCGAGTGTGTTGTGGTGAATGCTGTGAGAGATGGGATGAATTTGGTGCCTTACAAGTACACAGTGACTAGGCAGGGGAGCCCTGTTTTGGATGCAGCTTTAGGTTTTGGAGAGGATGATGTTAGGAAGAGTGTGATTATTGTTTCTGAGTTCATTGGTTGTTCTCCATCTCTGAGTGGTGCCATCCGTGTTAATCCGTGGAACATCGATGCAGTCACTGATGCAATGAGCTCTGCGTGCACAATGTCAAACAAAGAGAAAAACCTGCGTCACCAGAAGCATCACAAGTACATAAGCTCTCACGACGTAGCCTACTGGGCTCGGAGTTACGATCAAGACCTTCGAAGGGCATGCAAAGATCATTACAACAAGAGATTCTGGGGAATAGGATTCGGTCTTGGGTTCAGAGTTGTTGCCTTAGATCCAAATTTCAGAAAACTCAATGTTGAAACCATAGTCCCTGCGTATAAGAGAACAAGCAGTCGGTTGATCCTATTGGACTATGATGGCACAATGATGGATCAGGAGACTCTGAATAAAAAGCCAAGTAAAGATCTCATCTCGCTTCTCAATCGCTTGTGTGACGACCCCAACAATCTAGTCTTTATCGTTAGTGGTCGAGGTAAGGACCCTCTCAGCAAATGGTTTGGCTCTTGCCCAAATCTCGGACTCTCAGCTGAACATGGGTATTTCACTAGGTACTGATAAAACCCTTCCCTTTCATTATCTTCTTCTCTCTCATTTTGTGTAAAGCTAAAGCTGTTCTCCTTTTGATTCTGTTATCACAGATGGAACTCTAATTCCCCATGGGAGACGAGTGCATTACCTCTGGATTTAAGCTGGAAGAAGATAGCTGAACCGGTGATGAAGCACTACATGGAAGCGACTGATGGATCATTCATAGAGGAGAAAGAGAGTGCTATGGTGTGGCACCACCAAGAAGCTGACCATTCATTTGGTTCTTGGCAAGCTACAGAGCTTCTTGATCATCTAGAGAGCGTGCTCACCAATGAGCCTGTTGTTGTCAAGAGTGGCCAGCGCATCGTAGAAGTTAAACCTCAGGTATGTATACGAACTAATTCAATATTGGCTTGCTTGCCGTTTATCATCGTTTTTGTAATGTGAATTTGGTTTTCAGGGAGTAAGCAAAGGAAATGTGGTGGAGCATTTGATAGCAACAATGAGGAACAGCAAAGGGAAGAGACCTGATTTTTTGTTATGCATTGGTGATGACCGTTCTGATGAGGACATGTTTGATAGCATAGTGAAGCACCAAGACGTTTCCTCTATTGGTCTCTCAGAGGTCTTTGCGTGCACGGTGGGTCAGAAACCGAGCAAGGCCAAGTACTATCTCGATGATACCCCAAGTGTTATCAAGATGCTTAAATGGTTAGCCTCAGCTTCAGATAGATCAAAGCTTGATGAACAGAAGCAGAGAAAGCTCGCTATTCAACAGCCTATGGGACAATGTCGAGACGAAATCTTAGATCTTTGAAAAAGGGTTTGCTGTTAGATTTTATGTTGTTGTGATATTAAAAGATTGTAGGATTTGAAGGTTTTAGGTTACAACAAAAGGGTTTCTAGGGTTTGTTAAATGCCTTTTGTACAGAGTATCTTGAACTGGTCAATTGGGTTTCTTGTCCCCCTTGTGAGATGCTTATACATAGAAAAGGAAAATAGATATATTTTGAATTCATTTCAATTTTGTTTTCCTCTCTCAGTTTTGTCCTTGAGATTCTTATTTTTCATCTTCTTCTGAGTGAAATTAGTCTTGAAAAAAATGTTAACTTTGGCTAAGGTTTCAGTTTTTTTTGGCAATTTCATGACAAAAGTGTGCCACTAAATACTCATCAAAGTCAAAACCTTTTGTTACATAGTTTCGTTCTATGACAAGAGAAGAACATACATAGTGACTTGATTCGATATAAAACCATAAACAACGAGTTCATGGGTCGTACTTATCAAGCTCGTAAAACTCAATGTTCTTGTACTTTTGTGAGATGATCTCAGCTTGAACCTTTCTTGCAGTATCTGTGGCACACCCAACAAGGATGAGAACTGAAGTGCCTGCAAATCCTCTGAATGCTGTCAAGTGAGTGATCTGTTCAACCACGGCAGGACCAGCAGCTAAAACAGCCAGAAATGCAGAACCAAGAACCGATATGCGACCAAGGACCTGATATTGCAATCAGAGCCAAAATGTAGCAAAACCAAAAATGGCTAGTTTGAAGAAACTGATCAAAGAGAGAGAGAGAGAGGATCTTACGGTTTTGATGAAGAGAGCAGTGCTTTTACCAGGCCGGACTAGAGGGATCGAAGCACCTTGGCGTTTTAATTGTTCGCTCACATCGTCCGGGTCAAGTTGTAGGAAAGTGTAGTAGTAGTTGAAGAAAGCTATGAGAAGTATATTGGTTGGAAGATAGAAAGAACCTGCCAGAGTTTTGTGCGTCAAATCTTCTTCTTTCGTGTGTTGTTATTAGGAATTAGGATAACTCACCTCCAGGGTTCAACGCAAACGCAGCATTCTTCAGAGCAGATATGCCGGTAAATCGTGCTAAAGTAGCTGGAAGAGCTAGAGATGATGTGGAGAATATGATAGGCATCACTCCAGCACTATTCACCTTGAATGGAAGATAAGCAGATTTCTGAAGCCCACCGGCTTTACTGGTGTATCTCGAGGCATAATTCAGTGGAATTTTCCTCTCTGCTTCCTGAAAGACTTTGCTTGTTAGAGATTACATTAAAAGGAACAAACTTTTGTATAGTTAGTTAGTTTAGTTACTACCTGAACATACACAATCCCAAGAACCAAGAGGAGAAATGAAACAACGATGGTGGCGAGACCAGTATAGTTTCCTTCCTTTAAAGCTTCTGCTGTTGTTCTACCGAATGATGCAGGTAAGTAAGAGATGATACTAGTGAATATCAAAAGGGAAGTGCCATTTCCAAGTTTCAAATCAGAGATTCTTTCTCCAATATATGTAGTGAGAACAGAACCAAGCGTTAACAATGTCACAGAAGAAACAACCCATTCTGTGCTGAAGTCATTAACGTAAGGACGAAGGTAGAACACTTGTCCAATCGCTTGTACTATTGCGAAACCGACTGAAGCGTATCGAGTGTACTGAAGAATCTTTTTTCTACCAGCTTCACCTTCTTTTTTCTGAAGGTCTTGTAACTTTGGATAGACTTGAGCAAGAAGCTGAAACACAATCTGTGCGTTGATGAAAGGAACAATCCCGAGAGAACATATGCCAAGTCTACCAATGCCTCCACCAGAAAATGTATCTAATGTACTCAAAATGCTATTCTGATCCAAGTTTCCGACGAAAGCTTCTCTATTGACTCCACCGAGTGGTATATATATTCCAAGCCGAGAGAGAGCTAAGAAACCGAGAAGCTTCAGAAACTTCCCTGGTAATGGTCCTTTGAAGAAATCTCCAAAATCAATGGAACTGTCTTCAATAGCAGCTGAAGAAGATTTCACAGCATCAACAAATCATACTAAACCACACAATAAGTGAATCTATATAAGCTAAAACCAAACCTGCCACGCCTCGTTTGCTACCGGATGAGCTCTCAAATGATGGAGACAAAAGACTCAGAAAGCTTTCCCAAATGCTACTTGGACTAGAAGTTTCATCTGGATTGATTCCCAATGGATCAAAAATTGAAGCTTCAGAGCTGTAACATCAACAAACGATTAAAAATCCCTCAAATCTCCTGAAATTTAAGTGCTTTACTAACCAAAGACACACAATTTGGTTCTAAAACATATAAAAACTTATTAGTATTCATCAGCATGAAAATTCACATTCATTTCAATCTGAAAAGTTGAAAACTTTAACTAGCATTGTCAAAAACAGAAACAGCATCATCAATTTCACATAGAACCTTATCTGATAGAAGAATTAAATCTCAAATAATTACCTTCTAGAGTTGATAACAAGACCAAGACTACCATTCCATGATTTGGCTTTACAAGTGTTCCTGGTCTTTGTAGAAACAGAGAAGCTTGATTTGTAAATAGAAGAGCTTCGGAATCTCGAAGATGATTTGTGGTTGAGACGAGACAGAGATGCGAGGTTTGAAGAAGAAGAGTAAGACGAAACTTGGCTTACCGTTATCATCCTTATCTTTCTTCTCCTTCTTCTCCACTGGACTGGAACGATTTCTTCTTTTCTTTTTCATTTTCATTTTTGTTTTTTTTTTGAGTTTATGTTTTTCAATTTTTCTTATTGAGTCCAGAGAGGTGGAATGTTCAAGCTCCAGGCCTGTTAGGCCCAATATGTATTCTGGTTTTGGGCTTTAGGAACGAGACCAGTCCTACAAAGTCTTCAACGATATCACAATTATTACTATTTTTCTATCAAGCCAACGATTCCATATCCAAATACTGTACGATGATTAGTAAAGTTTTTTTTTTTTTTTTTTTTTTTTTGACATCATTTTGATCACAAATTAAATAGCAAAGCTAAGTCTTGCAACTTAAAACCTATAACTTCTTGATTAATAGTAAAAGAAAAACATAAAAACCAAAGAAAAAAATGTCTTTTAGTCTATTTTTTTCATTAAGATGCTCAGCAAATCCCACTCCCAACTCTGAGATTGTTGATGTGTTCCACAAGTCCAAGGACTTAAGACCCATCAGTATTTGCTTTCTTCCTCTCCAAGTAAACCGCATCAAGCTTTTCCTCCAACCAGTATAGCGTGAATCCCGCGTTTGTTAGCAAAATCAACTCACTATGAGCGTTGTCTAGCTCAGTCTCGGTGAAGCTATGTGGAGGCTTGTTCAATGTCTCGATGAGACCAAGGAGGATATTCATGAATGCTGTCTTCAACAATGGATGCTTTGGTCTGAAATTTACTGCAAAGCTGACTCACTGGAACAACTTGAGAATAAAGAACTTGGAAACCATAAATATTTAACATCTCTTGTCCAGTTACATCTCCTTCATCAACAACTTCAACTACTTTTACTTGGACTTTAACGATCAGTTTCTTCTCCTCTACATCTTTAAGCTTTTTAATAGACAAGGCCCTTGACTTACCCCAATTAGAGAACTGAGCGCATAACAAGTTATATTTGGCCCTGTTTGTTTACTCACTCAAATGATCCATTTGAATGGAGATGAGAATTGATTTTTGTTTAGCACCAAAACATGTCCATTCAAATAAATCATCTGAATGAAGTCCATCTGAATGACTTTTAAATTCTAGGATAAATTTTCATAATCATCTACATGTTCCAAATTGGGTCATTTGGATGGAAATGATTTATCCAAAATAACAAATGATAAATGTACCTTTAACTATTTTCTTTTATTGGTTTAGTTTGTATTAAAAATATGTATATCAATAATAATTTATAAAAATATTTATATCAACCGTAATTTATAAAAATAGATATTTTGTTGAAATTACAATTTTGGTCGGAAACCGTCATTTTTGTCGAAATTACGATTTCACGACTTTGGCGGGAAACCATCATTTTGTAATTTCATGTTTTTGGTGAAAACGTCATTTTATGATTTTTCGTCAAAATTACGGTTTTGGCGGGAAATCACCATTTTTTGAAATTGTTATTTTATGGTTTTGGCGGGAAAACACCATTCTATAATTTCACGTATTTGGCGAAAAATGTTATTTACAATTTTCCATTGAAATTGTGGTTTTACGGTTTTAGCAGAAAAACATCAATTTCGATTTTCTGTCAAATTGCGATTTCACGGGTTTGGCGGAAAAAATGTCATTTTGCGATTCTCTGTCAAAAGTGTGATTTCACGATTAATTTTTTTTTTATGGAAAAATGTCATTTTGGTATTTTCAAAAGAACCTCAGGTTTACAGTTTTTTTAATATATTAATATATGTATGAGTTTAATATTATCTATAAAAAATATGTTTAAGATTTAAATATAATTAAATTAAATATAGGCATTTTAAACATTTTTATTAAAAGCATCTAATTGGAGATGAAGATTTTCAAAACTAAACAAACAAACAAAACTTCATTTTGATGGATCATCCAAATGATTAACATTCAAATGGATCATGCATACAAACTATTTGGATGATCTATCTAAATAAGAATTACAAACGGAGAAACAAACAGGCCCAATGGGGATAAAATTAAAATAGATTTTAGAAAAATTTAATTTGGGGATAAAACTAAAATTAATTTACTAAGATTTGAAAATCATGTTGTTTTGGATTATTTAAAACAACAAGCTTTCCAACAACCAACAACTAAAACATTATATTGTTACCAATTCTCAAAACGACATTATTTTGACGCTGCCGTTAGTTTTGTAACAGACATGAACGGTGCCACGTCAATGATACACGTATTGGTTATATTGCAATGCCACGTTAATTTCGCTAAGTTTTTATGCATATTTTTAAGTTGGGTATCAATCTTGCAAATTTTAATAAGTTTCATGATTTATTTGCATAAAATCTATTCTTTTTGGGCAAGCAACCTCAATTAATTTAGTAGCAAACCCTGCATAATATACATTACAATTTATTTTAAAGATCTGTTTAGAAATTAAAACCTTGCAAACTTTATACAAAGCAAAAATATCTCTCTTTTTTTTGTTAACAAATTAACGGTCACATGAATATACAAGTGTCTGCAACATACATGATACAACTACAGCAAGCAAATCCTGCTAAAGTGGTCTGGGCCATAAACAGTTTTGAAAAATAGTTGTGCCATATAAAAATAGGTATTATAAAAAAATTTACATCACCAAGGTTTGAACTTGAAAAAACTAAGGTCAACTGACATGAGTTTACCGTACAACAAAAACATTTGGCCAAATATTAACCTTAATTAAATATTTGATGCATAAAATCTTGAGAACTGCAAATAAATCGCTCAGTGTCTTCTTGGTCATTAAAAATTTAAGGCCCGTTTTTTTTATCAAGATTCGGGCACCAAATTGATTCCTCATCTTCCCCTTATAACACATACAAATGTTTACATGATGGACTAATTAAACGTTTGAAAAATCTTGGTTACAAAACATTAGTAATTTTTATGAAATAATTTGCTTTTTCCTAAAACATGTGATATCATGCAACAGAGAAAGTGGTAAATGAATTATTTCCTCTATCAAATTTAAATATCTACCCATTCTAGAAGGGAGGAAAAAAGGAAATTTAGGTGAGAAAAGTACATAGAAGAAGAAACAAAGATCCCAACAATGGGAAGAAGTGTAGCTTTCACTTTCAGTGATCCAAACGCCTTATAGTGGGCAATAACAACGTGGCCCCCATTCATTCTGTGGAAAGTCCACTAACTCCAATGTGTGTGTCCTCTCATCTTCGCCGGTTTTACAATTAACGTTGACGCCAAACTATTCACTTGTCTAATTACGATACCGCCACTCTTTATCACTGAATTTTGTTTTCTTTGTTGGAAAAAAAAAAATCTACATATAAAAAGGAAACCAATAATGCAATGAAATAATAGCCTGCAAATAATGCACACGTATATATAATTGTATTTAATCATCATATTCACCATATATAAAAAATAATATGAATATTATGAATGATAATAAGGACATTAGATCATAGTCTAATTATTACGTATTAAATAACTACTCCCTATTTTTACAAATAAGGAAGATGTATTCAAATGAGTATTTGGAGGGATTTGAAATTAAATGACAAATAATTTATTATTGAAACATGAATTTTAAAATATTTTTTAAAATCTAGTGTTATTGGATTAATGATTTTAAATTATACACTCAAATCCACTATTATTAAAAACATGATTAAGATTTGATTTAAAAGTTTCAGGTGGAATTTGATGAGATATCTTAGTTAAAAATATAAAGAACTAAATCCCATGGTTTTAGGTGAGATTTCAAAAAATTTAATAACAAAATTCTTAAATCACCAAAATTTTACCAAATCCTTTCAAAACTCACAAAAACTAAAATCTATCTAAATATTCAATTCAATACACTCCCTAAGTGTCGTTCTAGATTTTTTCACACATATTAATAAAATCATTAAATTTGTTGTTTTACCCTTAATTAATATACTCTAGAATTTGTTAGTGGTCAATATATTAAAACAATAGGGATAAAACTGGAAAATATATCAAATATTTACACTGAAACTCGAAAACGACGTTTAAATGGAGTTTTATTGAACTGAATATTTGGAGAGATTTGAATTTTAATGAGTTTTGAGAGGATTTGATGAAATTTTGGTGAATTAAGAATTTTGTTATTATATTTTCGGAAATCTCATATAAAACCATGAGATTTGGTTCTTTATATTTTTAACTAAGAAATCCCCTCAAATCTCACATGAAACTTTTAAATTAAATCTTAATCATGTTTTCAATAACAGTAGATTTGAGTATATAATTTAAAATCATTAATCCAATAACACTAGATTTTAAAAGATATTTTCAAATTCAGGTTTCAATAACACATAATTTGTCATTTAAACTCAAATCCCACCAACTATGCATTTCAATACACCTCTTTAATCTTAAACAAAAATTTAATCTTACAACGTCACTTATTTATAAACGGAAAGAGTAATTGTTTTGCTTTGTTCTTTCAGATACCGTGATTTATAGCCATTTATAGACACTTACAACAATAAAACAAAATACTTTTGCAATACATTTTTAATCATATATTCTCTCCGTATTACAAATATTGATTTTCTGAGTATTTCACACTTTTTAAAAAATAATAAAATAAAATATTTAATAACAATTTTTTTACCTTTTAGCTTTAAACATTTTTCAGATTTACTATACACCAATAAAAATTCAGAATTAAAACATTCTCAATTAATGTTTTCTGAAAATTACAAGAGAAATTCCCTCAAATAGCACTAAATAAAGTTTTTGTTCTACAAATAGCACTTCATTTTTATTTTGGACAAAAATGACATTTTTATAAAAGACAAATTTAAATTTTTTTTGTTTGGGTTAAGTATTGTACAATTTAGGGGATAATTTGTTTAGGTGAAACGTATAGTTTTATGGTTTAGTGCTTAGAGTTTAATGTTTTTAAAGCTAAACTCTAAATCCTAAACCCTAAAAATATGAAGGTATGAGATTTT
The DNA here is from genome assembly GCA_963555745.1 of Cardamine flexuosa. NCBI lineage: Eukaryota > Viridiplantae > Streptophyta > Magnoliopsida > Brassicales > Brassicaceae > Cardamine > Cardamine flexuosa. Next base: position 22,051,326 of record OY743219.1, read on the forward strand.
GTATTATATAAAGAAAATAATTTTTAGTAAAATTGTTATTTTTGTCCAAAATGAAAATGAAATGATATTTGTAAAACAAAAAACTACAATTGGTGCTATTTTTGAGAATTGTCCAAATTATAATTACTAATATCAACTACTAAAGATATATTTAAAATTTCTAATTTTTTATTTTAAATAAGATTTGTTTTTTAGAAAATCAAACCTTTTAATATGGAAAGAGTAAAAGATTTGAGATTTGTACACATACAGAGCGGCAGTTTCGTGAATTAGTTGACGTGTAGATTGGCATATTTTATGACATCACATAAAAATCCAACCGTGTAATTATTATTTTTTCAAAATATATGCATTTAATAATTAAATCATACGTTTTGTGCGCTGTCTTTGAAATTAAATCATTTTATATAAATAAAACATACAGACAAGAAAATACAAACTGTCAACGAAGATTTAGATTGGCTTACCGAGTTTGAATCCACAGTCGTCAGAAAAATTCCAATTTTTAATTTCATTTCCAAACTTGATTTATCTGGGTTTCGAATATTCCTTCGTTTCTCCAATCACAAATCGAAAAGTAATCATCTTTTTTTCTTCCCCTGTCTTCAAAAAAGGAATTTTGTTTTTTATCCTCCGGCGAGAGTAATGGACTCTCCGAGATCAAAATCCGATGCACCTACAGAGAAATTCGTTCCTTCACGACCATCATTGGTTGATTCGAAACCGATGAAAGGTTGTGGACTCGCTAATCTAACATGGGTTAGTGTAGACAAAGAGGAGCTTCGTCAGAGATTGATGATGCCTGAGTATCTTCGTCTCGCTATGCGTGACTGTATCAAACGGAAAGATTCTTCAGCGATTCCTGATCATTTACTTCTTCCTGGTGGTGCTGTTGCTGATATGGCTCCTCACGCTCCAATGGTTGTTTTCATTAATCCTAATTCCGGTGGTCGTCATGGACCTGTTCTTAAAGAGAGGCTTCAACAGTTGATGAGTGAAGAACAGGTTTGATTCTTTTGCTATTAAAGTTTCCTTCTTTAGTGTTTTGATTGGCCTGATCTATGGAAATATGGAAGATTCGTTCTTGGGTTTTGGTTTTAGTGTGAGAGAGATGAGTTTAGTGGTAGTTGATGTTGAGATCTAGTGTGTATGGTAAGGAAAGTTGAAAACTTTTTGTTTTTGTTTAGAGTGATGAGTTAATTTGAAAGATGGAATCTTTTGAGTGAGTCTTTGGAACGTTAAGTGTGTTTAAAGTTTATTATTGTGATTCTGTAAATACAGGTGTTTGATCTCACGGAAGTGAAGCCTCATGAGTTTGTTCGATATGGGTTGGCGTGTTTGGAGACAGTGGCAGCTGAAGGAGATGAATGTGCAAAAGAATGCAGAGCAAGGTTGAGGATTATGGTAAGAGTAGATATAATAATGTTTTTTTCTCAATCTGTTTTTTGCTATTAGAAATAGAATGTGAATGGGTTTAGTTTTGATTAATAGGTTGCAGGTGGTGATGGTACTGTTGGTTGGGTTCTTGGATGTCTTGGGGACCTTAATAAAGATGGCAAGTCACCAATTCCTCCTGTTGGTGTTATTCCTCTCGGTACTGGAAATGATCTTTCAAGAAGTTTTGGTTGGGTGAGTGAGTGAGTCTTTGTTTCTTTCTTATCAACAAGTCTATTGATGAATTTGTGATTGAAGATTGTGGTTTTGTTGTTCTTCGCTTCAGGGTGGTTCGTTTCCTTTTGCATGGAGATCCGCTGTTAAAAGAACCCTTCATCGCGCAAGTATGGGTCCTGTTGCTCGATTAGACAGGTTAAAAGTCTTGTTTTGCACATAACATTTAGTATGTGACCTTCGGTGTTGTACAAATCTGTAGTTTTGTTATATGATGATGCAGCTGGAAGATTTTACTGTCAATGCCATCTGGAGAAGTTGTAGATCCTCCTTATTCTTTAAAACCTGCCGAGGAAAATGACCTTGATCAGGTTTGGCTCTATTTCCTTAAGCTTGGTTCTCCTTATTGAATCATCATCATCATGAGGTTTCTTATGGTTTCAGGGTTTGGACGCAGGAATAGATGCACCTCCACTAGCTATGTGCTATGAAGGCGTGTTCTACAATTACTTAAGCATAGGTTTGATGAAACTTCCTTGTCTCTTTGTATCCTAAATTTCTTTCACAAATAAATTTTTGACTAGATCTTTATTTTATTTAGGTATGGATGCTCAAGTTGCACATGGCTTCCACCATCTTCGCAATACTAAACCATATCTTGCTCAAGGCCCTATTTCAAATAAGGTTTGTTTATATCTTCTTGAATCTCATTCTTTGTATCCGGTTTTCAGAACTAGATTATCAACAACACAATGTTAGCTTTTTGCAGATTATTTATTCAGGATTTGGTTGCAGTCAAGGTTGGTTTTGCACGCCTTGTGTCAGCAGTCCAGGTTTAAGGTTCGTCATTTTCTGGTTCTGATTATGTACTTAAACTTGTGTGTAAACTCTCTACTTAAGAAGCTCTTTGTTATTTTGTGTTATTTGAATTTGCAGGGGACTTAGGAACATAATGAAAATCCATATCAAAAAAGTTAACTGCTCTCAATGGGAAGAGATCGCAGTCCCGAAAAAGTAAGAAAAAAAGCTTTTTACTTATTACATCTCAATGCTTATATCCTGAGATGCATTGATTTGTATTGTAGTGTGAGATCAATTGTTGCATTGAATCTTCAAAACTATGGAAGTGGAAGTCATCCATGGGGTAATCTAAAACCGGATTATCTAGAGAAGGTGTAGTTTCGGTTTTCGTTTTCATTGTAAATGAAACACAATTCTCTGATGTTGACTGAAAGCTTTTTTCTTAGAGAGGATTTGTGGAAGCACATTGTGATGATGGTTTGATAGAGATTTTCGGTTTCAAGCAAGGATGGCACGCGTCATTTGTAATGGCTGAGCTCATCTCTGCCAAACACATAGCTCAGGTTAACTTAAGAAAACACTGAATACTCTACAATTAAGTTATGATTTTTGACTGAAAAAGGTTACATTTTTGGTGTGATTATATCAGGCTGCTGCGGTTAGGTTTGAGCTAAGAGGAGGTGATTGGAAAGATGCGTTCTTGCAAATGGATGGTGAGCCATGGAAGCAACCGATGAATACTGAATACTCTACAATTGTGGAGATCAAAAAAGTTCCTTTTCAATCTCTAATGATAAATGGTGAATGATGGAGACTGGAGAGATTCAAGAAGCTGTACAAATCTAATTGTTTTGTATTTTTGGATTTGATTCAGTTTTAGTCATAGATATATATATAGCTTAAGCTTCTTTAGTCTTCTTTTATTTAAATCTTGAGATTGTGACATTTGATAATTTATGCTCTCAGCTTCAGTCTTTTAGCTGCTGCTGCTTGTTGCTATATTGTGAGAAATGAAGTTTGTGTATTTATAAGAATGTGAGACAGATCTTTGGTCAAGTTTCAGTCTTTCTAATTTGAGCTTTGAGCTTTCCTTTGTAAAATTAAGTCTTAATTTCAAAATCTCTAATCATCAGTGAACCATAAAGTGAAACAAATAGCCACTTCACAGTAGAGAATTGAAATAACTTTACTCTTTTAGAAGTGGAAACCTAAAGATACGTTGTAGATACTGGGAAATAGTATTTTGGGCCAAAAAGATAACATTATTTTGTTATGGGGCCAAAATAACATTCTAAAAGTTTTACGAGCACCGAGAAGGAATTTTAATAAAAAGTGTTGAAGAGTTAATTTGTAGCAGTCGAGAGGAAGTGAAGGCTTGTTATTAGGGTTTTAGATTTTTCCTCTCTCAGAGATTTTTCCGAAGCATCACAGAGAGATTTCAATCTTCGGCAGCCATGGCGAGCACCAAAGTTCAACGGATCATGACCCAACCCATCGTATGTTTTCTTCTTCGATTCCTTTTGAAATCTACTCTGTTCGATCTATTTATTGTTTCGAGAGCTCGAGCGAATACCTAATTTTGGTTGTTGTTTCTTTTTCCGGTGGGGATTCAGAACTTGATTTTCAGGTTTCTTCAAAATGTAAGTCAATTTCTTCTGATTTGGTTTAGTAATCGTTTAGGTTATTAATCCGTGTTTCTGAATCGTGCTCTCTGGTGTTTTGTATTTGTGATGCAGAAATCTCGGATCCAGATTTGGCTGTTTGAGCAGAAAGATTTGAGGATTGAAGGAAGAATTACTGTAAGTCATCATATATTCTTTTGCACTTTATAATGAATATGTAGATAGTTGAGCTCCATAAGCATGAATTGATGAAATTTTCTGGCTTTGCTTTCTGGAAATAGTTGAATGCATCAGCACTGTGACTATCTCTCTATTATAGTCTTTAGTTGAATCGAAAATAGATTGTTGTCACTGTTATTACTGTACAAAGCATTGATAAGAGCTCCTGCCTATAGATACTAGATTGATTCTTAGGGTTGGTCCATGCTTTATCCCGACTTAGATTGCATTTGTATTTGCTATACTTTGATTCTTCTTGTGTTGTAATTGAAGTTGTTCTTGGTTTGACTCCGTGTTAATTTAGAGATGTATGATTGTGTCCTTCTCATTGGCTTAGAACTTGGAGCTGCGTACTTGATTTTGGTTGTTCCTTGTTTCAGTTTGTATTGCTATATACTTTTATTCTTCTTGAGTTAAGATTCAAGCTTTTCTGATTCTCTGTTGATTTGGAGAAACTTGAGATTTGTGACTTGACTTTGGATTGTGTTATTGATTCCTCGTTTCAATTTCTTCTCTTTGCAGGGGTTTGATGAATACATGAACCTGGTGTTGGACGAGGCCGAGGAAGTGAGCATCAAGAAGAACACCAGGAAACAACTTGGTGAGTTTATCCTAGATTTTTCTCTTTGATCACTTCTCTTGTTACATTTTCTTGATTTTGGTTTGATGACTTGGTTTTTCTTGATTTTGCAGGGAGGATTTTACTCAAAGGAGACAACATCACTCTGATGATGAATGCGTAAGTAACATGATGATCTCTTCTTTGTCTTTTCTGTTTTATGATGTAGCAACTCGGTTTGTCACCTTAACAAGAAATTGAAACACAACTCCTTTTATGTTAACCAGGGGGGGCAAGTGAAGTCTGTCTGAACCAAACTATGTCGGCTTTTCGATGACCTTGAAGCTTTTTGTTAAATATCTGTTGAGTCCTTGACAACTTTTCTTCATTACTCGTTGAATTGGTACTTTTTTTCATTGTCGTATAATATATTTGCAATGTAGTGACAACTTTTGAGCAATTAAGGAACTTGATCGAATCTAATGGATTGGTTAAAATCTTCTAAAAATATATTCTTTTGTTCCATGTTTACTTGTTATACTGTGTGGCGTTTCCGTTTTAACTGCATTAGTATCTTTTTTTATTTTTATTTTTTTGATTTTAAGCATATTATTCTTATTAGAGTTGCATAATGTAGATAAAAATGAATTTGTGTCACAACTCATTAAAATGATTTGTAATTTGATATTTATTGAAATACGGTCTGTACTTATATGTTTTTATGCTTAACCAACCTAATTGGCCATTTGCAGGCTCAACTACCTTGAAGTTAAGTTATTCTAATATTACCACCGGTGAGAATAATCTTTAAAATACCATTGAGAATAATTTGTTAAGAGTAGTAGAGAAGGATGTTATTATTAAGGGTATATAAAGTTAACATAAACAAAGAAATAAGGAATTTCATTCGAACATAAATTTCTTTACATAGCAATTAGACTTTAAAAATATATATATATATATATTCATGTAGTCTATATTATAACCCATGTTGAATCTTATCCCTAATCTTGCTATTGGTGATTTCTCACCTGTTGTACTATTATAAACTTTTATAATCGTGTAAAAAACAAATTTAGAATTCTTTATTGAAAGTTACAAACTGCAAAGTATTATTCTTTATTATCAACTTTGGAATATAGCATGTGCTAAAAATACATACACTAGCCGCCGGCTCAATAATGTCATCCAATTAATGAGCAGCAAAGTGACGGCAATTCAAGCTTACTGTGGTTATGCCCGCACCAGATACTTCTCTTAATTACTTAAACCAGTCAAAATACTCGACTAATCACATATGTAGCCAAGTGTTTGAAGTAAATTAATCTGATCTTTAATTACGAAAAATAAGAGTCTTTTGTTTTTCTCTCTCTTTTATCCAAAACCAAAACGCCATTTTTGAGGTATTTTTCTCTCTCCTTCGAATCGAATTTCAGTTTCTCTTTGGTTTTCTGAAAAAAGTTTTTAAAGTAGAAATCATAAATCTCGCTTTCTGGGTTTCATCTATTGTGGTTAATTGTTTGATTATTGAGCTTCAAAACAGAGATAGCGAGTTAGATTTGTGATTTTTCCTCTGAACTTATCATTCGTTTTGAGTTGGTGAAGTGTTTTGCTTTGTTATCGATCTTTACAGATCCGAAACTTTTGAGTGGAAATTTGGGGAAAACAATATGCAGACGAGGTATATGGAGAGGACTAATAGTATGAGAGAGAAGAGAAAATTAGAGGAAGATGATAACAATCCACAGCAACAGCAGCAGCAGCCTGAGCGTAAAAAGCCAGCTCTTGCTAGGTAATTTGTGTTTATGCTTATAATTGTTACAAACCCTTTGTTTTGTTTTGTTTTGTTTCTAAGTATAGATTTTGGCTTGTTAAATCTACAATTGAAGGGGCTTTATAGTAGTTGTATGAAGACATTTGTGTTGAGAAAGTTATTTGTGTTAATTGCAGTGTAATTGTGGAAGCTTTGAAGATGGATAGTTTACAGAGGCTTTGTTCATCTTTGGAACCTATTCTTCGCCGTGTGGTAAGCTTACAAGGCTTTTTCTTTACATGTCTTTTGGTGCTTTGTGGTGTTTCTTTTTAACGTCTTGTGGGAATTGTCAATCAGGTAAGTGAAGAGGTGGAGCGGGCATTGGCGAAACTAGGACCTGCAAGGCTTAATGAAAGGTAAGATATGAAAGTTGTGTTTAAAAGATGAAATTGATATAGTTATTTTGCTGTTTCTAACGCTTGAGTTTACAGGTCTTCTCCTAAACGAATTGAAGGCATTGGTGGAAGGGATTTGCAGCTGCAGTTTAGGTCTAGATTGTCTGTTCCTTTGTTTACTGGAGGGAAGATAGAAGGGGAGCAAGGTGCTGCGATCCATGTTGTATTGCTTGATATGACTACTGGACATGTATTGACAGTAGGACCTGAAGCTTCTGCAAAGCTTGATGTTGTTGTGCTTGATGGTGATTTCAACAATGAAGATGATGAAGGTTGGACCGGAGAAGAATTTGATGGTCATTTGGTTAAAGAGCGTCAAGGAAAGAGGCCTCTCTTGACTGGTGACATGCATGTGACCTTGAAAGAAGGTGTGGGAACTTTAGGAGAACTTATCTTCACAGACAACTCGAGTTGGATAAGATGCAGAAAATTTAGGCTGGGTTTAAGGGTATCTTCTGGTTACTGTGAGGGGATTCGTGTACGCGAGGCAAAGACAGAAGCTTTTACCGTGAAGGACCATCGTGGAGAGTGTAAGCTCTCTCGTCTTATCCTTTTTATAATTTCTGTCTTATGATCTCGAAGTGGTTGCTGAAGTATCTAAATCTTTGTTTTCTATAGTGTACAAGAAACATTATCCGCCTGCTTTGGATGATGAGGTCTGGAGGTTGGAAAAGATTGGAAAGGATGGGGCTTTCCATAAGAAACTCAATAAAGCAGGAATCTACAATGTTAAAGAATTCCTTCGTCTTATGGTCAAAGACTCTCAGAAACTAAGGACTGTAAGTGCATGTTGATTCCACTATTCATTATCTTCTCAAGATGTTGAAATGATCATCCTGATGACTCATTATTCTGGTTTTCAGATTCTTGGAAGTGGCATGTCAAACAGGATGTGGGAGACACTTGCAGATCATTCCAAGACATGTGTCTTGAGTGAAATGCTTTACGTTTACTATCCCGAGGACTCAGTTGGTGTTGTGTTTAACAATATTTACGAGTTTAGTGGTCTTATATCAGGGAAGCAGTATTATCCTGCTGATTCTCTTTCTGACAACCAAAAGGTTTGTTTCCTTTACTGGTCTTATGCTGCTTATAGATTTCACATTTGTTTCTTCTATCATCTACTCGGTAAATAGTAAACTGCTGATATATAATGCAGGGTTACGTCGATGGATTGGTGAGGAAAGCATATGAAAATTGGGATCTAGTAATTGAGTATGATAGCAAGTCACTTATGAACTTCATTCAAGTTAACAAAACTGATGCTGTAGATTACTCTATGCCAGTTTCAGTTCCTAGCCAACCGTCTACATCTTATTCAGATGTAACTGTTGAAGGTAAATGCTCACTAGCTACAAATCTCAAATCTCTTTTTTTTTGCTTTCGGTGTGAACCGAGTTTAACAGCCATTCATTGGGTGTTTTCAGCGTCAGTGTACAACCAGAGTCCGGCTTCAAGTTTTCCAGCTCAGTCTCAGCTTGCTGATACTAGTTCTTACATGAACTTTGGTAACACTTCATATGGACAACAAGACCAGCTAATCAGCAACCCTCATGAACCACAAACCATGATCAATAGCAACGGTGGTGTGAGATTGGCGCTGGGTCCAGCCACAGGAACACAAAACCAACAAATGGTTCAACCTCCTCCGGAGATGAACACTTACAATGATTGGTCAAATACATGCAACAGAGGAAGTGATGGGTTTTTATCAGAGGAAGAGATAAGGGTTAGAAGTAATGAAATGCTCGAGAACGATGATATGCAGCAACTGTTGAGACTCTTTAGCATGAATGGGGGTGATCAGCAAACTCCATTGAACATGGGAGAAGATGGGTTTGGATTCCACTCATTTGGTCAGACTTCCATAGCTGATTACGAAGAGGATCGTTCAAACTCGGGAAAAGCTGTTGTGGGATGGCTAAAGATCAAAGCAGCTATGAGATGGGGATTCTTCATCAGAAGGAAAGCTGCTCAGAGACGGGCACAGATTGTTCAACTTGATGACGACGAATAGGTTTCAGAAACATAAGCCGAAGTGTTTCTTTGTAATGGTGGTTGAAAAGAGTTTCCCAGAAGAAGAAGTCTTTTGTTTTTGGTTTCTTCTTCTAGTGGAGCTTCTTCATTTGTATAGTGAGCTTTCTTCTTCTTCTTCTCTTCTTGCTTTGTGCTTCTTGTGTGTAATCTCTACTTGACTAGTTTTATAAAAACTTAATGTAATTCTATTGTTTTATTTTCTCTGTTTTGTTTTTGGCAATATTAGGAATTTAATTATTTGTAGTTGTCTGGGTATAATAGACATTTCTCTAATAATTTTATCTTAAGCATTATGATCCTCTGTTTTGTTTAGAGAAAAACCTATGGTTAATGATTCAGTGGTTAAAAACGCTAATTTTTGCATTTACGTTTTAACAAGAGTAGAATTTTACCATCTGTTAAATAAGCTATTTTCAGATTTCTCAGTTTGCAGTTTTGCCACAAAATTACTCATCTGTTTCTTTTATTTTTTCTAACAACTTAATTGTCATTTTTTATTTTTCCCTAAGTCAATGTGTTAATTTTTTAAAAACTTAAATAAATAATTTGTTTTCTCATTAAAGTATGCAGTTTTTTTCTTCTATAAATAATATCCATCGTTGGCTGACTCCAAGTGCTCAATGAGGCGAATGACAATTTGCATTCTTCCGAAGTCTACTAACTGGTGGACCGTCAAACCCACGTGTTATGACGTTTTGGAGACAAAAAAATATGAAAACCATTAATCAAATGATAGCGTGAACAATATCGTTACCTTTAGTCACAACTACTCACGTTATCTGTTCATAAAAAAATAATATAACTGTACATCTCGAAATTGATTTACTAGTTACAAGATTTTAGTTCCAAAGGACCTTGAAAAATGAAAATTGAAAACTGATCTTACGAGCTGACACTGACAGAGAGTACCAAAGAAACCAAAAACAAGTGACGTACGTAAAGACGTCAGACTCCATTACTTGGTAAGTCTCCATTATATATATATGTATGAACTCCTACAACCATTCAACACGACAAGAAACAATAATTTTTCTACATTTCTTCATTACTTTATATCAAATTTCACAAAAAAACATCTCATTTTCTTTTCGACAAAAGTCAAACATGGGTATTAATCCTCGCAAGCTCCATGTTATGTTCTTCCCTTTCATGGCTTATGGTCACATGATACCAACTCTAGACATGGCTAAGCTTTTCTCTAGCCGAGGAGCCAAATCCACGATCATCACCACACCTCTCAACTCCAAGATCCTCCAGAAATCCATTGACACGTTCAAGAACCTGAACCTGAGTCTCGAAATCGAGATCCAGATCTTTGATTTCCCTTGCGTGGAGCTCGGGTTACCAGAAGGATGCGAAAACGTTGATTATTTCACCTCAAAAAACAATGATGATAGACTCTCCTTGACCATAAAATTCTTTATGTCGACGAGGTTTTTCAAAGACCAGCTTGAGAAGCTCCTCGAGACAACGAGACCGGACTGTCTTATCGCTGACATGTTCTTCCCCTGGGCTACTGAAGCTGCTGAGAAGTACAATGTGCCAAGACTTGTGTTCCACGGCACTGGCTACTTCTCTTTATGCTCTGAATATTGCATAAGAGTGCATAATAACCCACAAAAGAACGAAGCTTCGAGTTGTGAGCCATTTGTGATCCCTGATCTCCCCGGGAACATAGTGATAACTCAAGAACAGATCGCAGACCGTGACGAAGAAAGCGAGATGGGGAAGTTAATGATTGAGGTTAAAGAATCGGATGCAAAGAGCTCAGGTGTAATTGTGAACAGCTTCTACGAGCTTGAACCTGATTACGCCGATTTTTACAAGAGTGTTGTTGTGAAGAGAGCGTGGCATATCGGTCCACTCTCTCTTTACAGCAGAGGTTTTGAGAGAGGAAAAAAAGCGAGCATTGATGAAGCTGAATGTCTCAAATGGCTTGACTCCAAGAAACCAGACTCTGTCATTTACATTTCATTCGGTAGCGTCGCTTCTTTTAAGAACGAGCAGCTATTGGAGATCGCTGCAGGCTTAGAAGCTTCTGGCACAAGTTTCATCTGGGTTGTGAGGAAAAACGATGGAAACAAAGGTATTGAAAAAGAAGAATGGTTACCAGAAGGATTCGAAGAGAGGATTGGAGGGAAAGGGATGATAATTCGAGGATGGGCCCCTCAGGTTTTGATACTTGACCACCAAGCAACCGGTGGGTTCGTGACCCATTGTGGATGGAACTCGCTTCTTGAAGGAGTGGCTGCAGGGCTACCAATGGTGACGTGGCCTGTTGGAGCGGAGCAATTCTACAACGAAAAATTGGTTACGCAAGTGCTTAAAACGGGAGTTAGCGTGGGAGCGAAAAAGCGTGTATCGTATATGGGAGATTTCATTAGCAGAGAGAAAGTGGATGAAGCAGTGAGGGAGTTGTTGGTTGGCAAAGAGGCCGAGGAGAGGCGGAGGCGGGCAAAACATCTGGCGGCGATGGCTAAAGCAGCCGTGGAAGAAGGAGGTTCTTCTTTTAACGATCTAAACAATTTCATACAAGAGTTTGCCTCGTAATCACCGGAGACTTCAGTGAGAGAGGTTGAAATGGCCAAAGCCGCGGTCTTCGTTTAGTTATTGGAATAGCTCCATTGAAGAGTTCAGTGAGGTCTTGTTAAGTAGTTCGATTCTGTTTTTGTATTTTTTTTTTGGTTTTTTGTTAAGTAAACTTGTGCTACAATAAATTATATGTATCGTTTTTGAACAAGTTTGTATCATTTTTTACTGCGGCCTGATACAAAAAGACAAGAGGTTTAAGTTGTTTTATGCTAAAAATGACATTTTTGTCTTTTATTAATTACTTAAAATTTAAAATATTTTTTTTGATTATATAGTTATAAAAAATTCATAAAATATTTAATATATATAATAGATATTTAAACTTTTAATTTGAAAATAGGTAACATATATTAATTTTAATTAAATTTATTAATTTTAGTATATATATATTAATGTCTGTATATATAATTAAAATTAATGAAAGTTTATTTTTTTCAATCAAATAAAATTCTGGATTGGTTTGATATAAATTAATGGAATATGGTTTGGTTCTTTCGTTAAATAATTTTTTGTGACCTAACTTACCAAATAAACTTTTATTAACAATAATCAATTCGGACTGAGTCATCGCCGTATTTGTTACACCATTCTCATTACGTTTTTTTTTTTTTTGATATGGACTCTAATTACTTTTCTTATATAACTTTTTTTTTATAAATATTATATCTACAATATTTAAATATTAATTATTTAATAGGTAAGATAGGACTTAAATTTTCATTATGAAACTACGAAATCATATATATAAACAAATCTTTAAACAAACCTATCTCTCTAATTTTCGCTTCAATTCTCTAATTTTCGCGACCAGAATAGTTTCGCCGATTGCCGTCGCTTCTCAGCAGTGAGTTTTTTTTCTTTTCCTATCTCTCTATTCCTCTTTTTCCTTCTTCTCGGGTGTATTCTCCATATTTTTCTCGATCGAGTTCTAAAATTTCTTAACCTGAAATTCTCCCCAAGGGGTTTTATGTTTCGTTGTTGTATTTGATTGATATTTCTCCGTCAATCAAGGCAAACACAAAACAATGTTGGAAATAACATTGTGATTTGACTATTTTATTTTATTTTGTCGATCGGTGAACAATTTGAACTTATTTCGCTGATTATAGTAAATCAAACCCTTACTCATATAGATTGCACACCATCTGTTCGTTGAAATGCTTGAAAGAGATAATTGTTTGTTGTAGCTCTTGTGTTGTTGCTTTTGCTGTCAACAAATGCTACCAATTGAGCTAAATTCTGCTATTGGTGTTTGTTTTTGGTTTATTGTAGTTTGACAACGTGATTCTATGGAGGAAGACGAGGATCAGTCATTGTTGAGTAGCTTAGGTGTGACATTGGCCAATCCTGCAGATTTGGAAAAGACGATACTTGATGAGGTAATATTTTGCTTATTCGTTTATGTGCTTTGCTAGCTATTACTGCTACATACATTCGTGTCTGAAATATTAGCATATCAGGCGACGAAGAAACTAGATGACGATGAGCGTGGGAGTGTGGAGATTAACGATGAGCAGATTGAAGGAAGCCAAAACGAGCTTTTGAATAAACTGAGGGCTGTAAAGTTTGAAATAGATGCTGTTGCATCAACTGTTGAGCATGTGGATGAGATTGCAGCAGAAAAGGGCTTACAGAAAGATGATGATGAATCAGATGTTCATGGGTTGCATAGTGGTTCTGTACTTCAACAAGCCCTTGCGACAGACCGTCTAAGAAGCCTTAAGAAGAGAAAAGTTCAACTTGAAAAAGAACTGACTGGCTTACATGGCCAGAGCGCTTCTTCTAGTCGTGCTGATCGTGAAAATCTACTCCGAGATCTGGTGAAGGAAGAGCCTAGTCGCAAGAGAAAGTTGAAAGAGATTCGGAAACCGAGTAAAAGAGAAGGGAAGAAGGTGAAAGTAGTCTCGTTTCATGAGGACACAGATTTCGATGCTATTTTTGATGCTGCTTCAGCTGGTTTCGTTGAAACGGTATGTCCAGCTGTCTTCTAAAGCTTTTATATATTTATGGAAAATGCATATATGAAAGACTGTGACTAATTTGAGGCTGTTCTTGTCTAGGAAAGAGATGAATTGGTCAGAAAAGGAATTTTAACTCCGTTTCACAAGCTTGAGGGTTTTGAACGCCGACTTCAACAACCTGGACCATCAAACTCACACAACCTACCTGACGGAGAAGACGAAAATGACAATAATGAGGACTCCGGCAGTATTGATAGAGCTGTCCAATCAATGTCGCGGGCTGCGAAAGCTCGACCGACAACGAAACTACTAGATGCAGAAGACTTGCCAAAGCTTGAACCGCCCTCTGCTCCTTTTAGAAGGTTAAGAAAGGTTTACACGACTCCTGATTCTCCGGATAATGAAGTAAAGAAAAGTAAAGCTGGGAAGAAGAGCAAAAAGAAGCGGCCTTTGCCTGAAAGGAAATGGTCAAAGCGAATCTCTCGCGAAGACTCTAGTCTTCAAGAAAGTGGTATGATTGATGCTCTTGACAATTATATATTCATATTTACATATCGCTTTTGGAACCTGTGAATTTAATGGCTATTAATTGGACAAATGCTTTTGAAAAAAGATAAGGCTGTGACATTGGATCTTCCCACATTAAGATATTACATGTTACCAGTGGCGTTTGAGTGATAGATCTCAACAATTTCTACCAATGTTAAGAATATGCTTCTTTTTCCTCGCTTGAGTTTATATAAATAAGAAGTTATGATGTTGATTTTCATTGCAATGTTTCAGAAGATGGGAGGAGAATCTTGACCACTTCCAGTTGTGAGGAAGAAGAGCTAGATGATATTGATGACAACGAGACATCTTCTGTACAGCTTGAAGGTGGATTAAACATTCCTGAATACATATTTAGTAAACTTTTTGATTACCAAAGAGTTGGGGTGCAATGGCTCTGGGAACTTCATTGCCAAAGGGTTGGTGGCATTATCGGGGACGAGATGGGTCTTGGTAAAACTGTGCAGGTCCTATCTTTTCTCGGATCCTTGCATTTCAGTAAGATGTACAAACCGAGTATTGTCATATGTCCTGTTACACTCTTGCGTCAATGGAGAAGAGAAGCACGAAAATGGTACCCGGATTTTCACGTGGAAATACTCCATGACTCAGCACAAGATTCTGGGAATGGCAAAGGACAAGGCAAGGCATCGGATAGCGATTATGACAGTGAAGGTTCAGTTGAAAGTGATCATGAGCAAAAGTCTAAGAAAACCAAGAAATGGGATTCTCTGATAAAGCGGGTTCTAAATTCTGAGTCAGGACTCCTCATCACCACATATGAGCAGTTGAGGCTGCAGGGTGAGAAGCTGCTCAATATTGAGTGGGGTTATGCAGTACTGGACGAAGGCCATCGGATCCGGAACCCAAATGCTGAAATTACTTTGGTGTGCAAACAGTTACAGACCGTCCATCGAATTATTATGACTGGGGCACCAATCCAGAATAAACTAACTGAACTCTGGTCCTTGTTCGATTTTGTTTTCCCTGGAAAACTGGGGGTCATGCCCGTGTTTGAGGCAGAGTTTTCTGCTCCAATAACTGTGGGTGGCTACGCCAATGCTTCTCCCTTGCAAGTGTCGACTGCCTATAGGTAATTTACCTGGTCTTTCTTTTGAATCACTTAGGTAACTCGTCACAGTTTGTGTTCTCACAATTCTTGACAATGTGCAGGTGCGCAGTTGTTCTTCGTGATTTGATCATGCCATACCTCCTCCGCCGTATGAAGGCCGATGTGAACGCACATCTTACAAAAAAGACTGAACACGTTCTCTTTTGCAGCCTCACTGTTGAGCAGCGATCTATCTACAGGGCGTTCCTTGCGAGCTCCGAGGTAGAAGATATTTTGGATGGCAGTAGAAATTCGCTTTATGGGATTGATGTGATGCGTAAGATATGCAACCACCCTGATCTACTTGAGCGAGAACATTCTCACCAGAATCCAGATTATGGGAACCCAGAACGCAGTGGGAAGATGAAGGTTGTTGCAGAAGTGCTCAAGGTTTGGAAACAGCAAGGACATCGTGTACTTCTGTTTTCACAGACTCAGCAAATGCTTGACATCCTCGAGAGCTTCTTAATTGCAAATGAGTATAGTTATCGGAGGATGGATGGTCTTACACCGGTTAAACAGAGAATGGCTTTGATTGATGAGTTTAATAACTCAGATGATGTGTTTGTTTTCGTTCTGACGACAAAGGTGGGTGGTTTGGGAACAAACTTAACTGGCGCGAACAGGGTCATCATCTTTGACCCGGATTGGAACCCCTCAAATGATATGCAGGTAAGTTTTACTTTGAATGTCACAGATTCAGTGTTCGAATAACCCGTCATGACCCATGGCCTTAAATAACATTGAGTTTCACTTTTTTGGGGTCAGGCAAGGGAACGTGCATGGCGTATAGGGCAGAAGAAGGATGTTACCGTTTACAGATTGATCACTCGAGGCACAATTGAGGAGAAGGTATATCATAGACAGATTTATAAACATTTTCTCACCAATAAGATCTTGAAGAATCCACAACAGAGAAGATTCTTCAAAGCTCGGGATATGAAAGATCTTTTCATCCTGAAAGATGATGGGGATAGCAACGCCTCCACGGAAACTTCTAACATCTTCAGTCAGCTGGCTGAAGAGATAAACATCGTAGGAGTTGAATCAGATAAACAACTTGATCTTCACAATACTGCAGAGCAAAAAGATGTGGAAACGACTGATAAAACTGGTGAGGCAATGGATGGAGAGACAAATATCTTAAAGAGTCTCTTTGACGCACATGGAATACATGTAAGAACGTTGATTATTGCTCATTGAAGCTTTCTTCTCCGACTAACTTTCCCATAATTTCCAATTTGATTCACTCTCCTACGATTTTTATCACAGAGTGCTGTGAATCACGATGCCATTATGAACGCAAACGACGAGGGAGAGAAGATGAGACTTGACCACGAAGCATCTCAAGTGGCAAAAAGAGCTGCAGAAGCATTACGCCAATCACGAATGCTGCGTAGCCGCGAAAGCATCTCAGTGCCCACTTGGACAGGAAGATCTGGTTGTGCAGGTGCACCATCATCTGTGCGGAGGAGATTTGGATCAACTGTGAATTCCCGGTTAACCCAGACTGGAGACAAACCATCAGCGATCAAGAACGGAATCAGCGCAGGTCTATCTTCTGGCAAAGCACCGTCTTCCTCAGAGCTTCTCAAAAGAATCCGCGGTAGCAGAGAACAAGCCATTGGCGCTGGCCTTGAGGAGCTACCGTCTTCTTCGGGTTCAAGTAGGAGAGTAGGTTCGTTGCAGCCCGAGGTCCTGATCCGACAGATATGCAGCTTTATACAGCAAAAAGGTGGAAGTGCGGACACGACCAGCATCGCCAACCATTTCAAGGAGGGAATTCCTCCTGAGGAGAAGCGTTTGTTTAGGGATCTCTTGATGGAGATTGCCACGTATCAGAAGGATCAACATAGTTCGTTTTGGGTCCTTAAAGCAGAGTATAAAGACTAAAAAGATAGGTTTTTTTTGCTGTCTCTACTGTTGGAGTCTGAAGACAGAGAAGGTGACATTAGCTCCACACATATTCGCCAAGTAATCTCCTTTTCTTTATAACCAAACTCACACACTTACTGTGTCACTTCCAATGCAAAGTTTACTCTAGTTTTTGTTTAAATAAAAAATGAGGAAAATGTTAGTAGAGTGAGCTCAATTAATCAATCGGCACACACACCACTCAAGTCTACTTAAGTAAGAATAAAACAGAGTCAAGTGTAAAGACTAAAGATGGGTTTTCTTGTGTTTGAATGTTGGTGCAGGCTCGAGAGATGTTGGGATGAACACAAGTTATTGAGTATGACAGGAAAGTCACTTGTGAATCAAAGTTAACAAAACGGCTGATGTAGATTACTCCATAGTATCCAGACGTAGCTGTTGAAGATAGAGGTTTCATTAGCCACAATCTCTCAAATTCTTTTTTTCTCAGCATCAGAGTCAGGCTTCAAGTTTCCCGGCTCAGTCTCGGCTTGCACTTGGGAAACACTTGAATTGCATCGCAAGACCAGTTAATGAGCAACCCTCATGAATCATAAAGCATGATCAATACCAATGCTCCTGAGATTGGTCAAACACAAGCAACAGAGGAAGAGATGACGAGATGCTTTGAGAATATACGTACATACGAAAATCTTATTTTAAAACTTCTACAAAATATACATTGTTAACACTAATGTAACGTTGTAGGGTTTTTTTAGACGCCACTAGTTGTTTGTTCAACATTCAGATTATTAGAATTTTCTTACATAAAATTGTCAAACTTTTTTATTTTTGATACAATAATCAAACTTTTTTATTTTCTTACATTCAAACTGCTCTTTTGTATTGTTAAGTTTGGTAATGCATTTATTTACAACTATTTTGTCTTTTTGAACTCTCTGATGACTTAACTCTGTTCACATAGAACTTTCAAGAACACAGTGACAATCATAAACATCGAGTGACTGTATGAGTTATCTAACTTATCTTTCGTACCGTTTTATATAAAGCATATAGTAATATTTTACCTTTAAATAATAACATAGGTAAGGCAAAGCCTAAAGATCACTAACTTGGAGACATTCATTTTTGTTAGTTAGATCAAATTTCATAATAATTTTTTTTGGTTAAGAGATAATATTGTGTATTTTTGCTGTACTAAACAATACACAGAAGTAGGCCTGGGCAAAAATATCCAAAATTCAAAAATCGATCTGAAACTGATCCGAGAGACCCGGCTCCGAAATGAAATCGAATAAATTTAAAATCCGAATAGATTTTAAATTTTCCTATTCGAATAATCCGAATGCAAACTGAACCAAATCCGATTGGTATCCGAAATAAATCATAAATAACCGATATTAACTATATAATATATATATAGTTTTTATATACAGTTATATATATTCATATTTTTGCTTCTCGATATCTCAGTTTGCCTTTTTGATTCATCTCTTCTTTTTGATTCATATTATTTTTGATATGTTAGGGTTTTTTTAGTTTTTTCGGATTTGTTCATGTTTTGGCCGGATTTCTTTCAGAATTTTTGGATTCGTTTCGAGTTTTGACCAGATTTCTTTCGGACTTTTTGGATTTTATTTGGTTTTTTATTTTTTTTTGGATTTTGGATACAGTTCCGAAATAACCGATATTATGTTCGGTTTTATATCAAGTTTTATAAATAAAAAATCCGATCCGAATCCAATTAGATCCAATCCGATTAGATCCAATTCGATCCGAACCGAAATTCTATTATAATCCGAACAAATTTATATTTCTCCTATCTAAAAAATTCAAAATTTAAAAAATTGATCCGATCCGATCCAAAAATCCTAATATCCAGGCCTACACGAAGCCTTTAAAGGTTTTGATTTCGGCTTAACAAAGTCATCAATTCTAATACTATAGTTTTGAACCAATCAAATTTGTTTACTCGAACTCATTTCTATTCAATCCGTTGACTCAGAATCTACTCATATTTATACGATATCTGACCAAAATACCCTTGGCAGTTTACAAAATATACAGCAAAACCTAACTCAGTCCCAATTCTCCGATTTTCAGAAGAACAAATCTCTCAATCTTCACGACGACAATTTCGTCAACGTCGTCGTTGGCTCCATCACCGTCGTGCATATCTTCTTGTTGCCGGGCTTCTCAGCAGTGAGTACTGAGTACCGTGTCTATAATTCTCTTTATCTTCTCTAAAATTTCGTTGTTTTCTGGATCTGAGTTTTCAAATTCTTCTTCTTCTCCTTCTGCATTCGCATTCGTTTTTTCCGACCCGGATTTTAATAAATTCTTATAGGTTTTTCTTCGTTGTTTTTCGATCTTGATTTTGTAGGAATGTCAAAGTAATCAATTTTGTAGGTAGGTATTTGATATTGATTTTGTTAAATTGTGCTTATTTTCTTGGTCGACTTGACAATTTTCTCGTTGATCAGTAAAAAAATTCACTTTTTTTGCGATTTTGTTTTTGAAAATTCTAGAAAAGTTTAGCCTTTACTCATATACACTGGAAAGATACACGAGAGCTGGACAATGTGTTCTTATGAGTTAAACTTTTATAGATACTGCACAACAACTGTTCGTTAAAATGCCTAAAAGAAGCTGATATTTATCTCTCTTTTATTCTTGTAGCTGATGAGTTGCTTTGTTGATTGTTTGTTTGATCTGCATGTATTTGTATTTTTTTCCCCGAGCTTAATTGTGGTAAATGTTAATGTTTTGAAGACAGAGGAAGTGAACCCTGAGAAAAAAAAAATGGACTACTTGGAAGATGGGAAGATTGTGGCGGAGCAGTGGTCGAAGCAAGGAATTGAATTTGTTCAACAAATACCACCACTTCAACTTTATGCTGCTATTGGTGTTCTCTTATTAACTACCATTTTACTTTTATCTAGTAAGTAGTTGACTCCACATTCTTCTTCTTCTTCTCATTGTTCTTTCCTAATTTGGTTTGAGATTGTAGGCATAGATTTTGGATATGTATACCTTTGTTAGCTCTATTGCATTGTATATTTATCCGTAGTTTGATGTCTCCAAGGTTTAGAACTGTTGTTTCAGTTTTTGAGGTCTATGCGATAACTCCCTCCGTATAGAAAATTCTCGTTTGTGATTGTTAATGTTGATCTGTCGCTTTTACTGAACTCTGCAGTTCGCTTGTTCAAACGTACAAAGTCTAATACTGTGCTCCTCTCTGGGTTAAGTGGAAGTGGCAAAACAGTGCTCTTCTATCAAGTGAGTATTTAGGGTTTTACAAACGTATTGTAGTTATCATAAAAGCTGCGGAAAGAAACAATTCGGTGAATGTTACTGTGTCATTGTAAAAGGGTTTGATTTACGTTTTATATTTGTGACAGCTGCGAGATGGATCTACGCATCAGGGTGCTGTAACATCAATGGAACCGAACGAAGGCACATTTGTGCTTCACAACGAAAACATTAAGGTAAAGAAAGATCTTCACTTTGGCTTGTTCAAAGATGTAAACTGTTTCATGGAGAGTAAAACTACGTTGCCGTGTGTTTAACAGAAAGGAAAAACAAAGCCTGTTCATCTTGTTGATGTTCCTGGGCACTCTCGGCTTAGATCTAAGCTAGAAGAATACTTGCCTCGAGCAGCCGCTATTGTGTTTGTAGTAGATGCATTGGAGTTCCTCCCGAATTGTCGAGCAGCTTCAGAGTAATTAATTACCACATAATAGATGTTTTGCTTAGGCATGTGAACACTTAAAACATGGTTTTGTACTCTTCCAGGTACCTTTACGACATTCTGACCAATGCGAGCGTTGTTAAGAATAAGATTCCGGTTCTGCTTTGCTGTAACAAGACAGATAAAGTAACTGCACACACCAAGGAGTTCATCCGCAAGCAGATGGAGAAAGAAATGTAAGATTAATCCTATCTGTTTCGAACTAACTCTCATTGATATTCGTCTTGTTAATGTGTGTGTGTTTGCAGAGAGAAACTTAGGGTTTCGAGAAGCGCGATTTCAACAGCTGATATAGCGAATGACTTCACTCTTGGGACTGAAGGAGAAGTGTTTTCCTTTTCGCATTGCCATAACAAAGTCACTGTCGCTGAGGCATCTGGACTAACCGGAGAAACAGATGAGGTACAAGAGTTCATCAGAGAACACGTTAAGCCATGAGAGCCGAAATTGTATGATCATCTAAGAAAAATGTCTTTTTATTTGTTTGTACATGAATTTATATAATTTGAGAATTGAGATGATATTAATTTTTGCATTGACTGGATCTTTTAGCGTTTCACCCAAGCAACCTCAATATAGTGTATTTGCTAGTATAATTTGGTTTCTCTGTTTTTCTCACATTTTAGAAACCTCTATTTGGTTATAAATCATTAAATAGGAATCGCAATTTGCAAAATCCGTGATCTATTATAATACTCCGGAGTAAGTAAAAAGACAGTTTCAAAATAAATTAATCAAAAGGTGAACGGGACAAGACTATGATACAGTATTTCGGGAAAAAAAGAAAAAAAAGACCGTTTATTATAAGCGAATGAAATGAAGACACGTGTGACATTTTACTTACTTGCATCTTTAAGAGAATGAAGAAAAATCAAAGACATGAATGAAACTAATCTGATGAACGACAAGGAGGAAGGAAAGAAAGAAGGACTTGGCCCAAACTGGGCTGAGTTGAATAAGGAATGTCTAATGGACATATTGTCACGGCTAAGAATGGAAAATCGTTGGATAGGACCTATGCTCGTATGCAAGCCTTGGATGGAAGCTTGCGACGACCCTTCACTTAATTCGGTCTTTGATCTCGAAACTTGGTTTGCGTCGTCTCGAATTTGTAATCTTTGGTTTAGTTTCGATTTCGAGCAGAAGGTTGACTCTTTCATCCGGTGTGTTGTGGATCGAAGCCAAGGCGGTCTCACGGAGATTCGGGTTAGGCACTGTTCGGATCTATCTGTCTCATATGCTGCTGAGAGGTATTATGTTCAAGCCCATCTTTTATTTATGGCATACCAATAGAGTTTCAATTGGGTTTTGCCGATCCAAATGATGTTAAAAATATATATAAATTGTTTTTAACATTTATTTAGGAATTTCTTTTTTGTCAAATAGCCATTTATATATGGGATTAAAATGTATTATATGACACTTATATAAACCATATTAAACGAGTAAGTTAATAAGTGAATAAGTAAAGTTCTTAAACCCCAAAAATGTAGTTTGATATAAATATAAATTCACAAGTTGTATGGGTTTTTCTTTGGCAGATGCCCTAACCTAGAGGTTTTATGGATCAAGAGCTGCATAAGCGTTACAGATGCATCGATAACAAACATCGCAGCGAACTGCCCTAAGCTTAGGGAGCTTGATATCAGCAACTCTATTAGTATATCTCAAAAGGCTTTGAAAATGGTTGAGAGGAGTTGCAAGAATGTGAAGATCATCACAGAACCTCCATTGAATGTTAGACTATCTCAAGACGAGGCGGATAGCTTGGGACTATCCGACCGAAGTATCACGCGTCGTGAACTACTTGAGAAGATTATGCAATTGGATACAGATGACTATTGAACTTATCTTCTACAACTTTCCTTTCTTTTTAATTTTTTTGGAGTTTTCGATTGATGTGTTTTCCAGTCTGGTTTGATTTGGATTTTTTTATTTTGCTTGATTACTTTTTTTTTTGTATAAAAGATTTGCGTTTTCCATTCCATCAAGGATCTGTATCGCCGAAATCTATGAGCATCTAAAAAATGTCTTTTTATTTGTTTGTACATGAACTTATGATGTGTGATGATATTTATTGGAGAGTTTTGGCTGTTGAAAACGTGTTTAGTAGAGACTAGAGAAAGTGTTATTGATTGGATCTTTTAGCGTTTTATTCAAATCTTAACTCAATATGATATGATGATTATATAGTCAAGAGTAACAAAACATAAGCTACTAGTTCGGAAGTTCTCAACAAATTGGGAAGCTATTATCAAGCTGTTCCTGGATACATCGTAGGCACGGAGAAGCAGCAACTACATCGACACTCTTGGTTCCATTCATTGACAGGCAAATCCGAAATCCTCTACTCACAAACAAGGCGATAGGTACTATAATGGGTGTATGATCCGTTGGTTTGCAACAAGATAAGTAAGAAGAAATTAAAATTGTCTTGTTGATTTACTTTCAAAAGGGCTCAAACACAATATGTATTTGATGTAACAAAAGTTTTTTTTGAATAAATTTTACATTTTATTCAAAAGAAAAAAAACAAAACATAAAATTGAGTTTGTTATAGTTTGTGTTTAAAATTTGAGTTCGTTATTTTTTCGTGGAGAAACTATTCATATTCACGATTTATTAAGAGTTAAATGTTTTAATTGCGCCGGCTATGATTACTGATTATGATATAACACATTAACAATAATTATCACTAAAATTTGTTTTAGTTTAATGTTTATCTTGTATAGCACTATTGCTTTGGTGAATGCTCTCCAGGCTGTTCACTTCTCACATTACCAACACTAATAAACCCACCTTTAAGAAAAATAATTTTAAAAAGTGATAAAAATAATCAATCTCAAAGGAATCTAAAACCCTCATTATGCTCTATAAGTACCCACCAATCAATAGTCTTCTAAGAGTCCCATCTTAAATCAAAACCTTCGATCAAGAAAAGACTTCCCAAAAACAAATAGTTTGCTTTTAGTGGTACACCAACCACTAAAAATATATATTAAAATGGGCTCTCAATTGCTTTTGGTCATGTCAATATCTCTATTTGTTGGTTTAAGCATATTGCTTGGGGCACATGCTAACGACTTCAACAAAGAGATTGACATAACATGGGGTGATGGCAGAGGAAACATTGTGAACAATGGAACTCTTGTCAATCTTTCTCTTGATCAATCCTCAGGGTCAGGATTTCAATCGAAATCCGAATATTTGTATGGAAAAGTCGATATGCAGATCAAACTTGTCCCGGGAAATTCCGCCGGGACAGTTACTACCTTCTATGTAAGTTTCTCTAGATTATAGACATAAATATGTATTAATGTATACCACCTTATGTTAGTTATATTATATGTGTTTATACGTTGAAATTGAAAGATAGATTTTGGTGGTTCTTTTTGTTATGTAGTTGAAGGCTCAAGGATTGACATGGGATGAAATAGATTTCGAGTTCTTGGGAAACTCAAGTGGAGATCCATACATTGTTCATACTAATGTTTACACTCAAGGCAAAGGTGATAGAGAACAACAATTCTACCTTTGGTTCGATCCCACAGCTGAGTTCCACAACTATTCTATTCTATGGAATCCAAGTCACATTGTGTAAGTAATACATACCAAAATCGTGTTACTACCAAAAAAAAATTATAGAACAAAATCGTGTTATAGTAATCTCATAACCGAAGTAAAGTGAAATCTAAAATAATATAGTGCATATGAGTTATTCTAATAGTAGTTGAAGTGATGACCTTAACAAATCCAAACGAGCTATATATATAATATTGATATTAGTTAGTTCCAAAATAATAATATTTCATTGAATAATTCTGGGGTTAATTAATATCTTTAAATTCAAAATAGGTTCTATGTTGATGGGAAGCCAATAAGAGAATTCAAGAATTTGGAAGCAATGGGTGTGGCTTATCCGAAGAGCCAACCCATGAGAATGTATGGTAGTCTATGGAACGCAGACGATTGGGCCACGAGGGGAGGCCTAGTCAAGACAAACTGGTCACAGGGACCATTCATAGCCTCTTTCATGAACTACAACTCCGAGGATTCTTGTGTTTGGTCCATTGATAATGGAACCAAGACTACTACTCCTTGTAGTCCCAGTGGCTCGTCTTCTTCTTCGAGCAGTACTAGCGAGTGGTTTTCGCAGAGAGGGATGGATTCTTCAAGCCAGAAAGTTCTTAGATGGGTACAGAGGAACTTCATGGTTTACAATTATTGCAAGGACAAGAAGCGGTTCTCTAAGGGTTTGCCTGTTGAATGCAAGAACAAGAAAAAAATGTCTTGAGATTCTTGTCTGTTATTTCTTAAGCATTTAATTAGTTTGAGGGTCTTGGTTTCTGTTAAGAACATATTGGATGAGAAAGTTTTTGTTATGAGTTTTATGATATCAAATGGTAAAAGAGGAAAAACGTTGGGGCTGAAACTTGAAATTTAATTAACTTTTTTGATATTGTTTTTCCCATTTGAAAGTGGTGGTAAAGTTGTTGACAATTTGTTTTTTTTTTCTATGCTAAGATGTAAAATATTGATCAATAAGTAATTGTCAATTTTAGTAACAAATTTATGAATTCTTGCCAATTTCACTAAGGGTGCACTAGTGGTTTAGCACATGGAGTTGGTTCCATTATGTCTATAGTTCATTTCTCTTGAGAGGAGGGACATTTCCAAAGGAAATTAACTAAATGCTGACTCCAGGCCTATAAAGATTAAGGTTTCGATTCTAACTACGAGGTTATAATAAAGAAAAACAATTCTTGTCAATTTTAATAACAAATTTATGAATCCTTCTCACCAATAAAATCAAGCCATCTATTGAACTAATAAATATTGTTAGATTTTTATATTGCTTTCTTTTCTTGACACAACATAGATTTCTAGTCAACACAATTTATTACACTAATTGCTTTCTTTTTTTGTCACAACATATTCCAGTCAAATTTTTTATCATTTTTACTTTCTTGTTTTTGGTCACAAGCAACAAAATATAAACAAGTAAAATAGAGTAAACATTTTCAATTACAATACAAAGATGAAGAAGACAATGAAGCTCTCTACAACAATACTGTTGGTTACTCTACTTGTTCTTGCAGCTGTTCTTGCCGAGGCTAGGACCATGCATGCACTTCTTCAACAAAATACAAATTTGCAAACCAATTCTCAATTGGTGGTTCCAAGCAAACCATGTTATCCTCCATCAAACCAGGCTTCGAAAAAATCAGTGCAACAGTTTCCAGTCCCAATTTATTGTCCTCCAGGAGGAAGTAAAGGCTGCATTTCGCCTGGAGGTCCTCCCCCATAATCTTTAGATGTTTTTTCTGTACTACTTGATAATGTTAATGCATGTAATAAGTCTATATGATAATAATTTTATGTTCTCTTTGATCAAAATTTTAGTTATTCAGATTTCACTTTGACCATGAAGCAGAACATTCTCTACAAAATATTAGGCTAATTAATAAATCAAATCCAAATAAACTCTAATCTTAAACGAATTATATATCCAAACTGAAACTAAATCCAAATCCTCATATATGCAATGCCAATTTTTCCAAAACCAAACCAAATTTGTTTGGCTTCAATTAGCTAAACGAGTCCAATAATCCATTTATTTTCATCCAAAATAAAAATAAACCATACTTTGTGGTATTTTTGAAAATGAACAAAAACAAAAAAAAGGTATTTTGAAAAATGGAAAATTTTAAATTCTCCATCTATATATTCCAAATAATTATTAACAAGGTTTTGTAGCATGTATATGCCATTTACATTCCATAAAAAATATTTACAAATTTTGTAGCCGTTTCTGCAACCACTTCTTATTTGTATGTTTCAAAATTGATCGATTACAATCTTTCTAATATGTTTTTATCAAGGTGTTTCAAAATTGTTTTAGAATTAACTGCATCTGAATTCTGAAAGTATTGCTTTAGGTATTATATATGTAGTAATCTTGTTGGATTATGAAGTTTTTTATTTTTTGAGAAATGAAGTATGAAGTTTTGGTCTTCCAACTTGAATTGGTAGTCTTAATTCGCTATAGAAAATTTTCATTTATTATTGGCTTGTTTTTAACTTCATTAGTATTTAGTTATCTTATGGGAAAATGTCATTTAAATCGCCAACTTAGCGGAAAACTCCATTTTAAACATGAACTTTGTGTGAGGTCCTTTTAAGCATCAAGTTTGGTTGATTTCTAATTTTATACATGAACTTTGAGTTGACTCAGTCAATTAGACTTATCGTTAACTCAACTATCATGACAACTAACAGAAGTTAATCCATCGTTAAACTTGCTCCGTTACTATCAAAACGACACCGTTTTGTTCATCTCCTCTGATTAAAATCGAACAAAAATCCCCAATTCATGAAGTAACCCTAATTTTCAAAATCAAAACCAAATCTCTAATTCTCTTTCGTTTTTGAGCGATTCGATGCCGAAAGTGAGAGAAAATGGAGAGGTGAAGCATGTCGGAAAAGGAGTTAAACCTTCACGAGCTAAACCAGCTAAACCTCCACGACCCAAACCGTCTCGAGCTCAACCTTCTCGAGGTCAACCTTCACGAAAGCAACCTTCACGAGCTCAACCTTCACGAGCTCAACCTTCACGAAAGCAACCTTCAGGAGCTCAACCTTCACGACGGAAAGATTCACAGAGTGTTATAATTATTGACGGAAGCGAGGAAGATCCACCGGAAGTAGTTAAAGAGGCTGAGGTCGCGACTGAAACTCGAGCTGATCCACCACCGGAGAAAGTTGTTACGAAGTCTGAGGTCGCGACTGAAGCTCGAGCTGATCCACCACCGGAGGAAGTTGTTACGGAGTCTGAAGCTTGAGCTGATCCACCACCGGAGGAAGTTGTTATGGAGTCTGAAGCTCGAGCTGGTCAACCACTGGAGAAATTTGCTAATGTCTCTGATGTCGTAACTGAAGCTCGAGCTGACCCACCACCAGATGCTCAAGCAGTTGTCGTATCAGAGTCTGCATCCGGAAAGAAAAGCAAAGGCAAAGCTGCAGGGCATCAAAAAAGGAAAAAGAGAAAAAGAGCTGAAGAGGTTGAGCCTGAAGTGGATGATCAAGTGTATCTTGAAGCGGAGCCTGAAGAAGAGCCTGAAGAAGAGCCTGAAGAAGAGCCTGAATTGCTAGTGGATCCTGACTGTGAAGATGATTGTTTGGTGTACAGTGATGAAGACTGCGATAATGTTGATGAATCACTAGAAAACGATGATAACGAGGATGGGGTTTAACTGTTGATGAGAATCTGAACATTGCAGAAGACTTCCCAGAGGTTGTAAGGGAAGAACAAGAAGCTGGTTCTGATTCTGACAGTGGTGATGATGTCTTTGACGAAGACCACATTCCAGATCCTTTGTCATCTGACTATGAATACAAGAACGAAGAAGATAAAGATCAAGAAGAAGAGGCTAGACGTAGAGATGTGAACGATCCAGATGGTTTACTAGCACTTGGGAAGACTTACAACACCATCGAAGACTTCAAGCTTGCTGTGTTGATGTACTATTTGAAAACAAGGTATGACATTAAACTGTATAGGTCTCAAGCTACGGTAGTTGGTGCGAAGTGTAGCTATGTTAATGATGAAGGTAGAAAATGTCCATGGAGAGTCTATGGTTCTTACGAGAGAAGGAAGCATAAGGTGCAAATTAGAGTTTATATAAATGAGCATATTTGTGTGAGGTCAGGCTATTCGAAGATGTTGAAGCGATCCTCTATTGCATATTTGTTTGAGGAAAGGCTGAGACTGAATCCAAAGATTACGAAACATGACATGGTTGCTGAGATTAAGAGGGAATACAATTTGGAAGTGACTCCAGTACAATGTGCCAAGGTGAAGACCAAGTTGATGAGTGCAAGAAAGGCTAGTCATGAGGCCCATTTTTCACGAATATGGGACTATCAAGCTGAGGTTTTGAAGCAGAACAAAGACTCATAATTTCGAAATTGAGACAGTCCCAGGGCCAGTAATTGGAAGCAAGCAGAGGTTTTTACATTTATATGTTTGTTTCAAATCACATAAAGAGTCTTGGAAACAAACATGTAGACCGATCATAGGATTAGATGGAGCTTTTCTGAAATGGGATATTAAAGGTCATGTTTTAGCTGCAGTTGGAAGAGATGGGGATAATCGGATAGTTCCTCTAGCTTGGGCAGTTGTAGAAGTAGAAAATGATGATATCTGGGATTGGTTTCTGAAGCATATAGCAGCAAGTTTAGGTCTTGTTAGTATGACGACTATAGCTACTATTTCAGACAAACAATCGGTAAGTTTTGTCATTATGAGAACGGGAACTGAACTTGTTGTTTGTTCCAGGTTCTTAAATTTTTTGTTGTTTTTGCAGGGTCTAGTCAAAGCTATCCATAACATACTTCCACAAGCTGAGCATCGCCAGTGTGAAAAACACATAATGGAGAATTGGAAGAAAGACAGCCATGATCAAGAACTTCAACGGCTCTTTTGGAAGATAGCACGCAGCTACACCACAGGAGAATTCCATGATAATATGGCAGAGCTAAAGCATTACAATACTCAAGCGTACACATCTCTGCAACTTACAAATCCACTAACCTGGTCCAGAGCTTTCTTCAAGATTGGTACTTGCTGCAATGACAACCTCAACAATCTAAGTGAGTCGTTCAATAGGACTATTAGACAGGCAAGGAGGAAGCCTTTACTGGATTTTCTAGAAGATATCAGGAGGCAATGCATGATCAGAAACGCAAAGAGGTTTATCATAGCTGATAGGATGAAGACAAAGTTCACAAAAAGAACTCATGCTGAGATTGAGAAAATGATAGCTGGGGAACAGTATTGCACGAGATATATGGCCAGAAACAACATACATGAGGTATATCACAATAATGTTGGCTATAGTGTAGATATGGTTGCGAGGACTTGTGGTTGCAGGAAATGGCAAATGGTTGGAATCCCATGTATTCATGCAGCAAGTGTGATCATAGGGAAAAAAGAGAAGGTTGAGAACTATGTCAATGAGTATTACACAAGGATAAGGTGGCGTGAAACATATAGAGATGGTATTATACCTGTACAAGGTATGCCATTGTGGCCTAGATTGAATAGGTTACCTGTCTTACCACCACCATGGAGAAGAGGCAATCCCAGAAGGCCACCAAACTTTGCTAGGAGGAAAGGAAGAAATGCATCTTCGTCTTCTTCAAATACCAACAAAATGTCAAGGGAAAATAGAATCATGACTTGCTCTAACTACCACGAAGAAGGACACAACAAGGTAGGCTGCAAAAATCCTCCTGTTGTGAGTCTACCAAAGAAACCAAGAGGTCGACCACGAAATATGGAATTCAGGTTTGTTTTGTGATTCCTAAACCTCAGTTTTATGCTTTGTTTGTGTTATGGCTGAGCCTTGTGAACAATTGGATTAGGAACAACTTGTACTTGGATCACAACCTCATCAAGGAGCAGGATCACAACCTCCTCGTACACAATCACAAGCACAAGGCTCTCAAGCACAAGGCTCCCAAGGACAAAGCTCTCAAGCACAAGGCTCGCAAGCACAAAGATCACAAGGCTCTCAGGCACAAGGATCACAAGGGTCACATGCACAAGGATCAGAAGCACAAGGATCACAAGCAGAAGAAGGACCAGATCGAGTTAGTCGAATGGGTGCATGGTTTGAGTGTTCTGGACAAATTTGAATCCAATCTGGTTTATGCTCCGTTTTTATGGTCTTTTCTGAACTATGTTGTTGGTTTGAACATGATCTATGTCTTGGATTTGAATCTTTTTTTATGGTTTTTGGTTTGAACATGATCTATGTTGCTCTATGTAATCTCGGATTTGATCCATGTTTTATGGTTTTTTTTGGATCATCAACACTTGTTTGGTTAATGTAACAAATGAATGGTTTGTCAACAAATCTATTCATGAGAAACAAAACCAAAGTTTTTCATTACCAAATAGACATTACAAAATAACCAAAGATACCAAACAACAAAGACTCAAGACACCAAAGACACCAACGAAGACTCAAGACACCGACGAAGACTCAAGACACCAAAGACAGGTTCCAATGACCAACAAAGATACTAATAACCAAGAACAAACTTCTTTTGATTGGTTTTAGCCATTAGCATCACAATGGTAATGACAATGACGATCAAGCATAGACATACAAAGCACAATTTGATCATTAACTTCCATTTCTTGATTTCTCTTTTGCTCCACAGTCCATCTTCCTTCAATTCTTCGATCCTAGCCTTTAAGTCTTCAATCTCGACTGTAACCTCAGCTTTGGCGTCTACAACCTCCTCATACACACTCTCTTCCACCCATTTAAACAAATGATCCTGAATTTACAAAAACAAGAACTTCAATTATTCAATCCGATAAAGCAAAATCAAAAGAAAAGACTTACTGACATCTCTTTTGCTTGGACATCGGAAGAAAGGTATTCCTGGGTTCAATTTTGTGGTTGATATGTAGATGACGACGTCTAAGCCGCAATGACACTTCGAAGGAAACCCGTGGCACCCCATCCCTCTTTTTTCACCACTTGATTGCCCAGAATTGCAACTCATATCTGTATGAGAAGATGGAGATAAGAATTTAAGATGTCAAGATGAAGAATTCAACAAAACAAAACGAAAGAGAATTGGAGATTTGGTTTTGATTTTGAAAATTAGGGTTAGTTCATGAATTGGGGATTTTTGTTCGATTTTAATCAGAGGAGATGTCGTTTTGATAGTAACGGAGCAAGTTTAACGATGAATTAACTTATGTTAGTTGTCACGTTAGTTGAGTTAACGATAAGTCTAATTGGCCGAGTCAACTCAAAGTTCATGTATAAAATTAGAAGTCAAGCAAACTTGATGCTTAAAGTGGTCTTCTACAGAATTCGTGTTTAAAATGGAATTTTCCACTAAGTTGACAATTTAAATGATATTTTTCCTGTTATCTTATTCTTTTTGTTTAGTTTTTTAATTTCATGCAGATCCTAAGAATTACCGCAACTGTTTGAGCCTTTGCAATACGATGCACTTTTATTTATTGATCGCGCACAATCGCAACTGTTTTGGCCGCGTTTACTTAACGGTTATGGAAGAACAAAACTCCTGAAACGGCAGCGGTTTGAGAGCACCGCTTCGCACGTTTCTACCATCTCCCTGATCACGTGACAGTGATTTTTCTAGTCGTCGTCGTCGTCTTCTTCAGATCCGATCAAAACATTTCCCCCAAATTAAACCCTAATTTCTTTCCCGGGAAAATCAATCTCTGGGAGAATGTCACACGGCGATACAATACCGCTTCATCCATCGTCTCAGTCAGACATCGACGAGATTGAGAATTTAATCAACGAAAGCGTCCAATCAGGTCCCGGAACAGTCCTCGCCGCTCGTCCACCGAGCCCAACCAGACCGTCGATTCCAGTTTCTTCTTCTCCGTTTATGCAATCGAATCTTCCACCGCTTCCGCCGTCGTCATCAGCTCAGAAAGTGACATCTGTCCCCGTTCCTCCGCCTCTTCCGGTTATAAGTAACTCCAGCAACTCCCAAGGAGGCTCACATAACATTGGAGCTAGCGCGTTTGGATCTCCGCCTAATACGTTGACGGAACCTGTATGGGATACTGTGAAGCGAGATCTGTCTCGGATCGTGAGTAATTTGAAGCTTGTGGTGTTTCCTAATCCATATAGAGAAGATCCTGGGAAGGCGCTTAGAGATTGGGATCTTTGGGGTCCGTTTTTCTTCATCGTGTTCTTGGGGCTTACTCTTTCATGGTCAGCTTCCGTCAAGAAGGTTAGAATCAAAACTCAGTTTCTCAGCTTTGAGCTTGTGCGTTTGAAAAGGGATTGGGAAGTTTAGGTTTTGTGTATCCGATAGAGTTTTTAGATTGTCTCTGTTACAGCAAATGAGGAGTTTCAAAATGGGATTGTAGATAGTATATATCACTCTTTTGGATTTAGGATTGTTCTTCAATTGTGGTTTGTTTAGATTATAGAAGGAACACTTGTGGCTTGTGGGATTGCTCTCACTTGATGAGTCTTAGGCTAAGGTTTATATCTTCTACAGTGGACCCAGATAAGATCATGTATGATTTTGACTCGCAAACTTCTGCATTTAGTAGTTGTCAAAGAGTTCAATTTGAGTTTGATGTAATCACATCTTATCATCCCATTATAGAATGGCTCCATGTGGCCAATGCTTCGTAGGTTTCTGTGTAGGAATGGTTTTGTTATCGGAATATCAGAAGCTGAAAGCTTTAAATTTGAAATCATTAGGGACAATGATGGCTTTGATTTTTACGAACTCTCCTTTTATTAGACTTGAAATCCTAACCCATCTTAGGTTTCATATTGTCTCTATGGAGTCACATAGTTGTGCTATAGTTATGAATCGTGGTTTATCTATTGGAATCCGACGTGGTCTCATTCCTTTTCGCCTGTGATTACAGTCTGAAGTATTTGCAGTGGCATTTGCACTACTAGCAGCCGGGGCAGTGATCCTTACACTAAACGTGCTTCTCCTGGTAAAAAAACACTACTCTCTCCCTCATTTTCTTCTCCCATGCTTTGGTTTGATTTCATACTTACACACGTTGTGTTGTGGCATGAACAGGGTGGACATATTATCTTCTTCCAAAGTTTGAGCCTTCTAGGTTACTGTTTATTTCCGTTAGACGTTGGAGCTGTGATCTGCATGTTGAAAGACAATGTGATACTGAAAATGGTAGTAGTGTCTGTAACTCTTGCATGGAGCTCTTGGGCTGCTTACCCTTTCATGAGCTCGGCGGTTAACCCGAGAAGAAAAGCTCTCGCTCTATACCCCGTCTTCCTCATGTATGTCTCAGTCGGTTTCCTTATCATTGCGATCAATTGAATCCAATTTTGAGGGAGAAAAGAAGTCATCATGTGTATTCTCTGGAACCAGCTTGGTTACAAATTTGTCACACACCAACCATTGATGATCATGTATAAACATGTTTTTTGAATTTTTTTTTGTTTTGGTTAAAAGAAAATTCTCGTCTATATGTGTCTTGCTCTATCTGTATTAAAGCTTATATTATATTTTCGGAATGAGTACAAATTGTTGACTAACTTTTTTTTTTTTTTTTGGTTGATGGAAAACCATGACACAATTTTGTTATCACCCAAGATTATTAAAAAGAAAAATTTATTCTCTAAACTCTTTCCTATGTTCTAGTTTTAATGATTACTGAGACCAAGTTATTTCACATATTTCAGCTATAGATCTATTGATAAACATCCGTTAGGATTTACATATTCTCTAGGTATTGATGGAAAGATTCACATATTCTCTAGGACTTGATCGATGGATAGATTCACATTTTTTTTTTCTTTTTTTTTTTTCGTTAAAGAGTATGTGAATATATTCATTAGGGATATGTGAATGAGTTTATAAAATTCAGAATGATTCTTTAGGGATTTGTTATTCTAGAGAATATGTGAATGAGTCTATAACATTCAGAATGATTTTGATAAATTGTTAGGTTTGTTTACTTTCTTAACTGGGAACATGTAATGTAAGACTGGTGGATAATGATCCGTTTGTATCATGTGTTTAATCATATATATAAGACATATTAGATTGATTTAAGAGGTGATTAGCTTTAATTTGTTCTAAAAACATATCAGACATCTTATAATATTAGCGTCGGTTAGGCTTAAAGTTTTGGGCCTAAATACGTAAATGTTACAATTTTGAAATGTTTAAGGCCTAATCGACCCTAATATTCTAGGGTTTTAGAGTGCATCCATTTTTTTTAATAAATAGAGATATCATGTATCATTTCACAGAGAAAGCCGCACAAATAAAAAGAAAGAGATTTCAACAATTTCGAGAAAAATATTGTATTTCATCAAAATCTAAGGTATATTCCCCTAATTTTGATTTTTTTATTATACATTGTTGAATTCATACTTCGATCTAACAAAATTTTTTGAATCCATACAAATTTACATCTAAAAATTATAGTTAAAAATAATAGATTAAAAGAGAATTAGAGGTGTAAACTCAATGATCCAACTCATCCTTTTAACATTGTTTCTTGCAGCTTCAATTCCCCATTTCTCTTATACCTCCAACTTCTCCTTATTTACCATTAGCACCTAGAGCCGTGCCTATGTTCTGAGAGGCCCAAGTCAAAAATTTAAAATAAAATTGCTACCTTACATTTTGCCACCATATCATTGTTGCAAATAAAATTTGTCAATATGAATATCTTATCTTATCTACAGGTCACTACATTTTAACACATATCATTTAAATATTAACACAGCTTTCTATTCTCTAGTTTGAGGAAGAATCCATATTTTTTTTCTTCCTAATCTATTTTCATTATTCTATTTTATACTCATAAATTTTTCTTTAATCTTTTTTTTTCCATCATTAAAGACATTGAAAGTGAAAAATTGTGATTAGGCTCTCTACAATTCTCCCTCATCGCCTCTTCTCTCGACGGTAATTTCTTTTATTGGTTATCATAGTTTTTAGAAATATATTATTTAGAATTAAAACCTTTTATGCATGAAATTTAATACTAATTTACAAACAAAGACGACAAACCCAATCAAAATCAAATCTTACTTTATGAAAAACATATGTTGTAGCTTAAATCAAAACTATACTAACTACTTTTAGTTTGAATATCAATAAAAAAAACATTATTTGAAACTGGATAGTCAAAAAAAAAATTCAATAAAAAGAAACTGAATATGAAAATTTACTACCATAATATTTCTTATAAATAAATATAAATATACTATTCTTCAGAACTTTAAAATTATTATATAAAACAAGACATATACAAATAAACTCATGAAGTTAAAATTATACGAAACATTATTAAGCACCAAAAAATGAAGAGAAACCACTAGTTTTGAATAATGTTTTTTTTAATTGATGAATGGAAAACATTCATCAATTAAAAAAAACAAAAAAAAACATCAAGCTGATGCATCAAGGCTTGTTCATGCTTGTTCGATTAAGAGTCTTTGTTTATGGTGGATGCCACTCATCAATATCACATCTTTGTTATCAAAGACTCCTCTTCTCGATACTCTACGCATTAAAACTTCTGGAAGGTCGGTCTTGAAGAAATAACCGAGTATAACAGCCGGTTAACCACTTTGGTCTTGAAGAATAGCGATTTCGGTGTGAAGGTTTCTATGTTTGAGTTATCCAGCATACAGATCTTCAAGTACTCTGGAAAATTTGATGAATTCCAGTTCAAGAAATTGAATAGGATAATGGAAAGGGCTTACTTGAATTTTTCAGAAGACTGTGAATACGATGATGAAACAGGAACAAAACTTTGTAGTCTCCTCTATGATCTATTATTGGCAAGGACATTAACGGTATGTCCTTTTCTCATTCAATTGATTAGATATGCTGAAGATCCGGTGAAGTTACAAGCACCATTGGAGACGAACAAATTGATACTTGAAACAAGCTTGTACCCCCAAGAGTTCGTTAGAATTAGGCTGTGGTATCCCAAAGTTGTGTTCCCATATCAACAGCCTAATTCCAACGAACTCTTCAAGGTACAAGCTTGTTTTCAGTATCAATTGTTTCATCTCCATCGGTGCTTGTAACTTCACCGGATCTTCAGCATATCTAATCAATTGAATGAGAAAAGGACATACCGTTAATGTCCTTGCCGATAATAGATCATAAAGGAGACTACAAAGTTTTGTTCCTGTCTCATCATCGTATTCACAGTCTTCTGAAAAATTCAAGTAAGCCCTTTCCATTATCCTATTCAATTTCTTGAACTGGAATTCATCAAATTTTCCAGAGTACTTGAAGATCTGTATCTGGATAACTCAAGCATAGAAACCTTCACACCGAAATCGCTATTCTTCAAGACCAAAGTGGTTAACCGGCTGTTATACTCGGTTATTGATTCAAGACCGACCTTCCAAAAAGTTTTAATGTGTAAAGTATTGAGAAGAGGAATCTTTGATAAGTGATAACAAAGGCGTGATGATAATGATGAGTGACATCCAACAAAAACATAGACTCTTAATTGAACCAGCATCATAAGCCTTGATGCATCAACTTTATGTTTTCTTGAATGCAAGAGAAACACCTCCGTTTGCAAGTTTTACGGATAAATATTGTTTCTAGATTGAAGCTCCTCAATAATCAATGCTTTACATGCATCAATGAGCTCTTTTTTCCTTTTTCATCTCCAAACTTTCCCAAAATCTCAAACATAAGTTTTGGTTGATACATTTACCTAAACTTTTAAAACATATTTGCGCCTCAACTATCTCCTTCATAACACACAACTCATCCACACCACCTTCTTCACTCTTCTCTATACTCACCGACTCTTTCTCACTATTTGATATATTCTATTTTTTTATAGTTTTTTTCTTTTCTTTTCCTTATACTATTATTGAAGATTGTCTGGGCTTTAACTTTATTTATGTAGATAGATTTCTACAGTAAATTTTATTTTTAATTTAGAATAAGACATTTTTAATTTTCTTTATATTTTTTTCTAAAAAATTTGTTTTACATGATTTTATACGTCAAATTACTAACAAAATAATTAAGAATTTTTTTATAAAAAACCTCAACTTTCAAATTGTGGACGTTTAAATCCTCAAAAACTTTCAAAATGTTCTTTAAATATCTAAGTTTTTCATTGACTTCATGATTAAATGTAAACTTACGTTGACTATGCCATTTGAGGCACAACATTATCGTGAAATAGAGCATGTTAACATAGTTAAAGTTTCTGTTAGCAGCTTTTATTTAATCAAAACGACATCATTTTCTTCTTACTAAAAAAATTCAACTTTCAAACTGTGGAAATTTATATTCCACACTTTTAAAATATGAACGTTTAAATGGCTAAGGTTTGGTTGACTTCATAATTAAATGGTTAACTTATGATGAATATGCTATTTTAAGCACGACATTAAATTGAGAGACGAAACAAGTTTACGAGATGAAAGCTTTAACATTCATTTATTGGTTATTTGACTTTCCAGTGAGTCTTAATGTAAAACTGATTTAAAAAGGTTATAGCTATTAAAATATTTTTAAAATAACTGATTTGATGGATACAAATCGAATCAGTTATCACTAACGCTTAAAACATAATTTCTTGAGAGTTTTAGCCTTTAGGGAACATTTCAAAAGATTAAATGTGAGTTCAGATGGCAAAGACATCGTCGGATTCGGTTTATCAAAAAGTGGGTTTCAGTTTGATAAGATTTTTGACTTCTTGATAAGGTTGGATCTCAATGATTTTTGACTTCATGATATCATAGAACATTGGTCGTTTTGATTAAAAGGACATAATAAAAATCCCTAAACAGAACAATGAATCTACTCAGACATATCAATTGAAATCAAAGACATGAATAAAACAGTTACCATATAAGTCAGAATCGAGAAATATTAACAGGGGTTCAAAATCTTCTCTCAATGTAGACCAAAGTAAGATCAGCCCCAAAGCTCTCCAAATCTCTCCAAACTCTAGTAAGAATGTATGATATAAAGATAGATAAAAAAAAAGTCTAAAAACCCTGATTATATCATTAAACACGAACTGAGTTCATATTGTAAATATATGAAACTTCTGGGCAAAATTGCAAATCTCCTTAACTTGTTGTCTTCTTGTGAAAAATAGAAAATCGGACTGCGTTGATCAACACCAAAATTTGTATTGCTCAATACAATTTAACTCTAAACACATCAACTTCGACTTCTCAACTACAATGCTCCATGAATGCTCCAAAACATCAAAATAGTCCCAATTGCATGTAAACCTGTTAAAGACTCGATAGAGACTCAAAAGACATATAAAAGATTCGATTATCTACATATATTATGACATAAAAATCATAAAAACCTCGATATATCAACTCTCTCAGACTTAACTTTTGCTTGCCCTCAAGCAAACAGAAAACCGAATACATGGAAGAAGTTGGAAAACATCAAAACTCGTGTCGTCATCAGAAAACCACAATCGCATTCACCATGGTAAACCCACTAGAAATTATTACCTGAAAGGATCCAGACCACCATGTACTTTATCGCTAGCATTCACAGTCTTTTTAATTCCCACCACAATTTACTCTACATAATCCAATAAATAGCCATCATTGCTGTACTCTACCTCACTTTTAGTTTCAATGTCAAAGATCTTCTAGATTTATTACCGTACTTCACTATAACAAACCAGTTGTAATAACGCTATTGGTACTCTTTCTCCCTAGACTTGTTATTCATTATCTTTTCTCAGTATTTCACTTTTTTTGTTTTTCTTTTTTAATTCAAAGGTGTATACGAATAATGGTATCACGGGATCACTCCTAGCTTTGCTTCCACCTTTGCATGATCATCTTGATCTTGAATAAATTAGCGAGGTCATGGGAAATTTTCCTACCCCTTCACTCAAGAGAGAATCATCTCATCTTTTTAATTTATAACGAAAAATCGAATCCAAGGAACACAAATACCATCGATGAGATATAATACTTAGCTCGGACTTTGGATGTTGGAAATATGGGAGTCTCAAGTTAACTGGTTAGCCATTAAATTTTCCATTAGTCTTGGATTCAGGTCATGATATAATCAAATGGTTACTTAAACTTCTGCAGAGTGTGTTTTTTTTCCGCGGTAAAATCATTGTTTATGGACTAGGTTTAGACTCAATAAAACAAATTTTTGAAAACAATTTTTGACTCTAAGAAAATAAAAGATTAATATCACTCTGAAAGATATGATCACCACTTCAATCTTCATGCTTAGAAACTTGCTTATTCACTTGCTGACTAGGACCCAACTCTTTGGCATACCCAGCAGTAATGTCTATAGAGCTTTCTACAGAAAAAGCTTTACCATCAATGGTGGGTTTTCTCAGCTTCTCCATCTCAAAGTTCATAACCTGATCACCCACATTCAAATAAAATTTTCCTCCTCTCACATCGACTAGCACACCAGCTGTGGCTAAGAGTAGTCTACCAAGGATAAGAGGATCCTTAGGTTCAACAGTATACTTCAGAACTATGAAATCTATGGGGATTATGCACTCTCTAATTCGCACCAGTACGTCCTCGAGAAGTCCCTCGGGAATTCTTACACTCCTATCCACGAGAATAAGTGAGATTCGTGTGGGGGAGTAAAATCAGTCATTCCAAGTCCAACAACAACTGAGTAAGACATCAAACTAACACTTGAACCCAAATCACACAATGATCCCCTTGAACTTATCCTTGAAAACAGAACAATCCAACATAAAAATTTCCGGATCCTTTAACTTCTCTTGAATTCTATTCTGAATAACAGCATTACAAACCTCATATATCAGCATGGCGCTCTTCTCTTGGCTCATATCAGATGTGAGCATCTTCTTCAAATATCTCTTAACCACCAGAGTAATTTTGATAGCATCAATCAAAAAAGGAATCTCTATAGTGAGTTTCTCCATCATAGCCTTGCACTTAGCTTCGTATAGCTATTGTTTTGACTTCTCGAGATTCCTTGGGAACAGAATCATAGGCTTGTAAACTCGTTCTGCTGAAATTTTCTATTTTTGGAATTTTGCTCTACAACTGGGTCTGTGTGTTGACCAACACGACAATCTGTGTCGACCAATACATAAATATTATTCTCAAAATCTGCTTTAATCTCTTCCAACTCCACGATTTTATCAACACTTAGACTCTTTTTCAGTCCTGGGTTTAGTTCCGTACAACTTCTCATCATGATGGCGTTGCATTGATACTTTGGATTAGTATCTTTCTTTCGTGGAAGAGTTCGATCTTGTCTTCTCATCGCACCCGCCGTTT
The DNA here is from genome assembly GCA_963555745.1 of Cardamine flexuosa. Taxonomy (NCBI): domain Eukaryota; kingdom Viridiplantae; phylum Streptophyta; class Magnoliopsida; order Brassicales; family Brassicaceae; genus Cardamine; species Cardamine flexuosa. The sequence continues at coordinate 22,092,051 of OY743219.1, forward strand.
GCGCTACTTGAGTGTCAAGCTTCTTAACATGAGTGTTCAATACTTCTAACCTTCCATTCAGATTGGTGTACATGTAATCTAGATACCATTAAAATCCATTTGCTGACCCTCCAACATTTGTCAACATTGTGCAGGAGGTGCTTGGTAAGATGATGATCCATAATTTCGACCAAAACTGTTATTACTCGTAAAAGGCTTCAAGTACTGAGGCTCAACAACCTACCCTGATGAGTTCTGATTACTCGTAAGCACATTCCTTTGTCCGTAACCATTGTAGCCACCTCGGCTTTCTTGGCTCTCAAAATCTTGGACTCTGAAAACCAGTCACACCTATGTAGTTGACATCTTCTTCTTCTGAAAAAAACTAAACTGACTTGTTGTTCACTAAGATGTTGTGGACTGAATCCAACTTGTTCTTCAACTCAGCAATCTGTTTTGTATCCATATTTCCAGCTTGTTTTGGCCTCTCAAATCAGCATTCTTGATGCTATGACTAGACGCTAAATTCTCAATCAACACATAAACTTCATTGAGATTCCTTGTCTTAAAGTTCCCATTGCTAGCAGTGTCAAGAGCTACCTAATATCTCCAATCCAAACCTCTAAAAATATACCCAGCAACTGAACTTCTTCAAAACCGTGTTGCGAACAGTCCCGTTGATAAGCTCTAAAACGAATCCATGCAGTCTTAAATGCTTCAATAGGTCCTTGTGGGAATTGAGTGATGTTGTTTCTGAAGTCTTATGCTCTTACATCATCATAGAAATTACGCAAGATGCCTTCTTAGTATCTTCCCAACTGGTAAGAGATCCTGGTGGTAACTGCTTCAACCAGTAAGCAGCTTCACCACCAAGAGAGTGTGGGAAAAGCTTAGAAAATAAATTGTCATAGCTGACTTCATTATGTTTCATACTAGTCACCAAGTCTTCAAATCTCTCAAGATGGTCAATAGGATGTTCTTAAGCTAAACTGTGAAAAGGATGCTGTCAAACCATAGCATAATAAGACGGATTCAACTCAAAACAGTTTCTATCAAAAGTGGGAAGTCTGATCGCAGATCTGTTCAAATAAAACTTATCCGGTCTGTTGTAATCCTCAAGAGTCCTCACTCTCCCAGCCTGAACCGGTGCATTCACTTGTCCCACAGCCAAGCCCACAACAGCAACTGGTACGTTGGGATTTCCATCAGCATCTAACTTCTGATCTTGTTCATTGCACACATTAACCTCATGGTCTCTTAGAAAACCAGCTTCATCTTGACCTTAAATCACATAATTAACAATCTCCACTGGCATACACCTAAAACACCACATGCAAAGAGAAAGAAGGATGTAAGTGAAACTGAAAATAAAAACTTAGTCTAAATTCTACACTTAAATCTATCGGAAACTAAATTGTGTCCCCGAAAACGGCACCAAAATTTGATTTGCTCAAATTTTCCCTTTAGAGCTACTCTCTCAAATCAAGAAATCACGGTAGTACTTAGAGGTCGAATCCACAAAGACTCAATGGTTTCATGATAGGTTGTTTCACTTCGAATTCAGCTAAGCAAGTATGAAGTAAATTAAATAGCAATGCAAATAATATAAATAAAATCTTTTTGAAATCAAGATGGGGGAAGTTTCAGGTCTAGGGAATTCCTCAGGAAATCAAGTAATGAATATCAAATAGTCGGTTAAGATCGAATGAAGTACCAGTTCGAGAACTGAAATCACTAATGTAAAATTATTTAACTTATGTTGTGAGAATTAGCTATGTTTAAAACCTAAGAAACAACATTCCTTTGCGAATCCTACAGTCTAAACAAGCATTAAGCGCAGGTTTGATATGTTCACAAATTATCTAATCCAAATTCCTTTGCAACTATCAAATTTTCTCACTCTAGGTTTTATGAGATTATAAACCACGCTTCCGCGCCAATTTAACAACCTAAGATCAAGTCTCTAGGTGATCAATCTAGAACAAGCTTTACACACACCCTAGGTGAAGAACTAACAAGTTATGAATCTTAACCAATCAATTAATATATCATTCCATGAAATTTATAATGAGAATCCCTAAACATAGCAATGAATCTACTCAGACATATCAATTGAAATCAAAGACATGAATAAAATATATATCTTTTAAATCAGAATAGAGAAATAGAAACAGGGGTTCGTGACTTCTCTCAATGTAGAACAAAGTAAGATCAGCCCCAAAGCTTTCCAAATCTCTCCAAAGTCTAGTAAGAACGTATGATATAAAGATAGATTAAACAAAGTCTAAAAACCTTAATTATATCACTAAACACAAACTGGATTCATATTGTAAATATATGAAACTTCTGGTTAAAATTGCAAATCTCCTTAAGTTGTTGTCTTCTTGTGAAAATAGAAATCGGACTGCGTTGATCAACACCAAAATTTGTATTGCTCAATACAGTTTAACTCCAAAGACATCAACTTTGATTTCTCAGCTACAATGCTCCATGGGTGCTACAATGTTCCATGTAAACCTGTTAAAGATTCGATAAAGACTCAAAAGACACATAAACGACTTGATTATATACATATATCATGGCTTAAAAATCATAAACCATGATATATTGTAGATAATTAAGTTGTGTGGATCAGTATAGGTTTATGTTCATTAGAAATGGTTACTGAAGCTCAAAAGAAACTAAATTTCATATTAGATGTTGTGAATGAGGTGATCCCTTTTATCAACATAAAAAGGTATGATTAGCTAATTTATCTGCTTTTTTTTAATCCCGATATCTAACTCTATTCGAAAGATTGGAACTACAATCAGAGGTAACATATTATATTGATTCTTTCACAAGCATACATCTTAAATACCCATAATCTATGGTTTTCATGGGTTAATTGTTCACCAAAAAATATTTAATAACTTTATTTTAACATTAAATCAAATTTAACCTGATTTCATATAATTAAACCAGAAAATACCCAATTTTTTTTTAAAAGTGAATATTATTTATTGAATTTATTTATTAAAACTGAAATAAAACTATTATAAAATATGTAATATAGAAAATGAGATTTTATATATATAAAATAATATATAAAATATGTAACATCAAATCCCATTGATGCAATGGTTTAATGGTGTAAGGGTCTTCTCTATACTCACGGGCTCTTTCTCACCATTTGATATTTTCTAAAAAAATTAGTTTTTCTTTTTCCTTTTACTATTATTGAAGATTGTTTGGACTTTAACTTTATTCATGTAGATAAATTTATTTTATAAATTGTATTTACCCACTTATTTGTTTCCTACTTGTTTGTATCATGTAGTGACTATGCTTTTTTTTTTAATGTAATATAATAAATAGTTTGCCCTAAATATGTTTTTTTAAATGTTTTTTTAAGACAAGGACAACTTTAAAACAGAAGCTTTGGAAATCTTCCCTATCTCCTAAGCTAAAACATTTCTATTGGAGACTCTTATCAAGTGCACTAGGGACTGGCTCAGAACTTACTAGAAGAGGCATACCAATTGACGATACATGTCACCTACTCACCTTTGTTGTCAATAAGTGGAAACCACTAATTATCTTTTATTCCAATGCTTTTATGCCACTAATATCTGGCACTGTTCAAAAGTGAATATTTTCAGGAATCAATTTAGTTTCGACCACGTTAGAGGATAATATCTTATTCATGCTCACTTTATATTCATTAGGGACCTCACCATATATTCCGCATGCACCTTTTTAGATCGGATGGCAGATTTGAAAATCGAGGAATGATTTTGTTTTCTATAAAAAAAACTCAGGATTCACAATTTGTTATAACCAAGGCCGAAGACTATACGACTGAATGGCTGTCCTCCACATCATCATCATCTCAATCATTGCCTCCACAACAAAACCAACCTCCTTTATCAACATCCCATTGGAATAAGCCTTCTCCGGGTTTTTTAAAATGTAATGTTGATGCCAGCTTGTCCACAAATATGCTCATATTGAAGTTGGATGGATTGTTCTTGATGAATATGGAAGTTATAGACTTTCAGTTCCTCTAAATAAAGACAAGGTTTATCTCTCCTTCAAGCCGAATGAATGGCTCTTCTCCATGCCATTCAATCTCTCTGGTATCGATGATTTTGGAACCTCGTTATGGAAATTGATTGCCAAAAATTATATTTCATAAGACAAAACCAACGAAAAAATGTATTAATAGAACCAATAATAGTTGATATCCGCATTTCGACGAATCGATTTACCAATATATCTTTTACTAAGATTTCCTGTAAACATAACCAAATAACTGATTAATTGGCAAAAGAATCTCGTTGTATAAAATTTTTCTCTAACTGATTAATTGACAAGACAACTACTGTGATTAATAAAAATTAGACGTTTCAAAAAAAAAAAAACCGGTTATGCCATAACTGTTAATCATTAGCGATAATTCTTAAATCAGAAATTTAAGAATTGAAAGCTCAAGCCGAGAGAGCCTGAAACCTTCTAAACTAACAGAGAGTTTCATTTCTTTGTTTCACCATTCAAAAACCCTCTTTTTCCTCTTCTTCTTCTTCTTCGATTTGTACTGGTTTGATACTGCCAAGTTCCTCGCTTTCTCAACTCTTCTTTAAATGGTAATCTTCAAATTCCTTTCACTTAAACCCTAATTTTTCTTATTGCCTATGTAATAACATACTTGGTTAGTGAAAGCTCTGTTACCAGTAAAAAACATTGTCTTTGTCATAGCGAGTTTTATGTTTAATCTGGTTATTGCAAGGTTGGTGCTTTGAATATGATGTCAAAGACTGGTGATTTATGTCTAGAGCTTTCCAAAGATGATCCCTTTTATCAACACAAACAGGTCTGATTTCTTAATTTCTCTGCTCTTCTCTTATCGAAAGATGAAAACTTTAATGTGTTAAAGAATTGAAAATGTTGTATATTGTGGATAATTAAATTGTGTGGATCAGTAATCGTTAGAAATGGTTACTGTAGTTCAAAAGAAATTAAATTTCATGTTAGATGTTGTGAATGAGGTGATCCCTTTTATCAACATAAAAAGGTCTGATTTGCTAATTTTTTCTGCCTTTCTTTTATCTCAATATCTATTCGAAAGATTAGAACTTTTATTTGTTAAAGAATTGAAAAGATTACATTGATAATTGAGTTTTGTGGATCAGTATAGGTCTGTGTTCAAAAGGAACTAAATTTCATGTAAGATAGTTAGATTAATGCTCTTGGGATAGATTCATAGATATGTAAACTTACTTCTCATGTTTCATGTATTGTACAGAAGCTCTTGAGTTGCAAAGGTTTAGGCGTAAAAGAAACATTGAATCTCAATGGATCATTGTTGAATGTTGCTTTGGAAAAGTTACTTCAGTTTGGAAGAATAGCTAACCTCGATAAGGTAAGCAAATATCATAGGCCATTGTTGCTTTCTCATGCTTGTGGTTTGGATTGTGAAGTTTCTTTAGATGATGGAATGAGTGAAATGCAGGTGGAGGTTTACTTTGGTGAGGATGCTTGTACTCCAGCTGGAATTTACAGCGTTAGAAACGAAATCTCAGCTCTCACCTGGATCCTTTCGCTCATACCGGTTTCTTGTAAAATGGAAACACAAGTCGATTCTTTGGAAGCTCTTCGAGCAGCTGTAAAACGTAGAATCAATGAGGTTGTTGGAACAGAAGAGGAGAAAGCTAGAGTTGATGATAGCTATAGATGCGAAAAGGAAAGCAGATTAGTAGAATGGGGTCAGAACAATGGAGTCAAAACCAAATTGCAGATAGCTCGTAAGCTTCTACTTTGAACTTAGAAATTTCAACAATGATTAACATAGATGTAAGTGTGTTATATATGTATAGAGATTGATAGTTATGGAAGAGGAGCTATAGCTAGCGAAGACTTGAAATTTGGGGATGTTGCTTTAGAGATACCAATCTCAAGTATCATTTCTGAGGAGTATGTATACAACTCCGACATGGTATATCTCTTTTTTCATCATCCTGAATGAAAGATTGTGTTAGTTTCATCATTATCAATGTTATATGATGAGTGTTCTCTTGTCTCCAGTACACAATACTGCAGGAGATAGATGGGATTACGTCTGAGACAATGCTGCTCTTATGGACCATGAGGGAGAAGCATAACCTGGAGTCGAAATTCAAACCATACTTTGACTCTCTGCTGGAGAATTTTTGTACTGGTAACAATCTTTGGAGAACTAAATCCCCAAATCTTGTTGCAGTATTGTTTCAAAGAGATAACAAACTGTGATTCTCTTACAGGTTTGAGTTTCGGGGTTAATGCAATCATGGCGCTTGATGGTACATTGCTTTTGGATGAAATAATGCAATCCAAAGAGGTGTGGCTCTGTGATCTTTTGGTTGTGTGATCTGTATTATTACATTTCTTGATTCCATTGTTTGTATATTTTGCAGCTTTTGCGTGAGAGGTATAACGAACTGATTCCTCTTTTATCGAACCACGGACATATATTTCCACCGGAGCTCTATACATGGGAACATTACTTATGGGCTTGTGAGTTGTATTACTCCAATAGCATGCAAATCAAGTTCCCTGATGGAAAGCTAAAAACTTGCTTGATTCCTGTGGCTGGTTTTCTCAACCATTCTGTATGTTTACTCTCTTTCTGTTTTGCTAAGCAATTCCTATCACTTTCCCGGATTGATAATTTGGAGTTTTTGCAGATATATCCACACATAGTGAAATATGGAAAAGTAGACGTCGAAACAAGTTCCTTGAAGTTCCCAGTCTCAAGGCCTTGTAACAAAGGGGAACAATGTTTTCTTAGCTACGGAAATTACTCTAGTTCGCATCTGTTAACATTTTACGGATTTCTACCAAAAGGCGACAACCCGTATGATGTCATTCCCTTAGGTAGTTTAGTTTCACCTTACCTCATTCTGATCAACTCAACCTTCTTCCACTTTTTTGTTTTGTGCCTAATCGTGTATATCTCTTCCTTTGCAGATGTTGATGTTGATGATGAAGAGATTGAGAGTGAGTTTTCTTGGACAACTCACATGTTACGAGGGACTTGGCTCTCGAGGAATCACGACATCTTCCACTATGGCTTGCCTACTCCATTGTTGAACTACTTGCGGAGAGCTCATGGTCTTGTTCATCATTCTGAAACAGATGTATCTAATCTTGATCACCTTCTTATTATAATTACATCTCTTATCTCTGAATTTAAACACTTAGATTTATATCTCTCTCTCGTTTCTTGATTCTTATAAGCTATGGAAGAACTTGGAAGTTGAGATGGGAGTACTTGAGAATCTCAAATCCACATTCGATGACATGATGCAAAATCTTGGCGATGCGGATTCTATCGAGTGGTCAAAGAAGTAATTGTCTTTATGATTATACGTACGAAAGCTGAAACAGAGTGATCAATATGTCCTTAGTTATTTGTTTGTTTGTTTTGCAGAGAAAACAGAGATTGGGATGTTAAATTAGCGATGGAGTTCAAGGAGCAGCAGAGAAAGATTGTTTGTTCCATTCTTGATTCATGTTCTGCAGGTATCAAACTGGTTCAAGAATCAATTACTAAACCACCGGTTTAGCCAAGCCAGAACGAGATGAGAACCGGGATTCTTGATTCATTTTTGTTTTGTTTGATAGTGGCACTCTTTACCAAGAAGCTATCTGTTTTTAGTTAAGGAAACAGTTTCTTCCCTCTTTCAGGCATCCCACAGTATATTGGACATCTCCCTCTGCATGTTATATCTGTAGATTCTGCATGTTATTGAGGATATCTTCAATCTTGTTATGAAGAATAAAGATAACATGATTGGACATTTTTACACTCAGGATAGCTTCAGGTCTTTGAATCAACTAGTCATTGTAGTAATTTGGCAATTAGATTTTTGAGGTAACCCATAAAGGTCAAAACCACCAATTAATTAGACCGGTTAGTTTTGCTTCTTCTCTAAACCAAGATTTCAGAGTAGAGGGCCTAGAGGCAGTGAGGCACTTTGGGTTTTGAACTTTGGTATATACCAAAACCATCATAATATTTTGCTGTCGTCCTTCTTTTATCCAATGACTTTGTTAATCATTTATGTTATTAACTCTTCTATTTGGTATACGGATAGATGGATTCAGGTTGCAAATTAGTTACTGAATTTTGTCAATTTGATCGTGTAGAAAGTGAGGTTGTAAGAAAATTCAGCATAAATCTGTTTGTATTGCTGCCAAATATAAAATCACTCATATAATAGAAGCACACAAGGTCTTGTTATATCTGAAATCTGAATATGATCACTTGCAGAGGAATGTGAATACAAAAGAAACTTGCAATAGTGAGACCATGTTAGTGCTACTTTTGTCCAAGTTAAGAAGGTAAAAATAGTATCATCCTAGTCATAGCTCCATCTGATTATAATGAAATCTTGTTGCAGGTATCATTTCTAATCTGTTATAATTATGTAAACTTCAAAACCATGTGACGGTGATGAATTTCGCCACTTAATTATGCAATCCTCATCAGGAGAAAAACTTCAGCAGCAAATAAATAAAACTACGTAACAACATTTTAGATTTACATTCAAAAGAATAATATTCACATAACAACTTAATACACACATTGAGAAACACGAGACATTTGTGCCCGTTTTGGAATATGATGCAATCCTTTAGATTCATTTCAATTTCGACTTCCATTTTGTGAAAGATTTTACACAGAAACATGTTTCCTAATAAATGATCCCAAAGAGTTAAGAAAAGAAACTAGTGTCTTGTACCGAATCATTCTATTTTCTAACTATTTTGCTAAGAAACCAATGACATTATATATTATCAATGCACATTAAGGAAGGGGTCTTATAACGAATCATTCTACTGTCTAGCTATTTTACTAATAAACCAATCACATTATATTATCAATTAGTGCACATTAAGGAAGGGGTCTTATACCCAATCAAGCAAAAAGAGCAAACACAAAATATCCGATAGAAATAGTTCATAAACGAGAGTCACAAAACCCAAAATGTCAGTTGATTCTTCCAATCTACTACTAACCAGAAGTAGATGTATTGTCTCCAAACATCATTTTTGCTGTGTAGGCCAAAAGTTCAATCCTCTCCAAAGCTAGCTCTGCTTGCATTGCCTTAATCTTCTTCAATTTTTCCTTAACTGCTCTCTTCTTTGGTCCATCCTCAACCATATCCCAACGCTCAATCAAAGTAGATTCATCAAAACCAAAACCAGTTAATAAAGATGCAATCTCTCTACGAGAAGATAAAGAACTGCTTCCGATTATTTCAGCTTCAACCTTCTTCTCTGATTTGGAGGACTTTGCTTCACTCATCTTCATACATGCTTTAGAAGGCAAAACACCCTTAACTCCCCAAATCTTTCTCGACAAATCAAAACATTTCTGAGAATGAACATTTGAAAACACAATCTGGTCTTCGTCAGTTATTCCCTTTTTCAGAGAATTTTCCACAGTTTTGTTAAACTTGTCTTTCAATTTCCTAAATTTGGTTTTTAACTGATTTGTGTGTGGATCAAAAGAGAGAGAACTTTTCACAAATTCACCAAACGCATCCATATTCTCAAGCTTTGCTTTGGTACCAATGAAGTCAGGAATACTTTGAAGCAAAATAATTTCATCTTCATCAGTAAATATCTTCTGAAACTTACTCGGCGGCTTTGGCTTTTCATCTACGGAAGCAGATCTCTTCACTTTCTCCTCAGTCTTCTTCATTTTCTTCTTACTCTTTTCCTCTTCTTTCTCCAGTGAGCACTTCGCCGGTAGAGCCGCCACGTTGGTGGTTATCTTCGAGACGGAACTCTCTGGCTCTGATTTGCTCACAACTCTCTTTTCAGACTCTTCTTTTTCGGATTCTTCAACATCTGAGTCTGTTTCTTCTCCGGAGGCGTTTGATTCTTCTTCACATGAACCAGGCGCTTCTTCTTCTTCTTCTTCTTCTTCTTCTTCAGATGAAGAGACCGCCATTGGAGGATTCTCGAATTTTTCAGCCTTCTTTGGTGCCATTTTCGACTTCTTCTTTGCCTAATTCTCTTGTAAATTTTGCTTTCAGGGTATCAAGCAAGAGATACCAATCAATCAGAGGGTTTGACAAAGCAGGTTGTGGTCAAAGGGCAAAACGGCAGAGTATTACTAACTGAAGAAAGTGCTAATGGGCCAAACGCAACACAAGCCCATTAAGAAATTAAGAAAGGAAAAGCCTGCTATAACAGAGGTGCTGCAACGGTCACAGAGTTGTAGATTATTTCTTAGGTAACTTATTGGAAAAGCAAAGCGCTTTTGATCCCCACGAAACATCCCTTCTCTGTGGCGGTTGAGCTGGTAGTAGTAGAATTTGATATCTGAAATGAGATTCTTTTCCTCTTAAGAACTGCTCTTTGTTGCCATTTCTTGGCCATCTTGAGTAGCTTTCTTAGTGTTCATCATCTTTTTCTTGACAAAGAAGTTTTAGATCAGAAATCAAAAAGAGGTATGTAAGTTGTATTGTATAACTCTTTGAATGCAAGTTATGTTTGATGAATGTTGTGAGTGGATGCAACACAAGTAATAAATGAGAATGGATTGAGAGAACGGATTTGAAGGTCGATCCGGACGATTTATTGCTATTCAAATAGAGACAAAAAGTAGGAGACAAAAGGAATAATAGCTCTGCTCTAGCTACTATAGTGTAATAATGATACCCTATAAAGTCTACTCAATGAGCTATTTATAGAGTCTACCTATTCTAGAACCATTTAGGGAATTCTATCCTAGATGGGCCGAATTGAGGAATCATGTGGGCTAATCACTAATGGGCCGAGTGATCCATTGCTTGTGTTTGGCCTGGGTCCATCAATTGTCCCTCCTCCCCCCCCCCTTTAGTCTGACAGTGTTTCTTGACGGGCTTTGCAACTCGGTTTGCTTAGGCCTATTATTCGTGGATGCTAGGAGCGTCTTCTAATGTCCTATCACTCTGATGCGAATCGCTGCCTAGGGCTCTGTATTCTTCCGCATATATACCTTCTTCCGCATTGGTGAACTCATAATCCGTCTTCAGATCAAGTACTTTCTCTCTCTTTCTCCGATCTCCTTAATTACTCTCCGATCTCCCCTTCGTTACTTTCGTTTTCCGATCTCCTTTCTTTTTTTGAGATGTTGGGGTATTCTGGGGGTTCAGCTGAAGACGTTCGCCGTGAACATACTCCCCGAACTCGGATGACGAGTTTGCCATCCGACCCAGATTGGAGCTCATCGAGCTCTTCCTCATCCTTGGATAGTTCTCCTCGTGGGTCTGAATCTTCGGAGGACGGTTTGGATCGGGCTTTAACCATTCTCCCCTTAGTCGATACTTCCCGTCCACTGATGAATGGCTGCGCTACCTGGGCACGAGATTTAGAGGTCGGGACCGACGATGTGGCGAGGGACCCGGATAGGAACGACAATGATGATGACATGGTTCTGGTAATGGGTCCGCAAGGGTTGTGCACGGATTTTATTGGCCAGTCTACTTTGAACCTTGAGTCGTTTGGTTTGGTAAAAGCTGTCCACGAACAGTATCCTGATGAGATCGAAATTTGCTTCCCACTTCCGGGGAAAAGGCCTTGGTCGACTCCGATGGGATATGTTTGTCTTTACGAGTCTTACTTCACTAGTTGCAGGCTGCGATTCCCCGTCCCAAAGCTTCTTACTGATTAGTGCGGCCAAAGGGAAATGGCGATCTTGCAACTTACGTCGGCCCGGGTTCGGAATATGGTGTCATTAACCGACCTTTGTTCTGATCTTGCGATCCCCCTAGACCTTCCTCTTTTTGAAGAGTTGACGCAGCTGACTCGTTATCCCAAGAAGCCCAGCTCGTGTTATATAAGCTGCCGTTCTACCCTTGGGGTTTGTATTGCCTTCAGTTAGCAAGGTTCCGGATTGAGAGAAATGATTCTTCTTCGTACGTCCCTGTCAGTGGTCGTTTGAGGATCCTGAAGGGCTGATTTACTCTGAGTGGAGGATTTGGCCGGGCAGAGGCCGTTCTCGTTAGCTTCGCTCTTTTGCATGTTTTCTAACTGACCTTTTGCTTTTTTTGGTTTCAGCTCTTATCCCACGACTTGTTGCAAAGGCCAGAAGTTTCAACGATTTTGTCCGATCTCTTAGAGAGGAAGGAGTTGCAAGGTGGCTGGAAGAGGTAGCAGTGAAAGAACGCAAGAGAACGAAGAGATTAGAGAAGAAAGAGGAAAAAGGTTCAAACTATGGTCGTAGGATGGTCAAAAAATTTTGTACGTTTCGTTCTTGGTTTTGATCATCCTCCTTTTTTTAATATATTTTTCTGTTTAGATATTGGAAAATTTAACCTTACCTCTGGTGTCACTCCCTATTCGCTCTTCGGTTCTCCTTGTGCTGCCAAACCGAACGCTCCCATTGTTCCATCCACGTCGAGGGTGGCTCCAAGCAAGGACAAGAGCAAAGACCAAGGTAAATCGGTCGACAGCGGGTCGAAGGATAAAAATCGTTGATCGAAAAGTGGCAGGTCGTCATCCTCTCATCACCGGACGGGTGGCGATTCTTCGAAGCGGCCGCATTCTGACACCAATGTTCGGGATCCAAAATCGCCTTTAAATTCTGAACACGTTTGGACGGATGATCGTTTTTCGTTGAAGCTACCACGCTCCAAGGTCGATGCGTACATCTTTGGCGAGGATGTTCACGCCAAACCGGGATGTGACTTTCATGTTGAGTATAAGGATAAGAGTCATCCGATCTCGACCGATCCTATTTCTTGCGCGAAGGTGATTCGCGAGATTGATGTCAGTGGCATGGTGTCATCGTCCAAGCTGTTGGAGAAGATCTCTGCAAGGTACGGTTATTACGCCATACTTCCCGGTTCCTTATATTTTCTAGATATAATTGCATTTCCACTTATGTTTGTTGGGAATATCTTTCAGTTTATCGAGTCGTACAACTAGATGGTCACTCTCTATAATGATCGTGCTCTGGTCGGGGGTTCGAAGGTGTTGGAGGAGAGGGTTGAGAAGGCCGAGGCCGCGCTCAAGGCCGAACATGAGCGAGGAGAGGTTCTGCTCAGGGAGAAATCATCATCGGAGGGGCGACTGAAAGAGGAGATAGCTCGATTGGGAGGAGTGGTGAGGTCCTCCAAGGAAGAGCTTGATTACTTACGTTCAAATCGTGCTTCTGCGGTTGACAACGCTCATCGGGAGACCGCTGCAGCTCTGTTCGATGTGTTCCAGAATCGCCTGTCGAGGATACAGATGTCGATGCGTGATGGCGATGGTTTGCGCGAGATCCAACTTCAGTATGTTCAGATCAAAGGGTCGTTGAACGTTCTAAAGGAAGTGATGGGAGACGAGGTTCTTGCCGACGTGGAGGAAAAACTTGAAGCCATGTTTGAGCCACATCTTCGAACGGTTCTTTCTGATAACATATTAGATCTTTCGACTCTTTTCATCGCTTATCCAGAGAATCCTTGGACGTCATTCCAATGAGCTGCGGGCGGAAAACCCCTGCCTCCTACCTCCGATGGAAGAGACGAGCTCGGTGTTCAAAGGCAGAACGACGTTGGTGAGAGGATATCATCGCCAACGTTGAGGATGATAACGAAGGGGAGCCTTCCGATGATACAGACAAAGTACCAGAAGAGAGGGTCGATATTAACGGAGATGAATGAAGCAGCGCACCCTGTTGGTGTTTAAAATGTCGTTTGTGTCGCTATATTTTCATATCTTTTTTATATGCTGAAGTACTCTTGGTGATGCTTTTTTGCTGTTCAAACTTGTTTCCTGATGCTTATATTATTATCTTTAGAAATTTCGCATGTTAATATTGAGATTGGTGCTCGACTTTTCTAGGCAAGATCGGTACTCGGCTTTTCTACGCGAGATTGGTACTTGGTTCTTATGCGCGAGATCGATACTCAGCTTTTCTACGCGAGTTTGGTATTCAGATTTTCTACGTGAGATCGGTACTCAGCTTTTGAAATTGAGATCAGTTCTCGGCTTTTATTTGTATGAGATTGGTACTCGGCTTTTTATTGCGAAATCGGTACTCGACTTTTTGTTGCAAGATCGGTTCCGGCTTTTTCTTGCGAGATCGGTACTTTGCTTTTTGGGGATGTAGAACTGCAGTTTCTGCAGCCTCGATGACCCGCTGTCAGTATGGCAAGGACGCTCGACTTAACAGCTGAGCCACAGATTGGTGAGCTAGGCTGTGCTCGGCTTATCATGTTAGTTTGACCGACCGACCAAGACTTTAATGTGATAATTTAAACTGGAATTAAGCGTTATAACTGGAAGTGTGCTCATTGGCCGGTTTCGTTGGTGACGTTTCGTCTCCCCAAGGTGGAGCGGCGTGTTAATTTTCAAGATAATGATGACGCTATTCGTCCCTTCGTCTTCCCACTTTGATGAACATTGTATCCTTTCCAGAGGGTCTTAATGATGGCGTCTCTTCATTTTCCCCTACTGATTAATGTCGTGTCTTTTCCCTAGAGGCTCAGTGATGGCGTCTCTTCGCCATTTCTTCGATGGTACAAGAGTGGCTGTTTTACTTACCGTCGTTCTTCATTCGTTCTCAAAACATTCTTATCTTTCCGTTTCAGAGTATTCTCTTCCACTTATTGTATTCATTCAAAGATTGTTCGAAGATGTATGCGGTCGAGCCAATCTTGATATCCTCGGGCTCCGACTTGGATTTTGGTGGAAACGCGACCCAAAGATCGGTCCTGCGTAGATCTGCCCGCTTAGCATCGGCTCGGAGGGTCCTGGTTAATCCTTAGTTCTCTCCCCCGGTAGCCGCCACTTCATTCTCAAGTGCTCCTCAGTTAGGGCAGAGGCTGGCTCCGCGTCATTTTATTCGGGGGTCGTCCTCCCAAGGAGCTCCGATAATCTTCTGGCTTTGGTACCGGTGATTGTTACGCCGGAGTTGATGGCTCCCCGATCAGATGTCGAGTCGATGGGCATTTTTTTTTTATCTTCCAGAGATCATCGTATTATCTGATGACGATATCGTGGTGCCTCCCGTTCCTTCGCTCGCATTTCTGTGCGTGCCGCTCTGCGTGGAGCTCTTGGAGGAAGCTCTTCCTGCTTACACGTTTATTAGGTTTTTGGCTGCTCGGGACACAGCCCGTGTAGCGGCTCATGCTGCCTTTAAACGTTCTCTTCACGATTCGCCGGATAATCCTCGTGGAGTGGCCGAGGCTCTGTTGCACGAGAAACTCACTTTTCTCCGCATTTTGTCCAACCGTGGCGTGGACACGGCGAACAAAGGGAACTTGGGTCATGCTCCAGCGGCTTCCTCCAGGATTGGGGTTGATGGAGTTGTGATTACGTATGAGGTCGGTTCCTTATTCGGAACGAATCCGATGGAGGTCCGTGAGCCTACTGGTACCCTCGAGGTTGGTTCGTCATCCGAGACCGAACCCCGCCCTGACGAGGGGGTGGTGCATCTCGGATACATGTGGTCCGATGGCCGTCTCAGGACTTCTGATATAGATCCGCTGCCGCAGTCGCTCTTCAGAGACTTTTTGGTTGGTCATTCCGACCCTGCTCGTTTTGATCGGTATTTCCATTTTGATTGTCCCCTCAAATAGATGGATGGCCCTATACCGGTTATCCGAGGGATCAATATCCTTATAATCCAGCGGCGGGTTAGGATGGGCACGCTTATGCGGGTGTCTTCGACTTCTTCCTTCATTTGAGTTAAGTGTGTCTTCGTTGTGTTTTCTTTTGTTGCCTATCTGACGCTTTTGTTGTTTTTTTTTTGTAGTACGACCTTCGTCGTGAAACTGTCGCTCACACCCTGCACAGATTGCAAGGCAAGTGTCAAACTCTGACGTAGAAGATCGAGGGGCTGAAGATCGTCGGAAAGTATTCTTTTTGTCTTCGTCCGAAGATCAGGGAAATGGAGCGGGAGGGGGCCGTGACTTTGGAGCGGACTGAAGAAATGAAGAGGCAGTGGGAGTTTTTGGATAGCGATCCTTGGACGTGGACTCTGGCGGCTTTCTCGTCGATAGGTTTGAGGATTCCCCGAAGTATGAGAACGGTTTTGAGGAGGCTCCGTCCAGGTGGTCTTGTTGAAGCTTCAGATTCGTCAGGTTGGGAAGATGATTCTTACTTTCCTAGCAAGTCCGAGTAGTTTCTATTTTTAAAACGTAGTACCATAGTTGCTTTGTTGTTGTAATGCTCTGAACTTTGAAAAAATGAGTGCTTGTTTAAAAAGGTTTTTTGCCTTTTTATTTTTTTATTTAGGGACTGGACCCATGATCGGACTGCCTACATAGCCAAGATTTGGATCAAGTCGAATGTAGTTCATTTTTTTTTTTTTTTTTGGGGCTAGACCTTAGACCGGACTGTGTACATACCCGAGATTGAGATCAAGCCAAACGTAGTTCACTAAGTAACGATGATTCTTGGTTGGTGGATGGTGAGATAGAGTTTGGACGTAAAAGGCCGTAGTCTAGAATGGCTTAGTAGTAGAACTTCTTGAGGTTGCTTGAGTTCCATGATCGTGGAATTGGTTCGCTGGCCATGGTGATGAGTTCGAATACGCCTAGTCGGACCCATTTTGAAATTTGGTATGGTCCCTCGCAGTTGGCTCCCAGCTTCCCCGCATTTAGTTTGACAGTGTTCTCGAATACCTTCCTTAGGACGAGATCGCCCTCTTGGAGGAAATGGTTGCGCGTTCGCTTGGTGTAATAGCTTGCGGTTTGTTGCTGGTAGTTTTGGATTCTGACAAGCGCCTGGTTCCGATCTTCTTCGAGCTGGTCTACGTGGTCAAGCTCGTCAGCCCATAGGCCCTTCTTTTCTTCTAGCCGCTTCTTGATGCCTTCAATGATGCGCTTGTTTGTGGCTTTTGCTGTTCGTTATCCTAGGGGTACCTCGGGGTGAATTTGTTTAGGCGGATATTTCACTTAGCGCATAAATTCTTGAAAGTTGGGGAGATGAACTGCGAACCGTTATCTGTGATGATCTTCTAGGGTAAGCTGTGTCGGTATATGATGTTTTTCCAGACAAATGGTCGAACCTCTGTGGTTTTGACTTGTGCGAATGACTCGCTTCTTTCTTGACATTGGGAGGGGTCCCACTAGATCTATCGCCCAGCACATGAACATGTATGGTGCCGTCCTTGAAGACAACTTTTTGGAGGGAACGTGAATCATAAGACCGTGCCCGTGGCATGCCTCGCATCGCCCCGCGTAGATCTCGTAATCTGCGGTCATCGTGGGCCAATAGTGACCTTGGCGTCTTACCTTGATTGCCAAAGCTTTCCCGCCCGAGTGGTTTCCTCCGGCTCTTCGTGAGTCTTGACCATGATGATCTTGGCTTCTTCCTTTCCAACGCGGTAAGTAGGTTACCGTCCGTGCTCCATCTAAATAATAAGCCATCCAGTAGAATGTAGTGCGTGCTCCTGGCCTTTAGTCGGTGGGCTACCCATCGGTCTCGTGGGACCGCGCCATCTGCAAGGTACATTTGGAACTTGTCCCTCTAGTCTGGTATGTTAGTAGCGGGTGGATCAGCGTCTTTGTTTGGTTCAAAGTCGGATAAGTCGGTGAGTGCAAAGATGCCCTTGGGTATATTGTAGCTCGGGTGATCGATCATTCCCACCGGGATCATCCGCTGTTGTGTGGGAGCTAACGTTGATGCGAGTCGGGCCAAGGCATCTGCTGAAGTCTTGTCTCCTCTCGAGATTTTGGTCAAGGAGAATGGGTCGAATTGGGAAGCGAGTTCCTTTAAGAGTGCCAGGTACTGATCCATTCTCTCGTTTTTTGCTTTGTAATCCCTATTGAATTGATTAGCGACCAGCTGGGAATCGCAGAAGGCTTGGAGTCCTTTGGCCCCGAGATGAGATGCTAACCGCAGACCGGCGATTAGTGCCTCGTACTCGGCTTCGTTGTTCGTGGTGCTGAAACCGAGCTGGAAGGATTGCTCGAGAACTTTGTCAGTGGGTGACCTGAGCTGTATACCAACTCTCGAGCCATGGTGGGATGACGATCAATCAACGAAGAGAGTCCACAAACGTCCAGATGCGTCGTGCTCATACATTGTGTTTGGAAGGAGTTCAACGATGAAGTCCGCCAGTACTTATGCTTTGATACTTGTGCGGTTTCGATATTCATAGTCGAACTCGCTGAGTTATACCGCCCATTTTTCCATGCGGCGTGACTGCATCAGGCTGTGGAGTATTGTCCTCAGTGGCTGGCTAGACATAACGATGATCTGGTGAGATTGGAAGTATGGTCAGAGTTTTCGCGCGGACACCACTACTACAAAAGCTAGTTTTTCTAAGGCTTGGTACCGGGGTTTGGCACTGTCGAGAGACTTGCTAATGTAGAAGAATGGCTTTTACTCTCCCTTGTCTTCCCTGACCTGAACACCATTGATTGCGCTCGGGGAGACTGCTACGTAAAGGTACAGTGGTTGACCAGTCGCTGGTAGGTTGCTACGGCGTTCTTTAATCCAAAGGGCACGACTTTGTAATAGTACGTCCCCCTTTCAGTGACAAAAGCTTTTTTCTCGCCGTCATCTGGGTGCATAGCGATCTGGTTGTAGCCTGAGAATGCGTCCACTCGGTCGATGTTCGGGAGGAGATAGCTGTCTTTAGGGCAAGCCTTGTTGAGATCGGTAAAATCTACACAAATCCTCTAACTACCGTTCTTCTTCTTGACCACGACCGGGTTCGCCAGCCATTCCTGATACTTCACTTCGGCAATGGCCCCTGCCGTTTTTAGTCGTTCTACCTCATCTTGGACGGCTTTGGCCCGATCTGGTCCCAATTTCCTGCTCTTCTGTCGGATTCGTTTAAAGGTGGGGTCTACGTTAAGCTCGTGGCTGGTGACGGTGATGTTCAAGAGTTCAGTGACATCCTTGGGCATCGGTACATTTGTGGATGGGTCGTTTCTGATTCTTGGCTTGATCAACATACAGTTCTGCGGTTCCTTGTTTTTCTTCCTTAGATGAAGCTCGATGAGAAAGTCAGATCTCGTCATGTGCTAACTCCTGTAGAGCGTGTGCGTTCCAAATTCTGTTGGGAATTTGATGCATTCGTGGTATGTGGACGAGACCACCCTCATCTGATGGATCCAAGGAGTCCCCAGGATCACGTTGTATATGGCCTGCTTGTCTACGATCAGAAATTTTACCGTTCTTATCAGGGGACCGGCGTAGACTGGGAGCTGAATCGTGCCGTACATCATCGTGGTGTCGCCATCGAATCTGGTCAATGGTTGGACGTGAGGTTTGATCTTGAAGTTTATGAGCTCCATCTTGCCCAACGTTTCTTGAAAAATAACGTCGACTGAGCTTTCGGTGTCGACCAGAGCTCTGGAGACCAGGCAATCGGCTATCTGGATCTGGAGCACTAGGGGTCGTTGTGTGGGGTGACGAGGCCGACTGCGTCCGTGTCATCGAAGGTCAGTCTCTGGAATTTGCTGGAAAGATCCCCGGACTCCCGTGCGTCATACTTGAATCGTTGCAGTCTAGGAGGCCGCCCATGATCATTGTCACGGTTTTAATTTGCAGACGCTTCTGAAAGTTCGGTGGCGGAACTGCAGGTAGTTGTGCGTTAGGTCAGTTGCAAGCGGTTGACGGTCCTGGCTGGTGTCTTATTTCCTCGATTTTGGGCGCATCCATTGTTTGGTTAGCGGGCTTAAGTTCTGCCGTCGCTTGATATTGCTTGAACAACTTATCTTGCAACGTGCGGCACCGCCTTATCGAATGCCTGTGCACGCTGTGGTAGGTGCAAAAGAGTTATTCTCCGGTCGGTTTTTCCCTACTCCAGCTATTGTTCCATTGTTGGGGCGGGGCACACGGTTGGCTCGGGCGCTGACTGCGTTTACCAAACCTTGTTTTCCCCGGTCGTTTCTGTCATTTTGGTTACCTATGAGTATTCTAAATCTATTTCCTTTTGACTTTAAATTTTGTCTTTCATTTGATTTTTAAGTTAATTCGCAAACAAAATTTCCAAGTTCTTATCTCTGAATTTAAACACTTAGATTTACATATCTTTCTCCTTTCTTGATTCTTTTAAGCTATGGAATAACTTGGAGATTGAGATGGGAGTACTTGAGAATCTCAAATCCACATTTGATGACACGATGAAAAATCTTGGTGATGCTTATTCTATCATCAGGTAAAAGAAGTAATTGTCTTAATGATTATACGAAAGGTGAAACAGAGATCAATATGTCCTTAGTTGTCCGTTAGTTTATTTTACAGAGAAAATGCAGATTGGGATGTTAAATTAGCTATGGAGTTCAAGGAGCAGCAGAGAAAGATTGTTTCTTCCATTCTTGATTCATGTTCTGCAGGTATCAAACTGGTTCGAGAATCAATAACTAAACAACCGGCTTAGACAAGCCAGAACGAGATGAGAACCGGGATTCTTGATTCATTTTTTTGTTTGCTAGTGGTACTCTTTACCAAGAAGCTATCTGTTTAAGTTAGGGAAACACTTTCTTCCCTCTTTCAGACATCCCACAGTACATTGGACATCTCCCTCTGCATGTTAGATCTGTAGATTCTGCATGTTACTGAGGATATCTTCAATCTTGTTATGAAGAATAAAGATAACATGATTGCAGATTTTACACTCAGGATATCTTCAATCATGTTATAAGAAAATTACTGCCTCATAAAATCTACTTTGTTCATCCTCAGATCTTTAAGCTAACCACAAGTTTTCAGAAACATCTCTGGTTATCCAAAGATTCGAAGATAAGTAAAGTCTTGATGAAACATCTTCTTCCAAAGCTTTAGCCTTCTAGATTACTGTTTGTTTCCACTAGACGTTGGAGCCAGTGGCGGATCCAGGATAAAAATTTTCATAGTGCAAAATAATGATGGAAAATATAAAAATGAAGGGAGGAGGACTTTTTTTGAACCCCGGGGAAGGTAGTGCATTAGGCTTACTTTGCCACATGTGCTACTGATATTTTATGTATAACACATACAAAACAAATAGATATTTGAATTTTAGGTAGGTCAGTTGACACACCTATTCCCTTCCTAGATCCGCCCTTGGTTGGAGCCGTGATCTGCATGTTAAAAGACAATGTGATACTGAAAATATTATAGATCCTACTAATAGAGTAGCTTCCTTGTGAATTAGTTTGGTTTCAGTTTCACATATACACTTGATACAAACAGATACATTTATAACTTTAACCAAAACTTCTGGGTATGTGGTAGTTCAGATAAAAATAATTAATGAATAAGCATATGATATATATCTTCAACTTTTTAGGTGTATTGAAATTTGAAAAACATGTCAGTTATATGATTCTGACATTGACGATAAAAAAAAAAAAGAATGATTCTGACAATTTGTTAGGTTTGTTTACTTTCTTAACTGGAAACATGTAATCTAAGACTGGTTGATAATGATCCGTTTGTATCATTTGCTGTGTGTTTATAGAGGACATATTAGATTGATTTAAGAGGAGACTAAAGTTAATTTATTCCAAAGATGTATTAGACATCTTATAATATTATCGTCGGGTAGGCCCAAAGGTTTTCGGCCTAGGTGTGTAAATGTTACAATTTTTGGAAGTTTTTAGGCCTAACTGACCCTAATATTCTAGGGTTTTAGAGTGCATCCAAATATTTTTCAATAAATAGAGATATCAACTATATTTTTACAAAGGAAGCCGCACAAATGAAAAGTAAGAAATTTAAACATTTTTCCATCAAAATCTAAGGTATTTTCTCCTAATTTTAATTTTGTTTATTATACATCGTTGAATTCGCAGTTCTATTTGATAATTAACTTTGAATCTTCAAAAAATTACATCTAAAATTTTCAGTTAAAAAAATAATAGATTAAAAGAAAATTAGAGGTGTAACTGAATGATCCAACTCATTATGCTAACATAGGTTCTTGCAGCTTCACTTCCTTACTACTCAGAGGTCTGAGAATCCCAAGGCAAACAAATTACTATTCATTATTTAACTTTTTTTTGCAAAATTATATAATTTAAAATACAACAGGTATATATATATATATATATATATAATTTTTTGAAAGATTTTAGTTTTATAAGATAAACAAATTTAGTCTTCAATTCATATTGAAGCTAAATCAAAGTTTCTGCTCTTAGCATGTGTCTTAAATACATACATGTTAATTTAGCCAAAGACATAAATGTTGCATTATTTGTTTTAAACTGTTGCGAAAAATCATCATGCTAACATATCTTTTGCCACCATATCATTGTTGCAAAGAAAGTTTGTCAATACGATTACCTTACCTTACCTAAACGATCCTAGATTTTAACACAAAATGAAAATACTAACATAGCGTTCGATTCTCTAGTTTGAGGAATAATCCTTATTTTTGTTGTTCCCAATCTATTTTTGATATTTAATTTTAAACCCAAACCTTTTTTCCCTAATCTCTTTTTTTGTTTTCATCACTGAAGGCTTTGGAAGTGAAATATTCTGATTAGGCTCTCTACAATTCTCCCTCATCGCCTCTTCTCTTGACGTAATGTTTTCTATTGGGTATCATAGTTTTTAGTAAACAAATTTTGAATGATTTATGCTTGGTTTTTATGAGGGAACCCTTGGAAACGTTAGAGTTTTTACATTATTATACTCGTGAAAACGTAGTAATTATACAAATCTTAGTAATTATTCAAAATGTATTCAAGGATCAAAATTTGAGCTTGGGTTTTAAAATGATGGATTTTTTGTGCATTAGCTTATAATCATAGGGAATTGGAATTGGGAAACTTTTATACTCGTGAAAATGAATGAGTAGCCATAATTATGATTGAATAAGGATGTGCCTAGTAAGGAAAAATAGCAGGACAGTAAGGAGATCGATAATGGTGAGAAATATAGAGTGAAGATGAGGAGGATGAATTGTGTCTTATGAAAGAGATATTTGAAACGCATACACGTTTTAAAGTTTAGGTAAATGTCATTGTCAACATATACATGTTTTAGAGTTTGAAAATTTGGGAAGCTCGAAGTTGAAAAGAAAAAAGGGAGGCAATAGATGAATGGAAGCTCCTCAACGACCATTCATCAATTAGCTATTTTTTTCTTTTCAACTTCAAGTATTTCAAAAATCTCAAGCAGAACCTTATGTTGATATTTACCTAGATGTTTAAAACTTGTTATCGCCTCAACCATCTCTTGCATAACATACAACCCATCTGTACCATCTTCTTCATGCTTCTCTTTTTCAGCATTGTCAATTTCCACACTCACCCGCTCTTGTTCCTCACAAGGCACATCCTTATTAAATTGTATGATTGGTCCATATAAAATGTCCACATTTGAGGTAAAGCCCTAAATTTTATTTTCCAATTAAGCCATGAGTATTCTAAAACTATTTCCTTTTGACTTTAAATGTTTTCTTTCATTTGAAGTTTTAAGTTAATTCGCAAACAAAATTTCCAAGTTCTTATCTCTGAATTTAAAACACTTAAATTTACATATCTTTCTCCTTTCTTGATTCTTTTACGCTATGGAATAACTTGGAAATTGAGATGGGAGTACTTGAGAATCTCAAATCCACATTTGATGACACGATGCAAAATCTTGGTGATGCTGGTTCTATCGACAGGTAAAAGAAGTAATTGTCTTTATGGTTATAAGAATGCTGAAACAGAGTGATCAATATGTCCTTAGTTATCCGTTTGTTTGTTTTACAGAGACAACACAGGTTGAGATGTTAAATTAGCGATGGAGTTCAAGGAGCAGCAGAGAAATATTGTTTGTTCCATTCTTGATTCATGTTCTTCAGGTATTAAACTGGTTCAAGAATCAATAAGCAAGCTAGAACGAAATGAGAACCGGGGTCTTCAATTCGGATTAAATGGAATGTATCTCCTTGAAAAGGTCAAAATTGTCTGAGTTAGACTTTAGTTCAATGGAATGTTTTTTTTTTTTTTTGTTTGATAGTGGCACTCTTTACCAAGAAGGTATCTGTTTTAGTGAACGAAACACTTTCTTCCCTCATAGAGCTCATTTATAGCCTCTGCTGCTGTGAACTGTCCCTCTGCATGTTATATCTGTAGATTCTGTATGTTACTGAGGATATATTCATTCATGTTATGAAGAATATTCAGTGAAACAAGAGACCATTTATTTCTATGGAGATGGGCCTTGGCAAAGCTCCAAT
This sequence comes from Cardamine flexuosa, assembly GCA_963555745.1. Lineage (NCBI taxonomy): Eukaryota > Viridiplantae > Streptophyta > Magnoliopsida > Brassicales > Brassicaceae > Cardamine > Cardamine flexuosa. The sequence continues at coordinate 22,116,148 of OY743219.1, forward strand.
CTACCTTTATAGGATTCGATACTTGGCCTTGCTTCCACACATGGCTCAAATCCCACTCTTCTTTAGGGATTTGATATATCGATTAAAGGATTTGATGAACTTCCATTAGGATAGGATGTGATCTCTGTATAAGCATATGATCTATATCTTCAACTTTTTAGGTGTGTTGAAATTTTAATAAACATGTCGGTTTATAACATTCATAATGTTTCTGAAAATTTGTTAGGTTTATTTACTTTCTCAACTGAGAACATGGAATCTAAGACTGGTGGGTAATGATCTGTTTGTATTATTTATAGAGGAAATATTAGATCGATTTAGAGGCGATTAACTTTAATTTATTCTAAAAGCGTATAAGACATCTTCTAAAAGCGATTAACTTTAGAGTGCATTTTCAAAGAGAAAGCCGCACAAATGAAAAGAAGGAGACTTCAACAGTTTCAAAGAGATTATTGTATTCCATCAAAATCTAAGGTATTTCTCCTAATTTTAATTTTGTTTTATAATATTTCGTTGAATTTGTAGTTCGAATTGAACAAACAAATTTGAATCTACACAAATTTACATGTAAAAATTGTTATAAAAAAAAGATTGAACGAGAATAAGAGTGTCAACTGAATGATCCAACTCATTCTTTTCACATAATTCCTGCAGCTTCATTTCCTCAGTTCTCATATGCCTCCAACTTATCCTTATTTACCATTAGCACCGAGAGCCATGCCTACGTTCCGAGAGGGCCAAGGCAAACTTTATATATATATATTTATGAAATCTAAAATACAATAAAGATCTGTTCAATCATATATAAAGGACATATTAGATCGATTAAGAGGAGACTAACTTTATTTTTTTCTAAAAACAGACATCTTATAATATCAGACATTTTATAATATTAGTGTCGGTTAGACCCAAAATCTTTGGGTCTACGTGCGTAAATGTTTTATTTTTTGAAATGTTTTAGGCCTATCCGACTCTAAAATTCTAGGGTTTTAGCAATGTTTTGAAAACCGGACTGGTCATTGACTCGTTGTTATCACTGGTTCACTGGTCGGACCGGTCCAACCGGTTCAACAGGGATTTATATATATATATACAGATATTATATTTATATGTATTATATATATATATATATGTGAAAATAGAATAAAGATATTGTCCCTTAAAAATATTTAGAAAATAATAAGATTTTTAATTCATGATAAATAATAAACTAAGATGACAAAATAGAAAATTAACTTAGAAAGTTATATATATTAAGATGTTAAAGTTACCAACACCAACCCAAAAAACTGAAAACAAATTACAATATGAAAAGATAAAAAAATAAAAAAATAAAGAAAAAAATATCTTCTCTTTTCAATAAAATTAATAAAAATTCGGATATGAAATTAAATTCTTAATGTTTTACTTATAGAAAGACAAATAATTTTAGATGTGATTTTTCGTATATTTGGAAATGCAAATCAGAAACAAATGTAAAAAAAGGAAATTAAATCTGTCTTAAAAGAAACAAATAATTTGAAATCAATTCAATAGATTATCATTTAATCAAAACATTAAATATTCAAAATAATGAATAAAATTTGGTAAACCGGGTTTAACAATTGACCCGGGTCACCGGTTCTGCTGGTTTTTGACCAGTTTTGACGGTTTAATCCAAATCAGAGTTTTAACTGTAACCGGACTCGGTTGGGTAAACGATTCCTGGTTGGACCGGTTCAACCGGCCGGTCCGGTCCGGTTTTCAAAACCTTGGGTTTTAGAGTACATCCAAAATGTTTTAATAAATAGAGATCTCACATGCATTTTCACAGAGAAAGCCGCACAAAAAAAAAAAAAAAAGAGACTTCAACAGTTTCATGGAGATTATTGTATTCCATCAAAATCTAAGGTATCTTCTCCTAATTTTAATTTTGTTTTATTATATTTTTTTGAATTTTTGGTTCGATTTAACAAATAAATTTGAATCTACAAAAATTAACATCTAAAAATTGTTTTTAAAAAATGATTGAAAGAGAATTAGAGTGTCAACTGAATGACCAAACTCATTCTTTTAATAAACAAATAGGTTGATTTCATGTGATTTGTGTTTGTAGAAGCTCTTGAGTTGCAGAGGGTTAGGCATAATGGAAACACTGAATCTCAATGGATCAATGTCTCAACAGTTTTTGAATGTTTGCTTTGGAAAAGTTCCTTCAGTTTGGAAGAATAGCTAATCTCTATAAGCTTGGACTAGCAAAATCTTAGTCTTCATATATTTTTATTAGATATGGGCTTCCAACTCAAAACCAATTGGAAATGACTGGAGAGGCCCTTATCCTTTATATATTACTTAAGATCCTTGTCCAATCTCCGATGTGGGATATTATGTCAAATACGCCCCCTCGAGACGATGGTCTTTCTAGAACATAGATCTTGGTAGTTTCGGGCAAGGATCGGCGGACCTACTATTGGGTGGGGCCGATTATAGATCGAACTGGACATGTGTGGATCGGGCTCTGATGCCATATTAGATATGGGTTTCCAACTCAAAACCAATTGGCAATGAGTGGAGAGGCCCTTATCCTTTATATATTACTTAAGATCTTTGTCCAATCTCCGATGTAGGACATTATGTCCAATAACTTTGAACCTAAAATCATGTTTCTAATCTTCTCATGCGTCTTAAATACATAACATGTTATCTTAGCCAATGACATAATGTTGCATTATTTGTTTTAAACTGATGCAAAACAACATTATGCTAACCTACATTTTGCAACCATATCATGTTGCAAAGAAGGTTTGTCAAAATAATTATCTACCTGAATTACACTATATTTAAATACAGATAATTTTAAAACTAATATAACATTTGACTCTCTAGTTTGGTGAAGAATCCTTATTTTGTTCTCCCCAATCAATTTAATTTATTCTATTTCATACCCATAACACATTTTAATCTTATTTTTTTCACTGCAGGCTATGAAAATTCTGATTAAGCTTTCTACAATCCTCCCTCTTCGCCTATTCTCTCAACGGTAATTTTTTATGCGTTTTCATAGTTTTAAAATAATTAGTTTTGAAAGATTTATAGAATCTTATGTATGGATTTTTAGAGGAAACCTTGGAGATGTTAGAGTTTTATGCATTATATTATACTTGTGAAAACGCAGTTATTATAAAAATCTGAGTAATTATTAAAAATTTATTCAAGGATCAAAATTTGTGCTTGGGTTTTAAAATCAAGCCTTGTAAATTTTGGATTTTCTGCATTAGTTTAAACTTTAGAGTCATATGGAATAAGAAGTTGGGGAATTTCCTACTCGTGAAAATTATAGGGTAGCGATAATTCAGATTGTATAAGGATGTGCCTAGTATGGAGCAAAAGCGAATGAGTAGAGAGATCGATAATGGTGAGAAAGAGAGAGTGAAGAAGATTGCATGAAAGAGTTGCATGTTATGAAGGAGATAGTTGGGGCGCATACATGCTTTAAAGTTTAGGTAAATTTCAACTGAGGCTTGAGCTTAATAATTTGGGAAGGTCGGAGTTGAAAAAGAGAGACAGCTAATTGATGAATGGAAAACATTGGTTGTTGATGAGCTTCAACTCGATATCAAGAAAAAATATTTCTTCGTAAAACTTGCAATCGGAGGAGTTTCTCTTCAACTCAAGAAAACATCAAGCTGATGCATCAAGGCTTGTACATGCTGGTTTGATTAAGAGTCTTTGTTTCTGGTGGATGTCATTCATCAATATCACGTCTTTGTTAGCAAAGACTCCTCTTCTCAACACTTTAGGCATTAAAACTTTCTGGAAGGTCGGTGTTGAAGAAATAACTGAGTGTAACAGTCGGTTAACCACTTTGGTCTTAAATATAGCAATTTTGATGTGGAGGTTTCTATGCTTGAGTATACTAGCATACAGATCTTCAAGTACTCTGGAAAAGTTCATGAATTCCAGTTCAAGAAATTGAATAGGATAATGGAACAAGCTTACTTAAAATTTTCAGAAGACTATGAATACCATGATGAGACGGGAACACAAATTTGTAGCCTCCTCTATGATATGTTATCCGCTAGGACAATGACAGTTTGTCCTTTTCTCATTCAGTTGATTAAAGATGCTGAAGAACCGGTGCAAAAAGGACAAACCGTTAATGTTCTTGCTGATAATAAATCATAGAGGAGACCACAAAGTTGTGTTCCTGTCTCTTCAACGTATTCACGGTCTTATGAAAAATTCAAGTAAGCTTGTTCCATTATCCTATTCACTTTATCGAACTGATTCATGAACTTTTCCATAGTATTTGAAGATATGTATGCTGGGTAACTCAAGCATAGAAACCTTCACATCGAAATTTCTATTCTTCAAGACCAATGTGGTTAACCGGCTGTTATACTCGGTTATTGCTTCAAGACCTTCCAGAAAGTTTTAATGCGTAAAGTATCAAGAGATGAGTCTATGATAACAAAGACGTGATATTGATGACCAACGGAAACGTATACTCTTAATCAAACCAAGATGAACAAGCCTTGATGCATCAACTTGATGTTTTCTTGAATTAAAGAGAAACTCCTCCATTTGAAAATTTTATGGAGAAATATTGTTTCTAGATATCGAGTTGAAGCTCCTCAACAATCAATGTCTTCCCTTCATCAATTAGCTTTTTTTCCTTTTCAACTACAAACTTTCCCAAATTATCAAACATAAGCTTTGGTTGATACATTTACCTAAACTTTTAAAACATGTTTTCACCTATACTATCTCCTTCATAACACGTAACTCATCCACACCATCTTCTGCACTCTTCTCTATACTCACCGGCTCTTTCTCACCATTTGATATTTTCTAAAAAAATTAGTTTTTCTTTTTCATTTTATTATTATTGAAAACTCTTTGGGCTTCAACTTTATTAATGTAGATAAATTTGTACAGTGAAATTTAATTTGAATTTATAGTAAGACATTTTTAGTGTTCTTTATATTTGTTTTCTAAAAGAAAAATATTTTAAATAATTTTGTCTATGTCAAATTACTATCTATATATATAAAGTAATATGTTATCTCTTGCTGTCACCTCATCTTTCTCATATTATAAACAATCGACACATCAACAATTGTTTTCATTTTTGTAAGTTGTTTATTTAATTTTTATTATGTTATTTACAGTTTAAAAATCATAAAAAATACCATTATTAAATGTAATATGTTATCTCTTGCTGTCACTGGCTCCAATTAATTTTTATAATGTTATTTACAGTTTAAAACTCATTTTTCTTAGAAAAATGATATAAAAATCTGACTTAAGAGTTTTAGTTTAATTAAATTTATTTATATATTTTAGAAAATAATTTCTTTCAAATAAATAAATCAAAGTATAAATAGTTATTATGCTAATTTATGAATTTTCCTTCATATTATAACTGAAGTTATAATAAAAACATTTATAGACTTTTTGTTTATTTGTAAAGTCATTTCCTCAGAATAATGATCTAAAATATGATTTTTTTTTTAAGTTTTATTAAATTTATTTATATAGTTGTTTACACAATTATTTAATTCCAAATAAATAAATCAAAGTATTAATAATTATTATTCGAATTTATATATTTTACTTCATATTATTGTTAAACTTATAATAAAGGCTTTTATAGACTTTTGAGTTTATAAATTATGGATTAAATTTTGTATAAACTAAATAAAAAGTATTAAGTTGGTTTAGTGCAATTGAAATTAGATTAATTACATTAGTTTGGTTAATATTGGTTAAGTTGGTTAAATGATTAAGACAAATGGTTAAATGGGTAACCCATCAACCCATTAAACCCATTTAACCATGAACTCATTTGAACCATAAACTCATTAGGGTCAAAAATGCTAACCCACTAGGGTAAATGGGTTGGGTTGAGTTGGGTAAGACCCATGACCTATGACCCATTTTCACACCCCTAGTATTATCATATATAATTAAAAAAGACAATGAATAAGGACTAGTTCAAAATCATAATTTTAAAATGATTTGCTTTATTTGGTTTTTCCAATTCTATAACTAGAAATTAGAAAATTATTGAATATAAATAAGTTACATGGAAAAAAACCAAAAATATGCCTTTTGATGGCCAGAAATCGATGTTCAAGAGAACAAGGATTTGAACAAGGATTTGTTCAACAATGGAATACTCACGGGAGCTTCTAGAAGCTTAAATTGTAACTTTGAATTTTTAAAAGGCATATGAGAATGCATGTTATAATTTATAATACGCTTTGGTATCCCAAAATTTTAACATGTTCAAATCAACTTTTGTGAAAAAAATGAGTAAAAGGAAATCATGAAGAAGATAGTGAAGGTTAAGTTAAAAACGGCAAACATAGTGTATGTGGTTCAATCTTTTGCATTGATGAGAGAATTAGAGATGATAAGAATGGAACTTAGAAACACATAAAGTATTAATCAAAATGTTGTTGGTGATCAATGCTATGTAGTCAATAGTTCGAATTTCCTCCATTAATGAGGGGGAAATTTAGTGTATTTTGAAAACACATCAGAAATTATGGATAATATAGATCAAAATGTTTTGAATGAATAATATTCAACTCATTTTAAAAAATGAGAACTACAAGTATTGATTGTTCTCTATCATATTTTTGAATATTTTTGAGAGTTTTTTATTTTATATTATGTGATATTCAAGAGCTTAATTACATTGGAATACAGATTTTGAGACTGGATTTATGGATGGTTGGATAGGGTTGAGCCGTGTATAGGTGTGAGCATGTGACGTTGTGAGTATCTGATATGACCAGTTGTATCGTGCTTTTAGATGAAATAATTTAAACACTAAATTTTTTGACAAAACCAAGTATCATCTATGATACATCTCATCTATAGAGAGAATGCATATCTACTGCAATTGAATGGTTTAATACATTTATTTATTTATTCCATTGGTTTATTTATAATATTCAAATTAATTTTTTTGATACTATATTTTATCATATAATTCTAATCAAAATCCCGCCCGAAGGACGGGTCATCCCCTAGTAAAATATGTATATATATATATATATATTTATTTTTTATCAACAAATAGGTTCCAACTTCTGATGAATCTGTCTAGAACTTTTAACATTGTATGTGTCAAATAGACCAAGGACAATGTGGATAATTTGGAAATCACAGAATGATCTTTTGTTAAAGAAAAAAGAAATAGAACAAAAAAAAGACATGTTCTTGTTCATCGTTCTGAAACAGATGTAATTCATCTTGACCACCTTCTTACAATTACATCTCTTATCTCTGAATTTAACTCTTAGATTTATATCTCTTGTTTCTTTATTCTTATAAGCTATGAAAGAACTTGGAAATTGAGATGGGAGTACTTGAGAATCTCAAATCCACATTCGATGACATAATTCAAAATCTTGGCGATGCGGATTCTATCGACAGGTCAAAGAAGTAATTGTCTTTATGATTATACGAAAGCTGAAACAGAGTGATCAATATGTCTTTGTTATCCGTTTGTTTGTTTTACAGAGAAAATACAGATTGGGATGTTAAATTAGCAATGGAGTTCAATAAGCAGCAGAGAAAGATTGTTTCTTCTATTATTGATTCATGTTCTGCAGGTATCAAACTGGTTCAAGAATCAATAACTAAACCACCGGTTTAGCCAAGCCAGAACGAGATGAGAACCGGGATTCTTGATTCATTTTTTGTTTGTTTGATAGTGGCATTTTTTACCAAGAAGCTATATGTTTTTAGTTAAGGAAACACTTTCTTCCCTCTTTCAGGCATCCCACAGTATATTGGACATCTGCCTCTACATGTTATTAGGGGTCGGCAAACAGGATTTTGGGACGGGATTCAACGGGAATGGGAACATGACGTGTATATGGGAATTAAAAACTAGTCTCATTTACGTCCCATATAAATATGGGACAGGATCGGGACGGGATCGGGCCGGGCGGGGACGCAATTGGGGATCCTAAAAAAAACCATGACAACCAAATTAAAAAATAACAAGAAACTATCACAAATGTGTTTGTTTAATAATTCAAAAAAACAAATACAGAAACAATCCAACATAAACTTCAGTCACAAATCATCAAAATCAAAATAAAACAAAAATAAATTGCAGAAATGTAAAATCCTAATAAACTAGAAGTAAACAATCTTTATCTTCTCTCGCATCATTTCTCATTTGATTGTTGACCGAGTTCTGTGCATATAAAATCAACAAGCATAGTAATTAGTAACAAGAATAGTAGTTAAAAAAAAACTCAACAATCAAACAAACATACTTAACGTTACCTGAGAAAAAATAAAAATTAGAGGACAATAATAATGGAGATTTGGAGTCCTAGAGGAAAGTGAAACTGGTGCACTCGAGGAGAAACAAATTTAGGTTATAAAAGATAAAAAAAAGTTTTAATTTATATTTGTCAATTTATTAGAAAAAAATATAAAATTAGAATTTTAACATTAATTAAAATATAATAACGCGTAAATTTTTCTAAACATATTTTTTTTTTGGAAATTTAAGATTCAATATTTCTAATTTTCTATTATTATTATATTTATGATATACATATATATATATATAATTTTATTATGTATTATATATAAGTTTTTCCAAATGGGATTTCCGAAATTCTCATTCCAGTCCCGTCCCGTCTCGTTTCCAAATGGGAATCAAAAGCTAGTACCATATGGGAATATCCTTCTAAATGGGACGGGATTTCCCTTGCGAGACAGGAATGGGATGGGACGGGAATTGTGCACACCCCTACATGTTATATATGTAGATTCTGCATGTTACTCAGGATATCTTCAATCATGTTATGAAGAATAAAGATAACATGATTGGACATTTTTTACACTCAGGATATCTTCAATCATGTTATAAAAAATTTACTACCTCATAAAATCTACTTTGCTCATCCTCAGTTCTTTAAGCAAACCACAAGTTTTCAGAAACATCTCTGGTTATCTAGAGAATCGAAGATAAGTAAAATCTTGATGAAACATCTTCTTCCAAAGCTTACTGTTTAGGTTACTGTTTGTTTCCACTAGACGTTGGACCCGTGATCTGCATGTTTATAGACAATGTGATACTGAAAATATTATAGATCCTAGTTCTAATAGATTATATTCCTTGTGAATTTGGTTGGTGTCAGTTTCACATATACACTTGATACAAACAGATACATTTATATTTTTAACTAAAACTTCTGGGTATGTGGTAGTTCATATAAAAAATAATAATGAATAAGCATATAATCTATATCTTCAACTTTTTAGGTGTATTGAAATTTGAAAAACATGTCAGTTATATGATTCTGACATTGACGACAAAAAAAAAGAATGATTGTGACAATTTGTTAGGTTTATTTACTTTCTTAACTGGGAACATGTAATCTAAGACTGAGTGATAATGATCTGTTTGTATCATTTGTTGTGTGTTTAATCATATATAGAGGACATAATATATCGATTTAACAAGCAATTAACTTTAATTTATTCCAAATACATATTAGCCATCTTATAATATTATTGTCGGTTAGGCCCAAAGATTTTGGACCTAAGTGCGTAAATGTTACAATTTTTGAAATGTTTTAGGCTTAACCGACCCTAATATTCTAAAGTTTTAGAGTGCATCCAAATTTTTTTCAATAAATAGAGATATCAACTAAATTTTCACAAAGAAAGCCGCACAAATGAAAAGTAAGAGATTTCAACAATTTTGAGGAGATCAATTGTATTCCATCAAAATCTAAGGTATTTTTTCCTAATTTAAATTTTGTTTAATTATACATCGTTGAATTCGTAGTTTGATTTAATAAATAACTTTGAATCTTCAGAAATTTGCATCTAAAAATTGTAGTTAAAAATAATAGATTGAAAGAGAATTAGAGGTGTAACTGAATGATCCAGCTCATTATGTTAACATAGTTTCTTGCAGCTTCACTTCCTCACAGTTTTTAGAAAAGAAAATTGGAAAGATTTATCAAAATTTATGTTTAGGTTTAAGAGGGAAGCCTAGGAAATGTTAGAGTTTTTACATTATTATACTTGTGAAAACCTAGTAGTTATACAAATTTTACTAATTATTCAAAAATGTATTCAAGGATCAAAATCTGTGATTGAGTTTTAAAATGAAGCCTTGGAAATGTTAGATTTTGTGTGCATTAGCTTAAAATCATAGGGAATTGGAAGTAGGAAACTTTTTATACTCGTTAAAAAGAACGAGTAGCATTAATTATGAATGAATGAGGATGTGCCTAGCTAGTATGGAGCAAGAGTGGGAGAGTATAGAGATCGATAGTGGTGAGAAAGAAATAGTGAAGCGATGAGGAGGATGAGTTGTGTGTTATGAAAGAGATAGTTGAAGCGCATACACGTTTTAAAATTTAGGTAAATATCATTGTTAACATATACACGTTTTAAAGTTTGAAAATTTGGTAAGCTCGAGGTTGAAAAGAAAAAAGGGAGGCAATTGATGAATGGAAGCTCCTCAACAACCATTCATCAATTAGCTTTTTTTTTTTCTTTTATACTTCAATTTTTTCAAAAAATTCTCAAGCAGAACCTTATGTTGATATTTACCTAGATTTTTAAAACTTGTTTGCGCCTCAACCATCTCTTTCATAGCATACAACTCATCTAAACCATCTTCTTCACTCTTCTCTTTTTCACAATTATCAATTTCCATACTCACCCGCTCTTGTTCCACGCTTGGCACATCCTTATAAAATTGTATGTTTGGTCCATATAAAATGTCCACATGTGAGGTAAAACCCTAAATTTTATTTTTCCAATTAAGCCATGTGTATTCTAAAACGATTTCCTTTGACTTTCATTTAAGTTTTAACTTAATTTGAAGGTCTGACCAAAGAAAAGATTCATCAGTTCTCAATTTATCTCAAATTGACAAACTCCTGGTGGTTTATATTCTTTGGTCAGATTTTTGAATTAAGTTAAAACTTAAAGTTAAAGGAAAAGTGAAAGTAAAAGGAAACATATTCACCAAGAAGAAGAATATATTCTTAGAAATCACGTCGCTTGGAAAAACAAATTTAGGGGCTTTACCTTATCTGTAGACATTTTGCATGGACAAACCATACAATTTCTGGTCAGTGAGTTTTATGTTTTATGACTAATACTTTTGCTGGATATTGAAAGGTTGGGACTTTGAATATCTTGTCAATGACTGGTGAATTATCTCTAGAGATTTTCAAAGATGATCCCTATTATCAACATAAAAAGGTCTTGTTTGCTAATTTTCCTACTCTTATTTTATCTCAATACTCAACTCTATTCCAAAGATTATATTTTTTATGCGTCAAAGAATTAAAAATGTTACATTATTGTTTATTGTGGATTATTGAATTGTGTGGATCAGTATAGGTCTATGTTCATTAGAAATGGTTTCTGAAGATTTTAAAACGAATTAAATTTAATGTTTTAGTTAGATAATATTTTTGGGAATCGCTATGAGTCCGCGCTGTTGTGAATGAGAGACGAAAGTCAATAAATCATAATCTGGCTCTTGGGATAGATATGTAAACTTACTTCGCAATATTTCATGTATTTTATATGAAACAAATAGGTGGATTTCATATGATTTGTGTCTGTAGAAGCTCTTGATCAGTGGAAAAGGGCTAGGCTTAATGGAAAAATTGAATCTCAATGGATCAATGTTTCAATGGTTTTTGAATGTTTGCTTTGGAAAAGTTACTTTAGTTTGGAAGAATAGCTAATCTCGATAAACTTGGACTAGCCAAATCTTAGTCTTCAATTTATATTGAACCTAAATGATGTATATAATCTTCGGATGCGTCTTAAATACATCACATGTTATCTTAGCCAATGACATAATGCTTCATTATTTATTTTAAACAGTTGCAAAAATAACATTATGATAACCTACATTTTACTACCATATCATGTTCCAAAGAAATAATTAAAATCCCAATGGGCGGATTTTTTCTTAATTTTAAAATAAATTAAATTTTAAAAAAATATTAAAGTAAATATTTGTGTTTAATGATATATCTTTAAAAATTAGAAAAAAATAGAAATCATGTTTCATTAGAGAAAAGAGTTTGGTTATTAACATATTTTACATGAATACATTAATTTCTATATTATAGTTTTATTATTAGTATATTAAAAAATATAAACCACATCTATTAATTTAGTTCCATCTTGTCATTTATTTTTTCGGTCATTATGTGAGATATGTATTTTAAAAATATCAGAAAAAAACAAATCAGAATCGACAAATATAAGAAAAGATCCTAAGATTCTCTATCTGAATAACCGAATAACCAAACCCAAACTAAACCGAGTAATAAAATAGATATATGGTATTTAATATTAATATTTAACATTAACTAATTAAAATATGTATATATGTATATGCATAATATAGAAGAGTCATAATTTAGAATCTTAACAAATCTTTCAAATGAAATAAATTAAAATAAGTAATATGGTATAATTAGATATCAAATATTAGTTTTTCAATTTTGATTGGATAACAATATTTTAAAAATATTTTCGTCCATAATTAATAGGAAAGATAAAGTGAGTTAATTTTTTTATTTTTTTAATTGTGTTTGGATACATGGATATAAGCCTATAAGGTAATATACAAAGACATTTTTGCCTTTAATGAGATTTTTTTTTGTTATTTATTCTAGTGGTATTTCATGTAATATTTTTAGAACATAAATGTTACTTCTAAAGTGTTATTCCCCTTTAATAGTATAGATTCTTTTATTTTCAGTTTTATATTTTTTTAAAAATTATTTCTTAATTTTAGTTACTGATTAGATAAATTAACAAATTCTTGATTTTTTGTTTTCCTTTTAAAATTATTTCTTTCTGTATTTTTAATAATTTTAATTATGAAATAACTGAGTATAACAGCCGGTTAACCACTTTGGTCTCGAAGAATAGCAATTTTGATGTGGAGGTTTCTATGCTTGAGTTGTCTAGCATATAGATTTTCAAGTACTCTGGAAAAGTTCATGAATTTCAGTTCAAGAAATTGAATAGGATAATGGAACAAGCTTACTTGAATTTTTCATAAGACTATGAATACAATGATGAGATGGGAACACAAATTTGTAGCCTCCTCTATGATATGTTATCTGCTAGGACACTGACAGTTTGTCATTTTCTCATTCAGTTGATAAAAGATGCTGAAGATCCCGTGCAAAAAGAATAAATCGTTAATGTTCTTGTCGATAATAAATCATAGAGGAGACTACAAAGTTGGGTTCCAAGTAATACAAATATTATGTATAATTACATTAGTTGTAAAAAATAATGTAAATTATTTACATCACAAAAAAAAAAATTATTGAAGTGATGTATTAGCCTTTTACATCATTTATAACTAATATAAATATTAAACCAAAATAGTCCGTCTTTCTCAACTTGGTTAGAGTTTCTTATGTGATTGAGAGATATATTGAAATATGTAGTGTGTTATGTGTATTTTTTACAGTGTTTTCACACTCAGCTGGTGCGACTGGTTATTCTGGGACCACTTGGACAGTACTTCGATTCGAGTTTAGTATTAAAATCCATCAATAATAGAATTGAAAAAAATTAGAAAAAAGAAAACACCACTAACCCATAACTTGATGGACCGGTTGAAAAACCACCATTAATGCATGGTAGAAGACAAATATTGAATCCTTATGCTTACAACCAGAGGCGATCCAAAAAATTTGGAGATACTGTTCTAATAATAAAATTTGGATCTTTATTATATATAAAAAAATTTCTAATTTTTTGGGCCTTAACTTTTTTATTTTAGATCTAAAATTAACCTAAAATTTTTAGGTCCAAATATTTGCTCTATTCGCACTGCCTCAAATACGACTTACAAGGTCGAGGTAGTTAAATTATGTTTAGTGGTTTAAAGGTTAAGCTGAAACCACATCATGTAGAGGGCATGACTAAGATTTCATTGGAAGCATATATTAGATTATAATATTAGCAGTCAGTGAGCATTGTGGTAGTTTAGTAGTTGAACGATTTTGTTTTAGTTCTTAAAGTTTATCCCAGTTTGATTTTCTGTATGTGGTAATAGCACTCATGTAAAAGAAAGAAAAGTAAAAATATATTGTGGAATTTTGTCATTTATGTTATTCTGAAACTTTGTTTTTGAAAGATTATTACTACAATAACTAAAAACTCAGCAAATACCAAAAAAAAAAACAAAAAAAATGCAGTCTCAAAAAAAGATTTGTTTTGCTTAATCATATTACATGGTTTATCACTTACGACACTATATTTCAATTCTCACATCATTTGAATTTTATAAAGACTCCACAAAAATTAATTTATCCGCGCTATTAACATTCTACGGGTTTACATCAACTTTATGATGAATAATTTTTCTATTAACATATATGTATATACCATGTTAGAAATTTTACAATAGATTTACTCTGATTAATCTACATATTTTTTTTATAATTAATAAAGTATTTGGTATATCAACATTAAATAAAAAAAATTGATTATTTAGGTAGACAAAAGAAATTGTTTATTTTCTCTTTAGATTTTTCGATTTATTATAGATTTTTAGTTTTATCATCACGTTCATAGCTAAAATCACAAAATTTTATCCTAGGCTCCTCAACCTCTACGCATGCTACCTTAATAGTGTCTATCATTTTTCATTACTTTGTGAATGCCAAATGACTCATCCGATTCATGCCATTTTATTATTTATTATCATTTTGTTGTCGGCATACAATTATCAGTATTTTTCAGCATACATTAAAGTAAACTAACAAAAGATATTCGAGAGAGCAAAAAAAAAAAAAAATGAAAATCGATGTGGCTGCTGGTGGCAGCAAATTAGCGGACCCACCTTCCAGGTTTACAACATTCTTGTCGTTTTATTACCTCCTAACGCAGAGCTGTAATCACCTGCACCAAAGTGCATATTAATTTCCTACATCTCCGTATAATAATAATCCACGTTTCTATAATAGACACAAGTTTGGTGTCGCAGAAAGATCATTCTGCTGTGTCTTTTCTTTTTTCCAATAAAAATCAAAACAAGAATTAAAAAGATTTAAGAAAGCTTTCGTTGCCAAAGCAAAAAGGTTGAAGAGATTTAAAGAGAAGAGAAGAGAGTAGAGAATCTGTTTGGAATTCTCTTTGCTCGTAGCTTCTTTTGAATCTCTTTGGGAAGAAGATGATGGTAGTTAACAGCTTTGATCTATGGCAAAAAGATGTTTTCTTCTCTGCAGCTGAAGAAGTTCAAAAATCTGCAGATATGTATGTAAATGAGTTTTGTGACTAATTCTTTTCTCATGATTTATGGATTTATATTGTTTCTTGTAGGTTGTGATATTGTTAATTATGTTTATGATCTTCTCGTTTTTGTTGTGGATTTTTAGAATGGAGTCTGCTTATAGATTGTGGATTAAAGATAAGAAAAATGAGATCTGTAATGAACTTAAAGCAGCTTTAAGTACAGCAAAATGGCAGGTAATATTTAAATTTATACACAAAAATGTTCTCTTGAAATATCTCTTGTTTGTGTGTTCTTGTTGAAGTTTCAAGAAACGTTTTGTGTTTGATTATTCTTGAAGTTAACTGATTATACAAAATATGAAACTGTGAATTCAGTTGGATGAGTTTGAGAAGGCAGTGAGGTTAAGCCATAAACGATATGCTGAAGATTCTACATTGACACGGCATAAACAGTTTGTTACCGCTATCGAAAACCAGATTTACCGCGTAGAAACGTCTCTGCAAGAAGCTTATAATGAGAATGGTAAAGAACCTCTACGTTGGGTTGATCTTAATGCAGAAGAGCGTGATGACTTAGCTATGTTTCTCTCTGGATCTTCTTCAATAACTTCAAAGAGTTTTAATGTTGAGAGAAGCATAGATTCTACTAATGGAGTTGAAGTTAAAGGTTATGGTAATGGCTCTGAATGTGTAATAGACATTGAAGAAAAAGTAAAAGTAGAAAATGTAGCAGCTGGGACAAGAAGAACATGGAGTTCACCAAATTTTAATGCTTTGAGAATTATAGTTCCTAGTGGTAATGAAGATGGAGAAGAGGTAAATGAAAAATTTGTAACGCAAATCGAAGCTACTCCTAAAGTGAAAGGAACTAAACCTATATTGTGGATGCATAGAGTTCTTGATCATAATCAGGTGAGTTTTTCATAACAAGTTGAATCTATAGCTTAATTCACTTCTTGATTATAATCATGTATAGTGTGTTTTTTTTTTCAGGTCTTTGAAAAGACTTGTTGCTTACAAAACCCGATTCGCTTACCATTTAATCATCCAATCAAGATCACTGTTTCCTTAATGCTAATGGTGTTTCTTCTATGTAAGTCACTCAACACTTTTGCTTATATAGCTTTTGCTCTTGAGCTTGTTAGAAGTTACTAACGAGCTTTGATTTTTCTAACCGATGCAGTACCTTTCGTAGTGTATTCATCTTGAGAATTCAACTAAGGTTTAAAAGTGTCAAGAAGCTAAACAGATCAGCTTTTGCATCTAACTGTTAAGATTCATCATCCCTGAAGAACAAGTAGAGATTCAAAGTAATTCGCATATATATATATATATGTACTTTTATTTGTTGCTTTGCTTCTTCAGGGAAAATATATAAATCAGAAACATTGCAAGATTGAGTAAAGGAAGTAGAGTATTTACATTTTGGCTTTGGTTATAGCTTATAAAAATGTAAATATAACATAAATTTCATAGATTCTATTTGTTTTCTTGTGTGTACAACTCATTTTACTTCTTTTAGCACACAGAAACCGAATTTTGTAGTTGTACAACAATGGTGTAAATTTAGAAGCTGGGGGAGATAGTGATGAACTAGGTTTGGAAAAAGCAAATATGTATAGTACAAGTCAGCTCTGAACAACGCCTTCGATTTTTACTTTAACCAGAATTAATTGTGAACTTAACTAGAGTTTATCGACGACAAGTACGCTGATTTTGTTCTTTGTGTGTGGAACGAGGAAGAGATTAAACCGTCTGCCTCAAATTGGTAGGGCTGGACACAAGTACTCGTCTTGTAATTGCTACTTGCTTCGTATTCGGTTTGAAAAAGCAATTGCTACTTGCCTCGTACTCGGCTTGAAAAAGCAAGTACTTGCTCTCGGCAAGTTAAATAACAAGTCGACAAACTAAATTACTTGCAAGTCAAAGTCAAGTACCAAGCCAACAAAAAAATCATACTACTTGCTTTGTTCGCCTCGTTACTAGTTACATTTACTTGATACTCACTCCGTTTCAAATTGATCATATTTCTAGAAAACAATTTGTTTTAAAAAATTATATTTTAAAATTTTGTATGCATGTTTGATTAGTTACTAGTGATGAACTAAAAAATTTCAAGAAAAAATAATTGAATACTATTAGTTTAGGATTATAAAAAATTGTTATTTACAAAAATGATGCATTTATAATCAATTTTTAATAAGTTTCTTAGTATGTGACAAAACCAAAAATTTATCATTACGATAAAACTAATTAATTTTAGATAAATAACTTCTTTTTTCATCAAAACTTGACAAGTTTCAAGACAGGTCAAGTAACTTGAAAGTCGCCAAATTTTAAGTAAGTACTTGTTCGAACAAGTATTCGTTTTGAACAAATTAACTAACAAACCAAAAAATTAATTACTTGTACAAACCAAATCGAGTCGCAAGTACTTGCCTCATGCCACCCCTACAAATTGGGCCTAAATTATTACACTATCAATTAGTGCACATTAAGGAAGGAGTGTTATACCGAATCAAGCAAAAAGAGCAAACACAAAATATCCGATAGAAATACAAGTTTCAAAGGCAAAAAAGCCACCATAAACTAAAGTCACAAAATGAATAACTAAAAAGCAAAAGACAAAAAGCACCAACATAGTTTCAAAATGTAACCAAAAACTAAAAGCCGCATAATAATAAAAACCCAAAATGTCAGCTGATTCTTCCAATCTACTACTTACCAGAAGTAGATGCATTGTCTCCAAACATCATTTTTGCTGTGTAGGCAAGAAGTTCAATCTTCTTCAAACCTAGCTCCTCTTGCATTGCCTTAATCTCCTTCAATTTTTCCTCAACATTTTTCTTCTTTGGTCCATCCTCAACCATATCCCAACGCTCAATCAAAGTGGATTCATCAAAACCAAAACCAGTTAATAAAGATGCAATCTCTCTACCAGAAGATAAAGAACTACTTCCGATTATTTCAGCTTCTTCTTTAAGCTTCCCTTTAACCTTCTTCTCTGATTTGGAGGACTTTGCTTCACTCATCTTCATACTTGCTTTAGGAGGCAAAACACCCTTAACTCCCCAAATCTTTCTCGACAAATCAAAACATTTCTGAGAATGAACATTTGAAAACACAATCTGGTCTTCGTCAGTTATTCCCTTTTTGAGAGATTTTTCCACAGTTTTGTTAAACTTGTCTTTCAATTTCCTAACTTTGGTTTTTAACTGATTTGTGTGTGGATCAAAAGAGAGAGAACCTTTCACAAATTCACCAAACGCATCCATATTATCAAGTTTTGCATTGGTACCAATGTAGTCAGGAATACTTTGAAGCAAAATGATTTCATCTTCATCAGTAAATATCTTCTGAAACTTACTCGGCGGCTTTGGCTTTTCATCTACGGAATCAGATCTCTTCACTTTCTCCTCAGTCTTCTTCATTTTCTTCTTACTCTTTTCCTCTCCTTTCTCCAATGAGCGCTTCGCCGGTAGAGCCGCCACGTTGGTGGTTATCTTCGAGACGGATCTCTCTGGCTCTGATTTGCTCACAACTCTCTTTTCAGATTCTTCTTTTTCGGATTCTTCAACATCTGAGTTTGTTTCTTCTCCGGAGGCGTTTGATTCTTCTTCACATGAACCAGGCGCTTCTTCTTCTTCTTCTTCTTCAGATGAAGAGACCGCCATTGGAGGATTCGTCGGTAGAGCCGCCACGTTGGTGGTTATCTTCGACACAGATCTCTCTGGCTCTGATTTTTTCACAACTCTCTTTTCAGACTCTTCTTTTTCGGATTCTTCAACATCTGAGTCTGATTCTTCTCCGGAAGCGTTTGATTCTTCGCCAGATTCTTCTTCAGATGAAGAGACCGCCACTGGAGGATTCTCAATTTTTTCAGCCTTCTTCGGTGCCATTTTCGACTTCTTCTTTGCCTATTCTCTTGTAAATTTTGCTTTTAGAGTGACGTTTAGGGTTCTTTTATCTCGTCCAAAAATCTGAGATGTTCTTGTGAGTTGTGTTGAACTGATGACGATGATATGAATTATGAAGTAATAATTGTTCTTTTCATCTTGATAAACACCGATTATTCCGGCCCAGTAGTAGTTGTTTAGCGAATAAACTTAAAGGTGGTCTCTATATGTCTGGCCCAATTATTCCGGCCCAGAATCAGTTGTTTTAGAGAATCACCATTGACAAGAAACTGAGGGATAAACATGTCATTCACATATCAGATATTTTTCTTTGTCCCTAGAAAAAAATATCTTTCTCGCAGCGTCTTTCCAAAAAGAGTGTCCCCAACCACTACGATATTTAACCAACCCTTAACCATAGTTAAACCAATTTTCACTAAAACCGACCCTAAACCCTAAGAATAAACTTTACAAAACAAAAAAATTTGCTAAACTCTAAAATACAAACAATTGTTGTGTAATACTACTTTGTTGTTCTTGTAGTTGCAAAGAACATGGAGCACTAGAGATTGACATTATAAGAGCCTTTTCCGTGTCTCCATCCATTCGTCGTTTTACGTACCAATTTGATGAGATACTCTAGAAAAGCTGAATCGAAATGGCAATGTGATTGGTCCTTCCCGTTGGTAGACCAAACACATCTTCAGATATTTTAAAGAGCTATTGGACAACAGACAGGGTTTCTCAGGTAACTTATAGGAAAAGCAAACCGGATTTTATCTGCCGTGCAAACCACGAAACAACCCTTCTCTACGGTGGATGAGCTGCTAGAAGCACCTGACCTCTGAAATGAGATTCTTTTCCTGCTCAAGGCTGAGAACTTGAGAACTTGTATATATAGCTTTGCCTATTAGCATTAGGGTCCCAGGTTGGTTAGTGGTCCATCATAAAATTAATTGATTTTGTAGTCATAAACTCATGCTTCTCTACAGCTTTTATAGTTAGTATAAGTGTCCCTACTTGGTTTGTGGTCCATCAGCTAAATCAAACCTGAATCACAAAAAATAATAGATTTTGTTGTACTTATTCAGGGGACAACAAATTTGGTTAAAATTAATAATCCGATAGAAAGATAAAAAGAAAGACGTGTGCTGGTGAAGCCAAAGAATAATAACATGCATGTCCTTAAATTTTATGGCCAGAAAGAAAGACAGTGAATAAACTATTCCTGCTGAAATTTCACATTTCCTTGAGATAAATTAAGCTTAGATTATACAAACATTCTCGTGTTTGTAATAGTTATAACTTATAAGAGATTCATAAAACAATTGATGAATTGCAATGAATGAAAGTTTTAGCTACTGCACCATTTTTTGTGACAGAAAGTTTGAGAGGAAAACATTTTGAATAAATTCTGTGACAACAAGTCAAAATTTGATGTGTAAAGTTGTCTTATTTTTCTTTGTTTACAATGAATTTGGGACAATCTTAAAGAGAAATAAATAATACTAATAGTTTGTATTTCTGAAAGAATCTGTCTAATCTAATAGAATCTTTACAAACGCAGAGATTGCTACATTCTATTTCTCTAAAATACAAGCAATTGTTGTGTGCTACTACTTTGTTGTTGCAAAGAACACTTGGCACTAGAGATTGACATTAACAAAGCCTTTTATCAACAGGGTTGCTCAGGTAACTTATTGGAAAAGCAAAGCGGATTTTATCAGCTGTGTAAACCACAAAACAGCCCTGCTCTGTAGCGGTTGAGCTGCTGCTAGTAGTAACAGTTGATCTCTTAATGAGATTCTTTTCCTGCTTAAGGCTGCTCTCTGTTGCCATCTGTTTGCCATCTTCAAGAGCTTCTTTGCGTTCATCATCATTTTCAAGACGAGTAGTTTTTTTTTTTAAGAACGGGAAGCAAAAGAAATTTGTGAGTTGTGTTGTATAAAACTCTTTGAATGCAAGTTATGGTTGATGAAGAATCCAATAGGCTTGCTGTATTATATAGAAGGAGAAACTATGATAAGTTAGATAATATTAGAGTAACCAAACCAGACACAACACATGCTTCTGTCTTTGTTGTGGGTATATGATCATATGAGTATGAATTTATTTAGATACAAAGACATGTGCAAGTGAATGCAAGATGCAAAACTTGTATGCCCTTTGACGTTCTCAGAGACTTAAAACCTTAACCCTACCTAAATTTAAGTGGTTATGGCCATGTTACATAAATTTTGCAAATGAGTGAAGCAGTTCCTAAGGTTCATTCCTATAAAATTCCAAGGTTCTTGATCTTGTTCTTCAATAAGATTTTTTTTTTTAAAAACTTAAAAGCAGAGCAAAGGTCAATGCCAATAAGTTTATCTTTGCCCATGGATGATCAGAGATGAATTAAACTTGGACAATTCTCAAAAATATCATTAAATGAAGTTTTTGTTCCATAAATAACACATATTTTCATTTAGGACAAAAATAACATTTGTATTAAAGATTAATTTCTTTATTCCTAACCTCATATTTTTAGGGTTTAAGATTGAGAGTTTAAAAACTCTAAACTGTAAACCCTAAACCCTAAACCCTAAACCATACCTTCCACCTTTAAAAAACTATACCCTAAATTTTAAAATACTTGACCCAAACAAAAAAATTCAATTTTCGTCTTTTATAAAAATATTATTTTTGTCCTAAATAAAAATGTGTGTTATTTATGGAACAAAAACTTTCTTTGAGACTATTTTATGGAATTTCTCTTTAAAGTTTACAAGGAAAATATGTTTTAGTATATTCTGTAGAGAAAAAAAAAACTAACCTGTGAAATCATAAGTGTACATAAAGTTTATCTTTTGTAGAACCACAATTGCAATGTGCTCTGGTGGATAATTTGATCAAACTGTAAATTGAGATTTACAAATTAGTTGTCTCAGAGACTCTATAGCCTTAATTAACTACATGTAACTGTTGACTACTCTTAACAAATTAATTAAACTTAAGACTATAGAAATTAAGAACATTTATATGGTTCTTGCTTAGTATTTTTTGTAACCACTTTCCGACAGATTTTCTGATGGATTTTTCCGATGGGTGGCGTGAATAAAACCTAGATCTAAAATGTTCCTCTCATTCTCTCAATTTCTCCTCCTCCTTCTCAGCGGCGCCTTTTCATCCGGCGAATCTACCACCGTTCTCCGGTAAGCCTCATTTTCTCCTATGTTTTGCTAATTTTTCCCCACTTAGCCTCATCCGTGTTCTTCTTCTCCTAGTAGATTTGGATTATGGTTCCATGGATAGTCCCTTTGATTTCATTCTCAATTTAGGATTCATAGATTCGTTGACATTCATAGTTGTTGTTGTTTTTTAAGTTTTTAATTCCTGAAACATTGGCAAAAAAAAAAGACAATGGTTATGAGTTTATGAGCCGCACTGAGATTGATGTTTACTGTTCAAGATTTTTGTGTGCGAATATTGTGCTTTCTTCTAAGATTTGATGCAAGTGTGATTGACTTTGTAAGCATTTTCATGTCATCACCCATTTATATACAAGAAACGAAAAATTAAGAAAAAAGTATCAACCTTTACTTATGAATAATGATGTTATGGTTCATCTATGTTATGGTTCTTCTTTATGTTTGATTTTAACAAAGTTTTGAGGGATTATGAGATTTTGAAATTACACTAGTACCAAATCGGAATGAGATTATTAGATACTAATCAAATCTAATGTTCATGTGTGTTTTGTTTATTTTCATAGATCATCATGTCTCGGGATGATTTTCTATGTTATATGGCACAATATGGCAATATTTACGACACACCAAGTTACGAAGGCTTTCAGATTTTCCAATCCGAACAAAACCAACAAATCCCGGACAAACGTGACGGCACACAATATCCAGACACTATCTCAAAATCAAAGATGGACAAAGATCTATCTCAAAGTCGTTCTAGTCACTCAAATAGCCTTTCCCAATCCATCAACAACGCCTTAGTTCAACATGTCAGTAAAATTTTCATTCATATTCTAATATTTTTTTGATATAAGTACTACTAATAAAAGATTTGATAAACATTAAGGCCATGGTCTCAAGGTAGGAAGTGTTCCTGACCCTTGCTTTTTTTTGGCAAAGTTTTTATCATTGCTTCTCTAGCTCTTTTGTAAATCAAACTCTTCATTTTGAATGAAATTCACATCGATCCATGTTAAAAAAAACTCATGTATTTTTTTTCTTCTAAAACTCATTAACCATGTTTATAGTTGATTACTGAATCTCAATTTTGATCTCTCTTATTTTAACTTATTAATTACAGAGAAAAAGCATTTTGTGTATTTAGATCTTGCCAAAGACATCTTAAAAACAAGGTACAAAAATGACTTGCCATTGATTGTTACCTATATATGAGATTCAAAGTTAGACAGAACACAGAGCTTCCTTGCCTGCTATGTGTTTCAAACCTCGATTCACACAATATGGAGAGAGAAATGCAAGACGGCATGGAGAGAACCCAAACTCAACAACCATTATAATCCGATGGATTGACAAACAAGTAAGGAATTCTCATCAGTTCAAGCTCTTGGCGATAAGCGTTATAGAAAAGGACTGCAAATGTGGTTTGACTCTAGAAGGTAAAGATTTGTAAAAAAATACTTTCTTTCCAATTTAAACTTTCAAAGCAAAATTAGCACATAATGTAAAAACATTTATTTTATTTTGAATTTAATTTAACATTATATTCAAAATAAGTCAGAAATAAAGGGCATAAGAAAAATTTACATAGTTTGCTTAAATAGTGTAAAAATGTTACAATGACAGTTTTGTGTGAAACAAAGAGAATATCTTTCTCTATTTCTGTTTTCATTTTAGGTAAAAACTCAATAATCATGGTGTACTAAGATATGCTCACAACCTTGATATCAAAAACTAGTTCAATTGTCAGATAAACAAGCATTGAGCATCTCATCAACAATTTATTTATTTTGCTATATTCAGCGTAGAAATGGATATAGATGACAACTAGTACATTAACATCTTCGGTGGCGAGGGAGGAGGATATGATGCGAGTGTTGGATGAATTATGAAAAATATAGGACTTGTGGCCTGAGAGAATTTACATGTTTAGGCTCAAAATCTATGGGCCTAGACGCATAATTAAAAATTTTAAAGGCTATAATTTAAAATTGTTTCCGGATGCTAAAATTCTAGGGTTTGGGAAGGCATCCAAACTTTTTAATAAATTGAGATCTCACATAGATTTTGACAGAAAGCCGCACAGATATTCGTGTCATTCGACAATCTCAAGAAAATTGTATTATATTCCATCAAAATCTAAGGTATATTCTCCTAATCTTAAAATTTTGTTTTATTACATATCATTACATTTGCTTTATTACATATCATTGATTATTTTTGTTTTAAAACAGTTGCAAAAAACATCATGCTAACTTACTTTGCCACCATATCATTGTTGCAAAGAAAGTTTGTCAATATGATTATCTACCTAAATGACACTAGATTTTAACACGTAATTTAAATACTAATGTAACGTTCAATTCTCTAATTTGAGGAAGAATCCTTATTTTTGTTCTTCCCAATCTATTTTCTGTTTTATTTCGTCCATAACCCTTTTAAAAAAATCTCATCTTTTTCTTTCTTTCTCTGAAGACTGTCAAGATTTTGATTAGGCTCTCTACAAATCTCCCTCATCGACTCTTATCTCGACGGTAAATTTATATGGGTTTTCATAGTTTTTAGAAATTTTGTTTTGTAGGATTTATCAAAATTTATTATTGGGTTTTAAGATGAAGGCTTGGAAATGTTAGTAATTTTTGCATTAATTTTAAATAAAATGGAAATGAAATTAGTTTGTGACTTTTTCTACTTGTGAAGAACATAGTGATTATAAATGTATTCATGTATCGAAATTTCTGTTTGGAATTGAAAAAGAAGCCTTGGAAATGTTGAATTTTTTGCATTAGTTTACAATCAAATGGACTTAGAAGTTTGAAACTTTTTATTTCCCTGGAAATGAAATTAGTCATCATTTTTACTAATTTACTAGTAATTCTAAAATATTTTCGTCTTCCTATTAATTAGTTTTCAAGTTGATGAATGATAATTACTTCATGCAGGAGCTGCAAGTATAATGGATTTTGATGAAAACAAAGAGCCAAATAAAAAGACATCAAGGAAGGGCAAGAATCCTAAACGCCATGAACCTCGTGCCAACACAGTTAAAACATTAGGTAAATACATTTTCCACACAAGTTATTTTTTTTGGTAACATTCTTTAGTTTCTCATACACTAGAACAATTTTTAGAAAGAGAAAAGAGCAAAGAGAAAAAGATCGCCCTCGAAACCGATTCTGATGTCGGCCAAATAAAGAACAACACTTCTAGAGAAAAACCGTTGGTTGTAAAAGAAGAACCTGTCTTGGGGAGCCCTTCTTGTTCAGTTAAAACATTAGGTAAAAACATGTTTTAATTACAGTACAAGTTATTTTTATATTTTATAACATTCTTCAGTTTTTCTCATACATTGCAATAATTTTAGAAACTGAAAAGAGCAAAGGCAAAAGGATTGCCCTCAAAACGTATTCTGATGTCGGGCAAAGAAAGAAGAGTAGTTCTGGAGAAAAATCTTTGGTCATAAAAGAACCTGTCTTGGGGGACACTTCTCCTTCAGTTAAAACATTAGGTAAAACCATGTTTTATTTACAGTACAAGTTATTTTTATATTTTACAACATTCTTCAGTTTTTCTCATACGTTGCAATAATTTTAGAAACTGAATCTAAGAGCAAAGGAAAGAGGATCTGCCTCGAATCTGATTCTGATGTCTGGGAGAAAAAGAAGAACACATGTGGAGAAAAACATGAGAGTATGAAGAATCCATCATTTTGTGGTTATGGGTTAGCAAATTGTGTGAAGGTCTTAAGACAGATGGAGTTTGCAGAGTATATTGATAAGGACTTCAGACAAAGTTTTCTGTCGTGGTATAGTTTAAGAGCAGAGCCCGAAGAGATGATAGTCGCGAGAACATTCATCCATGCGTTCAAAGATGACTTAGAGGCGCTTGCTGAGCAGCTTATTCACTCTTTCACCAAATCCATATCGGATTCGAAGAAGCGTTCTACAAATGGCGATGGAGATGGAGCTAGCAGTAGCGGTGCGTGCTTTAAGAAGCCACGACATAATTAGAGAAGATTATGTTTGCATTGTTCAAGTTTTTTAAGTCTCTTTTCTTTCTTTCTTTAGGATCATTTAGAAAGGATTCAAACTTCATTTGACATTTTTAGAATGATTGGAACTACATTATCATTTTTAGCTCATGATTGATTTGGGTTTCGGATTAATGTTATGCTTTTTTTTATAGTGGGTTGGATTTTTTTTCATCCCCATTTGTTGAATGTTAACAGTATATAAGTTAACTATTGATATTGATTTTTTAAAAATGAATATTAATTTATATTCAGAAAAAACCGTTTTTACATCGAATGCTTCGTAGTTTAAAATTGTTTAAAAAGAATTTAAGAAATTGACATAGAAAGATGATCTAATAGCAAACCATCACTCCATTCCTTTGTCGTACTGCTTGTCTCTCATGTCTCTTACAAATATTTTTGTTTATGAGTCTTGCTAATGCTAGCTGAGGATGATGAGTGGAAGGTTCACAATCTATTGATATTGATTTGTGGAGTTAAAATAGTTTTTGGAGAGTATTTTTGTTTTGTTTTGCTTTGAAAAACTTTCTTCCAAATGCTGTTTAATTAAAAATACAATTGTAACTTTTTTAAATTTCAAAAATATTGCATATTTGTGTTATAAAGAGGGTTTCTAAAAACTTGGTAAAAGTTCCTAAATGATATTTTGAAACATTTCTTAAAGCACATAAATAGTGTTCTTGATTTTTTGAATTGTTGGAAATTTCTGCCATTTTGTTTTTTTAAATTGATAGTTTTTTAACAATTCTAAAATACTTGATTCGCTTTTAGCATTTCATGGGTTGGATATTTTATCCAAACTGTATTGAATGAAATTTCGATTTGCATTTGGTTTACAGAAAGGAAAAAAATCAATAATTTGAATGTAAAATTAAAACCCCTTGATAATTAACAAAAAAAAAGTTGATACAAAAATCTAATAAAAATATCAGTAATAGTTAAAAAATGATTTTTCTAAAAAAATTGCTCGTAACTAAATTAATTATATACTCACACGATTCACGAAGAAGCTATTGCTCAGCACGACTCCAACGAATTAGAGTAAACGTTGCTAAGACCTACGTGGCATCTCCCGCCCAATAATCCAGCAAAGTTAGTTATCGAATGTTGTATGTAATACTCAGTAATGCGGTAGACCCAAAGGAACTAAACATAACCACTAATAAATAGACACGTAATCAAAACACGCGAAACTAATCTCACCACTTACTAATCACGTGAAGAAACACGGATAAATTGAGTGCACCGTAACGTACACAATCAAAAACCAATAAAATTATTTAATTTAATTCTCTGCTCAGTCCCCAAGATAGATCTATCCAAGAGAGACACACATTCACTGTTTTGACTCACTTTTCTTTTTCTACTTTATTGGATTTTGGTGAAAAGTTTAATTTGTCTCTTTCTCTATTTCTCCGGCGTCAATTTTACGGCGGCTCCGTCAACGATGTCATTGACCGCGCCGGAATTCGATTACAGAGTATAACTTCTCCTTCTCTCTTACTGAATTCTCGATTCTCTCTATCTCTTTCTCTAAAGTTTCATTGCTTCTTCTGTAGTTGACGCCTCAATTTGGTTTTTCACCGATCGGGTGAGTTCTCTCGTCATTTCTTCTTCTTCTTCTGCTGCTTCGATTTTGAATTCAAATTCTGACTCTGTGTATGGATCAGGGATCATCATAGTTTTGCCGATGTTGATAATCTGGAGCACTGTATAAAGTATTTAAATCAAAGCTTAGTCACCTATGGCTTCTCTGCTTCGCTTGACCTCTTCGCTACCGATCCTGTGAGTTTTTTTTCTTAATCTTTTAAATCATCTCCAATGGTTGTCTAATTATGGGAGAATCTGATTCGATAAAACTCGTATTACAATTAGGTTTCAATCGCCAGAACTTGTAATTGCATATACGCTTTGATTCAGCAAAGGCAACGAGATGTTGAATTTAGAGAATCTTCTAATGATCAGAGACAACGGTGACTCTCTTTTTTGTCTTTTACCTTACTTTGATTTTTTTTATGTGCATTGTGAATTTTCTAGGTGCTTCTTCGGTGATTGTGTTTAATCTTAATGCTTCTATTGCTCAATCATAAAACTGTTTTTGGTTTTATGTGTCTTAGAGTTTATTTCTTGTAAAACCCTTTTGGGAGAAAAGAAGAAGACAAAAATGCTGATAAAGTTACTTTTGTTTGCATCTATGAAGTTTTTTACATTTGTTTTTTTTACCAAGTTTCTTGTTAATTTCAGACTTTTATCTGACATGGCGAGACTAGAAGGAAAAGTTGAGAGGCTTGAGACTCAATTGCAAGCAAAAGAAAGGGAACTTGGTTCGGTGACAAGAACGGTAAGAGATATAAAGAACCGAGGTTGGTTGGTTATTAGGAAATCATGTATTTGATGAGGTTTCATTACACTGTTTTTGGTCAGGAAGCCAAAAATAATGCAGCTTTAAAGGCGCAGAATGAGAAGCTTCAAAAAGAGAGAGATGAGTTTCAACGAATGGTGATTGCTAATCAGGTTTGATCCATTTGCTTTTTATCAGCTAGATCATGTTCTAAAGAATTAGGGAATGCTTATGCAATGCTCTCTGAATCATTTGTTTTGTTTGTGTATGAAAGCAAGTCAAGACCCAACAATTACATGAAACGAAGAAGAAAGAAAAGGAGTACATAAAGTTACAGGTATGTGGTTTCACACTGCGAGTTCTAAGTGTTTGTATCATAGGTTGAGTCTTAGTAAATGAAAAAATGATATTGTTTTAGGAGAGGTTAAACCAAGTGTTGATGGAGAAAAAGAAGGAAACGAGATCAGGCATGGAGATTATGAATCTACTCCAGGTACTAATTGGGATTGTAAATTACTATTATGAGTTTTTCCTTTGGTTAATGAATATTTTCTTGTATATAATACAGAAAGAAGGGAGACAGCGTGGAACATGGAGTGGGAAGAAAGCTGACTCAGATTTCTATAAAAAGATTGTAATCACCATGACAATATTAGCTTCTCATGTATTCCATTGAATTTATGTGTTACTTATATATTTTGTGCTCGATGTGATCTTGTCAGGTAGATGCATATGAGGCGAAAAATCAAGAACTGGTGGCGGAGAACACTGATTTGAGAGCTTTACTGCGATCCACGCAGGTTATATTACGTCTTCATTGTACTTGAGAATGTTTATGATTCTTATAATTGAAGACTATGATACATTTTGACAGGGCGACATGCGTTCTTTCTTGAATGCTTCTGGTGGATTAACCAAGCAACCTTCGATAGCTAATGGAAGACACGGCGCAGACCCTTCTCAGTCTCCTTTGGGAGGGAAGACGGTACATAAGTTTACTTCATCATAAACTAAATAAAAATTCAATTAGTTCCATATGAATACATAAATCAAGATTTCTATTGATAGGATGTTTTTGACCTGCCTTTTCGTATGGCTCGAGGTCAAATAGAAGATAGTTTACGTTCTAAGATGGTTTCCATCAAGGTAAAAAAGAATCTAACTCGAAGTTACACTTTCAATTTATTTTATAGCTTCTCATATACTAACACTTGGTGGTTCCATTTTTGCTTTGTTTTGATTAATGAAGGAGCGTATGGGTCAGTTAGTAGATGCACAGAAAGAAGTATCAATTACATCAGAAGCTTCCGAGAGGGAACTTGAACTTGAAGCACAACTCGTCGAGGCACGAAGCATAATTCAAGAACAGGTATTTTTATGACTGTAAACCGATCTCATTGTATCTCTTCGTTAATACGATCATACAGAAACATGACAAAAGTTTTTCAATCTGCTGATGCAGGAATGTATAATGTCTAAACATTTACCTAAAACAGACCGGAGAAGGAACTCAGCTCCTCCACAGTCTGTCAATGGACTCCGTGGCTGACTTGTAGATTGTGAATCTCAGGTTCAGAAATATCAATGCTCTTCTTGTAATTTCTCAAATGTCTTGTGTCTTTTTAATCAATTAACTTGGACACAAACATTAGAGTTTATCTGAAATTTTAAATGAATGTGGCTTCGTATTTGTAATGTTGTACAGAACAATTGCAGATAACAAATTGGCAAACTGTAGAGTGTTAGTAAATTATTTACCATTATTAAACTATTGGGTTTGTTATAATGATAGGTTTGTAAACTGTTTATATATATAGTTTAGTTCTTCATATTTTATTTTATAAATTTGGGTTACACTCACTAGAAGCCAACACGTGTCAAAATTATAACTCACGAGATCTTGACACGTGTCACTAATCATTCAAATTTTGTCACAGATCAAATTATAAAATATATATAAAAAATAAATTTAACAAAAAAAACTAAATAATTGTTAATATATCAGATAATCAACTAAAATTCATAAATTCCAAAAAAAACCGGAAAACTGAAGTTTTTCTAAAAAAAGAAAAAAAAGAATCACAAAAATATTAAATTATTTAATCAATAACTAAATTAAAAAATGCATTTAAAACAAATACAAAAAAGAAAAAACTATAGTTTTTTAAAAAAGGAAAAAAGGAAATCAAAAAATTGTTAGTTTAACAGATCAATAATTAAAGTTAAAAAATATATTTTTTAAAAATACCAAAATGAAAATATTAACTTAAATTTAGTTTATTTGAAATGTTAGTTTTCCAAGTGTCATGGTTTTCTACTAAATTACTAATATTGTTGTTATTTATTTTATAGTTATTTTATAATATTAACTATGGAATATTTGTATGATATAATGCATATTATTTTGACATAAATTTTTTGACTTATGTTAATTTATATAGAGTATACATGAGGTTAGAGTAAGATTTTAATATGATTGAAAATTGAGTTAAATTATACAGCAAAATAAAGTATGTATGAAGACGAATACCAAAAATAATACCAAAATGAATTTTTTAACCTAAATTTAGTTTATTTGCAATCTTAGTTTTCCAAGTTTCATGGTTTTCTATTAAATTATTAATATTGTTGTTATTTATTTTTTAATTATATTTGTATGATATAATGCATATTATTTTGATATAGAAGTTTTGAGTTCTATTAATTTATATAGAGTAAGGTTAGAGTAAAATTTTAATATGATTGAAAATAAAGTTAAATTGTATATGAAAAACAAGTGTGTATGAAAAAATGTTGATCTAACAAAGAGTTAATAACCTAGACCTTTAAGATATTTTGGTTAATTTTTGTTATTTTAGTAATTTGATATAAAAATAATTGATATTTACGGGTTTATAATTGTTGGATAACTGAATTATATCAAGTCTAAATGTTATTAATATTTTTGAGTATATAATTGTATTTTGAGTATTTTGGGTAACATTCGGTTCTCAGTTCGGTTCAGTTAATGTTTGGTCTTTCGGATATAAGAGTTTAAGATTCATTTAGATTTTTTCTAGTTAGTACTCCTTTTCGGATTGGATTGGGTTTATTTTTTTGGGTTTTTGATATTTTGTCCATGATATCTAACATGGTAGTCGAAAAAATAAACAAAAAGTAAGAACCAAAAGCTTTTGGACATTATATAGATTTTTAATATTTTTTAAGAAAATTTTGATATAAAAAGTTAATTAGTTTATTCATGTAGAAAACAAAAATTTTGTAAATAAATATTTTCTCTAACAAAACATAATTTCTATTTATTTTCTTAAAACAATTTTAGATATACTATTAATAACAAATATTTCATTGAATACAGATAATTTATTTTATTTATTTTCAAATTTTAAACTCGCCCATAAGGAGGATCCTAATCTAGTCTATATATAAAAAGTAATATGTTGTTCTCTTCTCATGAGGCCACATCATTTTTTTCATACTCTAAAATTTTGACACCTAATCATACTCATTAATTATTTCTCTAATATTAAAAAACATTAACAAATATCTTTTATTAATTTTAAGTTTACACTTTAATTTTAATAATAACTACAATATCAATTTTAAAATGAAATTGAAAATTCATCTCCTTAGGAAATAATCTTTAAAACTCTAATTTAATAGTTTTAGCCTTACTGAATTTATTTTTATAGTCTTAAAAAATGTTACCTTCAAAGAAATAAATCAAAGTATTAATAATTATAATTCTCTCTAATTTAATAGTTTTAGTGTTATTAGATTTATTTTTATAGTTTAGAAAAATATTAACCTTCAAATAAATAAGGGGCATTGTCTAAAATGGATATTCTGGAAAGTTTTATTTTCAAACGGGGTCCCTAGGGACTTTTAAAGCAATAAGGGTCCCCTTTTGAAAATAAATTTTCAAAAAAAATTAGTTTTTGTATTTAGTCTTAAATTTCAAGAAAGAAGAACTCATGAAAGTGATTTACATGTCCAAGTCAAAAATTCAGAATCTCTTTAGTTGGGCATCAGCCTCAAGGTGTAAGTGTTGAATATAAAGATCATGATTCATTGTATAAGCTCTGTTTAGGTAGAAGATTACAAGACAATAGTATTATACTTATCTAACTTTATTCGGTACATCATAATCTCTACATTGCGGATGAGTATAATTCCTGAATGAGGGAATTAAATCTTATATATAATTGTCTTTGTTGCAGGTTCTGATTTTGCATCTTTGATGAACAAAAGCGATAAAGCAAGATACACACATAAATTCATGAGGTTAAGCATTAGGAAAAATATAAAAAACAAAAAAATGGAGAACAAACAAACACAAAAATTCCAAGAAAACAAAAATAAAAATAAAATGAAGAACTCTTTATTGACTACCAATAATCTAAATCTTTAATCATATCAATATAATCCACAATTCTAATATATGTATGTATATATATATATATATATATGTGTGTGTGTGTGTGTGTGAATAAAAGTATCATAACTAATCCCCAATTAATCTCCGTTTAATCCCTGAGTTTCCATTAATCGCTAGGTCCACCCTCGACCGCGTAGCTAGCGCCTAGTGATTTTTTAAACATGGGATCCATGTATCCAAAGAGCTTTGGTTTAAAACCAAGAAGGAAATCACACACATGGAGAGTGGACTGACGACATGAATTGTGCCAAAAAGTCTTCGTCACCAGATCTAGATTTCCAAATACCATATATAGCTTCTTCTATCTCTTACGGTCAACAGAGATGTTCTCAAACTGTGAGATTCTAAACAGCGCATAAAGCACGATCATTGAAGCACACCAAAGCGGTGTAAGAATCTATATTAATTTTCATTTTCAAAATCCTGCTCGAGCCCTTCCCGCATGCCCCATGAATAGGAAGAATCCTAGAACAAAATAAGGTCATACATTATTGTTTCTTAACCCACAAGAAAATAATGTTAAGTACAATGTCTCTAAATAAGAGGATATTTTGACCATGCCCAACCCCAAGGCTAAAAGACCCAAAATGAAACACTTAGGCGTTGAGACTAGACCCAAAATCTCTCTCCAATTCTAGCCCATGCCAAGGCCCACCAAATGGGCTTAAGTCCCACAACGCTTGAAAAGTTACTACATATCCGATTTGAAACTTTAATGGGCCAGGCCCAGTCCAACTTCTCTCTTGGCAACCCCAAGCTGAAATTTGACCTAAATCAGTTAAGTAGTAGACACGGCTACGGCTACCGGAAAAAAGTAGGTCTCCGGTAAAAAAATATGAGAATAGTTGTTCTGAGTCCAATCTCGAGTGGATCTTTATGTCAGAGAATGACTCTTTGAATACAACAACCGAGAAACGAGGCGGCTGGTCATGATATGGATCAGTACATCGGGATAAGGGTGAATAAGGAAGGGTATGGCCCATATCAAAGCTTTTACCAAGTCCTCCGGTTAAACATTGAGATGTGGCCGTGGAGGAAAAAAGGCGGTTGGTCAGGGTGGCAGCAATAGTCCCACCACAAAGCCTCATCGAACCACCAAGACGATTCATAGAAGTGGTAGAGAAGCAGAAACTTCTTAGAGAACTTGCTGGAGGGCTGGATCTACATCAGATCCATGCCTTGATCTAAAACGCGGCCGCCTAGGCGCCTAGGCGGCCGGTTAATCACTCATCGGACTACTACCGCCGCGATTACAGCAAATCGGTTTAATTAATCCGTTGCCGACTAATAATCCGCCTAATCTTATTAATCGCTTAAATTAACCGATTAATTTTAAAATTACTGAAATAAAATGGGCCTAAAGCCCATTCATAAAACAGGCTTCAGATTTTATTTAAACCCAATTCAATTGTGAGACTTATCTGTGAACATTGAACATTATTTATAAGTGATGTTTCTACCCCCTCCTTCTTTTACACCCGATGTGGGATATTTTGTTTTTAACTTATATTTTTCGGTTTAAAAAATGACTTTTAAGAGAAAATACCCACTTCCAAGATTCGAACTCGGGAATGTAGGATGTTAAGACACTACGAACCACGTACACAGACATTGATGACTTATCTCCACAATTCTAATATATGTATATATATATATATATATATATATACATGTGAATAACAGTATCATAACTAATCCCCGATTAATTTCTGTTTAATCCCTGATTTTTTATTAATCGCTAGGTCCACCCTCGACCGCCTAGCTAGCGCCTAGAAATATTTTAAACATGGTATCCATGTATCCAAAGAGCTTTGGTTTAAAATCAAGAAGGAAATCACACACATGGCGAGTGGACTAACGACATCAACCGTGCCAAACCGTCTTCCAGTCACCAGATCTAGACTTCCAAACACCATATATAGCTTCTTCTATCTCTTATGGTCAACGGAGATGCTCTTAAACTGTGAGAATCTAAACAGCGCATAAAGCACCATCCTTAAAGCACACCAAAGCAATGTAAGAATCTATATCATTTTTCATTTTCAAACCCCTGCTCGAGCCCTTTCCGCGTGCCCCACGAATAGGAAGAATCCTAGAACAAAATAAGGTCATACATTATTGTTTCTTAACCCACAAGAAAATAATGTTAAGTACAAAGTCTCCAAATAGGAGGAAATTTTGACAACGCCCAACCCCAAGGCTGAAAGACCCAAAATGAAACACTTAGACGTTGAGACTAGGCCCAAAATCTCTCTCCAATTCTAGCCCATTCAAAGGCCCACCAAATGAGCTTAAGGCCCACAACACTTGAAAAATTACTACATATCAAATTTGAAACTTTATTTGTCCAGCCCCAGTCCAGCTTCTCTTTTGGCAACACCAAGCTGAAATTTGACCTAAATCAGTCAAGTACTAGACACGGCTACGGCTACCGGAAAAAAGTAGGTATCCGGTAAAAAGATATGAGAATAGTTGTTCTGAGTCCGATCTCAAGTGGATCTGTACGTCAGAGAATGACTCTTTGAATACAACAACCAAGAAACAAGGCGGCTTATCAGGATATGGATCACTACATCGGGATAAGGGTGAATAAGCCAGGGTATGGCCCATATTGAAACTTTTACCGAGTTCTCTGGTTGAAATTCGGGATGTGGCCGTGGAGGACAAAGGGCGGTTGGTCAGGGTGGCAGCAATAGTCCCACCACAAAGCCTCATCGAACCACCAAGACGATTCATAGAAGTGGTAGGGAAGCAGAAACTTCTTAGAGAACTTGTCGGAGGGCCGGATCTACATCAGATCTATGTATCCAAAGAGCTTTGGTTTAAAATCAAGAAGGACATCACACACATGGAGAGTGGACTGATGACATGAATTGTGCCAAAAAGTCTTTCAGTCACCAGATCTAGACTTTCAAACACCATATATAGCTTCTTCTATCTCTTATGGTCAACAGAGATGTTCTCAAACTGTGAGAATTTAAACAGCGCATAAAGCACCATCATTGAAGCACACCAAAGCGGTGTAAGAATCTATATCATTTTTCATTCTCAAACCCTTGCTCGAACCCTTCCCGCATGCCCCACGAATAGGAAGAATCCTAGAACAAAATAAGGTCATACATTATTGTTTCTTAACCCACAAGAAAATAATGTTAAGTACAATGTCTCTAAATAAGAGGAAATTCTGATAATGCCTAACCCAAAGGCTGAAAGACCCCAAATGAAACACTTAGACGTTAAGACTAGGCCCAAAATCTCTCTCCAATTCTAGCCCATGCCAAGGCCCACCAAATGGGCTTAAGGCCCACAACGCTTGAAAAGTTACTACATATCCAATTTGAAACTTTAATGGGCTAGGCCTAGCCCAACTTCTCTCTTGGCAACCCCAAGCTGAAATTTGACCTAAATCAGTTAAGTAGTAGACACGGCTACGACTACCGGAAAAAAGTAGGTCTCCGGTAAAAAGATATGAGAATAGTTGTTCTGAGTCCAATCTCGAGTGGATCTTTATGTCAGAGAATGACTCTTTGAATACAACAACCAAAACGAGGCGGCTGGTCAGGATATGGATCAGTACATCGGGATAAGGGTGAATAAGCCAGGGTATGGCCCATATCAAAGCTTTTACCAAGTTCTCCGGTTGAACATCGGGATGTGGCCGTGGAGGAAAAAAGGCGAATGGTCAGGGTGCAGCAATAGTCCCACCACAAATCTTCATCGATCCACCAAGACGATTCATAGAAATGGTAGAGAAGCAGAAACTTCTTAGAGAACTTTCCGGAGGGCCGGATCTACATCAGATCCATGTATCCAAAGAGCTTTGGTTTAAAATCAAGAAGGAAATCACACACATGGCGAGTGGACTGACGACAGCAACCGTGCCAAAACGTCTTCCAGTCACCAGATCTAGACTTCCAAACACCATATATAGCTTCTTCTATCTCTTATGGTCAATGGAGATGCTCTCAAACTGTGAGAATCTAAACAGCGCATAAAGCACCATCCTTGAAGTACACCAAAGCGGTGTAAGAATCTATATTATTTTTCATTTTCAAACCCCTGCTTGAGCCCTTCCCGCGTGCCCCATGAATAGGAAGAATCCTAGAACAAAATAAGGTCATACATTATTGTTTCTTAACCCACAAGAAAATAATGTTAAGTACAATGTCTCCGAATAGGAGGAAATTTTGACAACTCCCAACCCCAGGGCTGAAAGACCCAAAATGAAACACTTAGACGTTGAGACTAGGCCCAAAATCTCTCTCCAGTTCTAGCCCATTCCAAGGCCCACCAAATGGGCTTAAGGCCCACAACACTTGAAAAATAACTACATATCAAATTTGAAACTTTATTTGTCCAGCCCCAGTCCAGCTTCTCTCTTGGCAACCCCAAGCTGAAATTTGACCTAAATCAGTCAAGTAGTAGACACGGCTATGACTACCGGAAAAAAGTAGGTCTCTGTTAAAAAGATATGAGAATATTTGTTCTGAGTCTGATATCGAGTGGATCTGTATGTCAGAGAATGGATCT
The DNA here is from genome assembly GCA_963555745.1 of Cardamine flexuosa. Taxonomy (NCBI): domain Eukaryota; kingdom Viridiplantae; phylum Streptophyta; class Magnoliopsida; order Brassicales; family Brassicaceae; genus Cardamine; species Cardamine flexuosa. Next base: position 22,153,841 of record OY743219.1, read on the forward strand.
TTAAATACAACAACCGATAAATGAGACAGCTGGTCAGGATATGGATCTGTACATCGGGATAAGGGTGAATAAGTTGGGGTATGGCCCATATCAAAGCTTTGAACGAGTTCTCCGATTGAACATCGGGATGTGGCCGTGGAGGAAAAAAGGCGGTTGATCAGGGCGGCAGCAATAGTCCCACCACAATGCCTCATGGAACCACCAAGATGATTCGTAGAAGTGGTAGGGAAGCAGAAACTTCTTAGAGAACTTGTCGGAGGGCCGGATCTACATCAGATCCATGTATCCAAAGAGTTTGGTTTAAAACCAAAAAGGAAATTACACACATGGCAAGTGGACTGACGACATCAACTGTGCCAAAACGTCTTCCAGTCACCAGATCTAGACTTGCATACACCATATATAGCTTCTTCTATCTCTTATGGTCAACGGAGATGCTCTCAACCTGTGAGAATCTAAAGCGCACATAAATCACCATCTTTGAAGCACACCAAAGTGGTGGAACGGGAAAGGAGGATGGGGAGTGGCAGAGGAAGAAGGAGAAGATGGCAAAGGCTCTCCAAATTGAACCCGGCCGTCGAACAGGAATTCAACCAGAGTAGCCCGTCCCATGAAAATTCGGGTGAGATTGGAAGAAGCCACATAAACTACATCAACAAGGGGCAAGACACCAACGAGCCCAAGCTTCGCCGGCATCAGAAAGTGGTGGATGGCACTGCCTCAGAACCAGCGTCAGAGAGAATTCGAAATTTGAAATTTAGAGAAAGAATATAAGCATCTTTTAGACGTGAAGCATAAATTATGTTTCTTTGTTTCAGGCTTTAGGTGTAGGATACGCTCCATTTTCTTAGCTTGTATATTTTCACACAAACCCGCACAAAAGAAAGAATGAGATTTGATGCCTTTCATGCATCAACCAAAATTTTAAACTCTGTTAATATAAATTTCCTCGTTGTTGAACAGAACTAATATTTGTGGAGGTTAGATTGAAAGGATTACAATGTGACTAGATAGAGTTTCTCCATTAATAGGGTTTAAAGTTATTAGTGGAGAAAATCTATCTAGTCACATTGTAATATTTTCAATCTAGTTTCACATATATTTTTTTTGTTCACCAACGAGATAATTTAGTAGGGTTTAAAGTTTTGGTTGGTGAGAGTCATCAAATCTTTTTCTCTCTTTTGTGCAGTTTTTGGTGAAAATGTACTTAAGAAAACCCTATGATCAAGACATCAAGAAAGTAGAGTACCAGAGATTCTATCCCACTCTAAATGTGTTCAGAAAGGTGGTAAATAAAATTGAGAGAAAAAGAATGGAATCTACATGTTGTAATGAGCCCCAAACAACACAATCAAGCTTTGATCAAAGAAAGGAAACAAAAGAATGCAATAATTATATGTACTATCTCTAGTAAAATATGAACTGTTTTTAAAGGTAAAGGGAAAATGGAAAAGATCTTCTAATTCTACAATGAGATGAATTCTTAGAAATTTGAATAGAACCTTAGCAAGTTGTTGCATTTCGATGATACCAATGCATTTCTAGAAAACATGCCAAGCAAATGGAACTAATCCTACACCTAAAGCCTGAAACATAAAACAGAATTTGTTAGGAATAGACTGTTCATGCAAAAAACAATCTACTATTCCATTATCAAGGCATAACACAAATTCATGCACACAAGAACGTTTATGAGTTCCTTCACGTGATCACATTTTTAAGAAACTCTTACCCTATAATTTCCTACCTTATATAATTTACTCTTATTTTGAACTAATAGAAAGTTTTAATACAACAGAAAAGTTGAACAGTCAACTATTTTCTAAGACAACATAAGAATTTTTAATTTTTTGACCAAAACAAAGAAATACTAAATTTATTTCTTAACTTATGTGAAAATAGTAGATGTAATTTGAAGAGTCAACTATTTTAAAGATAATAATATAATATTTAAGTTTTTTTACCAGCAAAAGAAAGAATAATTTATTTGTTTCTTAATTCATGAGATATTATCACTTAAAAATAAAGTCTATGAAAAATATATATAATTCCTCCTAAAACCAAATATACCCCATTAATAATAAAAAAAAAACTTTCAAAAAAATATAATAAAAGATATAGTTACATTTTTTTGAAATAATTTGAAAGTCGGCAAATGCTTCATACCTCTAATTATTTTAAGAACATATAAAATGTAATATATTCTACCATTTTTAGGATGCACCTATTCTTTTTATATTTATTAAGACAGGTCCGGCCCAAACCATTTTGATGACTAAATCAAAAAAATTGTTTAAGACCATTCTCCCTCTTAGGTTCGTTCTATCCCAAGTTTAAGTTCTCGCAGCTGAGATAAGATCTGGACGGGCACAATTCTCTGAAACCCTGATAATTGCCCCCTCCCTCTTACAAAGAAAATCTAGGTAGTAGATCTCGTGCGAATTAGACCATCAAATATATATTTTTAAAAATTCAGATTCACGTACAACTAAATTTTGTGCGAATCGCACCATTTATCCACTCAACCTCGCAAGGAGATCCTTTAATTCCACCAAAATTTTACAAGGTAGGCACAATCTCTAGTTTTAAATAAGTTTCATTACATATCGTTGAATCCACATAATACTTTGTGATTTTTAAAATTGTGATTACCTATGAATCATATCTCTCTTTTTTTTGTCAATGTAACTTTGATTTTATTATCATTCCAAATCCCACAAGATCATATGTTTATAAAATCAAATCATATCTTGAATTTGGTTGTCATGTTATTAGAATCATTGGCTCTATGTATTAACCCTTAAATAATATTGTTTCGTCTTTGTTTGATCTTTTAGAAGCTTAGTCTTAGTATACTATTTTTTTCTTTAGTCGTCAACTTGGTATATTGTTTTTAATGAAAGGTTTTTGGCAAAAAAAAAATCAACACATAAATTTCACTCCATCAATTTTGCAAATAAACTTTACATTATATTCATCTACCTGAATGACCATAAGCTTTTAAAACTAATTTTCATTCAACCAATTTTCATATTACATTCAACCAATTTTCATATCCTACATGTTATACAAAACAATGTGAATGTTATTTTTAGCTAAAAAATTTAAGAACAAACTCATATAAAATGATACAGAAACAAAATGAAACTATTAAGAATAATATATAAAAAACAAGCACGTCATCCTCTGACCCCACATATATAAACACTCTCTAGTCTCTCTGTTTGAAACAAAATGATGAAGACAAATGGATATAACAGTTTGATTTTGTAGTTTGTACAAGAATCATTACTTTGTATTCGTTTCCTTTTCTTCTTTCTTCTTCTTCGTTTTTTATTTTGTATTTTGTATTTTGTATTCCTTTCTATTGTCTCTGTTTTATTTTATATCCACAAGTTTTCCTTTTCAAGTCTCTGTTTACACCTCATGCAAAGGAAATGCAAAGGAAATATATTCTTAGACTTGATACACTTAACCGAGACTCTAAAACTTATTAAGAGAAAAAATCTATGTAGTTAGATGATACCGTCTATGATATTTTCAATTAAATTTAAAAACTTTCAACTAAATACTTAATCAAAAAAAATAATTTCAACAAAATATAATAAAAGATATAGTTACATTTTTGAAATAATTTGAAAGCGGCAAATGCTTCATACCTCTAATTATTTTAAGAACATATAAAATGTAATATATTCTACCATTTTTTAGGATACACCTATTCTTTTTATATTTATAAAGACAGGTCCGGCCCAAACCATTTTAATGACTAAATAAAAAAAATTGTTTAAGACCATTCTCCCTCTTAGGTTCGTTCTATCCCAAATTTGAGTTCTCGCAGTTGAGATAAGATCTGGACGGGCACAATTCTAAAAGCCCTGATGATTGCCCCCTTCCTCTTACAAAGAAAATCTAGGTAGTAGATCTCGTGCGAATTAGACCATCAAACATATATTTTTAAAAATCCAGATTCGCGTACAACTAAATTTTGTGTGAATCGCACCATTTATCCGCTCAACCTCGCAAGGAGATCCTTTAATTCCACCAAAATTTTACAAGGTAGGCACAATATCAAGTTTTAAATAAGTTTCATTACATATCGTTGAATCCACATAATACTTTGTGATTTTTAAAATTGCGATTGCCTATGAATCATATCTCTTTTTTTGTCAATGTAACTTTGATTTTCTATCATTCCAAATCCCACAAGATCATATGTTTATAAAATCAAATCATATCTTGAATTTGGTTGTCATGTTATTAGAATCATTGGCTCTATGTATTAACCCTTAAATAATATTGTTTCGTCTTTGTTTGATCTTTTAGAAGCTTAGTCTTAGTATACTATTTTTTTCTTTAGTCGTCAACTTGGTATATTGTTTTTAATGAAAGGTTTTTGGCAAAAAAAAAATCAACACATAAATTTCACTCCATCAATTTTGCAAATAAACTTTACATTATATTCATCTACCTGAATGACCATAAGCTTTTAAAACTAATTTTCATTCAACCAATTTTCATATTACATTCAACCAATTTTCATATCCTACATGTTATACAAAACAATGTGAATGTTATTTTTAGCTAAAAAATTTAAGAACAAACTCATATAAAATGATACAGAAACAAAATGAAACTATTAAGAATAATATATAAAAAACAAGCACGTCATCCTCTGACCCCACATATATAAACACTCTCTAGTCTCTCTGTTTGAAACAAAATGATGAAGACAAATGGATATAACAGTTTGATTTTGTAGTTTGTACAAGAATCATTACTTTGTATTCGTTTCCTTTTCTTCTTTCTTCTTCTTCGTTTTTTATTTTGTATTTTGTATTTTGTATTCCTTTCTATTGTCTCTGTTTTATTTTATATCCACAAGTTTTCCTTTTCAAGTCTCTGTTTACACCTCATGCAAAGGAAATGCAAAGGAAATATATTCTTAGACTTGATACACTTAACCGAGACTCTAAAACTTATTAAGAGAAAAAATCTATGTAGTTAGATGATACCGTCTATGATATTTTCAATTAAATTTAAAAACTTTCAACTAAATACTTAATCAAAAAAAATAATTTCAACAAAATATAATAAAAGATATAGTTACATTTTTGAAATAATTTGAAAGCGGCAAATGCTTCATACCTCTAATTATTTTAAGAACATATAAAATGTAATATATTCTACCATTTTTTAGGATACACCTATTCTTTTTATATTTATAAAGACAGGTCCGGCCCAAACCATTTTAATGACTAAATAAAAAAAATTGTTTAAGACCATTCTCCCTCTTAGGTTCGTTCTATCCCAAATTTGAGTTCTCGCAGTTGAGATAAGATCTGGACGGGCACAATTCTAAAAGCCCTGATGATTGCCCCCTTCCTCTTACAAAGAAAATCTAGGTAGTAGATCTCGTGCGAATTAGACCATCAAACATATATTTTTAAAAATCCAGATTCGCGTACAACTAAATTTTGTGTGAATCGCACCATTTATCCGCTCAACCTCGCAAGGAGATCCTTTAATTCCACCAAAATTTTACAAGGTAGGCACAATATCAAGTTTTAAATAAGTTTCATTACATATCGTTGAATCCACATAATACTTTGTGATTTTTAAAATTGCGATTGCCTATGAATCATATCTCTTTTTTTGTCAATGTAACTTTGATTTTCTATCATTCCAAATCCCACAAGATCATATGTTTATAAAATCAAATCATATCTTGAATTTGGTTGTCATGTTATTAGAATCATTGGCTCTATGTATTAACCCTTAAATAATATTGTTTCGTCTTTGTTTGATCTTTTAGAAGCTTAGTCTTAGTATACTATTTTTTTCTTTAGTCGTCAACTTGGTATATTGTTTTTAATGAAAGGTTTTTGGCAAAAAAAAAATCAACACATAAATTTCACTCCATCAATTTTGCAAATAAACTTTACATTATATTCATCTACCTGAATGACCATAAGCTTTTAAAACTAATTTTCATTCAACCAATTTTCATATTACATTCAACCAATTTTCATATCCTACATGTTATACAAAACAATGTGAATGTTATTTTTAGCTAAAAAATTTAAGAACAAACTCATATAAAATGATACAGAAACAAAATGAAACTATTAAGAATAATATATAAAAAACAAGCACGTCATCCTCTGACCCCACATATATAAACACTCTCTAGTCTCTCTGTTTGAAACAAAATGATGAAGACAAATGGATATAACAGTTTGATTTTGTAGTTTGTACAAGAATCATTACTTTGTATTCGTTTCCTTTTCTTCTTTCTTCTTCTTCGTTTTTTATTTTGTATTTTGTATTTTGTATTCCTTTCTATTGTCTCTGTTTTATTTTATATCCACAAGTTTTCCTTTTCAAGTCTCTGTTTACACCTCATGCAAAGGAAATGCAAAGGAAATATATTCTTAGACTTGATACACTTAACCGAGACTCTAAAACTTATTAAGAGAAAAAATCTATGTAGTTAGATGATACCGTCTATGATATTTTCAATTAAATTTAAAAACTTTCAACTAAATACTTAATCAAAAAAAATAATTTCAACAAAATATAATAAAAGATATAGTTACATTTTTGAAATAATTTGAAAGCGGCAAATGCTTCATACCTCTAATTATTTTAAGAACATATAAAATGTAATATATTCTACCATTTTTTAGGATACACCTATTCTTTTTATATTTATAAAGACAGGTCCGGCCCAAACCATTTTAATGACTAAATAAAAAAAATTGTTTAAGACCATTCTCCCTCTTAGGTTCGTTCTATCCCAAATTTGAGTTCTCGCAGTTGAGATAAGATCTGGACGGGCACAATTCTAAAAGCCCTGATGATTGCCCCCTTCCTCTTACAAAGAAAATCTAGGTAGTAGATCTCGTGCGAATTAGACCATCAAACATATATTTTTAAAAATCCAGATTCGCGTACAACTAAATTTTGTGTGAATCGCACCATTTATCCGCTCAACCTCGCAAGGAGATCCTTTAATTCCACCAAAATTTTACAAGGTAGGCACAATATCAAGTTTTAAATAAGTTTCATTACATATCGTTGAATCCACATAATACTTTGTGATTTTTAAAATTGCGATTGCCTATGAATCATATCTCTTTTTTTGTCAATGTAACTTTGATTTTCTATCATTCCAAATCCCACAAGATCATATGTTTATAAAATCAAATCATATCTTGAATTTGGTTGTCATGTTATTAGAATCATTGGCTCTATGTATTAACCCTTAAATAATATTGTTTCGTCTTTGTTTGATCTTTTAGAAGCTTAGTCTTAGTATACTATTTTTTTCTTTAGTCGTCAACTTGGTATATTGTTTTTAATGAAAGGTTTTTGGCAAAAAAAAAATCAACACATAAATTTCACTCCATCAATTTTGCAAATAAACTTTACATTATATTCATCTACCTGAATGACCATAAGCTTTTAAAACTAATTTTCATTCAACCAATTTTCATATTACATTCAACCAATTTTCATATCCTACATGTTATACAAAACAATGTGAATGTTATTTTTAGCTAAAAAATTTAAGAACAAACTCATATAAAATGATACAGAAACAAAATGAAACTATTAAGAATAATATATAAAAAACAAGCACGTCATCCTCTGACCCCACATATATAAACACTCTCTAGTCTCTCTGTTTGAAACAAAATGATGAAGACAAATGGATATAACAGTTTGATTTTGTAGTTTGTACAAGAATCATTACTTTGTATTCGTTTCCTTTTCTTCTTTCTTCTTCTTCGTTTTTTATTTTGTATTTTGTATTTTGTATTCCTTTCTATTGTCTCTGTTTTATTTTATATCCACAAGTTTTCCTTTTCAAGTCTCTGTTTTTTTTTCTTTAACCTCATTTTGTTTTTGTTTTTTTTCTTGAATTGCAGGTTTTGAAGATTCTGTTGGTAATGTGTGTTTGATTAGACTCTCCTCATGGACTCTTCTCTGGAAGGTAATTATTTTAATGCGTTTATGGTCTCTAAATTCTGTTTCAGAAGATTTATAGAAATTTGTGGTTGAGTTTTATTTTTTTCCGGTCAAATGGTTGAATTTTATGATGAAGCCTTGTTTGCTGATTTGCCATTGTTTGAGTGTTTTCTGCGCCATAAAAGAAGTTAACTTTATTTGTGTCTAAGATGTCCTTAAAACATTTTTTTTTTTTTTGTTAAGGATGTCCTTGGAACTTATATCTATGGATTCACTTGCTTTCACTTATCCTTGGAACTTAAAAAATGAATGTAGTATGTTGTTCTCTTCTGGGTTTTGTGACCTTTTTCTTGTTGTTTCAAATTCTATGACTTGTTGATATCTCAAAGTCAAAGTCTCAGTCTTGGTTGATCCAACAAAACAGCATTTACAGTTTGAGTTTTTGTTCTGTGGAGGTAGTTGAGGTTTCCTTGAGTTAAAACTTGTATGTTTTTCTAGGAGCTTTGTTGCGGTGAAAATGTGAATTTACGTCCTTTTTCTTCATGCAGGAGCTGCAAGTGGCTCATTGGAAAGAAGCAAAATGAGTCTTGATCAAAAGAGACAACTTGTCTATGAACTGTTGAAAAATCCGAATGAAGCCTTTAAAGTCTTGAAGTCATGGACCTCCCAAGAGCTTCGATATATCTTATGCTTAGAATCAGAGAAACAAAGAAAATACACAGGCTTGGCCAAAGAAGAGATCATCAAGATCCTTCTAAACACTGTATCAGCTAAAATCAATGGAGATGCTGCGGTTGAAGAGAAAAACGCAACAGCAGGTACCAGCATATCCAAAAGACAGAGGACGTCAACAGCTGATACTAAAGGTAACAGTATTTTGTTTTACATTTACAGTAGTAAACAATTTTTCATTTTCTAGGTCAAGGATCGATTCGCAAATTATTAGGTCCATTAGAAAACCTGGTGAGTGGGCTACTTGACGGCTACACTCACCCTAGAGAATTAGTCGGGTGTTAAAATTCGGGATGGTTATAACAATATATATATATATATATATATATATGTTTTTTTTTATTCTATTTATCTATGCTAACAACTATGTTTTGTAGCCGTAGTTTTCCATTTTTACAGCATTATTTTTGTTTCTCTATGAATCAGGCAAGGGTACTACTAATCACTGTAAAAACTGGACTTGCCGATCTTTACTGAATGGGAAAGACACTTTTTGCAAGAGGTGTTCTTGCTATATCTGCCATAAGTATGATGGCAATAGAGACCCGAGTCTCTGGTTAACCTGCGAAGGCGAATCTTGTGGATGTTTCTTCCATCTTCAGTGTCTTGTCAGTAGTGATACATCTGGTATTAATGATTGCATCCGTTGTATATCCTGTGGCAAAACAAACAGCACCACTGAGTAAGTTCACTAATTTAGTTTAGTTTTTACATTTTAATATAATCTTGAATGGATCTTTATTTCCTCTCTTTTTGTTTTCTTAGGTGTTGGAAGAAACAATTGGAGATAGCAAATGAAACTGAAAGTGTGACTGAACTTCGTGAGCGTATTCTCTTGGCTCAGAAGCTTCTTAAGGGCACAGAGAAGTACAAAGACATATCTGAAATCGTGGAGAAAGCAGCGGAGTGTTTAGTAACTGAATTGTGTGGTCTTTCATCTTCTAATGGTAGAGGTCCTCTTTCTAGTATTCAATCGCCCAAGTGTAGAGGATCCATTAAAAGACTTGACTCGCAAGCGACAGAAGTGAAAGGCCATTGCTCTTCAGCTTTGGAATCCCTCCAAGAGAAACTAACTGCTGCGGATGACTTATTACCCATTCTTGCAAACAACAGAAATCTTTCAGCTGCTCCGAGTTCATCCAACACTTCTTCTGCAGAAAAACAAGAACCTATCCCAGAGGATTTGCCCATCCCTCCATTGAGGTTAGACCAAAACATTGACGATTTTGGGTTAGGGGATTTTGTAAAGATCATGATGCAGCTTGAGTCTTTAGGTCTTATTGAGAGGAGTGTCAGAGAGAATTTTCTGACTTGGTATGGGCTGGAGGCGAATGCTCATGAGATATATATTGTTAAAACATATGTTTATGGTTTCAAGGACGCTCCTAAGGATCTTGCTGATCAGCTCATGCATACCTTCCCTGAACGCCTATCAAGAAAGGATTCTGGAAAATGATGGTGGCGATGTAGGTGGCAGTAACAGTGGTGTATTCTGCAAGAAGAAGCAGCACTGAAGAATATTAAAACATTTGAATTTTATGTCTTTGTTTTTTTTCTTTCCTTGGGATCTCATTTAGAAATGATTCAACTTGTTTTTAACTTCATTTGGGATTTTTAGCATTGTTGGAATCTTATTGTGGATTCATTTTTTTACAAAAGATTTGAATTTTAGATTTAATTTTTTACTTTATTTTTACAAAGAATTTGAACTTTATAGATTTGTAGTTACAAACTAAGAAACCTACTCGGAAAACCAATCTCCAAAACGAAGACACCCGAGAACTCTCTTGAATTAGAACTCTCTTTTTGTTTCGCCTATGCTTTGTGTTTTGCATGATGATCTCTACTTATATGAGTTGAAGATCTCTATTTAGACCGTCATTGCAACTTTTTTTCTTCTTCTAGGACTTTCTTTTATGACTGGGCCACAAGCGCTGGTTCATTTCAGTTATTTGATAAAAGAACATAACACCATTGGTTTTCCCATAGATCAGCAATGGCCCAACTTATGTGTGTGTTGGTTTGGTCAAAGCCTCACAATCTTCACATTCACTTTTAACATTTCTTACACAGTTTAGGCTTTGATTGGTAGAATTTATAAAAGAGAGCATAAGGCTTTTTATTAGCTAAACAACATAAGCTAACATAATATAAAGAAGAGCATTCAGAAATTTAAATGCTCTTGCTTATGCTCCATCCTCTATACTCCAAGATGGAGCTATTCTTAAGTATAAAGTTTTAAAAGTTTTAAAATAATTTTATATAATTAATTTCTTTAGTTAGACAAGATATATATATATATATATATATATATATATATTTAGTTTTAATTTTGAAATGTAATTAGTATTTATCAGTTCAAATAATATACCAATAAAATATAAGTAATAAATGTAAAATAATATATTTGTATTATACATAATTTGATAAATTATAATTTTAGATAAAATATATTTATTAAACTATTATATTAAAACTATTCTTATTCAATATTAAGGCTTATTAAGAATAAATTTTATAAAAATATTTTTCTTAAATTACAATTTTATTAGCATATCGTTATAATTAAATATTTAAAATGGAAATAATAACAAATTATTACTTATATAATTACAAATTATATTTATTAAAAGTATTTAAGAATGAATTTATATTTTCACCTTTTTCTATTTTAATATTTTTAATTAAATAATATGCTAATAAATATAGTTTAGATATTAAAAATTAAGATAAAACTTATGGTATAAATATGTATAATGTATTATCATACATATAAATAAATATATCAAATATTGTGTACTCCCTCCATTTTAATTTCTTTGTATTTTTAGTTTTTTTTAAAAAATCATTTTAAATGTTGTTTTGGGTTTTCAATGCAAATGTTTGGTGTATATTCCAGAGAAACAATGATAACTTTTGGTATACATCTCGGATTAAAACGAGGTCGGCTTCTATGGAAAGCTGATTCTCAGGGAAATCCGTAGATAGGTTGATAGTCACTTGGTTCGTCGAGGTACTTCTGGAAATTGCTTTGCAAGGAGGTGTTTGAGATATTCGTTTTAGAGCTTTGTTCTGAGTATGTCTTTTGTAGTAAAACAACGATAAATCTTTAGAAAAGGTCGGATTTCAAAGAGATTGGCTTTTATGGAAATCTGATGCTCGGGGCTTTCCATGGATAGGTTGATCCTCACCTGAGTCGTCCTACTTCGCTGGAAAAGCACCTCAAAATAAAGTAGTTTGGATCTTCGTTCTGGGTTTCGTTTAGATAGATCATGTTATAGAAGAACGGTCATAACTTTCATCAGATAGCTCGGATTGAAGCAAGGTTGGCTTCAATGGAAAGGTGACTCTTGGGGGCTTCTATTGATAGGTTTTTGTCACTTGGGTCGACGTGAATTGTCGGGAGAGTGCCTCGCAATAAGGCGGCTTAGATCCGTCTTCTAGGGTTTCGAACAGGATTCGTTGGTTTCAGTAAAACAATGATAACTTTCGATATAAAACTCGAAATAATGAGAAGTCAACTTATATGGAAATCTGATTCTTGGGGCTTTCGAATGATAGGTTAATCATCATCTGGGTCGATGTGCTTCGTCGGGAAATCACCTCGCAACAAGACGTCTTGGATGTGTCTTCTAGGGTTTTGGACTGAGTTTGTCCGACTTCAGTAAAACGATGATAACTTTATACATGTCGGATTGACCCGAGGTTGAATCCTATGGAGCGATGATTCAAGGGGCTTTCTATGGATAGGTAGATCGTTACTTGGGTCGTTCTACTCCATCTGAAAAGTGCTTTGCAATGAGGTAGCTTGGATCTGTTGATTCTGATGTAGATTTTGACCTTCAGGTCGGATGATACTATCTACTCCACCATCTTTGAAATAAAAAAATTTGTAAGAGTCCCCACAGACGGTGCCAACTTTTGAATCACAGAATTCAATTAAGGTTTTTGATATTTTAGCTGCACCTTGAGAAAGGTTGACTACGTACCCTTGTGAAGGGATCAAGTCATCCGTAGTTCATAGAGATTTGTGGGGGTGAATAAGGCGATTTGTGTCTTGATTATTCGATGTGTTTCAAGGTTATTAGATGTCTTGTCATAATTTCTCTCTTTTGTGATCATTTCTAGATTATCTCTTGAAGAAGAGGAAGCTCTTTATTTATAGTGATTTGAGAAGATTTAGAACTCTTTTTTCCTTATTGAATTAGGATTGTCTTTTCGTCTAAGATTTCCTTTTCCGAGTTGATTAAGTAGGTTTAAGTCTTCATGGGCCAATTCGATTGGGCTTTGAGAGAACTCGGTCTTGATTTGGGTCGGATCTAAGACTGGGTGCTAAATCCGGTACCAATAACCTCCAACTCATCCACCACCTCCATATCATCATCCACCATATATATGGTATACAAAAAGGTTATTCACCTCCTATTCATCCACCCAGCCATCCATCACGTCGTATCCAGCCCCCATATTACCAACCATAAGCCCATTCACTCACTCATAGCTTATTAACTCATCCTCCTCCAACTCATCCATCACCTCCATATCACCCTCCTCCCACTCATCCACCCAGCCATCAACCACGTTGTATCCAGCCCCTATATCACCCACTATTAGTCATCCACTAACTCATAGCTTATTAACTCAACCACCTCCAATTTATCCACCACCACATATATGGTATACAAAGGTTATCCACCTCTCACTCATCCACCCAGTCATCCACTACGTCGTATCCAGCCCCCATATTACCCACCATAAGCTTATCCACTCACTTATAGCATATTAACTTATCCACCTCCAAATCAGCCACCACATCATATCAACAACCTTCCACTCATCCACCCAGCCATCCACCACGTCGTATCCAACTCCTATATCATCCACCGTAAGTTCATCTACTAACTCATAGTTTATTAACTCATCCACCTCATATCATCCACCATATATATGGTATACAAAGGTTATCCACCTCCTACTCATCCACCCAAACATCCACCACGTCGTATCCAGCCTCTCATATCATCCATCATAAGCTCGTCCACTCTTATTAACTCATTCACCAGCCCATGATGATGGTGTACGAATATGGTGTATATGAGAATTGTTGGTTATACATCAATATAAAATAGGTCTTGTTAGAATCACAAAATAATTTAAAAAATAAAATTTAGTTTTGAATTTTTTTTTAACATTTTATTTATGAGATAAAAATGAAATAAAAAAAAGAAAAAATGTAAAAAGAATAAACAAACAAATAAAATAAAACAAAAAGAAAGGAAAAGGGAAGGTAAGGAAGAGTCACTTGGAAGTGAAAGGAAGGGAAAATGTGAGAGAGTGTGAGGAGTGAAAGAAGGGCGAGTGAGAGAAAAAGAGACAGAGAAACAAAAATAATGAGAGAGAAAGAAGAGAGAGACAAAGACAATGTCTCATTTATCTAATTGTAAATAGTATTTGTCCCTCTTTCCTAATTAAGTTTCAAAAATATCTCATTCCCCCAATTTACCATTTATTTAATTTGTTTCATATATGTATATTAATGCTGGTTATGTTTTTGGTTTAATCTAATCAATGGATTTTTTTCCAATGTGACAGCGTATCAATCCAGACAAAGTTGACAGGTAAATCAAAAGTGCTTGTTGATGGATATTTCTGGGAAAAAACAGGTAATTGGTGAAGGTTGCTGGCGTACAAACAATCCGGACACACTTGTCCACTTTGTTCCATTGGGCCCTAACGAAGTTCAAGTTTGGGTAGATATTGTGAAGATTAAAGATGTCAAAGTTTGGAGGCCTGGTTCTGAATTCGAGGTTTTGAAAGATGCAATTGGTTCTTCTATTGCATGGCCAGAAGACAAAGTGGTTCTCGTTTAGATTGAGGTTAGCTTGAGATTTGCTGAGTACTTTTTTCGTGAGAGATATTTCTTAAGTACTTGATGGGTTTATTGTTGAACGTTAATGATTAGCTTGGGATGTTAGCTACTCTATCTAAGTTTGTGATGTTTGCTTGAGACATAGAACAAGTCTGTACTGTATATTGATGATGGTTTCAAATTATTTATGCAATTTCAGTTATATTTTGGATATTTTTAAATTATATACAACAATGTTTAATATGTACAGCAACTTTACAAAATTATGACAACATGAACGTTTAAATTATTATAACAATCCAGAGATAGCATATTTTAAATAGCGCTTTTTGTTTGTAATAATATTATGTTGTTATAACTCTTTTTTACTGCTGTAATATATAAAGGTATAGCACATTTAAATTGCTTTTAATATATACATATTTAACTCTTCTTTATATACAATAATGTTTAATATGTATAGCGCTATCTAAATATGTAGTGAATAGAATCCAATCATATCATGAACCGGTTACCGATGCCACTAGAATCACTTGATAATTTGCTTGGAATTATGGATTATTCTGATCTTATTCGCGGTGATACTAGTTTATCTTATATGGAGGTTTTATAGTTAAAATAGTTTCAATCACTTTCTTTGCTAAAGGCTTAGTCTCATTTATTAGTGATAGTGTATTGTTTTGTAGATGCTAGTTTTCCTACTTTGCTACAGAGCTCAGGAGCTCGTAGATTTGTTGGTACAACTTTGATGGCCAAGTACCTGGCGATTAGGAAAGCCTTTGTAATGGTATTGGTGTTTGGTTATCGACTGTTAATTGTGATCCCAAACCAGCAGCTTCCTATGTCACTCATAAGCTTAACCGGTCTTACCAAGGAGCTAATGGACTTGTCTATAATACAAACTGTTTAAGTGTCTTCTTCTCAACTTTTTTCTTCTCCTTCGCTTTCAACATTAGTGTTGCTGTTATCTTAGATAACTCAGCTATTTGATTTTTACACTTGGCTCAGCCTTGTTAACTTTTTGAAATGGACGGTTAGATTTTATTTTATTTTTTGAACGGTAAAATTTTGACAATAAAAAAATCCTAGCTTTGTTTTTATTCTTTCTTTTGAATGAATCAATTGATGAAATACCACTCGTACTTGGACAACTGAGTATATCTATTCGGATAACTAGTATATATATTTGGACAACTGGTATCCAGTTATCCTTATATTTGGACAATTTGTTTTTAATTGTACAATTGTATCCAGTTATTCTATATCCAGTTATACTATAAATATGAGATTCAAACTCTGACCGCGTGTAGCATATTCAAATCTGGAGCGCATATAACACATGCTCTAGCATTGAACCACCGTGTTTGGTTTTGTATCACTTACAATTGAAAATTTAAAATTATACTATAATCGAATTTGAGAAATCATTAAAAGTAAATTCGTCTTTTTATACACAAATGGCATTATCGAATAAATTTTCTCAATAAGTGACATTAGAGAAATAGGCTCTTTTTGAATCCTAACTTAGTTTTTGTTTTTGTTTTATTTAAACCTAGATTAGTTAGATTTTGGCTAAAACCGAAATGGTTGAACCAGAACACATATCAACATAAACCCATCTCGCTAATAGGGCATTATTTTTGTAGCGTCGCTTCTTCACCATCTCGTGAAAAATGCAAAGACCAACTTTATTGCATGCATGCGTACTTCGGTATCAGTAAAATACTAAAATCCTTATTTTACAAAACAAAACTGTGCAGGCTCTTTACTATATTGTCTGTTGGGACCATTTTCTCGTCCAATTAGATCATTTTTATTGTTAGAAACTCGTACCTCTATAAATTTTGATTTTTGCATTAGTCAATTCTTTCTCCCCATAATGTAAATCAAACTTCTCGAACATGTTAAATTAACTAACATTACTTGTTAAAAAGTTTATACTATAATAATTTCATATTACAATCAGCTAATTATTTTAAACTTGTTTACTTTGTTACTCAACTATAAAGTCAGTTGAATTATGTTTCTATATACATATCTACGTATAAAATCATGTCTTCCTATTCATCTTTCTTAATTTGATGAAAGAGGAAAAACAAACTTTTTGTTTAGTGCATTTTAAAAAATTGTACTTTCCCTATAGCCTTGGAAATTTACAAATTGAACTAATGCTTTAAAATAAAAATAAAGAGGGAATCTATTGAACTAATATGCCAAACGCTTGAATGCTAGCCAATTTTGAAATAATGGATCCCGATTAGTAATGACTGAGACTGAGACTGAGACTGACTAATGAATAATGATGTATTACCAAACGAATCATATTTTTTTTTTCTTTTACATGTTCAAACTATAAAGGAAGATATTTGAACATATTTTTATTTTAAAGTATAATATTATTTTTCAAGTAACTTTATATGGTTTTCATTATTAATTTTGAAAATTTGGAATTAAAAAAAATCAACTAGCTAGAATCCTAGTTACAATATTCGCATTTACATATATAAATAGAAAAAGCAAACTTCAAACATATGAGGATTGAGGGGAGTACTATGGAAGTGTAGCATTATATCAAAATTCTGTAACTAACTGATGTTGATCATATTTAGATTTTAATACTCCTTAAAAAACCAAGTTAATAACTATATCAAAACAAGTTCTTTCAAAAATTCACGTACGCGTTAATATGTATATATCTCATATATGTGCTGTAAATATAAATCCAAACAATAAAATGTAAGGTTGTTGTCGCTGTCAAATATAAAGAATCGAGGTCTCTCAATGGAGAATGGTTGGGGACTCGTGAATAAAAGTAGAAAGTCGCCGTCTTGATAGCTTTGATACAGTAACTGTTGTGTAAAAATCCCTTCTAAACAAATAACTGCAAGTAAACTTAAATATTATAAACAAATTAACTCGACCACTAATAATGTAGGGATTTTTAAAACAAAACATTATATCAGTAGACATTAAGTAAACTGTTCCATTCATAGAGAGATCAATCCTGTCCAAGTAAGTGACATGCGTCGTCTTCTAGAACTTTTGAAGTTGATGTGAGGCCGTAGTATTAATTATTTAATAATTAAATACTAACTAATACTATATATTTATCGTCCAACTAATATAGTATCTATACGGGCCAATGAACTTTAGCCACTCAAATAATGAAGTAAAGAGGACAATCAGAAGATGATGAAATATTCAGTTGAACTGAACATGTTTTTGCTTCTTCACTTGTTCCGGTAGTTAGATCAATGTGCGTACATTAATATATATATAAATTCAAATTTAAGTAGTGGCTATATTAAAATTGCATTATTTATGTAGCTCAAATTATAGATATATAGTTCTTATAGCTATCTAGTGATAGATATCTAGATATAATCGTGACAATAGATTGAGATATGTTTTGATCTGATTATGCTTTTATGGTATTCCAAATTCGAAGAAATCGAGTTATAATCTTAAAATGAACTCAAGAGGGTTGACCCTGGATTCAGTTTATTTTTATCTCTACCTATGCGTAAGGCTAAGCTAGTCCTTTTAATACGAAAATTTGTGAAATTATTAAAAGATTCTTCATTGCAATTTAAGCAACTCCGCTTTAAACGAAATCAGAGCCATAACTTTATACCTTGAGCCGTTGAGCGTAATATATAAGTCCAATACGTAACCAAATAAAATATTATATAATTGTTCATATGTTAATAATTTACTTTTGCATTTATAAATAAAATCAAAATATTCTGTTTCTCTTACAACCATCAGTTTCATTTACGCAAAAGACAAATTATAATCAGAAGATTTCGAAAGATAAGCAATATTTAACAAAGGAATTCAAAAGATGAATATGTAATTTGACAAATATATACCTACCATTCTTTTTCTTTTTTTTTGTTAAAGAATACATACTTGCATAGACAAAATAATAGTTGAAATGATTAATTACCTCTAGTAGAGATTATCTAGGATTGGCGCTGATAAAACTGACGAGTGTTAGGCAGAAGAGAATGAGATTTGGACTACCTAAAAAGAGTTTCACTTAACTAAGCAAAATATGTTAGGCTTGACTTTTTGAAAATCTAAAGAGAGTTTTAGAAGAATCCATTGTATCTCTGTCAAAGTGGCATTGTTTTTTACTTCATTAACTACTCGACAGTAATCTGACCACAATTATATGACGAATCCAAATACACCAATAGACCCACCTACATATGTTAACGCCATTAACTCAATCGATTTATGAAGTTGTATGTTTCTATTGCAGACTTTGTAGCCGAATTCAAATACGATGTTACGTTTCAAAGTAAATTTAGCTTGGTAGTTGGTACTATATATAAGTCATTTTGTCCCCTATCCAAAAGATATACCATGACTTGAAAAATATCTGTACTATCAGTTTTTACCTATAATTAATCATCCATTTCCACATGCTATATATGTGTCTTAATCTACAAATCCGAATAACCAAAAAAAAAAAAACTAAAATATACTATTCGTTTTCTTTATATATATTTAATTTTGACAAAAAATAAAAATATTTTACGAAGAGACCTCAAATATTCAGATTTTAACAGATGTTTTATATACTTACTTTTCCACTACTTTAAAAAACGAACATGTATCAAAGTGCTATCAATATGCACAAAATAAAATCGAACACATATATCACAATAAAACAGGACCATAACCATGAAGTCGATAATTATTTTCAACTTGTGGAAGAGTTGTCATGTATATATCTATATCAATTATCAAGGATAAAAAATAATTAAGTGTAAAATTATTTAACCACCTCCATTTGACCAGGCTAAATACATGGCAGTCATTAGTTATATTTAATCTTAAGAGGATTAGTCGGATTATATCAAAGAGAGATGTCAATCATTGATAAAAACTAAACGGACCACAAATATTAAAAAAGATATCATGATATCTTCTCTACATCCATCCGTAAAAATATACCTTCCTTAAAATATTTATCTCCAAACTCCAAAATTTTCAAAAATATATATTGAAAAATGAAAAAGTAAAATTGAGAACATGAATATCTTCCAGCGAAGCTACCTGCCTTGTGAGATAAAAAAAAGCATAAAAAAACATTAAAGTCTCACCCACACAAAAAAACCTCCTTCATCCTTTTGTACAGCAACTTCATAACTCCAATCGCCAAACGCCAAACGCGAAAATCCCAAAACGCAAAACTTTGTTTTTCTCGTTACCTAATTCGCTGTGGTCGACCTCATCGTAAACCTTCACCAACCCAAATTTAATTCTTCTGTGTTTTTATTCACAAAGTACAAAAAAACAGACAGATCATAATATCTCTCCTCCTTCTCTATCTGTCTCTTCTTCTTCCTTCTTCTCTCTGTCATTACATAAAACCTCGAGCTTCTTCTGTTCCATTCAATAAAATGAAATACATTCGAAGCAACAGCTTGAAACGTCTCTTCTCCTTTAAACGACGCAGTTTCGACTCCGACTCTGAAAACTCAACTCCTCATACTTCTTCAGCCAAATGCGTCGAGGGTTTTCAAGAAACAGAACAGTTTCAAAGACCCAAATGGAAATGTTTCTCCTTTGAAGAAATCTACGACGCAACCAATGGTTTCTGTTCAGGTTCTGTTCTCTTCTTGAAACTTTTATTCCTATTATGTAATTTTCTTTTTTACTAAAAGGGTTTTTGTAAATTATGTTTACAGAGAATTTAGTAGGTAGAGGTGGATTTGCAGAGGTGTATAAAGGGATATTGAAAGGTAAAAATGGTGAAGAAATTGCAGTAAAGAGGATAACGAGAGGAGGAAGAGATGATGAAAGAAGAGAGAAAGAGTTTTTAATGGAGATTGGAACAATAGGACATGTTTCACACCCTAATGTTTTGTCACTTCTTGGTTGTTGTATTGACAATGGTCTTTATCTTATTTTCATCTTCTCTTCAAGAGGCTCTGTTGCTTCTCTCCTTCATGGTAAAAAAACATAAAAAGATATTCTGGGTTTCTTATTATAAAATTTTTCCACAAGTTATTAAAGATTGATTTTGTATTGGTATTGTAGATTTGAATCAAGCACCATTGGAGTGGGAGACAAGGTATAGTATTGCAATTGGGACAGCAAAAGGACTTCATTATTTACATAAAGGTTGTCAGAGAAGGATCATACACAGAGACATTAAATCCTCCAATGTTCTCTTAACCCAAGATTTTGAGCCACAGGTCCTCTTTGATTTTTTAAGTTTCTAACTTTTTCATTGTTTATTAGAATTGATCTTCTTTTTATTTGATAATAATATTAAAAGAATCAATTATTTTTTTGGATTTTTAGATATCAGATTTTGGGTTGGCAAAATGGCTGCCTTCTCAATGGTCTCATCATTCCATTGCTCCAATTGAAGGCACATTTGGGTATTATTTACTTTCATTTTATCTCCATTTTTATACTAAGTAATAAAGTGTTTGTTAATACTGATTATAAAAACACCAAACAGGCACTTAGCACCAGAGTACTATACACATGGGATTGTCGATGAGAAGACTGATGTATTTGCCTTTGGAGTGTTCTTGCTTGAGCTCATTTCTGGTAAAAAACCTGTTGATGCTTCTCACCAAAGTCTACACAGCTGGGTAATTCTAAATTTACTTTTATCTTTTATTTACCATTTATAGGTTATTTTACCATGTTGAATAATCCTAAATTTTGGTGCTTCTAAAGTGTTTTTATTTTATAAATTCATATAATTTTTAAGTGTGATTTGCTAAAGGTTGTAAAATTTTTATACATGTTTTAAAATACCTTTTTTTACCCAAAACAAACTCACAACATTTTGGTGTTGTAGGTTTTTTGTTGGTACACCAAAAAAAAATAGAAACTGCTGTTTAAAAATGTACTGATTTTTCCTAACCAATCAACTTATTTTTTTCTTTAATTTGGTCACGACCAATCGACCTTTAATCTTTACTTTTTCATTCAGCCATATGAATTATATGATTTTTGTTTTCTGTTACATAGTTTGATATGTTTATATATATTATACATTGTAAATCAGGCAAAACTGATAATCAAAGATGGAGAGATTGAGAAGCTGGTCGATCCAAGGATCGGTGAAGAATTTGATATCCAACAACTTCATCGCATAGCTTTCGCTGCGTCTCTCTGTATCCGATCATCGTCTCCATGTCGACCTTCCATGATCGAGGTACGTTCATTAAGCTTATTATCATAATCATTATTAACTTATATAAATGTGTTTATAAAATATTAGTTTTGTTTATTTGACACATTTGTTAGTTTCTTTTTCTTCATTTGTTTACTGATAACCAAATTTGGGCAGCAAAAGAACAATTTAGTATAACAAAATTATTCTACCAAAAAAGAAAAAAAGTATCATAGAATTATATATATACTTTTTTGTAAAATAAAAAGTGATATATGATTGAGTATCGTGTCGATATGTTACTTAACGATTCGCTTGTCAGTTAGCTCAGAGGCTGCGTGACTAAAGAGTGTCCAGTCTCGATCATAAATTTCTACATCTTATTATAAATCTTTAATCATGAATAAGAAATATAAACTTTTTAATTTAATACAAAAGTAGTAGTAAAGTATATGAAAAAGCTCTATTACCGACACCTAATCTTAATCACAGTCCCATAGAAAACAAAACAAGCACTATTTTTGTTTGCCAAAACAAGATTTTAAATTATGATTATTGAATTAAAAATATATATTATAGTATATGCAGGAGGCTCAATTACCGACACTTAACTTTAATCAATCTCCAATAAACAACAAAACAAAAACTATCAAACACATAATCAATCATACGATTTGAAGTTTCTACGACTGAGTCAATTAGTGACGTACTAGTAATAAGACTTGTTCTTAATACATCATCTCTTTTTGTTTTATGAATCTTTAGGTATTAGAAGTTCTACAAGGAGAAGATATAGAGAAGGAGAAATGGAAAATGGAAGAGGAGGAAGAAGAGAAAGAAGAGTTTTGGGGATATGAAGATCTTGAGGATTGTGAATGTGATTCTTCAATCTCACTATCTCCTCCTGACTCTATCTCGAATCCAAGTTCTTCGCATCGTAGTCGCTAGATCTAAAACTAGTTGTAAAATCTTGAAAAATCAATTTTGTTTCCTTGTATATATTTGTTTAGAGTTGTCTATTTCTTAAACAATTGTTGTATTCAATGAGTTGTGTTTTTAGATGTCGACAGTACAATATTATAAGCAAATTCTATCCAGAGTACGCAATCTCCATATCCATAGGCATGATGATATCATCTCAGTAGAAGACATTAAGAGTTAGGGTCCCATTTTCTTGCGTTTAGTAATTAAAATGTTGCTTATAAAAGTAAACACAATCATTTTGATTATTTTATCAAATACCTTTTGAAAATTGTAAATGAAATTAGAAAGTTTTATGCTATAACGTTTCTTATCGTCTAACGATGCTTTCATGACTATAATAGTATATGTGCGTTAAATTAAAATCATGTAAACTATATACAAATTTGAATGCAAAGCAAAAAATCTACTAAACCTAAAAATATAGTAGATCTATACTCATAATTAGAATAGGGATATGTTTATACTCCTTCCATTTCGTATTAAGTATTTTAGAGCTAAAATTTTATTTGAGAATAAATTCGATTTATATTTTTAGTGCAGATTTTGATGAAATTTTTACTACCTTATTATACAATAAGAAGTATTTTATAGTATATTAATAAAAAGTAAAAACAATTTTTTAAATTTTTTTTTAATGTGTGTGAAGAAACCTTCAAATGATATTTTTATTGAAATGGAGATACTAGTATTTTTTGTTTGTTTAATAAAAGAAACTGTTTTACAATTTTCTATGCATATTTAATTATCGTGTAGGGGAATGGAGCCGAACTCCAGTATCAAGAAAGAAGAACTGAACGGCCGTGACCACTGAGTCACTGACCACCATCTTAGAATATATGCTCCTCGGCAAAATAAGATGCTCTTACTTAAAACATTCAATACTTGAAAGTTGAAACTGTCTTCCAAAATTAAGTGATCAGTATTTATTTATTTATGTTTTAAGTTTTAACCAGATTATACTCTTATCAAAGAGAGTCTTCAAGATCCTTAACTCAACCAATTCGAGCATGCCACGCTCTAGGATACCATTTGATGATCAATGATATTATCTAAAACTAAAAACATTAATCATTGAATTGACACAACAATTTTTTTATAATAATAATGCAGTCTTGGATCAATACAAGAACAATAAGTTAAATGTGGAGACTTGTATGGTGGGAGCCCATGCCAGATGAACGGTACAGACAATTATCGTATCTAAAACGATTTAACCCGCAAGTATCTATATATTTGTGGTATTAATTAATGTTAATACAAGAAACTTTTTGATGTCTCTATCGTCTTCGTCGCTTAATCAATCTTCAGTATTAATTACAAAATATTTACACTTCCATTAACATCTCTCGATTTAAATCTATATATTCGTTGGTTTTTTGTTATCCAAGGAAACATAATTGATAATGCTTGGTCGAAGATTCATAACTTCTTGTAATTTATATTTTCATAACTTCTATATATATTGACTTATTTCTAGTCGTGGTTAACTAATAAAGTTTCTCTCAAAGTTGGATTAGCCAATTCAACCACATTTGTAGTAGACCTTTAAAAAACGTCCATTAACCTTGGATAAATATTTTGTTTTTAAGGAAAATAAATGACATTTTTTCATCTCTTTCTCAAAAGTAGAAAGCTTTTTCAATACGTAACACAAACTATTGTCCTACTTGCATGTGGAAATAAAAATAAAAAGCTGGTGTGCCCCAAAGCGATAACCTTTTTCATGTACTTATAAAATAATTAACTCAACATATTGGACCACTAAAAGTCATATATATGATAGATAGACCTCGAATCATAAAGTATTACATTTTTATTTTGTATCAGCTTAATAATGCAAGATGTTATTTACTTTTTGTCGTCATAATGCAAGATGTTATTAAGCGAAAGAAAATAACAATAACTAGAGTTGAACCCGTGGTACACCGTGGGTTAATGTTTTCTTACTCAATATGACAAATATTTGTATTTTATTGTTTAATATTTTCTAGTCAGTTTTCTATATAATTTATAATTTTTTTAGATTTTTTTTCATTTCATTTATATATTTTTTTTCTTTTTTATATATGTAATTTTAACTTCATCAAATTATAAAATGGTAGTTTTGTTGATTAGTTAACCTATATTTCCATTTTAAATTTTTGAAAATAGCTCTTGTGTCCAAATGTGTCTCACTATGTTCACATGATATTGAGTTGGCCCGAAAATTTGACTATTTACTTAATTTAAATCTTTCTAATACTCTCTTTTCATAAATATTCTAATTATAAAACACTTTATATTTTCAAATATATCATATATTATTTTCGTCAAGTGTACATAATTGTTAATTTTTATATAAAATTTACTTATTTTTACTAAAATTTGGTAGTTTGCAGACCGATCTACCAATTCGCAGAGAAAGTCTAATATATCCGCGGTTAACAAAGCCTTATATCGGATTTATTTGTATTTATCTTGCAGGTAACAATCTATTTGATATCTCTACCGATGTGAAACATTGAATATACACCTTTTTATTGAATGAGTAAGATATGTTCATTTATAAAAATTTAAAGCACAATACATGTAGAAATTTCTAAAATTTTCTAAATTGTATTAATTATATAATAATTCAAAATAATGTGAAAATAAAATCATATAAAGATTATAGGAGAATAAGAACTCATACTATTAAAATAGTAATATTAGATAAGGAAATGATTGTAAATAATTAATTTAATATTTATTTTAAAAAAAAATATAGAAACTAATATTAATATGATTTAATACATTAATAACTATTTGGCGTTTGTATGTAAAAATAAATTTTAGAGTTTGAAAATATGAATAACTCAAATTTGTACTTAAGTTTTAATAATATAAGATGCAAGATGTTAGTTGAAATACTTGGATATTAATTGGAATTGTTTCCTTTGGTGGGTTAGGAGCACCTGACTCGTTTCAACAAATTATTGAGAATCTAAAAGGCAAAAGTAACGGCCATAAATTGTTTGTGCTGAACTCTTGTCTTGGTTCCATTTGACATATTTGGAGTTTTAAAACACAAATTTTAGTTTCCATTTTTTCTAACCAAAGTTCCCAGTGAGACTCTTTTTGATATGGTTAATGTTCAAGGTAACTTTAATATTGACCTACTTGGTTTAACTTATCAAAATTAATCACCATCAAAATTTATAATTGGTTGTACTATTTTAGATAAAAGAATAAAAAACACAGATCATATAATTTTTTCGGTCAAACCAGGTTCACTTTGTTAGCATTTTGATTCAAATCTGGTAGCAACAACTTAAACTGGACAAAATCTCACAACATGAAAAGCTACAAAATTTTCTAAACAAACTCAACAACTGGCTCACCAAAGATGGATGCAAAATGAGTTCTTTCTTCGGTATACCTTTTTGTGGTTACGTTTTGTGTAATGTCTCATTCCACCACGGCCGTTCTCTTCTCCATTAAGGACTCAAAGAACTCAGCACATAATTTCTGAAGAGGTGGAAAATTTAGTGTCGAACCGCTGAATATCGTTTCCCATGGTCTCTCTGACGATATAAACGGTGTTGCCAACGACTCAGTATCCTCCATTCTGTTCTTGTCATAATCCGGTAACTGCCCGTACAATGATGTGTACCCAATATCTCCTAAAAGAATGAGACTTGTTCTGATTAATAACATAGTTAAAATCAAGAAAGTTTCGTTCTTGCTTTGTTTCAAAACTTTATTTGTTTACCTGTCTCTTCTTGACCAGCAAGACCTTCATCTTCATAGTCGACAGCGCTACGCTCGTGTGACTCATCGCTATTGGGATCGAAAACAACATACTCATGGCTTCCATTTACATATGCAAGACGAAGCTGTGACTTGTCTCCCTCTATAAATGAAACTGATCCTCCCCTAGCCTTCATTACAGTCCATATCGATACCGGCTTAGGATCTGATCCGTTAAACAAGAGAATGGCACCATCTCTACCGCGGAAGATGTTATCTTTGGAATCATCAGTTTTAAAAGATTTGGGAATCAGAGCCAAGACTGCAAAAGATGATGAATCCAGTGCGGAAGTGACAGCTGCAGAAACGAGAAAACACGTTTACTAAGCTAAACAAAAACAAAAATTTCATGGAGAAGGCTAAAGAGAAGCGTTATAATATTTGACCTTCTATGCGTAATCCATATGACCATGATAAGTATAGCTTAGATGTATTCCAAACAGATAATTCGGGTCTTGGAAAATGGGATGCAGCAACAAGGAACTCAGACTTCCCAGCGAAACATAGCTTCGTGATAGTCTGTGTAATATAGTGGGAGGTTTAAACATCGGTTTTTATGAAAAAGGTTCCAACTTTATAATGGAAGACTGCAAAGTTTTGTTTTTTACCGTGAATGTCGCTCCTAAAACAGACAAGAGAACGTTCTTGTCTGGATTCCAAAGCGTAATAACATTTTCAGCTGCAACAGCCAGAACAGTGCCGTCCCCAGAGAAAGCAGCAGCAGTCATTGGCTTCTTCCTGGAAAATATTTAAAGAGAAGAGAGTATTAAATTTTATACCCAAACAAAATAATTTGTGAATGTTGAAGTTTTCCTAATGCATACAGAAGCTATTACTTATAAGATCCAACTGCGTGACATATCCAGCTAGAGTCCTTATCCTTCTGATTCTTGTTGCTATTGCAAACCCAAATCTGAAACAGCACAAAGTGATATCAATAATCACAAAAGAAGAAGAAGAGATACACATAGTGATATATGTAAAATCAAGTTAAGAACTACCTTGAAATCTCCACCGAACGATGTACTAACTGCCATGGAACCGGTAGGGTGGAATGCAATGGCTGAGACACCAGCATCCCTGTAGAAAAATTGAATGATTTACTAAGTTAACAAGAAATAATAAATGACAAGAGAAATGGATAATGATGACAAATAAAGTTTAAACATTAGTATAAGATGAAGTTATTAACCTGTGAGGTTCATATACGATTGTGGACAAGGTGAAAGTTTTGCTGTCTGGTTCAGAAGTCCAAAACTTGAGGGAGACTAAGCCTCCTATGCCATCTTCCGCAAGTTTCACCTCAGTTGTGCTCATCACTGAGCCATCCAGGGAGAGATTAACCGCTGTCACCACAACCTATTTACCGTATTCTCAAATTGTTATCACCAAATGGAAATAATCTTAGATGTAAAAACGAATAAAAAAACAGGAAGAAAAATATACTTACTGTGATCGCATCGCCTGGTTGATGGTTTCTTTCACAAACTTGAATCTGCAAAAGCATGTTAAAAAGGTTAACCTTGCAACTATGGACAGCAAAAAGTGGAAAAGAGCGATAGATAGCAGCCAGATTCTAACCTCTGAAATTCCCCGGTCATTAAGAAGATTGTATAGCTGAATACAATAATTCTCTGTGCACAAAGCAGCTATGCCAGAAGATCGATCAAAGGCAACAGTACTAGCCAATCCTTCATACATCTTAGGCAATGATGGGGGAGGCTGTTTTAAGAAAAGAAAAAAACGTACTGAAGTTAATGCCAAAGAAAATAAAGATCCAAGAGAGGTGAGTAGCTTCCAAGACCGGCAAGAAAAGGGTTTCACAGTTAATTAATAAAGTTTCGAAGACGAACCTTGATTCCAGATATGGTCCTAAAGATCTCCATGGAAGGCATTTTAAGCAAATGGATCTGATTATCTGCACAAGCCACCTGTAACTCTCGTTTTTAGTCAAATCAGAAAAACATCCCCTAATTGCTTTCAGATTAAAGTAATAAGCTCTGACTTACAGCAGAAAGAGTCGGATCTGGAGACCACATGAAATACAACAAGGGAGACCCAATTCTTGGTAAAAATTTCTTCTCCCCTGTGTCTAGCTGCCAAACAACAAGTACTCCTTCCCTTCCCCCTAAAGAGTCAGAAAACAAACATAACAGAGAGTAAGAACTCTGGACATATCAAGTGATAAGCCAATGGATCATGTAAAACACACAAACACGGTTAACGTGTGTAGAAACTAACTCGGTCGCACCTGAATACAAATATGCTCCATCGGAAGAGAAATTAAGGACATTGACTTCAGCAGAGTGCCAATGCCATGTAGTGCATGATTCAGCATCATCTTCACCTCTCACTCCAGCATTGTCCAAATCTACCATAGCTCTCACATTTTTCTTTTGATTACTACCCAAAGCAAGTTTTCTATTACCGAATCCTCTCCAAATCAACACTCTTCCAGTTACATCTCCAGCCACTATAACCCTCTCCGTGGGATGAAAAGCAAAAGCATTGATAACCTTAGTGTGATGTAGTGTCATCTTCTTCGGAACAGCATGCCTTGATCCTCCTCCAGAAGGAACATCCCATATATGAATCTTGCACTTGTCACGGATTCCGAAAAACTCTCCTGTGGGACTAATAACAATACAACTTGGCTCTTTCGTCTACACAAAGAGATAAAAGCAAAAATGATTAAACCTTTCACAATCCATTTCTAGACAACAACAACTCTTAAAACTCCATTAAGAAAAAAACCTAACCTCTTTCAAAGTATCTCCACGAGGAACACGATCTTTGGCAAGGTTAAATCTTCGAATATGTCCACGCAACTCTTTAGTCTCTTCTTTAATCACACTTATATCTTCAACAGATACATAAGCAACTAACTTACTAGATGAACCATCACGGCGTTTATCAATTTTTTGAGGTTCACTCAAAAGAGATGGAATAACCTAGAAATTAAACAATACATCAAACCCAAAGTATTCAACTTTTTAAAGACTCACAAAATACTAATCAAACAAACCCAAAGTATTAACTAACCATAGAGTAAATTGGAAGCTGAGCATTAATGGTTTTCAAAAGCTCCGGTCCCGAGAAATCCCAATGACGAATAGTACCATCGAGTGAAGCAGTCCAACAATAACAGAGGATTTTTTGAGCAGCGGTTGATGCAGGAACAACAATTAGAGTTGTTACTGGAGCTGTGTGGCCTTCAAGAGAAGTAATCTAAAAGAAGAGAAATGAGAAAGTCATTGATTTTGAAGAGAAACCCTAAAAAATTTGGAGAAGGATTACTTTTTGGTACCTGTAAGCCCGTGGCGGCGCTGAAAACGGAGACTGTGTTTCCTGTGCAGACGAGAAGCTTTTTGGCGTCGTTGGAGAATGATGGAGGTGAAGTGACGTAGCTTCTTCCGCCGCGAATCATTGTTATTTTTTAGCTTCCGGTGAAGATGTGACGGAGAGGCGGAGATTTTTGGGAAGAAGAAGATGTAATGGAGACGCGCAAAATTGCAAAAGCCCTAACTAAACCCTTCTTCGTGTATTTTTGTAATTTTGTTTTCAAAAGTCAATTATTACATTCTAATGGTTTTTTTATTTAATAGGTAAATTAAAATTAATATATTTGGGATGTTGTGACCACACAAGGGACGTATCGGGCTATTGGCCTACTGTCTTCATAATGGGCCTTGTGTTGCCAGGTCCAATATATAATACCCGATAAAGTATACATAAATATCATTAATTTTGTTGTTTGCTAAATGGAGAAAAACAAAATGTATTTGTTGTGAATTAATGAAATTACAGGCAATCGGAATAATAAAATAGTAAAAACAAGTGATATGAACAAATTTAAGATTTGAGTGATGAGGAAACACTAAAAAAAACATTTTATAGTTATTTCTAGTGAAATAATATGTTAGTTTGTGGTAAATTGTTTCTTGAGAAAGAAAAGATTTAGTATCTATTTTTTTGAATTGAGACATAACAATAACAACTTATAATATAATGACACCGTGAAAAAGTAAACAATGTGATTAATTAAACTCACAACAAACCAAATGATCAATGACAACTCCATCCACTTTTCTTTGGAGATTTCACCATTGTTACATAAAAACTACAAAGAGCTACATAGTTTTTTTTGTTTTTTTTCAAATATACCAAAAGAGATCTCTAAAGGTTAAACGGATTGAATGATCGATCATCTGAATAAAACTTTCATCAAGACTCAAGCTTTTTCGACTCTCTCATGAAAACAGGTTTTAGAATTGACCAAAGGAGCAAGAAATGAATATATGGCTTTGCTTATACGCTCTGTACTTTCCCCGGCATCTCATTTGCTTTCACAGTCTTCATATCCTGCATTCGATTCAACAGATGTCATTGAGAAACATATGCAATAAATCAATGACTAGTGAGAGTAAGTCCAAAACCAAATCCATGACATGTTTATAATTGTTATTGGGTGAAGATCAAGCTTCAAAATATATTGTATCCTTCTCATTGGGTTGTTGTATATTGTTTTGTCCATTAGCTTAGAAGCACAATCAAGAAGTAAAGGGCACAAAAATAACACTAGACACTAGCTTTGCTTCAAAGCTTACTCAAAATCCATGTACCACAAGAAGGAGAAACTAAAGATATAAAGAATCAAAAAGGAAACAACAAACACTTATCTATGAAGAAAGGAAAGGATTAATGAACACTTACTGATTCTTTGCTTTCATAATACTCGTCCAAAGCCCATTGATACTTGGAGTGGTCTAACCCAAACCACCTCACCAGATGATCATCCACACTTGAATGTGCTGTATTAAAATGGTTTCAAACACTCAAAATCACAAT
The DNA here is from genome assembly GCA_963555745.1 of Cardamine flexuosa. NCBI lineage: Eukaryota > Viridiplantae > Streptophyta > Magnoliopsida > Brassicales > Brassicaceae > Cardamine > Cardamine flexuosa. The sequence continues at coordinate 22,185,166 of OY743219.1, forward strand.
CACAATCTTTAATTGTTTATAGGGCCAAATCACAGAAATAGCATGAAAATCCAGAATTCATGGTACATTAGCAATAATCTACTTTCAATTTAGTTCACAAAGGTAGAATCTTTACATCTAATTCTATCATTGTCAGTTTAATTTCCTTATCAATCAATCAAAGGGTATCAAACAAATCAAATCTCAAACTCCAAGATCCAAAAATGAGGAAATTTCAGTAAGATGCTTCCAAAGAGTAAAGTTCTCAGATTTCTCTAGTTTCTTACCATTTTGAACCTTGGTGACGGCGTTCTTGAAGAATCCCAAAACTGAGCCATCTTGTTCAGAAGAAGCCACGGATTTAAACTGCTGCGGCGGAGGAAGAACCGGTGGTGCCATGACAGGCTTCTGAGAGACGGTGGAAGGAGATTCAGGTGGTTTTGGAGTCGCTGGAGGAGTCATGAAGACAGTGTAAGGACCGATTTTTCCGATGACCGGAGGAGGTGTTGAAAGATCTTTGTTGATCGGCATCTTGAGAGTGTGAGATTGAGAGAAAATGGAAGGAAAGTTTTCAGACAAGACTGTGAAAGTATAGGTGAGAGCAAGTTGTGTAGTTGCAAGTTGAAGAGGACAGTGAAAAGTGAAGACGGTTTCAGAAGATAATCTAAAGAGTGTGAGAGGTTTTGGTTTAATCTTTGTGTTTGTGTTTCTTCTTCTAAAGTGTAAATGTACTTTACTTTTCACACTCTCTTACCAAAGAGTCAAAGACCGTTCATACTTTTTTTTCTATTCTTTTTTTCCGACCAATCTTTTTTTTTCCTTTTTGTTTTTGGTACTTTTTAATGAGTTTTTTTTTTTGTGTGGATTTAATGTTAAAAACTTCAGTTGAATACGAAAATATTGAGGCCTTTAATGTTTATAGTTTTTACAAATCGATTTTCTCAAAAGTAGTTTCCGTATAAAATTGGGAATCCAGATTGGAAGATTTTAACATAATTTTTTTTGTTTTTAATTTTTGTTTTTAATTTATTTTTTGTCAACAACTATATATTAATTAAAACGGTTAAGAAATCCAAACCGCTGGAAAAGAGTTTACATGCATAACAAATTACTGATAAAGTCTGGCACTACGTGTTAACTTATTTGCTTTTAAATTTAAAAAACGAAAAATTAAGAAAAGCGAGAAAACTAAGAAACGACTCTTAATTCTCGCAAAATCTTCGAGATGTGTCGAGAAGGCTGGCCAATCCGTTGGTGTAGACACCATCTTCACTAACTCCGAGGAATGTGTTAAGAAAATTACTTCTGTTTTCTGTAGTGCAATCATCCTTGTCATGGCCCAGATAAGAGCTTCAAACTCAGCGTGCAAAGGGGAAAGGCACCTGCGCGTACTACATGTCCCCATAACGGTTTCTGTCACTTCATCTTGAGAAAAAAACCAACCTAATCCAGAGAAATTGTCTGTCTCTTTTCACGAACCATCTACATGACATCGACATCCTCTGAAAACTTGATTCCGAGCTGTTAGTAAAACTTCTGTACCTTGAAATATTCGATTAAAGTTCTCATTATCTGTCCCTTGTGCCGACGCCCATGGTAAATCTCCAGCTTTTGCTAATTGTAAAACTTCTTGGGGGTTTTTGTCGACATTATTAAAGACCTTATCATTTCTTGCTTTCCAAATATACCACAAAATCCATGGAAAACTATCATCTTCAATCCCTTCAGGAATTCTCCAAAAAAGATGATCCATATTTGAGAAAAGAGAATTTCCTGGAAATCCATTTGCCGAAGGTATTTTTGATAATGCCCATACTTGTACTGCTGGAGGACATTCAAAAAAAGTATGATTGACTGTCTCTTCATCTACTCCGCACCGTGCACAATGTACGTCACAGTTTATTCCTCTTTTAAGAGTTGAATTTACCGATAAATATCCTGTAATAGCTTGCCATATAAAATGGTGTATTTTTGGGGAGCATTTTAATTTCCATGAATAAGCTTGTAGAGGCCGAATATCTGGACCATAATAAGGAGGTAAAACTCCTACTGTGGGATATTTATGTTCTGTCCAATATCCTGATTTTACCAAATATTTTCCTGATTTTGTAAAATGCCAACCAAACATATATTCTTTAAACACTCTACTGAGTAGGATACCCCGAATAAATGGAATGTCTACAGGATCAATAATTTCATGATCAAATCCATATTCCACATCATGGTTTTTGGGTCAATTAATTGACTGACTTTCAAATTAGGATAAATGTTCTTTACATAATGCTGGCCTCGGACGATCAGCTGGTATCCATGGATCATTCCAAACTGAGATAGAAAGCCTAGAACCAACTCTTTTAATGAGTCCTGTTTTAATCAGAGGTCGAGCCAAAATAATACTTCTCCAGCCATAGGAGGGAGCATACGATTTTATTGGATCAGGTGGATTTGTTTTCCGAAAATATCTTCCTCGAAAAACTCTGGCAAACAGAGAGTCTGGATACTCCATTAAATGCCATAATTTTTTTTGCTAAAAGTGCTGTATTGAATTCCTCTATTGTACAGAAACCAATTCCTCCTTCCCTTTTGCTTTGACACATTTTTTTCCATGTCATCCAATGTAGGCCTCTCTGGGTACCATTTGAACTCCACCAGAATTTTGCGACTGCACTAGTGAGCTTAGTTGTGATTGTCTTAGGTAGCCTAAAACATGTTATTACAGAAGTGGGTAAAGCTGCTGCCACCGATTTGATCATAAACCCTAAACCCTAAACCTCTATTCAAATTTTTGTTTTTTAGTGGGTAAAGCTGCTGCCACCGATTTGATCAATTATATTCAATTATCCTTATATATATTTAACTTAAAAGATTTTTACTATTCTACCTTAAGAGTTAATAGTTTTCTGTAGATATAAAAAATAGGGACTTTTGTTGTAAGAGATGTGGTGCATATGTGCACCAAACTCACAGAAAAAACCTTGGGTTATAAAATCTTTTAAAGTAAATCAAAGTATTGATAACTGTTATTATAAGGTTTTTAGGTAAAAATTTGTTATTCTAAGTTATGAACTTAAACTAAAGAGTTTCATGTTTATAAATAATATATTAAATTTTTTATACATTAATTCAAAAATATTGTGATCTATAATTTTAAAAAATTAATAAAGATTAGTTCAAAGAAATGTACATAAATTTTTAAATATATTTCCTAATTTTATATTTGAAATTTTATAATTAGGAAAAATATTTAATTTACATATGCTATATGAACAAAAACATCCATTTTTTTTATACCAGAAATCGATATTCAAACAAACAAGGATTCATAATGGATACACAAGATAATTTTAGAAACTTGAATGACAACCCTTAAATTTTAAAAGGCATATAAAAATGCATATTATGAGAGATATGTCATGTTATCCCAAAATGTTAACATGTCCAAGCTAATCTTTGAAAGAAAAAATGAGTTAGGTCATATAAGGCGCTCAAATCATTGACTGTACATCGAGAATGAATAGAAACAATGGAAACATGAAGATAATAAAGGTTATATTTAAAACTGGTAAACATGTTGTCTATGGTTCAATTTTGAAAACATATTAGAAATTTATGAATATAGATCAATATCTAAAATATCCAACTCATTTTTTGGAAAATAAAAGTGTCAAATTTGGTTGGTTGTTCTCTAACATAAGTTTTTAGTTTTTTTAGAGTTCCATCTCTTTATTTTATGCCATATTCAAGACTTACATAAAGATATATATTTGGATATTGGATTTGTGGATGGTTGGATTGGTTGAGTCGTGTGTAGTTGTGAGCATCTAATATAATCAGTTGTATGGCACTTTTAGATATAGTTGTTTAATCGCAAATATTTTTGGTGAGGTCACTAGCATCTATGACACATCTCTGAGGACTGTATGTCTACTTCAATCTAATGGGTGAATGTCTTTCTTTAATTATATAATGATCAATATATTTTTTTTTTATCTAAAGTTAATAATTCGAATCAAGATTTCATATGTAATTATCTAAATGTTTTATGTGAGTATGAATATACAAAAAACAGATAACTAAAAAAATATGAACACAGAATATGTTTAAAATTTGACGTATTGTAAATATTTATTAATATTAAATATACATTGTCGATAAATTATATTTTATTTGTACATATAAAATTGTTAAATATGAGATATACTAATACTTTTTATTGGTAAATTTTTTTTCTAATAACTGTATCAATAAATGATAATATTAAATACTGCAAGAAACGTGATAACACTGTAATTAGCATGGTTTTAGCATCCTTTTATCATGTCTTAATCCAGGTTTAGACCATTGTTCATACCATTTCATGCATTTATCTTTGTTATAGGGTACTTAGTGTTTTCACATGAGCATTGCATGCACCTTGCATAGTTGGGGCTTTAAGTACATTTGAAGCTTTTGGAGCACATATGGACTTTGGGAAGATGGTGTGAAGCATGGATGAGCTTTGGATAGAAGCCTGGGGATCATTGAGAGGCTTGCTGGACTCGAGAGGATGTGCAGTGGACTCGACCAAGCCACTCGACTGACTGGTCGAGTGTCACACTTTTACATTATTTCTCCTAAAACTCGGATTTGTATTAAAACCTATTTTTCCCTTAGTATAAAAGGCTCCTGATTAGGTTAATGTCAGGGATCGCTGTTTTTAGCTTAATAATTAGGTTTAGCTCTGTTTCTCTCTCTAGTTCATCATATTGTTCTTCATTTTCTGGGATTTTGTATAGTTGATAACTTTTTATATAATCAGTACTTACTTTTGATTTTTTCTACAAATTTGTTCATCGGATCCCTATATATCTCATATGTCAATTTTAGACATTTCTGGGTTTGAGCAATTTGTGATGAAATCAGTTAGTGAGTAGCCTTGTTAGGATTTTTAGGGATGAATTAGGTTAGTAATGCTCTATATTGTTATGGGTTTCATTGATTGATCATCAATTCGTTTTTGTTCCCTCTTGGGTTAGTGTTTCTAATGCTTGTTCTTCCATGATCAAGAAGGACATGATCTTAGGTGATTTCCACAACAAAAGTGTGATGAAATCATCAGATCTACTATTTCCAGGGATTTAGATACAATAGCATAAGAACTGAGTATAAATGTAGATTTACATATCTCAGACCTCTTATTTGTTATGAATCTTCATTGGCTTTAACATACTGATTCTTTATGCATGATCCTCTCACAAATTTCTGAAAAACCAGGTATGATTTATTGTTGGATCTTGAGGCTCTCTATCAAGACAATGGATTGAGTTGGATGTGAAGTCTATTGTTAAGGTAATTCCCTGTGATGAGTTTTATTGATACCCATAGTGATACATAGTACTTACAAGCCAGTGAATCCGTCCCTAAGGTTCCTATAGTTTTTATATAGCTTCAATCATCTTAGTAATTGTTTAATTTAGTGTTTCCAGTCTTTAGTATTTTCACTCGACCAACCTATTTGATCAGAGTGGTTGAGTCGTCCTAGATTTCTTGTTTCTGCTTGCTTAGTTTCATGATTTGCTAAAGGGTGACAGACTTTGGCACAATTTGGTGTTGTTGCCAGTGTTGAGTGATTTAGTTTGCACAATTAGCATTTCAAGGCTTTCTAGATCAAGTTTGTTACCTTCACAGTCCATTTACTGATTTGGTTTGAAATTTCTATTTTTGTTGCATCATGTACCATTCACTCGACCTACCCACTCGACCTACCACTCAAGTCATCGATCGAGTCCTCTCTTACTGAATGCAAACGAGATCACCGGGAAGTCAGAACCTAATCCAGTATTTAGACCATATCCACCGCATCAATTCACACACATGTCAGCCTACATCAGCACCTATTACACCAATCTGTGTTCCACCAGTCCAAGAGACAGCAATAGCTATGGCAGAGCAACAAGGGCCTCCACCAAGAGTGATTGGAGCAGGTGATGCACCAAGCACACATTCTCAGAGACAAGGAATTGTGGCTCCTCCTGTCACCAACAACAACTTTGAGATCAAAAGAGGTCTCATCTCTATGGTACAAGGTCACAAGTTTCATGGTCTTCCTATGGAGAATCCTCTAGAGCATCTGGATCAGTTTGACAGATTGTATGAGCTGACAAAGATCAATGGGATCTTTGAAGATGGTTTCAAACTTTGCCTCTTTTCTCTTCTCTCTAGGCGACAAGGCAAGCCAGTGGGAAAGAGCTTTGCCACAGGGCTCCATAACAACATGTTAGCTAATGCTAACCCTTAAATCAACTTTTGTTTTTAAGCTTACAACTAAGAGCTAAACAGAAAATAGGATAAGAGATGGGTTCAGGAGAGACAGAAGCAGGACAGAGAGAGAGGTTTACTCAATGACTCTCACCAATTATAACCAATATACTCTATATCATCCCTCCGACTTTGCTCAACGAAGTGTAGAATGTACAGATAAACATAAGACTGAAATAAAGAAAAGTAGCTCGTGAAACAGATCCTCGATTATCATAAGAGCTGGCATACCGCAAAGTCCCAGTTTGACATTAATTCTCCTTGAACTGCTGAATATCTGATATCCAAAACATACATTGTTACCTCTGGTTTCTGTATTTCTTAGCCAAGCCAAAGTCTCTGATGTAGACCTAGTGCAAGTTATACAATAATAATGAGATACATAAATCAAAGTTGAGACTAACAAAAAAAATTTCCAACAGAGAGTTAATGAAGAAAGATGAAGCAATCACAGATCAATTCAGAAACTGAGACTACAAATATCCAAAAGAGAGATAAATTCAGACATCACAAGTATCCAAAAGAGAGAGAGAGAGAGAGAGAGAGAGAGAGAGAGAGAGAGAGAGATAGGAATCCAATATCCTCATTCTTATTACAAATCCCTTCCCTATTACAAATCCTTCACTCAAAAACCAAAAAACCATTTGAACCAAGAAGAAGGGGTCTCTAATTTCCAAAGCCTTGTTACAACTGCCTCATTCTTCTCCTTGAGCTCTTTGTTCTCACTCTCCAATTTCTTTACAGACACATCAAGCTCATCTATCTTCTTCTCACTCTTGTCTTTGAAGACTTCAAGACAAGTATCCATATCTCTGATCTGATCCTTAGTCTTTTCATACAGCAATTTAACTTCATCTGCTTTTGCCTCTCTATCAAATATGTTGGCAAATATGTCCAAGTACTTTGCACCAACGTAGCCAGCGATTCCAACAAATATCGTGGACAGTGTCTTGGCAGTAGACAACGCGGCTAATCTTGGATGGTACTTAATCACATAAGCATACTCAGAATTCGAGTTTTTCGGCAACTTCTTTATCACCGAAGCTCTTTTACTCTGACCTAGAGAAACTATCTTCACCAGTTTGGACCCAAAGTTCTCATTCCTCACAGAAGCCCTCTCAAGTCCCTTGTACACCTTCTCTAAAAGAACAGCTACACAAGCTTTCCTCAATGTCTCAAGAGGTGATTCTGGAACCTTTTGTCTCTTTAGCTCCCAGCTTCCCTTCTTCTTTCCTTCTTATTTTAACTTCAGCTAGCCTTAATGAGTCCCAGTGACAGCTGTTTCTAGAGAAGAGACCAAATACAAGCAGTTAACAAATATGGTGAATTGGCCAATTGGACCATTTAAAAAACTTAATTGGGTGTATGAAACATTTACTATTTACAGTTAGCTAATAGAGACAATTGTACTATTTGGTACTATTATAGAGACATTCATGCACCTGGGTAATTTCTTAAATTACGTAAGTGTCATTCTTTATTTTTTTCCTTTTCCTATTTTCTTTCACGTTATTTTTCTTTTTTATATTTCTCTCTCTCTCATTTTATTTGTTCTCACTTCTTGTATCTCTTTAATATAGTATAAATCAATGATTTCCAAAAATTAAAAATAAAATTTTATTTAAAATATTTTTATGAATCTAACAAGACCCAATTTGCAACTAAAAATATATCTCGTATATTGTTTGTACACTGTATTTGTACACCACTTTTGTATACCGTATTTGTACACCAACTTTGTACACCATCTTATTACACTGTATTTGTACACCATTCATATGTGTACATCGTATTTGCATATTGTATTTGTACACCACTTATGTATATTGCATTTGTATACCACTTTTCTATAGTGTATTTGTACACCACATTTGATACCCTATTTGTACATCACTTTTGTATACTACTAGAGTTGAACCCGCAGTACACCACAGGTCAATATTTTCTTAATCAATGTAACAAATATTTATATTTTATTATTTAATATTTTCTGGTCAGTTTTCTATATAATTTATAATTTTTTAGATTTTTTTATTTCGTTTGTATATTTATTTTTCTTTTATTTACATGTAATTTTAACTTTATTAAATTATAAAATATTAGTCTTGTTCGTTAGTTAACCTATATTTCCATTTTAAATTTTCGTAAGTAGCTCTTATGTCTAAATGTGTCCCACTATGTTCACATGATAGCAAGCTGGCCCGAAAATTTGACTATTTACTTAATTTAAATTTTTTTTATAAAATAAACAATTTTTTAAATAGAAATATTTTTAATACTCTTTTTCATAAATATTCTAATCATTAAACTTTTTATATTTTCAAATATATCATATATTATTTTCATCAACTATACATAATTTTTAACTTTTATATAGAACTTACTTATTTTTATTAAAATTTAGTAGTTTGCAGACCGATCCACCAATTCGCGGACAAAGTCTGATATATCCGCGGTCAGCAAAATCCTATGTTGGATTTACTTATATCTATCTTGCAGGTAACAATCTATTTGGCATCTCTACCTATGTGGAACATTGAATATAATTTTATTGAATGAGTAATATATGTCCATTTATAAAAATTTGAATCATAATATATGCAGAAAAATCTAAAATTTTATAAATTATATTGATTATATAATAATTCAATATAATGTGAAAATTAAATTATACAAAGATTATAGGAGAATAAGAACTCATACTATTAAATAGTATTATTATATAAGAAAATGATTGTAGATAACTAATTTAATATTTATTTAGAAAGAAGAAAAATATAGAAACAAAATTTTGAAATGATTTGATACATTAATAACTATTTGGTGTTTGGATGTAAGAAAATGTTTTAGGGTATTTGGAAACATGAATAACCCAAATTTGTACTTCAGTATTAATAGTATAAGATATTTGAACACCCCTTTTGTATATCATATTTGTACACTACCTATGTATACCATATTTGTTCACCACAAATATGATATACATAGGTGGTGTACAAATATGATATACAAAAGTGATTTATAAATTTGACATACAAAAATGATGTATAAATATGGTATATAAAGATGGTGTACAAATGTGATGTACAAATACAGTATACAAAGATGATGTACAAAAGTGGTGTACATATATGATATACAAATATGGTGTATATATAAGGTTTACAAATATGGTATATAGATATGATGTACAAATACGGCGTACAAATACAATATACGAATATGGTGTATAAATACGGTGTACAAATATGGTGTACAAAAGTAGATTTGGTGTACGAAGATGGTGTACAAAGGTGGTGTACATATAAAGTATACAAATATGGTGTACAAATACGATCTACGAATACAGTATATAGATATGGTGCACATAAACGGTATACATATTGGTGCAGATATATGGTGTACAAAAGTAGAGTAAAACCACATTATACAAATGGAGTGTACAAATACGGTAAATATATAGTATAAAGAGTTAGTGTACAAAGATAATATACATAAGATTTTGTTATTATACAATATATATATATATATATATACATATATATATTGTGGATATCATTAAATTCACAAAAAGATTTTAGAAAATAAAATTTTGATTTCAAATTTTTTAGATGTATTATTTGTTAGATAAATTAAGAAAGAAAATAAAATAAGAAAGAGAAAGGGATGAAAGAGAAAAATAAATAAATAAAGAGATTAAAAAAAAATGACAAGATGCATATGACTAAATGGTATTTGGTCTTAGTTGTATATGACAACAACTTGCACACTCACATCTACAGTAGAAGACTCATTCTTCCAATTAGGAATAGTAATTGCTAATATAGCCAATTATTTTCAAAAAAATACCTTATTTACCTAAATAAGTCTAACAAATAAGACCTGCCCACATAACAAAGAAGAGATAAGAAGAAAAAGCGATGGCCACAAAACAATACGGTATCATTTTGATTTTGAATACTTATGTGGTCAATGGAATTTAATACTGCGTTTGAAACTTTCAATAACAATCGACAATCAAAATATTACAAAATTATAAACAAATCCATGCATAAATAGAATACTCAGATTCTCTTATCTCTACCGCTCAACATAGTAGATCGATTTCTGTAACAACGCACCAACAAATTTTTTTGTGCAATTTCACAAAATTAGAAGCAAATCAATTATATAAATGCATAGAACTCGCTACCCACTATATCAATTTATGTACCGCCCCACCAACCGATTTTTGCGCTATCTATTCCTCTAACAAGTAACAACTATTTCGATAACCTAACTCTGCAATCAATCAACCAAATCATTTTTACCTTCTTCGGTACCTTTTTCTTCTGCTTTTATTGTTTCTAGATTTTTTCCCTTGACTGAAACCTAATGTAGGTAAATTGCTGCAACCGTGAAAATACATACACCCCTCTATACATACAAATACATGGTAATTTAAAACAGTTCAAAATGTTATACCAAACTAATTCATTAAGTCTAATCTACTATTAATTTTAGGTGTGGAGTTCAACACTTCATCTACATTTTTTTTTTCTTTTTTCTTTTACAACTCCCTCAATCTATATTTTTATTGTATAATGGTGGGTCGAGCTATACAGGTTTTTTCTGAATTTTCAACTTTTAGTCTCAGCCACTCGATTAAACCACTCTACCCCCTTAATAAAACTCGACCCACCCCTTCCCTTTCACTTATTATCGTGATTTCAAACATCTCTCAAAAACTTTTCAAAGAATTCATCAAGTTTTTAATCAATCAAACACCATGTCTCACTATTCTAATGATTTTGACACTCAAGTGTAAGTTTTAATAGCATTTGAACCGATTTTATGAAATTCTGGGTTCATGTTTTTTGATTTTTTTTTTGAAGTTTTTGGCAATGCATGTGGTTAAAATCGGTGATTAGGAGTAGTATAAGGCATAGGAAGTACCATGCATTGATTTCTATGGTTAGAATTGTTAGATTTGTGAAATTTTGTTCTTGATGATGAATTGAATTTTTTTGAACTTTGATGAAAAAATGGAACAAATTTCACAATAAACATTGCTTGATTAATGATTGAAGAATCACATTGATCCTCAATGATTGAATTTGAACAAGTTTTTAAAATTTTAAACTTCATGCATGAACAAATCGGTTGGATTTTTGAATTTATTTTATTTTTTTTGTCTTTGAGTTGTTTGAATAAACTTGAAATGTGATAATTATGAATGATTGTTTAGTTACTCAAGCCAAGCACTCGAATGAATCAGGTCAGATACAAAATTTTATTTGGAATTTTTGCCGACTCGACCTGTCGAGTGCTTTGGCCGAGTGGTCCAATTTTTTTGGCTAAACTTTCCTTTTGATATTGTTTCAGATTCTCAGACAACACTATAACAAGGACAACAAGAAGCAGGACCTTAGCAATGGCTACACAAGCTGGAAGCACCTCATCTAGTTGGTTTTACTTATATCTCAAAATAACTTGCACACTCACAACTACATTAAAAGACTCATTCTTCTAATTGGGAATTGTAATTGGCTTATATAGCCAAATATTTTCAAAAAAAATATCTTTTACCCAAAAAGCCTAAAAAATAAGACTTATCCACATGAAAAAGAAGAGATAAGAAGAAAAAGCGACGGCCACAAAACAATAATGTATCATTTTGATTTTGAATACTTGTGTGGTCCATGGAATTTAATATTGCGATTGAAACTTTCAATAACCACGGACAATCAAAATATTACAAAATTATAAACAAATCCATACATAAATAGAATATTCAGATTCTCTTATCTCTACCACACAACATAGTAGATCGATTTCTGTAACAACCAACCAACAATTCTTTTGTGATATTTCACAAAATTAGAAATCAATTATATGAATATCATAGAACTCGCTATCCACTATATCAATTTTTGTACCAACCCACCAACCGATATTTATGCTATCTATTCCTCTAACAAGTAACAACTATTTCGGTAACCTAACTGTGCAATCAATCAACCAACTAATTTTTACCTTCTTCGGCATCTTTTTCTTCTGCTCTTATCATTTCTTGAATTTTTCCCTCGACTGAAACCTAATGTAGGCAAATGTCCGCAACTGTGTGAATACATACACCCCTCTATACATACAAATACATGGTAATTTAAAACAATACAAAATGTTATACCAAACCAATTCATTAAGTCTTATCTACTAAAAGTTTTAGGTGTGAATTTTAACACTTCATTTTCACTTTTTTTTTCTTGTTTTTTAAGAACTCCCTCAAACTATATTTTTATTGTATAATTGTGGGTCGAGTGGTCCAGGTTTTTTCTGAAATTTAAACTTTTAATCTTAGTCACTCGATTAAACCACTATATCCCCTTAATAAAACTTAATATCCCTTCCACTTTACTCATTATCACGATTTCAAACATCTCTCAAAAAAATTTCAAAGACATCATCAAATTTTTAATCAATCAAACACCATGTCTCACTATTCTAATGATTCCAAAAGTCAAGTGTAAGTTTTTATAGCATTTCAACCGATTTTTATGAATTTCTGAGTTCAAGTTTTTTGAAATTTTTCTTGAAATTTTTGGCAATGAATGTTGTTAAAATCTGTGATTAGGAGTAGTATAAGGCATAGGAAGTACCATGCATTGATTTCTATGGTTAGAATTGTTAGATTTGTGAAATTTTGTTCTTGATGAGGAATTGTAATTTTTGGGAACTTTGATGAAGAAATGGAACAAATTTCACAATAATCATTGCTTGATTAATGATAGAAGAATCCACATTGATCTTCAATGATTAAATCTGAAAAGGTTTTAGAATTTTTAGACTTCATGCATGATTAAATCGGTTGGATCTTTGAAATATTTGAATTTTTTTGTCTGAGTTGTTTGAATTGTTTTTAAGCTTGAAATGTGATAATTATGAATGATTGTTTAGTTACTCGAATCAAGCACTCGACTGAATCAGGTCAAATACAAACATTTATTTGGAATTTTTGGTCCAATTTTTTTGCTAAACTTTCGTTTTGATTGAATCAGGCAACACCACAACGAGCGCAACAAGAAGCAGGACTTTCGTTTTCATTGGTTGTTTTTTATTTAATATTCAAACAATCATCTTATTTATTATTTATTTATTGTTTTTTGGTTGGATTTCTTTTTTGATTAACGAAATAATTGAGATAAATAGTAAATTAAATATGCTTAATGTTTTTAAAAGATATATTACCTAAAATTGTAACCTAATTCATTGTAGATTTAAATGAATAAAATTTAAACATTTATTTGAGGTTAATTTCAAAACAACAGCAAAAAATTTTGTTTTTTTTTAACGTCTTTATTAAAAATGAAATTTAGTTTACATGATCAATACTTAAATATCTCCATAGAATTTCTGGAGAGTACAAATGTCAGAGAGAAGTCACACATTGTTGGTATGCCACTTTTGCCAGCTTATCTGCTACTTGGTTACATTGTCTTGAAACCGTTGTAAACGAGATGTGAGTGAATCTATCCGGATATCAAAAAGTAGTAGTTCAAGTGAAGCGTTGATTGTGTGCTGATGAAGTAGATCATGCAAAGATTTACAATCACCTTCCATAATGACACTACGATAGCCCCTACAGCATAAACCTTGTAGTGCATGCAGTAAGGCTAGTCCTTCAGCCTCCATTAGAGAAGAATCTTGACGAAGCTTCGATGAAGTTGAAACTATATAGCTGCATGTGTCATCACGGAGGATCCAGCCCACTCCAATGTAATTGGTATTAAACAGAAAACTTGCATTGTAATTACACTTCTTAAGGCCATTTGGTGGTGGTATCCAATGAGGGTGTGGAATTCTAGGATGAGAAGGATTAGGTGATGTTGATGGTGTTACTGCTTCAATCCATTCTGTGATATTATCCATTACCCTTTTATTAACAGAGGATGGTTCTAGCTTGATTTTGTTGAAGATGAGCTCATTCCTTGATTTCCATATCTGCCAAAGGAGCCAAAAAGGAGCTAGTTTCACCTCGTAAGTTTGACCTGATTGATAAACTTGAAGAAGATTGACGATATTTTGTTCCAGTTATTGTTGTGCAAGTGTTGAATAAGCTGGAAAATTAGAGGCTCTCCATATGGCTGCAGCATAATCACATTGAAACAAAAGATGCTTTGTTGTTTCTTCATGTTGGCAGCATTGCTTAAAAGTTGAATCAATAGGGATACCGCGTCGATTTAACTCAGCTCCAAATCCTATCGCAAAGGATAAGACTCCAGAAACTGAGACTACAAATATCCAAAAGAGAGATAAATTCAGACATCACAAGTATCCATGAGAGAGAGAGAGAGAGAGTGTGTGTGAGAGAGATAGGAATCCAATATCCTCATTCTTATTACAAATCCCTTCCCTATTACAAATCCTTCACTCGAAAACCAAAAAGCCATTTGAACCAAGAAGAAAGGGTCTCTAATTTCCGAAGCCTTGTTACAACTGCCTCATTCTTCTCCTTGAGCTCTTTGTTCTCACTCTCCAATTCCTTTACAGACACATCGAGCTCATCTATCTTCTTCTCACTCTTGTCTTTGAAGAGTTCAAGACAAGCATCCATAGCTCTGATCTGATTCTTAGTCATTTCATTCAGCAATTTAACTTCATCTGCTCTTACCTCTCTGTCAAATCTGTTGGCAAATGTGTCCAAGTATTTTGCACCAACGTAGCCACCGATTCCAACAAATATTGTGGACAGTTTCTTGGCAGTAGACAATGCGGCTAATCTTGGATGGTTCTTAATCACATAAGCATACTCGGATTTGGAGTTTTCAGCAACTTCTTTATCACCGAAGCTCTTTTACTCTGACCTAGAGAAAATGTCTTCACCAGTTTGGACCCAAACTTCTCATTCCTCACAGAAGCCCTCTCAAGTCCCTTGTACACCTTCTCTGAAATAACAGCTACACAAGCTTTCCACAATGTCTCAAGAGGTGATTCTGGAACCTTTTGTCTCTTTAGCTCCCAGCTTCCCTTCTTCTTTCCTTCTTATTTTAACTTCAGCTAGCCTTAATGAGTCCCAGTGACAGCTGTTTCTAGAGAAGAGACCAAATACAAGCAGTTAACAAATAGGGTGAATTGGCCAATTGGACCATTGTAAAAACTTGATTGGGTGTAAGAAACATTTACTATTTACAGTTAGCTAATAGAGACAATGGTACTTTTCGGTACTATTATAGAGACATTCATGCACCTGGGTAATTTCTTAAATTACGTAAGTGCCATTCTTTATTTTTTTCCTTTTCTTATTTTCTTTCACGTTGTTTTTCTTTTTTATATTTCTCTCTCTCTCATTTTATTTGTTCTCACTTCTTGTATCTCTTTAATATAGTATAAATCAATGATTTAAAAAAATTAAAAACGAAATTTTATTGTTTAAAATATTTTTATAAATCTAACAAGACCCAATTTGCAACAAAAAATATACGAGATATATTTTTTGTACACCATTTTTTTATACAGTATTTGTACACTGAGTTTGTACACCATCTTCGTACACCGTATTTGTACATAATACATATATGTACATCGTATTTGCATATTGTATTTGTACACCACTTATGTATATTGCATTTGTATACCACTTTTCTATAGTTTTGTACACCACATTTGATACCGTATTTGTACATCAGTTTTGTATACTATATTTGAACACCCCTTTTGTATATCATATTTGTACACTACCTATATACACCATATTTGTTCACCACAATTATGGTATACATAGGTGGTGTAGAAATATGATATACAAAAGTGATTTATAAATTTGATTTACAAAAATGATGTATAAATATGGTATATAAAGATGGTGTACAAATGTGATGTACAAATACCGTATAAAAATTATGTACAAATACGGTATACAAAGATGATGTACAAAGGTGGTGTACATATACGGTATACAAATATGGTGTATATATAAGGTATACAAATATGGTATATAGATGTGATGTACAAACACGGTGTACAAGTACGGTATATATATACGGTGTACTGATATAGTGTACAAAAGTAGATTTGATGTAAGAAGATGGTGTATAAAGGTGGTGTACATATATGGTATACAAATATGGTGTGCAAATACGATATATAAATACAGTATATAAATATGGTGCACATATACGGTATACATATATGGTGTAGATATATTGTGTACAGATACGATGTACAAAAGTAGAGTACAACCGCAGTATACAAATGGAGTGCACAAATATGGTAAATATATAGTATAAAGAGTTAGTGTACAAAGATAGTATACATATGATTTTGTTATTATACATTATACATTATATATATATATATACATATATAATAGATATCATTAAATTCACAAAAAGATTTTAAAAAATAAAATTTTGATTTCAAATTTTTTAGATGTATTATTTGTTAGATAAATTAAGATGGATAATAAAATAAGAAAGAGAAAAATAAATTAAAAAAGAGATTAAAAAAATGACAAGATGCATATGACTAAATGGTATTTGGTTTTAGTTGTATCTGACAACCACTCTCATAGTCACAGCTACAGTAGAAGATTCATTCTTCTAATTGGGAATAGGAATTGGCTTATATAATCAATTATTTTCAAAAAAATGTCTCATTTATCCAAATAAGACTTGGCCACATAACAAAGAAGAGATAAGAAGAAAAAGCGTTGGCCACAAAACAATACGGTATCATTTTAATTTTGAATACTTGTGTGGTCAATGGAATTTAATACTGCGAATGAAACTTTCAATAACAACCGACAATCAAAATATTACAAAATTATAAACAAATCCATACATAAATAAAATATTCAGATTCTCTTATCTCTACCACTCAACATAGTAGATCGATTTCTGTAACAACGTACCAACAAATTTTTTTGTGCAATTTCATAAAATTAGAAACAAACAATTAAATAAATGCATAGAACTCGCTACCCACTATATCAATTTCTGTACCACCCCACCAATTTTGCGCTATCTATTCCTCTAACAAGTAACAACTATTTCGATAACCTAACTCTGCATTCAATCAACCAAATCATTTTTACCTTCTTCGGCATCTTTTTCTTCTGCTCTTATTGTTTCTAGATTTTTTCCCTCGACTGAAACCTAATGTAGGAAAACTGCCGCATCCGTGCAAATACATACACCCGTCTATACATACAAATACATGGTAATTTAAAACAGTCAAAATGTTATACCAAACTAATTCATTAAGTCTAATCTACTATTAATTTTAGGTGTAGAGTTCAACACTTCATCTTCACTTTTGTTTTCTTTTTTTCTTTTACAACTCCCTCAAACTATATTTTTTGTATAATTGTGGGTCGAGATGTACAGGTTTTTTCTGAATTTTCTAGTCTCAGCCACTCGATTAAACCACTATATCCCCTTAATAAAACTCGACCCACCCATTCCTTTTCACTCATTATCGTGATTTCGAACATCTCTCAAAAGCTTTTCAAAGAATTCATCAAGTTCTTAATCAATCAAACACCATGTCTCACTATTCTAATGATTTGAAACTCAAGTGTAAGTTTTTATAGCATTTGAACCGATTTTTATGAAATTCTCGGTTCATGTTTTTTGAATTTTTTCTTGAAGTTTTTGGCAATGCATGTGGTTAAAATCGGTGTTTAGGAGTAGTATAAGGCATAGGAAGTACAATGCATAGATTTTGATGGTTAGAATTGTTAGATTTGTGAGATTTTGTTCTTGACGATGAATTGAAATTTTTGGAACTTTGATGAAGAAATGGAACAAATTTCACAATAAACATTTCTTGATTAATGATTGAAGAACCCAAATTGATCCTCAATGATTGAATTTGAACAAGTTTTAAAAAATTTAAATTTCATGCATGAACAAATCAGTTGGATTTTTGAATTTTTTTAAAAATTTTTGTCTTTGAGTTGTTTGAATTGTGTTTAAACTTTAAATGTAATAATTATGAATAATTGTTTAGTTACTCGAGCCAAGCACTCGACTGAATCAGGTCGGATACAAAAGTTTATTTGGAATTTTTGCCGACTCGACCTGTCGAGTGCCTTGGCCGAGTGGTCCAATTTTTTTGGCTAAACTTTCGTTTTGATATTGTTTCAGATACTCATACAACACTATAACAAGGACAACAAGAAACAGGACCTTAGCAATGGCTACACAAGCTGGAAGCACCTCATCTAGTTGGTCTTAGTTGTATCTCAAAATAACTTGCACACTCACAACT
This sequence comes from Cardamine flexuosa, assembly GCA_963555745.1. Classification (NCBI taxonomy): domain Eukaryota; kingdom Viridiplantae; phylum Streptophyta; class Magnoliopsida; order Brassicales; family Brassicaceae; genus Cardamine; species Cardamine flexuosa. The sequence continues at coordinate 22,203,691 of OY743219.1, forward strand.
ACATTAAAAGACTCATTCTTCTAATTTGGAATTGTAATTGGCTTATATAGCCAAATATTTTCAAAAAAATTATCTTTTACCCAAAAAGCCTAAAAAATAAGACTTATCCACATGAAAAAGAAGAGATAAGAAGAAAAAGCGACGGCCACAAAACAATAATGTATCATTTTGATTTTGAATACTTGTGTGGTCCATGGAATTTAATATTGCGATTGAAACTTTCAATAACAACGGACAATCAAAATTACATAATTATAAACATATCCATACATAAATAAAATATTCAGATTCTCTTATCTCTACCGCACAACATAGTAGATCGATTTCTGTAACAACCAACCAACAAATTCTTTTGTGATATTTCACAAAATTAGAAATCAATTATATGAATGCATAGAACTCGCTATCCACTATATCAATTTTTGTACCAACCCACCAACCGATATTTGCGCTATCTATTCCTCTAACAAGTAACAACTATTTTGGTAACCTAACTCTGCAATCAATCAACCAAATCATTTTTACCTTCTTTGGCATCTTTTTCTTCTGCTCTTATCGTTTCTAGGTTTTTTCCCTCGACTGAAACCTAATGTAGAAAAATTTCCGCAACCGTGTGAATACATACACCCCTCTATACATATAAATACATGGTAATTTAAAACAGTATAAAATGTTATACCAAACCAATTCATTAAGTCTAATCTACTAATAATTTTAGGTGTCAAGTTCAACACTTCATCTTCACTTTTTTTTTCTTTTTTTACAGCTCCCTCAAACTATATTTTTATTGTATAATTGTGGGTCGAGTGGTCTAGGTTTTTTCTGAAATTTTAACTTTTAATCTAAGTCACTCGATTAAACCACTCTATCCCCTTAATAAAACTCGACCCACCCCTTCCCCTTCACTCATTATCGCGATTTCAAACATATCTCTAAAAATTTTCAAAGAAATCAACAAATTTTTAATCAATCAAACACCAAGTCTCACTATTCTAATGATTCCGAAACTCAAGTGTAAGTTTTATCGCATTTCAGCCGATTTTTATGAATTTCTGGGTTCAAGTTTTTTGAAATGTTTCTTGAAATTTTTGGCAATGAATGTGGTTAAAATCTGTGATTAGGAGTAGTATAAGGCATAGGAAGTACCTTGCATTGATTTCTATGGTTAGAATTGTTAGATTTGTGAAATTTTGTTCTTGATGATGAATTGAAATTTTTGGAACTTTGATGAAGAAATGGAACAAATTTCACAATAAACATTGTTTGGTTAATGATTGAAGAATCCACATTGATCTTCAGTTATTGAATTTGAAATTTTTTTAGAATTTTTAGACTTCATGCATGATTAAATTGGTTTGATATTTGAAATATTTTGATTTTTTTTGTCATTGAGTTGTTTGAATTGTGTTTAAGCTTGAAATGTGATAATTATGAATGATTATTTAGTTACTCGAACCAAGCACTCATTTAAATCAGGTCGGATACTAAAATTTATTTGGAATATTTGGTCTAATTGTTTTGCTAAACTTTCGTTTTGATTGAATCAGGCAACACCACAACAAGGACAACAAGAAGCAGGACTTTCTTTTTCATTGGTTGTTTTTTATTTATTATTCAAACAATCATCTTATTTATTATTTATTTATTATGTTTTTGGTTGGGTTTCTTTTTTGATTAACAAAATAATTGAGATAAATATTTAATTAAATATGCATAATGTTTTTGAGATATATATTACCTAAAATTGTAACCTAATTCATTGTAGATTTAAATGAATAAAAGTTAAACATTTATTTGAGGTTAATTTCAAAACATCAAAATTTGTTTTTCTAACGTCTTTACTAAAAATTAAATTTAGTTTATATGATCAATACTTAAATATCTCCGTAGAATTTCTGGAGGGTACAAATGTAAGAGAGAAGTCAACATTGTTGGTATGCCACTTTTGCCATATCTGCTACTTGGTTACATTATCTTGAAACCGTTGTAAATGAGATATGAGTGAATCTATCCACCCAACTGCGGATATCAAAAAGTACTGATTCAAGAGAAGCATTGATTGTGTGCTGATAAATTAGATCATGCAAAGATTTACAATCACCTTCCATAATGACACTACGATAGCCCCTACACCATAAACCTTGTAGTACATGCAGTAAGGCTAGTGTCATCACGGAGGATCCAGCCCACTCCAATGTAATTGGTATTAAACCAAAAACTTGCATCGTAATTATACTTCATAAGGCCTTATGGTGGTGGTATCCAATGAGGGTGTGGAATTATAGGATGAGAAGGATTAGGTGATGTTGATGGTGTTACTGCTTCAATCCATTCTGTGATATTATCCATTGCCCTTTTAATAACAGAGGATGGTTCTAGGTTGATTTTGTTGAAGATGAGCTCATTCCTTGATTTCCATATCTGCCAAAGGAGCCAAAAAGGAGCTATTTGCACCTCGTAAGTTTGACCTGATTGATAAACTTGAAGAAGATTGGCGATATTTTGTTTCAGTGATTGTTGTGAAAGTGTTGAATACGCTGGAAAATTAGAGGCTCTCCATATGGCTGCTGCATAATCACATTGAAACAAAAGATGATTTGCTGTTTCTTCATGTTGGCAGCATCACTTAAAAGTTGCATCAATGGGTATACCGCGTCGATTTAACTCAGCTCCAGATCCTATCGCAAAGGATAAGACTCTCCAAAGAAAGTGTTTTAACTTTGGAGGTATTTTTTTCTTCCAGATCTTCATCTTAAGAGTATGGTTTCCATGAGGTGGAGTGATAGGATTGGTTGGAGAGTTTGGATAGTGAGTTGATAACCATTATCCCGATTTGACTGAGTATTGCCCATTTTTGGTATAATGTCAAATTAGGCGATTTGGACGTTGATGCTGTGGAATATAGAGGTGTTTCACATTTTCTCCATTGGATGTAAATAAATATTGTTGAAGCTTCGCATGGTCTCATTGCTTGACTTGTTGTTGCCATAGTTCACGTAACTTCATAGGAGTGGTAATGGAATGTTGAGTGGCTGGTTTCGGTGGGTGACCAGGAATCCATGGATCGGAAGTTGGATCAATGGTAAGACCATCTCCAAGTTGATATCTTAAACCTTTAACCAGTAAATCTCTACCACTTAAAATGGATCTCCAGCCGTGTGACATTTTTCGCGGAACAGTAGCTTCTCTTAGAGAGCAATCAGGGAAGTATCGACTCTTTAGTAGACGGGCTAAAAGACTTTGAGGATCTTGTAGAATTCTCCATGATTTTTTAGCAAGCAAAGCATCATTAAAATGTTTAATATCTCAAAATCCTAAGCCATCCTCCTTTTTTGGTATACACATTCGCTTCCAACTGACCCATGCCATCTTTCACTTGGACTCGTCTGACCCCCACCAGTACTGAGATAGAGCACATATAATTTCTTACAAGTAGACACTGGTAGTTTATAACAACTCATTGCATATGTAGACGTTATGTCTCGAGGGGGCGTATTGGACATAATGTCCCACATCGGAGACTGGACAAGGATCTTAAGTAATATATAAATGATAAGGGCCTTTCCACTCATTGCCAATTGGTTTTGAGTTGGAAGCTTATATCTAATAGGCATTGCTAAGGCTACATATTTTAGAAGGACTTTCTTTCCTCCTTCAGATATATACTTATGATGCCAACTCTTTGTTCGTTCTTTGACACGTTGAACTATGTAGTCAAACATTTCTGTTTTTCTTTGAGAAAAATCTTCCGATAAACCTAGATATTTATCACAGCCTCCAGAACCTTGTATATTAATGACCTAGCAAATTTCTGTCTTCTTAGACTCATATACCCATGAACCAAAATTGATAGATGACTTCTCCATATTAATCCTTATGGTCTGAAAGCTCTCCATAGTTGTTCAAAACCCTTAGCAAGGTTTCTGCATTTTGACAATTTGCTTTGCATAAAAATAATGAATCATCAGCAAAGAGCATGTGGCTCACCCTTAGCCCATTGATATTGATATAGACTCCCTGAATGTGGTCCAGTCTTTCTTTACGGTTGAGTTTCTGGGTAAGCATCTTAGCACATAGTAAAAATAAATATGGTGAGAGGGGGTCACCTTGTCTAATGTCACGCTGAGGTTTTCTATCGCCATATGGTGTACCACTAATGAGAACTGAGTACGACATTGACCTAACGCACGACATGATCCAGTGTATCAAACCACTATGGAAGCCAAGTTTCTTCATAGTCTCCTCCAAAAAAATTTCATTCAAGTCGATCATATGCCTTGGAGATATCGGTTTTGATGGCCATATAGGTTTTGGATTGGCATTTCCGAGGTTTTAGAGAGTGAATTATCTCATATGCCACCAAAATATTATTTGTGATATGTCTTCCCGGGACAAAGGCGGTTTTCTGATCGGAGATGATTGTTGTACGGATATGCTTGAGTCTCCAGGTGAGAACTTTGGATAATTTTATATGCCACGTTGCAGAGGCTTATAGGTCGCCAGATCGGTAGTCTCCCATGGTTTTTGGTTGAAGGATTTTTGGTATAGGGCATATATTGGTTTGTTGAGCTGAGGTGGGACTTCACCATTATGGAAAAAGGACTTGACTTCTGAGATGATATCTTCACCAACATTGAGATGAATGGTTGGAAAATGTAGCAGAGAAGCCGTCCGGTCCTGGAGCACGATCTCCACCAATTACTTTGACTGCATTAAAAATTTCCTCATATCTGACTTTCAGCTGTTAGGAGATTATTCTTAACAGATATTACCGGGGAATTAAGATCCTCAAAAAATTCACTCCAGTCAGAACTTGATGAGCTATGAAATTCATTCTCAAAGTAATCAACGGCAACATGAGCTATAGTGTCTTCAGACGTGTGTTCAGCTCCAAACTATCAATGATAGTGATAATTCTATTTTTTGCTTTCCTTTTCTTGGCACATCCATGAAAATTTTTGCTGTTGTGATCACCTTCCTTTAACCATTGGTTACGGCTCTTGAGTTTCCAGTAGAGTTCTTCTTGATGATAGGTATGACTAAGTTGTAATTTGAGTGTCTTGATGACGTCCAGGTTTGGTGTTTGTTGTAGAAATTCTTCTTCTAGGGCAGCTTTGAAATCTTTTATTTCCATCTCCGAGTTGGTTCGGTTATTTTGTTTCCATTGAGTCATCTTGGTCAGAGTTTTTTGGAGTTTAGCAGCAATTGCCATATGGGGAATGTATTCCATTCATTGGATATAACTTCATGGAATCCTTCTCAGTCAAAAAGACGTCGATCATAACAGAACTGGCCATGCTTAATGGTTGTCTCAGCACTAATGGTTTCCACCAAAGGTCTGTGGTCGGATTCTATTGGTTCTAAATATTCAGAAGTTGACGCTAGAAAGTGAGAGAATCATTCTGCATAGGCAAAGGGTTTATCCAAACAACATTGGATCAATTCCTTGTTGCATATCCCATCTCATATCACACTATGATTACCGCTCCAACTGAAATGATTGTCTTTATATTAGAGCTCTAACATGTCATGCATGGTATGCAAATCTCGGAATGTTGATTCATCACGAGTATAACCTCCCTTTTTTCATTGTTACTTCTTATTTGGTTGAAATCCCCGAACATGAACCAAGGTTCATTCAGAGTAATAGCAGTTTGTTGTAATCTTTCCCATAACTCAGATCGATATTATGGATTAGGAGTACCATAAATGCCATACAAGTAGAAGAAAGATATATTATCATTAATTAGACAATCTACAAGTCTTGCATCATGATATAAGACAGTTATATCAATCATTTTTTTCCAAAAGAGGGCAATACCACCACTTAAACCAACAGAAGGAACAATGAAATAATTGGGAAATCCTAAAGAAACAGATAAATCAGAAACATAGTTATATGATTGCTTCATCTCGATGAGGAAGATTGAGTCCAGGAGGTATCGAGGACATAACTCCTTAAGGCGTCGAACTGTAGGGTGATTCCGAACACCCTGACAATTCCAACTGGCTATTCTCAAGGGACTGGTGGTGGTATCGGGTCCACCATGCCTCCGTTGTGAGAGCTGTTCGAGGAATTTGCTTCTGAATCTGTTGTACAACATCTTTTGCTTGGGTAACCAGGTTCTGAACCAATAGGGCGAGTGACTTCATGGATGATGGCATTGCATGTATGCTCCAACGATATAAGCATCTGTCATCTCCGTGCTTCTGCTTCAGTAGGATCAGCAACTGATGTATATGTATGGTAGAAAGAGCGGAGGTCTGAAACCAAAACATGTCGTATGTCCATCAGCACCGAACCATTGCGAGGTTTAGTTGGTCATGGCGTGAAGAGCGAAGAGCCAGAAGGTATCCAGGTGGAGGTAGCCCTTGTTGTGGAAGTTGAATAGTAGCTTGATCCAAATTGGCTTGTAGTTGGACTGGTTCTTCGTGAGCAATGTCATGATGATCCTCATCGTCCTCAGGGTCTTGATGGCCCATCGCTGCATCTGCTTCAGGGATCTCACATTCATCCTCATCATGTTGGAGTGAGTGACAACGAAATAAATAGTTCTGAAGTTTCTCGTATTTGAACAAAATTGTTGCTACTTCATGACCGAATTGGAAATCACCTTGAAATATCAGGACTTGGTTCAATGGCCAACGGATACAAACTCGGCCATAGACTGAATTCTCACCGAGAGGTGCTTTATCTATGTCAACAACGTTACCCAGGGATTCTGCAATAAATCTGACCAATTGTGCAGATAAGAACTGGATGGGTATATCTCTGATTTGCACCCAGAAATCAAATGTATTGTGAGCGTCATCAGCAATGTTAAGGTTCCAGGGCTCCATAGCAACCATCCATTGATTAAAACTCCATGGACCTCGGCGAAGGATAAGTTGGAGAGCTTCATGAGATGGGAAGAGGAATTGGACACGGTTGTGATCCACTACCCGTCTCGTTACTATGTTATCAAATCCCCAAGGCCTGGGAAAGAAACAAGTGAGGGCACAAAGGTTCTGGCGGTGAAGGTTCGCCGGACGGATTAGTAAACTGATCTGGGAAATACGAGTCGCCTCATAGCATAAATTCACCAGAATATGAAACAAATTGGGGTTATTGTGTGCCATTGATGACGTAATTTTGAGAGGAGTTTGGGAGGAGAGTAAATGCATGAGGCGTATCTTATGTGGAGATGGAAATTTGTGGATCAAACTGTCAGAATAAGTAGAAAGAGAGATAACTGAACGGAAGTTGACAGTAGTGGATCTCGGAAGACAGTTTCTATGACAGTTGTATGAACTGGTGTGAATATACCATATCGGTTTCCAGTTCAATTGTAACCGAATGGTGAAACCAAACCGGTAGACTCGGAAAAAACGATGACACCGGACATACACTCTACCAGGGAAAGAAGACATGATTACATAGAATCGATCAAAGAAGAAAAGGAAGAAGAAGGAGATGGAAGGGGAGGACAGAGGAGAATCGCAATCAATCTGGTCTCCTTGAGGACTCTAAAAGGATTTGTTTTGTTTTAAAGCATGTTTAAAATTATATATGTAAAAAATAGAAATTCAATATTATATATTTCATTATTTATTTCTTTTCCTCTTTTTTTTATAATAATAATATGTAAAGTATGAAAAGTAAAGATTACTTATATGATTATTATATTATTATTTGTTTGTTTTTGTTATTAAGTAAATAATTTTTTACATGTGTCATAATTTAATCGATCAATCGACACATGTCATGATCTTGTGAATTAAAATTTTGACACGTATCAACTTCTCGTGAGTGCAACTAAGCTTTATATAATAAGATTACGCTTTCCGTTTTAAAATAAATATTGTTTTTTCTTTTAAAAATGTATTAGATTAAGTGTTGTTTTATATTTTCAATATAATATTTATTGACATAATTTATAGTTTTATCCATATTTCATTAATGTATTGTCCAATGAAAATTTGATCTGATTTATAATAAGTAGTAAAATATAAAATTTAATTATTTTCTTAATATGTGTACAAAAACCTTAAACATAATTTATTTTAAAACAGAATTAAATTTTGAAAACAAATTAAACTAAATCCATATATTTTTTCTTCTTTTTTTCGGGTTTTAAATCAGGTTTTGACTTTTGATTATGGTTTTGGTTAAGTTAAACCGAACGGGACACGAGGAATTTATGCATCAAGTACAAAAAGCTCAACTGATATTTTCTTTTCATCCTTCGTCTTCAAAGTTGTGCTTATTTTGAAGTGAAAATGAAATGTAAATTCAATACAAAAAAAAAAGCAAACCTACAAAACCAAATATATAAGTGACTTAGGATTCTAAATTCTCACGTACTCGGAAAACAAGCCGTTGGATAGACTTATCATCAAAGCAAGCATCAAAGGTCTTAATCTTGGATACAAAATCCATGGCTTCACTATACTTCCCTGCTCTGCAATAACCATCCACAACCATTTTATAAGTTAACTCATTTGGTCTGCACTCATTCTTCGCCATACACTCAATCACATCTTCTATCTCTCCAAACATTCCCATCGCCGTGTAACCCGAAACAAACGTGTTGTAAGTGAAAATACACGGTCTGATTCCGCGCTCTGTCATCTCAGATAACATCCTAACCGCTTCTTGCATCAACCCTTTTCTGCAGAAACCTTTTATCACCGTGTTGTAAGATACGAGGTCCGGTTTTAAGTGAGATTTGTCTAGACTCCTGAGGATTTCTTCGGCTTTCCAACACTCTCCTCTTCTTACATACATGTCCATGAGGCTGTTGTAGGTTACAAGATCAGGGTTTAGCCCTTCCACGCGGATAGACTGAAGGATCCCTTCTGCTTGATCATACATATTGTTCCTTGTGAAAATGGAGAGCATTGAGTTGAATATCACCATGTCGGGTTTGAATCCGTGCTTTTTAAACAATGTGAATGCTCTCTCCATTCCCGGTAATGCTCGGCATTTGAAGTTTGCGAGAAGTAAGGTTCTCAGAAGCATCCAGCTTGGGAATATTTGTCCTTCGTTTATCCCTTTCTCGATTCTCTCTATCCCTAGAATGTTCCCTCCTTTAGCATAACACTGAAGCATCAAGGAGTAAGATGTTTCAGTTGGCTTGAAACCTTTACTTTTCATGTCGTTAATCACACTCTCGCCTGCTCTCCAACCACCTTGTCTAGCCAAGGCGTTAAGTAACGCGTTGTAAGTAGTAACACAAGCGTTGAAACCAGCTCTTGTCATCTCACCATACATTTTCGATGCATCAACCTCTGAACCACACCGCCCATAAGCACTAATCAAAGTGTTGAACGTGTCTCTATCAGGTTCAAATCCACAGCTCTTCATTTCACGGAACACCCGGTTCACAAACTTATCCATACCCTTGTTCCCACACAGAGCAAGCAATGTGTTCCAAGTGGCTCGATTAGGAGAACATCCGTTAGACTTCATGTCACATAACATCTTTATCATTTCATTGGATCTCGACTTTTTCCCCAACATACTAAGCACTGCATTGTAAGTGCAAGTATTCGGAACACAGCCAGCTTTTTTCATACTATAAAACAACTTCAAAGCCTCTTCCTCCTTTCCCACTTTTCCATATGCATCTATCACTGTAGTATAAGTGATTGCGTTCGGCATTACACCTTTTTGCGTCATCATCTCAATGACACCAGCAGCTTCCTTGCTATAACCAGCTCTAACATAAGCGGCAACAAGCTCGTTGTATGTCACAGAATCAGCTGGACAATTGTTTTCCTCCATCTCTTTCAAAACATTCAATGCTTCTGTATAAACTCCTGCTTTACCAAAAACTTGCAACAAGGCATTGTAAGTAACAGTTCCAGGTTCATAGCCATGTGACTTAAGCTCAGCGAAAAACTCCTTGGCCTCTCTTAACAAACCTTCTCTTGCACAAGCAGATAACACAGTACTACAAGTAAACTCATCATACTTCAATCCTTTGCTTCTCATTTCATCTAAAACTAGAAGAATCTTTCTCCAAGATCGACCCATTTTCCCGAAAACATCGAGAATCACATTGTAAGTAACCAAAGTAGGTGAAGGTCCCATCTCATTCATCCTCTCAAACAAATTAATCGCCTTTTCATACTTCCCTGTCCGTGAATAAGCATATAAGATCGTCGTGTAAGCACGAACATCTAAAAGATAATCTTGTAGAGGAATTTTATCGAGCAACTTAGCTGCAACAGAGTATTGAGATTCTCTACCTAAGATCCTAACCAAAATTTCAATAACTTGATGATCTAGCTTCAAAGCTCCAGAATTTGAAGACAAAACTAACCATTCAAACAACAAAGCTGCTCTTTCCCAGTTTCCAGAATCATCAAGAGCCTTAACCAAACTGAACAAATCAGTTCTAAACAAGTCAGATTTCACAGAATCGAAAAAACTGCTTAATCCAGGCAAAGGCAATTCCAAAATGGAATTAACCAACAAAACTTCCTTCTTACACAGTAATTTCACAGACCCATCTCTCTCGTCCCCAATTTCAACACCAAAAACTGAAGAACTTGATAGAGGTTTCACCGATTTAAGAGTCGACGATGATCCGTTGGAGACTTGGAGAGAAGGGAAACGAGAAGCGGCGGAGTTAGCATGATGACGTGGGGGAGAGGAAGAGAGGTGAACGAGATGGTGAAGAAGAGAATCGAGAGGGAAAGAAGGAGGAGGAGAAGGAGGAGGTAAGTGAAGAGTAGCGGAACTGAATTTGAGAGATTGTTGAGAAGTGGATTGATGATGAGATGGTGAAGGTCTTTTGGATTGAATTGTGTATGGAGGTTTGTGAGGGAAGAGTGTTCCGTCCATTGAAGAGGACGTTATCTGAATTTGGGGATTTGATTGTTAATGGTGAAGTAGAAGAAGGATAAAAAGTTAGCGCCTTTGGGTTTGGTTCAAGTTGGGATTATTTTGAATGGCCGTAAAACAAACTCGTCTCTATTGATAACAAGATTGGCCTTTGGAGATGCGTTACGACTTCTTGCGAAACATTTCGTTCCCCAAAACTAGCCATGTGCAAAAAACTCGACCAGAAAACCGGTTATGTTCATATTACTTGAATACTTGATGGGTTCTCGTAGACTTGCACTCATATATTCGTGAATATCGATCCAGTTTCGGATAAATCCGAAAACCGATCGGATACCTAACTACACAAGGCCAAGGCAAATAGACTACATAGATTTGAATGGATATATCGGGCGGGCGACTAAAACTATATGTAAATAAAACTGTTTAATTTACCATTTATAATAAGTTATAGTTTATAATGATGCGGATACAAAGAAAAAAATTATTATGGAGTAACTATGACCTATTTAAAAAAAAAAAAAAATTAAGATCGTAGGAAACTGTAAACTGTCTCAAAAATAATATGGTTTAGTTCGCTGATAATTATGTCTATTGCGTTCTCAATAACTATTTAAAATCATAATTATTGATATTTTGATATTTTTGAGTATTTTAACACATTTCAAATAAACTTTATTAAATTTGGATTCAATGTAGCCGGTAAAATTCTAATCAAAATGATATCCAATTTTTAAAAATTTTACGTAACAATTTTTGGAACCTATCAGAGCCGAACCGATTAAAAAATGATATAAAATTCTATAATTGTTTATACGAATCCAAAACTTCTATATTCAAATGACCAAAACCGATCAGTTTCACTCCGAATTTGACTGAATACCCGGATGGCAGGACTACCCCAAACCGTATGACTAGAAATGAATCTCAATTAAACCGAACCAAAGCAAATTCGAACCAGCCGGAAATATATACAAATCGTCGGTTAAAAAAACTCCCTTGTCCAAAAGACAGGGTGGGAAACACATATTTTCTTTTGCCCCATATCTTTCATTATATTTATTTTCAGGCTCCATATTTTTGTTTGGAGTACAAAACTAAACGACAACAGTCACAACACGTGATATTTTGTTGCCCCGTCAGATATTTTATTTTTACAATAAACAAATGACAAACCTACACCACACTTTTTGCTTAATCTGGATTTCTTTCTTAATTTAAAACTTGAAAATCTCACTAATTTTTTTTAACAACAAAATCCAAATTAAGTTAAGTTCACAATTATTACAAAACACGTAACTGTGACACCAATTAAGTCATACCCCAAACCAACTTTGTACGATTCCACAAATCTCTCATGCTGAAATCATTAATTTTTGCTCTCTGTTCGTCTCAAAGATCATATCTTTGATTTTTTTTATAACTCGACCTCTCATGGACTCTCTGCTCGCTACTTCTTCTCTTGTCTCCGCTGGTAACTCTCTTCTTCCTGTTCAAATCTCGTCTAAGATCTTTGTCCTTTTCTTGATTTTGTTTTTGTGATTCAGTACCATACAAAAAAGATCGAATTTTTGCGAATTAAATAAGAACAAAAGTTTCGATATTTTTTAATGAATTGTTTAATAGATCGAAATGGGTCACAAAGGTTTTTTAATGTGGAGAAGCTTAATTTCTGGGATTTAATTTTGGAATCTTGTTTTCTCATGCATGCAAACTTATAATCAGCTGGTGGATTTTGCTGGAAGAAGCAGAATCTAAAGCTCTACTCTTTATCAGGTCAGTGTGTTAAGCTTTTATGAGTTTTGAAATTTCAGAAACTCAATCTTTCTTATATTCAATCCACATTGTGTTGATTTAGTTGACTTTTTCTTTGATTTTTTGTTGATTATAGATTTTCACAATTAAACCCAATTTTTTGCAGAAATCAGAGTTCTGCGTTGTAATCCGAGTAATGGTCCAAAGTTTAGGAAGAATCTTGTTAGGCTTAATGATGATCAAGAATCATCATCATTGTTGTTGTATTCTAAACATAAATCAAGATTTCGAGTAAATGCTACTGCGAGTCAGCCCGAGGCTTTCGAACCGAAGACCAAACGAAACTCTCTTAGAGACTTCTTTGATGCGTTTTACAGATTCTCCAGACCTCATACAGTTATTGGCACAGTTAAGTTTCTCATAAGAAATGTAAATATAAATCTTTCAGAGGTTAACAAGAAGATAACATTAAAGCTCTTGTCTTTGGATTTGGTTTTTGCAGATGCTTAGCATTTTATCTGTATCTTTCTTAGCAGTAGAGAAAGTTTCTGATATATCACCTTTACTCTTCACTGGCATTTTAGAGGTAATTATGAATACAATAAAAACACATATTGACCGATTTGGTTTCTTTGTTTTGAACAATTTGGTTTTGTTTGTTATTAGGCTGTTGTTGCAGCTCTCATGATGAACATATACATAGTTGGGCTAAATCAGTTGTCTGATGTTGAAATAGATAAGGTAATAATAACATGTGTCTGTTCTTAGACTAATGAAATTTATTTGTTGCTAGTAGCTTAGATCATTCATATATACTCTTGGTTGGTTTTTTTTTTTTTTGCAGGTTAACAAACCATATCTTCCATTGGCATCAGGGGAATATTCTGTTAAAACCGGCATTGTCATAGTAGCTTCCTTCTCCATCATGGTATATATATGGTGTCATCATATTCACAAAATTTCAACTTTTTAAGTTACATAAATGTTTTGATTTGTTTTATAAAACAAAAAAACTTATAGAGTTTCTGGCTCGGTTGGATTGTTGGTTCATGGCCATTGTTTTGGGCACTTTTCGTGAGTTTCATACTCGGTACTGCATATTCTATCAATGTAAGTAAGTTCTTTCAAATTCAAAAATCATAGTTCTTTGTTTTGGGTTTTAGTAACATTTTTTCATATGCAGTTACCACTTTTACGGTGGAAAAGATTTGCATTGGTTGCTGCAATGTGTATCCTCGCTGTTCGAGCTATTATTGTTCAAATCGCTTTTTATCTACATATTCAGGTACTAAAACATTATCCTTTATGTTTTGAAGTTTTTTTCATTTATACTAAAGCTGTGAAACTTTTATCTGCAGACTCATGTGTTTGGAAGACCAATCTTGTTCACAAGGCCTCTTATTTTCGCTACTGCGTTTATGAGCTTTTTCTCTGTCGTTATCGCATTGTTTAAGGATATACCTGATATTGAAGGAGATAAGATCTTTGGAATACGATCATTCTCTGTAACTCTTGGTCAGAAACGGGTAAAATTAAATATAGAAGCTAAAGATATTTGTTTTTGACTTTAGTGGTTGAATCAAGAAAAAGTTATTAACTTTTGCAAAAATAATATTCAGGTGTTTTGGGTATGTGTGTCGCTACTTCAAATGGCTTACGCTGTTGCGATTGTGGTTGGAGCAACGTCTCCTTTCATATGGAGCAAAGTCATCTCGGTAAATAATCTTTTTTTTTTTACCTATCGAAAACGCGCGCTATATTCGTCGTTTTGAATGATAATAATGGTTTCGTTATTTTTTTTAAAGGTTGTGGGTCATGTTATACTAGCAACAACTTTGTGGAGCCGAGCTAAATCTGTTGATCTGAGTAGCAAAACTGATATAACTTCATGTTATATGTTCATTTGGAAGGTTAGATTTGTTTCTAAATAGAGTCTTTACCGCCTTTTTTGCATCATGAAATCACTATTATACTGATAATTTCTCCATTTCTGCATCAGCTCTTTTATGCAGAGTACTTGCTGTTACCTTTTTTGAAGTGAGATTAGAAGAGAAAGAAGAAGAAGAATAAGAGAAGAAGTCATCACTATGCTTCTGTTTTTATTAAGACAAATTCATGAGATTAGGCAGAGATTAGGGTTTTATTTTGAAACATTAACAGATTGCAAAAGTAATTCAAATAAGAAAATAGTTTTTGTTGGCTAAAAGAAAAAAAAACATTTCTTGTGAGTCAAGAAATAAGGTTTGTTTTGCTTAAGAAGAAACGAGCCTCTTGTGTTTGTGTTATGTGTCACAAAATGCGATGCGACTTCTTCTTCAATCCCAAACCGAATTCTGTACTGCCTTTGGTTGACCATCTGAAACCAACAATAGTATGACCAAATGCTTCAATGGTAAACCGGTTAACCAAGACTATGATGATTATGTAAAGCCACTTAAAAGGAATTTGTCTTGAGGAGATTGGAACCGGATCTTAGCTCAACATGAAGGGAATTCGCAGAGGCCAAGTGGTTTTTGAAATCTTTTTAACTGCGATAAAGTGCACTGCGGCTCCCGGATGAGAGCTAGCTAGCTCAGGACTTTTACCTTAGTTACATCTACTCTTTCGGACAAGACATTAACAAGGACACACATTTGGTCACAAACTCAGGGTGTGTACCGAATTGTTGGGCCTAGTCGCTATGGCCTTGCTTGCTCTAACGAAAACACCTACTACTTCTTTTAGCCGACCATTTCAACTAAGCATATGAAAAACATGTTCCAAACTATGTGTATTATGTCAAAACATATACACATTGTCTATATCTTCTGCGGCAAGAAATCTCTGTTTTTATGACATAGCTTTATTTATGTGTACTTTTGGGGTCTTAGAATTGAACATCTCCATTCTTGTTCATATCCATTGAGATATGTATGTATGTTACAACATACAGTTTTGTTGATGTTATTTGTAGACCATATGGATTTTTGTTAGAAATCATGTGTATATAATATATATAGATGAATACATGCAGAGAATAGATCTTACAAACGCATTGTATTCTCAACATGATCGGATACAGCAACTAAGAGTATCGTATGAAAACGAGCTGTAGTAGCTTCGATTTCAATTCTTCTAAAACTGTTTAGCTTTGGATCATAATAGTAAACACACAAAGGGTCATCAGGGAAATATACAGGTTTGAGTAAAAATATCTTACCACCTAAAGTGACGCACGAACGGCGAAATAATTTAAAGTCCTTCAAGGTGATATCAGCAGGCAAGCACAAGATAGTTTTGGACCATTCTTGTTTCTCAGCATTGTCCATAACCCAAATCTCTACACCGTTCCTGCAACATATGCATCCTAACTTCCCTTTGTAGTTCACCAGAGACAGATTAGTAGTGCTTTCTTTCACGACTTGAGGAGCATTAATATGATCACACCTCTCAAACCTAAAGTTGAAGCTCATAAACACAACTTCACTACTATATAGTAGATGATTGTTGGAGGTTATAACTGCGCGTGCTCCGTAATAACTGCGCTTTCATTACTGGAGAGTGATTTTCAATGCCTTGAATGTTCCTCCATTGTTTCATTGGATCTCCCAATGTAAAAAGTTTACAAACATGCTCGTCCTTTTCTAAACTATACCTAACAGTTCTTTGTATTGATTCATGACAGGGTCGTACCCAAATAAACAGGTTCGGTACATGTCAGGAGATTCGATCTCGGATAAAGAAATGGATTTCCTCGTGGTAGGGTTGTATATTATGACCAAATCATCAGAGGAATTCGAACAAAAACAGATCAAACCGCGGACGTATTGATACAACGAACCGTAGTTGCGATTCCCAGTGACTAGTACTGGGTGCTCTTTGTAAGGGTAATAAGTAGATGAGAAGAAGAAGAAGAAAGGTTCACTGGATCCGTGGTCGAAGATGAAGTGAAGATCATGTTGCGGCTGAGCCAAAGTTCTAGTCACGATTGCGTCTATAAAATCTTACGGCTACCGATTATGGTTGACCATTGCTTCGAGACGCATTGGAACCTCACACGAGACTTGGCTGGGAGTTTCTTTTATCTCCACCGTTAGGTCGAGAGGGATACTGATATCACCGCAGCAACTATGTTGCAGACGCGATTTATCATCGTTCTCTTCGGATTTTCTCTTCATTCTAGGGTTTTCTTTTTGTAAACCCTAAACGTGAAACACCGAAAATTATACGAGGCTTGACTGAATATAAACATTTATATAGTTTTGTTGTCACAGACTTAATATGCTTCAATTTTTACTGGGCCTATTAGCGTAGTTTTTAATGTTACAAAGTATTCACAATTGTTTATTGTCATAGCCACTTCGTTTAAACTGTAGTGGGTTGGCCTCGGCCCATTAGGCATGCGGATGATTCCAGTTCCCAAACCACATATGACATATGAGATATGTATGAGATATGTCTATATGTAAATGTATGTGTGAATTTTTTCACAATACAAACATGTAGTTCAAACGGACTCGTCTATCAATCTGCAGACAAAATCCGTGATAACAGTAATATGTCGTTTTTTCGGTTTTTGATAAAACTGTAATTATGTCGTTAAATTAGTGAATTCTACAATTGTAAGTTCTTCATTTTATGGTGAAGTGGGTTGAGTTCGGTCTTGATGTTTTACCCGTATTTGGTATCTTTGTGTATAATAAACCTAAGAAAAAGACTTTAATAGTTCTACTTATCCCTTTTTATTTCTTTTTTTTTTGGTAAACTTTGAACAGACTTTTGAACCATTATATTTCTATGTAGAATTTCAACACACGTGGTTGATTTATTGGCGTATATCAAAAAACTCGAACGTAAATATGTCTTCAATTTGAGTACGAAAAGAAGATTGGAAAAAAGAAGAAAAATAATTAACAAGTTGAACTAACTTCTTGCAATTGCATAGAAATAGAAGGTTCCTAACTCAATAAAACATTCCGACTTACTAGCAATTCGAAATTATGAGTAAAAATAGTTAATAAAGAGTGAAGCTTTTTTTATTATTTAAAATTATGGGATGGGAGAAAGAAGAAAAAAAAATGGAAAATTAAGGTGCAGAAACAAAGGATAAGAAGAAAACTAGTCCATTGAAAGTTGGAGCAAATGGACAAAAGAATGTTATGATTATTCCTCTCTCATAGAAAACCTTTGAAGAATATATGCGATCTATGAGAAAACTTTCATCATGATCAAAAAGAAAGAAATTTGAAATATATTTTTAATGTAAAATAAAAACAGAAAACTCACCAATAATTCAACAAAAGTTCCGAAAGTGAGAAGTGGGCACAAAAGTGCCCATCTTTGGTTACAATCAAAGAATCCAACATAAAATCAAAGTTCTCAAGATGCTCCATATAGCATATAACCTCCTTTTTATTAAGAGCCAATAATTTCTTATAAGATAAATAAACATATTATTCCATTTGCTTTTGCTTACATTGTTTTCTCCTTTTGGGTCCATTGACATATTTTTCTTTGAAGCTCCAACATACAATGAGGCTAAGGTTTAAAGTAATAAACTTTTTTAGCCGAGTCACTTCAATCTCTTCCAACCTCAAAATTTTGTTTTAAGCATCAAAATCAGTGATTTTGATAATTTATTTGCTAGAAACTAATACTCCCTACGTTCCAAAATATAAGCATTTTTAGGTAAAAGCTCACTTAATATAAGAAAAACTTTTTTAAAAATTAAAGTCATTATTAATTTACTTTTTTTGAGTTTTCTCTTTCTATTTTTACCAATAGTTTGATCAGATTTTCTTTTTTTAATTACATTAAATTATTATATTTTGTAAAAGTATATAGATATTTGTAAAAATCCTTATAATATAGAACAAAAAAATTTGGCTAAAAATGCTTATATTTTGGAGTGGAGGGAGTATCATTTTTAGGTGGTTGCAAAACATACAAATTTTTTCACTTGTAATGAAAATAAATGATATTTAGGAAAACTAAATATAAACTGACAACCATTCAATCCGGTTGATTTAAGATTTTTTTCTTAAACATCACTATAAAAAATTATATATATATATATGTATTTTTGATATTTGTTTTTGTTAACATTTCTTTTATAACATATTTTATGATATTTGTTTCTAATATGCCCATGTGTTCTTTGATTTCGATCATAGTGATACTGTTTGGGTCGGATTTCGCATTTTCAGAATGATTGTTTTTGGGTGACCGCAGGGAAAAATGCTTATTTGCTGGATTTGTATTTCCCATGGGTTTCTTGGACCTCCATCTATACTATTAGTAAAAATATTTATCAAATGGGGTTAGATTATATTGACCCACGACCCAAATGGTTGTCTGGTTCCGTTGCCGGTCTAATTTTAAAAACATTTGTATTAAAATTCAGAAAATGTATAGTTTCCATAAACCATGATCTGCGCTACCAATTTCAGTTTTAAGTTTAACAGTTAGGATTGTATCGAATAATCTTTTAAAACTATTATTAACACAACCCACTTTAGCCAGATATGCTAAACAAGCAAATCAAGAAAGGAAAATTTCATAGAAATTTATTTTTAAAAAATGTATACTTGGAAGTAGTCTTTACCGTCTAAGAATCTCACCTAAAGACATAAGGTTGGCAACAACCGTTTCGTTACTCAGCAAATCTAAAAAGAAAGATAACACTTTTAATGGTTTATCAACACTTTCACAAATGTGCCAAGAGACACGTCTAAAGAGTTGATGAAGTTGACAGAAACAACGAGCATTTTTTTTTTTAGTTGTATCATTGTCATTTTCATGAGCTTTAAATTAAATTCCTTTTTATTCACATTCTATTTTGTGTTGTTCCTTAGCATCGATCTGTGTATTTTTGGACTGAATATTTCTTTCAGCATAGTTTTTTTTTCTTTTTTTATATAACAAATTAAACCAATCATCCATCTACATGAACTTAAAATATCGAATTTTTGGTTGAAAAAAAGTTTATACGGTTTGATCTATGTCAAATTTTGTAGAGAAGAAATGTTAGTTTCAAATGCAACTAAACTCAGGTAAATTAGACCGTTAGATGGAGAAATCTCCTCTTCAAGATCAATCTATCTCAGACGAATAATTAAAAAAAAAATTGTCAGTCTAAGTGTCTAACTGTCCAGTTGTCATGGTTCTAGTTATGTCAGAATTTTTTTTTATTTGTTTTGGCTATCTAGCTATCCTGTGAAACGTGATTTGATTGAAGAGATCTATGATAAACGTGAAATAAACACAAAATCCTTAGATATATCAAAATTTTGGCTCATAATCCGTAACATCGTAAAAAATTTAATTACTCTGATATATAACTGATCCCATAAAAAGCAAATAGTATTTTAATTTTATAAAACATGGGCAAGTTATATTTTAATTGTAATGAGATGCGAGCAAGTGGTGGGTACATAAGCAGATGCACAAGCATGGCCAGTATCTAATAAATTGAAGAAGAATAAACATGTACTATCATAATACATAAGTCATAACACAATTGAATTGCTAATATTATTGTAAAAAAGAATAATATATATATATATATATGTATATTACAACACTAACAAAATTAGGTCTACATAATGGTGGCAATCTGTATTTTAATTAGTGTTGTCTCTTATTGTGTGATTCCCCTACATAACAGGCCAGTTAGGCCCTGCTATTTGTTTGTATCGCCAAAATATTTCCTTATGCATGAATATTGAATACCACATGATCACATGTTTATCTTTGGGGAAATTTACCTGAAAAATCTGTAACTAATATTTCAATTTTGACTATGAAAATTCGTTATTTTTTTCAAAATTTTATTTATATTTTCATTCCTGCTTGGAGCAACTTTCATTGACAGTTTATTTGTTAGCATTACAATTCTTTGACATTTTGAATATGGCATTTATAGTTTGAGGGTAACATAATACTGGAACCGCCCAAATCAAGTTTTGATTAGGTTCAACTTTGTTTGTCCTAATTTTTTAAAAAAATATATGTTTCCATCTGATTGACCTATATATATTCTCTAAAAATAACAAAAAAAAACAAATTGGAAACATTTTGAATGTTATAGGCAGAAGCAGCACTAATTATAGTTGAATGTAATATTTGAAAGTTTCTAAAAATGTAAAAAATAAAACTAAAACTGTTATAGATGATAAATGGATATACATCTAAATTATTAAAGAATTATTATTGTTAAAGACTTAAAATACAATTATAACCCATGAGACTTAACCAATACATTTATTATATATTGTAGTTACTAAAAAAAGTAAAAAATACAATTATCAATGAAAATACAGTTCTAACTATTCGGGCCCATATTACATACGGATCAGCTGACAAAAGTATACAAATGTATGGTAGTTACTACTTACTAGTTAGTAATAGTTGACATTTAAAAAAAAAAAAAAAACTTACTACTATTAGTTATTGACATTTCGAACGAATGCAAAAAAAATTTTGCTTAAAGTATTTGGAACTAATACGAATTTTAATGTACGTTATAATAGTTATTATTATGTATAAATATGACACTATATTTTTAGTTCACAAAAATATTAGATTGTACATAAATATTTATTTATTTATTTCGACCTCAGACAGAACTATGAATACAAATATTTCCTAGGTTCTGCGCTAATCAACTCTTACTTTTTACGATCGAGTAGATGTTTATCCTTCTATTTTATTTCATTTTGTTATTGTCACTTTCCTAGTTTTCATGAGTTTTTTTTAAAAAAATTCTTCTATTTGTTTTTCTCTAAATTCGACACCTATTCTCTCTGGTTGACTTGGAAATAAATAATGAAAGAAAGTACGAAAGTAACACGATTTGGTCACGTGTTTTATTAAAAAAATTGACATATGTAATTTTTTTTCCAACAATTGACATGTTATCTACCTTAGGTGCAATGGTTCATTTTTCAACTGTTGATTTTTTTTTAATACAGTAGATAAGGTTACAATAGTGAGTTGAAAAGAGGGAAAAATGATGTGGCAAAAACTTATGTTGATAAAACTCAACAGCGCTCAATTTTTTTAAAGGAAACAATACTAAAGATTGTGATGTGTCAAATTTTAATTGGATGCTCAGATTTCAGATTTTTTATATATCTTAATTATTTAACATCAATTATTTCATAATCTTTGTAATTAAAGTTATATAGTTTTATATCAAAATTCATCATTTTTTATACTTTATAAATAAAGACTTGTTTCATTTATTTCAGATATACACAAAAAACTTATTTTTTACTATTTATATTCAATTGTTATCCAATAAACGTTTATAAAAACAAAAGCAAAATAAAAAAAGTTAATAAGAATATTTAACTATTAATTATTTATAATTGATAATTGTTATTAATAATTTGTAATCACAAAAGAAATCAAAATATAAAATAAAATTGGTAGGGTATGGTGTTGTAATTTTTTTCAACAAAATTATTGTAAAAAATAAAATTTGAATGAATGTTGAATTAGGATGTGAAGAAAAGAGAAAATAATGTGAAATGTTAAAAGTGAAAAAGTGAGTGTTGTAACATTTGAACCAATGTAGATAGTAAATGTTTTACTCTTTCACCAAAAAAATGGGATACCAACTAAATAAGAGTTTGATTGATTCTATTATAGTATTATACTTACTTAGTTAGTTATTTTTATAACAGAGAGGTTCTGGATCTAAATCTAAACAAATCTTCAAAATTCATGAAAACAATATTTTCCTAGAATTAGTGTTGCTTCTGCCTTTTATGTAACATTCGACTATACCATTGTTGCTTCTGCCATAAAAATTATAATAAATTGATTTGATTATTTTTAACATCAAAATATCATGCATCCGTGAAATTCATGGTATACTTGAACCAAAAGAAAAAAAAACGAAGAATTTACAAAAGATCAAGAAGTAAATTTGAGATTACAATAAAAAGTCGAGCCTTGTAATATTATGGTTATACACCAAATTTGTGGTAATGTATTGATAATATAAAAATTTTGATTTTCATATGATCCGAATTCAATACTCTTTCGTATGAAAATGCATTCCTTAAATAAAAATATATTAAAAACTATCTCTGTATACCGAGAAAAATTATGGACCAAATGTCTGGAACTTCCACGATTTATTAAAAATAAATAAATATATATATATATATCTATCTATATATATATATATATGGTTATACATTATCATTAATGTTATTACATGAGTTCAAACTCGTTAGTGAGCAAAAGTTTTCTAAAATTGGAGAACGATGGAATTCAATTCACAGTATATTTTCTTTCTTTCTTTCTTTCGGTTTTTATTGAATTTGTTGGGGTTTTCCAGTGAATCAGAGATGTGTATGTTTAACAAAGGAACGAACTAAAATTCACAAAGTTTTTGTTTTATGATTTGTATGGTTCTAGAGAGTATGTAATTAGCTCTCAATCCATCGGACTTGGACTTTATAATATCTTGCTATTATTTTCCAAAATGACTTGTAAGAAAAACAATCACTAATGAAATACTTTGCTATATTGAGATGCTGATGTACATTAGCACATGTCATCCTATTATTGGACTCTTATTGTTCTATAAATAAATATTTATTATATAATGTGCGTGTGTAGGTTGTACATATACATGTGCAGAACAAAAAAACAAACTAAAAGCCTACACATATCATATGTTATGTAGTCTCTTTCATGATCGCCAAAGGATGGGACAAAATGGCTTAGATATTTCTGATAAAAATATATCGAAGATTATGTCTTTAATCTCAATGACCCAATCTTCAGTTTAGACTTAGTTACACTTTGCCCCATCTCTCTCTCCTTGGCCAACCTTTACATACACAAATATTTATGTGTTATAATTTTATCTTAGGGCTGTCGTTATCTTTAGAATCAATAAAAGATTATGACAATAAATAATGCAAAAGTTAAAATGATGGTACATAAAACGGTAAAAGTAGATTTCTTGTCTTTTTATTTGGTTTGTCCATAAAATAGCATAAAGTCAACGAAACTTTGTATCAACATTGTTTCTCAAAAATAATATATATATATATATATATTATAAATAATATAATCATTTTCATAATTGAGACTTCGAAATGGTAACTGCGGATACAATAGATAAAACTATCAGCGGATCAAATTATTTATGTTTTGAAACGGTTTACAGTCCACTACAATTTTACTTTAATTCTAAACTGTAGTTGGTATACAGCGGTTTTACTTTTTCTTCAATCCATTGTGGTGTGGACAGTAATCTATAAATAATAAAAAATATAATTTAATTCGCATATGATTTTGTCAGCCTTAATCATTACATTTATTCAAACCCTTAAGATTGTTCTGCTCTGTTTTATCTTTCATACCAGACGACAAGAAAAAATTGAGATTGTTTTGGTTGTATTAGAACATAACCCTAGGTTAATAATAAAAAAGATGCTTCACATTTTGATTACACAATTAGTCAAATTACAAACCACCAATAATTTTACTTAAAATTTTATTTTAGTTCATTAGTAAAAAACAAAATAAAAGTAAAAAACTTTGGGTCAAGTGGGTTCACACATCACGAGATTCAGTGACAGAAGCTGTAGTACCACGGATCCACCTAGCTTTTTTTTATTTCACGTCTGTGACTTTAAGTAGTGGACCGTACAAGTGGCAAGGTGTGGTTGGACATATATGTCTGTCACCTACGTAAATGACAGATCCTTAAAAGCTTAGTTATTTAGTAAAAAAAATCAGATTCTTCTTCTTCTTCTTCTTTGTAACGGTCCCGTTAAATTACAGTGGTTGAAGTCCCCACTCTAAAACCCTATCGCATTTAAAACCTTCGCACGACAATCAATGAAAATTGACGCTTGTCTTGCATTGATGTAACGGCCGTTAGATTCTCTAACGGTATAATAAGTTAATGGCATAAGTTTTAATTATCTTTTAACTAACAAATCAATTATGATGCTGGTAAAGAAAACAAATAGGTCAATTACCTTGATGAATTTCACTAGTTTGTTCAATGAATTTGAGTTTCCTCTTATAAATTAATAGGGTTTGTTTGCATCCCTCACCGTTTGAATAATAAGATATATTGTTTCACCCAATTTTCTAAAACTAGATATGATGCTGTCATAATTATAAACTAAATTTCTCTTGTTTTACAAGCATCCATGATATGTTATACAAAAAAAAACAATATAAAAATGATTTTTTTTCTGTATTTAGCAAGTAAAATGTATATTGTTTTCATCATGGATAAGTATAACTAAGAGAAAGGGTTAATTACAAAAATATATTTTCTTTAGATGTTAGTATGAAAGATTTACATTTTAGGTTAATTTTATCATTTCTGATTAATAAGCTTTGGTTTTGAAGATTAGAGTGTTTTATAATTTAGACTTAAGTCTATTTTCAATTCATGAGAAAACTAAATATATTATTTTCGTATTTAAAAATAAATAAATAAAATGTAGGATATTGCATGAATTTCCCAAAACAAATGTTCACCAAAATGATATCTCTGTAAAACTGTTAGAACCTACTAGTATCTTTAATTGATATGCATTTAGCAAATGACATCACTGTAATTGTCCTATTAACATAGTCGGCATTCCTTATTTAAAAGACGTATAATTGTTTGATACTATTACCTCTGTTAGTATGCATTTATGTTGTTTACGCAAGAACAACAGAGAAATTAAAAAGTATTCGAAGTCAATTACTTTGAATTTCAAGAATGTGTGTTTTCCGTGAACAGTATAAAACACTATTAATCAATCAAAAAATGTTAGTCCAATAATATACATATATGAAAATATTAATTTGGAAATTCTTGATCCTGGCAGCTTTTAAGAAATTTCATTATTTTTAAAAAATAAAGTAAAACTAAATTCAGTTATATCTTCTACGTAAAATGGATGATTTACGTTTTAAGCATGATATTATCAACCGTTGGCTCTAACCATATATAGAAGAAAATATGGGCCAAAAACTTTGACCTTTCATAGTTTATCAAGAGTTATTTTTGGCACATATGATTGTGCTCTAACCTTGGTATCTACTATTTCTCATATGCTTTGTCTCAACCTGTTGATAAATAAGAGAAGAGACCGTACATGGATAAAATTATTGAATTCATCTAAAATGTTCCTAGCTTGTTATAAAAAAGGACAAATCGAACAATCGTTTGAACTGAGGTAAGATAATAAATACAATTAAAATTTCCTCGTCATATTTCTCTGTCTGTTTATGAAATTCTCACAAAAATATCTAATATTTTATATATAAATAGAATCCAGTATTGGGATATATGTAATTAAAATTTGAGGAAATTACGTAGGGGAGGTGTATTATTGGGGGACCCAGCATGTTCCAAAGTCAATACCTCCTCAGCTTATTTTGATGAATAATTAAACAAAAGAAAAACTTGAAACAATTTTCGTCAAATTTAAAATAAAATAATATTCCACAACATGTGAATCGTTCCAGCAATAGCTGACCTTGCCATGAGGCACCTTGGAAGAGCCATTGCTTCATTACCATCCTTTAAAGCCATTAATATGAGATTAGCATTACCATTCACTTGTAACCAAATTTACACTAATTCCTAATACATATTTTTATATAGTCTTAGAACAACGTCATATTTTTTTTTGTTTTTTTGTTTTTTGTCACTGAGACCAAACGTCATCTATGTCTTAAAAGTTTAACATTCTCTGAAATTTAATCCGTATTTATATATTTTTATTTATTTTGAAGCATCATTTTTCTAACAGGACATTTACATAAACATATTGTGAGACAAAACAAAAAAAAATGCATTCTTTAAGAAAAACCAGTGTCATGAAAAAAAAAACAAATTCTAACACAACCGTCTAATATATCATCAAATTATCCTTGTATATAATATTGAATTTGATTTAGTCTCAAAGAAAATTAAGGGGCAAATGTCAGAACCTTTTTAGCATTAAATAAATTAGAGTATTGCATCAAGAATATTTTTAATTATAAAGAGAAAATTCTGACAAAACTGTTGAACTATAACTATTTATACAAAATTATTTGTGAATGAATAATATATTTGATACTATTTTTTTAAGTGGCAATTGCGATAATACTTTGCGATTCCAAAGTGGTGTAAATCCTTTTCATTTTTTTTTACACCAAGTAAATGTTAATTAAATTATTTAAACCTATTTTACATCGCTACTAATGAATGAACTCCACCTTTTCTGCAAATGGCATATATCCCTCCTCAATCTATGGCGGTATTTTTAAATAGAGGTTTAGATTCGTCATTGACTCATTGTATTCTTCTTTTCAACTCAGTTAAAAATTTGTAATTTCTATTAGATTTTTATTAATTGTTACAGTTTTCTCAGCTATCAGAACAAAAATTAGATTTTTATTAATTTTTACAGTTTTCTCAGCTATCAAAAACAAAAAATATCACCAACAATGTTTAGATAGTTTTTTTGTTTGAACTGTTAAATTTATTTATCAAAATAAATAAAATAGAATTGAATTGAGTAATGTTTGGTAAAAAGAGTTACATGGAACAGAACTGAAACAAAGAAAATCAAAATCAGATCATATCATATCATATGTTTATTTTAGAGATTTGAAGAGTTTGATACTTGTCTTTTTTTTATGACATGTTTACACTAGATAGTTTAATTCACTAACATGATATAAGAAAATCATTTGCCTGTGACTAATTCATCATCTGCTTAACATATCATTCAAAATATTAAACAAAAATTAGGTTCACATTTTTAATGTACTCATAATAATGACTTTTGAAAATCTTTGTTTTTTTAATTGTTTCATAATTAATTTCAGATTATTTTTATACTAATATGAATAAAAATTAAAATAGGCTAGCCCATATGGCCATATGGTTACTGCATCTTATATATGACTACAATATTTTGCATACATAGAGGACTGCAATTGTAAAAACATAAATCCTACATTTAAACTGAATAAAAACTTTCAAATTTGAACACTAATTAAAATATGATTTCAACTCTCCTAGTTTTATTTTATTTTTATCATTTTATTTGGTCTTTTTATAATACTTTTAAGGCCATCATTCAACTTTGTAGTCGATGTGAAACTTTTTTTAAAATTATTATAATTTTTTATATGATGAATCATTTATGTTTGTTTTTAAATATTTGAATCATAACATATACACAACTAATATAGATTTTTAAATATATGGTTGATGTGATGATTTAGTTTTGTAAAATGAAACCGATATGATAAAAATATAATGTTCAATGTCAAATATTTGTTTGATTGGCTATACAATAGTATATTTTGTAATTTAAAACTGGTACAAAAGTAGATAAAAACTTAAGAGTGAGTGAAAGATTTCGAGTAAAGAATATTTAACGAAATTATCCTTAACACAAATTTTAGAGTTATTCTTGATCCATCGATATTTTAAAAAATAAGAATTAAATATTAAAATATGCTTCTCAATTGATAATATAAAAATTAATATTTGATTTGTTCATAATATATGATATTTAGTTAAATGCATAAAGTTTAAGAAACTAATTAGTATTTTTTTCTATATTAAATATATCTAATATCTAATGAAAGACGATTTTTTTTTTTTTTAGGTTTATAAGAGAACTCCTAAAACCTTAATTTGTTTGGAGGCCGCTGTCGTCAAACAACATCTTTGTGATGTTTGTGCGATATCAATATCACTTTTCTTTTATCTCTCATCCTTTCATGTTGTTTTTATCATCTATAAGAAGTTTTTTGATGATCGAGGATATTTATTGTTTTTATATATGAATTTGTACTAACGTACGAAAAATATGTTGTTACGAATTTCATAGATCGGCTTGTTTTTGTTGGTTTGTGTCTAAGTTTGCAGGTTTTTTGTTTTCATTGGTGAAAATTAATTTGAATTCTTACATGCTTGATTTTTTGTATTTCTCAATCATATGAAATATGAGAACGGTTGCACCCGAAGTGGATCGATTCCACTCCTTGTCTCTACCATACAGATCTGATGGAGATCAAAATATGTTCGAAAAGCTTCTATCTAGGCGTTTCGAAGTCACTTTTCCACCGATATCACCACATCTAAAAGAAAGGTTGATTTTTTTTTTGAAGTTATATATTTATGTTTTCTTTTAAATATCAATGATTTGCGAGGTATAATGTACATCACTAGAGGAAGAATCTATTAAGATGGTTTGATCAATTCACAACGTTTTGATAAGTTTTTCTAAAGAATTTCCATGAAAAATTTAATATCTAGGTTTGGTATAAATTATCAGTTGTAGGTTGAAACTCTTGATGGTGGTTTTTGTTGTGTTACCAACTTTCCGTTGTGAGTTTTGATGTGTAATATCGTTTAATTTTTTAGATTCATGTGTGTTATCTTCTTATAAAGTTTTTTTTCCCTTAGATTTTAAAAGTTTTACGCCTGTTTTGTATTTTTAATTTTCAAATGATAAAAATCAAATTAAAGACCATTTGGTAAATGATAAAATATACTAAAGAATACAAATATTTATAAAGAAATATAAATTTATTAGTTTGCATATAAATTTGAAAATCTTCTAACACATCCTAGATAGTCTGAAACAAAATAAACCCTCTAAAAGCATGAATAGAGAAATTATCAAATTAAGTTAATGTATTAAAAAACACTAAGAACTTTTTTTGTGTTTTCATGTGTGTCATATGAAAAAAAAAGATCTGGTAGTACGCACATCGGCACATATATAAAGATTAGGTTTGCAGTTTGCACTTCTCTTCGCTCTTTGAGGGCAAAGAACCCAATTTAAAGCATTGTGCAATTTTTATATAATTATTTTGTATTGTTTTTAAATTAATTAATCAATTTATATACTCAAAATTATGTTAGTCAAGAACCTAAGATTCCGCAAATTATGTGCCCTATATATTACAGAATCAAAATACAATATGTATATACATTGCAATTGTTTTTGTCTTTTTAAGTATCTTCTGATATGTATCTATATCTAGAAGAATCTCAAAAAAACTAAACCATGAACAGTTGAATATTTTATCTGTAAAATATAGAATCTCATCAAATTTTTGACAATTAATTTTGAGATTTCCCTAATTTAATTTAATATGTCAAAATAAATCATTCTTTTTTAGTAAAAAATAAAATAGATACACACCAGAATCACTGAATCACTGAATCAGACAACTACTACTAGTATAATATCTCTAAGAAATTTAAATAATTTAAATAATAAAACCAGAAATCAAAAGTCAAAATACGTTTTCCAAGTGAGAAAGGACCCATTAAAGATTAAGAACCATTGATGAACACCAAATCATAATCAACGGTGGAAACAAAAAAAAAAAAGAAAGTCGGGGGTAAATTAAAAAGGGACCCACGAAAACTAAAACGGTGAAGAAGTTCGTCGTTTTAAGTGGTATAAAAATGGAGAGGCGTATCATCTTTGCAACAGAAGCTGGCTTCACCCACTTTCTCTCTCTCTGGTGTGTATGATCTGAGTGTTGAAACGACAGAGAGAGACGCCGTTTTGCGATTTCTGTGTGTGAAGAAGAAGTGAGTAGCGAGATGTCAGGTCTCGAAGATATCAAGAACGAGACTGTTGATCTGGTACTATTTTGATCTTCTTCCTTCCTTCTCGATCGATTAATTTGATTTTTTTCATCACTTTACTTTTGTGTTAATAATCATACCCACCAAATGTTCGACGATTTGCTTGAATGAGAATAGATCTATTTGCATGGTTGTTTTTGTTTCTTTTACGATTTCAATTTTTCAATTCTTCTCCTTTTTTCTTGGATCGGATTCTCAAAATCTTCAAACCCCTAAAATCCCAGATTTTTCTCTTAAATTGGTTTCCCAAATATATAGCTTCCTCAATTTCCGATGATTCTATTTCACGGATCCGATTCAAAACCTCAATCAAAATTTTCTTTTTCCCTTATTTGATTAATTAATAAGAAAATATTTGAACTTTTGAATCTGGGTCTAAACTAGGGTAAAATTACAGTCTTTATATAGCTTTCTTTAAAAATTACAAGAAGTGTTTACTGTTCATCAGAGAAAAAGTAGATCTATGCAAACTACACACATGTGAATCGATGAAAATATAAAGATAAGAAAATAAATCGTCTTTTTTTTCTTGTGGTGGAGCTAAGTTACGTTTCAATAAAGTCTCTTTCACATAGTCTTAATTACAGATACATAATAAAAAAGTTGAATTTGCTTGTGAATTAGTCTTCTCTTTTTTTAATATTCTATCTTTCACCCATAAAAATACAAGAGTTTTAATTATAAAGTATTTGTCTCTTTTTTTAATTAAATTGTTGAAGTTAAACATTTGATGTACCTTTCCGTAGTACCTTTTTTTTTTTCTCTAAAAACTTTTTTGTCTTTTAGCAAAACATCTATCAACAACATACACAACTTGTAAATTCCTCATGGGTTGGTGTAAAATTTTTTTTTTCTTTTCTTAAATGAATTTGTTTTTGATGGTTTTTATTACCGAAATACCCCTAATCGGACTTTTGGCTTTCATCACGCCGGAAAGTAGCCACCTTTCCTGGAGGGAATCCCGTAGGCGCGTGTGTTACACGTCTCTTAACACGTGCATTGTTAGTAGTAGTAGTGGTGGTCCCCGTTTTCTCCACTGCCAGATTCTTTTTTTACCTTTCATTGTCATAACTTGAGTCAACGCCACTTTACATCTTCCGAGTCGCCGAGTTGATTCGTTTCGAATCATCATTAGATTTCAAAGCTAAAAAAGTTTTTATCTTTCTTATTCTTTTGTTTGTTTGAAGATGTTTTTGTTACTGTTGGTATGTTTCTGATCAAATTTTTGCTTTGGATTCTCAGGAAAAAATTCCTATTGAGGAAGTTTTCCAGCAGCTAAAATGTACCAAGGAAGGTTTGACGACTCAGGAAGGGGAAGACAGGATTCAGATCTTTGGCCCCAACAAGCTCGAGGAGAAGAAGGTTTTGAGCTTGACTTAGCATTGCTGTTTTTAATATTAGAAAGCTTTGGTGAATGTGTTTGTGACTAAGCATTGTTGATCTTTCGTTAATCATTACAGGAAAGCAAAGTTCTGAAGTTTCTGGGGTTCATGTGGAATCCGCTTTCATGGGTCATGGAAGCTGCAGCTATCATGGCCATTGCTTTGGCTAACGGTGATGGTAGACCTCCAGATTGGCAAGATTTTGTGGGTATTATCTGTCTGCTTGTTATCAACTCCACTATCAGTTTCATTGAAGAAAACAATGCCGGAAATGCTGCAGCTGCTCTCATGGCTGGTCTTGCTCCTAAAACCAAGGTAAGATGTTGGAGAATGTTGTGACGTTATTGTGCAGGACATTTCGAGACTTCTTTAGAGCTTAACATGTTTCTCTGTTTTCTTGTTGTGATGTCTCTGTTTTCAGGTGCTTAGGGATGGAAAATGGAGTGAACAGGAAGCTGCTATTCTTGTCCCAGGTGATATTGTTAGCATTAAACTTGGTGACATTATCCCAGCCGATGCCCGTCTTCTTGAAGGTGATCCTTTAAAGGTTGATCAGTCTGCTCTTACTGGAGAGTCCCTTCCTGTGACCAAGCACCCTGGTCAAGAAGTTTACTCTGGTTCAACTTGTAAACAAGGAGAAATCGAAGCTGTTGTTATTGCCACAGGAGTTCACACCTTCTTTGGTAAAGCTGCTCATCTTGTGGACAGCACTAACCAAGTTGGTCACTTCCAGAAAGTTCTTACATCCATTGGAAACTTCTGTATCTGTTCTATTGCTATTGGTATAGCGATTGAAATAGTCGTCATGTACCCTATCCAAAGGCGAAAGTACAGAGATGGAATTGACAATCTCTTGGTCCTCTTGATCGGTGGTATCCCCATTGCTATGCCCACGGTCTTGTCTGTGACTATGGCTATCGGGTCTCACAGGTTGTCTCAACAAGGTGCCATCACCAAACGTATGACTGCTATAGAAGAAATGGCAGGAATGGATGTCCTCTGCAGTGACAAAACTGGGACACTAACCCTCAACAAATTGAGTGTGGATAAAAACTTGGTTGAGGTTTTCTGCAAGGGTGTGGAGAAAGATCAAGTTCTATTATTTGCAGCTATGGCTTCTAGAGTTGAGAACCAGGATGCTATTGATGCAGCCATGGTTGGAATGCTTGCTGATCCAAAGGAGGTATGAACCTTTTGAGTTTGATTTACTTCTGTAGTTTAGTGGGCATTCGTGTATACAAGTTCTTATGTTTCACTTGGATTTTCATAGGCCCGAGCTGGAATCAGGGAGGTTCACTTCCTTCCATTCAACCCTGTGGACAAGAGAACTGCTTTGACTTACATCGATTCTGATGGTAACTGGCACAGAGTCAGCAAAGGTGCTCCCGAGCAGGTGATGGATCTTTAACTTTCCCTGCAGGTGTTAAGTTATTTCCTTTATTTGGCTACTAATTCGATTCTTCCATACAGATCCTCGACCTTGCCAATGCCAGGCCTGACCTTAGGAAGAAGGTACTCTCTTGTATTGACAAGTATGCCGAGCGCGGTCTTAGGTCACTGGCAGTTGCTCGTCAGGTACTTATTTAACAGTGATTCTTACAGTTCTCAGTCTTCTTTCGCTTTTTTATTTTAGCTGGAAACAATTGTTCAGATGCATTTTTTTAATTCCTTTTTAGGTGGTCCCTGAGAAAACAAAAGAAAGCCCAGGTGGACCATGGGAATTTGTTGGCTTGTTGCCTCTTTTTGACCCTCCAAGACATGACAGTGCTGAAACCATCCGTAGGGCGTTGAATCTCGGTGTTAATGTTAAGATGATCACTGGTAACTATACTTATTCATCAATTTTTTTTCATGAAATACATTGTAATTTAGAGTTTTCCCCTAACTTGTATTTTAATTACGTTGCCAGGTGATCAACTTGCTATTGGTAAGGAAACCGGTCGCAGGCTTGGAATGGGAACCAATATGTATCCATCTGCAGCTCTTCTCGGTACTGACAAGGACTCGAACATTGCATCCATCCCTGTTGAGGAGTTGATCGAGAAGGCTGATGGGTTTGCCGGCGTCTTTCCAGGTAATAACTTGCTTTCAGTTTAAACCTGATCATATGTATTGTAAAGGTTTGTTATATTGATCCAAGCTTCTTATGTTTTATGATTGCAGAGCACAAATATGAAATTGTGAAAAAGCTGCAGGAGAGGAAGCACATTGTTGGAATGACTGGTGATGGTGTCAATGATGCTCCCGCTTTGAAGAAAGCAGATATTGGTATTGCTGTGGCTGATGCTACAGATGCTGCTCGTGGTGCTTCAGATATTGTTCTCACGGAACCTGGATTGAGTGTCATCATCAGTGCAGTGCTCACTAGCAGAGCTATCTTCCAGAGAATGAAGAACTATACCGTGCGTATTCTCTTAGTTTTATTCTTATATTATTTGCCCACCACTTGTGTTCGTTTGTGCTGGAAACTAATAACTCTTTATTCCTGCTTGTGACAGATTTACGCAGTCTCGATCACAATCCGTATTGTGGTAAGTAGACACTCCATTTGGAGATTTATTACCTGTTTAGTGTGAGTTTTGTTATTGTATACTGATCATATTTCTTCGTAACTTTTGCAGTTTGGGTTCATGCTTATTGCTCTGATATGGGAATTTGACTTCTCAGCTTTCATGGTTCTGATTATTGCCATCCTTAATGACGGTGAGCAAATTACTTTTTGCTTTCCTATACAACGTCCTAATACTCTATCAGCTATATATCTTATGGTATTATATGTTTTACTATCTCTTAGGTACTATCATGACAATCTCAAAGGACAGAGTCAAGCCATCTCCTACACCTGATAGCTGGAAGCTCAAAGAAATTTTCGCCACTGGAATTGTTCTGGGAGGCTACCAAGCCATTATGAGTGTTGTTTTCTTCTGGGCTATTCACAAGACCGACTTTTTCTCGGTAATCATCATCCGTTATTTCTTTTTCTCTTTTTGGATTCTACTGCTTCAGAGATTAATATATGGCCAGGCCTTTTGCTCGGAGTCTTAAAAAATCATCTCACCTTTGATTTGCAGGACAAGTTTGGTGTGAGGTCAATCAGGGACAATGACGGTGAACTAATGGGTGCTGTGTATCTACAAGTTAGTATCATCAGTC
Source organism: Cardamine flexuosa (assembly GCA_963555745.1). NCBI lineage: Eukaryota > Viridiplantae > Streptophyta > Magnoliopsida > Brassicales > Brassicaceae > Cardamine > Cardamine flexuosa. The sequence continues at coordinate 22,238,444 of OY743219.1, forward strand.
AAGCGCTAATCTTTGTCACGAGGTCAAGGAGTTGGTCATTTGTGGAACGTCCTGGGGCTCTTCTGATGTTTGCATTCGTCGTTGCGCAACTGGTAAGAAGATATATTATTTGGACTTTAGTTATGTAAAAGAAACCAATTGAAATATTCACTCACTCTTTCTTCAAACATGCAGGTTGCGACTTTGATTGCTGTGTATGCTAACTGGACATTTGCAAAGGTGAAGGGTATCGGTTGGGGATGGGCCGGTGTGATATGGATTTACAGTATTGTAACATACTTCCCACAGGACCTTTTGAAGTTTGCCATAAGATATATCTTGAGTGGAAAGGCTTGGCTCAGCTTGTTTGACAACAGGGTACACACACGACTAACTCTCTCTATCTACAGTTATAGAGACTTAATGGTAAATATTATTCTAATCGCGTCTTCTACTATTTTGACAGACTGCTTTGACGACCAAGAGTAATTACGGTATTGGAGAAAGAGAAGCTCAATGGGCAAACGCTCAAAGGACACTGCACGGTCTGCAGCCAAAAGAAGATGTTAACATCTTCCCAGAGAAAGGAAGTTACAGAGAGCTGTCTGAGATCGCAGAGCAAGCCAAGAGAAGGGCTGAGATAGCTAGGTAAGTACTACTACTACTACTGATCAACCGCAAATGCAATCTGATTTGATTCTGATTGGTGAATGCTTTATATTTATGTTGTGACAGGCTTAGAGAGCTTCACACATTGAAGGGACATGTGGAGTCAGTGGCAAAGCTAAAGGGATTGGACATTGATACAGCAGGACATCACTACACTGTGTAGTTGCAGTTTGCACAACCTCATCATGACTCCTCTTTTGTTTTGTCTTTCACAAATCTCTCTTTTAAGGTCATTACAGTAGAGGGAAGAGAACTCTTGTGTATTGTCATAACTCTTCCAAAACTCGTTTTTTCTTTTTTATTAATATTGTTAGTCATTGTTCTTAAAACTTGTACTTCGAGAGCTTAGCAAATTTGCCTTTGAAGAAACAAGGCCTTTGCCTATGCCTTTGTGTGTTTGGCACTTTGGCTACACCCTTTTTAATGGCCTAATGTGATCTTTATCACTCTTGTTTCTCTTTTCTTTGTTTGATAATTTTCATCCTAAAGATAATATTTTTTTTTCATTCTAAAAATAAAAATAGTTTCGTATATATATATATATGTATAGATATGCTTATACATAATCAAGATGTCTATCTATCTTGTGAGATTGTACTGTGAATTGGATAAGTAAGGAATGAGTTCGATTCACGTGCAAAGATATTGATGATGACTTCAAATCCCACTTGCTGTAATCTCTATCTTTAGTCTGTCAATATTTCACTAAAAGCAAATATTATTTGATCATTTTTCCACTTTCTGTAAGCCTTGATAAGAAGTCAAATGTGAATTCGTTGAAAAGTGACATTTTCTCTTTTAAATTATTAGTTCACTAAGATTTACTACCATGTAGATAAACTCAGTTACTGTGTTAGTTATATACTTAGATTATATGATGAGTGCATATGACATAAACATATTTGCAATGACACACACAAAAAAACTTGAAGTTCAAATGTTTTTTTGACTACGAATCCAACAATGCAAAGACTACAAAAAGCCAGTCGGCGTGAAATATAACTAGAATTATTATTATTATTATTTTGGTTTTTTGGTATTACTTTGAAATAGACAAATAGTGAAATTAACTAAGATAAAATACGAACTTTCTTAAGGAAAAAGAAACAAGACAAAAATAAAGGATCTGGGTAACACATGCTATCTTTGGATGCATCACAGCAAACAACAACTTCAAATCAAAAGCGTAAACATCAACAATTATAAATCGATCAAATTCTCATTGACCACATTTTATTCACATAATATAACTTTTAATTACAAAATTCACCATCTTTTTGGACTTCAAATTATCAAGTTTAAATCTATAAATTCTTCCTTGTGATTACATATCTTTCTCATAATTAAGAGAAGAACTAAAGAAAAGCCCATCTTAGTGATAAAACCCACATTAAAGTATATATTCTTTTCTTGAGAAAAGCTTTAAAGAAAAAAAGTAGCTAAATTTAGCTTTAAGGGTTAGAAAGAACATTATGATAACCATAAGTAAAAGAAAAAATAATTCATATTAATGAGAATTAAGAAAATATATAAAACTAGTTAACTTTCTCTTTTTGATATAAGGACAACACATGAAACAATGAACAAATAATAATATTTAAGAAGTATTATCTAGAACAAGAGATTTTAGAACAATCATTTGCAACTCAAGACAGACAATGTAGCTTCCAACCTCACTCAAAATCTCCTCCATGTTCATCTCTTCCCCACCTGGCAAAAGTTTCTGCAGTTCCTTCAATCTCTTCTTGATTTCTCCTCTTCCTCCTTGGTCGCGGTCTTGGTGTTTTTCTCCGCCTTCTTTGATGCTCGATCTTTCTAAAACCGTGGAAGAACAAGTAGTGCTTACTGGATCATCATGAGAGGATGATAATAGCTTTTGTTGCAAGAAATGGCTCCACGAGAATTCTTGAGCAGATAAGGCGAAAGCCATGTCTACTTCATGTTTCACGGTTTGTTCGAAACTTTGGTGGTTGGTTTGTGAAGAGATTTTGTTCATGTTGATCTTCTTCAGAGCTGGAACCAAGTGACTCGCGTATCTTCTCGCGAAGACCCCCTTAGGGTTCTTGTTTGAATGGAGAGAAAAGACTCGTTTTCTCTTGTTTATAATTCGCCTCCCCATATGAGAATTTGTTTGCTTCGTAGGAAGTCTACAAAGGAGATACTCTTATATATAGCAAAAACTCACAAGATGAGAGAGAGAGAGAGGGTCCTACGATTTGTGTATTTGATGATGTGTATCAAATGAGTTATGCTATAGGTAGAACTCATGTGATATTTGACACGATCACACTATATGAAGTTATTTCTTTGGATATAAATGACCTAATATATTGGAAAAGGGTAAAAAAGAAAAAAAGTAGTTCAGGAGGTATTTAAATTGATGGTAACTATGTTGGCAAGTACGATCGTAACAAGTGAAATTCTGATATCTTTTTTTTTGTTGAAAATTTGAGATAAATTACTATGAATTAAAGTAATGATTAATTAGTTTAAATGAACATTAAGAATATTCGGCATAGGATATTGGAAACTTATTTGAGCAAGATTGAGACTAAAAAGAAAAAAAAAAGTGAATAATGGGTGATGGAAGAAAAAAACACATGGAGTCACATGGAGGAAGTCTTAATTTGGATGAATCATACCTACTCTAAAAGAGAGGGGGCTTGAGTTCCCTCTTTACCATGTGGCTCCATTGCAAGAATATGAAGACATCAACACTCAAACCCCACCTCTTATTAATGCCTTCACATGCCTTTCTCTGTACACATCCACACCGTTGTATAGTTGTATATCGTATGAGTATATATGGATGCATATATATCATGTATGTATGCATGCATGTGTGTATGTGTTTGTGTCCTTGATCTTTCCCAGTTGTTCTATATCTCTGTCCTTTACCTCTACTTTACCCTCCTCATTAACTAGTCTCCTTTTGAGCATTCTCTTTGGTTGTAACTATGTTGAGTTTAGAATTATTAGATTAAAAAAAAAAAAGATTAGCATCGGATATATTCGGTTGACTTCTCAAAAACTACTTCTGGAAATGAGCAGATTCCTTGACAAGAATTTTCTGCAAATCCATCATTAATTAATCACTTAAACCGAGACCCATGAATCCCAATGATCCAAATAAAATTATTTATGGTATTTCCTCCGTTCCAAAATAATAATAGTTTTAGCCAAATTTTGTTGTTCTATTTTATTATAACGATGTTTGAAATATTTATATACTTTTTCATTAAATTTTAATATAATTAAAAAACTTTTTAAATAATCATTTGTGTTACTTTTTATGTTGAAAAGAGGAACAAGAATGTTTATTATAATAAAATTAAATTAAAAAATAGCTAATGATGACTTTAGTTTTGAAAAGCAAATTTTTTAACTATAGACTCTTATAATTTGGTGCGAGAGAATAGTAGAACTTAATTTAAGATTAAAGAGCAAAAAATTCAGATTTCGGGCATTTTACTCAAATATATATAAATATTGGTTTACCCCACATCCTTTATTTTTGGTTTGCAATTTTAAAACTAAATTAGATCTTTTTGGTATTAATAACGTGAAACATAGTTGTAAGTTGTAACCATTATGTTGAGAATTATACGCTACTAAATACGATCCTCTCCAAATCGATCATTTTTCATAGTTCTCAATACCTCTTATAACACTTATTTGAAAAAATTACCTAATTAAAAATTTGATTTTAGTGGGTAATTTGAATGCTTTATTGGGGGTTTATGGCCATTAACAAAGATAAACACTGACAAAAGTAGGTTTTAATTAGTTTTTACACTTCTAAATTTTGTGAATTCTACACAAAATACATTTAGAATTTGAAAATTTATATAAAAACTTCATATATATATATATGTATGTGTGTGTATCCCATCGGCCAACTAGGTACTTTGCAACATACTATTTCCCCTTCAACCACCTTCACATGCATATAGTTAATTTCTTATTTTTATCACTTTAATTTTTTTGTAACTAATATATGTATGATTTAAAAAAATATCGTTATATTTTAGACAATTAACTTAACAAATAGCACTTTTACATAGACTTGTTTTTTTGGTAATTATGTACAAAATATGGTTGGAGTTCATTACCAATGCTAAAATTTAACAAATTAAAAAATAATTATCTATAATAAACTACTATTTATAATATCAAGATTGCAAAAATATATTAAATTATTAGTTTAATAAGAATATATGTATATTTATGATTTAATATTATATTTTGTCATTATGCAAAATGTATCCAATTACACAAATTTTTATTATATAATTTTATATTATGCAGCTTTTTTATTCTGTAAATATGCTATTATGCCATTGTGCAATGGTTACCAATCAAAACCTTTCAGATACGCCTGTTTAATTGTTTTTAGTGCAATAACCAATTGATTAAAAAAACACATGCACAAACTTGACTTGGCTACTTATATATTTTTTGTTCCGTTTTTTCTTCTTCACGCAATAAAGGTATAAATCCGTGAATAACAAAAATTTATGGTGAATGCGGATAGAATGAATTTTTTTTTTTTTTTTTGTATTGGAGTAGTATATATATTGTTTTGGATGATAAAACTCACTAATTTGGTTTTTTTACATTTTTAGCTTTATAAATTTATAAATAAAAAATTGAGAACGTTTTAAATTTAATTAGGTTTGGTGTAATTTAAAATTATAACAAAATTGAATAAACATACAATTACATGAACTACACCGCTTATAATCGCAATTGTTATGAATAGTGACAACCACACCATATCACATTTTCTTCGTACTACAGTGCACTTTTTGGGCTCACCATTCACAAGAAAGTTTAGTAGTTTCCAGTTAATGCTTATTACAAACTGTTTTTTCCCCTTTGTCATTAGAATTTAACGTTTCCGTTGTATTTTTATGCAGAAGGTGCAATGTTTTTTCTTAATAAGAAGAAGGTGCAATGTTCCTCTATTACATTCCAAGAAGTATGTTTTGACATGCAAAATATTAATGTATCTGTATATAGCGAAAACTATTTCACAACTATGAGTTTCAAATTGAAGTAACCATGTTAACTATTACATTTCTGGACGGAAAAGCCACTCTCAAGTAATTACATACAAAATAAAATGCTTAACTCAGATTTAAGTTATATCGTCAAAATAGAACCTAATATTCTGATTACCTTATAATTGTTCTCGATAGAAATGTTAAACTATATGTATATATTCTTAGACTATTTGTAAATTATTAACTATTTTGCTAAAATTCAAAAATTGGTCCCATTTTGTTCACTGTACCAAGAAGAATCTCCACGAAACATAATTTCCAACATTAAGGTTTAAACCACACTGTGAGATGAACGGGATTTAAATCTGATATAATATATAAGTGTTACTTGCTGCCAAAAATAAATAAATATAAACGTGTTACTTAAAATTTTAAACAACTCTGACCAACTTCTCTTAGGTATGTTCGGAGTTTAGCATCTAGCTAGTTTTTTAAGCACAAATATATAAATAATTATATACAATATAATCTCATGTAAATCTAGTTGCGCATATTCAATTATAACCAATACAACACAATGAACTATTTTGTCGGTTAGAATGATGAGAAATCGTACATCTTTGTCAGAAAATACAAAGTTCTGTGATGGTAAATGGCATGTTGTGATTTGCTAGTTTTATATTCTTTTACAAATTCATTACAGAACACGATTTCATTATTGAAAAAAAGAGACCTAAAGATATGGTTTTGGATTGGGGAGGAGCATGTGGATTGAATTAAGTACATCGTTTGTTTGTATTCTTAATTTCGATGCATTTCCATTTTCCACAAATGCCTCCACGTGCACTCGCTTTACAACTTTTATTCCCAAATCTCTCATTATTTCCTCTGTATACCATACTTATTCGTTAATTATTAAAACACAAAGACAGAGGATAATGTCCCTCCTCTGTATATCATAATTATTCTTTAACTGAAAATGGAGTTGATAATTTATTTTTAGATTTTAATAAAATTTAAGAATTTTTTTGAATATTAAGAATTTAATACCATAATTATTGTTTGAACTGTTAAAACGGGAAGACATATTTATATATGGATTTAAGATTTTGTTATGAAAAGAATGTATTCAAGAATTTTAATAACGATAATAAGAGATTTCCAACTCATTCTTTTATTTTTTACTGTAAAATAGAGTTGTGTTTTGCTCCAATCCATTTCTCTATTTTTTATTTTTATAAAAAAGTATTTCAAGAATATTCTTATCTACTTAATTATTATATTCAAAACTCATCCATTATTTTTTTAAAATATGACTCACTTATTTTATTTTAAATAAAAATCTAAGAAAATTACAATATAATATCATTGAAATGAAAAAAATATTGCATTAAATAAAATTACCTACACAACATATAAAAAAATAACTAACACAACAAAAGATAATAGATTTTTAAGCATAATCAATTATTTTTTCTCCTACAAATGATCAACTAATGCATTTCAATGTGTGAAATATGCTAATATTGTTTACTAATATTGTTTATGATCTAATTTAAAAAAATATATCTAAATCTAGTTAACTACATAATAAAAAATGTTTAATAAAGTTGTTTTAAGTATAAAATAAAAACATATAAAAATTAAGGATTACTTTATAAATAAAAAAGTTTTATTCTATAATAGAGTAATGAATAATATTATTTTAAATATAGAGTAAAACCATCTCCAATATATTTTTTTATTTTCTATTCTAAAATAAAGTAGATTTTTCTTTTAGTGTAATACTCTATTTATAGAGTAATTATAGTGTAAAAATAGAGGAAAAAATAGAGTTACTCTATATAAAGAGTAATACTATCATTTACTTTATTTTAAAGTGAGATATTAAGATAAATTGAAGCAAATGTTACTTTATAATAGAGTTTAGAGAAAAAGAAATAGATGTCACTAGAGATGTAATATTTTTATTATTCTTATAGAAGTTTTTAATAGTGTATTTGGAAGTTTCTAACAGTGAGGTGAGAAAAGGTTTTACAATAAAATAAAATATAATATAATTTAGAAAATAAAATAGAATGGGTTGGAGATGTTCTAAAATCTAAATCTAGTTGTTATATCGATTACAAGCAACAAAAATGTTCAAAGGTCGTCATTTGTAGTTTTACTTATTTTCAAGTGGGAAATTAGTTTTGATAATACTGCTCATATACTATTAGTCAAAAAGCCATTATTATTTTAATATATAGAGAATGCTTTTGGAAGATTATAAAGTGTGCCCATAATATTATACTTATATCATAGTGGCGAAAAGGCATATATTGACCCATAGTGCAGCATTTTAGATTGAAACATTTTTCTTTTTTAGAAAAAAACTCACGATTATCCATCTGTTAACTGAGTTAGAAAATAGTTATGTTTAGTATAATTTGTGTTAGTGCTGGCAAACCATACCATACGTAACTAGGTTCTATCGGTGCCGTGCCTAGAGTGATTTAAAAATATAACGTATGATTGTAAAAATGATATGATATGAACATATATGTATCTCTTTCCGCAGAATAAGAGTTTGAGTTACTCCAATATTTATATATTTTATATTATATTAGATTAAGACTCGTCCGATGGGCGAGTTTTAGATTTTAAAATAAATTAAAATAAATTATTTTTATTTAGTTAAATATTTATTATTAATAATATATCTTCAAATATCCATATATAATTAATATTATAAAATAATTTTAAAAATAAATAACAATAATATTAATAATTTAGTAGAAAACTATGAAACTTGGAAAACTAACATTACAAACAAACTAAATTTAGGTTAAAATTTTTGTTTTGATATTTTATAAAAAATATTTCTTAGTTTAATTTATTGATTAGTTAAATTAACAATTTTGTTATATTTTTAAAAAAGAAAAACTACACCCTTTTTATATTTGTTTTAAATATATATTTTCAATTTAGTTATTGATTAAATAATTTAAAATTTTTCTGATTCTCTTTTATCTTTTTTATAAAATCTTCACTTTTTACGTTTTTCTTTGTTGGGGTTAATGATTTTTATTGATGATTTGATATATTAACAATTACTGAATTTCTTTTGTTTGTTAATTTATATATATATATATATAATTTTTTTATAATTTAACACGTGACAAGATCTGAACGATTAGTGACACATGTTAAGATCTTGTGACTTATAATTTTGACATGTGTCGGTTTCTGGTGAATGTAGCTCAATTTATAATATTTAAACTTTGATATAACTCAACTACCCAACAATTATAAACTCAAAAATATCAATTATTTTATATCAAATAACTATAATACCTAAAATTAACCAAAATATATGAAAAGTGTAGGTTATTAACTCTTTGTTAAATCAGTTTTTTTTATATATATTTAATTTTGCTATACAATTTAACTCAATTTTAATCATATTAAAATTTTAATTTAATCTCATGTATATTCCATATATATTAATAAAAGTCAAAACTTTTATATCAAAATAATATATATTATATCATACAAATATCCATATATAATTAATATTATAAAAAAATAACAACAATATTAGTAATTTAGTAGAAAATCATAAAAATTGGAAAACTAACATTGCAAATAAATTAAAGTTAGACTAAAATTTTCGTTTTGGTTTAAAAAAAAATTAGATTTCTTAATCTTAATTATTGATTACTCAAATTAAAAATTTTGTGATTTCTTTTTTTCCTTTTTTAAAAAACTACATTTTTTTGTATTTGTTTTAAATGTATTTTTTTAGTTTACTTACTGATTAGATAATTTAACATTTTTGTGACTATCTATTTTTCTTTTCTAAAAATTTCAATTTTTCCCTTTTTTTTTGTTGGGATTAATAAATTTTAATTGATAATTTGATATATTAATAATGACTGAATTTCCTTTTTTCCTTAATTATTTATATATATATAGTTTAACATGTGGTAAGATTTGAATGATTGGTGACATGTGTTAGAGTTAAAATTTTAATACATATTAGTTTTTGGTGAATGTAATCTAAATTTATATAATAAAATAACACATATTAATAGGATTAAAAATATTTTTGTTAGTTTTTTTTTAATGTTTATAAGATAAACGGGTATGTGTGGAAACAATGTTTTAAAAAAATAGAAAATGGGTACGTGTAACGTGAATACATACACACACATATATAAGTAAAGACATAGTAAAACATAATTATATATAAAATATCATATGATAAATTAGTAAAGACATAGTAAAACATAATTATAAAACCATATTTTCAAAAATATATTTGAAACAACACCAATCCAACATTTAAGTATTTTAAATATAAACAAAATATCAAAACCATCAAAGTCAGAGATTTAAATCAGCATATTCAGTCGCATTCTTAAAATATTTAACTTATATTATTAATAGTTATGAGATATTTTATACTATTCAAATTAATTATGATTATGTTAAGTTGAAGATGACAATAATATTTTATACTGTATATTTTATGTTTTCAAATTATAATTATTTATTAAGTTTCCAAATAAAAAAATAGAAGTTTGCATTGAGTTTCCAAACTAAGAACGGATATTTCATTGTGTTTCCAAACTGTAATTTTTAGAAATCGCGTTTCCAAAATTTTCCACCATGTTTCTAAAATTTTTCGTTTCTAATATCTCTTTCTGAAACGAGACACGGACACGGAAATAATCTGAATTTTAATTTATTTGTATATTATAAAATATAAATTATAACAACAGTGATTGCGGAAATGTTGGTGATAATAATGATATCCATGAAAAGAAAAAGACAGGGAACACGTAAGTGAAACAGAGTTGCCAGATATCCTCGTCTTTGGTTAAAATTGCAACAACGAGTCTCATCCACCTTCACAAAAAAAATCTTTTTATTAATAATCGAGAATTGTTGTTTTCTCTTTCATCGGGCTCAACAAAATTGTTACACACATAACTGGGTTTACAAGGGTCGGTAACCCATGCATTGTAAAAGCTTATTCTATTATGGTTGAATTTGTCTAGCCCATTTTCTAAACAAATTTGTGTGGGTTAGTCATCAAATATTCCGAGGGTTAATTAATCAACGAATTGAATTTATAAACCAACTAGACCCCTTATTCATAATCATATGCATGTAAAACCTTATTTGTAATTACTTTTCATTCGGTTTTCAAAATAGCAAAAAAATATATAGTGATTTCTAAGTCCTAACTACAGTTTTTTTTATTGGAATATTACTATTATTTGAATATGTTTCAGATTGTTGGAATATAAATCAAAGTCCCTCATTGAGATATTAGACAGTGACTGTTTTGCATACAATTATGACCTAAATTTTAGTTGGTAAAAAAAACTTGTAGACATTATGATTTTCAATTGAAAAAAAACAAGAAGTTTCATTGCCATTATCACATAACGATATTGTGATAATGGCAAACAATCTTGTTTATATATATACGTATATATATATATAATGATATTGATATTGTGAATATATATATTAAAATTCATGCGAATATGCGGTTTATGTGATACAGGCAACGTCTCATTGTTTAAAACCATTTAAAACAAGTTTCGTTACTGTAGACAAAAACTGTTAAATTTATAAATGTTTATGTAGACGGGAGGATCAAGTTTGTAGTTGAGGGGATAATATACTAAAAACATAGTCAAGGGTTTAAAAATAGATGTGTCCAATGTTGAGGAGTTTTAACATTTAATTCCATTAATTAATCACGGTCAAACCATTTAACATTTAATTCCATTATCTATCCAAATCCAATGCAAACTATGCAGTGAAGAAACATCAAACATGTAAAAACTTTAAAATCACGGTCGCAAGGAATGTTAACTCTATATAAAACGAACCGTGACTTTTAGACTTCGTTTTATAGCAAAGTTGTACATTGTTCTCTTTTGGGTGTAGCGCCTTGTGAAAACCCTAATTGTTTTACATAAGCTTCTCCCTCTAGCGAATCATGAAAAAAACCCGTAAGGTTCTTGCCTTTAGTTATGTAGCTAGCGATTGGGAAAACGTTTATTAATTAGTTGAATATTTTCAATTCTTTTGTAGAGAGTGAGATTGGAGGATTTTAGGCCAGTGAAAACTCTGTGGGATTAAAAAGATGCTCCACTGCCATTATTTTCTTCATACAAACTCGTGAGTAATTCATTATTTTCTTGTTGATTTTGTTGATGATTCCTTGTTGATTAATTAGTGTTACTTTTTTCTTTCCCAGCTTTCTTTTATATAGAGAAAGAGATGGGACGTTGGTTACTTGAGAGAAATGTAGAATTAATAGTCCTTATTGATGGTTGAGTGAATAAGCAACCAAAGGCCTGTTTTAATATCTGAAAACGTTGAGATTTTTAATTTTTCGAATTATGGGGTTTTCTCTATGAAACCTTAAACACTGTAGGCTAAGAAGCGAAGAAGAAGATGAGTGCATGGCCCTTGGTGTAGCTTATGCTTATTTTTCAAATACCAAGCCATACATTATCGTAACCTTAAATTTATATTTCAATGATTGGATATTTTCTTGTTGATGTTGACCCAAAAAAAATGAGTAAAGGTTTGCAACAAATTAAGTTTTTCTTAATTGCATAAGCTACTACGTACCACCAATTACCAACCCCCCTAAAATTAATCTAAACTTAGAGAGCTTTCCAAAAAAATTGTAGTCTGCCTAAAAGTTCTCATTGCCTCTTCCTCTAAATAACCTAAGAAAATCACTGGTCATGCTATGTTATATATATGTACATATCGAATCATCATCCTCATCAATCTCACCAATAACCAATCCAATATAGTTTGCATTCACACACAAAACGAAAAGATGAATTCCAAATCGATCCTTTTACCTATTCTTTTGATAATCATCTTTGTCTCAGCATCTCAAGCAAGTCGTCAACTCTGGGATACTGGATTCACCAGCTTTTTCAGCTCAAAATCTTTCAATGGAGTTGGAGGATTCGGACATGGAGATATGAATACACATACATGTACGGGACAAGGACCTTGTTCCGGTAAGAAGCTGAGGTGTCCAGAGAGTTGCTACAAATCAACCAAAGTTAACAAGGATGGTTATCAAAGCACCAGCCGCACTGGAGGATGTTCATTTGACTGTACCACCAAGTGTCGCGCGACTTGTACAAATTAACATGTGCATGCTATGTTTATTGGTCTATTATAGTTTATGTTTATTAATATGACAAAAAAATGTCATATGTTTTGCAGTTTTGGAGAGTTTGTGTCCCTCTTTGTATGGAACTTTTGATTAGCAGTTTCTATCATTCTATGTATATAATTAAAATTTGTTTATGAATAAAATAAATTTTAGCTGTTTCTTAAGTTTTGTGAGAGATTATTATGTATACTAGATTAATATCCGCGCTACGCAGCAGAATATTTTTTATAAATATAAATATTTTCAATAGTATCGATGGTTAGTTTGTGTTACCTTCATTTAGTATAGTTTTGCTTAAATATTTTTAAAAGTTTAGAAGCTTCATACAAATTGATGTTTTGTATTACTTCAAATTTTATGTGGCTTTTGTAATAGTGTGTTTGTATTTTTATTTATTTTTGTCTTTTTTTTATTAGCTTTAGTTTATTAGTGTTTTTGGTTTTGAAAATGCTAATTTCACTTTGCTAGCTTTGTATTTATTGAGATTATTTTTTAAATATGATAAATATAGAAATAATAAAATTTAAGATATTTGAATTGGTAATTTTCCTATTTGATTATATATGCACATTTAAGTATGATTAATAATGGTAATGGTTAGTTTATATTAAGCTTTTTTAATATATTTTTGTCTAGGAGGCTTAGTTTTGGGGAATAGCTTTATTCCATTAGCCATTTTTATAATACTTAAATTTATGATATTACAAAGAAATTTTAATTTTCTAAATTTTTTTATTATTACTATTATTATTATTATTATTATTATTATTATTATTATTATTATTATTATTATTATTATTATTATTATTATTATTATTATTATTATTATTATATAGTTTTTTAGGTCTAATATCTCATATAGTTTGTGCATTCAAATACATATTTATTATCCATAGACGAGATTTGAGGATGAAAGAAACCATTAAAATTTACAATTTTCAGCCAAATGAACCTTATAAAAGTACCAAATAATACTCTATTTAAATGTTATGGATACAAATATATTATAAACTCTATAAAAAAGTTTTAAAATATTCAAGTAATATAGAAAAGTAACCTTAATGGATGTTTTATAGACAAAACTCTCCTACATTGCATCAGCAACATGAAATATAGTATAAAGTTTTAAACCATAAAATAAGTTTTGCAGCCACATTTTATATTTATTTTTTACATTAAGTGTAATTCTTTTACGATAATCGTAATCTCTTCTCATTCGTTTTTTTATTCTTCATCCATTGTTATCTCAATAATCTCCATTAGTCATGCTTTTTTTATTCGTATCTAACATATCACATCATTTGTTTGCCATGTTTTTTGTTTAGCTTTCATTCATAAAAAAATATTCATTAAAAATTAATTCCTATAAATTTTCATGAGAAAATATTCTAAGAGTTGATAATCATGGATATACATTATTGAACAAATTCTACATCTTCAAAATAATTTGAGGATACTATAATCAAATATCCCTCCCCCACATCCGAAAATTCTAATTCTCAAATCTCTGACTGAGAATTTAACAATCTTCTTTAAAAAAACTCATATTCAAGGACATTCAAACTCTTGACTCTTAATCCAACAAAAAAAGTAGCTTAAGAAAACATAAAGCCAATACTAATCAATGACATGAGACTCGATTAGATCGGTTAAAAAAATAGTTAATCAACACATGTAATTTAATTCATGTTAAAAATAAATATTATATGTTGTGTATAATTAAAATAGTTTGATTTGTTTAGAAAGATTTTTTATTAATTTATTTATGGTAAAAATAAATAATATATGATGTGTATAAAATGATATGAAAGCTTTTTTTTATTAATTTATTCATGGTAAATTGATGAATCAGCAGCAAACTATATGTAAAAATAAAATGTTCTTATTGGTTCTTAAACTTTTTTCATTAATTGACATGTCACTCTTATAATCAAAGTAAAAGCTGATGTGTCAATACCAGAAAAGACATTTACCTTATTATAGTGTTGATTATATATAACATTTAAAGAGAACATCAAAGTAAATGCTCAAAATTAGTCATTTGTTTTCACAAATTCCCACTAAATTAGTTAGAATCTCTAGAATAAATTCTTAAATCAAAAAAGATAAATATGTCTTACAAACGTTCAATTTCAGTTTCCAATCAATCTTACTTGACTTTCATTTGGGTGTGTGGATCGTGGTTAGTACATTTCAATCTTGGTTAAATTTTTGCTGCAATTTGATTTTCAAACCTATTTCACGACTTTGAAACATAATGATCAGAATATTAAATTTGTTTTAAAAGTTATTTAGAATAATGATCAACACTAACATTTTGTATAAATACAATATATATTTTACACCCAAAAAAATTATTTGATTTTATTTTTAAAATCTAAGATTTTTATAAATGATTATTAAGTTTTCATGTAAATAATTTTTACAAAAAAATAATATTTTAATCAGTAATTTTTTTTGTATTCTAAAATTTAGGAGTGAATATTTTTGTTCACCTTCTATTACCTTAACCAATAAAATTATTACTTGGCATAATTTCACTGGTTAAAGTTAGAGGAAGTTAACAAATGAGTTCATCTTTATCCAATCCTAAACTATCCAAATGTTTCGGGTAGTGATAGACAAAATTACCCGTTTGGATAACAAAAAATTACATATCAAAATATAAGGATACATGTCATGTATTATCCATGGTACCTAAATTACCAATAAGGTAATTAAGTTTTTACAATTATAAAAATTATACATTTGTAGTTTAGATTTTTAGATGTTTTGCATGTAAATGCTACTTTGATTTGTTCTCTTAATTTTTTCTATCACTTCCACAAACACTTAAAGTCAAAATCACTTGGATTAATGAAAGTTTTATATGTAGGATTAACTTATTAACTAAAAATGTCTTTTGGATGGATATTTTAATTAAAATTTAGAATTAGTTTTTGGATTGGTACATAATAACGATTTTGTTTTTAAGTAGAATACGACTTGATAATCAAAGTTGTACTTTGGATTATAGTCAACAATTTGTTTTTGTTGCTGTTATTTAATCTAAATTACCGGTTCGGATATATATTGTAATCATACGAAATATCTATTTGAGTAGTGAAATGTACTACGCTTATTATTTTTGCCTTATCCGTTACCCGCATTATCCGACATTTTTTCGTTAAAGATATACTTTGGGTAATAGTTTTATATCCTTATTACCCTGATTCTATCCTTATATCCGTGATTACCATACCCATTAAACTTAATGTCCAAATTTACCTAGGAGTAAACCCAAAAATTGTTCAATATATATGGGATATTCTCCCAAAATGTCTAAAAAAATGGAATATTGTAGTCTTCCTTAATTTACTCGTTACCTCATCTTTTAAATAGCCTTTTAATATTCTTCATAGAATCAATTTCAAATTTAAACTCAAAACTTCCGGTCTTTCTTATAGAGTATCTTTCTTCTTTTCTTCAATAAGTAATTCCTCTTTTTAGTTTTCTATTATTACAGAAAAAATGGTTAAAGAAATGTATAAAGCGTTCTGGATTGTTGCAGCCACCGTGTTTGCAGCGGCTACGGTGGTATATGGGCAACAAGTGCCGTGTTTCTTCGTCTTCGGAGACTCAACTTCCGATGGTGGCAACAATAATGACTTGAACACCAAGGCAAAAGTCAACTACCCACCTTACGGTATTGACTTTCCCAATGGCCCAACCGGCCGGTTTACTAATGGCCGCACTATCCCAGATTTTATAGGTTAGTAGTCTACAGATACATATTGTTCCCAGATTTTAGCCATTTGATTTTTTTTTCTTTTAAAACAGTTTTAGAAAAATCAGGAACAATTGAAAAAAGTGTATGAGGTTGTCATTGAGGTTTTTTCTTCCATCAAAATGATGTTTTTGAATTGACATTTAAATGATAAGCTATTTACACTAATGTCACTAGATATCTTTAAGACATGTTAGTAAATGTAATTTTTTTAATAAAAACAAATATGTACAATTTCATTTCATCAAATATTTTTAAAATATTGACATCAATAGCTAGTACCTCCATTTTTAATCATCTAATACATGTTATTTTTTTTTTGCATCTTCGAACTTTATTATCAAGAAAGAACACAATAACAAAACATAAAGCGAAAGGAATATGAAACCTCAAACATAGCAACATAACATGATCCAGAACTACAAATCAAAATCAAACTCAAAGAAATATACTAAAACTCCATTCTATCCCCGGAATTGAGCAAAATCTAGATCAATAATCTAAACCACCGTCGAATTAAAAGTGAAATTAAAAATAAAGATATCAACCGAATAAAACACACATATGAAAGACATAAGGAGCACAATAGGTGTTGAACCGTAGGCTTAGAACAATAGAAGTTAGGGTTTCAAGAGATTGGATCGGAGTAAATAGATGTTTTATTTGATGACGTGAAGAACACATAACAAGAGATTTAGGGTTTTCGAGTAAAAGAAGAAAAAAGCTTGTGAAATTTAGGGCTTAGGTCTGCTCAATGATTTTTGGATATCTCTTTGAAAGCTCTTTATTTATAGTGATTTCACAACGGTTTGAGTCGGTTTTGGGCCTTGATTGGACTTTTCTTATTTATTGGTCCTTTTCTTTATCTGATTAGGATTTCTTTATTTCATGAGTCAGCTGCTGTCGGTGATTTCTCTTTGATGGACAAAAATCGATTTGGACTTTAGATGAATGGATCTTGATTTGAGTCGGGTTTATAGTAGGGTGTTAAACCCGACACCAACAAATGGTGATAGGTGATACATATTATGAGTATAAATATCATGAGATATATATATACACATCACCATCACAAACAAAAGTTTTTGTATAACTTCTTTCATCAATATTATATTTGATGTTAAACAACTTTTCGAAAATTATTTAACCTAATTTATATGTATATTTTTTAGAAAATCAAGAATTCTGTTTTTTTTTTTGAGCCATGTTTTTTTTTTTGATAAAGTGTTTGGAGCCATGTTGAGTACTCCAATAGCCAATATGGCTTTGTAATGTATTTATAAATAAAATATATACATGAGCTTCTATATATATAAGTATTTATGATGTTTTCCTTTTTAGGTGAATTTTCGGGTTTTAAGGATTTCATTCCGCCATTCCCCGGAGCATCACTGGAACAAGCGCACACTGGATTAAACTACGCTTCCGGTGGAAGCGGACTTCGTGGAGAAACTGGCAAACATTTGGTAAGAAGTAAGAACTGGAAAAACTTATAAATAGATTTTGTTCGGTGATTAATACTTTGCATTTAATATCTTATAAATATAAGGCGTTAACTATAAGACTATGACTTATAAGTTGCTTTACTCAAATAACTCATTTCTTTGGGAGAAAAAAAAAGATGTGAACCGCAGAGCTTCTTGGAAACTTTTCTGTTTTCAACATTTCAAACGTTTTAACAAACAAAACATTAACTATAGAGGGGAAAAAGTAATTTCAAAGTTGTTAATTCTTAAGATTAAAGACACGTTTCATATTAATCAATTATTATAGGTTTTAAATCGAAAACATAAAATCCTAGTAATAAAAATGACTTCTGTAATATATATCATTCAACTACATAGGTATATTTATTGACCTCTCGCGATATATCTATATAGGGTGATACAATCAGTCTAAGAAAGCAAATACAAAATCACAAAATGGTGATAAAGAAAGCGAATATACCAGAACAAAAATTGCAACAATGTCTCTACACAGTCAACATCGGAAGCAACGATTACATAAACAATTACTTCATGCCAAAACACTACAACTCTCAACAACGCTATAGTCCTGAACAATTCGCATATTCTCTCCTTATTATCTACCGTTCTCACTTGAAGGTAAAGTGAAAAAGCTTAAATATGTTTGTTGATGCAACTTATATACTAATTCATTGTTTGTAATCTACATTTTTTAATTAGCTTTGGCTTTTAAGGCTTTCTACGGCTTTTCAAGTTCTCATGATTTCTTATAGATAAGCATAGTTTTATATTTGGTATTTGATTGTAGAGTTTGCACCGTCTAGGAGCAAGAAAGGTGGCAGTTTTCGGACTTGGTCAGATCGGGTGCACACCGCAGTTGATGGCATCTCACAGTGATGGTGAAAGCTGTGCCCGTGAAGTAAACGATGCAGTGGCGATTTTCAATAAAAACATTGATGACCTTGTCAAAGATTTCAATGAGAAGGTCGAAGGTTCTAAGTTCACTTTAGTCAATCTTTTCTCCGGTGGAAATCCCGTAGTCTTCTCTAGTCTAGGTAAATAAATAGTCTTGAACTCAATTTTTATTTTATCAAAAAATCATTTTATCAACAAAAACAAATTTACAATTTTGATCCAATATTATATATCAGAACATTTTAATTTTTACTTAAAATTTGGAAAAAGTATCCAAACTTTGTTTCTTTTCAGTTGGTTGGATATGGACTAACTTATCCTATTAAAGTCAAGGTTTTTGAAAGATTGATAGTTTATGGAGTCAATTATTTATATTAGATTATTAGTATTTTGTCACAACACTCAGATTCAATCTCTGTTTCGTGTGTTATGTGAATTAATAATTATACCCAAAAGAAAAGAAAAAAAGAGTTGCTAAGAACTAACCGAATTTTGGAGATACCAAATAGACAAGTATGAAAACATATTATTTATGTTTTTTTTTTTTGAGATAAAGTGTTCAAATCTTATGTTTCTTGCAATCATTATTCAGAATATTAAATATTTTTCTGAATGCTTCGTACATTTGACATATAATCCAACATAAATGCTAAAACTATTTTTACTCATCTCGCTCATAATTTTTATAGGATTTAAGGTTGGAAACAAGGGTTGTTGCGACGTCTCCCCGGGGGAAGAACTTTGCATACCGAACAAGCCGGTTTGTGAAAACCGGAATGAATATAGTTTTTGGGATAACCTTCACAGCTCAGAAGCCACCAACATGATTGTGGCGAAGGGCGCATTTGACGGAAACCTAACTAAACCGTACAGCATTGCCCAACTTTTGGAGGAATAGAATAGAGTTTAGCTAGCTCCTTCACATTTACATGAGAAATGGCGACGTTTTGATTTTTTAACAAGGGGAAAGGAAATGTGTACATATATAGTAAACGAATAGCTAATTCGTTAGGTTTATCTCTCTCTATTTTTCATAGTGAAAAGTAAAATAAGTCAGTTTTTAGGTAAATATAAATCCATTTGAACCTTAGAGGACATGCTACTTTTTAAAATAGAAAATATATCAACTATTCCTTTATAATTCAGATCATTTTTAACTGCATATTAGAGAACAATAAATATAACTTTACCTAGACTCAAATTTAACATCTATATTTAACGAATGGACCTAGTGATAATAATCCAATCTACCAAATGGGTGGTGACCTAGTGGTAGCATAAGGTAGTTGGTTATTTTGTGTTCCTAGTTCAATCTCTCTTTAGAAAATAGAGACATTCTTTAAATATGAATTGACTAAAAGGTGGTTTTGGATATCAACTGACATTATGGACCAAAGGTTCAAAATTCTTGATTTATTAAAAAAAAAAAGTCCGACCAAAAAGAAAATGTCAAACCATGAAACAAACTGCACAAGCTAAAATCTGTAAAGAAACACAAATTCAGAGCATCATAAACCCAGTTTTGATTTATTTCTCACAATAAGGCAGTTGTACTGATTAATAGCACTAATGGGCTTGAACAAGTTATCTGGAAAATAAGAAGATTAATGCAGAGAGTCATTCCTGATTTCCTATCAAAAATCCTTAATTAGATAAGAAAAGAAGAGTGGAAGAAAAATATATTCTTTTTTATTTGTTGATATGAAGAAAATATGGTTTGTAAATGGGAATGTTTGGTTTTAAACATGAACAAACGTTCGTTGAAACAATGTTTTATAACTTGGTTAATTTCAATTACTGTTTGATGCAAAACTAGTGACATTAAATTTTTTAATCAACTGACTGTATTTTTAATTAGATAACTTTTTTTTAATTAAGAGGTGTGTTGTGAATTATCGCAAGATATAAAAAAATCTTAAGAAAACTAAAAAAAATTAAGAACGAGAGATTTTTGAAGCGAATATTTTTTTTAGAGTTCTTATTATTAATATGGTGATTGATATTACAGGCTTTAAAGCTCCTTATATAAGCCTCAAAAACCCGATACAAATTCTAAAAGAAAAAAAAAACTTCTAAAACCTTTTGTACCATATTCTCCCAAAAACATATCCTAACTAGCCGCCTTTGACCCAATACATTTATTCTTATTTAGATTCTAAGTCAAAACTATTATTTTAAATCACTTTGAACAATATGGTATTTGTGGAGTGTTTCAAGATAAGTCAATTTTTATATAACAATTTACAGCAATCAAACAGAAAACCTTCATCATCTTTCTACTTTCGAAATGAAAACAAAAAACAAGTCAAACTATCCTAATTTTGTACATCCTAGCTTAATTTAGCTAAAAGTAATGCGTGTTCTAACCATCATATCGTCGTATATATATCTATTGCACGTTTCTCATTTTCACAACAAACAAAAGAAACAAAGAAACATCAACAATAATATTCAGAAGCGTTTTAATGAATATGAAGACATGGGCTATATGTTTGATACTAATCTGTGCTATCGTGATTGCAGAGCCAGTGGACGGCCGGAAATACATTGTGATTAACCCATGCGCCGGTCCTAATCCTCCTCTGGGATGCTATCCTCCGGGCTCACACGATAAGATCCATACCTCTGCTAACAAGTATCGCCGTAGCTGTACCAAATTCCATCGGTGTGACCGAAGTTGAAACCCGACATGAAGTTCCTTATTTGAATTCCAATATATATATGTCTAGCATATTTATATGTGTCATATTTCATATTTCTAAACTATGAATGAAATATTAAAATAATATAAAATTATGTATTCTTATAAATTAAAGTGAGTTAGTGTGTGTGTTCACATTTAACACTATCTTTACACTCTCTTTTTTAATAGTTTTATTAAGTGACGCCCGCCATATTATCTTCATACCCGCCATACTAATTGCATTGAGTTCTACTTTCATGGTTCACATTGAGTTAATATTTTACAAAACGAGAAATGTTTTTACTAATTTTGTAAACTACAAAATTTTTTACCTTTTATTCATTTATACAAATTAAAATAATTTATACACGATATTAGCAAAGTGCTGAAAATAGTCTCTGCATGTTTATTTATGTTCATTGCAATCAACAAAACAAAATAAGAATAGTTGTCTTAACTCTACTTGATTATAACAAATCCTAGTGTCGTACTTTTGTTCTCGTGGATTCAATCCTTTCAGAGGAAAAAAAAAGATCAATCCTGTGTATATACATTTTTTAATATTGTTGGAATATATCACATATCATAAAATCTAGATTTTTAGGTAAGAAAAACTGAAATTGAAGCAAAATATCAAAACGAATAAAACATAAAAGCGGGTAAAAGTGTTTAGACATTGCGAGTTTATCGTGTATGAGAAACTGAAACCAACTTAAAGCTCGAGTACTAGTCACGGTTATTTTTTAATACTATAAAAACTCAAAAAGTTTGAACAAAAAAAATCAATATGTTCCATTGCTACAACTGATAATTTGTTATATATATTTTGACGAAAACAGACAAATTTGGTTGATGAAAATCCAAAATTCGACAACGTCAAATTACAAATAATTACAAACAAGGGCGGACCTACTAAGAAATTAGGCGAGGGGTCAAGTGACCTCGGTAAAATCTATAATTCTAGTTTGGTACATTTAATTTTTGTAAGTAGTTTGAGCACGTTTGGTAAAATCCATGGAGCACCCCTAAACCTGGGTTTGATTCCCCCATTTGTACATGTATAGTTGTTGCTTTTTCTATATATTAGGAAAGAACCCGCGCAATGCCATACTATAAGATAACATGCACTTTTTTGACAGATGTATTAGTCGGAATTTAGTAGGAAAATCATAAATTCTGACAATTTTTCGATAATCCAATATTAGTCAGAATACGGCTGACGGAAAATTTTGTTGCCAGAAAATAATTGGAAAAAAAAATTCAAACAAAATTCCAACTATATAAAAAAAAAATCCGATAAAATTTTGACTATATATATATCGATTTATATATATAAAAAAAAATTATGACAAAATTTGGACTAATATTACAAATTTACTCGGAAATTTGTCGGAAATATTTATATTTTTAAAAAAAAATTGTCAAAACAAATATTTTGTTGGTTGAATTTATATAAAAAATTTATATGAAATAAATGATTTTAATAAACAATAAATAAAAAGTTATTTAAATATGGAAATATTTTTAAAAAATTAAAATTAATATCTTAAATGGTTGAATGTTTGGTAAGATTTTATAAAGTTTTAGAGATTTCAAATTTGTAGATAGATGTTTGAAAATGTAGATAGATTTTAGAGAGTTTAAAAAGATTATAGAGAGAATGTAGAAAGATGTTTGAAAATAAGAAGTAATTTTGGAAGGAAAAATCGTTTGGGTTATATAGAAAAATAACTCATTTTCTGACTAATTTCTGAGTAAAAAAAAAGTCCTACAAAATTCCGATAAAAAAAAATATTCTGACAAAATTCCGACTATATATATCGATTTATAAAAAAAAAAAAATTCCGACAAAATTCCGACTATTTATATCAATTTTAATAAAAACAAAAAAATTGAGACCAAATTCCGACTATATATATATCTATAAATAGAGATATATATATAAAATAAAAAAATTCCTACAAAATTTCGACTATATATATCGATTTAAAAAAAATCTGAAAAATTCCAACTATTTATATCCATTTATATATTAAAAAAAAATTCCGACAAAATTTTGACTATATATATCGTTTTTAAAAAAAACAAATATCGACAAAATTCTGACTAAATATATCGATTTATATATATAAAAAACAAATTCCGAGAAAATTCTGACTATATATATCAATTTAAAAAAAAAAAAATTCTGACAAAATTCTGACTATATATATCAATTTATATATATATATATATTCGTACAAAATTCCGACTATATATATCTATTTAAAAAAAAATATTCCAACTAATTTCCGACAAAAAACAA
Organism: Cardamine flexuosa; assembly: GCA_963555745.1. NCBI lineage: Eukaryota > Viridiplantae > Streptophyta > Magnoliopsida > Brassicales > Brassicaceae > Cardamine > Cardamine flexuosa. The sequence continues at coordinate 22,262,443 of OY743219.1, forward strand.
AATTTAGTCGAAAATCGGTTAGAAATTTTCCAGTAAATTCCGACTAAATTTGTTTTTTATCAACAAAATTCCGACAATTTTTGGAAAATCCTCAAATTTGTCGGAAATTAGTCAAAAAATAGTCGAGAAAATAAAATAAAATTCTGACCAATATTACTAGCCGAAAATTATAGTCGGAAATGGCCATGTTTCTTGTAGTGGCCGGTGTATTGTCTAATTCTTTTTAAATATTTTTGGCCTACTCTATGTTTGAGTATATATATATATTCAATAATTGATATTTTAAGTTTGATATTTATCATTTGAAACAAAAAATAATTTAAAAATGGTTTAAATCTTTTGTAACAAAATTAATGCTTAATGATTCATAATTTCCAATACTGAAATGGTCTAAAGATTAGAAATAAGAGAAAATAGAAAACAACAACAACAATAGGGAGCTGGATAACATGTCAAACTAAAAATAGCTTAAAACACAAAATTTTCATGAAGAAAAAAAAGCACACAGAGACTATTTGTTTTTGTTTTTTTGTTTGTTTTAATAGGTACTCTTTTACTCTTTATTCTTTAGTCTTTGTGTCTCGTATGTTATTATCTTCTGAAATTGTTGATCTCCTTAATTATTTTTTTAAAGTGAAATCATGTGGCTGGTATGGATTCTAATTGTATGTTTCCTGCACCGAAAAAAAAATTAATTTATTTGATGACATATATTTAGAATGCTTTAAAAATATACATAATTTTTGTATCTTCATATATTTTCTGTTAATGCTAGTCACCAACATTGTTTCAGATGGCAATTTATTCATCATCTTGTGGCCTATAACAATTTCTTATTGGTCCGAGACTGCATGGTCACTTGTACATCATTCATTTGATTCACCTGTATATAAACATCTTCCACTCGTCTAACTAGTAAATTCTGCAGTGGAATTTTAATATCTTCTATAATGATTCTATTATGCTCTTTATTATTTTAAAAAGTATCTATCTTTTCGATTGAGTTCAAATTTGTTTACGTTTTGAACTTATGTAATGATGACTTAACACTTGAAATTATGTGTTACTGCTTCTGAAATTCAAGATAAAGAATTTAGAGCAAATAATTTACAATTGTTGTCATCACAATATATGTATTGCAGCCAAATCCTCTTTTATGTGTGTGTTACTATATTATAAGTCAATAAACATGTCTTTGTCTTTCTAACTTTTTTTTAGAAAACTAAAGAATTTTGTTTTGATTATACACCACCATTTCTTCTAGAGCCAATCTGAAACCACTTTGAAGAGCATTACAAATTCTTAATCACATCATCAGCTTTCTCCATAGCCAATTATTATGCTTTCTTGATTCATCCGCCTTCCCTCACCACTTCGATCGGTTCTTCCAGCGAACCCGCGTTAAAAAATAAGACTCAATGATCTCTTTCAGCCTCGACTCCTTCTCCATAGCAAAAATAACAGGCACTTGTCTGTTAAATTTATTTTAGCCAAATCACTACTTGTTGACTTCCCAAGCTGCTCTATTGACTGAGTGAAGTCAAAAATGTCAACAACTATTTAGAAAGAGAGTAGGAGATTCTTCCCAAGCTGTTTTTAGTTTGACATGTTAGTCTCAACTTTGCTGAAGATGGTACCTATAGCTCCTTTGGTCTTGCAGCCACTAACTATGCTCTATTGTAGAAACTATTGGGTAAATAGTCATTGAACTTAGTGTCACAGTCAAATAAATTTAAATTGTTCATTTAAAAAGTTAATAGGTAAGACTCCTCACTTATATTTTAAACAATTTCATCTATATACATGTAAAGTGAGAGAATAAATAATGTTACCTATAATTAGAAGTCGAATCTGACCAAGATCATCTCGTTACTATTGAATAAAAAGAAATTTAACAAAAGAAAGAATCAACTATTGAAAGAATTGGTGAAAGTTAAAAAGTTTTTAGTTGGCCAAAGTGCAAAGTTTTAAGAACCACATAACGTCTAAGCACCTTCCCTTTTTGCCTTTCCCACTCTTTCTGCTCTTAGATTTGTCTGCTTCATCCTGCTTTCTCTTCACCACTTCGCTTTAAACACCCAAAAAAAATCCCATCCAATTTTGTTATTTATGTTATTTTCTTTCTTTAATTATGATGTGCGGGTTTAGGTTTAATTAATTTTGCTTCAATGTTAGTTATATAATAGTTATTGGAATATGTGAAAAAATGAAAACACAATAATTTTGATTCAGCTTTATAGACAATAAAAGAATGAGTAGTATTCAAAATTGATGTTTAGAGGTAAAAATGAGAGAATTCGAAAAATAAAGTTTAATAAACAATAAAGAAAAAATCAATCAAAACTCAAACTTTCAAGCAAACCAGAGAGACCAAAATAAAAAGAGTAAAACCTTTTAAATTTCATTAAGCCTATGAAATTGTTATCAAAAGAATCACATTGCAAGCTAATCATGATCCTTTTGTGGTAGTTAAATTCTATTTTTGATAGAATTTTTAATAATTTTACTAATTATGATACAAATATTTTTTTATTTAAATGATCTAACTTGCCAAAATGTAAAACTGCAGCAAAACATGAAACTATACCAATTGATTCGTTTTTCTTTACCAAAATTATCAACAAACCAAAATAAACAATCCTACACTGAAGATCATATTTTTCTCTCATCTCTATTATATTGTCCGTTTATATACACACAATTAATGTAGCAAGTTGATATATATATGTCAACATATTTAATATATATATATATATATATATATATATATATATGTTATTTACAAAATGTAATTTTACTTAACGTTTTATAAGTTGTATTTTAAAATATTTTTATTATTAGTTCAGTTTTCTGCAAAATATATACTGTTAAACTTCTCGTATTACTCTAAATAGAAAAGTAAAATCATTAAATTTGTAGTCACCAAATCACCAATCTCAGTTTCATTGATCATCGTAAATTTGCAAATCATAATCATTTTCTCAACAATTCACCGTGCAATAAAAGGTAAGGAAAAACTTCTCATTTTACATTTATTAGTAAAAAGTATGATTTTTTAGATTTGGTTTATTTATTTAGAAAACATGGTCATCGAAACCCATTCATTTGGCAACGACTTAAATTACCGGTTGAGCTACACACCAGCTTCCGTAGCTGACTTGGTAAATTTTAACGTATTATATTTTTTTACTTAGTAAATCATCATACATTGCCAATGAACATCCTTTGTAACTTCTTGTGACAGAAACATATTACACAATTTCACTCATACAACAAATATCGAATAACGTTGAAAAAGAAAAAAATAAATTATCCTTTACAAGACACCAAATGACTTGAAAGAAACTTGTACCTATACACCCACTCCACCCATTGTGTTCGTCACCCCAGCTTAAGTTCCACCGACCCCATGTTTCTATTTCCACCACATCTTCCTTGTTAAGCTACATTGAAAGCTCGAGTTTAGCTACTCTCAGGATATATTGTCTCCCTACGTATAATGGTGATACTCAGCTGACCTGCTCAAACCTTTCATGAAGGGAAACATGCAATATACAACTGGTTTTTATTTTTTTTAGCCTTGATTCTTACAGTAATAACTAAGTTCGACAAACCATTTTCTTTTTCTGACCTACTTAATCACATTTGAGGATCTATATACCATACGATTGGTAACTTTTTTCTTCTTCTTTAGAATGTGTAAGGGAATATCAAATCTAATCTAATCATGATGCAAGAACTAATTATTCATACATACTATACACAACTCACCTCGAACTCAAGAAACACAACACACAAATTAATCATATCAGAAATCCACCTAAATTAAGCTGATCATCTCAAGCTTGGTACAAAACTCTGAGTTCACAGAGGTTCAGTTCACATCTTTCAATCGTTTCACTGCAACCATTGTCCCATCCCCAAGCTTTCCTCTGTACACATTCCCAAACCCACGAGCACCAAGAATGCTCTTGGAACTAAAACCATCCGTAGCTACATGGATCCTCTGAATGTAAAGCTTCTTAGTTTCCCCAATCCTAATAACCCTTCCTCTTGCTTGTCTACATTAAAAACCCAAAAAAACAACATTTAGATAGGAGAAAATAGTTGGTCTGTTATAAACATATTTTTAAGCTATCTGTTATCTTCCACTTTATTATTTGGGTTGCTAAATGATTATGTTGCATATCCAGAACAGGATAATATGCCAATTTCATGAAGACATTATAAATTATGGAAATATTATACTTGTAAACCGAAAGTATAAGTAAGAATAAGTGAAAGCAAGTGGAGTATTGTTTAACTAAACCATGTTTTTGTCCTAAATAAAGGGGATTGATAGACTTACCAACCACGAAGGTCAATTCTCTGAATGTTTGATAATTAGAATTGATACCATATCACCTACCATAAGTACTTAAAAGAATTATAGGTGTCAAATTGGACTGTCCACGTCGATTAGCCCATTCCAATAATGTCCATTATAATTATGGACAAATACTGACCATGTTCATTATTAACCAGTCCATTAACGACCAAGCTCATTAACGACCACATCTAAATGGGCTGTCCATTGGTCAAAACATACAATATTTTATAAAAGTAAAAATTTCAAAACATGAAAATCTTAAACATAATTTCTAATACAATGTCTTAAACAAATATCCAAAACAACTTTAAAAGTATTCAAAGAACTTAAAAGTATCAAATCCAAAAACATCAAAGAATTTAAAAGTTAAAAGTGAAAAAATAAAAAAGTAAAAAGTGAAAAAGTGAACTTTTTTTCCCCCAAATCGATTTTAACCTCGGTTTTTAAAGACCATGAACGACCGTTGTCCATATTGTCTAGACCATTTTTTTCATGGACGAAGTTGGGCTAGACTATTTAAACCCACTTCATAATGGGTTTGTCCATAACCGGCCCATTATGTTTTGGACGTGGTCAGACCATGGGTGGCCCGACCATTTTGACACCTCTAAATAGAATATGAGATCCGAAACAATTTAAAAAGTGAAGACGAACACAACAAAATGTACCATCCCCGGAGCGCTATCAGGATTTGTATTTATTTATTGAATCTATAACATGAAAATCAACAGAGAATGAGAATTTTTAGAGTTCACCGATAGACAGATGATTCCGAAAATAGAACTAAAGCAAATATGAATTGTCCAATAGGGTTAGCAGCAGTAGCTGATGATTTAGGCTCCTTGATATCCACAACAAAACGATCACACATCAAGAATGTCTTAGCAACAGGTGAAGCAGGCTCTAAGCAACATCTTATAACCTTTAAAAAAAAAATCAGTTAGCAAAGATAAGATTGCAATCTGTGAAATAGGTAGGCACTTTGCTCACATTGGTTGGATCAATGATTCCTGCAGCCATTAGATCTTTGTATTTGCTAATCGCAACGTTGTAACCATGTTTTGGGTTATCTTTCCACAAAACAAGACACAAACTTGCAGTCTGTGTAAGAAGATTGTCACCTTTTAGCTGACGACCATGCAGTGTACTTGACTGCTTGTCGATTAACTTCAACTGGTAGGTGAATACTTTCTTAACAATGTCAGCTATAAATTTTGAAGGTTTTAACGGTTAAAAGTTTATGTTGTTACCTTTGTAGCCGAGATGAGAACCCTTTTCCTCCCTAATCTCACGTTATTATGAGGAAAATGATGAAGTGAAGGTAAGACAAGTAGAGTGTTCGAGTAGACAGAAGCTGAAGCGGATGCAGTTTAAGCTCTTCAAGGAAGATTTGGTCAGTTTTGCGACAGCTGCTGTCGTGGGTTCGGTCATGATGATGACGATTCCTTTGGGTTTGCTATGGTGTCCAAACAATAGCAAACAAATGCTTTCGAGCTCTCGTTAAAACCACAAGCACCCGCTGTTTCCAACTTCCCATGCATTGTGAACAGTCACTGTTAAATCTAACTTAAAGCCCTCATCAAGAGCCTTCTTTAAAGTCTCCAGACTCTGATGTCTCTTGTCTATCATCAAGGAAGATCGCGAGACTGGAATATCGACGATTCTTTCACACGATGCACGTAACCCATCTAAGATAGTTGTATTACGATGAATGTGAAGGGGATGAGACAAAGTAACTTGGGCCACCATTATAATCCTCACACTCAAGCTGTGTGATGTAATCATTGGAAAGTAAGTCTACCCTTGGACTGGAGCAGTTGTAATAAAAAGTTCCCAGCTCGGTGTCTTCATGAAATGAGGTAACTGAAAATATAACAAAACATAACAAAACAAAGCTTACACGGAAATAAGGAAAGTATAAATAAGGTAGAATGAAAGAAATAAGGGAGTCAAAACCACCGAATCAAAAGACGGCTATAGTATATTCTGGAACGCTAATGCAACCTTCGATTAAACATGAGGAAACAGAAGGGGTAAATCACAATTTTATGAGGAGATTGTATTCGACTAATCGAGATGGGAGAGACAGAAAATACAATCTTAATAATGGATGGTCGTGGGGTAAAGCTGTACCTTTAAAGATCTGGACCGGTGCTTTGATGTAGAGTTGCTGCTTGTGTTAGTCAGCGGCATAGGCAGAGGAAGAGTGAAAATATACGAAGCGGTGGATTGAAGTCGGGGTGCTGCTTGTGTGTTAGTCGGCGACAAAGGCAGGGGAGTAGTGAACTTTGGAGAGAAAACCTAATTCTATGAAATCGTTTGCGATTGCGGGAAGATGAAGGAAGATGACCTTTAAGATTTGGGTTATGTAGAAGAGGCTGATGCCATTTAAGTCAGCAGTGGAAGCGTCATCTAAAACAGAAGATATTTAATAAAAAAGAAATTTGATGAAAGAAATAAAGAAGAAAATGTACTGTAAAGATTTTTGATATTCAGAGAAAGTAGACGATACGTAATTTTTTTTTTTTTTAAGGAGGACAGGTTTTGTCGAAAACTTTTGCGAACACGACCATCTTATATGGATGGTAGATTAGGTTCTCTAGAAAACGTAACGCCGAAGTTAAGACTGAAAAGATTTTTTTTCTCGGTTGAAGAATGAAAAGAAGGTGAAGAATTGTAAAAAGAGAAAATGAAAGGAAGAAAACGGCAATGGAGGTTTTAGAGATTTTTTTAATTAGTTTTTAATTATTTTAGGATTAATTTTTATTTAAAAGGGGAGACATTTGTCAGTTTCTGGTGAGCTGACGTGTAAGCTGTGGGAGAGTTCCTCTTAACTTTTATATATATGATTTTTTGTTATATTCTCTATAAATCCTAATACTTTTAGGGGATTACTATATTTATTTTTCCATACATTTAGTATTTGTGTAGTATTTTTTTTAATTAACAAAATGGTTTAAAAAAAGTATTTGACCCCCTTAAAAATAATTTTTGGGTCCGCCATTTATTACAAATAGTGTTTTAAAAATGGTTAGAATATATAGCCTAGTGGTTTGTGATATTATTTTTGTCTTGTTACTACTTAAATTCAAATCCACATAATGCATACTGTTGATAAAAAAAGGAAAGACAAAATGAAGAAAAAAAAAGGAACAAATTCACAAAATTGCAAAAGTTGGGAGAATAAATTGGTAATCTTCCCCAAACTATTAACAAAATTAGATACCCGTTTTAATATAACCTAACCTCGAGTAGACACAGTCGCCCAATCCAATATGAATATTGATAAAGATAACCTCTATGATTGGCTGCACATGCACGCAAAATAAAACTTTATATTACGACAAGAACAACAGAAACATAACAATCTCCCGCAACTTATAATTTCATTCATATATATATGTATACATATTTCTTTTCTTGTACATAGAAAAGACTTTGTAACCAAAAAGATTAGACTATGTAAACCTTTCAGGGAATATGAAATGAAAATTGGTATAGTTTAATAAAAAAGATAGGACTATGTAACAAAATCCCTAATTTTATGGGATTCACAACATGATTGAGCTGATATATATTTGAACAAACTACAGCTCATTGTAGAAGATCATCACAATTATTAACTAACATGTCCAAAGCGTCTACTTTGCAAGCTAATATCTTTTCATGTTAAGACGTGATCGTTTTATTCAATAAAATAAAATAAAACATTACAAGGTTCTTCACGAAGCTAAATATTAATTATACGTATCAGTTTCAAAATGAAAAAAACGATTATTAAATACTTAAAAAAACACCACGAGTTTTTGTTTTGTCTTTTTTTTCCTGTTAAGGTGACTTGTATTTTGCCATTACAACTTTTTGTCATTACAACTCACGTATGTACAAGTTGACAATTACAGTTTATATTATTAAATTAAATCAGTTAACACCCCTTTATTGCCTTGAAATAGAATCTTAATTCTGTCTGTCTTTCTCTCTACGTATGCTTATATATAGAGTTTAGACTTTTCTCATTTCTTCAAAGTTGATCACCCCTTTATATTTTCTAGTAATTTATTTCCCAAAATGGCCGAGACAATGTTCAAACCATTGTTGTGGGCTTTTGTAGCCACGGCGTTTGTAATGGCCGATGCAGTTCGTGGACAGAGAGTGCCTTGCTATTTCGTCTTCGGAGACTCTGTGTTCGACAATGGTAACAACAATAACTTGAATACCACTGCCAAAGTCAACTATTCACCTTATGGTGTTGATTTTGCTAGAGGTCCTACCGGCCGGTTTAGCAATGGTCGAAACATTCCCGACATTATCGGTTAGTTCCAATTTTTTTTTTTTTTTATTGGGAAATTTACTTATAATAGATTTCTTTGAAAATTTATTTCCAAACGAGACCGTACTGTCTTAAAAATCCTTCTCAAATGATCCTGTTTGAAAAAGAAACTTTTCAAAAAATTTATTTTAGACAATATCTTTTTTTTTTCCTGCAAATATTGTGTTGAATGAAATTGTTCATATAAGTTATGAAAAAGGTAAAAGTGTTTTAAGAAAACATAGTAGCACAACGTTTTCTTTGGGTAGCTCGAAGTTTTGAATGTAGGTATTGATTTTTCTCCCAGCCAATGTTTGATATGAATAAAAGAAGAATGGAATCGAAAAAATAGTAAACATATTAGGGCATCTCCAATCTAATTATATATTTCTCTTTAAACTCTATTATATAGTAAAATCATCTCCAATCTAACTCTATATCCCATTCTATAATAGAAGAATGGGAAAAATTACTTTATATATAGAGTAACTCTAATTTTCCTCTATTATAGAGTTAAACTTTTTTATTTACATTTTACTCCTTTATATTTAGAATATTTTTATTTTATGTTTTAATGTCACTCATTTAGTTAAATAAAAGTACAAGCTAAAAGTTAAGCAACATAAAATAAAAAGAAACAACATAAAATAAAACTAAAAAATATGTGAGTCGAATTATAAATTTAAATAATATGATAATATTTGGAAATTTGTAAGAAATAAAAGATATGTGGTCACATTGTAAGTTTTAAAAATAAATTATTTTAGTAAAAAATTTTAAAAAACAGAATATACTAAGAATATTCTTTTATAGAGTAAAATATATAGTAATACATTGGAAAAAAACACTACTCTATTATAGAGTGACACTATTTTAGAATAAAAAATAGAGGAATATATTGGAGATGGTATTAAGAACTAAGTTATAAAGAATATTCATAAAATACTAATTGAAATATTGTTTTACTTGATAGATCACGTTTTTTTAAAACTAAGTTTTTAATGTATGGCAGAATAAATTTTCTAACATTTGTGAAAGTTACGGGATAATGGATTAACAAATACATGTAAAATGTACATAATTTTTCTTTTTATTATTTTACATCTTGTATATAATAAATTTATAACTATAATATGTATTTTGTGATATGACTTTGAATTATTTGTTTTCCTTCAGCTGAGCAATTGAATTTGAATGATTACATTCCACCGTTCACCGGAGCATCGCCGGAACAAGCTCACATCGGATTAAACTACGCTTCTGGTGGTGGCGGAATTCTCGAAGAAACTAGCCAAAATTTGGTAAGAAAGAGGCAAACCTTAATCAATAGGGAGAGTGATTTAACTTAACATATATTTTCATTTTTGTAGTTCTTTAGATATGAAACTAAAAAGCTTAGGAACATAGCTAGGCAATATATATATATATATATATATATATATATATAAATCGCCAGGAATAAAGTTTAACATGCTATAGAAATTCGTTAGGTGAATGAATATAATACTCGATGAGTAATTGATCATCATCACCTTAATTCTTTGGTATCAAATTAAAGAGGCAGCATGAATCACAAGGAATAAAATCTAATATAGGAGTATAATTAGGTGACTAAAAAAAAAATAAGGTGACTAAAAAATAATACAACTCGTTCCAGGGAACTAATCATTTGACTTTATTTGATTTGCTTTCTTTTGGGCAGGGGACATTAAAACCACTCATTTATTTATTAGAAAGACCAAGTACTTATTAATTTATGATATATTCTTTTTGACGATATAGGGTGATAGAATCAGTTTTAAAGAACAAATAAAGAATCACCGGCAGATGATTATGACGGCGGGCGTTCCACCGGAGCAGCTGAAGAAGTGTCTATACACAATTAATATTGGAAGCAATGACTATCTCAACAACTATTTCATGCCGGCCTCTGTGACCAAAAGCAAGTACAGTTTTGATGAATACGCTGATTCTCTCATTCGACGTTACCGCTCTTATTTGAAGGTACGACTATATTTTTAATTATTTACCTACTAAGATTATCATATAAATTTTTAAAAAGTTATATATATTTTTTTCTTAAAAACATGGAAATGATGGAGTATATTGGATATATTCCTCCAACTTATACTGCTAATCATATATCTTTTTAAGTACACTCTCTTAATATAAAGATGCATGCATATTGTGTAGTCATTGTACGTCCTAGGAGCAAGGAAGGTGGCGGTGTTTGGGGTAAGTAAGCTCGGGTGCACACCGCGTATGATCGCCTCTCATGGTGGCGGTTACCGCTGCGCTGCTGAAGTGAACAAAGCGGTCGTACCTTTCAATAGGAAACTCAAAGCTCTTGTCTTTGAATTCAACAGAAACTTTGTTGATACTAAGTTTACCTTCGTTGATCTCTTTTCCGGCCAAAATAAACTAGCGTATCTCGCCTTAGGTGAGTAAACTTAAGTATATTTGACTCACTACAATTCTTTGTGTCACATTAAAAACATAATTTCTTTTTCATTAGACATTTACATCACATATATATTTTTGTAGGGTTTACGGTAACAGACAAGAGTTGTTGTACGGTAAAACCAGGAGAAGAACTTTGTGCGAAAAATGAATCGATTTGTCCGGTTCGAAGACGGTATGTGTATTGGGACAATGTTCACAGCACTGAAGCAGCCAATATGGTAGTGGCAAAGGCTGCGTTTGCCGGACTCATTTCATTTCCTTACAGCATTTATCTGCTTACTATAGTATAGGGATCACAACATTTAAATTAAAAAATCCACTCTCTTTAAAAAAAATCCACACAATATTGCTATGGACAAGCTCTTACTTTTTTTTCTTTTCTTTTTTAAAAGGAAAAAATCAGTTTCTGTACCAATTTTTTAAGCACAACAGATTACATATACATCTATATAAATATGTGTTCATTTATTTTTACAATTTAAGATCCATATCAGCAAATTGTAGAATCCATATATAATTGATTTTCAATTGAAATAAGCATGAGAAATTTCAAAGATACATAATTAAGTCCCAAACACTTGGCAAATTTACACACGTTCCGAAAAGAACCAAGTCATTTAACCAAACAATTTAACTAGTTCAATCAGAATTCATCAAACCATCCAGTTTTATTCCGCACAAACGGTATTCAATACCGACCATTATTGTTTGTAGAAGTAAATACACACACCCACACAAAACCTTAGATATCTTCGTAAAAGTGTCTCTCGAATTCTTTCATGTGAGTCACTTGTAGACTCTTGCCAATAACCACCGAGCCATCTTCATTCTGATCAGGCAGGATCAGTGTGTCACCATCAAATTCAGGCGCACCTGCAGATCCCATGTAAATCTCCTTGCCCCATCCGAATCAAGACCTAACAATGGGAGAGTTAACCAACTCACCAAAGCAAGATTAGGATTTCCAGAGTATGGACCTTCCGTGTCTCTGAAGGCATCTAAGTCTTGGAACTTCTTCAAATCCTCTTGTTTCTTTAGATATTCTATCCAAATCATCACGTCTTCGCTTGTCACATTCTTAATGGCTTCCCTGATTTTTTTTGGCCACCAAACCCAACTCCTTCGATATTAGTTCACCTATGTCCCATAAAAAAGAAAAGATAGACACAACTTTTAAATATAAAACTTGTAAAACATTTAATAAAAATATATAGAAACAGTAAAACTTTTAAACAAAGAAAACTATGAGAAGTAAGTGGTCTTGGTCTAGTGGTTCCCATTTGATAAATAATTATCATGTTGGTCCAGATCAGGGATCGATTTTCCTCAAACGCGAAATTCTCTATCATTTCGATTTCACCGGAGCATTCACATGGTTCTCCGGGCCCTGGGATTAGTTGAAGCTCATGGCCCGTTAACCCAATTTTAGTTATGTTTTATTGGTCGAATATCGTTAGCAAATAACAAAACTAAAAAAAAACAATATCAATCAATCTAATGAATCCTAGCCGTGATGGAGGTTGATCGCTGATAGTCTTGCAAATTCATGCTCTTGCTCTCAATTTGTTCTCTTATGTCTTGGGGTCGTCGCTTCTTTATTTATAGGGAGTCACTTCTTATTCCTAATCCTCGTGGGATTCGGAGCTGGTAGCTAGATTTTCTCGCCGATAAGATTGGTTACGATATTCGCAGATAGGACCAAATCTGTCTTGATATAATCTCGTAAAATTTGTTTGATCTTGTCCAATATCCTCTAAAATGTAATGTTCTTTATCCGATTCTATCGGGATCTACTGAATTTATATTAATATTTAATGCGAATGATAAAATTACAGTTAACAGTTTGCCCCCCCCCCCCACTTTCTACTTTCTTAGTAAGAATTTAGAGGTAGTTAAGATAATCAATAATAATTTATCATTTTTTTTATCAATGATTCTAACTATATTATAGTACTCAATCATACTAATAGGTGTTTGTTGCTAGGCATGACCAAAATCTAACCGTAACCATATTTCAGACTGTAATCGTATTGTTTTCAACAGTAACCAAAATCGTAACCGTATAAAATGGTTAAAACCGTAACCATAACCGTAATAGTATATTAGTTAAGGTTAACCGTAAATTATTAACCATAATCGTTAATTAACCGTAAAATTTTAACCGTAATCGTTTTAAAAATAAAATTATCTTTTTTATCATAAATTTACCTTTCTATTTTTTAGTAACTATATATTTTTTCATTCCAAAATAACTATATTTTCTATATATAGTTTGTATTCATAATTTTAATTTGTTTGTTTATGTAACCGTATATAATCTTAACCGTTTAAACCTAACCGTTTTAACCGTATAATAAATGGTTAAGGTTAAGGTTAAAGAGAAATTAAAACCGTAACCAGTGGTTAATTAACCATAACCATGTTAACCGTAACCGTGGTCATGCATACTTGTTTCTTGCTTTCATCCAATAACTATGGTTGCTTGTTATCAAAGTAGTTGATGTGATGTTTTATGCATCAGGTTTTACCTAACATCTAAACTCCGCAAATGTATGGTTGTGCGCGGCAGTATAGTGGTGGGATCAATCCAGAGAGAGTAAAGAATGCTATAGATCCTTAGATCTAAACAGAGCTAGGATGAAAATATGGAAAGTTTTGTCACAAAAATCAAATCCAAATAAAATCCAAAAATAATTAAATAAGGAAAGAAAAATCAATTAAAAAAAAAATTGGGATTTGGGAAATCGCAGCGATTTAAATAAATAAAAAGGATATATAACTGGATTAGCAACTAAATGATCTAAATCTAGAACACAAACACAGTACCAAAATAAATCTTTTTAATAAAAGCAAATATTATTCTATCATAAATCTCCTAGGACCCTATGATAGCATATTTCAAACTAGTTTGATAGAGTTCATTTGTAGATCCAGCTTCAACTCTTGGAAATCTGGAAATCAAGCCTACAAACTATAGATTCCGGATAGAATAGCCAACGCTAGCTGTACTATAAAATCCTATGAATCATTTAATAGATTCATCAACCTAACAAAAGCATTTGATTCATAGAAGTAGAGATCTATTAACCATAATTCTAAACTAAAACAATAACCGAATTAAACATTAAATCCCTTTGAATATATCACATCTCCCAACATATAGATCTACTCAACCATGGTAATTGGTTGATAGATCATGATGTTGTATGGTTGAAAATGCAAAGAAAGAGATGAAGACATAATGTAGATCTTGAAAATGCAACAAAAATACTTCAGATCTGAGAAAAATCAATGTAAAAATTACAGATCTGAAATGAGAAATAAAAATGACAGAGTAACAGTAAAATTTGTGTCTGGGTCTCTCTGGCCGCTAAGGAAATGAGCATTTTGTATAGAATGTCTTCTAGGTCAAAACTTGGAGTTAATGTATGATTTGGATCGATCGATCTTTTTCCTCTGATGTGTGCCACCTCATAGATTCCTTTGACTGACCGATCTGCTTCAGGATCGGTCGATCCTCGTCATGCTTGGTCGATCCTCTTCAGGATCGATCGATCCAGGATGTCTCCAAAATTCAATGATGTGTAAAAACATCCAAAGTTGCTCCATTTTTCACATTTTAGCTCCAAGGAAGTGAAAACCTAAAAAGACACTAAAACCAACCAAATAATACAAAACCTAACTTCTAGACTCAATAATACAAATAAAAGAATAATAAAAATGGGTCAAAATAGACACTCATCAGTAGTTATGTCATTTCTATTACTTCAGGTCAGTTTTCTTCATTATTGTGACGACCACATTTTTTTTTTATTTTTTTTTTTGCAAAACATGAAAATAATGAACTAATGCTCATACATTAAACATTCAAAACCATACAATAGCAACCATTTACATAAACGACCACGAAGGTCAACAGTTCTACCGGTTCTAGCAATCCTTCGAAAGCTAACAAAAACCACAAAACTATCGGGTCCTAATCATCCCCTCTTCACTGCCTTGATTCCACGATCACGCCTTATCTTTACCTGTATCAACAAAAGTGATGCATCAACATTTGGTAAACCAATCGCTGAGTGAGATTGATCCTCCCAACAACAGGTTATATGAAAGCCACAAGCAATTTCAAACAACCACGACAACAAGAAATCAAATACACCACGCGTTAATTTCTACTCGATCAAATTCACGCATGAAAATAATCCATAAGCACAGCCCTATCAATTCCTAATCATCAACCCATGAAAAGAAAATCAATAGCATATATGACTAACCACTTAGCAATTCAAAACCCATGAAAAGCTAAAACTCACAAGCTTAGTAAACACACACTAAAATTCCACAATGACCCATGGAATTCACCAAGAACCCACGAAAATCACCATCAACAAGGCAAGCAATAATACAAAATTAAAGTTTAACAAGGCACAACAAGCAACAATCCATGTTTCTCTAACTACCCCACAAACCCCCACACAAGACTTAATGTTAACCTTTGGTCACAAACTCACCTTGAAAACAAAGATGATTTTCTGAACCAAAAACAACAATCACCCAACCAGCAGTGACTTACCACTCGCCAACAGTAGCTCAACTCACCCTACAGCCAACCACAACAACCAAAAACAACATTTAACCTAAACTGAAAAAATTCTGGAAACATCACAGAACGGTCAGCCTGAAAGATGGGATCACGAAACGAAATCTAACCGTCCACCTTCAAATCCCACCGTTGTAAATATTTCCCTAGATGTCCTGAAGCTACCCACAAAATTTCGTAGTGATCAGACCGAAGGTTCACTTCCGATTTTCCTTTGAATAGACGCTGGTCCAAATCGCGTCTGAGAAAGAACAGTTCATGAAAACGCCTATAACTCTTTGAATATTGACTCAAATCAATATCCACAAAAGGTAACATCTAGATATAGGTCTTAGCTACAATCCCAGAAAATTTCATTACCTTTGCCTACTATTTGCTAGGTCGAAACTCTTTTCTACCAGACTCTGACAGTTCTGTCTCTCCCTCCCTTCACCAAAGCTATGAAGGATCTAGCCTTAGATGGACTCCACAAGCTCAAGAAGATCTCTCCTTCTCCTCCAAGCTCCACGCCCAACCCTAATCTCCAATCACTCACTTTTTCAAGCTCCACAAGCTTCACACACCTTTGATCTCGCAAGATTCAAGCTTCTCACAAGCTCACCAAGCATTCCTCTTCTTCTTCTCTCTTCTTTCTCTTCTCTCACAAGCTCAAGAAAACTCACTCTCCCCCCTCACAAATGGCGAGCTCAAGAAGGAGAAGAAGAGAAAACCAATTTTGTTTCTCACTTGTTACTTTTGAGAAAAACCCCCACAACTTTCGAACCAATTTATGACACCCTCGGAACAAATCTAAATTAATTATTTCAACCCCATAGTTAATTTCTCGAGACTTGTCTAAGGTTCATAAACTCGAAAGAGTTTCTAAATTAATTAAATTACTTACTTTCTAGAACACGGGAGTTACAATTATCTTGGAGAACGTTGATGTCATTGTGTCGCGAGCGTGTTGTTGACACCATTCAGGGAAAAAACCCAAATATTAGTAATCGCGACATGATTTTTGTATCAAGCTCATGATCTGTTTTTGTGACTTTTCATTTGTCAACGACCCTCGTAAATTTTTATGTTTTTTGTTCCGTGGTTCGTGACAATTTTAACATCTATCAAGGCTCGTGACATTTTGTACCTGTAGCGAGACTTGCAGCATGTCATATCTCGTGCTAGAGCTCCATATATTCATGCACGTGCTAGGGCTCACGACACGTTAAATGACTCATATCACAACTTGGTGTGTGTCTCATGATTCAGCTCATGATATGGTGAATGTCATGTGACATAGCTCGTGATATATCATAAAATTATGCCATAGCTCGCGACTTATCGTGTGTCTTGTGACTATAGCTCTTGACATGTCGTGTGTCATGTGCCTTAGCTCATGATATATCGTAAATTTTATTCCATAGCTCGGGACTTTTCTCGTGTCTTGTGACAATAGCTCTCGACATGTTATGTGTCATGTGCTTTATGTCGAGAAATGTTGTATATCTTGTGCCATAGCTCGTGACTTGTCGTGTCTTGTGACAATAGCTATCGACATGTTGTGTGTCATGTGCTTTAGATCGAGACATGTTGTATATCTTGCGCCATAGCTCGTAACTTGTCGTGTCTTGTGACAATAGCTCTTTCACCTCTTGGTGTTGCGATCCCTCCTTCTAGCGCTAATTTTTTTGGGAGATTTTTAACCGGTTTGTTAAGATCTACAGAAAACAAGGAATATAGTCGAATATGTGTATTTTATTGATCGAATATTGCTAGAAATTACAAGATTCAAGACATTATCAATAAATTTTATGAACCCTAACCGTGACAGAGGTTGATCACTGATAGTTTTGCGGTTTCTTGCTCTTGCTCATGATTTCTTCTCCTCTCTCTTGGGGTCGTCGCCTCTCTATTTAGAGGAGTCACTTCTTATTCCTAATCTTCGTAGGATTCAGAGCTGATAGCTAGATTTTCTCATCGTTAAGGTTGGTCGCTATATTCGCGGATAAAACCGAAACTGTTTTGATACAATCTCGTAATATTTGTCTTGATCTTGTCCAATATCTTCTAAAATATTATGTTTTTTACCTAATTCCATCGGGATCTGTCGAATTTATATTGATCTTTGTTCAATAAATGCAGATGATAAAATTACAATATGTATATTTGAACTTTGATACCATATTATTTTTTATGGATTTCCAATTCAAAATAAGTTAAGAGAATAAATTGGCATATTAATATTGTGTTTACAAGTGTATAAATATATATGTAGGAATTTATCACATTACAGTTCGAGAACTATAACAACAATAGTAGAATCCCTATTCTAATCCTTATTTTATTTAGTTTCAAATGAAAACGCATACATACTTGTATACGTTTGTGTGTGTGTGAATATTATCTATAAAATCCTAGATATCTTCGTAAAAGTGTTTCTTGAACGTCTCCATGTGAGCTATCTGTAGACACGTGGCGAGAATCACCGAGCCTTCTTCATTTTGATCCGGCAAGATCAGTGAGTCACCGTCAAAGTCATGCGTACCAGGTCCCGTGTAGAGCTCCTTACCCCATCCGAAATCAAGACCGTACATTGGCAAAGTTAACCAGCTAACCAATCCAAGATTAGGGTTTCCGTAGAATGGACCTTCCGTGCTTCCCAAGGCATGCAAGTCTTGAAACTTTTTTAGATCCTCCTGGTTCTTTAGATACTCTATCCCAATCATTACGTATTCGTGTGTCACATTTTTAATAGCTTTACTTATTTTTCCCGCCGCGAAACCCAATTCATTCGATATCAGTTCACCTATATCCATAACAAAATTATCGAAACAAACTTTGCATTGTAGAATCAATACAAACCACCCTTCAAACCTAATTAATAAAGCAAGGACTAAAAGAAGATTGCTCATGCCTTTACGTGGATGAAAAGCAACCAAGATATGTGTAATATATATATCCAAGTTCTTCAGATAGTTTCCACTTTTTGTTTAGGAGATTCAAAAACTTAAAAAAAATTGTATTCAAATTCACAAAAGAAAACAAATTTCTTTGAATACCTGAGGTGCTTGCTGCGACCACGTCAAGAGTAGCATTGCCGAAGTAGCCACGTGGCAGAGGTGGCTGCATCCGACTACGAGTATCTATACAGATTCCAAGAGCCGTGGGTTGCTCTGGGGAGTGTCCACGGGCTTTACACGCGCATCTCCACACGTGTCCCGTGACGGTTTCGTACCTTGTAAACCCTCTCGTTGGATCAGCGTGCTCGCTTGAGTTCGCTTTACTTTTAAGCTTCTCAAGCTGAGCTTTGCTCAGTTTTAACATCGCTACGATCGTCTTCTTCTTTCTCTCTTCTACATTGTCCGTTTCTCCGATCAAAAACGGCGGCTGATCAAACTCTTTGTGGTTGAACTGTGGCGGCGATTCAAACGGTGGAAGCGGTTCACCAGCCCAAATAATTTTCCGGTCGAGAAATGGAAAGGTTTCTAATGGTTCACCGCGCGCAATTCTTCCCCATTCGGACATGAAGTGAAGCGCGCTTTGACCATCAACGATCGCGTGGGAAACGTTAACGCTAAGGCTTAATCCACCACATTTGAATTTGGTGAGCTGAGCTAAAAAAAGAGGGATCGTTTCGATAGGGTTTTTATAGTTTACTTTTGGCATAAGATTCTCGAATTCCGGCGTGGGAGAGAAGTCTTTGAAATCCGAAAGCTTTGCTTCGGTTTCTGCTTCTACGAACTGAATTCCCTCGGCGTTACAATCGAGCTCTAACCGCCCTCGAGGGAGCCACCGGAGACGGCCAGCCATAGGGTAGAAATGAACTAAAACACGGCTCAACGAGTTTTTTAGGGTTTCGACTATATTGCCGTGGAATGATTCAGATGGCTTGTCATAGAAGTAAAGGGTAGGAATGTGAGTTATCGTACCAACTTGATCCCACTCGGCTAATGGAAACCGACCGGTCCACGTTGGTTCAGCTGGTACTATAGTGTAACAGTTTTTAAAGATTATAGGAGCCATATCACAAACCTCTTTTCTCTTCTCTCTTTTTTTTGAATGTCGTTGTAACGTATTGTTTATATAGATATTGAATCGTATAAAGTTATCATAATTTTGTAGCAGTTAATTAAAAATGTTTTTCTCGTGGTTTAGTTTGTTTCCTTGGAAACGGCTTGTTTAATGGAAGTGATAATAAGGTTTAGTTTTGTTAGTTGTACGATCATGCTTATTGCCATTTTTCTTTAATTGTTCACACAGTCGATGAATATTCCATAAATAAGATGTCTACTTTAAAAAATATACTCTTACATCTCTCTTATATTATTTGAGCAATGTTAAAAAAAAAAATCTTACATTTACATGGGATATTACAAAAAATACCATTGGACAATCTTTTTAATTTTTCAAATCTTACTAATAATCATAATAATTTTCTATTTAGTTAATCATTTCCCCAAAAAATAGCACACAAAATAAGTATATAGATATTTCAAATTTTAATTCTTAATATTTTTAAAATATGTTCATTTTTATTTAATATCTTCTAAACCAATATGAAATTTTTTAATTAGAATATTTATAAAAAAAATTATTTAAACCTTTTAAATAAATTCAGTAACTATACAATAATAGCAAAAAAAAATATAATTAATCTAAAAAATTGTTAATAATATTTTAAATAATTATTACTTTCCACAAAAAAAAACTCAAATCCTTTCTCTTATTAATTATAGAGGAAAAATTAAAATTAATTTTACCACCCAACTTTAAATCATCCATATCTTCAAATATTTTAATTTTTACAGTAAGTCAGGACAAATCAATACGGATCAAGACGGGTGAGAGCATATAAAAACATGTCAAAACGGATCATGACAGATATATTAAACTAATCAAATAGTTAAATATTTTTTGAATAATGTAAAAATGAATATGTAACACCACTTAATTTTTATAACAAAATTATATTATAATCTAACTTATTGAATAACAAATATAACATCACATATAATTATATATTATTAATTTCAAGTAATACAACACAAGCAATGTATACTAATATAAATAAGATACTAAAACTAAAAAATAAATCTAATTTGAAACAATAATTTATAATAATATAAACTAACGAAATATAAACTAAAGCAATATATATATTTTCCCGCGCGGGTTACTATCTAGTTTACAGTTAAAAATCTAATACATACACTGATACAGGTAACGAGTAAGAAAAAGTAGTAAAAATATCCTAGATTTTATAAGTTAACAGACTATTTTAATAATCACTCTTAAAGTCTAAATTCTAAAATAAACCCTAAAAACTATCCTTAACCCCAAAATCTAAAATAGTAACCTATATTTTTTTGTTAATGTATATATTCTATTTTATATTTTTTTTCCAGTTATATATATGGATAATTTCTTATATTTTAATAATACAAAGTAACATAGGATTATGAAATTTATGATCTAAACAAAAAGGAGACAACACTCTACTCCACTACTCCGGTCAAAGAATTGACGTTATTCCCGTAATGGGTAGTCCATGGGCCATTTAAAGCCCAAACAAGATGGTGTAATTAAATAAACCCTAGTTTAAACCCGACCGTCTAAACCTTGATTCAGACCCGGACCCGACTGACCTTCTCTTCTCGCACCGTCTCTCCGAGCATTACTAATCTTCTTTTTGACCATCCCAGAAGCCGGAACTCCCACACACACACATACGATAATGGAAGAAGATAAAGAGAAATCGGGTTTTACTTTAGTCGCAAGGAAGCCTGGCTTCGATCTCCCAATAGCTTGCCCTAATTGCCTTCCCGTTTACATATACTTGAAATTGTCACAGCTTCCTTTTGAACTCGCGTTCAATTCCACCTTTCCTGATTCAGGTTTGTTTCGATTCATTGCTGCGTAGTTTCATATGAATTCGATGTGTTTCTCGGTGGATTTAGGTTGTTTGATATGTATCTGTGTTGGAAGTTCACATTGTTAGTTCGTGAATTGAGAAGATAAGTTTCAGTTCTGGATTTGAATTCGTACCATTAAGCTCTTGATCTTTGGTTAATCTAATTGCTTTTTGAACTATTTTTTGAAGGATTCAATTTTGAGACTAAACTACATTGGTGAATTTTTCTGTATGCAAAGAGTTCATAGTTTCTTCTTGCGGATTTGGTTGAATTTGAAACTCTCGTTAATATACTTGTTAAACTCTTGTATTATTTTGAAGAGATTTTGGTGTTTTGGTCCAGTGCTTGTATGAGAAATTTATACGTATTCAAAAGGATTTCGCCGTTTGATTCAGCTATTGAGTTTGTATTTTATGTAATGTTGCATTCTCAGCTTGAGACTATGGGTATATTTGGTCTCTGATATGGTGCATTAGATGTTTCAAGCTCTGTGTTTTAACCATGTTATCATTTGTTGTGGTTTTATATAGATGAACTACCGTACATTGAAAACGGTACTTATGTTGCGTATAACAATGAAGATGGAGGAGTAATTGAAAAACTGAAGAAAGATGGGATTTTTAATTTAGACTCTCAGCTTCAGTCACTTCCGGAATATATATCTTTGAAGGCTCTTATTGATTCTTGGCTGGAAGAAGCACTAACCTATGAAATATGGGTTGGTACCGAAGGAATATCTACCTCGAAAATCTACTATTCTGATCTTCCTTGGGTGATCAGCAAGGTCCTGTTTTATAAGCAGACATGCATGGTGAAGAACCGTTTAGGAATCAACAAAGAAAACGCAGTGGAACGAGAAAAACAGGTGTAGCTTTTGCTTAAGCTTTCGTTTTTATATTTGTAAACATTTTGAAGTAGTTACTAAAGTTCAAAGGTTTCGTAATGAACAGATATACAAGAGGGCAAGTGATGCATACGAAGCTTTGTCGACTAGGTTAGGCGAGCAGAAGTTTCTCTTTGAAGACAGGTACTGTAATGTAATCACATTTTTTCTCTTAAGCCTTTTTATTTACAAAAATGACAATGTTTCTCTTATTCTCATTCTACAGTCCATCAAGTTTGGACGCTTTATTACTCTCCCACATACTGTTTACAATCCAAGCATTACCGGTGAGTAGCTTTTGAAATTTCTACTTATTGGTTTATTAGGGTAGAATTCTTAGCCTTGAAGTAGTTTTCATGATTGGTGTGCATGATGATGATCAGGAAACATCAAAGCTTCGATGCAAACTTATGGAACATGCTAATCTTGTCGCATATGCTGAGAAACTTAAGTTAGAGTTTCTTGAAGCCTCTTCTTCATCTGCGTCGCCTCCACTTCGCACATTCCCTGCTCCCTTTCCAGGAAAGGGTAAGAAGACACATCCAAACCTTTCAACTAACAAATCGTCTATCTTCATTAAGTGGTTATGTCTAAATCCGTTGTGCAGGTTCGAAGGCAAAGAGCAAACCAAAGGTAGAGAAAACAGAAGAGCAGAAGAAGTTCAAGAAAAGAGCAAGATTCTTTCTAGGTGCTCAGTTTCTAGCAGTCGTTATTTACTTATCCGTGATGGGAGGAAGTAGTTCCGAAGAAGTTGAGTATGAAGATGAAGATGATTAAAATAAAAAGCTTCTCTTATTAAACTCTCAGGCAAACTCTTCTTTTGTGCTTTTGGTTTCTTAAATCTGAGATTAGTCACATTTATAATGGTATTTTTATTGGCTTTTATATAACTTGATTGGTTTAAAACAATGTATTAGCAGGTTAGCCGTATCAAAGGAACCGGTTTACCGAATAAAATACCGAAATTCCGATACACCAGAAATCCAAAACTGGAATCCTCAAAACTAACTCTATCTGTTTTTACTAATAATACAAACATCTCATCAATCTAGAAACTATCTTCTGATAGCAAAAGATGATGCCAAGAAGAAACCTAACCTAATTTCTAAACTCTCTAAACAACAAATTAAGAATTGGAATTTACATCAGGAGGCTGCTCTGGTGTAGTAGTCGTAGTAGTAGTAGTGTCCTCTGGTTGGCTAACAACAAGCTTCGAGTGTTCATCAGCCGAGTTAATAGCAAACTCAGCTAAGGAGCTTACTGCAACAGACATTCCATGGCAAAGAACCTTCACAGCAACCTCTGCAAGTTTCTCAGCAGTCATCTCTTCTTCTACCTTATTATTATTATTATCAGCAGCCACCACAAGATCCATGCTTTCTGACCCGGAATATCTTCTTGACCCGCTTCCGCTCCAGTTCGGATCTTCCTTCACTTGTCTTGCATATATTGAACCCATCCCTGAGGCAAAGAACTCTAGTTTGTCCAAAACCGGTTTCTCATTCAAGCTTGTAAGCAATCTCGACCATTGGATGCAGACTCTGTATATGGGATGAGGACATGAAGATAATCTAACTTTCTCAGGGTCAGGATCACATCTGAAACATCTTAGAAGCCAACCTGATAATGCTTTCATGTAAGACCTCTGAGATGTGATCCAGAATTCGAAACAAGCTTTCCAGTTTCGTAGCTGAGCTTCAAGATTCAAAGCAGATTGAGAGTTGATAGTCTCTGGTATTATTGAAGGTTGTTGTTGTTGTTGTCTCTTATTCTTGTGACGCTTTGAAACAGGTGTTCCTGCAAGTAACAGTTTAGCTTCGTCTAGTGTTCGTTTCTGTATCTGATGACTCTCTGCCATCACTTGCCACATCCTTGTTATTCTGTTATGATATCATTATTAGTTTGGATAAAAAGAAAAAACCAAAGAAGAAGAAGTTGTTGGTGTTTACCCTTGAACGAGTTCAAGAAGCTGAGGCAACAGTTCTTGATCACGAAGAGTCTCGATTCTTTTGGAGATTGATTCAATCGAGTGTATCGACACTTTAATCTGTGTGTCGAGATCTCTTATCGTAGCTCTTGTTTTATCAACAGCAAACGGATCATCTCCCTTCACGTCTTGGTTCCTCAGCTGCATACATTTCTTCTCATACGCTCTTCGAACACGTTCTCCAGACTGTTAACAACAAAAGTCCATTCAGTTTATAAAACAACGACAAAGATTTCGATTAGTCAGTCACAATACTTACTTTAACTTCATCGTAGAGTTTCTTCTCCCAGGCGAAAAGCCGGTCTAATGTAGTTTGGTGGCTACCAGAAATCATACAAGATTCATCTGAAACATCAGACCCCGAACCACCAGAAGAAGTAATCAAGAATCTTGAAGAGGAAGATCTTGAAGATGAACCCGAACGGAACAAAGCTACTGGATTCAACATTTTCATTGCTACAAGACAGAAAAAAAGATTACATTAACATTAAGTAAAAAGATTGCAACATTTTTGTTTTCATGAACTTACTTACCACTATGATCATTAGATGATGATGTATACTGAGCTCTACTAGCTTCCAACATCCCTGAGACTTCCTTAGCCGCGTCACATATCGTACCGAACTGTTCTTCAAGATCTTTAATCACCTCCGCCATACTTGTCGGTCTTCGATTCACGTACACAGTGAAACCAGGCGACGACTCTCTTTTCACAACTCCAACAACATTCCCTGTAGCTTCTTCTCTTCTAGGCAACACAACCTCAACTTTTCTCTCTTCTTGCGTTGTTGTTGCTTCAACGCATTTCTCACCCTCACTTTCACATCCACTATCTGTAAACTCCCCATCATCATCATCATCATCATCATCATCATCATCATCAACATCCTCAACTTTAACTTCCTCATTAACTCTACTACTAGTACTAGTCTCTTCGGTTACTTTGAGATTCTGAAAGCTCACAGTCACAGGAGGCTCAGGTTCATCATCTTCTTCCAAATCAGGAATCCCTTCTTCCTCACGAACACGTCTCAATCCTCTAATCTCATCATCAATACCACTACTCTTATTATCATAACTATAACCATAATTATAATCCAAAGACGAAAACGGATTCCAGAAAAAATCCCACTGCGAGTTCTGCGGTGAAGGAGGAGGCATGTTGTTATTATGATGACTACTTAATCTTTGATCAGGAGAGCTCAACGGATTCCAAAACGAAGAAGAACTCGAAGCAGAAGTATTCATATTCATATTCATTCCAAAGAAACCATCTCCTTCACCATATTCATCAACTCTAAACGTTTCAGGAGATCTCTGTTCGACTCGAACCGGTCTGGTTCGGTTAGCCATTAAGTAATTAGCTTTCACATTGGATCTTGTTGTTGGCTTAGCAGCTTGAATCATTTTAGCAGGTGAAATCGTAATGAACTCACCGCTGCTATTGCTATTGCTGCCACGACGACGGCGTGGTCTTCTCTTGTTAACTGGAGTCAAGAATGAATCTTGAGTCGGAAGAATGAAGCCATTGTCGTCTCCTTGGATAATAAAGTCATGAAGAGCATCAGAGACTTTTCTAAGAGATTGAATGTAAGCAATGTGACTAGAAGCGAACTTAGTTCTATGTTCTATTGCTTGTTTGATGAAACGTTTCCTATCTTTACAGATCTGAACTGCTTCTTCATCGTCTAACTTGGAATGAGAACATCCCATTTCTCTTTCTTCTTCTTGAAAAAAGCTTCAAGATTTATAATAGAATTAGATAATGAAACAACTTAGAACAAAGAAGAAAGACATTAATTATTGATTCTTTGCTTAATTTACAAGACTAATATGCTTTCAAATCCTTAAACCCTCCTCAAGAAATTGGTAGAAAACAAAAACTAAAACCCATTCGCCTTTAAGAAGAAAAAGTGAAATTTACTCAAAACAGACAAAACCCTAGTGGAAAAATCTTGGATTTTGCTTCTTGTAAAATGACAAAAGTAATGAACAAACCCAAACCCAGAGGAAGAGAAGTAATATCAGAGAGGGAAAAAAAAAAAAACGAAAAGGTTAATAATGGTGAAAAGAAACTAGAGGAGCGTGAGGATCACTGTAGAGTAGAGAGACGTTGGAGAAAACAACGGTCAAAATTATTGTCGGAATTCGATGGAGAGAGAAAGAAACAGAGAGAAGTCAAGAAGGAGAAGAAGACAGATCAAATGCAAAATTATTAACAATAAATAAAGAAAAGAAACAAAATAAAATAAAAAGGTAAATGGAAATGGAGGTGGCTAATAAACTAATTAAAGTACGAATATCTATGGCTAAAGAAGACACAGGACACAGAATACGACTTACTATTTTGTTTTTGTCCTCGCTTTTCCCCTTTATTTTCGACTTTGCCATTCTCACAAATACTTCTTTAGTTTCAATTTTTTTTATTCTTCCATTTTATTTTATGGATTTTATTGTGGACAATTCTCATAAATAGCATTAAAAGAAAATTTTATTCCATAAATAACATTCTTTTTTTAGACAAAAATAACATTTTTATTAAACATTATTTTTTTTATAGCACAAAATCTCTTAACTTCGTATTTTTAAACCATAAACCCTAAACTCTAAACCTTAAATTATACCTTACACTCAAAACAAATAATATCCTAACTTATATAATATTTAAGCCAAACAAAAAATTTTAAATTTTGTTTTTCATAAAAATACTATTTTTGTCAAAATAAAAATAAGATTGCTACTTGTGAAACAAAAACTTCGTGTAGTACTGTTTGAGAGAATTTTTTTTTTGTTTTTTTTTTTTAGTTTCATTTGATATTATTTTGTTTAATTAATATATTTTTATTGATTTATGTGTAAAGTTAAAATGATTTTTCAATTTTTAATAACTGAAAGCTTTTTATCCAAATTAAGTTTTGAAACAAGCAAAAAAATCATATTATTCTTATCATATTTAAGACATGTAAAATGGACCATCATGAGTAAATTAGAAATTTTAAGTTCTTGAAATTCTATATAATTATGTAAATATTGTGATTTATATTTAGTGTCATCCTTCTAGTATTTACTACTGATAAAATTTAGATATGTTTTGGATATTTACTTATTTAGCATATTAGTATATTACATTGGAATTATTTTGCTTGATAAGATTAATGTCTCATTTCATATGTTTCTCGTTATACACGTTATAAATGTCATGTATTAAAAACGTTATAAACATCCTTGTTTTTTTTTTGGGTCGACAAGTTTTATACACATCTAAATCTGAATCTTCAATGGACGACATATTTTTTTTGTATTGTTTTGTGTAAAATGAATAAGGATAAATTACCATATACAAAGCATGGGTATTTTCGTTACTTCATTGGCATCTATAGTGGGAAAATACGTTGGAAGAATTTAGGAAAAGCAAAAATAATAAAGGACCGGCCTGTAAAGTAAAAGGCAGGATCTGGACCCACATTGTAAAAGATATCATGAAATGCCTCGATACCTGAGATTTCTCTTGCTGTCCCTGGGTCATTCATTTAATCACCAAAATGCCAATACATCCCAATTCCCTAATCTTTATTGGGCCCATATCTAGATTCATATCTAGCCTAAATTAAATAATATAGCCCATCGCAACTTGTTTTTGCTTAAAATTCATAGCGTAGTTCATATATTTCCCCTGCTCCCAAATGATGTTTAAGGTTTTTTCTTTTTATTTCATTTTAGTATAATGAGTTTCTGTACAATTTAAAGTTTATTTGATATTTTGTGACCATTGATATTTTTGTAAGAATTTTGAGGTTGGTTGAATTTTTTAAAATCAAATACTAAATAATATATAAAAATTAAAATTCTTAATAAGCACTCTTTTAGGTAAACCATATGATAAAAAGGAACAAACATTATAAAAGTTTTATAAGAAAATGCGTAACTTTTTGTCAAAATAAATTTTTTTTTTCAAACTTCTCACCAAAAACGGAAGCGTAATTTTTCCACCAAAATATTGATTCTGTAATTTTCTGCCAAAAAAAATTTGTTAAGCAATTGTTCCTGCAAAAACAAAATTCTATAATTTCCTACTAAAAATAATTATGTAATTAAATATTTAATTTTAATCAAAATAATTAGTCATTATTTTTATCAAAAGTAATTTTATCAAATGATATGTCTCATGGTATTTTTGAAAATGGTCAAACAAAATGCTATTGGTAGAAAATGGTAGACCAATAGTGGTATTTGTTACAATTCCCTTGAATATTTTCATTATTACAAGTGATTCAAACATCTTTTTTTTTGTTTCTAGCCATCTAAATTTGTTATAACTATTTTAACAATAATTACACATCAGTATTTTTTTCTGTTGATATTTATTTTTATTTTTGTCATTTAATAGTCCACAATATTTCTATTTTTAATATATATATATATATATATTCAAAGTATTTTTAATGTGTTATATTTGTGTTGTTATTATTCAATTAATTTTACTTAAATGATATATTAATTAAAATAAGTATATAAATACATTTGAAGTTAAATTTAGTTAATTATGTGGATATCTTAAGAAGAGAGAAAGCCTTCTATTATATATACCAGGTGAGTATTCACGTGATGCGTGGGTTTATGTTTTGTCAAATATTTTTTATTAAAATATATCTTAAACATGAGCTTAATATTTTTGAAAAACACATAGTGTTCTAGATAACTGTGTGTAGTATAATTCAAACTCATTTGGCATGTGAATCTTGTTATAAAATAAATAGGCAGTCCAGGTTTAACTAAATCAACTGTAGTTGCAATCTAAATTAAAATAATCATTATTAACCATATAATTTTCGGATATAAAAAATTATATAATTTCCATTGACCTAATATATAGATAATTTGAGATTAATTTGGTTTAGTAATTATTAAAAAGAAACGAAAATTAAGGAATATTTGCAATCATGAAAGAAAATAAAAAGATGCACAATTTATTAGTTTCTAGTGATATAATTATATCGATGAAAATATGATTTCACTAATTACTAAAAATTCAAAAGAATCCATATATGATTTCATATTATTTCGTATAGTTTAGTTAACTAATTACAAAATATAAGGAAGATTTGGATTCATGATGCTATATTTGTATTGATAAAAACAAAATGATATGTCTTAAAGGATGTGTTAACTATGTGGGGATTTTATTTCTCATACATATTTTTAGTTTATATATTACTTAATTATAAAATTTTGAGATATAATAATTTGAATTATTCTTCTACTATAATATATAAAATGTTTCGTTGAAAAACTAACAAATTTATCAAAAATAGACAAAAAAAAATAATATACTGATTTGATTTCTAATATATAATATAACAATAAATGACCACATTGATATATAATATAAAATAAATCATAAACTAATATACATTGTAACTATCTAAATATAATTAACAAAAATAATAGTGAACAATGTGATTAAATATGTAAAAATGATTATGAAAATATAAGATAAGTCAAAGTCTCGAATTATGTAATGTTTATAATTTATAGTTTTTTAAAAAGTGTAATTTGTATTGTTTAATCTATAATATTTTTTAAGTAACTAAATTGAACTAATTGATTTGTCAAGAATTCATAGTTTGATGAAGTTGTTTAAAATTGCTGATGTGGCTGCATAGTAAAAGAGGGAAGGAAATGTGATGTGTAGGCCCTAGAGAGACTTCCTTAAACCATTATAAAAAAAATAGACAAAACAATTAATATATTGATTTGATTTCTTATATATAAGATAATTATTGATAATTATAGATGTGATGGTATTATGCTATGAGATAAACATTCAAATTTACTATTGAAAGATCAAGATACATGAATTTAATTATAATTGTTAAAACACTTTTAAGAAAAAATAATCAATTTTTAGAAAAAATAATCAATTTTTTTAAGAAAAATGTGTTAAGGTATAGCGACTTGAGAATACATCAGATTTATGAATTAAAAACGCACCAAGTCCAACACTTTGATTTTTGTTTTTTTTACGGTATAACATTTTTACAAAAAATGACTTGTTTGGCTTTATACAATTTATTCTACCCAAATAAATTGTCCCTGACTAAAAACCAAGTCCTAAACTCTAACTATCATTTGAATCAACCACCTCAAAGATATCAAATTCAACTAAAATCCAAAACCTAACTTTTACTTTAAATAAGATATCAAATAATAAATAGTGAACACCCACCTTCTAAGATTTATTTTTTAGGTTTGAAGTTTACAACCTTGCAAAATCTCTCTAGAGTGTTATTAACCAATTTCCGTGGTCTCTCTAACAGTGGCGGATGTAATTTTAGTTCAGTTATATATCTCGCTCTTTCAATAGCAAAACTGATTGTTTATCTTGTACCATCATACAATCGTAGATATAATATCAATCTCTCCCTTACAAATATAAATAAATTATATGACAGAGATAAATTATCATATAAATTTGCTATTACGGGCAAGTCAATTTGTCTTAATAAGGATTGAACTCTATAATATATTGATCAAAGATTTTCTGACTGATGATAAAAAGGTTACAACCTTGCTCCGACACAAACGGAAGACTTATTCATGCTCTGGCCAATTCCAACATAGCTTCCCCCAAACTGAATGCGGCTAATGTTTGTAGTCTTGGACTCCAAGCATCTTTCTCAATTTGACGAATGTTTCCAGCTTCGAAGGTTTTATCATAATATCAGCCACTTGATCTTGAGTTTCACAGTAAACAAAATCCACTTCATATTCTTTCACTAGTTCACGTAAGAAATGAAATCTGACATTGATATGCTTAGTTCTTCCATGTAGGACCGGATTCTTTGACAGTTTGATTGAAGAAATATTACCACATAAAATTGCCACACACCTTTCCTCAGCTTGACTCAGATTGTTGAGAATTCTCTTCATCCATAAACACTGAGAATTCTCTTCATCCATAAACACTTTTGGCATAGGAATATTCCATCCTCTCTCTGATCAACTTCCACATCCAGAAAATAACACATCTTCCCCAGACCCGTCATTTTGAAATCCGTTTTCATCGAAGCTTTAAACTCTTCACACATTCTTGGATCATTGTCGGTGAAAATTAAGTCATCCACATACAAACTTATGATGGCCATATCTTTGATAAATTCTCAAGACTTTCTTGATTTAGATGGTCATATCTTTTATGCCATAAGTTTAGCTCGTCGTGTGATACTTACAAGCATGACAGCATACTTTAGCCACATATAAGACATAGTTGAATCTCATTGTCAGCGACCTTAGTATCTTCTCCAAGATAGTGTTCTCCACATGTCTTCATCTTCTTCGCTATTGCAAGTGTCCTTGCAAAGAAACTATTCACTGTCTCTCCCTCTTTCATGTGAAGCATCTCATATTCCTTACGCAACGCTTGGAGTTGTATTCTCTTCACCTTGGTGGATCCTTCAAACTTTGGCTTCATACTATCCCAGATTTGCTTGCTCCGTATCGGTATTGAGGATTGTGTCAAGGATTTCTCTATCAATGGATTGGTAAAGAAAGTTTTTGAGTTTCAGATCCTTCAACTTTTGTTCATTGATCGCCTTCTGTTGTGCTTCGGTAGAAACAGCTCCGTCGTCCGTCGACCCTACTTATCTCCATTTCGATGAGATTCCAATACTCTTTCAAACGGATGAAATCTCCCATAGTGACCATCCAACTGTGGAATAGCCGAAACTACGAAATCTTTCGTACTATTGCTATCTCCCATTGAACTTTTCGTTCTCGTCACTCTTCTCTCAAACGTTCAGGCCTCCTTTGTGATGAGGCTCTGATACCAATTCTTAATAATGATTGAACTCTAGAATTTATTGATCAAAGCTTTTCTGATTGATGATAAACAGGTTACAACCTTGTTCCTTATATAGGAGACTTAAACAAAGATGAAACAAATGAAAAACAGAGCACAACGCAACTAACTAACTACTACTCAGAAATAGCAGCACTAGACACGTTTGCATGACTCGAAACTTGAAATTGAAAACAACCACTCTAACTCCGACACCAACGGAAAACTTATTGTTGCTTTGACTAATTCCAACAATTTGCATTGTTCAGTTCAACAAAACCAATTGCACTGGCAAATAAAATGATTAGTGGCATTTACTATGCAAAAACCTTTTGGATGGTTTCGATTTCCATCTCTCTTGAGTACACATGCAAATTTGCATTCGTTAGGTTTACAGATTTTCAGTGTTAATATCTCCCGACACAATTTTCTAAAGTCTTGTTTCTTTCCCATTGCCATCATAATATCCCCTATTACAAAAATAGTTAAAAATACATAAAAATTCATTTTCTTATTGAAAAAATCATTATTTTCTTTTGTTTCATGAAGATATATGTTTTAACTTTTAACTCACCAGGTTTAGTTTTTATAAGTATCATTATAAAGAATAATAATTATATTGGAAGTTTTATAATCACTACCTATTTCATATTAAATACCTTTTACTTAATTTTTGTTTTTGAAAAAGGTTGTTCTCGTATATTTCAAAATATACTTTTATTTATTTTTAGTAATTAATTTATCATAAGAAAATTTAATTTATATAAATGTATAGTAGACATTTTAATTTTTCATTTTATTTTGTGATCTTTTTTAAATCTACACTTATAATGAAATAACTGAAAATATAATATTTTCAAGAAAAACTACTCAACGTCAATTTATATTAAATATAATGTTAATATATAGTCTTGATATCTAATTATATATGATCCATAATTGACGTAACAAGCTCAAACTGATATTTTAGAAACTAACATATTATTCAAAATTGAGTTATTCGACGATTATTACAATATATATTAAGATGATTATAACAGAAAATACAAACCTGTAATGAGGATGGTAAAGATACATAGAACGGTGATGGAGAGTTGAAAGGATTTATTCATGTAGGATATTGCAAACAAATTGATGATGTTTTATGAATAGAAGAAGATAAAGAATGTATTGTATGTATATAAGAAGTTATTGTATTATCTTATTTAAGACATTGCCTTAGAACCACTGATTTTTTTTCTATGTAGCAAAACATTTTTTATATCTAATGTTTAGAAAAAATGAAAATTTAACGAAGTAAAAAGCTAAAAAAAGATATATATATATAAACATTTGGTGGGAAAATATTGAAGATCCGAGATCCACTCAAATCTGATTTGAAATAGGATATCCTCGGATCCAAATCCGAATATTAAATTTTGAAAATCAGGATTGTTTCCCTTGAAGGCAACAGACGCCAAGTAAGCCAATTGATTCATGGGAAATGTAAGTATTTCTTGGCTTTTGACCCTTTAAAATGAGTATCGGAACCCTCTTTCATCAATTTTGTATTTTAGGTTTTCGATAGATATTGGAAAAATATTGCTGACCTTTGCATATTAGAATATAAAAATGATGACCTCATGGATCAACTCCGACACGTCAAGTGCGAGATCAAGTTGCTTGAGAGCGAACCCTGTGAGTGAGAGAGGAGTGGTTTCAACCACTAGACACTCACACTAAAGATGTGATGGGTCATGGTTTTATGGGGGTTTGACCTTTAATTTTATTAGTTATTTGAATCTTTTGCCAAGTCTGTTCCATGTTTTGTGTATTTTTGTTTTGTTTAGAGTCTTTATAGGTTTTAGAGTCATCACTGAAGATAAAGGAGGAATTGGACCAGTTTTGGATGTTTAAAAGTTTCGACAATCAAGTGAAAAGATGTTGGGATCGATCAATCCCTACCAGATAGATCCTCGAAGAAAATTGAAGTGATGCGTTTTGAAGTTGGATCGATTGATCCTCATGCTGATTGATAGATCCCCAAGGCGATTGTTTCCTTTTTCTAATAACTTCAGGTTTATGTCTTTACTATATATCGGCTGCTCGACCCCCAGAGCAGTTCCACCTTGTTATTTTATGGTTTTAGCTTTCTTACCTTCGTATTTATTGAAGACGAAATTTGTTACTCTTTCAAAAGTGTTTTCCGAACTCTGATATTGTTATTTTGATATTTATGCAGTCATTAACTAAAACTAATCCCATAAAAAACTACTGTAAAGGAAAAAGTTAATCAATAACTAAGATTAATAAATACATTTAAAACAAATAAAAAAGAAAACACAGAATTGTTAATTAAACTAATCAACAATTAAGATTAAGAAATACATTTAAAACAAATATAAAAACGAAAACAAAACCATAACTAAAAGGAAATACAATATTTGAAAATTTATCTTATCATTAAGTGAAATTCAGAATTAGCTAAAACCAACCCCCAACAAAAACTATAATGAATTAAGTTAAAATTTTAGATAATATATATTTTAAAAGCATTATGTATATTTAATTAACTATGTATCTCACTTATTTGTTAATTAGAAAATAACCCCAAAAATAGAGAATAAATAAATAATAAGTAAGATGATTTAATATATTTAGAATAATTAAAATCAACACCTAAAAATGAACAAAAAAAAAACAAAAAAAAGAGAAACACTAAATGTTAATTTAACTAATCAGTAATTAAGATTAAGAAATATATTTTTTTCTTAAAAAAACCATAACTAGAAAAGGAAAAAGAAATACAGTATTTGAAAATTTATCTTATCATTAAGTAAAATTAAGAATTAACTAAAACCAACCCCATAAAAAAACTACCGTAAAAGAAAAATTTAATCAATAATTAAGATAAAAAAATTACATTTAAAACAAATAAAAAGGGAAACATAAAATTGTTAATTTAACTAATCAACAATTAAGATTAAAAAATACATTTAAAACAAATACAAAAACGAAAACAAAACTATAACTATATTAAAATACAGTATTTGAAAATTTATCTTATCATTAAGTAAAGTTTAGAATTAACTAAAACCAACCCCCAACAAAAACTATAATGAATTAAGTTAAAAGTTTAGATAATATATTTTAAAAACTTTATGTATATTTAATTAACTATTTATCTCACTTATTTGTTAACTAGAAAATAACCCCAAAAATAGAGAATAAATAAATAAAAAGTAAGATGATTTAGCTTTCTAATTTTCTCATATATACTATACCTTATTATTTCTATTAAACCTTTTTGAAAATTAGATATTTTGATTCTAATATTATTTAGTATCCAATAACAATGGACTTGTTTTAACCTAAATTTAGTTTATTTGCAATGTTAGTTTTCCAAGTTTCATGTTTTTCTACTAAATTACTAATAGTGTTTTATTTATTTTTTAATTTTTTTATAATATTAATTATATATGGATATTTGTTTGATATAGTGCATATTATTTTGATATACACTTTTTGATTTCTATTAATTTATGTGAAGTATACATGAGGTTAGAGTAAGATTTTAATATGATTGAAGATTGAGTTAAATAGTATAGCAAAACTAAGTGTGTAAGAAAAAAACTAATTTAATAACCAAGAATTTGTAGATATTTTGGTTGATTTTGGATATTTTAGTTATTTGACACCAAAATAATTGATTTTTTTTGTTTATAATTGTAGGATAACTATATCACATCAAGTCTAATTATTATTAATATATTGGGTATATAACTGTATTTTGAGTATTTCGGATATCCATTCGGTTCTCAGGTCGGCTCAGTTTAGGTTTGATCTTTTTGATATAAGCGTTTATGAGCTGTATTTGGATTTTTTTCGTGTTAGTACCCTTTTCGGGTTGAATTTGGTTTTTTTTTTGGGTTTCAGATATTTTGTTCATATTATCTAATATGGTGGTCGGAAAAAAAAATAACAAGTGAAAACCAAAAGTTTTGGACATTATATAGATTTTTAACATATTTATAATATCTTTTTAGTATAGAAAGTTAATTAATTTGTTCAAAAAAAACTAAAATTAGTAAATAATTAATTTTTTCTAACCAAATATGATTTTTATTCCTTTTTCTAAAAAAATCAAGATTTATCATTAAGGAAAAATACTCCCTCTGTTTAGGAATAAATGACGTTTTAGTTGATTGCACATGAATTAAGAAATTTTGTAATTTGTCATGTATGCCCTTACTAATCAAATATATATACAGTTTTAATATTGATTGAATATAAATCAATTATCCAGCCATAAACATTTTTCTTTTTCTGTGTTTCTTATACAGCCTCTTAGTATTCTTCCCTACACATAATACTCCAACCGTCTAAGAAGTGTTGACTACAAAAAAAATATTTGGAGGAAACCAAAATTTTCACGTAGATATTCACAAGCAAAGAAGAAAATTAGTGGAGGCAAATAGGTCAAATTCAAAAAATTTGATATTCTTATATAACATGGAATTTCCAACGGTAGATCATTCATGGCTAATGTTAACTTAAACCTTTCACCTCCAAACAATAATAGACATTCATTTGATTTAAACACCATTTCATGTTGGAATGAAGATCAAAGTTCTCAAATTGAAGATTTTGGAGACGAAGGTGATTACATTCATGCAATGGAAGAAGTAAATATAGAAAGTGGAACACCAATACCCGTAAGGATTATTTCTTCTTCTGCAAGCACCATTTTAATTGACTACATTGGAAAAAAGAAAGAGAAGCTATTTAATTAAGTATGAGGAAGATAAAAATGACTTTTGGAATATTGTAAAACGAGAGTTATATACAATTTTTTATATTTTAACATTTGCTCAGTGAAGTGAAGGTTACAATTGGTATTTTTATGTAAAATTTACATCGTAACTGTAAAACGTCACTTAATTCTAAACAAAAAATTAATTCTAAAACGTCATTTAAATATAAACGGAGGGAGTATTTAATTAAATAAACATGCATAAATTATTTTAAAATTTTAAAACCCGTCCATCGGACGGGTTCTAATCTAGTTTTGTCTTATTATATAAACTTGGATTACACTCACCAGAAGTCGATACGTGTCAAAATTATAACTCACGAGATTTTGGCACGTGTCACAAATCATTTAAATCTTGACACATGTCAAATTATATAAATCAGTTTAACAAAAAAATAAATTCAGTAATTGTTAATATATCAAATCATGAATTAAAATTCATAAATCTCCAAAAAAAGTGAAGTTTTTTTAAAAAAGGAAAAAGGGAATAACAAAAATGTTAAATTATCTAATCAATAACTAAATTAAAAATACATTTAAAAAAATACAAAAAAGAAAAAAGTGTAGTTTTTCTAAAAACAAAAAATGGAAATCAAAAAATTGTTAATTTAACTAATCAATAACTAAAATTAAGAAATATATTTAAAACAAATACCAAAACAAATTTTAACCTAAATTTAGTTTATTTGCAATGTTAGTTTTTTAAATTTAATGATTTTCTACTAAATTACTAACACTGTTGTTATTTACTTTTAATTATTTTATAATATTAATTATACATAAGGATATTTGTTTAGTATAATGCATATTATTTTGTATAAAAGGTTTGACTTCGATTAATTTATATAGAGTATATATGAGATTAGAGTAAGATTTTAATATGATTAAAAATTGAGTTAAATTGTATAGCAAAATCAATCTTATTATATAAATTTGGGTTACACTCACCAAAAGCCGACACATGTTAAAATTATAACTCACGAGATCTTGACACGTGTCACTAATCATTGAGATCTTGCCACATGTCAAATTATATAAAAACAATTTAACGAAAAAGAAAATTCAGTAATTGGTAATATATCAGATCATAAATTTAAATTCATAAATCCCAACAAAAAAAACAAAAAAAACAAAAAAAAAGTGAAGTTTTTTTTAAATGGGGGAAAAAATAACGAAAATGTTAAATTATCTAATCAATAACTAAAAAAGAAATAAAAAATACATTTAAAACAAATACAAAAAAGAAAAAAGTGTAGTTTTTCTAAAACAGAAAAAGGAAATCACAGAATTGTTAATTTAACTAATCAATAACTAAAATTAAGAAATATATTCAAAACAAATACCAAAACAAATTTTAACCTAAATTTAGTTTATTTGCAATGTTATTTTCTAAATTTAATGATTTTCTACTAAATTACTAATACTATTGTTATTTATTTTTAGTTATTTTATAATATTAATTATACGTATGGATATTTGTATAGTATAATACATATTATTTTGATATTAAATGTTTGACTTCGATTAATATATATAGAGTATACATGAGGTTAGAGTAAATTTTTAATATAATTAAAAATTGAGTTAAAATGTATAGCAAAATGAAGTGTATGTAAAGAAAAGCTGATTTAACAAAGAGTAAATAACCTAGACATTTAATATATATTTTGGTTAAGTTTAGGTATTTTAGTTATTTGATATAAAAATAATTGATATTTTTGGATTTATAATTGTTGGGTAATTGTAAGCCTCGGTATTGGGGTATTCGGGTCAGGTTCGGGTAGGAACCGATCGGGTTCGGGTATTTCGGGTAAATATATTTTGTACCCGTATGAGTATTTATAGAGTTTCGGATCGGGTTTGGATAGGAACCGATCGGGTTCGGGTCGGTTCGGATTCAAAAAATTATTACCCGTAAAAAACTGAAATTTTTTGGATAATCGAGTAGCTGATTGGGTTTGGGTATTTTCGGGTAAATTATACCCAAACTCGACCCGAAATACTCGAAAATACCAAAAATTCCCAAAATTTTTAATCAAAATATCCGAAAATACCTAAAACCCCAAAAAATTTATCCGGAATACCCGAAAATATGCATACCTGAAAAAATAATTAATATCAAAATGTGTTAAAATAACCGAAAATACTAAAATACTAAAAACATTAGTGTATAATATTTCGGGTATTCGGGTACCCGATTGGGTATTGGATAATACCCAAATATCCGAACCGATACCACGGGTATATGAATGTAAGATCCGACGAGTAAAGTGAGCATATCCTAACCCAAATCCGAACCATTTTTTCGTGTCGGTTTGGATCGGATATTCGGGTCCGGTTTCTTTTGCCCAGGGTATATATATATATATATCATTCTAAACACTTTATTAATAAACATTTTCAATATCATGAATTACAAACACAATTACAAAGTCAGTATGCAGAACTTTCAGAATATTTTTTATATTATACAAGCAGATATATTCGCCATATAATGAAAAAAATACAAGTGAATTTGAAGATGCTTTCCGTTGATAAGCCTTACTCGCTAATGAATCACTAAATTTATTATTTTCTTTCTCCATATTCATTCTTGCTCTCATGCAAATTGTGGTTGCGGGTAACATCTTCTGGGTGAAACTCCATTTCGTACACTGCATGATAAATCAAATGTTTCTGACAACAGTCCCGAAATGTCAACATTCTAATACCAAAGCTTCCATATTAAAGTCATCTTGAAGGATCTAGACTTTGTTTTTCTTTCAATTTGATCTCCAAAATGTCTTATTTATCTGAACAGATTATTATCCAACATTCCGACAATACCAGGATAAAAAAAAAAAGATTACATCACCAAACCATACGGTAGAAGATGACAAAAACTGCCAAAAGCACCGCTTCAGTCGTTAACCAAATAAGACCGCTTGGTACATGGGAGAAGGGAAAATGTAACCGGAGACATGACACCGGTACACCATTGTATAGGATACCAGAATAAACCTCTACAAAAGAGAAATATAACTAAATAACTTTTGAACAAACACATCCAACCCTCCGTCGCGACAATCACCAAACTCATCCCCCATGATAGCGCAAAGGGGGTTCGTGATGAGACCACTGTCTCGTGGCCATGGCTGGTCACAGAAGATAGAATTGTAAGTGATAGATAGAGATGCTACCATAGAACAAATAATATGTAAAATATGGAAAGTAATGATTATCTATATAATTTTTTTTAATTATTATTTTTTGGATTTCTTTTTTATTAAAGAAATAATTTTTTACGTGTAATAATTTAATCGAATAATCAACATGTGTCATGATCTTGTGAGTTATAATTTTGTCATATGTCGACCTCTCGTGAGTGCAACTACGCTTTATATTATACTAGATTATGGCGGGTTTTAAATTTTAAAATAAACTAAAATTTTGATTTTTTACCTGAATAAATTAATTAACTTTTTATATTAAAATTTTAGTATAAAAATATTAAAAATCTATATAATGTCCAAAAGTTTTTGATTCCTATTTGTTGGTTGTTTTTTCAACTACTATGTTAGATAACATAGATAAAATATCACAACCCGAAAAACTAAACCAAATCCAATCCGAAAAGAGGTACTAACCTAAAAAAAATCCAAATGATCCTACACTCCTAGATCCAAAAAACACAACATGAACTAAACCGAACCGAATCAAAAACCGAATGGATACCCAAAATACTCAAAATACAATTATATACCCAAAAATATTAATAATATTTAGACTTGATATAACTCAATTACCTAAGTCTGGGCAAAAAACCCTAAACCCTAAACCCTAAATCCTAAGCAGATCCTCCTCATCATGTTCTCTGCCACCATCAACTTCTATACGTATAACGTTCTATTTTCTAGCTCCATAATTTAATATGCTCTATAAATTAATAAAATACTTTAGTCCTGACATTATAAATTTATAGAGATTTATGCTCTAGGCATTCGGGTACCCGTTCGAGTTCGGGTCGGGATTTTTGGATTTTTGGGTTTAGGGGTTGAGATACTTTTCGGGTATTTTTATTTTTTGGATCGGGTTAAGTTAGGTCTATGCGGGTTAGGTTCGGGTCCGGATATCCAAAATATTAAGAGAAAATAAATAAATAAATAAATTTAAATAAAATTTGGTTAAAATTGAACAAAAATTTACAAATATGATTAAAAGTTTACAAATAATATAGTTATTTTAGATATTTTGACTTTTTAGTTTTAAAATAACTGATATATCTAGATTTATAATTTTAATTTTAGATAATTAGACTATATTAAATATAAGTATAATTAATATTTGTATATATATAAATATATTTGGGTATTTCGGGTACCCATTCGGTTCTTGGTTCGGTTCGGGTTCGGGTTCCGTTTTTCGGGTTTAGAATTTAAGATACTTTTCAAATATTTCTAAATTTCGGATCGGATTTGGTTCAAGTTTTTCGGGTCTGTTCGGATCGGGTATTCGGGTCCGGTTATTTTTGCCCAGGGTTAGATTTATCTATAGATGTTCTAGTCCTGACAATAAAATACTCTAGTCCTGAAAATTCAAATGTATAAGTTAAAATGGAAAGTTTGAATCAATCGGAAGAGCAAAAAAACGAAAATGCATCATACTCGTACTCGGAAAAGCAAAGACAAGTTTGAACAAAACATAGTAGTGAACGTAATAAGAGATTATAGGGACGTCTTTTTATTCAATTCGAAAGAGAGAGTCCCACGGGCGGATCCACCTATATAGGTGTGGGTGCACTTGCACCCATAACAATATAAGTATTTGATATTTTCACACCACATATTAACTTAAGTGGCATAATGGTTTAATGTGCACCCATCAAATCCATGAGTTCATGGGATCAAATCCTATTAGTAACATTTTGCACCCAGTCTGTTACAATCTCAGCCTTAGTAATTGACGAATCTGATATGTAAAATTTCACACAAGTCTCACAAACTCTCAATTTCAGCTCAAGATCAAAATCGTGAATAACAAACAAAGTAAGAACAAGAATATTTGTTAACCCGATTCAACACGATCGATATGAAGATCAAGTCTACATCCGGTGCCGAATCAATCCGGACAATCCACTAATAATATGAGAAAGAATCTGCTCAAGAACAGAGCTTACAACAATGGTGAACTCTTGATATATCTCTCCAGTTGGCAGTACAAAGAACGTAATAAATAAAAGAAGAAGTGAAAGAAACGCTTTAAGTCTTTAAGTCGTTTCTGATATAACATTAAAACCTCCACTCCAGTTAGAGTCTGTGCTTTGCTTCCTTACTCAGCCGGTTCAGTCAGCAATTCCTATACCGGAATCGATCAATGCTTCAAATCACATGGTTTACTCATTACCAAATAAAACCTGAATCATCATGAAACAAAACAATCGAAATTCTTAATTGACATGAAAGAATGGACATTTTACAGAACTGTCGCAAATATTGTCGTCAAAAACTGATTTTAAATCTAGAAAGATTATAATACGATCATGATTGCGGTGTGGCTTATTTTTCATTTCTACAATTTCACCACAACGAATTTTGATTTTTTT
The DNA here is from genome assembly GCA_963555745.1 of Cardamine flexuosa. Lineage (NCBI taxonomy): Eukaryota > Viridiplantae > Streptophyta > Magnoliopsida > Brassicales > Brassicaceae > Cardamine > Cardamine flexuosa. The sequence goes on from OY743219.1 coordinate 22,305,155, forward strand.
CATAAATCATCCGTGATATCATAATATGCATGTACTATAATTTATGGCATTTACTTAATAAAAAAAATGCTTTAATCTTCTTCTTCTTTTTTATATCAGAAGAAGATTAAAGGAGTATCATTTAGTGCTTTAATCTGTGTGTGCCTTTTAATATATCAGATTACCCAAACATATAATATTATGCATACATGTAAAATTTATAAGAAAAGCTAACAAATATAGGCAGTGGCAGGGCTACATGGTAACAAAGAGTGGCAATTGCCACCCATAAATTTTAAAATATACTGTATTTTTGTTGTATTTTTATTTTTAAAATATATAAAATTCAATATAATTAACAAATTGACTCCTTAAAATTCAAACTTTATATTTTGACCCTCATAAAAAATTTTTCTTCCTCCCCCACTGAATATAGGTGGATATTATAAAATAAGCTACGAAAGTAGATAACAATTGGTGCGTTTCGTTACAAGATTATGTAGTTAATTAGAAATGTGGAATAATAAACTAAGAAAATTGTACCAAAAATTAAGAAAGCAATGAGATGATGATTCACACATGGATTCCATTTTGTGACATTCCACTTTTGAGGGTTTCCACTAATATTTTAGTAACTTTGATTTCGTGTCTTTCACTCACAACTAACAAGATTAAATCCCCCTTTTCATCGACTTTGCGTTCAATTTTGAAAGACAAAATTTTACTACTAAGAATTATTATACAAATATAATAATACGAAATAATTCCGATTCTTAGATATGCTATATTGAGCATATCCATTTGGGGTATTTAGTTTAGATACATTACATGTGCTTGACTCTTGGTTTAGGTAATCTATATTGATTAAGCGATCAATATAAACCAATATCTAAACCAATATAGATCTCGAAACCAAGTATCATCAAGGTATTTAGTTTGACAAAAGCAAGAACAGAAAGTGTGAGATACCCACATTACACGTGTCTCTTTTTTATTGATTTACATAATTATTTTAACAAGTTAAATTTAATTTAATAACTAAATTTTATTAAGAATAATGCTATTTTATTGTTAAGATATCTATGAGGATTTCTTTCTTAATTGATGGATATGTTCTAAATAGCTAGAGTGGCTAAACTCGTGAGTCGTGACGTACCGGACCAGTTTTATCCTCGTCCTACTTTCACATTTGTATAATGTTTTATAATCGATCAGTACTTTTCTTTTGTAACCATTTTATATAAAAGTATTAATAAAAAAAATTAGTACCACATTTTAACTGCCCAAAAAAACTTTAGAATATGTTATGAGGTGAGGTCAGTTATGATGATGGTGTAAAATATGTTTGAACATAGTAAAATATTTATTCAGCGAATAATTGATAAAAAATTTATCAATAATGTATTTGCAGAATATTTTAGTCCGAGAATTGATATTAAAAAAAAACTAATAAAAAAATCATTACTAAAAACATAATTTGTCATTCATGTTACCATATTATAACATAAACTCCCCAACAAAATAAAACTTTAAAATATGTAGTTGTTTTGATTAAGGATTAAATATAAAAAATAAATTCTTTTAAAAATTTATTTTTAAATAGAGATTTTACTATTTTTTTTCTGAAGAACATTCAAAAAATTTATTTTAGACAATGTTCATTTGATTAATTGATCATCTCCTTTGATGATACTTGGTTTCGAGACTAATTAATTTATAGTTTTTCAAGACAAAGTCATACTGTGCACAACAATTATTTTGTGATTAAGAATGTTTATACTTATGAGTTGTGACTTAGCTAGCTTAAAATCTCATATATATATTAGATAATAGATATTGTCGATTTGAGTTCTAAGGGTTGTAAAATGAATCATCAAATCCTATTATTCTGAGCATTGAACTTGGTCCATAATTTAATATAGAAAATAAATCGTTATTATAATACTCCCTCTATTTCAATAAGATTATATTTTTAGGATTTTCATAATTTTTAAGAAACCCTTTAAAATTACAATTTTAATCTTGGATAATTAATTTTTAGAAAATATTTATAAAAATAAAAAATTTAAATATGGATATAACAAAAAAATTGAAGGCAATTATGCTTACAAATTAGAGAAATAGTATTTTCTTGAACAAATTTTTTTCTAAAACTATAATCTTTTTGAAACGAATGGAATATATAGGAACCGAATCTTAAACATAGGAATTGGCCTGAAAATTAGGAAGGAGTATATGAACAGAACCAAAATAACTAAGAAAAATAGCCTACGAAAATGTAAGCAAAATGTAGATAGTATTAAAAACATATATACCATAAAACAAAAACCACATATATTCCACATATACCACAGTTTTTGAAAAACTTCCAAAACCATCATTAAAAAAAAAAAAAAGTAGTACTGAATCTTAAATCATTTAGTAAATTGATTAAACAATAAGTAAATCAATGAACTTTTTTTTTAAAAAAATCTTAAATCATTTAGTAACCCTTTCTTAAAACTTTCAAGGTTTAAGAGCCATTCATACACCTAACATTTGTGGTATTCTTTTTTGGTACTTTTGATAAACGAAAAAGGTTTGGATTTTAATTACCCCCACAAAAAAATATAGAATTCATTATATATAAATATACTGGTCAACAAATTGTAAATATTTAAATACACAAAAATGTTAAAGAAAAGTAACCAATCATCTTCCATCTAACATTCTTACTTATCTTGCCTATATAAGCAACTGCAATTTCTAGACCTCTTCTCCTTAAATCTTTCGTCTTTTAAGTTATAAGAACACTTCTCTCACTCTGGTTTCTTGGCCTTTCTGTGTTAATTACGTAATCGGATCGAACCGAACCAAACCGGTCTGGCCTCTTCTCTTTGGTATTAGCTCTTCTCTCCTCTACGTTATTTTCTCTTAATTCACATAGATTTCATGTCAAGGAATCTTAAAAAAAAAACGCTCTTCCTCTCTTTCTTGTTTCTCATCATAAGTGTCTTTGTATTTTAAACGCCAAATTAGTCCATCCAAATCACTTTTTTTTTGCGTGTGTGTATATATATGCATTTAGAAATAAAAAAGATAAAAGCCAAAAAGAAATAAAAAAGATAAGCAGAATTCTGATTTATATATCTTCTTCGTTGTGATTGGAAAATTTTCTTAACCTGAATAAAACAATGGTAGAATGGAGATTATTTGGTCTGATCTCGACTTTTATTTTATTTGCATCTCCTCAATAAAGTATTTTTTTTGCTTTTTAATTCTTTTTTTTCCCCTAAAAAAAAGGTAGAAAAGTGAGCCATAAACCCATAATAATAATCTATTTTGCGATTTGATTTTTTATATATATATTATTTGATTTGGCCTTGTATTTCGTTTCACAGATTCTTAGATCAAAAACAACTAGAGAGAAATGACGTCACAGATCAAAGAAGAAGAGAAGAAGATGAAGAAGAAGTTTCAAAAGAGTTACTTCGATGTTTTGGGAATCTGCTGTACATCGGAGGTTCCTCTCATCGAGAATATTCTCAAGTCACTCGACGGCGTTAGGGAATATTCCGTCATCGTTCCGTCCAGAACCGTGATCGTTGTCCACGATAGTCTCATCATCTCACCTTCCCAAATTGGTAAAGCATTAAAAATACTCTCTTTAAAGTTTAAACTACTCTCTCTGATACTGTTACGTTTTTACACAATTAACAATTAAAAGTTCATAAATATAATCACTTTAATTTTACACGGAAAAAATTGATTTTGATACGCAAACGATACTTTTGGTCAGTAATAATTGCTAAAATGTGATCCAACGAAGTCATTTAATTTGCCTTTCTACAATATTTCTTCTTCAAAAAATTAGTTAAGATTTGTTTTTGCCAAAATGATTTTCGATATTTATGTTCAGTTTAAGTGGGTAATATAATATTCTAGTGCTTTTAACTTAGAGCTATATATTTTTTTGAAAAAGTTTTTGTTTCACAACAACAACAAAAACAAATAAACCGTTTCTAATTTTTTTAACTATTCCATGAAATACGTTAAGTTGTTATTACTTAATATTTTAGTTAATTCCATGAAATACGTTCAGTTAGCTAACAAAAGAAATTGACTCGGCTAGTATCTTGATCGTTCGTGTAGACTATTTCCTAACTGATATTAGAAAACTAACAAATTGAAAACTACAGCTTTTACTCATTCTTTTGGAGCGAACCAGATTTTATATGTATATAATAACTTTACCTAATTATACTATAATCTTTGCACATTATAATTCACTCATTCGGACCGCATGTCACGTGTGTAAACAAACACTATCTCATTGACATCATAGATTTTTTTTATTTTGTTAAATAATTGACATCATAGATAGATATAATTTTCCAAAAACATACATAAAAAAAAAGTTGTCATAAAAAGTCTGTTGAGATATTAACCAAATCTTTCGATCAGATTATTTTATTGGTAGTGGTTAGTGGATCATACTCGTTGCGTACGTAACTATATATTTTATGTTTTATTTGACAGTAATCATATTCTATACAAAAAAATATATTCGATACTAAACATATACATTATTTGTTTATTTTCCTCACTAAAAGTATTATTCTTAAAATATTTGTTTTTATAACATATTGGTTATTTAATTCTAAGAGAAAAAACATTGTGGTGCAGCTAAGGCCTTGAACCAAGCAAGGTTAGAAGCAAACGTTAAAGTAACCGGAGAAGCCAATTTCAAGAACAAATGGCCAAACCCATTCGCGGTGGTTTCCGGCATACTTCTCCTCCTCTCCTTCTTAAAATTTGTCTACCCGCCTCTCCGCTGGGTCGCTGTGGCAGCTGTTGCCGCCGGAATTTATCCAATTCTTGCAAAAGCCTTTGCTTCTGTTAGAAGGCTTAGGGTCGACATCAACATTCTCATTATTATAACCGGTAATACAATCTTTTCACTTTTTCTTTTTTTAACTTTTTAATAATAATATTATAATAATAATAATTTTCTTACCTAACTATCTCTATATTTATATTTACCGAATGACTTAAGATTGATGTGTAATTTGTTAGTTTAATGATTATCCGTTATCGATGTCTGTTACTATATAGTACTAGTAGTATTGGCTAACACAAAACTTGTAGTCAAAGCCAAACTATTAATCAATATATTTTTCTTAAAACTCGTGAGTCTTTTGCTCTGCATTCTGGATTTATGGTACTTTAATACATAAAGATTAGTAGTTATATACTGCTTTCTTGCAAAACTAACACTCCACGAAACCTTTTAGAAAAGTTTTCCTTTATTTTTTTTGTTTTTTATGAAGTTAATTCCTATAGCAAATGTATTAAAAGATACTGTATACTACTATTACTTTATGACCAATTTCACACTATAGAACTCTAATATTAGAAAACCTAAACGTCTAGCAATTGGATGTTTTTGTTGCCTAGTAAAAAGTAAAATTGAGTTATACAATACAGAACAAATCAAACGTGAATTTGAGCTATATGTTACATAAAAAATGGGATTTTTTTTAATGTTTGCTGTATGTAAAGTAAATTTGAGTTATAGGTTATAGAAAAAATCAAAGTGTTCTTTAACCATAGGAAAAGTGAACATGTGATAAACTCGGAAAGTTGGTGTGGGAAAATAATGCAAAAACAAAAGGTGTCTCAGAAATTATGGAGAAAAAGATACGCCTTTCTCTTTTCTCTTTACAAAAATATACGTTTTCGTTCATTACTATTAGTACGATTCGATCGAAATATGAGTTTTTTTGTAGGAACAGGGATATTTTTCAAAGTAGATTTTCTAAATCATTATTTTCCGAATTTATTAGATGATTCAGAAATTGTAAATAGCACTTATGGAAGAAAATAGATTAGAGAAAAGAGGTATTTTTCTTGATTGTGACTATTTGTTTTTCTTTTTACTTTTTCAATTGGACGATTCATACGGAAATCTAAACTACTTTCCAACCTTTAAAAGACTGTACATTTTTGTTACTTAATACATTTACAGTAAAGATATATAGGATGACTATCTTTAGTCCTAATTTCCTAAACCTAAATGAAGAATCCTCGCCATTCTTTGGTTGCATGTTTGTTTGTTTGCAATTTTTTTTTTGTCTTGTTGGCATGGTTTTGTTTACATTTATGTGTGCATAATAAGTTTGTATGAGAAAAAAAATTAAAAATTCAATTTTTTCAAATATAAAACGTATTTAGTATTTCAAAAAAAAATTCAAAGTGTAAACACAAACGTCAAACATTATGGAGAAATTAAATATATATTTGAAAAATGTAGTTTAAAGAAAATATTTTATGTACACATAAACAGTGGAGGCAACTAGAGAAGTAGTGTTCATTTCATTTTCATGATCCATCTTTTATAGTTGTGTAGTTTCTTTGGGGACATTAATATACTTTTGGTTTATTTTCTAACAATGTAAAAGCTTCGTTTGATCCATCAACTTTGAATAATTAAAACAAACCAAATTTCAAAAAAAAAACTTTTGAATAATTAATTTATTTTAAAAAGAAAAGTTGCATTTACGTGACATAGAAGAAATTAGGTTATGTGGTTTTTGATTGGCTTAGCTTCTACGGCTCAAAATGAACAAAAAAAAAATAATCACTTTTAGCGAGTTATCTTTAGTTGATATTTAAGTTTATGAGACCCGGTTAACATAAAAATCATATTAATTAATCAAGTTAGTAAATCCAAAACTAATAAACCAATTTTCTTCAAACAGTGATTGCAACACTTGCAATGCAAGATTACATGGAGGCTGCAGCAGTTGTGTTCTTATTCACTATAGCCGATTGGCTCGAGTCAAGAGCTAGCTACAAGGTTTGTTAACTAAATACTCATCATCTATTATATACGTTCATCAAACATTTGTAAATTTTCTTGTTTTTTTTAACGTATGATCTGAAGTTAACAATATATAAAGCTGAGGTAATGACTATGGCAAGTGAATATCTCAGGCAAGCTCGGTAATGCAGTCTTTGATGAACTTAGCTCCACAAAAAGCAATAATAGCAGAGACTGGTGAAGAAGTTGAAGTAGATGAGGTTAAGGTTAACACAGTTTTAGCAGTTAAAGCTGGCGAAACCATACCAATTGATGGTACTGTGGTTGATGGAAACTGCGAAGTAGACGAGAAAACCTTAACGGGCGAAGCTTTTCCCGTGCCTAAGCAGAGAGATTCTACGGTTTGGGCTGGAACCATAAATCTAAATGGTATGTAATGTAATCCTCTTAAATAAGCTTCAAGCTTAGACCTTGTTCTTTGTATCTTTCACTCTTTTGATCTTTCTCTTATGTGTTTTTTTCTTTCAGGTTATATAACTGTGAAAACAACAGCTTTAGCTAGTGATTGCGTTGTTGCGAAGATGGCTAAGCTAGTAGAAGAAGCTCAGAGCAGTAAAACTAAATCTCAAAGACTAATAGACAAATGTGCTCAGTACTATACTCCAGGTTAGCAAAAAAAACATAACCATAATAAACATGTTTTCTTGATGTTTCTTGAATCACGTAAATTTAACATTTCTCTGTTTCTTGTTTCAGCAATCATTGTAGTATCAGCTTGCTTTGCGATTATCCCGGTTATATTGAAAGTTCACAACCGTAACCACTGGTTCCACTTGGCATTAGTTGTGTTAGTCAGTGCTTGTCCCTGTGGACTTATACTGTCTACACCAGTTGCTACATTCTGTGCACTTACTAAAGCGGCTACTTCAGGGCTTCTCATCAAGAGTGCTGATTATCTTGACACTCTTTCAAAGATCAAGATCGCTGCTTTCGACAAAACCGGGACTATTACAAGAGGAGAGTTCATCGTCGTAGACTTCAAGTCACTCTCTAAAGATATAACCCTACGCAGCTTGCTTTACTGGTAAACAAACAAATCTTGTGTTTCTCTTCCTTATGGTGAGATAACTTATATGACTGAGAATTTATCGATGTTTTAGGGTATCAAGTGTTGAAAGCAAATCAAGTCATCCAATGGCTGCAACAATCGTGGACTACGCGAAATCTGTTTCTCTTGAGCCTAGGCCTGAAGAAGTTGAGGACTACCAGAACTTTCCAGGTGAAGGAATCTATGGGAAGATTGATGGGAAGGATATATACATCGGGAACAAAAGAATCGCTTCTCGAGCTGGTTGTTCAACAGGTACTTAGTTATGAAAAAGCTTCAACGTTTGAAGTTTTGTATATTTACTTGACTGTTTTCTTTCTTGACAGTTCCAGAGACTGAAGTTGATACCAAAGGTGGAAAGACTGTTGGATATGTCTATGTAAGTGAAAGACTAGCTGGAGTTTTCAATCTTTCAGATGCTTGTAGATCAGGTGTCTCTCAGGCAATGGCTGAACTGAAATCTCTTGGAATCAAAACCGCAATGTTAACTGGAGATAATCAAGAAGCGGCAATGCATGCTCAAGAACAGCTAGGGAATGTTTTGGATGTTGTGCATGGAGAACTTCTTCCGGAAGACAAATCAAGAATCATACAAGAGTTTAAGAAAGAAGGACCAACGGCAATGGTAGGAGACGGTGTGAATGATGCACCAGCTTTAGCAACAGCTGATATTGGTATCTCTATGGGTATTTCTGGCTCTGCGCTTGCAACGCAGACTGGTGGCATTATTCTTATGTCAAATGATATCAGAAGGATACCACAAGCGATAAAGCTAGCGAGAAGAGCCCAACGGAAAGTAGTTGAAAACGTGTTTATTTCCATCGTTTTAAAAGCTGGAATATTGGGTTTGGCTTTTGCTGGTCATCCGTTGATTTGGGCTGCTGTTCTTGTTGATGTTGGGACTTGTCTCCTTGTGATTCTCAACAGTATGTTGTTGCTAAGAGAGAAGAAGAAACCAGGGATCAAAAAGTGTTACAGGGCTTCTACAACTTTGTTGAATGGTGGGAAAGTTGAAGGCGGTGATGACGATGTTTTGGACTTGGAAGCAGGTTTGTTAACAAAGAGTGGGAATGGCCAATGTAACTCAGGTTGTTGTGGTGATAAGAAGAATCAAGAGAAGGTTGTGATGATGATGAGACCAAGTAGTAAAACCAGTTCTGACCATGGTTGTTGTGGTGATAAGAAGCAAGGAAATGTCAAGCTTGTTGGAGATACTTGGTCTCATCATCATCACAACCTTCTCTTGAGCTCATGCAAGAAGTCTACTCATGTTAACAATGGCCTGAAGATGAAAGGTAGTTCAAGTTGTTGTGCTAACAAAAATGAGAAAGTGAAGGAAATAGTGGCAAAGAGCTGTTGTGAGAAACCTAAACAGCTAATGGAGAGTTCTGTTCATTGTGAGGAGAAGAAGCACACTGAGGAGATTGTTTTGGAAATAGAGTTGCTGAGAAAGGATGGTGAAACCAGCAAATCAAGTTGTTGTGAGAATAAACCAAGTAGTAAAACCAGTTCTGGCCATTCTCGTCCTGCTGGTTGTTGTGGTGATAAGAAGCAAGGAAATGTCAAGCTTGTTGGAGATATGGCTTCTTCATTGAGCTCATGCAAGAAGTCTACTCATGTTAACAATGACCTGAAGTTGAAAGGTAGTTCAAGTTGTTGTGCTAACAAAAATGAGAAAGTGAAGGAAGTAGTTGCAAAGAGCTGTTGTGAGAAACCTAAACAGAAAATGGAGAGTTCTGTTCATTGTGAGGAGAAGAAGCACACTGAGGAAATTTTCCTGATACAGAATGGTTTGGAAATAGAGTTGCAGAGAAAGGCAAGCTGTTGTGAGAATAAAGAGATTGTTAAGGAAACAGGTTTGTTGCTGATTGAAGAAGAAGAAGGAAGCTGCAAGTCTAGTTGCTGTGACGGTGAAATTCAAACTGATGAAGTTACAGTTGTGGATTGCTGCCAGAACAATGGGACAGTGAAACAAAGCTGCCATGAGAAGACAGGTTTGAAAATGGAAGCTATTGTATGTTGTGATCCTAAGTTGGTTAGTTGTGGAAACACGGAAGAGCAATCTGACATGGAGATAAAGATTGAAGAAGAGGGCAAGTCTGGTTGCTGTGGTGATGAAAAACAAACTGGGGAAATCACTTTGGCTTCAGAGGAAGATTCTGATAGTTCGGGTTGCTCCACAAGATGTTGTGAGGACAAGGAAGATGTGATCACACAAATATGCAATGAGAAGCAAGGGTCAAGCTGTTGCAGCAACGAGGGAGTCCCTATCCAAAGTCCGACTGATCTTGTGTTATCTGACTTGCAAGTCAAGAAAGATGAGATTTGTGAGACCTCAGAGGGAGCCGTAAAGGTAGAAACTTGTTGCAAAGTGAAGAAGGATGAGCATTGTGAGACATCAGAGGGAGCCATCAAGGTAGATACTTGTTGCAAAGTGAAGACTTCAGAGGCTTGTGGATCTAAATGTAGGGAAAGAGAGAAGCGTCACAGTGGTAAAAGCTGTTGCAGGAGCTATGCAAAGGAGTATTGTAGCCACAGCCACCATCATCACCACCACCACCACCACCACAACCATGTGAGTGCTTGAGGGAGATTGCGAATGAAAAGCTTAAACTCTTGATGCATCCATCGTCACAGTTGTTCTAGCAAACGTAGCGAAGGTAGTAGTAGTATAGGATTAAGCAAATCCAATAAGTATTTCTATTTTATTCTCTTCTTGAAGATACATGTACTGCTGCAGCCAAACAAGTTTGCACTTTGATCTTAAAAGAAAAACAGAACAAAGTGAGTGTTTAGTGTTTTTACCATTACTAAAGTCTTTCCATATGTTTTCCATGTAACTGGTGTAGTAGAAACCAATTTACGACATGATCTAGTAAATAAAATATAACACTAACTTCAAAATATAAAATATATAAATTATACTTTTTATAATTAAAGTTATTACATTGGTAAATATATTTCATTTCAATAGTAAAGACCAATTTTAGAATCAAACTATAAATACATTAACCTCATGACTTAAATCAAATGCTAAATATGATGTTTGATAATATTGTGCGGGTTGATTTTTAATTTGTTTACAATTTTCTTCTGTTTATAGAAATATAGAAATATCCTTTACAAATAAATAACAAAACTAAAACTGTTTGTCCAAATTAAATGTAACACCGATCTAGAAAACAAATTATAAAATACATTAAACAAATTATAAATACAATCAAAATATTAGTACATTAACTTCTTTTTTTAACGCTGTAAGAAATCCATCACCACTAAGGGTGATATAAAAACAAAAACAGAGTCCAACTCTACCAACAAAGGTAGACTCAAAAAACAGGGAAGTACATAAACTAAAAATATCTTTAACTTTTTTTAACAAAACAACAAATGTTTTTTCAAAAGCCAAATATCTTCAAGTAAAAAAGAAAGACAGAAAACATATGAATCAAAAAGCGAACTAATATTCAGTAGTCACTTTTCAATAATTTGATGGGAAAGAAGGCATATTCAAGAATAAAAGTTACATGCAAAAACCCATATTTGAATATCAGGAATCCAAAGAGAGAGGCAGCAGATGGAAATTTACATCAAATCGTCTCTAAAGTTTAACCAGCATGAAGACAAAAAATAAATAAATAAATTACAATTCAAGGGAAGATTTTAAGGTATATATATATTTATGTTCTTGCTTCTTGGAGTCTGTTAAGGTAGGTTCTAGACAGCTCTAGAACCGAATACAAGTTACCAAATATGTAATTAGGATAACTGATATATGGCAAGATAATATCGATGTAGTTAAGAGTCTTGAGTCCCAAGTAATCGAGTCTGTATAAATATGAGTTAAAGAAGATCAATGGAATTAAGCTTTTCTCTCAACTCTCTCTCTCGTTTGCATGGTAGCAGAGCCAATAATTAAAAGATCCACCTAAACGTTTTTTTAGAGAGAGTTTTCTTTGTTTTCGAGAGAACGTAAGCAATTAACGATGACAAAAACAGAGACATCTACCGGCGACGTGCTCGCCTCACCATATCAACTCTCCGCCTCTTATAATCCCGGAACAGCAATATCTCCGGTGATGTTGACGGCTGAGAACTACTCGGAATGGGCTTCTGAGCTGGAGAACGTGCTACGTGCTAAGCGCAAGCTAGGGTTCATCGATGGGAGTCTCAAGATGCCGGATGCAAAAACTCAGCCTAATGAAACTGAGTTGTGGAAGACAGTGAATTCGAATGATCGTGGGATGGATCCGCGCATCTATTTCACCAGCTGTTCGATCAACGGTCACGTTTACACCTGAAGCGTTGACGTTGTGGAACAATTTGAAAAAACGTTTTTCAATTGGAAACGCGGTGAGAGCTTACCAATTGAAAACCGAGTTTGGCCGCGTGTCGGCAAGATGGATCAACGGTGCTTGAGTATTTTGGAAGATTGACTACTAAGTGGGATGAGCAGAGAGCTTATAGACAGGTGCCACAATGTACTTGTGGTGCGACGGTGGTTTTCGAACAAGAACAAGAAACAGAGAAGGTGCACCAGTTCTTAATGGGTCCAGACGATGCGAGGTTTGGTCATATTTGCACCTCGATAATCGGAATGGAACCATTGCCGGATCTTGATTCTGTTTACCAACGCGTTGTACGTGAGGAACGGAGGCTTGCGTCTTCTCGCACAGAACCAAAAACTGAAGTGGTTGGCTTTCACACTAAAACAGAGGGTAACTCTGGTGAAACTGCGATGGCGGCGTTTGCTCGTGGAAGAAACACGGTGCTCTGTTCTCATTGTGGACGTATAGGGCATGATAAAAGCAACTGTTGGCAGTTGGTCGGGTTTCCGGAGTGGTATACGGAGCGTAGTGAACGCGGCACAAGTGGTGCTTTGACTGGAAGAGGAAGAGGAAGCTCTTATCGTGGCAGAGGACGTGGGAGATCTATAACACAGAATCAACCTCGTTCAAATGCAGTTCAAGCACCAGTTGCAGCTGGATCGAGTCCAACTTTGAGCGCAGAACAATGGGCCACACTAACTGCTCTCCTTGATAAACAAAAGCCTGCTCCAATCCCCGATAAGCTTCACGGTAAATGTACAAACAGGTGAAGTTATTAGACACTGGAGCATCTCATCACATGACGGGAGATGTTTCTGTGCTCACTGATGTGAAAATTATATTGGCATGTCCTGTAAAGTTTGCAGACGGTAGCCATGTATTGGCTACAAGAGTCGGTTCTTAGCGATTGTCGGAAAAGATTACATTGATTAATGTTCTTCATGTTCCTGATCTTAATTGCACATTATTATCTGTGGCTAAGTTACTTAAGCAGATGTTTTGCAGTATTTTCTGACACATTGTGTGTGTTGCAAGACCGTTTTACGAGAACCCTGATTGGAGTCGGTGAGGAACAAAACGGTGTTTACTTTTATCGGGATGTGACAGTTCGGCGAAGTTATAGAGTCAAAGCAGCTGAAGACAAGACTTTGTGGCATCGTCGTTTAGGACATCCTGCATTTGGTGTTTTAGGATTTTTACCTTTTATTTCTGGTGTTAATCACAATCCGGACAAGTTTGGCGGATGTGATATTTGTTTTCAATCAAAGCAAACTTGTCAGGTGTTTTTTGAGAGTAATAATAAAGCCATTGGCTTGTTTGATTTAATACATTGTGATCTTTGGGGACCATATCGAGTGCCTTCATCTTGCGGTGCCATTTACTTCCTTACGATTGTTGACGATTTTTCACGCGCAGTATAGATATACTTGCTTCTGGAGAAAAGCGAAGTTAAGACTATTTTTCCGAATTTTGTTGAGATGGTTTCTCGACAATTTGGCAAACATGTGAAGACAGTGCATAGCGATAATGGGACGAATTTCATGTGTCTCTCCAAGTATTTTGATGAAAAAGGAATTATCCATCAAACATCTTGCGTAGCTACTCCACAACAAAATGGGAGGATTGAACGGAAACATCGACACATATTAAATGTTTCCCGTTCTTTGATGTTTCAAGCTAATCTTCCTATAAAATTTTGGGGTGAGAGTGTACTTGCTGCTGCACACCTTATTAATAGAACTCCATCTGCAGTTTTAGGGGGGAAAACACCATATGAGTATTTGTACGGCAAGTCTCCATCATATGAAGATATCAAGACATTTGGATGCATGTGTTATGTACGGCGGTATACACGCAACACCGACAAATTTGGCTCACGCAGTCGTAAGTGTGTGTTTGTGGGCTATCCGTTTGGGAAACGAGGATGGCGGTTATATGATCTGGAAAACAATGAATTCTTTGTCTCTAGAGATGTTGTGTTTGGTGAGAAATATTTATCCGTATGAGATAAAGGTAATGGAAGATGACACAGGACCAGTTCTCATACTGTCTACGGTGCTTGATGATGAGGTAACATTGATGAAAAAGCATTCTCGGACTGCTGAATTGATTGAAGAAAATAATGATTTCAGTGAAGAAGCTGATAGAGCGGAAACACCAACTTCCGTTGAAGCAGTACTCCCAGCAGTACCTGTTGATGTTGTGGCTCCGGTGGTTCCGGCTCCACTTGGTAAACGTCAGTCCAATCCTCCAGCGTGGCACAAGGATTATGTTGCACACACTGCTCGAATTTCCTCCAATGATAAATGTAAACACACCACCGTTCCTCCCGATGACAATCCTCTGAAACGTGTCCAGGTATGACCCCGTATCCCACTGAGGATTATGTTACATATGCATTATTTTCAGAGAGATATCAGATTTTTCTTGCTGCGGTTTCGGCTGGTGTAGAGCCGCGTAGCTACAAGGAGGCTTTCCTTGATGAACGGTGGAATAAAGCAATGATGAGTGAGGTTGATGCCTTAGTTATGCAGAGAACATGGGATTTAGGGACTTTTCCGGAAGGTAAGAAAGCACTTGGGAGCAAATGGGTGTACAAATTGAAGTTTAATGCTGATGAAACTATAGAGCGCTACAAAGCACGATTGGTTTTTCTTGGTAATAATCAAGTAGAAGGAGAAGATTTTGATAAAACTTTTGCACCGGTCGCAAAAATGACTACGGTAAGTGTTCTATTAAAAGTTGCTGTTGCTAAAAAATGGGAAGTACACCAGATGGATGTACACAACGCTTTCTTACACGGGGACTTGGAGGAGGAAGTATACATGAAATCACCACCAGGTTTTCATCCTAAAGACCCTACGAAGGTATGCCGTTTGAGGAAATCAATTTACGGACTTAAGCAAGCACCACCTTGTTGGTTTGAAAAGCTATCTACAGCACTTAAAGATTTTGGTTTTGTTCAGTCTTATTCCGATTATTTGCTGTTTACTTTTATCAAAGGTGACAAATCTCTGCGGGTTCTTGTTTATGTCGATGACTTGGTGATTGTGGGAAATGATTTGAGTATGTTGATGAAGTTTAAGGAATATTTGAGTAAGTGTTTCCACATGAAAGATCTCGGGAAAACTAAAATATTTTCTTGGAATAGAGATTGCAAGGGGACCATTGGAAATGTTTCTTACTCAGCGAAAATATTGTCTTGACATTATCTCCGAAGCTGGACTACTTGATTGTAAGCCTGTAATAACGCCAATGGAGCAGAATCACAAGCTTCTCTCCGATGATGGTCCTTTGTACAATGATCCTGTGCGGTTTCGAAGGGTTGTTGGGCGTCTTGTCTACCTAACTCATACTCGTCCTGAGATTTGTTATCCAGTTCATGTTCTCTCCCAAATAATGCATGAGCCTCGTGTGGCTCATTGGGAAGCAGCTGAACGTGTTTTGAGGTATCTCAAAGGTAATCCAGGTCAAGGAATCATGTTGAAAGCTGAAGATGATTTGCAGGTGAGTGCTTTCTGTGATTCGGACTATAGTTCATGTCCTCTTACAAGAAGATCGTTGTCAGCTTTTATAATACAAGTTGGGTCCTCCTCGGTTTCATGGAAAACCAAGAAACAGGACACCGTCTCTCACTCTTCCGCTGAAGCAGAATACCGTGCAATGGCTGCAGGGTTGAAGGAACTTAAATGGTTTAAAAGATTGATGTCTGATCTTGGAGCACCACAAACTGGTCCTATGGAGATGTTTTGCGACAGTAAGTCTGCTATATACATAGCAGCAAACCCCAATTTCCATGAACGGACGAAGCATATTGAATCCGATTGTCATAGTGTGAGGGATGCAGTGCAAGCTGGGCTTATCACAACTCCACATGTTCGTACAACTGAGCAACGAGCCGACATTTTGACTAAAGCATTAGGAGGGTATACATTTCGATATTTGTTAGGTAAGTTGGGTGTTTGTGACTTGCACGCTCCAACTTAAGAGGGGTGTGTTAAGGTAGGTTCTAGACAGATCTAGAACCGTGTACAAGTTACCAAATATGTAATTAGGATAACTGATATATGGCAAGATAATACCGATGTAGTTAAGAGTCTTGAGTCCCAAGTAATCGAGTCTGTATAAATATGAGTTGAAGAAGATCAATGGAATTAAGCTTTTCTCTCAACTCTCTCTCTCGTTTACAGAGTCCATTTAGCCAATCAAGATCAGTTTAGCTTCTTGTTGTCCTGAGAGGAAGCTTAAATTCGGCAACACTAAAACTTGTCTTGGCTGTAGTGAACATCGACTAACCCCTCTACCAGCTTCAATCATGATCGAAGATGTTGCTTCTCTACCTCAAGAAGTTGTGGTTCAAATCTTAACAACCCTTGAATTCCCAATAGATTAACCACATCTAGTTTCATATGAGACATCCTCATACCATTCCCAAAACATGTAACCTTAACTGATAATCAAACACACATGGAACACCTTGTTTGATTTATCTCAGGACACCGAAACCAGTAATTACAGTGTATAAACAACTTTCCAAACAAGGAATAAACATCCATAATATAGAAAGACAACAAGTGGGACTAGTCAGAACCAAAAAGCATTACAAGTTAATTGTCATCTCATAAATCACATTGCTGCATAAACAAAACACTCTTTGATTGTTGATTCATTCGGTCCCATATATCTCCTCCCTTAGCTTCTTGTCCTTGTCGTATTTTTCCCTAAAAATATCATGATAGTATTGGGCCTCTTCAGAGATCTTCGTGATTCTTTTCTGGCTTGCGATACAATTAACAAACTCTGAGGATGGTAACAAATTTCACAAGTTAAGAGATGACTTTTAAAATATTATAAATAAACGAAAAACAAAAAAAAATCCATACCATAAAGAACCTTCACTGGGAGAACCTGAGGACGAGAAATCTCGCCGAGACTGAGAGAACAACCCATAGGAACGACCATTCTGCAATTTTTTGTTTAGAAAAGTGTTCAGAAAACAGATTCAACGGGAAACATTTAATCAAGCCAAGAAAGTTGAGCGGAGCCTAAGTACAGTATAACAACTAGTGCAGCATCAAAATCAAACCAAAGGGATATTAGCATCCTGCGGATCATCTAATCTCAGAGCTAAAGACATAGTGTTGGTCTAAAAGGACAAATCTTTGTCACAAAATACAGATAACATATACTGTATCAAGACACAAGAACGATCTACAAGACCAAGTTTTTGCAGGTCCACAGCATTAAAACTGAAAATCCAACGAATATTGTAACTGAAACCACCAAACAAACAAAACAAAAAACAAGGAAGAGATTCATCTTTCTTGAATGTGTCAAGAACTAAACACATAAAGAGCATAAACAAACACAACCAAGAAAAGACCTTGAAACCCAAATCAGAGCTTGAAGACAAATAACCTATAGTTTTTTTTTCTGGTTCTAGAGAAATTTGCCTAAACACATTAATCAAGTAAAGAAAGTTCAGGTCCATCTTAATCTTTAGTATCTTAACCATACATTTTGCCTAAATTAAATGAACAAATCAAAAGACTTAAGTAAGAAGAATATAAACTCACTTTCACAAATCATTCAAGCAAAGAATAAAACATCAAATAAAACCCAGAAGAAATGAAACAAAAAGAAAGAAAGATCCTTTTGGAAACTGTAGCTTCAATAGAGTAAAGCCAAAAGGCCAATAATGTGGTACGAGATGAAACAAACAAATAAACAAAAGGTAAGTATTTGAGCTCCATCTTACAGGGCCTAGTGTTGGTCTAAAAGGACCAATCTTTCTCGCAAGATATAGACAACACATAGTTACACTACTGTTTAGAGACACAAGAACAATCTCTTAGCCTAAGTACTTGCAAGTCTAGAACATTAAAACCGAAAATTCCCACGAAATTTGTAACTGGAACCACCCAAAAAAAGGAAACAAGGAAGACATTCAATCACAATTATGCAACAAGCATCATTTGTATAATCTAAACAACGATTCACAGAACCTTTTGAAAAACAAGGGCAGGATAATTTTAGATTGAAAAGAGAGTAGTTTTGATCCGATCCCCTTTGAAAACGTGGATGTTCATGATCTTCACGCTCTATCTTTCTCTCAGTTAGGGTTCTTGGCGTTTATGAGAAATAGATATTTTCCAAAGGGAAAAATGTCAAAATAAAATAAAATAAACCAACTTACATTTTTCGGAAGTTTAAATCCTCACTTAGGTCGGACTGTTTTAATGCTAAACTTTGAGGTTGACTTTACAATAAATAACAAAATTGTGTTGATTCTACTAACAAACCATAATTACGGTGTTAGCTTACCCGTTAACAACTCCATTAACATCGTAATGTCTTTTTATTAAAATGATTTTTTATTAAAACAACGTCGTTTTATGCACTGTTCGAATCTTTGTATCAAAACAACGTTGTTTTACGAATTGCTCGACTTTAAACCCTCAAATTAATTTAACCGGACCATTTCATAACCTCAAATTCAATTTGAACCCTAAATCGATCGATTTCTCAAACTCTCAAAATCAAAATCTCTTTGTCTCTCTTTTTCTATCGTCTTGTAGGATTCTACTGTTGCTGGGAAAGATGAATTCAAGCTCAGTGACATCAGAGTACTCTGGAGATCATGGTTTGCCGTCAAAGTGTAAGTGTGGCTTAGATGTCACGATCTTCACTGCTAAGACGCAAGAGAACCCTGAACGTCCGTCCTTTCTTCCCCTGTACAAGCAAACGCGATGCAAGGTCGTGGACAACGGAAAGAGATGTAAGTACTCTTGCCATCTTTATGTTATAATTTCAAACAATGTGTGTTAAATTTGTGTAATTTTTGAATATTAGGGTCATTTGTTTAAGTGGGTGGAAGATGCCGTGTTAGAAGAGGTCAAAAATGCATTACCAAGACTAGCAATCATGGTAAATGAGGTTAGCAAAGCCAAATCGGAGGTGAATGAGTTAAAGACTCTCATGGAAGAATCAGAGATTGATTAGAAACATTTTAAAGGATATTTATCGAGGTTTGGTATCTTATTACTGTATTTAATATATATTATTTGAGAAGGACACAGTGAGTCTGCTTCATCATTGGAGACAGGTTTAAGTAGTTTGTTGACAATAGACCAATTCATGCAGGCCTTTTGAGATGAGTCGGAGTCCATTTGGATCGGGTCTAGGACGGGGTGCTAAACCCGGTACAAACATATTTGAACAAATATCTAGTTAGTTGCAGAGAGGATACAAACCAAGAAAATGTTAGTATGAACTGAGTGGAATGGACTGCAAATACAGTAGAATCTCTATAAATTAACAGTCGATAAATTAAATAAAAAATTTTGGTCTCAAATCGGGCTGATGTAAAAAATAAAATTCAATAAAATAATAAGATAATAATTGTTTTAGAATCTCTATATAAATATCCGGTCCCATTAATAACATAAATTAATAATCATGTAAATATATATATATATATATATAAATAAAGATAATATAATTTTATTTTTATGACTTTATGTTAGAACTCATAAATAACTTTTCTTATATAAGAAAATATTATGTTGTATTTTAAACTATCTTATTGTTATAACGTAAATAAATTTGTCATAAAATAAAGCAAAATTTTCTATATTTTTTAAAATTCTAAATATGCATAATTTTTATTTCAATAGTCTTATAGACTGTTTAAATGCAACAATTGAGGTTACTAATCATAAGTTTAAATTTATGTCAATTCTTTATATAAATGTATTTATCTATAATCTTTGTTATTTATTATCAAAATAATTTTAATTTCTTTTAAAATTTAAACTTTCAAGTCCAAATCTATTAAAATTTATAGCATACAATACATTAATTATATTTAGATAAAATTTTTTGTAGTTTATTTATTTATAGTTTTTAACAAAATATCTATAAACTAATATACTATAAAATAATAAAATATCATGGCCCTAACATTATTAATTTATTGAGGTTTTACTGTACTACCAAAATTCAGAATATAAGTTTTGTGACATATGTTTTTTACTGGAGGGTATTTTTCTAAATAAAATTGAAACGATTATAAGGAAACACAAAGGTTTTCTCAAAAACTCTTATTACAGTTTTGCTGATAATAATACTTAATTAATTTTCATACATATGTTATCGATTGTGGTTATTGAACTAATAAACAAAACAAATGTTTGGAATAAGGGAACAAACAATAAAAATACTAAACCCACAAATATTGGAATGAAGTGTTCACTGAACTATAAAAAACCCTAGCTGAGACAAAAAAAAAAAAAAAAAAGAGAACAAGAGAGGAAAAAGGATGATGAACAGTTTCAGATCTAGGCTATCACAGGTATGTATGTCAAAATTTGGAAAACAATATACGTTTACAATTTGTCATTAGTTTGCTCTGATATGAAAGAATGAGTTTTAAATGATATGGTTTGCCAAATTTTATATATAATGAGTGAAAGGATTTTCTCTATGCTTGACACATCAGTTCAATTTAAATTTGACACATCAGCCGATTCAAGACACTTCAACATTTATGAACAATTATTAATCTTATATAATAAATCAATTAATTTGAATTTTAATTACTTTAAAATATATAAAACATTAAAAAAATCAAATTGAATTTTCAAAAACCATAAATATACACATTATACAATATGACACTTTAACTTATCATAAATGTTTATCATCTTATTTTTTATGTTAGCATCTTCTTTTACATGTTTAATGATATTTCTCATTATAGTTTTTAATTATGTTTAAATAGTTATACTATTTATTATTTTATAAAATCAATAAGTTTATGATTTCTTTTTATGTTTTATACAAGAAATAAAATCAATATATTAATTTTGTTTGTATGTTTTCTGACTGAATTTGTTGGCACTATTTTTAGGGATAAAAAATTAATCTCAATGTTTTCTATATTAAAATATAAATTTAGTTTAAATAATTATATCTCAAAATTGTAAATATTAAATATAACATAAATAAAATTATCTTTAAAAATATAAAACAAATGAAATTTATCTCATTCTAATATATCAGCATAACCAAAATTAATATTATAATTAAGATTTTCATGTTTTCACTTTTGCTTTCGGTTTATCAGTGAATGGTTCATTTTATCACTCTGGTTTTATTTACATCTTAAACTGAAGTTATGAACACGATTTCTAATGGATATAATTCTTATTTAATCTTCATTCACACTTTTAAACCTACAACTAAGACGTGTAAGAGTTGTATGATTATGGATTTTTTATAAAATGTCATACTCTTTTCTATTGTTTATATATAACTTATTTTTAGTTTTATTTTACCTCTATTGGCAAACAAATATTGAATTCATGTTCTTAAAATTTTATGTGGCTTTACATATTTGTTCTATTTTTAATACACAAGTAAATATGAGTTTCATTATTTAAGATTTAAACATTTAAAAAAATTCAAGATCAAGAAATTAGCCTATTCATGAATTTTTTTTAAAACTCCATAATTTAAATAATATTTAGAGACATATAAATTAAATTTATAAATATAAAATAATATATTATTGAAAAAGTAACTAACATATAGTCTATAAATTATCATATTTGGACAACATATAAAACTTAAGATGATTATTAGAAAAAAATCAAGATGATTTTATTAAGTAAATTAGAATAAGTTACTTTTATAAAATTTAAGACAATAATTCATAACAAAACCCGCGCATATGCGCGGGTATTAGTCTAGTTAAAATAAAATGAACACTACTTCTCTAGTTGACTCCACTGTTTCTGTGTACATAAAATATTTTCTTTAAACTACATTTTTCAAGGAAGATGTGATCACACAAATATGCAATGAGAAGCAAGGGTCAAGCTGTTGCAGCAACGAAGGAGTCCCTATCCAAAGTCCTACTGATCTTGTGTTATCTGACTTGCAAGTCAAGAAAGATGAGATTTGTGAGACCTCAGAGGGAGCCGTCAAGGTAGAGACCTGTTGCAAAGTGAAGAAGGATGAGCATTGTGAGACCTCAGAGGGAGCCATCAAGGTAGAGACTTGTTGTAAAGGGAAGACTTCAGAGGCTTGTGGATCTAAATGTAGGGAAAGAGAGAAGCGTCACAGTGGTAAAAGCTGTTGCAGGAGTTATGCAAAGGAGTATTGTAGCCACAGCCACCATCATCACCACCACCACCACCACCACAACCATGTGAGTGCTTGAGGGAGATTACGAATGAAAAGCTTAAACTCTTGATGCATCCATCGTCACAGTTGTTCTAGCAAAAGTAGCGAAGGTATTTCCTTATGTTTTCCAAGTAGCTGGAGTAGTAGAAACTAAATACGACATGAACTAGTAATACATAAAATATAGGGCAATTCTTAATTTTAGCACTATTTAAGTTTTCATTCCAAAAAAGCACACACGCTGAAAATTGGACATAAATAGCATTCATTAATGAAAAAGTTACAATTATATCTTCACTTTACAAAATAAATATTTTTTTCCAAAATAGCTTTGAGATTTACGGCGACCAACTATGACTGTGTTCCAACGAACTCACCGGCGACAGCGCTCTGATGAACTCTTTAATGTTAGCGCTTCGACGCCAGTGTTCCAACGACAACGCTCTGACGAACTCTCCGACGACAACACTACGACGAACTCACCGGCGATAGCGCTCCGACGAACTCTCTGATGTCAGCGCTTCGACGATAGTGCTCCAACGACAGCACTCCGACGAACTCTCCGACGACAATACTCCGACGAACGATACAACAACAGCACTCCGACAAAATCTCCGTCAACAGCGCTCCGACGAACTCTCCGATTCTGTTGCAGTTTAGATCTATATTCAATTTAGGTTTTCTTCCTAAGCTCAAATCAGATTGTGACAATGATTTATGATTTAAAAATTTGCTAATTGAAGATTTTGATTGGGGAATAATTAAACTAAAGCTGTGATTCGGACCTGACAAAATGGATGGTAATTGTTTTGTTGAATCTCTATCGAAGCAAAGTATCTCTATTGAATGGGTTTGATTTGGTATCAGAAAGTGTAGAGCAGTTAAAAACTCACAATTTTGCTTGCGACGAGGATTCAGTCAGATACAAGTATATATTTCTCCCTCTTTCACATTCTCTCACCATCTATGTTTCTTTCTTCTTCTTCTTCTTCTTCGTCAGATGCTAGATGGGGAATGTAAAATTTATGAGGCTAATAAGAAAATTGGGATCTTTGTGTTGTCTCTTGTGGCAGCAATTTACACTTGTATCTGGACTCTCTGTTTCTATCTTCTTTTCCTTAAAAATTCTTAAAACAAATGAAGTGCTTCCTAAAAACAAAGAAATGATTCCTAAAAACAAATAAATGATTCATAAAACAAAGAAATGATTCTTAAAAAAAAATTTATGCGATTAGGAAGCATCTGTATTGATTTAGGAAACATCTTATGCGATTTAGGAAGCGTATGTATTAAATTTAGGAAGCATTTGTATTGATTTAGGAAGCATCTCTACTGATTTAGGAAGCATCTGGACTGGTTTAGGAAGTACCTGGACTGATTTAGGAAGCATCTAAACTGATTTAGGAAGCACCTATATTGATTTAGGATGCATCTGTAGCGATTTAGGAATTCATAATGTCTTTGAATTTAATAAGAAAACTTCTTAATTTCTCTGAATTTAATAAGAAATACTCGGGACATTTAATTTGATCAAGGTAATGTTAACCCCAGCGATTTAGATTAACTGACCTAAATTTATAAGAATTGTTTCTTAAAATTTATAAAAATTTAGGAAATGCTTCCTAAAAGTTTAGAAAGACTTCCTAAATTTATAAGAACTCTTCCTAAAAATTCATAAAAATTTAGAAAAGGCTTCCTAAAAGTTTAGAAAAACTTCCTTAATTTATAAAAAATCTTCCTAAAAATTCATATAAATTTAAGAAAGGCTAAAGAAAAAGGTGACAAAACTGGAGAAAACCAGAAGAATCAATGGAGGGTAAATTCAAATTGCCTAAAGATATGAAGAAATTGCTGATACTCAGAATCACTAGGGAAAAGAGCTTGCACTCTGAATAATCTCAGGTATGCAAAGTTTGAAGATGCAAACAACATTATACTGTACCAAAATTACAACTCAAAGAGACGAATGCAAAAACATCACTGAGACTAACCAAAGATGCAACCAACAGACCAAAATATCAACATCAGTTGAATAATGAGTAGAGCCAAGAAGCACTTCAGAAGCTCTATACCACAGAAGGAATTCATGTGTATAGGAATTAAGAGGTACAACAGAAGCACGACCAAGACCTAAATAGCTACATGAGATACATCTAAAGAGAATCATTTCAAACTAAAAAGCTCTGTAGATTCAATCAACATTGACCAAAACTCTCTGTGACATCGGAAAATACAAATTGGAACATGTCAGATTGCGTGATCGGAGATCGAATCGGAGAATGAATTACTTAATTCTGTGATTAGAGATCAAATCGACCAATCCTCATCATTGTCGATTTCAGCAATTGTCGTAACAACCATAAACTCGTAGCCGCCGTCATGATTCGTCAGTTCTATTCTGTCACCGTGGCCATCAGAATTTATTTCTTCATCGTCGCCGTCAGAATTCTGTTTCGTCGTCGTCGAAATGATTCAGTCGACAATATCTTTCTCAAAACATCAGATCTGAACTTTAATTTTAAAATATGGTATATTTTATAACATGGGTATATATGTCTTTTACCGTTTAATGAATGCTAGTTTTGGAAAAAATTATAAAATAGTGATATTTGTGACCAAAAAACATTAAGTAGTGTCATTCTAAAGAATTTTTCTAAAATATAACTAACTTCAAAATAATAATAATAAACTATATATATATATGTGTGTGTATTTACATAAATTATAAATTTTTATTCTTAGTCAATTTAAAGTTATTACATTAGTAAAATCCCAAATATATTTCATTTTAGTAGTAAAGACCATTTTATAAGCAAACTATAAATACATTAACCTCATGATTTTAACCAAATGATAATACTGTATGATGTTTATATGATATGGCGCGGGTTGATTTTATTTTGTTTACAATTTTCTTCTGTTTCATTTTTATGAAAACTATAGAAATATCCTTTACAGAGAAATAATGTATACAAATAACAAAACGAAAACGGATTATCCAAATTAAAATTAGTTCAATACTAAAATGAATTACATTATTATATGTAACACCGATCTAGAAAACAAATTATAAATACAATCAAAATATTAGTACATTAACTAAAAAATATCTTTAGTTTTTTTTAAACAACAAATGTTTCTTCAAAAGCATATACTAAATAATAATAAAATAAACAAAAAATAAACATCCATCCACGATGTAGTACAGGCTCGACTTTAGTTTAAGATTACTACTATATCGTGGATGAAACATGTTATTTGTCATTTTTAGATTGTAGCTGATAACAAGAAAGGAAAATGATGAAGACCACTTTCGGATCTAGGTTATCAAAGGCATGTATGTCAAAATTGTTGTCATTCATTTGCTCGGATTTAAAGCGGTAGGTAGATAATACTTTATTTGAATCGGTAGATACAGATTTTAGATTATGTTTTGAGTGAAGAAGGAATCATATAGTAATTATCGGAGACATTTAGTTTCTTCTGATTTCTCTGTGCTAATACCTACTATGAATATTTTAGTGGAGATATTTTATTTGATGAAATAGTGAAACTCAAGATATTATATGTTTTATTTGATAAGATAGTGGAATTCGAGATATTATATACTTAATTTGATGAGATAATGAATTGGAATTTGAGATATTACATATTATTTTGTTGGTTAGTTACCTTAGTGATAGTGTAGAGAATGTGTATATTAAATTATATCATAAATTACCTTAATTAAAAAAATGAGATGGTAGAAGGCAAATATTTGGAGTAAGGGGACAAACAATAAAAAGTGACTATACCCACAAACATTGGATCAAATATTCTCTCCAAAAACTAAGAAAAAACTAGCTGAGAACAAGAGAGGTATGTATGTCAAAAATATTGTCATTCATTTGCTATGATTTGAATCGGTAGGTAGAGAATACTTATTTGAATAGGTAGATAGAGAATCTAGATTCTCTTGTGAGTGAGGAATGAATTTTATAGTAATTATTGGAGACATTTAGTTTCTTTTGATTTCTCTGTGCATAATATATACGTGAATATTTTATCAGAGATATTTTATTTGTTGAGATAGTAGAATTCAAGATATTATGTTTGATTTGATGAGATAGTGGAATTCGAGATATTATATACTTTATTTGATGAGATAATATTGGAATTTGATATTATATATTACTTTGTGGTTAGTTACTTAGTGGTAGGATATATAATGAGTATATTAAATTAAATTATATACTAAATTATCTTAGTAAAAAGAAAAATATCAGATGGGTTTGATCATTCTCTTATGTTTATGACATCGATGGTTTAAAGGTGGTGTTGCAGGTCCATTCACAGGTGCTTGTTCTAGGACTTGAGAGCACTGACCTACATGCTAGTATGCTTATGAGCTTGTACACCAAAATCGCCGACCATCATCAGCTTGCATGTCAGATCTTCTCAAGACTTAGACGTCCATGCTATGCGGCATGGAGGAATTTGATTTATACATACAGTACTTTCAATCCAAAGAGGGCCATTGCTTCTTTTGGCAAGATGGAGAAAACAAAGATCAAGCCTACACTTCGCTCATTCCAAGCCCTACTGTTTCCTCACGATCAGACCGACTCCAGCAATGAAGACGCTTACAATGTCTTGATCTTGATGAAGGTGGAGTACAACTTGGAGCCGGATGTTACACATTATGGATGCTACATAGACAAGCTGGTCAAGAGTGGATGCATTGGAGATGCCATTAAAAAAGCAGCTGAAATCAAATGTCCATTGTCAAAGGAAATCTGCAACATAATCTTTGGACATGCGCCAAGTCCTTGATTCCCGACTTTGATTCTGCCAATAAGATGATCAAGGTGCTTGTTGGCAGTGGGGTAAAGTTTCCACACGGTCTACAGTCATCTAAGTGACAGTGGGGTAAAGTTTCCATCGTGTGTGGAGTGCGGCCTTCAATACAACCGGGAAAACTGACCGAATCGCTGCTATGCTATGAGTCAGTGCTATTTTTGAGAAATACTCAGACTTGATTGAATGCTCTTGCTGGTCGCACCTTGTCTTTCTGGTTTTGTATGTTTCTTCCTTGTTTGGAAGATTTGTGAATGTGGTTTATTCTACAGTTCCTTTCTAATGTTTTGGTTATGACGATTCAGCCATAATTTCTCACATTGTCTTTCTGGTTTATGGATGTATATTTCTTGTTCGGATGATTTGTGAAAGTGGTTTATTCTACATTTACTTTCTCTTGTTTCCTCTTATTTGTTTGTCTCATTAACTGAAGAGCAATAGTTGTTATATGTGTGTTTGATTATCAGCTAAGGTTTTAGGATTCATGTTAGATGTTTTGTGATGGTATAAGGATGTCTCATTAACTGAAGAGCAATACAGTTAAACCTCTATAAATTAATACTCGATTCATTAATAACTTCGCTAAATTAATAATTTTTTCAGTCCAAAATGCTATTTTAAACCAAATGTCACTTCTATAAATTAATAACCTCCCTAAATTAATAAAATATTATAAAAATACACTGGTCCTAATATTATTAATTTATAGAGGTTTTACTGTAGTTGTCATTGTGTTTGATTATCAGTTAAGATTTTAGGATTCAGGTTACATGTTTTGAAATGGTATGAGGATGTCGCATATGGATCACATGACAAAGGTCATACAACAAGATGCAGATCGGTAATGCAGTCTTTGATGAACTTAGCTCCACATAAGGTAATAATAGCAAAGACTCTTGTGAAGAAGTTGAAGTAGATGAGGTTTAAGGTTAAACACACTTGTAGCACCAATTGATGGTATTGTGGTTGTGTTGTAGCTTTTCATGTGCCTAAGCAGAGAGATTCTAGGGTTTGGGCTGGAACCATAATTCTAAATGGTATGTAATGTAATCCTCTTAAATAAGCTTCAAGCTTAGATCTTGTTATTTGTATCTTTTACTCTTTTGATATTTCTCTTATGTGTATTTTTTTCAGGTTATATAACTGTGAAAACAACAGCTTTAGCTAGTGATTCCGGTTTTCAACGACTTTTCGTTGAGCTCTTCTAGCTAGTTTTACTGTTATGAGCTTCTTCTACACGTCTATTTGTCTATTAGTCTTTGAGATTTAGTTTGACTGCTTCTTCTACTAGCTTAGCCATCTTCGCAACAACGCAATCACTAGCTAAAGCGATGATGAAGATGTTCTTGACTTAGAAGCAGGCTTGTTAACAAAGTGTGGGAATGGTCAATGCAACTCAGGTTGTTGTGGGCTTACTGGTTGTTGTGGGGTGATAAGAAACAAGGAAATGTCAAGCTCTTGAGAGTAATAAGAAACCAGAAGGAGATATGGCTTCATTGAGCTCATGTAAGAAGTCTACTCATGTCGAAAATGACCTTGACGAAGATTGAGATTGAAGATCTTAAACTCTTGATAACACAGAAACTAAAACAAAACAAAGGAGCTGAGTTTTATAATAAAGGAGATGAAGATACTAAAAGATGCTAACACAGTGCCCTCTGTGGTAATACATTGAATCGTTCAAGAGCTATTTCTATCTATGCACTAACTTTGAATTCTTTTTTCCACTGCATTGCTAATCATCTTCTTCTCCTTCATGACAAAAAAAAAAAAAAAAAAAACTGGAAGAAAGAAGCTACAATATGAACCAAACTCCTACCTACAGTCTTTTGTAATTCTGCTAACAGAAGCCATAGTCTCTTCTTGCTAAATCCCGTCCTAAATTTTGCTTCCTGTGATTTCCGTGCTCCAAGTTATCCCTGGACATATTAAAATCATCCTGACCTGGATTCGTTTTTTATATCAAAAGATCTCATTCGTTTTTTATAACTAGGTATGTTAGGAACTGGGAAATCCTGGGGAAGAGAATTCATTTCCATAAAACAGTTCCTCGCTCTAGCATCAGTGATCAAGGCTGCCCAATCCTCAGACTTCATCAGAGCAGATGCATTTCCCATCACCTATTCAAGAAAAAACGAGTCTTATAAGGAAAAACAAAACAGATTTATCAAACAACATTTGTGTGGAGAGAAACCATACCCACAGAGCTCTTCTCGCACGGGTAAGAGCAACGTTCATCCGCCGGATATCTGAAACAAAGCCAACCCCGTGACCTGAAGCACGCACACATGACATGATTATGACATCACGTTCTTGACCCTGAAACGCATCTACTGTATTAATATAAATCTCTTTCACTTCATCTTGGCCCAAAGCATTGCCAAACTCGTTCTTCAGGCATTTCAGCTGCAGTCTGTATGGGGTTATTACCCCCACAGAAACTTTATCTGCACCCAATGACTTCAAAGTTTTCTGAAGATGCATGTACACCCCAACACAGAATCGAGCTTCATCAATATTCTCGTAAGATACAGATCCACCTCTATGAGACTCCCGCCCATGGCTGATATTGAAGAAAAGGTAAGGCCTAAGAACAGGATCTTTATAGTAAATCTCATCAGGAGCATTGCATATACTTTCACTGTCTTTGAGGCGTCCTTGGTAGAAGTACCTTGAAGGGAAATCTCGAATTTGAGGATGCATTCTGTATTGAACAGTTAACAACAAAGTCGGACAACCTGCGAGCTGAAACCTCTCAAAGAGACTTCTACTATATAAAAGAGTTCCAGCAGCCTTGCTAATCACTGTCGCAGGAAGCTGCTGAGGATCCCCTACAAGTACACATCGCGCAGCACCAAGAGCAAGAGGAGGAAGAACTCCAACCTCACTAGCTTGGGCAGCCTCGTCAATGACAACCATATCAAAGCCATGGGTAAGACGAGAAAACAATTTACGGCCACTGCTTGATACGGTGGTAAAAACAATTTCAGCCTCGTTTGCAAAACTTGCCTCAAGATTCGCTCGAGCTTCTTCAAGATTAAAATTTTTACCAGCACGAAACTTTCCCTCCACAATAAGAAGGCGAGACATTTCAACAAGGACTTTATCTCTGGCTTCTACCACAGCAGAAAGGTGCTGTAATAATGCATCTCTTCTCTGGTCTCTTGATATAAGGACTTCAGGGTCAACTCCTACAGATCCCTGAGAACGTGTAGCAAAGGCAGCAGCACTAAGTTCCCTTTTAAGTCCAGCTATATCTTGCGAAATCTGCTTTTCTTGTAGTCTGAGGTTATGCATGTGTCGGTGAATCTCTTCCCGGGATATAGCTAGTAGCTGATCACTTCTTCGCTCCACAGAAACTGCTTGAGCAGCTGGCGTTTGAGAATCAACACCGACTCGAGCAACATCGGGGTGATATACCTTCATCTCCCCATCAATGAACCCACGAACAAGGACACGTGAAAGAAGTTCATCAGTTGCAGCATTCGAAGGAGCACAAACCAGCATCCTTGGTTTAGCACAGAGTTTGGGAAGGGTGCGAAACAGATTCTGGTTCATGTTTTGTAGGACTTCATCAATAGATCCTGACAAAATATTATCTGAACTGCATTCATTAGCCTGTGTATAGCTCTCAGGTGCTAATTTCTTCAGCAACGAAGTGTAATATTGTTGATACTGAACCAAATGGATAACATTCAACATTCCCCAAACTGTGTGTGTCTTTCCTGTTCCTGGAGGACCCTGAACAAGAGTGAATGGCCATGGTTCTTGTTTCTTCACCCCACTACTAGTCCCAGCCGCAGTATGCATGGCAGCCCATTGGATCGCAGCAAGCTGCGGAGCATTAAAGCTCCTATGTAAATGGTCAACAAAGCTAGTAGTGAAACAGTCCGGCATTGCAGGGGTTTGCTGCTCATAACTAGGAAACTGCTCCGGACTGGGATTGAGAATGGCATTTTGCATCTAACAAAATATTTAAATTTCACCAACGTCAGCCTATTTTATAGCATCTAAAGGAGTTTGGTTTGAGAATAAACAAAGACCAACCTGTGGGTTAAGTTGAGAAAACGCATGCAGTGAAACATATTCCCTCTGTGTGGTTGCAAGTGAACCAAGCACTGTCAGATGCCACATATCCTTAGGTTTAAGCTTCCATAAGATATGATTGTCATTAATCCTGCTGTAAAAATAAAATTTTCATGAAAATACACAGAGAAGATATGAGAGACTCTAAATATTTGATTCCAGTTTCAGATAGTTCATGAAAATTAGAAGGATGAATCTAAACTCAGAGAGTATCAATAGATAGAGAATGAACATACAGATGAGCCTACCTGCCAGGGCCTTCAGAATCGCCAACATAGAAATGAAGAGTAGCTCCAAGAGGATCACGGACATCAACTGGTATATGTCTCCTAACTGTACCAGCTACACGTCCAGCATCCCCATGCTCTTCACCTTAGCATAAAGAATGGAAAATTATACGAAATGCAAAGAAGCTAGAAACATAGAAACAATCAGACATCAACGATCTGCAAAACACACCTGATTCAGGCACTGGATTTGACAGAACTGCAACATCTCCCTCCTTGAAAGCCCATTTACAGCAGTTTAAAGAAGCAAGTATTACATCATACCATCCTAAAGACATAAACAAAGGCTAGCAGTCAAGTAAATTAACAGAACCTTGGCAGTGTTTTCCAGACGGCCAGACATAAAAGGGTATATAATCAGGTTGTCAATGCAAAGAGGTATAAGAGATCAGTCTTCACAACTTAGACCTACTAGAGAACATAGTGAACTGCAAAATGAGGACCTAATCAAGAGACTTGCTAAACTGCCTATGTTACTATTAAATAATGAAAAAACCGTCTCATTATGCATGCTTACACATGTGAACAAGATCTAGGATCAGTTACCTCTCTCTCTCTTTTCAATGGATTTTATTCGAACTTTCACATATGCATTTGCCTCTGCCAATTCTTCCCATGTACTGTAAAGTTGTGCCCGGCATTCCTCAAAAAGTAAGGGTTCAAATACTCTGACATATTCCTCCATAGATTCAAACCGCTCAGGTACACACCGAAGTTCAGCATCCTCTGATAGACAAGAAAAATTATGCATCACGTAAATCAAACTAAATGGGCGAAAGAAGACACAATGAGCAAGGAAGACAAAATTATGTTTGGGGAGGAATCAGTCATCAGCTTCAATGCAAGCCAAATATCTCCAAGTGAAAAGAAAGACGGAAGACATATG
The DNA here is from genome assembly GCA_963555745.1 of Cardamine flexuosa. Classification (NCBI taxonomy): domain Eukaryota; kingdom Viridiplantae; phylum Streptophyta; class Magnoliopsida; order Brassicales; family Brassicaceae; genus Cardamine; species Cardamine flexuosa. The sequence goes on from OY743219.1 coordinate 22,337,655, forward strand.
AATCAAAAAGCGAACTAATATTCAATAGTCACTTTTCAATGAGATCATCTCCACTATAAAGTGTAAAGAAGATGGAAAACTTATGAATCAAAATGCGAAATAATATTGAATTAACTTTTCACTAAGATACTATTTGTGATACCAAAGTGCCAGCCTGATAAACAAGTTCCATCAACCAGGAACCAGATCTAGCTGCAAAGCTAGACTTCATGTTCGGTGCCTTAAAGGAAAGCAACACTAACAATGGTGGAAATAGATAGGGACGTATCTGCCACAAAATAATTAAATTTCTATCAAAAGCTATCTGAGATCTTTCTCACTAGAAAGAAGCAGGAGGATAAAACAACAAGTAGCTCAGAAAATTTATTAGAATTCTTACTAGCTTCCACATGTTTTAAATATTATGATTCTCAAGAGTCAATGGCTTCAGAAGCAGTCAATATTTTAAGAGTCAAAGGAAACTGGGTTCAGAAGCAGTAAATTCTAATCGCTTAAAAGTTTCTACCGTAAATCAAGATTCAATTATCTCATGGTAATTTAAGAACATGACCCATAGGAAGAATAGTAGCATTTGACATACCAGGATGATGCCAAAACTTTTCGCTGGTAACCTCTCGTATAAGACGTTCCACCGATGTATCCTGATATTGAGTACTAGTTTGGGCTGGCTTCTTGAAAGAACTTTGACTGCTAGAGAATTTTCTACCAGCTGAATGATTGCTCTTGGGCTGCTTCCAAGAAGTCTGCCTTGACCCAGATGCCCCATCCCTTTCAGCAGAAGGTACTTCATCCCCGTTAAGCCTCATAGGTTTACCACTACTTTCAGACTTGTGTTCAGCAGATTCTGGAGCATTAGAAGGTACATCAATCGGTTTTTGATCTCTACATAAACCATGGCTCTGGATTTCTCCTCCATGCTCAGCAGGTGCACTGGAGCATGTAACAATAGGTGGTTCAAAGTTCTGTCTCCTAGGTGTTGATTGCTTAACATCATCAATATTACGAAACATAGTCTGCCTATTGCGTTTCTTTCCCAACATTGCCTCTTTATGTTGATCCATCTTTCTCTTCACTCTTATATTAGAACACTGACTTTCTTCGATTCCTTTAATCTCTGTAGGCTTCACTCTCAAACCTTGTTCTTCTGTATTACATACAGTAACAAAATCATTATCATTTTCATTAGCTTCTGTAGTATGTTCATTAAGATCAAATAACATTTTTCTCGTTTCTGCAGTGAAAGGTTTAAATCCCCAAATTGAAACTAATCATAGTGATCAAACCAAAGGCAATCACTGATTCAGTGATCACGAATATAGAGGAAACGAAATAAATGGAGCAAACTAGCGAAGATCAAGATCGAGTAAACGAACCAGTGATAGAGTCGGCGAGTCTAATTAGGGCTTTTAAAACCGCTCAATAAGTGAGCACAACCTCAATCTCACTCTCCTCCGGTGGAGATTACTGTATCGAACCCGAAAATACGGTTCAGTGATATGAATTTGTCGCCGGCGACAGATGATACAACGGTTTCTCTCTAGTCTCCGATACCAGAGGTGGGAGGAATATGGTGGTTCAGAGACTATGAGACTTTGTATGAGAATAGACTTGGACCGTTGGATTAAGGGCCAGGTTTATTATAATCCGACGGTATTAGATAAGTCTTTGAATCTCCTATCCTTTAGATGCTTGGATGCATATTTGTTTTTTAAAGGTTTTTTTTGTCAATATTATTTTTAAGTTATCAAGGTTTTTTCTTTAAGTAAATCATACTGTATGTTGAGAAACTATAAATAATTATTAACATTTTTATCGAAGATGTTTTTTGATATTATTCTAGAGCTCTAACGTATCACGCTTGTAATTGCGACAAATGATGTAAGTACTAAGTTCTCTAGATCTTTGCCATGATGTACTATTAAGAAGAGAAAATTGGTTTTAGATTTTCACTAGAGATCGAACGGCGCGCGGCTTATTTTGTACTAAATGTTTTTCATACCACATATAGTATGAAAGAGTAGGGAATACAATTTTACATTCATTCAAAAAAAAAAAGAGTAGGGAATTTGTGTGTTTAGAATAATTATGTAAGTTTGACATATTTTCAGAGATATTTGCTTTTGATATATCTATAATATATGTTTGAAAATACAAGTAATTAGTTAAAAAAAAGTTGTAAAAGAGCTGAAATGGCTATTTCATATAAAAGCGTTTCATACTCATGATAAAATTATAAAAAGTACATTTTTCTCATAAATGTTATATCTTTCTTTAGTTCTGTTGTTAATTTCTCACTTAGATTTGTTAAGATTAATGATAATCAATTACGATATAAAAAGAAGATATGAGCTTGTGAAATACTACACAAATCAGCGGTTGTCATTTTCTCTCTTAGCATATATACTTTTTAGTTTTTTTGTTTCCCATGCAATCAGAATCTTGAATGCTACCATGTTCGGACGTCTTACTTTTCTATTACTACTTGGATAATGTGAGAATATTTTGTGGTCGCTAATGTCTTTTTTAATTGTTCAATGTTATATTTCTCCAACTCATGCATTCATGACTTTCTGGCTTCTCCTATTCTTGTAGCTCCTGTGTGGCTTAGATATCTTTCTTTTCGTTGCAGAACACACAATACATTTTCTTTAACTTTGACGTCCATCAGACGATTAATGTAGTGAAATTTCAAAATAATTATTAGTCACACAATATCAGTTAACTTGAGCGTAAAAGAGAGAAAGATTAAATATGGAATATGATAGAGTACCTCTCTCTTTGACATATAATCTTGCTCAAAACCTTGAAATCCACAAGATTTTTTTTTTTTTCAAGAATGGTAAATTTTAGGGAAAGGAACTGTCAAAAGAAGAGAAATGTTGGAAAAGAGTTTTGGTTTCCACTTTGATAAAAAAAATTAAATATAAATATAAACATTTGGTGTCAACTTCCAAAGAGTATTATAGCTACATAGTAGGTAGTTAGCTACCCAAATATGTGAGCCTAAGGGTATCCGAACTGCAAGGGAGAACCACCATAAGATGTCTTCACCGTTTTAAGTTTGTAAGTGGGGCACAGCAGGCCTAACAATCAATTGTTAAATTGTTAGTATTAGTCTTGGAAGAAGAATCACAATCAGATAAAAAATAATAAAGACAGAAAAAGGAAAAAATAATGTAAGAAAAAAGAATATGAGTTCAAAGCGAAGGAAAAAACAGAGATCCACTCACCTTTGACGTTATGAGATTCTTCTTTGAGATATTTATTTTGCTGCAATAAGTAGTTGTTGTTGGACAGTCAAACAAATATCATGTACGCTCTGATCCTGATGACAAAGGATCTATATTTTCAACACCAAATATTTGATCAAAGCTATTGATTAATTAGATGATGTAAATGTTCATGAGGTTAAAGTCAGTCTCACGATTATCGAATATTAACCACAACTTTCAATATATCTAATTTTCACTTGTGGCTTATGCTATGATTATGTGCTGAGTTGTTGGAGTCGAAGATGAAAAGGATAACGAAAACTTAAAGCCAAATTAATTTGTGAAAACCCCATACCAGCTTAAATTGCACTGTAATTATAAGAAATGTATAATTCTTCCTTGTAATTATAAGGGAAAAAAATATGTGTTAAGAGTGATAGTGAAATGTATTTTCATTGAACATTGACTATTAATCCAAACCCAAATCAGAGGCAATATATAAGTACCGACTACCGAGGAAATCAAAACCTATCTTCACTATTGTAGACAAATTAGCAAGACGGAACAAAACAAATGGCAAGGGTTTGTATCTAAAAACCTAAACTCAGAAAAAAAAATGAACAGAGTTTCATTCGGAAGATTAGAAAACAGTAAACCTTTAGTTCGAAGAGCCCCGATACTACTTCGCCTGGACAATCTCCATGAGTGTTTCTAAGCATTGAAAACCAAGATTATTCAGCAAACTTGATGAACTTTACAACAGCAAAAAAAAACTTATATCTCACCTTTGAACGATGGGATTTTCCTAGATTTTGGGAGGTAAGCCATTGGATTCATTGCTGTTTAATGTAAAAGTCAATTTTGAGAATCCGAAAATGATAGTTGAATTAAAAAAGAAGAAGACAGTGAAATCCCTACCTATTGAATCTCTGTTAGACAGCAAGTGAAACTATTATCCAGATTCGAAATCGAACAAACAGCATCGAAAATTTAACAGAAATCTCCATGAAAACAGTTACAGAGCGACGGAGATAGAACTCTGGACTCCTTATCTCGAAAATGAACCACTAAGAATGACAGAAGCGAGAAAACGAAGAAAGGAAAAAGAAATTACAGGATCGAGAGAGATAGTTAAGTGTTCTAATACTACTGTGAAGAGAAAGTTGGATCAACATAAAGAGCCAATGTGGGGTAGAAAAGTCTCTAGCAGTCAGCCCAAAGCTACTACTCAATTTCAGTGGAACGTCTATTCTGGTATGTTAAATGTTCTTGAATATGCTTTCTTTTCCATGAAATAATTGAATCTTGATTTACAGTATAAACTTTTGTGCCAGTCAAATTCTAATTCCAGTTCCCTATGACTCTTGTTAATATACTGCTTCTTGATTCTTTAGAATCATAATAGTCAAAATATTTGCAAGTTGGTAAGAATTATTCTAGTGAGAAATATCTCTAATAGATTTTAAAAGAAACTTAATTATTTTGTGGCCTATCTATCTCCACCATTGTTAGTGTTGCTTTCCTATAAGGCACTGAACATAAAGTCTAGCTCTTGAGGCTGCAGCTAGATCTGGTTCCTGATTGATGGAAATTTTTTATCAGGCTGGCACTTTGGTTGAAACTATACTGGGGTAAAATAAATCTCCTCATCTGAGAAGATGCTATATGTAAAAGCTGATTAGTACTAAAGTGAAAAGTGAATATTGAATATTAGTTCCCATTTTGATTCATAAGTCTTCCATCTTCTTTGCACTCTTTATTGTGGAGATGATCACATTGAAAAGTGACTATTGAGTATTAGTTCGCTTTTTGATTTGTATGTTTTCCGTCTTTCTTTTCACTTGGAGATATTTGGCTTGCATGGAAGATGATGACTGATTTCTCCCCAAACATAACTTTTTCTTCCTTCTTTCGCCGCTTTAGTTTGATGTACATGTTGCATAATTTTCCTAGTCTATCAGAGAATGCTGTGTTTTGAGAACTATAATTACACATGTTGCCAGTTATCTTTTCCGACATCTCTATACTTAGGATATCATATTATTTTACTCTTCAGCTTTGATATTATGGTCCACATGGAAAGGGCATGCATATTACATCTAGTGATGTTATTGATACCACTTAGGCACTGAGTATTAATTAAACACATTTTATCTGCATACTTGGTTCCATTCGTTGTTGGTGGGAAGCATTTTGATCAAGTGAGGTTACAGAAATTGGCATGAGAGAGTTCTTTCGACAAGTCATTATCCCCGCAGTGGTTCTCCATGAAGTGTCCCTAGAGGTAACTGACCCTAGATCTTGTTCACATGTGTAATAGTTCATGGGACTTTGTTTCTTCTCATTTCAGAAAGTTTTCATGTAAGCTCACAGTTTATCTAGGAAAATGATTTTGCCCTTGATTCACTATCTTATAACATAGGCAGTTTAGCAGGTCCTCATTTTACTTGTTCATTATGTTCTTTAGTAGGTTTGAGTTGTGGAGACTGGTCTCTTATACCTCTAGTAGATCAGTTTATATACCTTTTCATGATTGGCCATCTGGAAAACACTGCCAAGTTTCTGTTTAATTACTTGACTGCCAGCTGTGATGTTGCTCTCAAACGCCAGCTGCTCAAGCAGTTTCTGTGGAGCGAAGAAGTGATCAGCTACTAGCTATATCCCGGGAAGAGATTCACCGACACATGCATAACCTCAGACTACAAGAAAAGCAGATTTCGCAAGACTTAAAAGGAAACTTAGTGCTGCAGCCTTTGCTACACGTTCTCAGGGATCTATAGGAGTTGACCCTGAAGTCCTTATATCAAGAGACCAGAGAAGAGATGCATTATTACAGCACCTTTCTGCTGTGGTAGAAGCCAAAGATAAAGTCCTTGTTGAAATGTCTCGCTGCCCAAGCTAGTGAGGTTGGAGTTCTTCCTCCTTTTGCTCTTGGTGCTGCCTGATGTGTACTTGTTGGTGATCCTCAGCAGCTTCCTGTGACAGTGACTAGCAAGGCTGCTGGAACTAGATAGAATTATAGAAATAGATCTTGAACGATTTGTTAGTCTTCATGATACACAGGGCACTGTGTTAGCATCTTGTATTTAATCCCAACATCTTTTTTAGCATCTATTATAAAACTCAGTTCCTTTGTTTTGTTATTTGTGTTATTAATGAAGAATAATTTTCTTGTAACATCATTTGCATCATTTGCTCTTTCCATTTCACAGATTCATTAGATCGTGTCGTCTTTTGGTTTCTACTACGCCAGCTACTTGGAAAGGCTGCAACATTCGCTTACAACATCACCTGTATCGTCAAGAAGATACTTAGAAATACTTTTGGATTTGACATACCTAAAGTACTCACTGGCATAATGGATTACACAGTTGCTTTATCTTATACTACTATCTTATTCTACTGTCCTTGCTAGAACAAATATATATTGTTAAATTTTAAGTGAATGGATGGATGGATGCATCAAGAGTTTAAGATATTCAACCACAATGTCCGTCACATGGTGGTGGTGGTGATGATGATGGTGGCGATGGCAACAAAGCGATTTGAAATCACCACCACTTGCAGTTTTCAAACCTGAAACCACCAAGCTAACATGCTTCTCATTGCAGATTTGTGTCACATCTTTCTTTTAAGACTCTAAGATCAAAGTGTAAACTTGTTTGGCTGCAACATTATATGTATCTTCCTTGTCCTCACAACATCTTGTGGAGCAATCCGAACTATCAGAATCTTCCTCTGAAGCCAAAGTGATTTCCCCAGTTTGTTTTTCATCACCACAGCAACCAGACTTGCACTGTTCTTCAGTCTTTATATATATATATAACTAATTAAAAATAATAAAACTAAACAATGTAGACTAATGTTTTTGTTTTTATTTAATTATATATACATATAACAAAATCTCCACCAAAAAAAATTAATAACAAAATCTCCACCAAAAACAATTAATAACAAAACAAAAAAATGTTATTATGGCTCAACAGTTATTATTAGTTTTGTTGATTTTAATTAATTATATATTTATATATATATATGAGAACATTTAATTAACATTTTTAATTAATCCATATTTTTTAGTTTTCTTATTTTTTAATTAGTTCAAGATCTCCACCAAAAATAAAAATAACAAAACCAAACAAATGTTACTTTTTAATTAATTGTATATATTATTTTTAAAGTAATCCATATTTTTAGTTTTGTTATTTTTAATTATTTTTTACATAATAATAATAAAATCTCCACTAAATAAACAATTCTCACTAGTTTTAACTATATATATATATATACGCTCTTGTTGTTATTATACAGATATATTATTTTGGCTCAATGGTTGAGAGTTTGATCATATGTGTCTTGTTCAGCAGTTTGATTCCCTTTAAACTCAATTTTTCATTTTTATTTTTTTAGTGAAACGACGTCGTTTTGGTTTTATGGAGAATCTTAATGGAAATTTAACGGCATGCCCGAAATTGCCAAGTCAACGAAACTTAGCTATTTAATCTAAAAGTCAAACGAAATTTTTATGATTTAAATTGCATTTTGAAAGTTCGTGCTTTTTTCGTCCACTTTTTGAAAGTTCATATTTTTTTTTGACATTTTCCCTATTATCATATATGTAAATAACTTGTCATCTTTATATAATAAGTATATTGGCTAATGAATAAATTATGAGAGTCTAATATAATTCTTCCTTTACACCTTTGTCTTTTTTTGTTCTCATCAATCTTATCATGGTTGAATAGAAGCTTCCTCATCACCGCAGATTTGGCGTTCTGAAAAGACGATGCAACCAAAGTCGCTGCTTGACCACATGGTTTGATTCTCGAACACAGTGAGAAAAGAAGACTCTATGTGGCTTCCGAAAAAACTGCCACAAAATGTTTTCTCAAAGACTCAAATGGATGATCAGCAACACTCTCACGGTTAGGCTTGAGACTCTTAGCCAAATTCTCAAAATACTTCTGTGACACATTTGAAGACTTGGAATAAATTTAAAGATAAAAACGTAAAAAACAATGAAGATTGATTTTCCTTACTAAATATAGCAGTAATATCTTATGACTACTTATTTTCCTTATTTAATATATCAGAAATATCTGATCACATCCCTATTTTTTTTCTCAAAAACAACAACCAAATATACAAATAATAACTACCACGATTCATTCTAAATTAAAAAAAATTCTCTTACCCTACCAATCTAAATACTATATTCGCTATCTACCCATTCCACTAACTGAGCAACAAATAATACATCCCTCAACAAACAAACCACACTATGGCCCTAATTGGTATAGCTTATAGTAGAGCAGTAGCTGTAAGGAGTAGAAGCAGTATAAGTATGTTGTTGAAGATGTATGCTCTAATTAATATATTAAGTGATTGTTAGAGCTGTGAGTAAACTACATATAAAATTATATAAAATATTTAACATAATTATTTATATGTTGTGTCTACACCGATTATTCTTAATAAATATAATTCTAATAAATATAATTTTAATTATATAATTAATAATATATTTATATTTTACATTTTAAAATATTTAATTTTAATAATATTCTAATAAAAATATAATTTAGGAAAAATATTGTTTAAATTTTTTTTGATATACCATAATTTTGAATAAGAATAATTTTGGTATAATATTTTAATAAATATACTTTATCTAAAATTATAATTGATCAAATTATATATATAAGTATATATAAATATATTATTTTTACATTTATTTATTATAAGTTATTGGTATATAATTTTAAATAATGATAATTAAATATAAAATTTAAATTTCAATATATATATATATATCTAACTAAATAAATTAATTATATACAATTATTTTTAAACTTTTAAACCTTAATATTTAGGAAAAACTTTATCTTGGAGCATAGAGGAAGGAGCATTAGCAGGAGCATTTAGATTTTTCAAATGCTTTTCTTTATGCTTTGTTAACATAAGTTGATTGGCTACAAAAAAGTTTAATGCTCTTTTAAAAACTCTACCAATCAAGGCCTATATAACGTAACAAGAAAAAAACAAATCAGAGACAATGAAAAAAGAGTGTTGTTGAAAATACATGGGACAATGTGGATGATCTGAAGATGCTCATCATCTTCTTCTTCTCTTGTTATCAATTCGCAACTAGGGTTGCCGAATACAGTCAGTCATAGAAATCGCCAAATGATTGTGGAAATTGGATTGACTTTTCTGTACTAACTCTTCTTCTTTTTTGTAGGGCCTATACTAATTCTTCTTATTTGGGCCTCTGTTTTATTAATTGACAGATTATATTGGCCCTTTTGGCTATGTAAACATATGTGTATTTTTCATCTTAGACTTACTAATATATAATCGTATAAGAGGAGACAGTATTTAAATAAAGAAGAGACAGTATTTATACAAATCACAATTCATTATTAAAAACAATAACTGAAACATGTTCCCTTATTAATATTTTGGTTTAAATTTTCGTATTGAAAATAAATTACATCATACTATATTTTGTGATTGTTTATTTAAACAACATAGTTTTACGAATTTGTAATCAAACTTAAAAAATTTCATTTTACTCTTACATATCAAACTTAAATTTTCCATTTTACGAAATATGGCAGATAGCGCAAAGATCGAAAGGAGGTTCTCGTCATCATATTTTTTTTTTTGGTTGAATGTAATATTAATTATACCAAAATGAAAAGAGTTATTTACAAGTGGGAAATTGTTTTTTTCCTTAAAACAGAACTGAGAAAGAGAACTGAAAACGGAGCAAAAAAAAAGTAAAATATGCTTTTTTCAATTGGAACAAGTAAAAAAAGTAAAATATACTTTTATTTGAATGTGCTTTTTTCAAGAACCGTGTGGTCATTGACTTCTTCAAGACTATCAATTCCTCATGCACTTCGTAGGTGGCAAGACAATCTCGATTCAGAGATTTCGAACTTGCTTCGCAACTACTCCAACAATGGTTCTTCGCTAGTCAATCGCAAGGGCATCCGCACAAGGCACAACTGCAACTTCCTTTTCCTCTTCTTCTAAATGGCATGCACCAACTACTCTCTTAAGTTTTTCTTCTAATGAGGTTCATTTTGTTTCTTGTTTTAATTTTCTGTTTGTAAGGTCTTTTGAATGTTCAATGTATCCGTTATTAAATTTAATGAAAAACCGTTATTATAATAAACAAATAAACTAAAGGAGGTTGCTTATTGCCTTATTGGCATGAAAGTTTGAATCCACCTTTCACCTTTGCATCGCATCCTGGTGTTAAGATGATGAATGATATTGTAGATATGTGATCAAGAAAGCATAAAAGGTGGTTACTGTTTTCTCTTACAATTCATTAGAGGGGTTTTTGGCAAACTATCCTATTTTTGTTTTATAATTTAAAAAATACCTTCTTCATTTATTAAAAAATAAAATAGTTATATATATAAATTTTAAGGTGTCAAATTTGTAATATTTAAAAATGCACATATCTCATTAGTTTTGCATATTATTTTGTTTGATAAGTTGTTAATCTTCTTCTTACCCCTCTACTTTGTTGGCTATTGACGTGAGTTTTTTTTTTTTTTTTAAACTGAGCGAAGTTGGAAAACATTTTCGTGAAACTAAAAATTTCTTCCACATTATGACATAATTTTTGGATATTTGGTATATGTTAAGTTATAAGGTTGGTCAATTTGATAATTTTTTAAGTTTTTTTTTCCATGTTGAATAAAATTTTGGTAATATATTTGGAAATTTTATCCCAATTCACTTGTGATCTCCTTTGAACTCTTTAATTTTAAATTTGAATATTTAATCTAATTAACAAATAAATTTTTTGCCACAACAAAAATACATTAACCTTTAAATACATTGTATTCAAAATTTGCTTTTTAAGTAATTTATCAAATTATTTGCTCCGGTAACCCTTAAATACATTGTAGTAAGGGCTTAATACTACTAAGCAACTAAAATCTAATTTATTTATAAGATCTAAACTACTTTAGCAACAAAACAAAATATAGTATATGTTAAAAAGTTTCCTTCTATAATAAAAAAGCTTATTATTATATAGTTCAATTTAAACATAAATATAACCTTTATCCTTAATTTATATATATACATATTAACATGATATGAGCTATAAAAATTTATAGAATTGTCCATTTATATACGGGAAGTTCTGCACTGCACTATAAATATTGTAAAATATCGAAATTTCTAAAAGTACATTTAAACCCTTTTTTTGCATGTTTTCTACCATAGGTTTTTATTTGTTCAAGACTCTGGATTCATAATAAGTGAGTAAGTGGAGTCGTGACGTAAATCGACGTAAATCGACGTCTGATGCGTATCCTATGTTATAATATTATTTTGTTTATGAAAAATAGTGGTAGAGTTTTAGGATCTGGAGTTTAGAATTTTTAAGATTATAATTAAAAAATTTGAGTTTGGGATAACTATTTTAGGGTATAGATTTTAGAGGGGTATGGCTTTAGAGTCTGGGGTTTAGAATTTCTAAAACTATGTTATTAAGGAATTTGTGATCATTTTGTGGTATAAATGGAAATTTTAAAGTTTTTGTGGTATTTTTAAACTGAATAATAGACATTGTTATTGCTCTGGAAACATGATACCCCTATTAAACTCACACATAAGATTATTTCTTATTATCATGTTTTAAAGTATGATAATTACTACAAAATGGAATAATAAACTACGTAGCTATATATAAATTAATAAAAGGATAAAAATAAAAGGGTAAAAAAATAGGACAATTCTCAAAATAGTCCTACTTGAAATTTTTGTTCCATAAATAGTACTTTTTTTAGGACAAAAATAGCATTTTTATAAAAATTTAACTTCTTTATATAGCACAAAATCTTCTAACCTCATATTTTAGGGTTTAGGGTTTAAAAACCCTAAACTCTAAACCCTAAATCCTAAACCATACATTTCCCCCCAAACAAATTATACGCTAAATTGTACAATACTTAATCCAAACAAAAAATTTAAAATTTTGTCTTTTATAAAAATATTATTTTTGTCAAAATAGAAAAATTCTCAAAATAGCCCTAATTGAAATTTTTGTTCCATAAATAGCACCTTTTTAGGACAAAAATAGCATTTTTATAAAAGATTAATTTACTTATATAGCACAAAATCTTATAACCTCATATTTTTAGAGTTTAGGATTTAGGGTTTAGGGTTTAAAAACCCTAAACTCTAAACCCTAAACTATACATTTCACCCCAAACAAACTATACGCTAAATTGTACAATACTTAATCCAAATAAAAAATTTAAAATTTTGTCTTTTATAAAAATATTATTTTTGTCCAAAAAAAAAAGATGTTATTTATGAAAAAAAAACTTCAAGTAGTGTTATTTAAGAAAATTCCTCAAAAAAGTATTGTGTTTGCATGTTTAAACACAACATTTAGATTCTGGATAATATCATGATTTTCGTTCAAAAGTCAAAACATTTAAACATTTCGTGGGAGTTAATTTGTATATTCTAATACTAATACGAGAACAAGTAAAACAAAAATTGACACTGTCGTGGGTAGTAAATGGCTGGCACGATCATTGAACTTTTAGGTCCTTTACTTCTTATTGAATAAGTAGAGTTTGAGAGCATGTGGAGTTGATCCATATTCATATTTTTATTGGTAACTTTATTTAACATACTAGTAATAATAATAAAAATATGGATATTAAAAACAGTAACATCAATTTGCTTACAAAACAAATTTAAATCTATGACGATTTATGTATCATTTATCGATGATCTAGTTCACAATACACATGTCATGAAAAATGATTTAAAGTTGAATCTATGAACTGCAATAGGCAGACTTTCAAATTTGAATATGTACTAAATATCTTTATATAAAATATTAGACTAAAAATGATGTTACCATTTCACATTTTAAATTAAAGATATATAAAAAAGGTCAATGTCCACTTGTTTGAGAAAATGGGATAAAAATAATTAGAGCCTGTAAACAACCCACACATATCTTATAATATTACAAGTTTACAACTTATCTGCATATGCTTGGGAAAATCAGTTAAATACTAAGAATCTAAGATTATGCTTTCTGAGCTAAACAAAAAAACAGAGAAAAAAAAGGTTTGGTGATTTATTTTAGAACCCATGTTCTACGAACGTGTATTTTGATGTCTAGACTATGAATACAAATACTTCAGACTGAGGCCTACGATACAATTGTTTTTAGTTTTTTTTATTTAAAAAAATCTAATTTAGTGTTTGTTATATTCATTTTATGAGTCTAATTTATTTTTTCAGTTTTAATTTTTAAGATCTTATTTAGAAGTCATGTCTAAAATGTATATTAATGTAATCGTTACATATTTTGATGGATTTTTGGTATATGACTTTTCAGTTTTTACGTTTCACCTTTTAAAAGTGAAAACGTGATTCTGCTAATTTCTTACAATTCATGATATCTATTAAATTTTACGTTTTGAAAGTGATTTCACGATATATTATGGGTGTGTCAAAGATATAACTAGAAACCCCAAATAATCATTAATATATATTATAAAATAGATAGCATTTCATGATTCATATGTATGTTGTAAAAAAGTATTTTATGTTTTATGACATTATATTGAGAAAATTGTTTTTTTTCTTCTATTCATTCGGTTAACTATTACGCTGGAAATAATGTAGAAAAACTGTGACATGTTTTCTTTTGACGAGACACCATATTGACCAGCTAACTAATCGATATGGCTTACATGGGATCATGAATGAGCAAAAACCCCGAATTAAAAATAATTCAACGAAATGCGAACCAAATTTCATATTAACCCTTCTTAAAAAAATATATCATATTAACCCAAACGATATGAGCAATTTTATATGGAAGAAAGCAAACTAAAATTCACTAAAAAAAAAGTTTGTTAATCAAATAAATATAGAAAAAAAAATAATAATAATAAATATAGAAAAATTCTTTAAAATAGAAATAAATGAAGTTTTTGTTTCACATTTAACACACTTTTACATTTAGGTCACAAATAGCATTTTATAAAGTATATATATATTTTTAGATTAGTTATTTTAAAATTTAGGATATAGCTTTTAGGAGGTAAGAGATAGAGTTTATGAAATTTGTGATATATAAGAGAATTGTTCTTTAATAAAAATGATATTTGTGACTTAAATAAAAATAAGATACAAAAACTTCATATTTTTGCTATTTAATTCTTCTCATAAGCATATTGTATTCAGATATACTAAACATATATTATAATAATTAAAATTATCTGAATTTTTAATTTTGTTATTGTCTTTTTGTTTTTTCTTTTATGAAAACCAAACCGGTCTTGAATCTGATTCGGACTGAACTTAACCAAACTGAAATAGAAATCAACTTTAATTTCAAAAATAAAATAAAATTTTCAAATTGCATGTAACTGTAGTTTTCAAATACACGCGTTATCATGGCGCGTGGATTTATGGGGTATTGACTATTAAGTATTGAGTACCAAAAACAATAACAAGTAGCCAATTATAAAATTACACTTTATTTATATAATAACTTCTTAAACTATTGTAAATAAAAACAATTCTCGCTTCCTCAAAAATTTACATTATTTTTGTTTTTGTTTTTGAACCAAAGAGACAAAGACTTCTTCGTCTTCATTCTTCGTCTTCTTCTTCATTTTATAGAGAGAGCAAGAAAGAGAAACACAGAGAGAGATCAAAAGAAAGAGAAGATTAAACGAAATCGTAAAACTTATAGAAGAAATTGAAATTACTCCGAAGGAAACGTTTCAATACCCTTAAGAGATTTATCTAAGTTTCTTTGAGTTCGTAACTCTCAGCTTCTTCGTTCGCTGAGAGCTTGGAAAATTTTCTCTAGATCTTTGGGTGGGAAACAAACAAGCTCGCGAAATCGAAAATATTCCAGGTTTGCTTCTTGATTTTAATTTTCGTTTATGCTGTTGATAGTGTTCGATTTTGAATTCTGTGGGATCCGATTTGAAAACTCTAATTTCGGAATTTGAATGTTTCTATTTGAAAACGAAACGGAATTTTGATATCGATTGCGTTTAATCTTAGATTTGGAAGGATTCGTTGAAAATGTTGACTGACTGAGATGTTTGCCATGAAGCAATGCGCGTATTTCGAATTGGGTATTAGGAGGAACTGTGACGATGGTTTGACTTTTCTGGGTTTGAATATAGCTAAGACTTTTTGATTGTTGCTTTGAAATTGTCAATGTTAAGTTTTCCTATGAATATTTTGATTCTTCAATCTGTATGTTAAAAGTAGTGAAATTG
The DNA here is from genome assembly GCA_963555745.1 of Cardamine flexuosa. Classification (NCBI taxonomy): domain Eukaryota; kingdom Viridiplantae; phylum Streptophyta; class Magnoliopsida; order Brassicales; family Brassicaceae; genus Cardamine; species Cardamine flexuosa. Next base: position 22,353,172 of record OY743219.1, read on the forward strand.
TGTTGTTCTCTTCAGGAAAGTAACTTTAGCTTTGAGTTTCATCACACTTATGATGTGATTCATTTGTATGACATTCTTTTTGTTTCTTATATTAGCTGAAGATTTTGACAGTGGTGTTATTGAGGTGTTGCAGTATGCAATAAAGCTTTTGTTTTTATGAGATGAAAGCAATGAAGAAGTCTTTGCCTGGGGCTCGTCACCGTGCTCCTACAAGGAAGTCAATATGGATCATTGCAGTGTTTTCACTGATAGCAATGCTTGTAATTGGTGCTTACATGTTCCCTCATCGCAGCAGAGCGGCTTGTTATATGTTTTCATCTAGAGGATGTAAGGGACTCACTGACTGGCTTCCACCGTCTGTGAGGGAGTTTTCGGATGACGAGATTGCAGCTCGTGTAGTGATTAGGGAAATTTTGAACTCCCCTCGTGTTATACAAAAGAGTTCTAAGATTGCATTTATGTTCTTAACTCCGGGTACATTGCCTTTTGAAAAGCTATGGGACCTCTTTTTCCAGGTAAGAAGACTTCATCTCTTCTCAACTTATTTTCCCTGCATCTTGGATGAAGAGTACTTAGATGTGCCTTATAAACATTTGCAATACGTTTAGTATCTGTTTGTTTGTATGACTCTTTATTCAACTTATTCCTTCTCACAGGGTCATGAGGGGAAATTCTCTGTTTATATCCATGCATCAAAGGATACACCGGTTCACACCAGTCGTTACTTTATTAACCGTGAAATTCGAAGTGACGAGGTCTGTCTCTTTTTCTGTGCTGATATCTTTATTTGTAGATATCATCATGTCATCTCTCTCTCTAATGTCATGAAAAGAAACACTAATGGTCTGGAATGAATACATTTAGTTGGTTCTGTAATAGTTTTCATGGTTGTGGTAAAAGAATTATGTTATTCTTTCTGAAGGTGGTGTGGGGTAGAATATCAATGATTGATGCTGAAAGACGTTTGCTGACCAATGCTCTTAGAGATCCTGAGAATCAGCAATTTGTTTTACTCTCTGATAGGTAAATCTTCCCATAAATGTTTATTTCTCTTCTCACTGATTATCCTGAGGTTCTCCTAACCAGCTTGAGTGTTTCTGGTTTTGCAGTTGTGTGCCACTTCGAAGTTTTGAATACATGTACAACTATATGATGTACAGCAATGTTAGCTATGTTGACTGGTAAAGCATTTGTTCAAGTTGATGAGTTTTGAGATTTATAATTACACATGTTGCCAGATTTCTTACATACTTCTCTGTACTTATATGATATTCTTTTACTCTTCAGCTTTGACGATCCTGGTCCACATGGAAAGGGGAGGCACATGGATCACATGCTGCCGGAAATTCCAAAGGAAGATTTTCGAAAGGGTGCACAGGTGAAAAATATTTCTCTGAAAAGTATATGGAAACAGTTCTGTGTCATTGTTGGAACTAGTTGGTATGACAAAAGGATTTTAAGTATAACTCTTTGTGGACTAGTTATAGCAACAGCATATGTATGCATCCTTTAGGAACCTAAATTTTCCCTTTCTAGTGATGAATTGATTAGCCACATTTGTTCTGCATATTTGGTTCTATGTGTCGTTACTTATTGGGAACTGGGAAGCATTTTGATAAAGAGAGGCTACAAAAATTGGCATGAGAGAGTGTTTTTCAACAAGCTTTCATCGCTTAGTTATTGTTATATCTCGTACAGTGGTTCTCCATGAAGCGTCAGCATGCTGTGATAACTATGGCAGACAGTCTTTACTACTCTAAATTCCGGGACTACTGTAGGGTGAGTACGACCTAACCCTCAAAATAGAATGTTTCTTACCTTTTTTCTGTGGATGTTACTTTCAAGATATATGGAAATTACCCGGAAGGCTGTGTTTGTTCTTCAGCCAGGTGTAGAGAACAACAAGAACTGCATCGCTGATGAACACTACCTGCCAACATTCTTCTATGTGAGAATCCATTTGAACTCTTTAACTCAATAGAAAATGTTATCATTTTCAGTACTATTTTAATCCATAATATATATACTTGGTCTCATATATTTTTCAGATGCTTGATCCTACTGGCATTGCTAACTGGACTGTGACGTATGTCGATTGGTCTGAGAAAAAGTGGCATCCAAGGAAATTCATGCGTGAAGATATCACGCCCGAGTTACTTAAGAACATCACGGTATCATCACTAAACCGCTATGATCTCTTAAAATCTTCCCTTGCTTGCTTTCCTTTAAGATAATTAATATGTATGTATTATGATCTATTTACAGTCCATTGACTCAGTTTCACGCGTAACAAGTGAGGGAACGGTACACACTTTTAAACCAAATCATCTCCACATGCAAATTTCCCTTTACCAAGATGATAACCTTCCTTTTTTTATGCCTGCAAAAACACAGGGAGAAGTAACATGGACTGATTGCATGTGGAATGGAATCAAAAGACCTTGCTATCTCTTTGGAAGGAAATTTCATCCGGGTGCTCTCGATAAAATGATCGACCTCTTCTCAAACTACACAATCATCGCCTCATAGAGCTTCACAAGATTGATTGATTCAAATACAATGCAAAGGAGGTATTCTTTTGACTCGGATTCTTTGACCAACCCACCCATGAATCAAATTAAAACATAAGGCATTATCATGGAATCCCTAGAAGCTGTTACTCGCTACAAAAGTCCGTTTTAAGAGCAGAGAAAATCTGTGTAATCTTGAAAAGCTTAGGAAGTTGTTTTTGGGGGTTTTATTTGGTTGGGGACGTTGGGACATTTTTAACTCATCTGTTTTCATTGTTGTTTATAGAATTTTCTGAGTGCTTTTTTTATTTCTCTTTTTTCTTTTGTTTTTGTGAAATTATTTTGTTAAAATTGAAACAAAAAAAGAAAGACATGAGGTCTATACAGTTTTAAAGCTGGGGATTTGATCATTTCACTGAAACTCCAAAAAAATGGAGTTTGTTGATTATGTAAATAACCTCCTCATTTCTTTCTTAACTATGAATTTTGGTTTTGTATTGATTGTTTCTATTTTTCATAATCCAACTCAAGCTAAAACTTGAACAAACCAACTCAAATTTTGTTTGAAATACCATCATGTGAAATGGAATTCTCTACCCAAAATTTTCAGTTATAAATTGCTTATCAAATCATCTAAAAACAAACTTCAATAATTTTAATGTAAAATCTCATTTTTCCAATGACTAACTGAATAAGCCTAGATTTGTAATATTTTTAACAAATTTTTAATTCAATAAGACATAATTTTAATACATTTTAGAAAATCACTAATCCAATAAGAGGTAATTGTTATAAGAAAAACATCATCCCAAATCACATATCCAATATGCTCCTTTAATATTGTTTGAAATACCATAATGTGAGGTGAGATTCTTTACCCAAACATTTTAGTTATAAATGGTTTATAAAATCATCTCAAATTTTTCTTCAATAATTTTATTGTAATATCTCATCTTTTCAATGATTAATTGAATAAGCATAGATTTGGAATAATTTTAACAAATTATAAATTTAATAAGACATAATTTTAGTACATTTTTAAAAAAATTTAACAAGTTATAAATTTAATAAGACATGGTTTTTTCAAGCTTTAGCTTGGGTTTGATTATGAAAAGTAGAAACAATCAATACAAAACCAAAAATTCATCTAGTCAAGAAAGAAATGAGAAGGTTATTTATATAATCAACAAATTATTACATTTATAAAAGTGATCAATAATCGAGATGAATTACTTGCTGATATTTCTTGAAATGGCCATAATTGTCTTTTTGGACAAAACTCTCTTCATTTCTTAGATCTGGACCAACTTCTTATATTTATTTTGGAATGATTTTTTTTTTAACAGTCACCTTTTATTGTATTAGTGATTTTTTAAAAATGTACCAAAATTATGTCTTATTGAATTTAGAATTTGTTAAAATTATTCCAAATCCATGGTTATCAATTAATCATTGTAAAAATGAGTACAATAAAATTGTTGAAGAAATATTTGAGATGATTTTATAACAATTTATAACTAAAGTGTTTAGGTAAAGAATCTCACTCACCTCACATGATGATATTTCAATCAATATTAAGGGAGCATATTGGATATGTGATTTGGGATGATATTTGTTTTTTTTTTAAATTACCTCTTATTGGATTAGTGATTTTCTAAAATGTACTAAACTTATGTCTTATTGAATTTAGAATTTGTTAAAATTATTCCAAATATATGCTTATTCAATTAATCATTTGAAAAATGAGATTTTACAAGAAAATTATTGAAATTGTTTTTGAGATGATTTGATAAGCAATTTATAACTAAAATGATTGGGAAGAAAATCCCACCTCACATGATGGAACAATATTTGAGTTGGGTTTTCAAGTTTTAGCTTGGGCTTGTTTACGAAAAATAGAAAAAATCATTGCAAAATCAAAATTCATCTAGTCAAGAAAGAAATGAGAAGTTGATTTACATAATCAACAATTACTTCATTTATTAAAGTGATCAATATTAGAGATGAATTACTTGCTGGTATTTCATGAAATGGCCATATTCTCTTTTGACCAAATTCTCTTCAATTCTTAGATCTGAACCAACTTCCTATGTTTATTTTGTGATAATTTTTTTTTAACAGTTACCTCTTATTGTATTAGTGATTTTTTAAAAATGAACTGAAATTATGTCTTATTGAATTATAATTTGTTAAAATTTATTCCAAATATATGGTTATTCAATAAATCATTGAAAAATGAGTACAATAAAATTATTGAAGAAACATTTGAGATGATTTTATAAACAATTTATAACTAAATGTTTGGGTAAAGAATCTCACCTCACATGATGATATTTCAAACAATATTAAGGGAGCATATTGGATATGTGATTTGGGATGATATTTTTTTTATAACAATTACCTCTTATTGGATTAGTGATTTTCTAAAATGTACTAAAACTATGTCTTATTGAATTTAGACTTTGTTAAAATTATCCCAAATAGATGCTTATTCAATTAATCATTTGAAAATGAGATTTTACAAAGAATTATTGAAATTATTTCTGAGATGATTTGATAAGCAATTTATAATTAAAATGATTGGGTAAAAAATCCCACATCACATGATGGTATTTCAAACAATATTTGTGTTAGTTTGTTCAAGTATTAGCTTGGGTTTGATTAAAAAAATAGAAACAATCAATGCAATCAAAATTCATCTAGTCAAAAAAGAAATGAGAAAGTTATTTACATATTCAACAAATTATTACATTTATGAAAGTGATCAATAACACGGTATGTGGTGGACTACACGGTATACAATCATCTAAGGGACAATAGGGTAAAGTTTCCATCGTGTGTGGAGTGCTAAAATTCCAAAGCTGGAGAACACAAAAAGATCGAGACATATACATTTTGAACAAAATCAATTTTTGACTTTTTTTTATAAAATTAAAAACTGTAAAAGTATATAGATCAAAACAAGTCAGGTTTTTATTATACATTTTTACCATTTACTTTTAATTTATATGAAATTATAAAATAAACGAAAGAAATTTTGCTTTTCAAAATGATAGATAAATATTTTCACCTTGAGTGAAGATATTGCACCACGTAAGGTTTTGTCTTTTTTTTCAACCATTGGTTTCAAAGGAAAAAGTTTTAATTCATTTACAAGAGTGGATAATGCTAAAACTCCAAAAATGGAGGACACACAGAGATCGAGACATATACATTTTGAACAAAATCTATTTTTGACATTTTCTATAAAATTAAAAACTGTAAAAGTTGATAGATAAAAACAAGTCAGTTTTTTTTAATATACAGTTTTACTATTCACTTTTACTTTGTACGAAATTATAGAAAAAATGAAATAATTTTTACTTTTGCAAATGATAAACGCATATTTTCACGTCGAATGAAGATATTGCACCACATAGGGTTTTGTCTTCTTTTTCAACCATTGGTTTCAAAAAAAAAAGTTTTAATTAATTTACAAGAATGGAGAATGCTAAAACTCCAAAAATGGAGGACACAAAGATCGAGACATATACATTATGAACAAAATAATTTTTTGACATTTTTATAAAATTGAAAACTGTAAAAGCTGATAGATCAAAACAAGTCAGATTTTTTAATATTCATTTTTACTATTCACTTTTACCTTGTATGAAATTACAGAAAAAACGAAAGAAATTTTGCTTTTATAAATAATAAATACATATTTCCACGTCTAATGAAGATATTGCACCACATACAGTTTTTTATTCTTTTTCAACTATTGGTTTCAAAGAAAAAAGTTTTAATTAATTTACAAGAGTGGATAACGTTAAAACTCCAAAACTGAAGGACACAAATATCGAGACATACATTTTGAACAAAACCAATTTCTGACCCTCTTTTATAAAAGTAAAACTGTAAAGATATATCAAATCAAGTCAGATTTTTTACTATTCATTTTTACCTTATACGAAATTACAGAAGAAACATAGAAGATTAGCAAATGTGATCTTGAGAAGCTTAGCAAATGTTTTTGGGGTTTTTCATTTGGTTGGGGACGTTGGGACATTTTTTACTCATCTGTTTTCAGTACATCTCATTGTTGTTTATAGAATTTTCGGAGTGCTTTTTGTATTCCTCTTTTTTCTTTTTTTTTTGTGAACTTCCTCTTGTTAAAAATGAAGCTAAGAAAAGACATGAGGTTTATACAGCTTAAAACTAGGGAATTGATCATTTCACTGAAACTCCAAAAAAAGGAGTTTTACTTTTACATTGATAACTAATTATACAAACTGCTATGAAGCATTTTCCTTCTTTTCTTACCCAGACATAATTCTTCTCTAGAACTACCCTCTTATTACTGTATATTACAAAAAAATAATATTACAAAAACCCATACAGTTTGTTCATCGCCGATGTCCCAGAGCCACCACCGGAATCCTCACTTTATGCCCTCGGCTACCTTTCAACTTCACCTCTCCAAAGCTGTATACTCCAGAAACCGATCTCACGGTTAGAGTGACTGAGAAGATTCTTGAACCACCTGGCCTGAGAGTCATTGCTGGTGGATTCACTTCTATGGCAATAGAAGGCTGCATCCTAGCTGTTATTGTATATGTTTCTTCCACCTCTGCCACGTTCGTCACTCTCCTTGTTATGGTTTGTGTCCCCACTAGGTGAGAAACTGCGATAGATGGTGCATTGAAGTTTGAAGGATGTTTCATGTCGTAGTTGCATGGCGTGTTTGTGTAGTTTCTTATCTCATGAGCATTGATCCCAGGGGTTGTGCATAAGAATCCTAGATAGTCCTCATAACCTACAAGAGAAAATGTCTTATTAACCAGAGAGCAAAGATCTTTGATGACATCCATTGATGAAACAGACAGAGCAATAATATATATACCTGCATCAAAGATAAGACCAGGATCAAGAGCAGCACTAGGATTGACATGACCGCTTCCGTAATCGAAAGGAGTGGCTTTAACAAGCGTTACGGATTCTGTGTCTGAATATTGCTGTGCCTGAAGAAGCCTTCCTGCTCTATCTACAACTGTTGAGGTTGTCATCAAAGCTGATTTGATAGCAGCTGGGCTCCATTGAGGATGCTTCTGCTTCACAAGTGCAGCTATCCCGGCTATGTGTGGTGCAGCCATGCTGGTTCCTGATATTAGCGCAAATCCTTCACCTGCTCAACATCCCAAAGTAAGAAACTCTAGTTCTTGACCACATGTTAGTAGCTTCAGTAGTTTTGAATGCTTACCAACATAATTAGGCTCGTCTGTTCCGTTTGGACACCAAGCAGCCCAAATTAGATAACCGGGTGCAAGAATATCCGGTTTAAGAAGATCAGCATCTTGAAAGCTGAAGTCTTTGGTATTGGGTCCTCTAGCTGAGAACAATGCCACTTGAGGTGCTGATTTGTGAAGAACAGGAGCTAAGCCATCTCCGATGCTTCCTTCAGCTTTAAAGCTTTTTACTCGTCCTGTCCAATCTCTTGATGTACTGACGTTGTAGTAATCTATCAAATCCTAAAGATGCAAAAAAAAAAAACAGCATTTCAGATTGAGAAATTAGGCTGAGAGTTAGTGAAACTGAAAGCATTTGAATTTCCCATTACCATTGACTTAGACACATCTGTAATCAGGATTCCTGGAATGGCAGAAGGAACAGGATCGAATTTGGTTCCTGGAGAAACATTTTCAACGACAAGAACAAAACCAGCAGCACCGAGATGCTTTGCGGTTTCAACAACTTTCTTGATGGAAGCTGTTCCAACAACAAAGTTGAATGAATATCCACAGAGAAGAATCTTTCCTTGAACCAATTTCTTGTTCAAGACTTCTGGTCTCTGGCAATCAGATGGACTATACTTCGAAACAGATGAATCCAACAGAACATCATTTGCAGAAACCAAAGTGTACAACCGATTTGGGCGAGTTGATGCTGCAGAAAAATACATAACAACAATTCATCAAACTAAAAACTCGGCCAAATGTAAAATAAATATTATTATGTTTACTTACGGGATAAGCCAATCCCAGCAAGCATTTTTCCATTCCCAAGAGTCAGATGGTTTTTGTATCTGCGATCATCGATTGCAGCGGCTACTGTAGTTATCCAGGGGCTATATGATACCAAAGTTTTCGGAAATGGCCCTCCGTTTCCAGCAGCTTGAGCAACGAAAACACCAGCTTTTACAGCTCCAAGAAGTGTTGCATCAAATGGGTTCAAGAATGTTGTCTTAGTAGTTGTTGGAGGACTGTTTGGACCAACCGAGAGGCTCAGGATATCAACTCCATCATGAACAGCCTATGGAAATTATCAGTTAGAAGCTGAGATATGTTTCCGTGGTACATTATGATCACTACTTCCTAAGTTGTTACTCTTACCTGATCAATCGCAGCAACAACATCAGCAACAAAGCCTCCAAAAAGCCGGTAAAGAGCCTTGTAAACAGCAATCCTGAAAAATAACATTAGCCTTTTTAGCTAATGAAGGAGAAGAAAACAAACTGTCATTGAAACTGCCATATTGCACTATCTACCTACCTTGCACGAGGAGCCATCCCACTCGCTTTTCCGAATTCATAACCATGCATTTTCAATGGAATACCGTTATTTCCAGCTGCTATAGCTGCTGTATGACTGAAACCAGAATTTGCTTAGTATATCTTATCCTGAAGACAACTTTGGATTATAAAAACAAAAGTATAAAAAACAAACCTTCCGTGGCCATCGCCATCCATTGGCGATGCAAAGTCGATATCTGGATTAAACGCCCCAGCAGCTTTAGCAGCTTCAGCAAAATGTTGTGCTCCAACGATCTTCCTGTTGCAGAAGCTCTTCTTGGTATGTGGATCTTCTTCACATTTCCCTTTGTAATGAGGAAGAGGTCCATAAGGTAATCTGTGGTGAGAGGCGAAACTCGGGTGATGCGGATAAATCCCCGAGTCAACAAAACCGATAACTATATCTTCTCCAGCTCTATCGAAACCGCCACCTGTTGGCCAAACATCAGTTGGAAGTCCCAGAAACTCTGGTGTATGTGTGGTTAGTCTCCTCACTTTCCAATCTCTGGTTACAGATCTCACACCAGGAGCGCGACGAAGTGTTTCTGCCTACCAAATATAGTGGAAGAGTGTAAGGGAACAACACAAATAAGGAAGTTATTTGAAGAAATGATCTCAAAATTGATTCTTCACCTGCTCAGGAGATATATGAGCTGCAAATCCATTAATAAGGTGTTTATAGCTGTAAAGCTTTTTGTATGATCCTTCCTCAAAGAGCATCCCAAGTATCATATCGTGCTTCCTCTCTAAGTGACGAGCATACAATGTCACCAATTCACTGAAAAAAGTAACAGAATTGTTAATGTGTATAGAAGACAAGTTCTTTAGTTATTCACTGAAACTATCAAAAGTGTACCTTGATGTATCAATCTTCTCATCAGATTCAACAGCAGTTGCTTCAAAACCATTTTCTCCACCTTTGTAGCTTATAACTGGATCTCCTTCCATAGTCACAATGTAAACCTCTGCTGTCACAGTAACAAGAACCATAGATACGACCAAAAGATTCAGCCAGATATCCATATTGGTTCGCACAAATGTAGCTCCAACTTAATTTTGGTGTAGATTCAAACTGCAGAATCAAAACAAATGAAAGCATTAGCATTCTAATCTCATACACTCTTCTCAGAGCTAAAGACATAGTGTTGGTCTAAAAGGACAAATCTTTCTCACAAAATACAGATAACATATACTGTATCAAGACACAAGAACGATCTACAAGACCAAGGTAACATTGTAACTGGAACCACCAAAAAATAAAGAAAAACAAGGAAGAGATTCATCTTTCTTGAATGTGTCAAGAACTAAACACATAAAGAGCATAAACAAACACAACCAACCTCAAGAAAAGACCTTGGAACCCAAATCAGAGCTTGAAGACAAAGAACCTATAGTTTTTCTGGTACTGCTCTAGAGAAATTTGCCTAAACACATTAATCAAGTAAAGAAAGCTCAGGTCCATCTTATACCATTTATATATCAAAAAAGTTAGAAACTGAAAACAGTAAGTACTGTATAACAACTATTGCTCTTCAATTAATGAGACAAACAAAAGAAGAGGAAAAAGAGAAAGAATCTTTAATCTCTTAACCCTACATTTTGCCTAAATTAAATGAACAAATCAGAATTAATCAAAAGACTCAAGTAAGAAGAATATAAACTCACTTTCACAAATCATTCAAGCAAAGAATAAAACATCAAATAAAACCCAGACGAAACGAAACAAAAGAAAAGAAAGATCCTTTTGGAAACTGTAGCTTCAATAGAGTAAAGCCAAAAAGCCAATAATGTGGTACGAAACTTACATTTGCTTCACGAGATGAAACAAACAAACAAAAAAAGGTTGCTTTTTGATACGAAACGGATTGAAATCAAAACCCAACGACCAAAGATTACAACTTTAGTCACTAGTCACTACATAAATCACATTTGTAGAAGAACAAAAAAAAAACAAAGAAGAAGCTGAATCAGATCTTTAATGAAGTTATTAAGATAAATTTTGATTCTGGGTCTCTTCGTAGATTGAAGATCTAAGAACGAATCAAACGAGAGAAAGAAAAAAAAAGTACGAAAATTAAGTTTACAACAAAAATTTACTGTGATTTAGTGATGAATGTGAGTGTGTGTCAGTGTGTGCGGGTAGAAATGGAGAAGAAAAGGTCGTTTGGGTTTAATTAATTTTCTTGATATTGTATTTTTTTTTTTTATAAATGTTTAAGGAGACAATAAACCGAAGATGATGGAGATTAATTATACTATAACTGTTAAATTTATATTTTATGTTAATGGTAAAATGTAAAAAAGGTGTTTAAGATAATTTATGGGATAACTAAAATCCAAAAATGGTGGTGTGGATTTACTTAAATGTCCGATTCGCGCGCGAGATTTGCTGTCAGTTCATTTGCAAATGACGATATTACCCCTTAAAAAGTAGATATGGGGAATCAATGTTTTGTGTAAATGCCGAATACTACTATTTCTTTCTTCGGTTTAGAGTTCTAGTCTCTAAATTTTAACAAAAAAACAAAAAAAAATTTTAACGAAGATATTTTTAAAATGATAATCTAGTAAATAGTTATGTGAAATTATTATTTATTTGTAATAAATAAACTTTCTACTTTTATATATTCATTGTCCTATGCAATTAATGTTGCATGAGTTATTTCACTAAAAAAATATTTTTCATTTCATTTAGGCAAATGACTAGTGCTCTTTCTTTATCCTGATGGACAACTAGAAATACTAAAATATTAATAGTTTTAGTTTTAAAAACTTTATTTGCTTCCTTTAACGAGGGAAAAAAGAAAGGAAAATCATGTATTTGCTTTTGCAGTCCATTCTAAATTATGATGGCCTAAATAAACTTCAACTGAAAGTTCTTTGACAAAAAGTAAAGGGAAAAATTGAGAGAGGAACATTGAAGAGTCCAAGCAGAAAGAAACTTAAATTGGTTACAGCCTTGCAGGTGAAAAGTTAAATACATAATTAGAGGGCCAATGTTATTTAACTCAATTATGATGTTTGATCGCCAATGCTATTTTCAATCATAAACGCTTTTATATTTTCCAAGCTAAAGGAAGTCTATAAAATACTAATAAGTCTAAATTTTGGAGTTTAATTTGATGATTAATCAATTTTTCCTCTAATGGGTTCATGAATCATAATTGTCAGTTTCTAATCCAAACTGTTTGTTTTAGCTTCTTTTAGTTCTTTTTACCAACAACGTGGTCGATTGGTACCATATGAGCCTATCAGGTGGTTAGCCCACAAACCATTGTATAGTTTTTTTTTTCTTTTTTCATTTTGATAATTTTGAATTCAAAGCTAAACTCTAATCTTTATGAATTCGGCTTTTACTTCATTTATAAAAATATAAAAATATTGTTCTTTTTAAGCCGAATTGAATTAGAGACACAATAAAACCAACTTCAAATGTGAAATTATTTGCCCACCACACCTTTGGTCAACCATTGCATTGTTAAACTTGAAACCTACTATTGTTCAGATTAAAAGTACAAAAGGTAATCTTAGAAAAGGAGTTATAAAAATAATGTTAGAAACAATCCAAATAGCGTAATTAAAAGTTAAAACAATTGTAGGAGACACGCAAAGTTCAAATTTTCTTACTTCACTTTAGAGGAACAAATATGGAACCAAATCAAATAGATATTAATTTGGTCTAAGTTTGATTAATTTATTTATAAAGCAAAATATATATATACCCTCCGTTTGAAAATGTCAAAAGGTGTGACTAAATTTTCTTACCATGGAATGAAAAATTTAAGAGTACATGTGGCAGAAAAAAGTCGAGATGCAAGACCCTAGATACTGTACTTGAATAATATACAACATATTTTAATTCATTTAGAAAAAAGTAGTAAATGGACCAGGTAAATTTTGATGAATTACCTTTGACTAAGTTTGGTTATTTGGTTTATACAGAACTATATCACATATGAAAATGATTAAATGTGGTCCAAAAAAGCCTTAGACTATCTTCTAGATATAACTGGTATATACCAAGCTTCTACTTTATTCAAACGCGCTATTCCATGCGGCTAAATTTTGTTTAGTATTATCATATACTCATATGCTTTTATTTACTTTGTCAATGTTATTTGAATATAATCATTTTCTTAAAATTATATATAATGATGTGTTCTTCTCATACACAAAATTTTATAATTATATGTAGATTCAATATTAAAAAAGTAATATCTACACGATCAATGCTACCTAACTTTAATAATAAAATTATTACCATATATAATAATTATATTTAAAAACTTAAAAATTAGTCTTTCTTGTTTTTCTCTGAAGTGTCAATGAAACTTTATATTTACAGTTTTTTCTTAAATACATATTATCATATAAAAATATTTTGTTTATTTTCAACCCCAAACATACAAAGTTTCAGGTAGAAGATGGATCTTTAAATCTTAGAATCTCCTTCAAACAAAACATATGAATAGACTTTTGCTCCGTACCATCTTACATTCGCTCTATCATCTCTTAAAATCCAATTAATCTATGATACTATTTGATAACTCTTTTGTTTTAAGATTCAGTCCTTTTACAAGGAGAAACTATTTACTTTTTAGTAGGTATTGTTAAAGAGATGTCGATGATTAAGAAAAAACATAATTTTTTTATATGGTCAAAAATTTTCCAAGTACTACACATAATACTAATGTATACACCAGATTTTATGCCAAGTTGCCAACCTTTCAGTATTTACAATACTTTTATCTCTTAATCATTCTTTAAAAAATCCCAAAAATTTCTTGATATTGTTTCTTTTTTTTTCTTTTTTTTTGAATAAAATATAAAATTTATTTGCAAAAAATATTTTTATAACAAGTGCAACATTTTTATATAAATTGTTTTAAAATCAGAAAAACAAAATCAAAATTATAGATGATAGCCCTTTATCTTGATGCAAACCACATTGTCATACAATCCTCATATCTTCTATCTTTTTATTCTCGGACTGAAGATAATTGGTTTTGAACTTACTTATCAAACATCTATCTTGATGCAAATCACACTATCATACAATCCTCATATCTTCTATCTTCTTGTTCTCGGACTAAAGATAACCGGTTTCGATATTGATTCTTTTTTCCATATATCTGTTGTGTTACAAAGAGTGATATCTGAAAAGAGAAATAAAGACTATCATGTTCTAAGCTAAACCTATATATATATATATATATATATATATAAGAGTGTTTGTTTTGTTTTCTAATTTGCATAATAATTAGAGAATAGTTCTCTGTTCCGAGCATGTAGGAACGAGGGCTCACTAGTTCTATTTCCCATCACATTCATGTATATCTCCAAGTTTGTAGGAATAAATAATTCCATCTTCACTGGAAACAAAAATTGAAAAACAAGAAATGAAGACAGTTTTATTTTGTCAATTAAACAGCTTTGTGTGATTGTTCTTCTTGCTTTGATTGGGACAACTTATAATGATTAATTATAATCAGGTCGGTCATTGTTATAGTATTGTAATTTATAAATATCGATAAGAAAGAGGATTGTCTTGAATATACATAGAATCCCAATAAGAAAGATGAATATGAATTAGGAATTGGAGGTATATGGCAGTTAAAAGTTAACATCTGAAAGCACATGTGAGGATTGTTCCCACAAAAATGTCGTTTAGTCCAAACACATCATGTGTCCTGGCATTTTTTCTTTGTCCAGAAATTAATAATGTATTCTTAACATCCGTATATTCATTTCTATTACTATATTTACGTATTTTTCTTTGGATAAAGAATATTTACTTCTTTACTATCGACGTAACCACACCATGCATTTTATAATATAATATATACCTAATCAAGCTTCTTAAACAGTAGAACAAAGTTAGATTATATTCGAGTCTGATTACAAATTTGTTATATACACAACCGTTCTGTTATGATAGCGATGCCGCAATCTTTGTTCCAACATAATTATTATATACTATATATAATACAATATAGCAATATTTTTAACTAGCTTAATGGACTAGAAATCTTGTTTTAGTTGGATCCTAATTACTTCGAGTTTGCGTTGTTTAGAACGTAAAATTTTAACATAAAATGGCACATCATAATCTTCAACCTAGATATATATATATATATGTAGAACAAATTACTCTTGACCTCTGCAATTTTTATATAAATATTTAAATAAATTTTTTTATAAATGTAAAATTTTCTATTTTTGTTTACTTTTGTTCCCCCTTAGAATATGGGATATCTGGTTGATCTTTGTGAAAGGGACTTTAAATTATCTTTCGGTTAGAAAAAAGACAAATATGTTACGTGCCTAATCGTCGCTTCAAACTACTTCTCGTGACTCTTTACATATACATATTTCATTTAACCATTAAGTGTAGTTGGAAAAAATCTTAAATTTTCAGCTATGCTTCTTCCATAGTTTTCATGTTATATATATATATGCACAACTATGAACTATGCATTTCTATAAATTTTTAGTAAAATACTAAAAATCTCATAAAATTATGTGAAGTATATTATTTTTCCCATATCATAAATTTTTTTGAATAATTAAAAGGATCATTGTCTAAAATAGATATTTTCACAAATTTATTTCCAAACAGGATCTCATGGATAGGATTTTTAAATCAGTAGAGGTCCCCGTTTGGAAATATTATACTATTAAAACTGGAGTATCCAATCACTCTCATATTTCATATTTAATTTATTTATTATTATCTTTCTAAATAAATAATCAGTTAATTATCTATAATTTTTTCCTTATCTAATATTTCTCTACAATTATTTTTTTATCTAATATTGTGACTTTAATAGTATGAATTATGATTCTCCCATCATCTTTATTTGATATTATTTTCAAATTATTTTAAATTATTATGTAAAACATATGATTAATAAAATTTTAGATTTTTATGCATATGTTATGATTTAAATTTTTATAAACAGACATATATTAACTCAATCAATAAAGAAACAATATGTGTTCAATATCTCACATTGGTAGAGATGTCAATTAGATAGGTGACCTACGGGTTAAGTATAAGTAATCTGACATAAGACGAGAATAGACATACAATTTTATGCACATTAATAAGCGAGCATCAGAACAAGCTCATAGTGGACCGCAGATATATTAAACTTTTTCATCGAATTGATGGATCAGCCGTAAACTACCAAATTTTAATTTAAAAATTATATATATATAACTTAATAGTTGTATATAGTTGATGGAATATAATATATGATATATTTGAAAACAAAAAGAATTTTATGTATAAAATTATAACATTTACTAAAATAAAGAAAATATTAAAAGAAAATATTTTAACTTTTAAAAAATATTTAAATTATTGTAATCAAATATTTGGGTATTTCTAACTTATTGGACATTGGGGAAAAGTTGGACAAAATAACTACTTACACAAATTTAAAACAGATATATAAGCTAACTAACCAACAACACTAACATTTCATAATTTAATGATACTAAAATTATATATAAATAAAAAAAAGTTATAAAAACTAAACAAACAAAATCTAAAAACTTATAAATTATGTGAAAAAATTTGACCACAAAATATTAAACAGTAAAATATAAACATTTGTTACAATGATTAAGAAAACATTGACCCGCGGTGTACCGCAAATTCTACTTTAGTAAATTTCGAAAAAATCTTTTCTAAATAGTTTTTCCTAATTAAAAAACTTACGAAACATAGTATTTCCGGAACGAAAATCATATATGTACGCTAATTATATGACAGTCCTATAAAAAATAACATTTAAAACTTAATCTGATTAAAAATTCATACAAATATTTTTTGAAAGAACTTCTACATATTCTTTGTTTTCTCGATTTACTGAAAATCGTTCTTATTTTCGGAGTGTATACAAAATAATAATACTCTAGTCTTATCAGAAAAATTACACAACTTGTTCATCCTCCGTGTAACTGTTTTCCATTCACAAATGTTTGCTTTGTGCTAGTTGTTAAATGCATGGGTTGGTTTTTTTGTGCTCCTAGTTCGATTTTCGGTGGAAAGGATGCTTTGCGCCATGTTATATCATGTATTAGCAAAACAAAACTAGTTGACATCCATTATATATGCGTATCCGGTCCAAACATATTTCTCACAACAATTTGTAATCCTTGATATCGGGTTTACAGTAATCTTTGAATAACTCATGCCCCCACGAAAATATACATTTTGGATGTGGTAGTGATTAGTATATTATTAAATAATGGATCAGTTAAAATCTTTATACCATATTAAATAAAAAATTTATGGTTGTTGTTGATCTGTACAACCGTGACTTTTCTTATATTTTTTTATATAACAAAAATATATCTAATCCTAGAAAAAATATCAGAGCAGATCAATAATCTTATAAATATATAGTTCATTCATCACTATTAAGATTCGAATTCGAAATATACACAAACATATATACATGTAGTATTTATAACTCAATCGGCTATACTTTTTAATCCGTTTATGTTTATCTAAATCTGAATACAATACTGTGCAACAGATTGTAAATAATTAAAACTTTACAAAAGCTTTCTCATATTATCAAAAAATTTCCATAGGTATTATTTTATTTTTTTGATAAATTTAGGTATAAAATTATGTACACAAAGTATATCACAACTTGCCTACTCGAAAAAATATATTAGATGGATTGATGTGAAAAAAAAAAAAAATTCCCTTAAGAGTGAAGATATCTAAAAGAGAATGCATAATTCTCAAATGTGATATCGAAGCAAAGTGTTTCACTTATGAAAAAGCTTCCCTACCTCTTCTGAAAATACTAAATATATGCACGTTTGATCATTTAAAATTTTACCATTTTAAATCTGAATTAACTAACCATTCAAATACTGTTCCAACCATTGTACTTAACCACATCAAAAATTCAACATTGCATTTTTAAATTGAGTCGCTCCGGAACCACACTTTGAATCCAAGATTTTGATATCCTTAACAATTTAAAAATGCAATGTTAGATTTTTAAATTGAGTCGCTTAACCACACTTTGAATTCAAGATTTTGATATCCTTAAAATGAAATAGAGGATGAAGCACACTTTTGTATTATCAACACTTTTATACCAGTTTTTGAATTTATTGTAACTTACAGCTTGCCGTCGGATGATAGGTATTATAGCTAAACTATATCAATGTCATGGCATATCATGATATGACTAACAACTATACACTCCTTATTCACGTGTATAATGTAAACAACACTTTATGACATATGTACTCACAATCTCCATATTCACGGGCATCTACGTACATACACATGAGCATTAGCATAGGTCCATATACATTTGGAAAATATGTCAACCAATATTATTAGGATATTGGGTCAGTGAATCCCGCAAATTGCATTTCCCAAGAAGACTCCACTACGTTTAGAGCCACCGGATCTGATTGAGGCCCATTTCAAGCCCAACCCCAGTCCTCTTTGTTAGATTTTCCTTTTCCCACACTAGACAACTGGCAAAAAAGCCAACTTTCATTTTTAAACTATAAAAATGGAAAACAATAAAATACGGAGGGAATGTTTTCCATTCTTATAATTGAACATAAAATTAATTTTCAACTAGCAGGTTGGTAGTAAGAAAAGAAATATTTATGCCAATGGACCACGACCACAAGACTGTATTTTTTTTGTTTTGTTAATTTACAAGACTGTATTTTGAAAAATAAAAATCTATTTTTTATTTATAAACTCAAGGTACATCTTATAAAAGATTATGGACAATCCAAATAAAAAGTCATCAATTTTATCCTCCATGAATCATGAGTACAATTCCTATTTAATGGTTAGGTTTGTTTTCAACCCGTATACAAACCGAATCACATCACTAAACTATTGCTATATTTTCATTATAGTTTTTTTTAAAATAAAGATTTACATCTTATATTCGTAAAAAAAAAGTTTCTATATTTAAAGCATATTTTTTCTAAATTTTTAAATTTACATACAAACATAATATTATTGTTCCCATCAATAATCGTTTTTCCATTAAATTCTAAAGAAGAAGAAGTAATTTTCTAATTTTATTCTATACTCGGGTCGGGTTTCACAAATCCGGATCCCATTTTAGCTTCTTCTCACACTTGAAAGAAACCATCGTTTATAAATCTAAAAACCGCTCTCTTTCTTCTCCCCCAAAAATGTCCCGATTGCTGTCAAAAACCCTAATTCCCCATGGGAGATTCTTCCTCCGTCGAATCAACGAGCCGGCGATGACGTCAGCAGCTCGACCAAACATCGTCTGTTTCAGCCGCCGTTTTTCATCGAAGCCACAACTCATTGAGATTGACCTTGATTCAGCATCTTCTAAAACAGAAGCTGAAGCTGCGATTCTCAAGAAGCTAAACGAGTTCGTTCGAAGGATCATCGTTCATAATTCAACTCCAGATTGGCTTCCTTTCGCTCCTGGCTCTTCCTTTTGGGTTCCACCTCATCAGATTACGGCGACGAAGATTGCGAATTTGGTCGATAAGGTTACGAATCCATTGACGGAGGAAGAGACTCTTTCTCTATCGTCTCCTTTTGGTTGGCCTTGTTCCTCTTACTTCATTCCTCCAGGTATTTCTCATAATTGTACATGAAATTCGTCAATTGTCTTTAGCTAGATTTATGGGTCTCACTCTAATTTTGGTATTGCGTGTTAAAAATAGTCCCTTTCGATGATTCCTCCATGTCTCTATAAAACCAATTTCTGAGATAAAGTTCGGATTTTTTCAATTACTCTTACGAGAAAGCAAAAAAGTGAACTCTCATAAGCTTACAACTGAGTTTTTTTTGGAGTGAATACGTTTAGATTGTTTACTTAGGAAAGACAATTTGTGAACATTGTATGCTCTGTCTTCTGTATGCTCTGTATTGATCAGATTTTTCAGTTTACTCTTCCCTTAAATTGCCTTCCTTTGGGGATAATCGTCTTAGGTAGATTAATAGGTTTCACTTTAATTTTTGGTTTGCTTGTTAAAAATAGTTCTTTACGATACTTCCGCCATGGGAGTTTCTTCAATGTCTCTATAAAACCAATTTCCGAGTAAAAGTTTGGATTTTTTTTATTACTCTTGCGAAAAAGCATAAACTTGGAACCCTCCCTAAGCTTATAATGAGGTCTTTTGGGGTTACTAAGTTTAGATTGTGAAATGGCTTTACTTAGGATAGCGAATTTGTGAACATCGTATGCTCTGATCTGTCTTTTAGAACTTGTATCTACATGAACAGATATGATTCTCTTGTTGTTTACTGTTATATATGATAAATCTATGGTGATAAGTTTGTACCTTTTTTTATTGAAATGATAGATACTTCATCATCTACACAAGAGGTAGAAGCTAGCATGGAGTTGAATATCCCTGGGAATGACATGTTGGAAGTCAAGTTAGCGCATTTTCCGGATCCAATTTACTCGTTTAAACCTGAAGACGGTGAAGAGTGATACATTTTTCCAGCTCGCGAGCAGGTAGACAACATTGCACTTATCATAAAGAAAGGATTCAACTTTGATTATAGAGCTGAAATAGTCCTGATTCGTGCTTTTGTATATCTACGGGCTTGGAAAAAAAAAGAAACAGAATGATGACTGAAACTGAAGCAGTTTGTATATACGTTTGCAAATCATATGATCTTTGGCTGACTTAAATGTCTTGTTGTTTTAACTATATTATATAACAGCTTAATATTAATTAGCTTCAAGGCTTCTTCCACTTTTTAGTAATTCAACCATTATAACAATCTTTCTAAACATTTGCAACTAACAATAATGTTTGTATTGAGACACAAAATCGAATGGAATAGAGAGTTGCTTCTTCTTATTCTTGGAAGAAATTTGCTACCTTGCTTGAGGAACCATTGCGGAGTTTAGATCCACTGTAAGCAAAATACTCGAGTCATTGTCGTTTTCTTGATTGGTCATTCTCCCATAAACAATCTGTTTCAGCTCCATAACAACCTGACTCATCGTTGGCCTTTGTGCAGACGTCGGCTCGGTACAAGCCAATGCTATTTCTGTCATTTTCCAAGCTGAGCCAATGTCATATCTCTCTTTTAGACGATGATCCACGATTCCTTTGATGTCTCCTTTGGCTAACATTAAGCTGACCTGATCACTTATATGCCTCTTCTCTGTTATGAAACTTGCAATAGCAGGTTGGCCTGTAATCACTTCAAGAAGAACAACCCCAAGACTATAAACATCACTCTTCTCGTCAATTTGGCGCGTCGAATAGTACCTTTAGTTTCAAGAAAATGTGTCGTCAGCCTCAAATCAAACATTTATAAGGTTTTTAAAAAAAAACTTAAAAGAGAGTTTTGTTTACTTACTCAGGGTCAAGGTAACCTATGGTTCCAGCAACAACAGTTGAAGCCTGATCATTTCCTTCAACAGAGAAGCTTCTCGATAAACCAAAGTCCGCTATCTTGGCTTGGAGCTTCTCGTTTAGTAATATGTTCGCCGGCTTCACATCTCTGTGAACTATAGGAGGCTTACAATTACAGTGAAGATACTCTAGTCCTGAAAATGTTTTTTAATAGAAAAAAAAGAAGGAAAAAACACACTTATTGATTTATTTTTTTGCATCTTGGATTTAAGTTAATTGTCAAGATGGGTTTCACAAACCTTGTGCTGCATCTAATGATATCTTCAGCCTCTCTTCCCAGCTCAAAATAAATGACCTTTTGCCTTGTAAAAAAAAAAAAAAAAACTCCTCTCTCAATACATATGAATATATGAGTAAGTGAAGAAAAGTAGAAATAGTAATTAACCTGCCAAGAAGTCTCCTAAGTTCTCATTAGCCATATACTCGTAGATAAGCGCCACGTGGTTTCCTTCGTTGCAATATCCAACAAGAGAAGTCAAGTTTGTGTGATGAACTCTCATGAGAATATCAACCTGAGAATCTCAACTGGATTAGTTAGGTGTTTGAAAAATGTTTTAAGAATGAATAAGTTCTTGAAAATGTAAGAAAAAACAACCTCTGCTCGAAACTCTTTGTAACCTTGAGCTGATTCTTGAGAAAGTACCTTGACAGCAACTTTTTCACCATTTATAACACCATGATATACTTTACCAAAACCTCCTTTGCCAAGAACTCTCTCAAAGTTATTTGTAATATTCACAACTTCCGAGTATTTAAAGTATCGCTTCGCTGTTTCCAACGGTCCATTCCTCCCACCAAGTGCACCTATAAGAACTTCGTTTAAATTATGTCTTTATTGGTAGAAAAAAATTGTTTTACATATCATACCTCTTTGTTGTTTCTTCTTGAAATGCCGGAACAAAGCTAGTCCCGTACAAATAACGATGATGATTCCTATGATTAATGCTACTAATGGAATGATGTATCCATTCTTCTTCTTCTTCTTCTTTGCGTTTTGACATGAAGCAGAGAGACAAAGCTCTGGATTGCTACCAAATCTTTAAAGTCAACAATGTATAAATGTTAGAAAATGAATATTTTCAAGGATTAAATACAAAAAATATGAACCATTTTAAAAACTTATTTCAAAACAGGGACTCCTACTGTTTCAAAAAATCTTCATAGGAATTTCCAAACCGTATTAAGATTCTAAATCACCTTCAAATAGGAAAGACTAGACTGAAATAAAATTTTTAACAAGTTGTAAACCTTAAGGAAAGAGATCCATTGTTTGATCTTTCAAGCAGTTTAGCTGGAATTATCCCTGTCAACTTGTTTCCTTCCACATTTCTGCAAATATGAATCCTTATTAACTCGTAAATTTTTTTAAAGATGTTATTTGCTTCTTGAATCAAGTGAAAGTTGATATGACTTACAATTCAGTCAAATTTGGTAAGGTACCGAGGAAATCAGGTATTTCACCTGTTAAATCGTTACCTGATAAATCTCTGTAATATGAAACTTGATTATGTTAGTAAGTAGTTCACAACTCTGTATATCACAGAGAGCTAATTGTTGATTACATGGAAAAACCCGAAAAAATACCGACAATTTTTCAATAGATGTAAGGTTGGAGAAGGCTGAATCTATCTCGCCTCTTAATTCACTGAAAGATATATTTCTGCAAATCCAAAATATAGATGTTTATGAGTTATGACAAAAACAAAAACAGAGTAGAACAGAGTAGAACACAACAAAACAGAGTAAAACAGGGTAAAACAGAGCATAACAGAACAGATAAAAACAGAACACAACAAAACAGAGCATAACAGAGCAGAGAAAAACAGAACACAACAAAACAGAACAGATACTGAAATTTAACAGTAACTTACAGAGAAAGGACTCTTGAATTAGTAGTGTTATCAGTTTGGATACAGTCAAGAACTTCCCAAGAATAATCCACAGGAACACAAGGATCTCCTTGCCAGTTCTTCTTCACTCTATATTTGGATTTAATCTTCATCATGGCATCCACTATAACCGTATATAAAACAAAATCAGAAAAACCGAAAAATAAAACTAGGGAAATTTGTATTATATAAAGCCTTAGTTACCATCTTGTGAAGCAGTTGGGATTTGAAGGAAGTCATTGACTTGATAGATCTCAAGGGCGTTAATGATGGGTGGAAGGACAGAGTCACCAAGTGGCTGTACAAGAGAGAAATTAACCATAAGTCCGCCCACGGGATACGGTGTAGCGACTGTATCGGTAAACAAGTACCGAGGCTTAAACGAACGAGTGAGTATTGACTCATCTAACCAAATGGTGAATTCTCTAGACTTGTTGCTTTTTAGTTCTTCTATTTCAGCAAAATGCAAGTATATATAAAACTTCGCGTTAGGGTCGGGGGGTATGAAACTAAGCGTCATGTAACGGCTCTCGTTTCGCGGTGTTTCTGCAGTGCTCATGACAGTTGAAGGTGGTTGGTAGCCACTGGGTAAACCTTGATCGATAGTGAGAGATGTATTCAATTTCTTGTTTCGAGGAAGGGTACGAGGTGTCCATATTCGGTCATATATGTCATCTTTGTACCTACAAAAATGTGTGACAAACTTTTGAGAAAACAAGAAAAAGGAAAAATGAGAGGAAACTTTCAAACTGATATCAAAATTCTCTTGCAAATTGAAATATTTTTAGCATATAAACACAAAAAATATGAGTTTCAGCTTTCAACAATCAAGCTCATTATTTTGGGTTTTTCTCAAGTTCTTTTTATTGTTATATAAGGTTTCCGTTTCTTCGGTACAAGTATCAAAAAAAAAAGAGTCCAAAACATTGCATAAATTTTTTAGGAGAAAATAATTTTTTTGACTCTTTTGAAAATTTATTTTCAAATGGGGACCCTTAATATTTCAAAAATCCTTTCATTGGCGACTCCATTTGTCAAAATATTCATTTTGACAATCGCCCTAAATTTTAAGTGGTTATTTTGTTTTACTTTTTAGATACAAACAAAATATAATCGAAGTTTCTGGTCAAGGTTTTACCTGAATGGAAGATTGCCATTTCCGCCAAAATCCGATCTTCGAAAGAGCATAAGTGCATCAGAAGAAGTCTCATAAGTAGTGTTCAACAAGAGCCTTATCTCCAAGACAGACAAAAATGGAGTTCCTAAGTTTTTATCAACAAGACACACTTGAACATTATCTGAAACTGGATTAGTGATCATCTCTTTGTTGACTATACTTGTTGCATCGTCAAGTTTAACAGAGTCCCAGAGATTGACTCCAAGATAAAGATCGAACTCTGGTGCTGCTCCAAGATCATCATAGTTCCCATACATGAAACGAGTTCTGATTAGATACTTGAAACCTTTGCCTCTTGGAGTCCGAACATTGTAACAATTTCTTTTGCCTTCAGGGAAACTTCTCACTTTCAACAAGTGTCTATCAAAACCACTTGATTGAAACTCAGCTGCAATGCTTTTACTTGTCCCTGAATCAACAAAAGCCGAATCCGAAACGTACTTTATGCCTGTTGTCTCATCGTTGTAGCTAGAATCATACGGTATCCCGCAATCTATACTTATAAAACCTGTAACATAGAGAGTGAGATAGATATGTAAGAAGAGTTCTTAGTACCTGAACAGTAAACATAGCAAACTAAAATTACCAGATTGATCTTGAGCATGAACAAGAAAAAGTAGAAGAGCAAAGCTTGTGAATGAAATCGATAAAAGAGAGCTTAACATTGCCATTTTTAACTTAATTGAATTGCTTTTTCTTGAACTGGGCTTGTTATGAGCACATGACAACTAAACCTATTGCATAATCAATCATGTAGGTTTTATATTAACTTACATGTTCAATAAGACGTTGATATATATATGATAGGTCAACTAAGCATCTTTAGACGCACCTTTTGTAATTTTCGGAGAAAGACGTATGTCAACGCTTACCCTTAGAAGTATTATCATACTTATTGCATGGTTTTTCTTGGTAAACGATGTGTTACAAGTCCTTTTTTGTTTTTTTTAATAATAAAAATATGTTTTAATTTATATCTTTATACTGTTCAAACTGAAGTACAAATTTGGATTATTCATATTGTCAAACACTTTATTTTCGTTCTTACATCCAAACAATCAAATATATATTGATATTATGAAAACTAATATTAATTTCAAATTTCTTAAAATATTCTATCTAATTTAAATCTATATATGGAAAAATATGATTCTCCTTTCACCTTTATTTTATTTTAAATTATTTAAATTATTATATAATACATACAAATAATAAAATTTAAAATCTTTTTCTCCATGTGTTGTGATTCAAAATTTTAAAATCAGACATATTTTACTCGATAATCAATAAAAAAGTTGTTTGTTCAGTGTCATAAATTATTCATATATCCAAAAAATTTCTAATTAGTTCTTTTTAATCTTTACAATCAAATAAAATGATTTCCTTATCTAATATTATAATTTATTAGTATGAATTATAGTTCTTATATCAGTTTTGTTTGATTTTATTTTTATATAATTTTGAATGATTACATAACACATATCATTATTAAAAGTTCTTTTTTTCATGCATATGTCGCGATTTAAATTTTTAAAACCAATATATATATATATATGTATATTACTTAATCAATGAAGAAATACTTGTGTGTTCAATGTGCTATATCAGCTAAAGAATCGGACAATGGTTCAGAGTTATATTATG
Source organism: Cardamine flexuosa (assembly GCA_963555745.1). NCBI lineage: Eukaryota > Viridiplantae > Streptophyta > Magnoliopsida > Brassicales > Brassicaceae > Cardamine > Cardamine flexuosa. The sequence goes on from OY743219.1 coordinate 22,379,368, forward strand.
AAAATGACCAAAATGATTACAAATAAAAATGAGCATGAAGCTTGACTTATAATACATCCAATTTTAAATGTTTTATTTTATTCAATTTAATTTTAGTTGAACAAATTTAAACATTTTAAAAGTTTAAAATATTACATAAATTTTTAAATTTAAACTTATAAATATTTAAACTACATGAAAATACTATAATTCGATGATAAACCCACATTAAATAAACAAAAATATGTTAAAACAAACAAAATAAATATATTCATGAACACTAAAGAAAACAAATTAATAAGTTAGATTTATACATAGAAAATTATAATAAGTTTTAAAACCCAATATTTATAAACAGTAAATAAATTAACAAAATATTATAATTTTATATGAAAACAATTGACCCGCGATATACCGCGGGTTCGAATCTAGTTCATATTAAATTTGTTGTGAACCAGATTGTTTTAATACTCCATATGTACATATTAATAAGCGGCTACATGTGTAAATTTTCATAACAAAAATTGAAACCAAAGAGATACAATTCATAAAGAAAAATTTAAAGATTTGAGAAAACAGTTAATATCGCTCAAATATTGGATAAAAAAAGTATACTAAAGGGCCTTTGTTGAATTTGTTATTATAAATGCTAGAATTCTTCATCCGAAAATGTGAAGGATCTATACTGAGATAAATGATCTCATAATATACAAATTTTAATCATCTGTATATATTTTGGAAATCAGTTGAAGGTCAATGTTTTATTTTTCGTGAAATTTTATTTAAATTAGTCAAAGGTCTTAACAATAATTTGCGAAATTACATGTGTAGGTGAGCAAGACGTGTTAGATCTTATTAGTAGTCGTCACTTCAAATAGCCATTTAATAAAGGAGACTTTTCTGAAATGAATGTTTATACAGTTTTGGACCCAATTTCTTTTAGTTCGGCTTATCATCCAAATTTCAACTTATGAAGCTTTACAATACTAACTTGGTAACACAAATCTAGAAGGTAAAAATGTTCAACATGCTATTAATGGTTGTAGTTACATTGAGATCATAGATCAATTATTTGTTCGATGTCAATTTTTGTCACTATAGAATTCACATAGCTGGTATAATCCTAAGATCGAATCACCAAAAGACAATCCAATAACTAGGAATAATGCTCTCATAAACAGCCCTAAAACTTTTCAACAACTCTTAAATCTTTCTTGACAATTTTCCAAAATTTGGACGGTTTGGATTGTTTTGTTGATTTGGTAAGCGTTGACATGATGTTCTGGTCCGATAATTCTAACAAGGCTGCATTAACCGTATCTGAAAAGATGCTTAATTGACCAATAGTATAAATCAAAGTCTCATATATTGACCATATGACTATATATATCCAATAATTGTTTAATGCAAAGAGTTGAAGCCTTTATTGTCTTAAAATTTCAACGAACTGCATGCATGAACCTAATCTGAAAAGATGATTGATTGAAAATTAATAGAAATAAATTCTAAAATAGACCATATATATGCTTTATATAAACCGACATGACTATATACAAAAAAATTATTGAAAAAGAGTTGGAAGTTTTCTTACGTTAGATTAGCTGTCTTTTGCTCGTACCAAACTTCTCATTACATTATGATACGATCAGCATAATCTATGGAAAACTATTCAAAGAACATTCACTTAGTAAGTGGCACTCATAGCTAATAAAAAAAGAAAGTATGACTCTCTCAAAAAGTAAACCGTTTTCTCTCTCAAAAAGATCCAAACCATTTCTTTATATTCTGCAGAGTTTTCCGGCCGGCGTCTGCCTCTCCGACGTCGGCTGTTGTCAGTTTCGTTCTCTGATTTCAGGTCTAGTATAGATTTAAGCATAAATAATACAGTCCAATGATTATCAACACAATTGGGTTAGTTATCTTCTTTCCAACTCTCATCAACGTTCTCTCCTTTTGGGAGAGCCTCCTTCCGACCAAAATCTGGCATCAATATCGGAGCACTGTCGGCGCGTTTCCGCTGAGAATTTGTTCAAGCGGCTTTCTTCAGATCATGATTGAAATTGTTCCTAACCAATACTATGGAACCGTTAAATCCAATGTACAATTTGTTACATTGAAATACGACTTTCAATCTATGATCTGGGACCCGGGTGCAATCAATTCCATCGGTGAAGATAATGAAATTATTTGGTCGGATTTCATCTCTTATAACCGTTCCATGTTTTCTTCAACTTTGACACAATTCGATGATGTCTTCGATTTTCTCTGGTCTGAAATTTCTGATACGGCGATTGAACTTTTGGATTCTGAGAATATGTTATATGGTGGTGAGGATGACGGCAATCACTGCTCTTGGTCGGAAACATATTTTTCTCCGGATTTAGTTCAATGTTGTTCACAACCACAAAAAGATTTTGATCCATCGGTTCATCATTGGTTTACACATCATGATGAATTAGTTGGTTTACGGGATGAGTTTTATCTTCTTGTTCGAGCAAACCAACTTCAAGTGATGAGCCTTTACCTCATTCCTAGTATCTCGTGGTGGCATTGGAAATTTTTTATGTGGCAAGAAAAATGGGTGAGAAGACAATGGAGACTTCCCAAGGAACATATAAAATATTGGTCAGAATCGTCAAGTATATCGATTTCAAGAAGACAAGATTCAATATCATCTCCAACGATATTAGATCTATGTTTCCAACTTAAGGTAATGCCAAAGGCATTTTGGAGTCTCAGTAGCAAGCTGTTAGCCAATAGAAAGTGTGTGAGCGAGGGACTTAACAGATCAAATCTGTTGCCTATAAGCCTATCAAAAGGTAGCGTGGTTACTTCCACTCGCTCATCGAAATTGTATCAATTTCCTGTATTTGCGTATAACGATTGTTTGGAATGTTATTTGTATTTTGTAAACACTTCTTGATATTAATCTATTTGATTTGAGGTAAAAAAAAAATAAAAATGTATGACTCATAGATTTTCTTTTTCTATACTCTTTCTTGTATCAAGTTAAGATTACACGATTAGAGATACAATGGTCTCAGAAAAGCACCACCCGATCTCTATCTCAGGGTTAATCTCAATAATCCTATTGTTCTTGAAATTCATCAACGTACTATAGTCTCCAAAAAGATAATACATACTCCTTTTGGACAAGTTTCATGTCATTTATAGAAGAAAAAACATTGAAAAATCCATAAGATATTCCTTAAACATGTATTAACATAAATTGTAAAGTCCTCGAACTAAAGTTTCAAAAAAAAAAAAAAAGAATTCCTCCAACTATAACTAGAATTAGAATACCGTAAAATAAAAAACATTTATGTCTAATTAACTCTTAAAGAGTAGGCATTGTATAAATAAAAAGTTGACCCAAATCACGTTTCAAGAAGAATATCACAGTTACAATGTAAATACGACTAGTAATAATTGAATTCAGCTGCCTTTTTTTTTGGCTCAGCTAAACCAACATATAAACCCATGTTTCTGCACCATAATGGCTGTCGGGAAAGGTTTTCTTGTGAGCACATAACTTTGTCAACATGGAGGGAAGTAATACTTCATTAAAAAGACAAGAAAAGACAAGCTAGAAAAGAAGCTACAAACTAGAAGAAAGAAGCATGAGATTTCGTGCAGATTTCAAGGACTCTGAGGATGCTACATAAACTAAAAGATAGAAGAAAGAAGCATGAGATTCTGTAGATTTCAAGGACCATGGGATTTCAAGGAGCTGTTGACCAACGTTGACCAAGGTAGTCTTAAGCTTCATGAGGCTCAGGGCCGGTCCAATCATTTCGAAGGTCCTAAGCGAAACTAAAAGTATTACCGTTAACAAAATTTTGGGTTATTTCTAAAACGTAACCTTAATGATATTCTAATTATATCATAAAATCTAAATACATCATGTTAAAACTCAATTATCAAGAGTGTTCTATGTAAATAATTTAGTTGTCATAATATTTCTAAAGATGATAGTAATGTTAAATTTAATTGATATATATATATATATAATGTATATAGATAGCTTTGTGTTATTTTAGGATGATACTATTAATAACTGTAAGTATTTTGTTTAAACTATTTCATTGAGGCTTGGAATTTCATTCTTAACACTCTAGGACTCACATAAACAAAACAAAAAACCCTAAAATTGTGGTGCGACTATTGCAGAGAGGGATATGGAAGCATTCAAGATGACGCATAACGGAGGATTTTCGTTGAAAACAAGGATCAAAGGCATGTTTGCTCTTATTACGTTGATTGATGCAGAGATTGTGGCATTTTCAGAATATTTTGCCATTGAGCTTCTAAATGAGGCTTCTGATTTGCTGAAGAAGAAAAGAAACTACGGAGGCTCTTAAAGCTCATGAATTCTGCATTCTGTTGGGATTTAATAGTGTTTTTGAGCATTATGATGGTTCTGTTCATGTTCCTGGAGGTGCCGATGGTGTTGGTGGTCTTGTTGCGGATGGCCTTGGTCGAGGAGGAGGAGCCAAGGAGGTCTCCTTCCTGTAGTAGCTGAAGGAAAAGGAGAAGCTCATCTAGATGAAGTTCCTGGTGGTCTTGGTCGTGGTTTTTCTTTTGGTCTTGGCAGAGACCTCAATAATTTTTTCATGGTGTTTGAAGAAGGAGAAAAAGTGTCGAACATGGTCGATTGAGTTCCAACATTTTCCGTTATACACTATGGCTAAAGGAAAAAAAAAACCGTTAAAAAAAAAAAGAATTCCAACAAAAACGCTTTATCTCTTTATTAGTTTTTAACTTCTTTGCTTTTGTAAAACCCAGTAAAAGAAATAGTTAGGAGAAAATATTCGGAAGAGAATTATGAGAATAGTTTAGGAGAATCGTTTGTTTCTTTTTGTGGTGTGGTAAAAGATTACGACAATATCCAATTCATGCTTAATTTATTGGAGACGGAAAAAAAGTCATAAATATAGGAAGCCAGTCAAAATAAAAGAATTGAAGAGAGTTTTGTCAAAAACGACAACTATAGCAATTTCATGAAAGACCAGCATGTAATCCATCTCTATTATTGTCACTTTCAGAAATGTAATAATTTGTTGATTATGTAAATAACCTCCTCATTTCTTTTTTGACTAGATATATTTTGGTTTTACATTGATTGTTTATATTTTTCATAATCCAATTTAAGCTAAAATTCGAACAACCTAATTCAATTTTTTAATTCGCGACTTTTAATTGTGACTTGAGATTAAACTCTCTTTTTTTCTCATGATTTTGTCATTTAATCGGTTTTTTTTTTATTTTCTACTATTGTGTCAATGCTTTGGTTCAACTTCACATGGTTTACTTAGATGTCATATATTTTCAATATGAAAAATATTAGTTTTTAAAAAACTAGATATACCTCTTTTTACATAGTAAATTCTTAATATGTTAAGCTTTTTACAAATTTTGATAAAATCTCACTTAAATAATAAGGAGGAAGCTTAAAACTCAACTTAAAACTTACATAGTTTGAACTCAAATAGCACAAATTTGGTGCATTGATTTTTATCTGATATAGTTCTACCCAACAAAAAACTAAAACAAACAAACTCAAACATTTAGTTGCCACTCCTCAAAAAAACAATCTTAGATAAATTTTCCAATCATTTACCTTGCTGAACCAACCAAACCAAGTTAACTATCCACCTTGGCTTCCTCAGAACAACTTGTTGAACCAACCAAACCAAGTTAAACTATCCACATTGTCTTCCAACACTTTCTCTTCAGTGATTTAGTCTCCAAACTTTCTTTCAATTCAGCCACTTCAATATCCTTGGTTTTTCAAATCCTAAACACTAGCTTTAAATTGAGCCATCTCCAAATCTTTCTTCACTACCAAGGCTATAAGATTAGACGAGCCATACTGGTTATCATCATTTTCTTCTCCGCTTGAGATGGAACGATTTCAATGGAACGATTTCAATGGAACAAGCAATCAAGTAGTGAAGACATACCATTTAAACAATTTGAACGAAATTTAGAACATAGTTTTAGTGCAATGATTTTTATCATACATATCCAACCAAAAGCTCAAACATACCAACTCAAAAATTTATTTACCATTCCTATTTGAGATTTGGGATTCAACTCTCTAGTTTTTCCTCAATTTTAGATTTTTAATTTATTTATTTCTTTACCTTTTTTTTTTATATTTGAAACAATTAAAGCTCAATCTTTTGGGTAAATCTTCTAGTTTTTCATGAATGATATTTATACCACTTTTTTTTTTGGGTCAAACTTTCTTAAACGATAATAGAGTCTCACACTTCCTCAAAGGAAGGATGAGAACACAGTAACAGAGCTTCCTTAGCTAAGGTTTCAGCCTCTGTATTCTCATATCTTGGAACATAACAAAAGAAAATTACATAAAAGCCTGTCCAAAATTTTCTAAAGTCTTCTAGCACTCCATAGATCTCGGTTGTGGATGCTTGGGTGTTAAGTAACCGAGCAAGCTCCTGACAGCCCGAGTGGCATATGAGCTTACTGTACTCTGGTGAGATCACTATTTCCAGTGTGTCTTTTAGAGACAAAGCTTCTGCCGAAGAAGCAGAGGGCACATAGTGCCTTGATCCCGATCCTTGATGAATCGTTTCATTCCCTGCATTTTTAAAAGACCAAACAAGTCCCCCAAGTGAAGTCTCATTTACCCACACATAATACGTGTAAAGAGAGATCAACTCCAAGTCTGGTTCGGTATAGATTCTGCAATAGACAGCAGCAACAAAGACCCACACTAGGGCGGTAACAGAGCCACAAGAGGGCACAAAAGCCATCGAAATCATCAAAAAAAACCTAGTTACTATCACTTTCAAACCCAGTTCTACAAACTCTTCTCTAAGCTGATATAAATCCAACTCAGGAGAATCAGAAGGTGAAGAGGAGACTACCTGGGGAAGCGAAAGGCTTGGAGATGTTATGGCGGTGGTTGACGTCGGAGGAGATTTCCGGTCCGGCGAGATTACTCCCAGCGACAGAGGGGAAGGAGCTTCGACGCTGAAGCAAGCGATGGTGGTGGTCAAAAGGAGAAACACGAGAAATACTTCTAGAGTCATCAGAAAAACTCTCCCATCTGGCGAGACGAGTCCCAACGACGGAGGGGAATGAGCTACTCCTCTGTACAACAGTCGATACAGAGTTCCTTTAGATCTAAAGAAAATGCAGCAAGGGAAGTGAGAAGACTCGATAAATGAGTATGAGCTTTGTCGTAGCGCTGAGCTCCGATACTGGTGGGTCCGGTGGGTACGGCGGTTCCGATGGATGAGATTGAGCCAGCTGCACCTGAGAGATCCTCATCGGTGGTTGGCTTGGAAGGATGCAAGACCTTGAGAGATGAACTTTTATTTGTGAATAAATAAATGCAAGAGGATACCTTCACAAATATAGAAACAAGATATTCCGAATTTAAGGCTTTTAAATATTATCCTAATGTAACTGACCAATGATTTTATTTGTGAATAAATAAATGCAAGAGGATATACTTTCCTTGACATATTTCTCTATTGATATCTTCTTTTTTCCTCTTTACTTTAAGCTAAACCCCAAATCTACTTCTGCTCCTATGTTCTATATACAAGAAACAAGAAACAAATTATTTTCCCATTAAAGTATTCATCATATATATCTAAGAAACTGAAACAAATTCTATCATTTTCAAAACCATTTTCAGCTCTTATCAAATTATCATGCTAGTAGCAAGAATTACTACATTTACACATCAAGAAATCTAAACCAAATTTCTAGCAACCATTCTCACAATAAGCAAAGATACAAGAAACATCAATTCACACAAACTCTTCTCAAAATCGAGAAAAAACTGTTGAGATTAAGCCAAAGTGCATCATTCACTTCAACATCCATCATCACTGCTTTTCATCCTTCACTTCATCCTTGATTTTCATCATTGCTTTTTATCATTCACTTCATTCTTGCTTTTCATATTTGATTTTCATCAATCATCCATGGTTTTCATCCATCATCCTTTACTTCATCCTTGCTTTCTATCCTTCACTTCAACATCCATCATCCTTGCTTTTCATCCTTTCCTTCAACATCCATCATTCTTGATTTTCATTCATCATCCCTCATTTCATTATCCTTGCTTTTCAACATCCATCATATTTCACTTCAACATCCTTGTTTTTCTACACTTCAACATCCTTGTTTTTCTACACTTCAACATCCTTGCTTTTCAACATAACTTCAATTCAGCCACTTCAACATCTTTGCTTTACAACATCTATCTTCAAATCGTTATTCACTTCCACATCTTTAACCAAAGTTCTATTATCAGAATATGTCAGAGATATCAGACGAGCTGTACTCTCTACCATCATTTTCTTCTTCGCTTGAGATGGAACGAGCAATCAAGTAGATGACCGATCCAACAGCAACTGTGATCATATTCTTCAAGATTGAGAGGTAAGCAGACTGGGGGTAAAGAAATTCAGTGCCAGCAGGTTCTCTAAAGAAAAACTTGCTCCTCTGCACAGAAAAAACCATCTTCACCATCAGTACATAAGGCTATGACTTCCCATCTATCTTGTCAACCTTCCAATAGAGCTTATGTGTGACTTTAGACCCAAGACACTTCCTAAAAGTTTCCAAAGGACCATCAGCAATGTTTTCCTCTGTTGGAACCCATTTTCTCCATCTTGGAACGAGAGTTGGCAAATATCGTGTGAATTTTGTTTGAAACAAGTATAATAAATAGTGTGGTCCGTGAAATAAATATTGGACAATTCATTCACAAATGAGATTTCTAACCGACACCAATACAGAAACAAGATATTCCAAATTTAAGGTTTTTAAATATTATCCTAATGTAACCGACCAACGATTTTATTTGTGAATAAATAATTGCAAGAGGATATACATTCCTTGACATATTTCTCTATTGATATCTTCTTCTTTTCTCTGATTTTACTTTGAGCTAAACCCCAAATCTTCTTCTGCTCTTATGTTCTATATACAAGAAACAAGAAACAAATTACTTTCCCATTAGAGTATTCATCATATATATCTAAGAAACTGAAATAAATTCTATCATTTTCAAAACTATTTTCAGCTCTTATCAAATTATCATGCTAGTAGCAAGAATTACTACATTTACACATCAAGAAATCTGAACCAAATTTTCAGCAACCATTCTCACAATAAGCAAAGATACAAGAAACATCAATTCACACAAACTCCTCTCAAAATCGAGAAAAAAATGTTGAGATTAAGCCAAAGTGCATCCTTCACTTCAACATCTATCATCCTTGCTTTTCATCCTTCACTTCATCCTTGCTTTTCATCCTTCATTTCATCCTTGCTTTTCATCCTTCATTTCATCCTTGATTTTCATCATTGCTTTTTATCATTCACTTCATTCTTGCTTTTCATATTTGACTTTCATCAAACATTCATGGTTTTCATCCATCATCCTTTACTTCATCCTTGCTTTCCATCCTTCACTTCAACATTCATCATCCTTGCATTTAATCCTTCCATTCAACATCCATCATTCTTGATTTTCATTCATCATCCCTCACTTCATTATCCCTGCTTTTCAACATCCATCATCTTTCACTTCAACATCCTTGTTTTTCTACACTTCAACATCCTTGCTTTTCAACATAACTTCAATTCAGCCACTTCAACATCCTCGCTTTACAACATATATCTTCAAATCGTTATTCACTTCCACATCTTTAACCAAAGTTCTATTATCAGAATATGTCAGAGATATCAGACGAGCCGTACTCTCTACCATCATTTTCTTCTTCGCTTGAGATGGAACGAGCAATCAAGTAGAAGACCGATCCAACAGCAACTGTGATCATTGTCTTCAAGATTGAGAGGTAAGCAGACTGGGGGTAAAGGAATTTAGTGCCAGCAGGTTCTCCAAAGAAACAATTGCTCCTGTGCACAGAAAAAACCATCTTCACCATCAGTACAGAAGGCTATGACTTCCCATCTATATTGTCAACCTTCCAATAGAGCTTATGTGTCACTTTAGACCCAAGACACTTCCTAAAAGTTTCCAAAGGACCATCAGCAATGTTCTCCTCTGTTGGAACCCATTTTCTCTATCTTGGAATGAGAGTTGACAAATGTCGTGTGAATTTTGTTTGAAACAAGTATAATAAATAGTGTGGTCCGTGAAATAAAATATCGGACAATTCATTCACAAATGAGATTACTAACCAACACCAATATAGAAACAAGATATTCCAAATTTAAGGTTTTTAAATATTATCCTAATGTAACAGACAAACGATTTTATTTGTGAATATAAATTGCAAGAGGATATACCTTCCTCGACATATTTCTCTATTGATATTTTCTTCTTTCCTCTGATTTTACTTTGAGCCAAACCCCAAATCTTCTTCTGTTCCTACGTTCTATATACAAGAAACAAGAAACAAATTACTTTCCCATTAGAGTATTCCTCATATATATTTAAGAAACTGAAACAAATTTATTATTTTCAAAACCATTTTCAGCTCTTATCAAAGTATCATGCTAGTAGCAAAAATTACTACATTTACACATCAAGAAATCTGAACCAAATTTTCAGCAACCATTCTCACAATAAGCAAAGATACAATAAACATCAATTCACACAAACTCTTCTCAAAATCGAGAAAAAAAATGTTGAGATTAAGCCAAAGTGCATCCTTCACTTCAACATCCATCATCCTTGTTTTTCATCCTTGCTTTTCTACAATTCAACATCCTTGCTTTTCAACATAACTTCAATTCAGCCAGTTCAACATCCTTGCTTTACAACATCTATCTCCAGATCGTTATTCACTTTCACATCTTTAACCAAAGTTCTATTCTCTAAATCTGTCAGAGATATCAGACGAGCCATACTCTCTACCATCATTTTCTTCTCTGCTTGAGATGGAACGAGCAATCAAGTAGAAGACCGATCCAACATCAACTGTGATCACTGTCTTCAAGATTGAGAGGTAAGCAGGTTTGGGGTAAAGGAATTCAGTGCCAGCATGTTCTCCAAAGAAACGCTTGCTCCTCTGCACAGAAAAAGCCATCTTCACCATCAGTATAGAAGGCTTTGACTTCCTATCCGTCTTGTCAAGCTTCCAATAGAGCTTTTGTGTGACTTTAGACACAAGACACTTCGTAAAAGCTTCCAAAGGAGCATCAGCAATGTTTTCCTGTGTTGGAACCCATTTTCTTCATCTTGGAACCAGATTTGGCAAATGTCATGTCAGAGTTCGTGAATGTCGTGAGATTTTTGTCTGAAACAAGTATAATAAATAATGTGGTCCATGAAATAAGCAAACCCAAAGTGATTCATACTTTGTTCATATTGTAAATCATATCCACAAGTTTTTCACTTGATCCAGGAATATTACAAAGCAGAGCATATCTTTGAATTTACCAGCTAATGCGGAAATGTGAAAGAAACAAGTGAAAATGCATTATTTCGGTGAAACTGATTGAAAGATAAAAGGATTGATATTTTTATTTAAGGTTTGCAACTCTACAAGCTTTCATTTTACTCTGTAAATGATGCAAGATTGGAATCACTCCAACTTATGAAAGATTGGAATCACTCCAACTTATGATCACTTGATGATCAATAGATTCCAAGCTTAATCTCGCGAATGGTGGTAACGATGGTAGAGGTGGATGGTGAAAGCGTTTGACTCACTCAATCAATGACACGAATACGAGTATTGAATCACTCAAAACACTCATAAAATCGTGGGTTTCTATAGACTCAAAGTGAATCACACACTTAGAATTCTAAAGACAAGAACAGTCTCTCAAGAACTCTCTATGAAAGAAGACAAAATACTTTACTAAATTCAATGATCAAAGGTGTCTTACAATGAGAAATGAAATGAGCTTATATTGGCTTGAAATACAGTAACTAAGGTCTAATAAATAAAAAACAAATCGAAAAATTCAATGAGAAACTAGCCGTTGGAGCCTTAATGACACAATCAACAAAATATGGCAAGTCTGGGTGATTTGTAGCTAGAAAGCTTGGTGACTACTTGTATCTTGAGAGCTGGATGATATATCCATGTAAGGAGAGTCTCTTGATGGTTAATAGTCTCCCAAAGTCGTGCTTTTCAAGTTATGAAAAGGGAAAGAGCCGTTGGGGAATGAATGCTCCAAGTGTGAATGTGATTGAGTCCAAATAAGGCAAGTGATTATTTGAGTGATCCCAACTGATGCTGTGGGTTTTGGTGGAAGTGGAACTAATGACGTCTTATAGAGTCTGGTTGATGGGGAATGTCTCCAGGTCGCCACAGATACGTTTGAAGTCTCTTAAACCTGGAAGGTTCCAAATAAGGCAAGCCATGGATCCTTTGGTTTATAAATTGAATAACTCCTTCGTCTGAACTCTGACTGGACTAATTCAACTTCGAGACGTGATCCAGCTGAGCTAATAATGTTTTCCAAGTTGTCTTTGGGCAGGAACAAATTATCTTTGGCTTTATTTTGGTTGAACAAGGATCATATGTCTTCTCGAATGGCTTGTATGGCCTTATGTGGCATGTATGCTTGATTTCCGTTAGCTCCAGTTTTGATGGTGGCTTGATGTCCTCATCAGCGAAGGTGATTTAGAACTGATCATTCCTAACAGTTCTACATTGTAACTGTACATATTTGGTAGAAAACAATACCTTCAATCTAAGAATCAAACTAAATAATATGGTGAGCAAAAAAGCAAACAAATCACAAATAACCTTGTAGCTTCTCACATGTAGCTTCTCACAGAGAAACAATTCTCGGAGAATTCTCATAGTTAAGATGAAAAACATATCATCATCAGACAGAAGAAACCAAAAAAATCTAATAAAAGAATGTGATTTAATACAATAAATAAAATAAAAACAACTAAGTTTTTTTTTGTTTTCTTTTGTGATACTTGAGAAGAAGGAACACACAACTCTATCATGGAAAACTGAAGTTCCCTCCGATGTCAGTATTGCCAGCCGGTGGATTAATGGCAACCCAGAGAAGAGAAATGGTAATGGCGACAAGACCAGACCAAACATAGACAATGGTTGGTGTTCTTCCTCTTCTTCCCATAAGACCTTTAGCAAAAGGATAAAGATGTGCCAAAACCCAAAAACTGAAGAAGACTCCTCCAATGAGTTTACTCCACTGAGGAATCACACTGTAAATCGTCCTGCTGAATCCAACCGCAATGGCAATCAAATTCACCATCATGATTGTAATCGGAGGGATCATCAGTGAAGTCCATTTGACCATGTATAGATCCGCAAACTCGTCGTCTACATCATCTCCTCCGGATTTACTAGTTAGCGTGAAGGAGATTTCAACTCCAGCTACGACTTTGAGCAGACCTTGAAGAACAGCTGCGAGATGAGCACTGGTTCCTCCAATGAGCCAAAACTGTTCGTTTCTCCACCATTCTTCGAGTGAGATTCCCGACCATTTGATCTCGAGTAAAGCCAGTAAGCAGAGAGCGATGGAGATGATGAGAAGGTATACGAGGAAAGTGACGTTGAGTGTTTGGACGATGAACTGACCAGAGAAGAGGGAAAGCGCGAGAAGGAAACAGTAGACGATGAGAAAGATGGACGTGAAAGGATAGATTCCAACGTTTAAGTAGGCTATTCTCTGGAGGAGTTTCATCCTCGGGGATGCTAAAAGAGCGTTGTTACGGGAGAAGAAGATCTCGACAGAGCCAGTTGCCCAACGGAGAACTTGGTGAAGCCTATCCGTCAAGTTAATTGGAGCTGTGCTTCGGAAAGCATCTCTTTTCGTCACGCAGTAAACCGATCTCCAGCCTCGGTTATGCATTCTATAACCGGTGACAACGTCTTCTGTTACTGAACCGTAAATCCATCCTATACGTGATCCCCATTCGGTTTTATCCTCGTACCAGCAAGAGATCACACCAACGGCTTCTGCTACTGTTGAGCCATCAAGAGGCTCTCTCGGAATGGTGAGTTCACCTGGCGGCCGCCCGTTTTTAACCGACGGGTGGTCCGCCAGAGGCCGGCCTTAGAACTCAGCCACAGGGATTGATTTAATGAGGAATGACGAGTTTCCGAATTTATTCGGGACTAGAGAGAGATTCATCTCTTCGTCGTCATCATCGTAATCACCCATCCGCAGAGCTTGGTTTTCTTCTTCATGAAGATTCTTCTTCTTCTTGCGACGAGGGAAACAGCAACCGGAGGCATGGTCTTTGGATGGAGGCGGATCGAACCCGTAAAGCGCGAATCTTCGAAAGAGACAACCAGTTCCGACATAAAACGAATCTTCAAGAGCTCTCATGTTGACGTCAAAGAAGACAGTGTTGTGATTAGCATATCGATCAGAAGGGTCAATACCTTCGAACCGCTGCGGAAACTGAACGTAACAAAGCCGGTCGCCTCCTCGATCCATCAGTGAAGCACATACCTTCTCTCATTGCCTCAGAGTTGTATACGTAACGGTCACAGTCAAGATTGAGTATAAATGGTCCATTCGACATAACCGCAGAAGCTCTGACTAAGGCATTCATGGCTCCGGCCTTCTTGTTATGATCATAACCAGGACGCTTCTCACGAGAAACATAGACGAGCAGTGGAATTCTAATATCCACGTTCGTTAGATCAAGAAACCCTTCAGATGCTCCATATAATGGCTCATCACTCGGTGGCTTCAACATCACCTGCAGTAATCGATAATACACAAATGAGATCTTGAATAAAAAAATGGAAAATTTTACAAAAATACACCAACTACGAATATCCATACAAATACATTAACTTTGTGGGTATCTAAGAAATAATTAACTTTTTATTCTATCATAATACAGAGACTTTTAAATTGTATCAAGTTAAAATAATATGATTTAAAAACTATTTTATAAAACAAGAAAAAAACTCAAATTTTGTTTTGTTTTTTTAAACCGAAAATATGTCTAAAAATAAAAAAATTAAACATGTAAAATTTTGAATCATATGTTCAAAATTTTGAAACATGTAAAAAACATATAAAACTTCTAATACTTTAAAATGATTTAAAAGTTCAAATATAAACTTTTAAATTCATAACATTTCAGTAGTCAAGTTATTGTTAAAATTTTAAAATAACATCTTGAAATTGTGTGTAAATATAATAATATAGGTTGTATTTATTTTTTATTTAGGAAATTTCTGATGTAAATATTATAATCTATATAGATATATGATTTTGAAATTTGATATATGTTATTTACGTTATTATATATAGTTATACAAAATATTTAAGTACTTGAATATTTAATGAACTAAATTTTTTGTAAAAGGTATACTATATGAAAATATTTTGTATCTATAATATAAATGTTAAATTTTAGACTTATTTAATGATATAAATAATTTAAAGAAATATTTTTATTTTCTTTTTGAATTTAATAATTTAGTATTATAATTTCTTGAATTTTACAGATGTTTTTAAGATTTGAAAATAATTTTAGGAATTATTTTTGAGTTTTATAAAATAATTTATTATTCAAATATTACTTTTATTAAAACAATTGAAAACTAAACAGATTTTATGTTAAATGGACTGAATCTAAAAGTTTGTGTATTATATAGAAGAAAATATTAGTTCATGTTTTTTCTTGGGTAACCACAAAATTTTGTGTATATTTTTATGAAATTTTTCAAGAAAAAATGATATCTTGAACCAATAAAAAGGCTTTTGGAAATCGACATTATACCTGGATGATACCGGAATGGTCACCTTTGGAATGGTCACTACTAGAAGTCAACCAAGTTCCAGGCCAGTGAGTACCATCAGCCATCCATGTAGCTTTTGGAATCTTCACGGGTTCTAAAGCCTCATCATCCCTGTTCTGCTGCCTCTGATTCTTCATGGCTTTAATTTCTTCTCTGGCATTATAAGCATTAGATCGTCGCCTAATAGAATCAGGCAAGCTGTTAATCCTGACTTTGAACTCATCATACTCACGTTTAACCCGTCTCCGATTGGTGGCGAAATCAGAATCCACTTTGTTCTTGTAAGGATCTTTCTTTAAGCTAAAGTAAGAGTCTGGATTCCTCGGCTCTATCACATGTTTACGACAAAAAGGAACCCAAATGTTTGCAAAGCTTGCAGCTTCAGCCATGGCTTCAAACGTAAGAAGGGCCCCTCCATCATCGGATACATAGCAAGAAAGCTTCTCGACCGGATATTCCGCAGCTAGAATCGATAAAATGGTATTACCAGTGACCAGAGGAGGTTCTTTCTCGGGATCCGCAGTAGAGACAAACACATCGAGACCAGGAAGGTCGGATTTCCCTGTCGGGGTTACTCGCTGTAACCATTTCAAACTTCTCCTTCAAGACTTGAAGATCAGTCTCACGGTTAATTGGGCATAGCTTAGGAAGCTGATCAAGAAGCCAAGAAAAGGCAAACCAAAGCTCACAAACCACAGACATTCCCCATAACCATACAGCATCAGGGTTTTGATGCTTAACCCTCCAAGTCAAAAACAATGCAAGAACAACTACACGGATTAATATCAAAAACCTGCAACAAAAACAAAAACAGAATTGGAATGAATAAAAGCTGGATTAAATAGGAAAAATTGACCTTTTTGAAAATTTATTAAAATCTACACAACAAAAGTAACACTCTTATTTATTTATTTTTTTACCTGTATGGACTAATAACAGCAGCAGAAATTTTCAGCTTCCGGGTAAGCAGTCTCCACGGTTTGCTCATCAAATCTTTGGGTTCCAGACCGTCACCATCCTTACCGCTCCCAAAATTCCTATCCTTAGTCCTATAAGCATTCCCATAACCATAAGTTCCATTAGTCTCAAACAACCAACTATTCTGATCAAAATCTCCAGTTTGACTCCTCATCATAGCTGATTTATTACTAGACTTCATCAACGACAATCTTTTCTCCATCTTTGACCCTACCCCCGCGGACAGCATAGGCCTATGCTGACCATTACCATCAGCAAGATCGGTAAAATCCGTGTTCTTGTACGGTTCTTTACACCCGGGACAAATCCCACCACCGGTTTTGACAGCATCTATGAAACAATCCCTACAAATTTTAAAATCACATTCACAAGGAAGAAGATCTTGACCTCTCTCATCACTAATAACCTTAGCATCACAGCCAGGGATCGCGCAAGAAGATCCTTTAGCACCAGCCATTTGTGGATGGTTAGTCTCAGTCTCAATCACTTTGTCCATAAGGTGAGCTTTGGTGGCATTGTTAAAACCTCCAGTGAACATGGAGTTAGAGACATATTGCTCTTCTACTTTCTGAGAAATGGAAGGGTCCATTGGCTGGTTATCTGGAGTTGGAGGAATCTGAACTGTATAGTCGACACTGCCTACTTCGCTATCAAGATCCCTCGAGTAATTAACATAGTTACCTGAAGTTGTTTCTTTTACCAAATCTGACTGATTGTTGAACAAGTGGTCTTCCAAGCTCAGTAAAATCAGAGTTTTTTGATAGATTTGGAGGCTGAGGCTTTTCGGACATCAGATTTGTTTTTTTTGTTTGGAGGCTGAGTTTTTTCGGACAAGGTAGAGAGAATGTAAGAAGACGACTATTTCGCTCTTGTGAGATTTTCTCCTTTCTTTTATTTTAGTTTTTAATTCATTTGTTTGAAATTTGGTTTATTTCCATTTTGTTTTCTTTCTATATTGAATAGGGATACCAACAAAATTTACTTACTATAAAATCTCTATATTCTTAAATCTACATTGAATACAAATGTTTAAAGCAAGCAAAGAAAATCCAAGATTTGAAGATTTGTTTTTTTTTTTAATCGAGAAGTTGAAAATTCAGGGGCTCTTGGATTACTAAATCCATCCTCCCATAATGAATCAATATACCAAAGAATTAGTTATCATGATTAGCTGTAAATGAAAATTTCAAACTGACTTTGTGTACGTAAATAAAACTGCTAGTGACATAAACATGCTTTAGACATCTCCTCTGATAGTAAAGTAAAGAGGGCAAACAGATGAGGACTTTGTTGGATTATGATGAGTTAAAGCTTCTCTAATGCTACTGTACCTCAAATAATTTAGAGAATTCATATATCACTGTTATCTCATAAATGTGTTCTGTTTTGCTCTGTTTATGTTCTGCTCTTCTCTGTTTTGGTGTGTTCTAGTATACTCTACTTTGGTCATATTGTGTAAGTTATATCCACAAGTATTTCACTTGATCCAGGAATATTACAAAGCATAGCACATCTTTGAATTTACCAGCTAATGCAGAAATGTAGAAAAAGAAACAAGTGAAAATGCATTATTTCGATGAAACTGCTTGAAAGATAAAAAGATGGATATTTTTACTTAAGGTTTGCAACTCTACAAGCTTTCATTTTAATCTGTGAAGGTGATTTAGAACTGATCATTCCTAACATTTGTAGAAATTCGGACCTTGTCTCTTTGCTTCATGTCAAATATGGACATTTGTCTCTCTGTTTCCTCTTAGTATATGTACTTAATCTTATATATGCCAAAACAATACCTTCACTCCAAGAATCAAACTAAATAATATGGTTTGTAAAAAAGCAAACAAATCACAAAGAATCTTGTAGCTTCACTTGGATACATACAAGGAAAGCAAAACTATCAAGCAACATGTGTAAATATCCAGATTGGGGATCTTGATTTTTTTTTAATAGTTTCTCCATTTCTTGATAGTTTGTTGAGATGTTACCTCTCTCTGATTTGTTTTCTTGATACTACAACAGTTTAGTCATCTTAAGAAGCCAGTCACAATCTCATAGGTTATGTTCTAATGTGTTTATCGAACAACATATATTCGATTGAGGAATCCAGATAATATATATATTTTCATCGTGCTGTACTGAAGAATGTTGTATATGGTAGCTCAAGAATCAAACTGAAGAATTTTATAGAAAGTAAAACTTTTAAATCAAATCCAAGGTTAATCTTCTTAATCACAATTCATTTTTTATTTCATTAGCACACCTAATTTTACAATTTCTTTAAAACTCAGATGCATTACCTCGGCTGAGGAACCACCCCCGGGTCAACAGTCATCGACATCATAATCTCCGTGTGTTCACTGAGAGAAATGTCTCCAGAATCAGCACTGGTTCTTGCTCTGTATAAACTCTCCTTTAGCTCAGCCACCACCTGACTCATTGTCAGTCTTGTCTCAGAGCTCTGAGATGTACAAGCCAATGCCACTTCAGTTAACTTCCAGGCCAAGCCAGCGTTGAACCTCTCTCCCAGCCTCGGGTCCACAATGCTTCTGATATCCCCTTTAGACAGCATCAAGCTAACTCGATCGCTTATGTGTCTGTTCTCCACTGTGCTTGAAGGTGAAATTACCGGTTGGCCTGTGATTACCTCCAGAAGAACCACCCCAAAGCTGTAAACATCACTCTTTTCGCTGAATTGCCGCATGGAGTGGTGCCTTCATTTCAAAACAATGTATCAGAAATCATAGCAATGAACACCGGAACGTTACGATAGAGTTGATAAACAAATGAATAGGCCTGTCAGTCGCTAGCGACAGAAAGCAGCGACCAAAAAGGCCATAAACACACATTGCTTGTGACTCAAGAAAAACAAAAAAAAAAGCCATAAACACACATTGCTTGTGACTCAAGAAAGTAGAGAGTTACTGATGTTCACAAATATAGACAAAAGAAAGTAGTTGAGATTTGAGGTTCGAAGAGAAAAGCTTTACTCAGGGTCAAGATAGCCGATAGTTCCAGCGACTTCGGTTGAAACCTGGCTGTCATCTTCCAGTGTGAAGCTTCTAGATAAACCAAAGTCAGCCATCTTGGCCTGGAGCTTTTCGTTGATTAGAATGTTCGTAGGCTTCACATCTCTATGAACTATAGGAGGTTTGCATCCATTGTGGAGATACTCTAGCCCTGTTTTTTTTTCATGCAAACACAAGTTTCATTGATTCTTTTTCATTCCGTTTTTATATGCATTTTCAAGATCCCGTTATGGCGAACCTTGTGCAGCATCTAATGATATCTGTAACCTCTGCTCCCAGCTCAAGATACTCGATTTTTTCCCTTGATTTTCCCAAAGTATTGTGAAAATAAGTTTTATTAGGGTTTAATATAACAAAACAAGTGAACAAAAGTTAACTACAAGAGACTGACCTGACAAGTAGTCTCCCAATGTCCCATTACCGATGTACTCGTAGATAAGTGCCATGTGATCTCCTTCGAGACAGTATCCAACAAGAGCTATAAGGTTCTTGTGATGAACTCTCAGGAGAAGTTCCACCTGACAATCAACAAGTCGTGTCTTCTTGAATTTTTCATCTGGATATAAAAGAGTATATGAGAGTTACCTCTGATCGGAACTCTTTGTACCCTTGAGCTGAAGATTCAGACAGGATCTTGACAGCAACTTGGTCTCCATTTAAGAGACCATAGTATACTTTTCCGAACCCTCCACGTCCAAGAACTCTCTGGAAGTTGTTTGTAATTTCCACGATTTCTGAGTATTTGTAGTATCGCTTTGTGTCTAGTGGTCCTGTCTTGACACCAGTAGTGCCTGTAAAGAGATTATGAGAACTTTTGTCATCACAAGACTTGGAAGTATAAGCAATTTGTACAGTTTTTTATGATTTACCCACTTTGTTGTCTCTTCTTGAATTTCAAGAACATAGTTAATGCGAGCAAGAGAACAGACAACCCCATGACAGATGCTACTGATGGAATTATGTATTGGTTCCTCTGCGTTTTCTTATTTTGACATGTAGCGGGACACGCAAAGGTCTGGATTCCCGCCAACTCTTATGAACAAAAATGCAGAAAGTTATGCCAAAAATAAAAATGAACTGGTTCAAATCATTTTGACATTGCAACAGATCTGTGATATGAGTTCTAAAGCCAACCTTAGAGAAAGCGATCCATCCTTTGATCTCTCCAGTAACTTCTCCGGGATAATGCCTGTCAACATGTTTCCTTCCAAGTTTCTGCAGAAACAGGCGCAGAATCTGTATAGGATCTATATAGATTCTCCAAGTAAAGATACCAATGTGTTTTTAAGAAGGGATTTTTTTGTAAAATACCCTCTTTATGTTTTAAAAAAATATTATACATATATATATATAGATAGATATATATATATACTATGACAATTTTCCCCTTATTAGATTTACACATAATTTATTTTTAATAAATAAAAACGATTTTTCTAAATAACTACAATTATTATAATTTTAAAAAGGTTTTGCAATAAAGCTGTTTTATTGTTTAATATTAATCATAGATAATTATCTAGAAAAAAGCAGGAAAATATAATAATACATATTTTATTAATTTATATATTAAAGTATTTTTTATCTTCACAAAATTATCGATTTTTCATTAATTATTTCTAAAAATTATTATTTAGTGTTTAACGTTATTTTGGTAAAATAATATATGTTTTCTAAACAGATGAAATAAGGAAAAAAATATTAGTTTACTAAAATCATAGAATAATTATATAAATCAAGGGATTTTAAGAAATTTTTTCAGAGGTTTTTTCTAAATAAAATATTTATTTCTAAATGAAATATTTATTTTTGCTTAAAGTAAAATATGGTTTTATCTTCAAAAATATATTGTCTATTTTATTTTAAAATTAGATTTTTTCTAAAAATTACTATTCAGTCTTTTAAGGTTATTTTAGTAAAACAATCTAATTTTTTGGAAAATAAAATAGCAAAAATAAGGAGAAGGTATTTTTCAAATCCCAAAATTTAGACAGGGTATTTTTACAAAATTTCTCTTTTAAAAATCTGCAAATCCAGTTGGTATGACTTACAACTCGGTCAAATCCGGTAAATTGGCTAGGAAATCAGGTACTTTGCCTTTTAATCTGTTATTTGATAAGTCCCTGTAATGAAAATTTGATTGCATTAGTTAAGATTCAGTATCCTTCAATACTATAGAAATAGAATGCAACAACAACAACAACAACAAAAATACTTACAGTTTTTGTAAATATGTAAGGGTGATGAAGACTGGATCAATCTTACCAGTCAGTCCACTAAAGGATAAGTTCCTGAAGATCACACATTCGTTGGTTTGAGAACAGAAACATATACTACAGAGAGAAAGATCAAATGTATAAATATATAACAAATGCTCACACAGAAACGATTATTGGAGAATTGTTATCCTTGTAGCTACAATTAATACCCTGCCAAGGATAGCCAAGTGGAGCACAAGGATCTCCAAGCCAATTCTTCTTCACTTCATACTTGGACTTTATTCTCATGATTGCATCAACTGTAAAATTCATACTAAACAGGCTAAGCAGAGAGATAAGTATTATTAAGTGAAGCAAGTTCTGTTTCAGAAGAGGAATTAACTTTACCCTCATGTTGATCAGTAGGCAACTGAAGAAACTCGTTGACACGGTATGTCTCGATAGCATTAATGATGGGTGGACGCGTTGACCTAACACCTTGTCTAAGAACAAATGCGAGATATGGTCCGCTCACCGGGTTTTGAACATATAGTGTGTCTGTATACAAGTAGCGAGGTTTGAACACACTAGTAGTGTCGATCTGCTCTTTGTTCAGAAACAAGGAGAATTCCCTAGTTTCATTGCTTGGAAGCTTCTCAATTTCAGCAAAGTGCATGTATAAATAGAATTTCCTACTAGGTTCCTTGGGTTCCCAATAAATTATTATCTCTTCTTGGCTGGAATTCTTGGGTGTTACTGCAGTGCTCATGACAACACTAGGGGGTAGGTAGCCATTGCTGCTATTCGGATCTATCGTCAGCGACGTTTTGAGGATTACAAAGTCATAAAACATCAGCGGCATCCATAACCGGTCGAAAATATCATCTTTGTACCTACATTACTCGAGAAACGTAAGGCACAAGATAACTAATCACAAAATGTACAAAAAGGCATTAATCTTTCACCTGGCAGGAAGGTCGCCTGTTGCACCTAGATCCCATCTTCGATACAGCATAAGAGAACCAGAAGGAGTCTCGTACATATCATTGTTCAGGAGCCTGAGTTCTAACACAGACAAGAATGGAGTTCCTCTTTCTTTATCAACAAGGCACACATGAATCTCGTCCGAACGAAGAGTATGGATGATCTCTTTAGTAACTATACTAGCTGCATTCTCTAGAGTAACAGAATCCCACAGATTGACACCAAGATACAGTTCAAACTCTGGTGATTTATCAAGATTGTCATAGTTACCATACATGAAACGGGTTCTGATCAAATACTTGAAGCCTTTCCCCAGTGGAGGCTTCACATCGTAGCAGTTTCTCTTTCCTTCAGGGAAGCTCCTAACGTTTTGGAACTGTTTCTCAAGAGAACTTGTCAGAAACTCAGAATCTATGCTATGAACTGTCCCGGACTCAACAAATGCAGCATCTGAAATGTATTGTATGTCTGATTTTTCATCGTAGTAGCTTGAATCCTTAGGTATACCACAATCTATACTCACAAAACCTGTCAACCACACACACACACGGAGATCAACGCCTTATACAAAGCAAAAAAAAGTGAAAGAGTCAAAGGATTGTTTACCGGATCGGTCTTGAGCAAGAACAAGAACGGAAAGAACAAAAAAGCTTGCAAATGAAACTAACGGAAGAAGTTTGAAACACACCATCAGTGACGATTCTCAATTTGTTTTCTCAGATATTCAAATCCATCATGTTCAGCAATGTTTTTATGCAAACCATGTTCTTCAACACTGATCTCTAACTTTTCTAGAGGCATGTTGCCCACTTTCTCTTTAATCACATACTAAATATAACTAATAGTTGTCACAATTGTCAAAAGGGCAATTGGGTATTTTCTGAGACTTTCCTTTAATATTATGTCATTGACATAATCAAGTTACAGTTTACTATTGAGTTTGGTTATATGTTATACAAATCTGTAAGTGTTCGAACTTGGAATCAACATTCTAATTCTTTGAAAATTGGTCCCCTAGCTAAAAAAGATTTTACCATCTATAATCAAAATCTCAAACCTGGTTTGTGGATAAACATAAAAGAGTTGCAAGAGAAATAGCAATATTCCTTATAGAATCTTGAACTATTTGAACCTATTGATTGGTAGGTATTCTCAAAAGAGAATCCCGGATTTATGTGTTTTTCATCAAGATTTTGATTCATGAATACTTAAAAAAAATATAAATCTAATAAAGTGGCTACATTATCAATTTATCATGTCCAAACTTGTGGTTAGGGGTGGACAAAATAACCATAACCAAAAAAACCGAACCAAACCAAACTGTAAATTAGTACTTCGCTAATAAACATTTATATAAACTTTTTACTTATATATATAAACATTTATATAAACTTTTTAATAAACATGTATATTTATATAATAGATAAGCCATAAATTTAATAAATATTTTACTTAGCTAACTAGCCTAACTTCAAGAGTACTAAAATTTTTTCATAGAAAATATAAATAATTATAGAAAAACATAAAAATAAAATTTTGACAGATAGACTCATATATATAGTATAGGACCAGAATTACAATTTTGAGTTTTATCAAACATTTAAAACTATATCACAAATAGATTTTCATTCTTTTAAAACTTTTTTCAGTTTTCACTCAAATTGATTTTGAATTAATGCATGTATATGTATATAGTCATATACGCCTGATTTTTCTAACAACAGCAACACATTAAATCAACAATAATGACACTATGTTTGTATGAATTTTTTAGTCAATAATTATCTTTGTTGTTAATTTTTTATTATTATGTATGCCAAAATGAACCTTAAGATTATTTTTTTCCTTATGTTGTATAGTGAAACTCACTTAGATTTATGAAATAATCAATAAAAAAACCGAAACCTAAACTGAACCGAACTAATTATGGTTAAAACCGTAAACATAAGAAAACCAAACCAAACCGAACCGTATTTCAATCGGTTTGTAAATGGTTTTATTTTTTATAGAACCGTAAAACCGAAAAACCAAAAAACCAAATCGCAATCGAACCGTAAACCGGAATGCCAACCTCTATTTGTGGTAAATGAAAAAAATGTGCTAAATTTGACGCAAAACATATTTTTGTGCTATTTTAAGGAATTATAAAGATGTGATTTTTCTTAGTTTTTTTTCTTTTCCAAATGTGATTTTTCTTAGTTTGAAATGCTAAGATTACAAATGATATTTTTGGCCTTTCATAAACCAAGACTTTCCATATCAAGACCCGAGGGCCTTTAATGCATTCCAACAACTGTATTCCTTTGAACCAGATGAAGCTACGACTAGGAGATATTCTCAAGACACTCAGAAGCTTCCACAACATGGATATGTCAAGAGAATTTCGAGATATAAAGAGGCTCTTACCAGATTTCCTTATTTGGCCACGAAATCACTCCCAATGGCTATATTTTGATTTTTAATCACTTATATTCATGATCCTTGATTTATTTTCAATTTAGTTAGGTTTCTTGTTGTGTTTATGAGCATTTGTAGTCAGCCTATATAAGCTGATCATTAGTGTCATTGTAAAGAACAATTCTTGGATTGGGTGAACCTCTCTTATTGGAACAATTCTTGGACCCTTAGGGGTGAACCTTTCTTATTCAACCCCTCCTAGTTAACCAAATAGAATTTGCCATCTAATATTATCTAAATAAAAAAATTAGATTAAATCATTAGTCATCCCTCTAAATCTAACCAATAAGAATAATAAATTAAAATTACAACTAAACAAATGAAATAAAGAAAATAAATTAAGAAAAATAAATTCACTAATATCTTGAGATTATGAAATAACCTAAACTATTTTATGTTATGTTTTGGTCACTTGTTTTATTGTTTTCCTTGGATTCGCTAAGTTATATCATTTAAGATATATTTTAATACATTTTTCGTAATTTATTTCATGAAAATATATCCTAATGATACAACTTAGCGAACCCATGGAAAACATCGAAACGAGTGGCCAAAACATAACATTAACTGATTTGAGTTATGTCATGGTCTGGAGATACTAGTAGATTTAATTTTAATTTATTATTTATGTTTAAATATAATTGTACTTGGCATATTCTTATTAATTAGATTTAGAACCAACAATTTTACCTACATCACAAGAATCTGTGATACACAGAATCGAAGAATCTATGGACTATGATATGTATAATGTTAGAGATATTCGCTAAATGTGATTCTATTAGTTTTAAAATTTTATCGCTAAATGTGATTCTATTAGTTTAAAATTTTAATAATTTTGGAAATTAAATTGTAGACTGGATATAGATCAATCACTAAATAAACATTTGTTTGAAAATGTCTTTGATTTGGTATTTGTAAGTTAGATTTTTTGAAAGAAAATCTAAACATACATTGATATATCTCCTATATGGCTATATATTTTAAACAGTTACTAATGCCTTAAATGAAAAGAAAAGGTCTGGCAATGCTAATTCATTACCACCTTGTGAAGGATTTCAAAGATTACAGTTGACAACAGAGATCTTTGACCAAATAAAGAAAGTCACAAAAATCTTAAAAAACATGAAACTTCTTGTACACTTCAATCATCTTACAAAGCAACCACAACTCAACTTTGTTGTTCTTCTTCTTCTCCTTCATCATCACTCTCCACACCACACAAAACAAAATTCACATGAACTTAACAATCATTTACCTTGCCTGTGGAAACATTCCCGAATCAATATTAGTCATCGCCGGCTCTGTAACACTACTGGCACCAGTAAGACTACTGGCACCAGAACCACCACCAGCTCTTGCTCTGCTTACACTCTCCTTCAGCTCAGCCACTACCTGACTCATCGTTGGTCTATTTCTAGAACTAGAGGACGCACAAGCCATTGCTACTTCAGTGATCTTCCATGCTGAACCAATATCAAATCTCTCTCCTAGCTTTGGATCCACAATGCCTCTGATATCTCCTGTGGACAGCAATAACTCAACCCGGTCACTTATGTGTCTGTTCTCCGCTGTTGCTGAACGTGTAATCACTGGTTGACCCGTGACAACCTCTAAAAGAACCACACCAAAGCTGTAAACATCACTCTTCTCGCTTAGTTTTTGCGTGGAGTGGTACCTTCATTTTGTAAAACAATGCCTCAGAAAATGAAACAACTAACACTAGAACATACTCACATAGTACGTAGTAGAAGAATCTTTATACTTACTCAGGGTCGAGATAACCGATAGTTCCAGCAACCGCGGTTGAGTCTTGGTTAGTACCATCCAATGCGACACTTCTAGATAACCCAAAGTCAGCAATTTTGGCTTGAAGCTTCTCATTGATTAGGATATTAGCTGGCTTCACATCTCTTTGTACTATGGGAGGCTTGCAGCCATTGTGAAGATACTCAAGCCCTGAGTTTCAAACAAACAAAATATTCCATTTCATTTTATTAGATTGATTTCGTCAATTTGTTTTCTTTATATCACAAACCTTGTGCCGCGTCTAGTGATATCTGTAACCTCTCCTCCCAGCTCAAGACATAAGATTTTTTTCCTTTGATTAGAAAGAAACCAAAAGGTAAGTTTATAGATCAGTGATCAAAAGTAAGTAGAAGAGAGATCAGAGAGACTAACCTGACAAGTATTCTCCCAAAGTTCCATTAGCCATAAACTCATAGATAAGTGCCATCTTCTTTCCTTCGTTGCAGTATCCGATAAGAGCGGTTAGGTTCTTGTGATGAACTCTTAGAAGAAGTTCGACCTGATGATTCCATAACTTGCTTTATAAACACTGAAGTAGACTTAATACTTAATTAGTTTATTATTCTTGTTTTAGATTATATTTATTTTATGTTTTTAACATCTTATATTATTATGATACATGATTTTTGTTGTGTTAATTAAAATTACTAATATATCAAAAAAATATGAATAATATGATTTACTATTATAAATATAACAATGATACTGTAGTTAGTATTAACAGTAGTAGGATACAAATTATAAAAACTTTTAAAAACTTATGCATTATGTAAATGAAGATAATAATTTATTTTTTATGTGGGCAAAGAACTTTATTGAGAAATGAAAAACATATAGTAAAATATATAATTGAATTAAGAATAAAGAAGAAAGATGATAAACTATTTGAAATACTAAATGTTTTGGAGGATAAATCTTTATGCAAAGGAGTATTATTACATAAATTCATTATTTAATTTATCTCATCATGATTTTGGTATTAATTTTTTAATTTCATGCATATATATTATCAAAACTATAGTAGTTAAAATCTATTTAATATTTGTTTTCTGACAAAATGAAATCTTATATATTTTGGGGAAGTTTATCACATACTTCTAACAAATGGATCTTAAAATATCTTTCAAAACATTAGAATATTAATTGGTTAGTTAAACTAAAATGTAATGACATTTTCATATGGCCCATCACAATTGGTTAATTTGCTATTAACATTGCTCAAATAGTATAGACATATGTATAAGAGACTGACCTCTGCTCTGAACTCTTTGTAACCTTGAGTTGATGATTCAGAAAGAATCTTGACAGCGACTTGATCGTCATTTATGACACCATGGTATACTTTTCCAAAACCTCCTTGTCCAAGAACTCTCTCAAAGTTGTTTGTAATTTTCACTACTTCTGAGTATTTGTAGTATCGCTTTGTTGTGTCCAATGGTCCAGTTCGAACACCACCAGATCCGCCTGTAAAGATCTCATGATAAGTTTTCTTACAAGTACTCCTAGAAATAATAATAATAAAAGAAGCATTTTGGATTGGTTCTTGATTTTCTTACCGCTTTGATGTCTTTTCTTGTACAGCAAGAAAAAAGCTATAGCTATTACAAGACCAAGCACTCCCACAACAGATGCTACTAATGGAATGATATATACACTCTTCTTTGTCTTCTTATGAGTATCTTGACATGAAGCAGACACGCAGAGGTCTGGATTCCCGCCATATCTTACGATTAAAGTGCATAGGCGTTATCAAAACATGAACCAAACAAGCCAAAACTTAAAATGTAATTGCTTCAACAGCTACAGAATGAAATAACCTCAGCAAAAGCGATCTATTGTTTGATTTATCTAGTAGTTTCATCGGTATAACACCCGTTAACTTGTTTCCTTCCAAGTTTCTGCAGACATTTTCATGACATCCTTATAAATTCTCAAGTTGTAGATCTCATTGTCTATGTAATCTACAGTTTCAATATTAAGACTTACAACTCTATCAAGTTTTGTAGATTTCCTAGGAAATCAGGTACTTTTCCTGTTAAACTGTTGTTTGATAAGTCCCTGTAATGAAATTTTGGTTGCATTAGTTTAAGGATTCCACAACGCTGTGTACTAAAGATTCCAAATCAAAGTTAGAAATCACAGACAATATTTGAATAAATGTAAGGTTGGAGAAGGCAGGATCAATTTCTCCAGTCAAACCACTTAAGGATAAGTTCCTACAGGTCAAATAATTCTTGTGAGAAAAGAAGAGAGAAAGAAAGAAAAAACATATACATGCATTTGAAGAAAAGCTTACACAGAAACAATTCTTGGTGACTCGTTATCAAGATAGGTGCAGTTAATATCCTTCCAAGAGTATTTTAATGGCGCACAAGGGTCTCCAAGCCAATTCTTCTTTACTCCATACTTGGACTTGATTCTCATAATTGCATCAACTAGAAACCAAGCCAAAGATGGATAAGAACAAAGTTTAAGATTCTGTTTCTGAAAATGAAACCATACATACCATCTTGTTGATCAGTAGGTGAATGAAGAAACTCGTTGACACGATATGTCTCAATGGCGTTAATTATTGCTGGAAGAGTAGATTTAGCAGTTCGTTGGAGTAGAAACTCATGTCTTGGTCCAGTGACAGGATTCTGAGTGAGAAGTGTGTCTGTATACAAGAAGCGAGGACTAAAATTAGCATACATGATAGTTTTTTCATTCCAAATCACCGAAAACTCTCTTGTCTCGTTGCTTGGTATCTCTTGAACTTCAGCAAAATGCATGTACGCATAGAACTTCCACGATGGGACCACTGGTTCCCATATGAGTTTCATGTCTAAGCTTGAGTTCAAAAGTGTAGTAGCAGAGTTCATGACGACACGAGCTGGCTGGAATCCATTGTTGATATTCGAATCTATGGTGAGGTTTGTATTCAAAACTCTATGATTTGGGAACCTCAGAGGCATCCATATACGGTCATAAACATCATCTTTGTACCTGAGAAAACCTAACTTAGAACAGAAGCAAGCCAATAGATTGTATAAAATATGAGATTTGAATATTATTTGTATCCATAATAACCTGATAGGAAGATCTCCAAGTGCCCCGAGATCCCATCTTCGATACAGCATAAGAGAATCTTTAGGAGTCACGTATGTATCACTCTTCAAGAGCCTGAGTTCTAACACAGACAAGAATGGAGTTCCTTTGTCTTTATCAACAAGACACACATGAACATGATCCGAACTTAGCGTGTGAATGATCTCCTTGGTTACTATGATAGTTGCATTATCTATCATAACAGAATCCCAAAGATTTACACCAAGATAAAGATCGAACTCGGGTGCTTTCCCTAGATTATCATAGTTACCATACATAAAACGTGTTCTAATCAAATACTTGAAACCTTTTCCTCGCGGAGGCTGCACATCGTAACAGTTTCTCTTGCCTTCAGGAAAGCTCCTAACGTTTTGGAACTGTTTTTCAAGAGAACTCGTCTGAAACTTAGAATCTATGCTATGACTTGTCCCGGACTCAACAAATGCAGCATCTGAAATGTACTTTATATCTGTTGTTTCATCGTTATAGCTTGAATCATTCGGTATACCACAATCTATACTCACAAAACCTGTCATATATATAAACATATATATACACATAGAGATTAAATCCTTCAAATCACAGCTATATTTATATATTTTCAAGACTTTGCGTATACCTGATTGGTCTTGAGCATGAACAAGAAGAACAACAAGAGTTAAGAAGCTTAGGAATGAAATCAATGGAAGAAAGTTGTAACGCGCCATTAGTAGTGACAAAAGCTCTTGACCAACACTTTCTCATAAAAAAAACTTCAATACTACTAGCCTCTCTTGCAATGCTTATTCAAAGCTTGTTTCTTTCTCCAATACTTTGATTGTAAAGATTATAGTATACTATAGCCATGTTGGCTAATGGTGAAGCACTCTCTCTTAAAACTCAAATACTATAAAAAATTTCAAGTTAAAAGGAGAAGTTGGAATATAGAAATAACGACTACATCCAATGGTCTTTGGTCAGTTGACAAATCTTCTAGTGGGTTAATCTTTTAAAATCAAAGAAGTAGTTCTCATGATTAGCTGACAATGAAAGTTTCAATCTGAGTTTTGTGGATAACATAAATAAAATTGCAAGTGATGTAAACAAAGACAAAAACCAATCTTATTTAACTGGAAATTTCTTGTGATAAATAATAACTGAAACATTTAGAAAGACGAGGGGTTTATTGAGAAATAACCCAAACACTACCACACCAGTTAATTGCATAAACACTTTTTTCCAGTGTTCAAAAAAGCGGGGTAGGCGCCCCTAACCCGCGTGAATTTTGTAAAAATTGGTCATATTAGATGGAGGATTAAATTTGGTGAATTATATGGTTATTAAGCAGTCATTAGGTGGGTTAGGCGGTCATTAGGCAGGTTAGACGGAATTAATAAATATATCCAAATATTTTTTGTTAAAACAATACTGAAAATTACAAAAAATTATTCTTATTTAAAATTTAAGAATATATTTTTATCCATCTTTAAAAATTCTAAAATCAATCATATGATTCTTCTTTTCTAAAATTAAAACAATTATGACTCATCATTTTCAAAAAAAAATGGTGAATTTAAAATTCAAACTTAAAATAGTATTTAATATGAAAATATAAGTTCATCTACTCTATAATTTTATTAGGTTATATTATAGTTTGTTAATATATAGTATATATATAGTTGTATTACAAAACCGTCTAAACCGTCTAAAATCGTCTAGGCCCTTACTAAGCGTTCTAGACGCTAGGCAGAGAGTCATCACCTGCTTACCGCCTAACGCTTTCTTTAACCTTGCTTTTTTCATAAACATTATTTTTCATTGAGTCATTAAATGCATGGTGTCAAGTCTAATTCTTAGAGATTATGACGAACAAATACAAATCCAGCAACAACCACAGTTACTACACACACGTCCTTTGTATTTACTTTTAGGTTTGTTAATTCGTAATAACATTTTTTTCCAATTTCAACCACTTCAAATATAATAAAACTAAAATAATTAATAAATGTTTTATTAAAAAAAACATGATTTAAATTTTTTTTGAAAGTCTCTTATGCAATTATATATAATATTTGCATCAGTTGTTGTAAGTGATATTTATATTCATGAAAACCAAATAGTCCTCTAGATAATGATCCAACATGCACTACAAAAAAATGATCATTTTACATCACTTAAATTAAATCATTTAAGTAAGTGATAGTATTTTTAATCACTTATTTATAAATGAAGAAAATGTATATGATTTAGCATCAATTATATTAAATGATGTTATTATTAACTAGTTTTACAACAATTAAGTTAAATTAATTTATTTTCTATTAATTTGTATCACTTACCAAAAAGTGATGTAAAATATAAAATTACATCATTTAGATAATTGATGTTATCTATTGATTTTTGGTAGCATCATTTTTAAGATGATACAAAACTGAAAAATATGACAAAACTTCAAATGTCCCACATCGGATGATGAGAGAAAGAGCTCTTGACAATTGTTGCATGTTCTACTACCAATTATTAACTCAAAATTATGAAGGCCCATTCAATTTATTGGCCTAAGTTTTATAATAAATCGGTATAAAACTGACATAAATATTTTAAATTAAATAAAATATGCTAAAAGTTAAGTTAATGTTTTAGAATCATTTATAAAACCTACATAAATATAACATCAGTTCTGTCTAAGTGATTATAATATTTTTAATCAGTTGTTGTAAATGATGTAATTATTAGATCAGTTATTATAAATGATACAACTATTAACATCATTTTTTTGTAATTGTCACAAATTAATATCACTTACAATAACTGATGCAAATATTATATACAATTGCATCAGTTGTTAACAAAATGATGTAAACTACTTGCATGAAACAAAAATAAATCATTTACTTGAGTGTTACAATAGTCTTTTACATCATTTACAACTAATACAAATATTAAAAATAAATGATGTAAAACAACCTTTTTTTGTAGTGATGTTTTACCGACTGGAAATGGGCATCCAAAAAACAAAAAATAAAATTATATATCCAAAAATATTAATCATAATTAGACTTAATATAATATAATTGAACAAAAGTATAATTCATTTATTTTTAGACTGAATGAACCAAAATACCTAAAATAACTGAAATATCCAAAAATTCTTAGTTATATTTATGAAAATTTAACTAAATTTGATTAAAAATTAACCACTTTTAAGAAAGTTTTCTTAAAAATTCTTAGCTATTGCATCCAACGATTGTTTCCACTGTTTGATTTTTTTTTGTTCTCTTTCTATCATCTAGAAAGCCATGCTTGTCAAGCTCCTGAAGAAAAAGAAAGTGTTTCCGCCTCCCAAGTCATGTGAAGTTGAAGAAATGTTGCAAATTCCCCTTTGGAAGCTTTGAGGAAATCGTTTGTTTCTGTTCTGTTTTGAGAAGGTTGTTGCTTCGGATGAAAAGTGGAGATGAAAGCTGATAGGTTGCTTCTTCTAGCCTCTCTTGCAATGCTTATTCAAGGATTGTTTCTTTCTCCAATACTTTGATTGTAAAGATTATAGTGTACTATAGCCATGTTGGCTAATGGTGAAGCACTCTCTCTTAAAACTCAAATACTATAAAAAATTTCAAGTTAAAAGGAGAAGTTGGAATATAGAAATAACGACTACATCCAATGGTCTTTTGTCAGTTGACAAATCTTCTAGTGGGTTAATCTTTTAAAATCAAAGAAGTAGTTCTCATGATTAGCTGACAATGAAAGTTTCAATCTGAGTTTTGTGGATAACATAAATAAAATTGCAAGTGATGTAAACAAAGACAAAAGCCAATCTTATTTAACTGGAAATTTCTTGTGATAA
This sequence comes from Cardamine flexuosa, assembly GCA_963555745.1. Lineage (NCBI taxonomy): Eukaryota > Viridiplantae > Streptophyta > Magnoliopsida > Brassicales > Brassicaceae > Cardamine > Cardamine flexuosa. The sequence goes on from OY743219.1 coordinate 22,413,428, forward strand.
ATAATAACTGAAACATTTAGAAAGATGAGGGGTTTATTGAGAAATAACCCCAACACTACCACACCAGTTAATTGCATAAACACTTTTTCTAGTGTTCAAAAAAGTGGGATAGGCGCCCCTAACCAACGTGGATTTTGTAAAAATCGGTCATATTAGATGGAGGATTAAATTTGGTGGATTATATAGTTATTAAGCGGTCATTAGGTGGCAGGACTTTATTACATTGTAAAATATTTGAATTTTTTCTAAATATAAAGAAAATGGAGGCTAGAAGGGCTTTGGCCCAAGTGTTGCATCAATATTTGCTTGATGAGATGGCTGTTCATGACACCAAAACTATATTTCAAATTTTGTGCATGTTTTTTAATTTACATAATCAAACACAATTTTTCAAGCCGCTCCCCTTTTTTAACAATCAAAAATCTAAGGTTAGTATCCACGAGGTTGATTAGATGCACAATATCATTGATCATATTTTTATTCTCTTCTTGTGAATGAATTATCTCAATTGATCTAATCCCTCCAACACCTAGTGAGGTTAGGGTCGAGATTGATATACCTACATGACGACTACATCCAATGGTATTTTTCAGTTGAGTGGCATCATCTTGAATAGCCGTCAGTTGAAGATCATAAATGTCAAAATTAAGATGATTCGCAATGGCAGCCACCAGACTTGTTTTCCCAGTTCAGTTTCTGGTGGGCCATAAAGCAAGTAACCTCTCTTCCATGCCTTGCCTACTTTCCTGTAATACTCATTGATCCTTCCTTCTTATGAACCTCTTAACATCATGGATAACCATAACCTTGGTTTATGCGATCATGGCTATTGTCTCAAACTTGGAAGGATGGACTAATCTCATTTTTTCCCAGCCAGTACCATTACTATTTTCTCTAACAAAACATGATTTCTAATTTTTCTAAAATTTTATTTTTCTACATGAATAAATTAATTAAATTTCTATATTAAATTTTTCTTATAAAAATATTAAAAATTTATATAATGTCCAAAAGCTTTTGGTTCCCACTTGTTATTTATTTTTTTGACTACCATGTTAGATAACCTTGACAAAATATCAGAAACCTAAAAAACTAAACCAAATCCAATCCAAAAAAGGATACTAACCAAATCCAATACAAAAAGGAGTACTAACCCAAAAGAATCCAAATGGATCCTAGACTCTTATATCCGAAAAACCAAACATGAACTGAACCGAACCAAGAACCGAATGGATACCCAAAATACTCGAAATACAATTATACACCCAAAAATATTAATAATATTTAGGCTTGATATAACTCAATTACCCAATAATTATAAACCCGAAAATATTTAGGCTTGTTTCAAAACCATCTCAATCGCCTGAAAATAAAAGCCGCTATAATCATCAGAACATTTGAGCCTGTAAAGTTGTCATGGAAATGGCGAAATAGCTTTGTTCTAATGATCCTATACTATTGGAGACAATAAATTACCATACTTGGCACCTTCAAAACCATATGCGAAATACTTTTACCAGTTTGATACCCTATTTTACTGTCTTTCTGTTTATATTTTTGAATATAATGATAAGCGTTGAAACACACAGCGAATATGAGAACTGAGAAGTTACCTGAATGTGCTCGAGGATGGACTGGCCAAGGTTCTTCATAGTCTTCATCAGATTCTGTTTAGAGTCTCCATTGTTGCCACAAGATAAAGTTTGGGACTCAGAATAGCACACGATTTGGTTCTTGTTAATTTCAACACCTTTGGTCTTTGTGACATCAGAAGTGTTCCTATTACAAGTCTCCTCACTGGAAAAATTTCTCTTTAGCTTCCAAAACCATTGCACTATTCCATGTAAAAGCTTGGGTTCCTTGGTAATGCCCACAGATTCATCAGACTGAGTTACTGGATACTCATTTCTCAGATGGGATGATATAGAAAGAGGTGAATCTACGCTTGTTTGTTGGCCTGTATAGTTTTCATCAGGAAATGAATTTGAATAATTTCCAATGTAAGTTGAATCTTTGGCAGGACTGTTTAGTTCTGAGGAGACAGATAATATCTCGTCACCGGGTGAATCTATGCTTTTATCTTTATCATCAGGAAACATATTCATGCAATCTGAATCGTTTTCAAGGTAGTTTGAACCTGTGACAAGACTGGTTGGGTCTGAGGAGACAGATACATTATCCCCACTGAGTGAATTCCCACTTTTTATACTCTCTTCATCTGCAGAATGAAAATCTATAATGCCTTCCTCAGTTTCTTGAGGAGGGTCGTCTTCCTCGTTCACAGTCACAGGACAATCAACATCTATCAAATGATTTCTTCCTTTAGCTTCCCCTGGGTTGGGACGGATCTGATCTTCAAGCAAACTTTTTTGTGTCACCGGCGATGAGTTTGCTTCCTTTTTTCCATTTCGTAACTTATGATATGTTAAATCAGTCACTGCTCGGAAAATTTTTGTCACCTTCAACCATCTCTTTTCCTTCTGTGTAGGAGGACTCTCTTCCTCCAAACATATTTGACTTTCTTCTTCTTCTTCGGCTTTTTGTGTAAGTCTCCATTTCTCCTCCCAATAGCTTTCAGGTGCTATAATCAAAGGATATCTAGGTGATGTAGAGTCAGATGGAAAACTTTTAGTTCTTGCATGTGCATAACCGCTCTAGTTAATTGACAGAGCTGATCGCACATCAGCATCCAAAACCAAAGCTTGCAAGGACTTGGCCTTCTGTATTATCTTACTCAAGTCAATGTTCTCTGGAAAATTTAATAGTCTCTGTAGACAGCTTGTTGCATTTTCAGTAGAAATCAAGGAGGATCTTATATATAATATCATTGAAACAGCCATTCCTGAGATTAAAGTTCCACGAGGACAATCAAAGATCCTGAATCTGTGGTTTCTGCTATCCTCATCATTCGTATTCGTTCTTGCATTAGTATCTGCTGAAAATATCTCGTCCCACACTAACAAGAGATCCTGAAGCGAAAACTCTCTTCCAAACATAACCCTCAGCCAACGAAGACCGAAATACTGAGGTTCAACTCCAAGTTCAACTAGATGGCTGTGCAGAGATGAATCGACAACAGCCAAAAGACGATAAAATGCAGTACACGCTTCAAGAACTGAACTGGAGAAAAAGCTAGCCATGGCAACACAACCATGAATCCCACTCCTTAGAGTATCAAACATACAATAAGCATCATGTTCCATGAATTTTTCAGACAAGACAACGCCAAGCTCACCTTCTGCCCCATAAGAATCACTCAACAACACAATGGATTGGACTTCAGGATCAAGCTCATCTAGACTTTTTATTTTCTTTGAATATCCTTGGGAATCAATCCCATCGTCCACAAACTTATTGAAATCAAAGGTGTAAGTAATATCTCTTTCCTCGAAAGATAAACTATCAAATCTGTCGGTAAAATAGTCTTCATAGTTTTTACGCACTTGAGAAAGACGAATGATATCAACATGAAGTACATAAAGGAGGGGTGCCAAAAGCTCGTGCATTCCTGCAAGGAAGTATTTGTTAAGAGAATTAGGATACTAATGTTTGCTTTCAATTCTGTAGTCTATTAAGCAAGAAACGAAGAGGTCAACAGTCAACACAAACGAAGAAACAAAGAAAGGTGAGAAACATGTACCTTGCCTATATCCATACTCGGGATGCTTAAGGCACCACAACAATAGAATGCGTCTAAGCATGCCTTGGCATCCAGGCGCTTGAAAATAACACCAGTGTTCTGGATATAACCTTGATAAGTCTTGGTCAAGTGTTTTTTCCAACTCTGCATTACGAAAGAATTTACCCCATGTGCTCTCTGCATACAAATGATTTAAACATGACTTACTCTAAACATCACTAAAGAGTTGCAATCATCTAACATTTACAGAAGTAACGTTGATAATATAGTTTCAATACTGCCTTAAACTAGAGAAACAAGCAAACACACATGTTTGAACAATCATTAAGACCATAAAGACAATGTATATGCTTTGCAGATGCTGTGACTTGTGAGCAAAGGAAAAAAGAAGCTTACTCGGATTTTGCGACAAGGGGTTGTCAATGAAACAATTAGGGGAACAATTTTCATCTTTGAGTACATGTGAATCCATCAAAAGTCTTCTCCTTAGAAGAGCATATCTACAATAACAAAACCAAAATTATGATATAGAACCATTGATTGAGAACCATGATCATTAACAATCATTCTCCTCACTTACCTTTAATTGTATTCCTTAAAATCTCAAATCATTGTTGACCCAAAAAAAATCAATCACTCCCAAAAATGTGGGAAATTTAAAAAATTCAGGAGTTACCTTCGGCGAGAATTAGCTGCTGCTCTGCGAAATTCATCAATTGAAGAAGCGGAAGACGGAAGAACCCCGAGATTAACGCGCCAATTAACCCCTCTGAGATTGGCGAAACGACGATCTGACTCGTCGTCCGGCATAGCTGGCTCAATCTCTGACGTATCCATAAAAATATCCGAGTATTTAAAGAAAAGTCCAGAGGATCACAATTCACAGAGCTCCGGGGAGATCAGTAAGCAAACTATAATCAAACCATAAACAATGTTAATTCTTCAGTTACTACGAAATCAGTTTCAAAGACTTGAAATTCTAATTCGATCAGCTTAATTCGAATCAAATTCTGAAAATTTCTAGCATAACGTAGACAGAAGCGAGAAACGGAGAGTGAAATTACATGAAAGGTTTATCACAGCACCTCCATTTTCTCATGCTGCTAATTCTCGTCGAGTGATGAATATGATTATGATTATGATTATGATTGTGAGATGAAGATTTAAGGAAAAAGGAAAAAATACTATGAATTTGGTCTGTTGCGTGAGATTCCAAGAACAAAGACACAAAGTGACGATGATGAGAAAAAAAAAACAAATGCTAATTGAATATTTCTTGTTCTTTGTTAATTGTTGTTATTAACCTCTTTTTTTTGTTTTTAATCAAAAAAAAAATATGTACTCCTATAGTTAATTATTAAAATCACGTTAAGGAAATTAATATTAGTGCTATATTGTCACACATTATTTTCTATTGGTATCTAAAAAACAATTTCATAATAGGTGAAATGTCTAACAATTAAAATTACTATCTCTATAACAAAATAAAATCTGTAAATCTATTTATTATTAGTATTTTTTTTAGATATGACATCCTTTTTTGTATCATGTTTTATATAATGACATGTCTTCTAGTTTTATATCATGTTTAGAAAAAAATATCATTATAGTCATAGTCTCATCTTTGTTTGTTAGTATTTTTTTTATAAAATATTGAACATGATATCATCCTTATATTAAAAGTTTTAGATTTGTTTTACATATTTTATGATTAGAATTTTTCTAAACGAATATATTGAAATCTCACATCGACTATAAACAAGGGCGGATTTAAACATTAGTTTTGTCTGGGACATTAACAAAAATATGATGTAAAATTATATATTTACATTGTTACAAAATCTATAAATAATTATGCTAATTTGAAAAACTTATGGAGGACAACTGCCCCTCCCAAAATATATGTAGTTCCAACACCGGCTATAAAGATGAATAGAGGTTGAATAGAGGCTCTCAGTGTTCGACAAGAAGAACGAGCCAGTTCACTGTCTGAAACATGTCTGGTCTAATTTCAAGTTCTTGAGATATATAGTATTCTGCCAGTTTTTGTAATCTTCTAAACGTTCTCAATGGTTTCTTTGTCAGTTGATATGGTGCCATCAATCTATATCAAGAATGATGAATCATTTATCTTCGGAAGTAAACACTTCAACATTTTTCTTTCTCAGTACTAAATGTACCATCATTTGTTTTCCTTCATGCGATAATCTATGGTAAGATCACTTCAAATGAATAAACATCTGTCTTTTTGGTTACCATATTATTAACTGTAGACTCTACAAATACAATTTCAAAAACAGTTAGAAAAAATAATTATGCATATTATAAGTTGAAGAATTTAAATAAACTTAGAATCATCTACCTTACCAAAATTATGTGGATCAATATAAATGTATGTTCCAGCCACTTTTTCTGTTTGAACTAAGCATGTTCTTTTCGAGTAGGAGCTTTATACTTCCAAAAATCAGAAATCTTCGCCCTCATTTCATCTCCTATAAGTATGTTGGAAATCTTTAAATCTCAATAAATATAGTTTCTTCTCGCTATACCATGAAAATATTGAATTCCTTGTGCTACATCCAATGGTATGGATAATTTCTGACTCTATGTCAAAAGAGTATAACCACGCGTATTACACTTAAATAAATAATTAATTATTATGTCATAAAATATATGTGAAAATATATTTTTATACTTTATTTATGTTTTGCTTAAGCTTTACTTATATTATATATATATTTTTTATTTTTGTTAATTCACTTTTTCATATTTAAAAAAAAAATTAAGCATATACCCTCACAGTTTCAAGTTAGTTGTGGTTTAAAATTGTTTAGCATATATTAAGAAAATATTTAATGTGTTTGGTTTATCCCTAATTAATTGATTAATGTTTTTGGTTTATCTCTAGTTAATGTATTAATTGATTTGATATTATTACTTAATAATTTATAAAAATAAGGATATAATTAGAAAATATGTCAAAAAATTTCATTGAAAACATAAGAAGACAACTAATTTGAAGCAAATATTTAATATCTAAAATGACTATTAATTTGAAATGGGAGAGTATTAAATAAATGTAGAATCATGTTGATGAATTATTTTAAGATTTGCAATTATACATGTAACGTTCCAAACAATGAAGAATTATTTTTCCGTAAAAAATTAATTAAAAGATGATGATGTGTCATATAGGATTCCAAAGTAAATCTTTTAGTGTTATTTTAGTGATAAATATATTGTCGGATGATTTGTAAGGGAGTGAATTGTTGATTGCAAAAGGGTTAAATGAATATATTTGACGGCTTTGAATCACTTTAGCTTTACTTACTGAAACTTTGTCTATGATTTTGATTATTCTGATTATGATGGATTTAAATTTTTGACATTTTCTAGATAAAATGAGCTAAACAAAAAATAAATTGATATAAAACTACGATCATCTTTTTTTTTTCTTTCTTTTTTTCCTCCTCCTTCTTCTTCGTAATTTCTTCTTCCATCGTTTTTTGGTGGCAGTTTCTTCTCTTCAGGTTACCCGTCATAGAGTTTTGGTCCGATGTTATTCAATATCTTGGATCTGTCGGTTTCTTATTGCCATTCTTTTGGTCAATCTTTGGAAACCGCCATGGACAGTTGGCGTCAGTTCCTCAATCTCCTACATTCTCGGCCCAACTGGTCCGATTTCAACTCTACTAAGCTCCCTCCCTGTTCTACTTCTCTCCTCATATACCCATCATCCCCGTCTCTGTTCTCCACTTAATCCTTTCTCTCTTACTATCCCTCTCTCAATGAACTTACTCTGTTCCGGTACTCAAAACGTCAACCTATCGAAGATGAACCAACAGGAAGCGGAATATGCTGTTCCAATCTCCCTTTGCGCTAAGGCTACCCGTGCCGCGCAATTCAGTCTCTGGTCCGTCCGGCAAATCCACGCCGTCAAAATCTACGAGTCCTCGCTTGGTTTTTCCCCAAGCTTTTTAGGGTATGAATGACATAGTCACCGGTCGCGTCGTCGATCACGGCCGTGCCCAGTTTCTCTTCCCATTTAACAAAGCGATGCAACTGATCATGAGGCGTGGCCCTTGGAGTTTTAATCAGTGGATGGTGGCGATGGAGCCGTGGACTCGGACTATGTCTGATCAACACCCATCGATGATCGATTTTTAGATCAAGATACGTGACATCCCCCTTCAGTATCTTTCCGTCCAATTGGTGAATTACATTGCTGAGACTTTGGGCATTGTTACTGAGCACGTCACTGACGCAACGCTTGGAGTCAACAATGCATTTGCCCGTGTTTGTGTCCGTTGGCCACTTGACTGTCCTCTCATCTTTGAATGGCGTTTTCGCTTTGGATTAGACTCGGTTACGGTTTCGTTTCACTATGAGCGCTTAAGGAATCATTGTTTCCGGTGCAAATCACTTCAACATGACATGTCTGAATGTTCCATCCCTGAGGAAGAGGCTGCGGACGGTCACCAAGATCCTGAACCAGAAGATATGATTCATGGTGAGGTCGATCTCATTAATGCTCAGGGCCATCTTTACCCGCCACTCAACACAATTCCTCTCAATGTCGTCCCCACTTTGGGTCCGGTTCCTTACGTTCCACTTCTATGCAATCGCCACCCAGGCGTGACCTCCGAAACGTCTCCATCATGTTTGATGGACGCCAAGTGCTTGTCTCAGACTTGCGTGGGTTTTACCACACATTCACCGCAATCGCTGATCCCACTGAGGCGGAGGCGAGACGTCGACGTCTGTTGCTTGCTCTCGAACACCTCGACAACAAAATCATCTATGAAATCACAAGGCCAATGGGGTCTTGCTCTGAGTAGCCCATAAAAAGACGCAGACTTACGGCGTCAGAGGCTAGTTCATCTAACTCCACTCTCGACAGAGGCGCGGCGGGCCCGGTACCGCCTCTAGACCCATAAGGACAGCCAGTTGGAACTGTCAGGGAATGGGGAAGTTCCCTACGGTTTGACGCCTTAAGGAGATATGTCGTCGATATCTTCTAGACACACTCTTCCTCATCGAGACGAAGAAAGACTGTTTATGTTTCTAATGTTGCTGTTTCCTTAGGATTTCCTATTTATTGTATTGTTCCACCTAATGGCCTTAGTGGCGGGCTTGCTTTGTTTTGGAAAAATTCTATCGATATTACTATTTTTTACCAAGACGCAAGACTAGTATATAGCATTGTTAATGATAAAATTTCTACCTTCTACTTGTATTGTGTTTAGGCCATCTGGAAGCTCAATATCGAGATGAATTATGGGAACGATTACAACGGTTTGCTACACAATGTTATGAACCTTGGTTGGAGATTTCAACCAAATCCAAAACAATAACGAAAAGATTGGTGGCCATTGTCGAGATGAATCCTCCTTCTCAGACTTCAAAGTGATGCTCCAAGTGTGTGATATGACTGAACTTAAGTACATCGGAAATAAGTTCAGCTAGTCGGGTCAATGCAGTGTCATTCGTAATGGCAACCGTCAGAAAGAACTCATTCAGTGTTGTTTGGATAAATATTTTGCCAACACAGAATGACTTTAACTATACCCAGCAACTGAAGCGGAATTTTTGAAACCCATCGAGTCGGACCACCGACCACTCATCGTCAAGATCTTGGTGTCTACTCCAGTTAAAAAGGCCTGTTCCGTTATGATAAACGATTGGCCGAGAGAGAGGGATTTACATAAGATATCAAAAGAGAATGGCAAGCTCTCTCACCTCGCCAGCTGGTGACTACGAAAATAAAAAAGATTTGTTACAAAATATCGAGATGGAAACGCACCCATTCCACAAACTCCGATGTCAATATTGAAAACTTCAAAAAAGAGCTTGAGGCTGAATTCCTGAAATCTTCGCCGGGTCCTCTCATCATTAAAGATATCAAATTCCGTCTCAACCGGGCATATTACCATGAAGAACAATTCTGGAGTTTGAAGAGTAGAGTAAAATGGCTTTGCGAAGGAGACCACAACACTAAATTCTTCCTATGGTTGCACTCAAACATGGAAAGCTAGGAACCGAATGGTCGCAATAGTCGATAACCATAGTAATTAACAAACCGGTTAAAAAGCCATTTCTAAGGTGGCAATTGATTATTTTGAGGATTTATTTCAGAGCACATCTCCTACAGACTTGGGTAATTTTTTCGATGGCTTTACTTCTCCGGTTACCAATGAAATGAACACTACCTTAACTCGACAAGTCTCTGACGAAGAGGTTAATGAAGCCATCAAAGATATCAGTGGTGACCGAGCTCCTGGCCCAGATGGTATGTCTGCCGCTTTTTACCATCAGTTTTGGATGACTATCGGGCCAGATGTTTCCCTAGCCGTCAAACAATTCTTTGGTAATACTGTTATTCCCGAACACTTCAACCAAACCCATATATGTCTCTTACCGAAGATAGGGCCGGCTTCCCGAATGGGTGATTATCGGCCAATTAGCCTTTGCAATGTCATCTATAAAATAATCTCTAAGATTATTACCTCTCGCCTCCAACAAGTCATGCCACTCATAATCTCTGATCAACAATTTGCTTTTATCTCTGGAAGAAAAATCACCCACAACGTTCTTGTTGCCCACGAGCTACTACACTCTCTTAAATCAAGATAAAGGCAATCAAAGACATACATGGCGATCAAAACCGATATCAGCAAAGCCTATGATAGAGTAGAATGGAATTTTCTCGAAAAGTCAATGATCCAGTTAGGTTTTGATACTACCTGGATATCATGGGTAATGTCCTGTGCACGATCTGTCGAATACTCCGTGTTGATCAATGGGAGTCCATACGGAAATGTAAATCCACAGCGAGGACTTCGATAGGGTGATCCCCTTTCACCATTTCTCTTCCTCTTCTGTGCTGAAATGCTCACACAACGCCTAAATCGGGAAGAGGAAAAGAAGAATATTCAAGGATTATCAATAAGTATAGCTGGTCCCCGAGTCAATCATTTACTCTTTGCTGATGACTCCTTATTTTTCTGTAAAGCTAACAAACGAAACAGTGAATGTCTGGCGAAGGTTCTCCACCAATATGGCGAGATTTCCGGTCAAGAAGTCAACCTTAATAAATCATCTATCAGTTTTGGATCCAGAGTTTCAGACTCAAAAAAGGGAGTTGTGAGAAGGTACATCCCTATTCAAAACACAGGAGGTTGTGGTAAATATCTTGGCCTCCCAGAGGAATTCTCCACAAAAAAAGGGAAATGTTCGAATACATTGTCTCGAAAGTTAAGGCTCGTACATCAGGTTGGCACCAGAAGTTCCTTTCCGAAGGGGGGAAGGAAGTCCTTTTAAAAGCAGTCGCTTTAGCAATGCCGGCATATGCGATGAGCTGTTTTAAGTTACCAGTCTCCATTTATCAGGATATTGATTCTACTCTATCTCAATTCTGGTGGGGATCGGACGAATCTAAAGGACGAATGGCTTGGGTTTCCTGGAAAAAACTGAGTCGACCTAAAAAAGAAGGTGGTTTAGGCTTTAAGGATATAGAAAATTCAACACGGCCCTTTTGGCAAAACAGGTCTGGCGTATCATTTCAAATCCTCACAGCTTATTGTCACGCCTTCTAAAAAGTAGATATTTCCCAACATCTACACTACAAGAAGCAATCATTCCTCGGAAATGCTCCTATGGTTGGAGATCCATCATTAATGGGTGCGATTTTTTAATCCAGGGCCTTCGGTATCAGATAGGAAACGAACAAACAATCCGTCCCTTTAAGGATCCCTGGATCCCATCCCATCCTCCCAGGCATGCAACCCTCTCCTCTACCGCTAGTTCACCTCCCCCAGATACTATTCGTCTAAAACATCTATGGCACCCACAATGTAATCAATGGGATGATGCTACTCTCACCCAGTATCTTGACACAGAAGATGCTAATATGGCCCAGCGAATTTATATACCTCATACCGCGACTCCTGACAAAATCATTTGGCATTATACAAAAGATGGAGTTTACTCGGTTAAATCAGGTTATTGGTTATCCACACACCTACCGAATACCATACTCCCAATACCTCCAGGGGATCAATCTATAGCATTGCCTCTGATCATAGGAGAGTATCCTCGATTTTCAAACCTCTTGGCCATCATAGATTTCTCAGTTTGCTTGAGGGCAAGCAAATGACTAAGTCTGGGGGAGTTGATGTATTGCATATTTTGGGCTTTCTAAGTTATATTTGAAGAGTTTTTCAGAGTCTTTTCGGTGTTTTTAGAGTCTTATCAGGTTAAAACACATCTGGATAGAGTTTAATGCGTATGGATCAAGGAAGGATGCAAAATAGCTTGAAATGGAATATTTTGGAGCTGAGATCGATCGGTCCCCACCTGGATCATTCGATCTAATTCAGGGGAAGCACACGATCCATCCCAGATTGACCAACCAAGTCAGACCGATCGTGCCGACCTCAGATCGATCGATCCATGCTGCCAGCCAAATTTACGAACCATTCCAGATCGATCGAACACAAGCAGAACAATCGATCCACTTCCAGATCGATCGATCACCCCCTGGATCGATCGATCCAAGCCGCTGCCAAATCTACGAACCGTTTCAGATCAATTGAGAACATGCTGAACGATCGATCCATATCCAGATCGATCGATCCAGTCTCATTTATCTAAAACGCAAAAAAAAAGAATTTTTGGTTTAATTCTCTTTTCGGTTTAGTTTCGATCCAGAACGTGTTTTAAGACTTATAATCCGATTTTCAGCCATTGTTTAGGCTACACTTTATTTTTTACATCAGACTTCTAGCTTAGGGAACTTGTAAGATTTTGGGAGAATAAATCTCCGACTCTACATCTTTGAGAAGATTTCTATCTTTGAGAATAAAATTTAGGCTAAATTTTCACCATCATCTAGATGATCCAAAGTAGATCATTTGGATGAAGATGATTCATCCAAAATAACAAATAACAAATGTACCCCTAACTATTTTCTCTTATTATTTTAATTTATATTAAAAAATATTTATATCAACAATAATTTATAAAATAAAACATATTTCTCGATTTTCCGCAAAATATTAAGTTTTTTTTTTTGAAAAATATAATTTTGAGATTTTGCGGTTTCGTCCCAAAACGTCATTTTACAATTTGTCAAAATTTGGTTTTATTGTTTTGGTAAAAACCAACATTTTACAATTTTCCATCGAAATTGCACTTACACGGAACGAAAAAATATCATTTTGTGATTTTTCGTCAAATTACGATTTTCGATTTTGGCGGGAAATTTCTTGTCAAAATTGCGATTTCACGGTTTTGGCGGGAAAATAAAATGATGTAAATTCATGTTTTTGGCGAAAAACATCATTTTACGATTTTTGTCAAACTTATGGTTTTACGATTTTTGTCAAACTTACGGTTTTACGATTTTTGTGGGAAAACGTCAATTTTCCGTCAAAATTGCGATTTCAAGGTTTTAGGGGGGAAACACTATTTTGTAAATTCATGTTTTATTGCAAAAAATGCCATTTTATGATTTTTTTGTTAAAACTACAGTTTTGGCGGGAAAGCGTTTTAGTTGAAATTTTGATTCCATGTTTTTGGCGGGAAACACCATTTTGTAATTTCACATTTTTGGCGAAATGTCATTTTGCAAATTTTTGTCAAAAATTATGGTTTTACGGTTTGGTGGAAAAATGTCATTTTCGTCGAAATTGCAATTTTTCGGTTTTGGTGAGAAAAACGACAGTGTGCACTTTCGTATTTTTGGTAGAAAACGCTATTTTGCAAATTTCCGTCAAAATTACAGTTTTACGGTTTTGGCGGAAAAAAATATTTTTTGTCGAAATTGTGATTTCTTGGTTTTGGCAGAAAAACATTATTTTACGATTTTCTATCAAATTGCGATTTCACGGTTTTGGCGAAAAAGAACATTTTGCGATTTTAAGTCAAAAATGTGATTTCACAATTATTCATTTTTTTGCTGCAAAATGTCATTTTAGTATTTTCAAAAATTTCTTGGTTTTACGGTTATTATGTTTTTAATATAGTAATATATTTATGGTTTTATTCTTATCTTTTAAAATATGTTTAAAATTTAAATATAATTAAATTAAATAATGAGTATTTGAATCATTTTCTTATTAAAAGTATTTAGAGGTAGATGAAAATTTTCATCAATTAGACAAACAAACAAATGTTCATTTAAATGGATCATCTGCATAAATAACCAAAAATAAAACAAACGTCGTTTAGATGGATTAGGAAGATGGAGTATCTAGATGATCTAGTTGAATGGAAATGACAACTAAGCAATTAGTTCGATCTGGCTACAATTTCCAAATAAAGCAGTCCAAAACTCATATTTCTAGTTCTTTGAACTCACACTTCACACTTGTATAACATGTTTTCATAATCTACTTAGAACCAGAAAAAAAAAACCACTTTTGAGATTATCTCCATAATTCAAACATTTTTTTGCCGATTCATTAAATTTTCATACAATAGCTAGATTGCATGCATGTAGGTAATTCTTTGTCCACATCGGATGTGAAGATTGAATTTTAAATCAGAACTTATGGAAGATACTAAATTTGTCCTTGTTGTGTTGGATAAATTTGTATCGTCTAATTTGAAATAGGCCTAGAAACCTAAGTACTGGAGTGTAAATATTTATTGCGAACATGAAGACAAATTAGATATAAGCTGATAAATATAGGGGTTAAAGTGTAAAACGCTAATAGTACAACAAAAAGTAAAGCTGCAAGCGAGCGACGATGAACACAAGCCCGACCGTTGATTGAAAAAAGCTCCGTCGCCGCCGGTGTCTGAACTGACCAAACGTCAACAGCAAGTAACCTATCTCGGTTTCCATTTTATCGATTCAGGTAATTAATTTTCTCCTAAGCGCTTGGTTCTGTAAAATCTAGGATGATTTTAAGCTTCTCATATATAACGTTTTGTGGCTTTGGTTTCTTCACAAAGTGGGGATTTCATGATAAGAGACTTGATGGATTCTGGGTTTGCAATTGCATCAATTGTTACTCTTTTATCAATTTACTATTCAATCTGTAACTATTTTTTTTTTTTTTTTTTTTGTGAATTGCCAGATTTAGTTAGAAATATTTCATCTTGGAAAAAAATTCAATAACTTTTTGATATGATCTATGACAGTTTGTGTAATGATTGTAGTAATCAAAATTCTACTTCTTAAGTCATGAATTGACTTGGCTTCTTGTGTAATGTGTATCAATACTTAAAGATGAGGAATTTGATGCTGTGAACTGGGAAATGAGGAAGAGGGAAACAAAGAGGTCAGTGGATCAAGAACCTGAAAATTTTCATGTATCTTTAGCAGAGAGAACCGGGTCTACACTAATTGAATCTCTTTTGAAGACAGGAGGTTAGATTCTATGTAGGAGGAAAAATCTGATGCAATACCAATGAAGAAATATGTCCGGATCTGCTACATAGGAAGGCTAGTGTTGTAGCCAATGATGTTGAAGAGGAGGAGGCTAAGAAAACAAGGAAAATAAGATGAAGTTGGAGTAGAATCTTTTCGAGCGTAAATCAACAGAAGATTGGAAAGGTCAGAATTACATTCTTTTCTTAAATTGAGAGGATTTGTTTTTTTTTACTACAAGAGTGTATTGATGTGAGTTTCTGTATCTGTTTCACAATGAAAATGCTCTCTTAGATAAATTCAAAATCTATATTGTTTTCTTGTATATGCATCAGAAACATGAATATTTGTTTTACAAATGAGTCTTGTATGCCTACTACATATTGTTTAAATGCTCTATTACTGAATCATGATAATTATTCCAATTCAAAGACATAGCTCGCCAGGGAATATAAATGTATCTTCCGTTTCCAAATTACCTAAAACCAAAATTTTGCAAACCAGTGATCGTTTTGTTACATACCACTATAGATTTTTGCCACATAAATTTCTCCCTTTGCTCATTGAATCTAATCTTGGAATTCCCATGTCTCTTTTCTGGTCATTGGCTTCAATAGGGAAAGGTCAGGTCATATATGGAGATAGAGAGATCAGACAAACATTGAGCCATCGCCTTATACCAGTATGAATCTTGCTTCAAGGAAATGTCTTATTAGCGGGTGAGTATACAATTGTTTCAGCTAGCTCATATTTAAACTTCCTGGTTTCATTTTATTTGAGATTTCCTTGTCATGTTACTTCTGAGTATCAGAACTCTGTTTACTCTTCTACTTGTGAAACTTTTTAGGTTTGACTCTCTTCTTGGATAGAATATCTTCAAAGGTGAAGCTAGGCTCCATACTGGTTCTGAAATGTTACTCAATGACGATGTTGATTAGCCTTCGGATGACTCTGATAATGGTGATTATGTGATCCTGAAACGAAGGAAGATAGAAATAGCATTAGTGGCTTGGGAAATGCTGGTGATGAAGATAGCATAAGAATTTCTACTAGCTTAAGCTGCTCTTCTAATGGTGTATAGGCTTTTCTATAGGATTGAGCAGCCATGATTTTAGAAATCCAAAATGAAGATCATGCATTTCGAAATAGCAGCAATGAAGAAATTGTATCCAGACCAAGACAATGGAGAGTGGTGGACTATACTATGTGAGTACCTTTGAATTTGAGGAAGAAATTATTGATCTACTTCAAAGACGGAGTAGAAGAAACTCCTTTTGAGATTTCTATATAGGACAGTAGTTTACGCATGAAAGAGCATACCTGTTTTGTTATTACCCTTTGATTTGATTTCCGATGGTACGAGGAACCATATGATTTGTTTTCCATTTAGTCCGCAAGACTGATAACGATAAGTTGTTTTACCTTTTCATACTCACTAGATTAACCACCTTCTCTTTATATAATGATTCCAATTCAATCTTTTTTTTTTGCAACACTAATAGTATAACTGTTATATCTTATGATTTCCTTTGTTATCAGGGGATACTCAGAAAGAACATTTCTTCTACATGAGAAGATTTGTGAAGAAGAAGACTGTCTTCTAAATAACAGATACAAACTTGTAGTTAAGAGAGACTCGGATGGAGAAACACCAGAAGAAGAGGAATAACTAGACTCCGCAGAGGTGTTGTTAAGGTCTAACATTTACTTCCTCATATTCTCTATCTGTAGTTTATAAAACATATCTGATAGCATTATGTAGCAGTATCTTCTCATCAGGTGTTTGCACAACCATGAGGAGTCATTCTTTCATAAAAGTTGGAAACGTGTTAGGCTATAACATCCTCATTCAAAAAGCTAATAAACATTGTTTTTTTTTATCAGAATCAGTTCTTCATAAGCTCTATTGACGGCAAGTGTCTCTCTTTTTTTGTTTCCTTCAACCGCAGATTAAAAGACACAGTAGTAGTAGCACAACTAGTTTTCTCATTTAACTCTTACGTGTAAACAAGATCATGATTTAGTCTTTCTCTCATGACAGATGCATATGCTTCTTCTGGCCATTGCCATTTCTGTTTGCAACTTGTAAATTTTCAGTGTCGAGTTCAGGCCCTTGACGAGCTTAAGCAACGATATGATCTGAAAGCAGAAGACAAGAAGAGAGTAGTTACAAAGAAGCATTATTTGGATCTGAAGCACATGCTACTGTGATTTAGAACCCTGAAAGAAAGTCCAGGAAAAACTTAGGCAAGTCTAATTTGTTTTACTCCAAGAGGACTCACTAGTTGTATGTTCCCATAGCTTGGAGATATGTGTTGTTATGTAGCTTTGTATTGTTTGATCATCTTGGAATCAACAAGTCTAAGGACACAAATGTAGCTTTTAAACTTTTATAACAGTTCAATATCTATGTTACCTTTTTAAAATGCCAAATTTTGTGTGTTCTTCATTGTTTTTAGATAATAAATCTATGAATTTTTATACTGATATAATTGGGAGATTCATAAACAAAAAATAGACCCTTTTTACACAAGAAAAAAATGTGAGCGGTTAAATTATAAATCAGATTTTGAAGAAACTCTACAGAAATTGGTTTTGCCACTGAGTTAGAGAGAGAGAGAGAGAGAGAGCGATAAAGCGAGCGAGAGAGAGAGAGAGAAACTTGCGTCAGTGGAGAAAGTGTGGCTAAGTGAAGAAGAAACGCCATAACTCGGAGAAGCTCAACGAGTGGGGTTTGCTCTCGTCTCTTCGTAGTCTTCTGGTAAAATGCGATTGTTCTTGTGTTATTCTTCTTGTTTGTGTATCGCTTTCATTGAATTGTTTGTTGTTGTGTACTGGATTTGACTGTGATATGTGAGGTCTATGAAGATTTGTTGCATTACTGGAATTCAATTTTGTGGTGTTTAGTCTCCGATTGTTTTTGTTCCTATTGATTGTGTTCTAGGGTTCATAAGAACGAAAGGTGTGTTCGTTGTGAATTTCACAGGTAATATATGACTGAAAGATTAAATTTGTTGAGAGATTGTTTGGATTGAAACTGGGATTTTAGCATAGAAGAGAAATTTTACTTACTTGACAATCGTTTTATGTACATGGATTTAAGATGCTCTAGATATATGCCTGGGTTTCCAGAGTACATAATCTAGGTTGAAGGGTGCATGGGTTTCCAGATTTGAGTCATGTTAAGATCCGAATTTTTGTGGGTTTTCTAAACTTGGGTGCTAGATTTGGATTTGAACAGCATCCAAGAACTTGGATTGAAGTTTTTTTTCTGAATGGAAATTCTTCATATTATCACTAGAGGGACCAACTTATTGAGGAGTTCCAACTTGTTTTCCTCAGTGAGATTGGAGATTATCAGAAAACATATGGGTGGGCTTAGAATGCAGTACACAAAACTATTCAAATAAGAATCAGGAGAGCACAAGGAGACTTTACTGTTTGGGGGGTTCCTGATAAGTGACTGGGATGAGTATTTGGTTTACAGAAATCATGTATTGTAAAATTGATCCGAATTAGTAATCAGAAGAGAACTTACTGTTTCTTTCTCCGTTATGGTAATCATGGACTTGCTTTTCTTGCATATTGACTCTCTTCCATGTTTTGTATTTTGACATTTAGGAGATCAGAAGGATATGAACTCTCTACCATAAGTTTCCAGAGGGACTGCATGAAGATGACCAACAGATTCATCAGTATTTAGAGAAGTGATGTGCTGTGCTTTCATATACTTTTTGAGTTTCTCTGGCAAACATGTTGGTGGAAAGTTCATTCAGCTCTTCCATTGAAACTAGTCTACTGAACGTACCCGAGTATCAAGACCCATTTGCTGCATATGATTGGGCATCTCTTGCTGAAACTTATCAGATTATCCACAAATTTCCGGAACAGTCTCCAGCCCCTGATGCAATGAGTCTTGATGAATCAAACCATCCAAAACTTCAAGTAAGTTGTCCAGAGAAATCTGCTATGCACAAGGTATCTGAAAAGGCCCTGGCTTCTCTTGTGTACTATCGAAAGAAGAGGAACGTGAAACCTGGGGGAACTGTGGAAAATAACCTAGGAAACAACAAGAAACATGATGATTCACTTGATGACTCTATTGTCTCTGTACATCGCCATGGAGAAAGCACAAAACGGAAAAATCGTTTCCACAACTGTCTCGTCTATAGCCGAAAGAAAAGAAGAGGAAAATCCAGTTGTAATTTTACTGGTGACAACACGACAAGGGGGGATGGGCTTGATGCTGCTTTTGTCTCTGAGCATGACTCTGGAGAAACCAAGAGAAGAGGCAACACATCAGATAATGGGCTTGATGATGCTTTCGTCTCTGAGCATGACTGTGGAGAAATCAAGAGAAGAGGCAACAAATCAGATAATTGTCTTGTTTATTGCAGAAAGAATGGTAGAGTAAAATCTAATAGCTGTAGTTTTAGCAAACATGTCACTGGAGGAACCAAGGTAAACGGTGATCAAGTTGACTCTTCTGCTTATAGCCAAAGGGAGCAGACAATTAAAGCAGATGATACTTTTACTGGACCAAACCCTGGAGAAATCAAGAATAGCGGTCAAAGCAAGCAGTTAGTGAAATCTAATGGCAGTTTTACTGGAAGTCTTATTGGGAAAACCAAGAGAAGTGGTGATAGATCTGATACCTTGCTTGTGTATAGCCGGAGGAAGCAGAGAGGGAAATCTACTGGTACTCGGGTTAATGGCTTTCTAGTTTATAGGCGGAAGAAGTTTAAATTCAGAGGACCTTCTCGTGTCAGTTCTCATGCTCTAGAACTTGGAAACGATGATTGCAATTCCTCTGATGCTGGGGTGTCTGAGACAGATACGGACGATAGTAGCAGCCCTTTCAGGCAGTGTAAACATTGTGATAAGCCAGGAACTGTTGAAAATATGCTAATTTGTGATGAATGTGAAAAGGCTTATCATACAAGCTGCTGCGGTGTTCGATTGAAAGAAGTTGCAGAGATTGATGACTGGCTCTGTCCATCTTGTTTGAAAAAGAAGTCATCAAAGACTAAGATTAAGGGGAGAATTTCACGGGAACGGAATTGGAGAGTTACAGTACCATTTGTAATAGGAGTTCGAATCGGAAAAGAGTTTCAAGCAGATGTTCCAGACTGGTCAGGTCCAATAATGAGGTATGCACTTCAATAATCAGCAGTCCTTTGAATATCTGAGTCACTATCAAATATGTCTGTCTGCTGGTAAGTGACGTACAAAAACATTTTAATCTTAATGCAGTGATTCTTCTTTTGTTGGTGAACCCTTGGAAATTGATGAGTCAGAATATATGCATGTAAGCTCTCAGTATAGTGGATTTGCATAAGTCTTTATTGTCATAGACTAGGCTGGATTTTAGAAAGCTGCCATTCTTTTCTCTTTTGCAGGATCTTAAGAAGGCCAAGAAGACTAAAAAAAAATATTCTGCAGTGAATTGGCTTCAATGCAGAGAGGAAGATACTAATGGAGATATCTGTGGAAAGTGGCGTAGGTAAGTTAAACAATTTTGCATGTTATGTTTTTTGGCTCATGCTTGAATGTATCGTTCTATCTATCTGTCTCCTTTTCATCAGGCTTCTTACCAATATTTTCTTCCGTGTCTCATATCTATTACTCAACCATTGGTGTAAAAATGAATTTACTCAATATGCTTAGTTTGACTTGATATACTCAGGGCCCCTCCTTCAGAGGTACAGACTAAAGACTGGGAATGCTACTGCTGCGTCTTTTGGGATCCATCGCGTGCTGACTGTGCCGTCCCTCAGGTCAGAAACTCTCTTTACATCTATCTCAAGAGAAATCCTTCCAAGGGTGAAAAGTTATTCATTTTTCTCCATGTACATGTCATTTTGATTCTTGAACAGATTTCTACATACTCCAAAAAAACCCATCAAAGTTTATGCAATGCATCTTGTGTTCATTTCTTCAGGAACTGGAGACAAGTGAGGTCCTTAAACAACTCAAGTACATGAAGATGGTTCGTCATCTTTCTCATTACTTGTTTGATTCTTTACGACCATAGCCTTCCGTTCTTCTAATCAAGGATCTAAAAACTGAATGGTTGCTTCTCTCTGCAGCTTAGACCTCGACGCCAAAAGACGAAAGCAAGGACCCAAGGCTCGAAGCAGATCACATAACAAAGGAAAATGTTGATGGAGACAATCAAATGCATATGCGTTTTGGATCGGAGAACCTTAGATAGTAGGAAGGTAAATGGGAAATTTTTTGTTAAGCGCCAATGAGTTTTGTACCACTTGCCAAAACTTGTGGATATTGACTTGCTCTATTAGCGATTAATTAGGTTCAGATCTTTTGTTAACTCCCAAAAACAGGAGTAGTTAATAGCACGTTTGTATTCAGGGACAGGTTCCGAGTTGAATCTGAGAATCATTCTCAAAATGATAAAGAGCCTTAAAACAGCTTGTTGGGTCAAAAGTTTTCTGCTGATATTAGATTCATACAAAGGAAAATGAGTATATATTACATTCAAAGTTTAGACCTTGGAAGATAGTAAAAACAACAAAAAAATCATATTTCTGTTTTCCCTACTTTGTCATATTTCTGTTTTCTGGTTCTGAGTTGAATCGTATTTCAGGGGAAGTAGAAATCTTGTTTTCCCTACTCTTGTCATATTTCTGTTTCTTGTTCCCAGCTTTCTGTCCCTGCCATGGTAGAGTAGTAGAAGAAAATAGGATAAGACAAAAGCAGCAGGACAGAAACAGAGGTTACTGATGACTCGTACATGATGATGTTATAACCAATTGATTCTATATCATCCCTCCGACTCATGATAACCGAGTTTTTGCATTTCTCACATATTAACCAAGTTATCTTCTATCTAATTAAGAGTTTTTGAATGTGCAGATGTAACATAAAACTGAAATAAAGAAAAGTTAGGCCATGAAAAGCAATGGCTAGGTGAGTGAGTGCTCAAGCTGGCATACACCAGAGTCCCAGTTAGACTTTTATTTTCCCAAAAAAAGGGAAAAAGAAAACATTGTTACCTTTCCGAGAGATATATCTTTGAGTTGAGGTGTCTCTATATTTCTCAGCGAAGCCAAAGTCTATGATGTAGACCTAGTGCAAGAAAGCAAACAAAGATAATTATAATATGAATCACTGAGATATATTAGAAAGGAAAATAGCGAAAAAGATAAAAAGAATAAAACAAAAAAGTAAATAATAAAATATTAACTCAACTATTTGCCATGATGTTGAGTTATAACTTAAATTCAATGTCAATTTTCTTTTCAAAAGATACATCATTAGAACATTTTTGAATTACTTTGAGTTATGTTGAGTTATGTTGATAACTCAAAATAAATCAGTGGCAAATCATGCTACCTAAGATTATCCTAGTTGAACTAAATATGAAAAAAATGAAACCTAAATAATTTAATCCAATATTCATTACAGTGAAATCTTAGTATACACTTATTATTTCATTCCTAACAAACTAACAAAATTAGATATAAGTTCGATCTTATGATTTTTTCTCATCAATTTTTCTATAATAAAATTCTCATAAACTTTAGTAAATAATCAGTAAAGTAAACTATTATTATATTATGTTCGATTGATAGGATAATAAGAAACATCGATGTTCTGTTGAACAATTATCTTCAAAGAAAACTCATGGGACACCAACGTTTCTGCCCTTTTGTCATCTGTCTTTGGCTGATGGAAAGATTTTCAGGTATGTTGTAGTGTAGTAGAAGGCAAAACCTATGACAGTGGTGGTCAGTATATCAGCTGTGGAGCGAGCAGCGACCCTTGGCTGGAATGATGTCACAGAAGAGAAGGGGCAGTGAGAATCCCTAGACAATTTCTGCATCAAGATTGCTCTGCTCCTTTGAGTGAACGAAGCAACTCTCACAAGGTTGCTTGAACCCTTTTCACTTGCTGCAATCTTCAACAAACCTTGGAAGATATTTCGTGATAGTATTGCAACAAAAGACTTTCTGATACCTTCAGCTGGTGAATCTGCAACGTTCTGTTTGCCTTTTGCTCATACTTTAAGCAATCCAAACACCTGGAAAAGAAAGAAATAAGAAAAATAAAGCGAAAAAACACATATCAAACAATTAAAAATATCGACAATGCCTATATGTCGGTGGTCCATAATCAAACAGTTAGATTATATGTTCAACTCTACATGTTGTTTGTGGTTGGATTGAATTATATTTCACTGTTTCAGTTTAAAGAAAATACCCTAACCAATCTGAAATCAAAGTTTTAACTACAAAAAGGTAAAGTGTTTTTTTTTTAATATATAATCTGAAATCTGTAAAATTACAGATTAAGCATCAAATATTGGTTTTGGGTTTGTGAATTGGGAAAAAAAAATCTTAAAAATGTTTTGAGTTAGGAGTACTACAACATGAAAACTAGATTCATACCTGCAGTATGCCGCATATCAATTTTTTTTACTATAAATTTGTATTTTTGTAATTTTGTTTATTTACTATTTATAATTCTTTTTAGTTTTTTTTTCTGTCAAATTTTAAGTTGATATTTTGTGTTAATTTACTTTTCTTTCTTAAATTTATTTGTTATTTAACTTGTTTTAGCATCAAATGGAAAATATTGTAATTATTGAAATAAATAATTTAATTTTTTATTTTGAATTTACTCAATATGCTTAGTTTGACTGGATATATTCAGGGGGCCTCCTTCAGAGGTACAGACCAAAGACTGGGAATGCTACTGCTGCATCTTTTGGGATCCATTGCGTGCTGATTATGCAGTCCCTCGGGTCAAACCTCTCATTACAGCTATGTAACGACCCAAATCCGGAGGCCCAAATCAGGCCCAATGATGAGCTAAGCAAGGAGAAACCCTATTTTTTCCCAGAGTGTATAAAAGGAAGGCACAAAAGTCGAGACACGCCTAGCCACCACCGCCGTTGGTGTCTAGCTGCCGAGACACTGACCTAGCCACCACCGCCGTTGAAGCCACACTGAATTCACGGTAAGCCTCCAACCAAAAGTTTGGATTTTAGGTTGATCTTTTGATTTGATGAGATCTGAACCAAACCCTTGTTGGGAACCATTGTAGATCCACCCCGGACCATCAGAGCCCACCACCGAGTCACTCAGAACCGTGTCGAGCATCATCCTTGTCAGAAAAGGTAAATGTGGATCTCCTTTTTCCTCTTGGCTTTCGATGTGATGTTATTGGGTGATAGTTTAAGATCTGATTGGTGTGAGGATGCGTTGATGCAGATCAGCCACCACTGAGCTGTTGAGTTGTCGTTGGATCTGTGGAATTACGTTGTCGGAGAGTCACCAAGAAAGGTGAGTCAGTGAAACTCTGTTATACCTCTCGTGTTGTTTTGTTAAGTGGATTATTAGACCAACCAAACCGGAATTAAACCAAAGCTCTATTATTTTAATTGCTATAAACCAAATTCAGTTGTCGTGTGAACGTGATTCATTGGTGAAGTGATTTGTTAATAATAGAGTAATAACTTGGTTGCAATTAATGTTTGGATCGACATGACCCAGCTAAACTGGAACGCATGAGTGAGTGATGCGGGAACACGTGCTTTTGCACTAGAGATCCGAGACGCATGAGTGAGTGGTGCGGGAAGACGTGCTTTGGCACTAGGGATCCGAGACGCATGAGAAATGGTTAGGTATTTGCGGAATGGGTTAATGTTTGAGTGTCGTAGACACATGATTTTTTGTTTATCTTAGGTCAGACTTTGTGATGGTTTAGAGATATTTTTGTATGGAGAATTCGTAAGCCCTAAGCTTTGCCCCACTGAGTAATTTACAATTACTCACTCCTCTCTTCTCATTGCAGGTAATGATGATGAGTAGTCCGAAGTTGAGCATTTGCTGCGAGAATAAGAGATGAAATTTGTGTTTTTTAATTCTTTTATTATTGGAGTTATTAGATTTATTTATTTATTTCCTCGTTAACATTTATTGGAAGATGTTTGGAATTATTGGAGTTATTTTTGGTTAATTTCGGTTAAGTTTTAAATTACTTGCGTAATAAGCTATTGAGTTATACCGTGTTGAAAAAGTTAGAATTCAGTTTTACAATTGGTATCAGATCTCTAGGTTATGTCAAACCGGTACTGAGCCAGGAGACAGTCCTGTGGAATTAAACTGAAACGCCTGTGTTTTTTTTTTTTGCATGTCAGATGCCACCAAAGAAAGCACCTAGAGGACGAGCGAGAGCTGCACCACAACCAAGAGTGAGGGTTGAGAGCCCAGCAGCCTCTTTTGAGAGTGTATGTGTTGAGGGTCTGAATGCAGCGGTAGCTAATGGGGCTCATGAAGGAGCTCCGCAAGTGAATGACCCTGCGGCTGATAGGGCATTGTTTGAGGAGTACCGTCAGTTCCGAGAATTTATGCGGAGAGCACCAGTTGTGGGAGGAGCACTGGAGGTGATTGCACCACAGCGGGATGCACTAGTTATAGAAGGCCAGCCTCAGCATCCGCCCCCACCTCTGCCACCACCACCATCTATGCAGGTTAGATGACTTTGAAAGTATTACAAGTTGCCATAGGTTGCGATTAAAGAATAAATTGGTGAAACCAGAAAATCAAGAAGTTGACCTCACTTTTCATACAGGTTCACGTGCAAGGGCCGACATATTGGGAGGTCCTGAGGAATTTTAAGGACATGGGCATGGAGCCTTTCGGTGACCGCTCTAACCCCATCGTTGCTGATAATCGGAGGAAAAGGTTGGAAAGAAATTTGGACAATGCCAGGTACCTACATGAGTATCGAAAGGACTTAACGGTTACGTACTTGAAGGATAAAGCGTTGGTGTGGTGGGAGAAGATAGTAGATCAGGTGCAGGACTGTTATGTGCTGACTTGGGAAGATTTCAAAACTGAGTTCACTAGGAAGTATTTTCCCAAGGAGGCTATGAACTGGATGGAAAGCGAGTTTACTGATCTTCGTCAGGGAAACAACAAGACTGTGAGAGAATACGAGGAGGAGTTTGACAGGTTCAGTCGGTTTGCAGGTAGGTTCATGGATGAGGATGAGCTTACTCGTAGATTTATGAGGGGCTTGAGAATTAAGCTACAGAACCGTTGTGATATGTATGACTACCGCAGTATGACCGGATTAGTGGAAAAGGCTGCCAACTTGGAGATCGGACTAGAGAAGGAGTTTAACGAGGCCAAGGCTGCACATGCAAAATCTGCAAAGGGGACAAGTTCTCAGAAAAGAACTTGGGACATATCGAATGTGAGGACTCCACCAACGTGTTTCAGATGCAATCAGACCAGACACCTTCAGTGAGATTGCCTTATGCTATGGCAAATGTGACTTGTTTTCAGTGTGGACGACCATGTCATGTTGCAAAATTCTGCACGCTGAGAATTGATGGTTATCTGACCAGGGATCACCCCAGAGAGAATCCACCACCACCCTCAAAACGTCAGAATGTGGAACCTTGAGTGATGATGGCTAGAGAGCCTGAAGAAGGTGAACCAATCACTGGTACGTTAATATTTAATTATTTAAGACTTATTGTGCTAGTAAATTAAATATTAGTTTTTGTGTGTATTTGTGATTGTTTGCTTAGAGATAGTATAACCGTGTAGGATCGGTTTTAGTGGAAGGATGGCTAGCTTATACATTGTTTGATACTGGAGCTATACTTAGCTGTGTAAAGCCGGGAGTGACCAAGAATTGGACCTTTGATGGCAAATTTGTTCCTGAAGCGAAGAGGATTAGCACTGTTGGAAACGAACGAATCAACTCCACGGGAGTTCATCTAGATGTGCCTATCATGATAAATGGAGAAGCCCTCTTGGGAAACCTTACAGACAGAGATAAACCATTACGATGTGATTCTTGGAATGAATTGGTTAAAGAAGCACCATGCATTATTGGATTGTCGCAGAGCACGTGTTCATTTTGCAAGGCCGGAAGGGAAGTTGGTATTCCAAGGTGTAAAAAGTGGTGAAGGGTTTTCTATTTTATCCATGATGCAAGCAAAAGAGTTGATTGAGAAAGACAATGGTGCTTTTCTTGCCACCATTTTTATTACAGGAGAAGACATGGAATTGGGAGTTGAGGATATTCTAATTGTGACAAATTATGCAGATGTCTTAGCGCAACAGTATTTAAGTGAGATTGTTACCAAGCATGGGGTGCCAGTGAGTATTGTGTCGGATCGAGATACAAAGTTCACATCTATCTTCTGGCAGGCATTTCAGAAGGCTTTGGGAACAAAATTAGGTATGAGCACAGCGTATCATCCTCAGACTGATAGGCAGTCTGAGAGAACGATTCAGACGCTAGAGGACATGTTGAGGGCATGTGTACTGGAATGGGAAAGAAGCTGGCTCAAGTACTTACCATTGGTTGAATTTGCTTACAATAATAGCTATCATTCCAGCATATGGATGCCACCATACGAGGCTCTATATGGTAGGCCATGTCGTACCCCGCTTTGTTGGGCAGAAGTAAGGGAGCGCAAGGACCTGGAGCCAGAAATGGTCAAGGACACTATACAGCAGGTTGAGTTGCTCCGAGATAGGCTTAAGGAAGCCCATGACCGACAAAAGAGTTACGCCGACAAACGTTGGAAGATCTAAATTTTTGTACTTGGTGTGGCAATGTACCTAAAGATGAGGATTTTTAGAGGAGTTGATAAAAACCGGAAATTAAAAAAGCTTAGACCAATGTTTATGGGACCATATGATATTACAGAGAAAATTGGTGCAGTAGCTTTTCGGTTTGCATTACCACAAGAGGTATCCCGCTTTCATGATGTATTCCACGTGTCTAATCTGCGGAAGGTTGTCAGAGAACCAGAATTGATTATACAAAAGGCGCCTGCTGATTTAAATCGGAATTTAACTGCATTAAGCAAGCGTATAGAAATTCTGGAGTGTCAGGAAACAAAAATCCAAGGGAAGATGGTAAGGTCAGTCAAAGTATGTTGGGAAAGAGACGGAATCAGAGATGAGTCATGGGAGCTAGAAAAACTAATGCGTAAAGTCTATCCAGAATTATTTAAGGACCCTAGCGATGGATCGAATTCGGGGACGAATTCCTTAGTAGTAGGGGGGAATTGTAACGACCCAAATCCAGAGGCCCAAATCAGGCCCAATGGTGAGTTAAGCAAGGATAAACCCTATTTTTTCCCAGAGTGTATAAAAAGAAGACACGAAAATCGAGACACATCTTAGAGAGCTCTAGCCACCGAGACACTAACCTAGCCACCACCGCCATTGAAGCCACACTGAATTCACGGTAAGCCTCCGACCAAAAGTTTGGATTTTAGGTTAATCTTTTGATTTGATGAGATCTGAACCAAACCCTTGTTTGGGAACCATTGTAGATCCACCCCGGACCATCAAAGCCCACCATTGAGTCATTCAGAACCGTGTCGAGCTCATCCTTGTCGGAAAAGGTAAATGTGGATCTCCTTTTTCCTCTTGGCTTTCAATGTGATGTTATTGGGTGAAGTTTAAGATCTGATTGGTGTGAGGATGCGTTGATGCAGATCAGCCACCACTGAGCTGTTGAGTTGTAGTTGGATCTGTGGAGTTACGTCGTCGGAGAGTCACCGAGAAAGGTGAGTCGGTGAAACTCTGTTATACGTCTTGTGTTGTTTTGTTAAGTGGATTATTAGACCAACCAAACCGGAATTAAACCAAAGCTCTATTATTTTAATTGCTGTAAACCAAATTCAGTTGTCGTGTGAACGTGATTCATTGGTGAAGTGATTTGTTAATAATAAATTATTAACTTGGTTGGAACTAATTTTTGGATCGACATGACCCAGCTAAACTGGAACGCATGAGTGAGTGATGCGGGAAGATGTGTTTTTGCACTAAGGATCCGAGACGCATGAGTGAGTGGTGCGGGAAGACGTGCTTTGGCACTAGGGATCCGAGACGTATGAGAAATGGTTAGGTATTTGCGGAATGGGTTGATGTTTGAGTGTCGTAGACACATGATTTCTTGTTTATCTTAGGTTAGACTTTGTGATGGTTTAGAGATATTTAAGTATGGAGAATTCATAAGCCTTAAGTCTTGCCCCACTGAGTAATTTCTAATTACTCACCCCTCTCTTCTCATTGCAGGTAATGATGATGAGTAGTCTGAAGTTGAGCATTTGCTGCGAGAATAAGAGATGTAATTTGTATCTTTTAATTCTTTTGTTATTGGAGTTATTGAATTTATTTATTTATTTCCGCGTTAACATTTATTGGAAGATGTTCAGAATTATTGGAGTGTTTTTTTGGTTAGTTCCGGTTAAATTTTAAATTACTTGCGTAATAAGCTATTGAGTTATGCTGTGTTGAAGAAGTTAAAATTAAGTTTTTACAAGCTATTTTAAGAAAAATCCTTCAGAGGGTGAAAAGTTAGCAGCCATGAGAGTCTAGTACTCAGTAAAAGCAGTCAAAAGTCTTGTACAGTTTTGCTTCATTTTTTCTCCATGAACATATGTCATTTGGATTCTTGTATAGATTTTTACATACTCCATCAAAATTTATACAATGCATCTTGTGTTCATTTCTTCAGGAACTGGAGACAAGTGAGGTCCTTAAACAACTCTAAGTATTCGTTATCTTTCTCATTACTTGTTTGATTCTTTACGACCATAGCCTTCTGTTCTCATCAAGGATCTAAAAACTGAATGGTTGCTTCTCTCTGCAGCTTAGACCTCGTTCAGACGCCAAAAGACGAAAGCAAGAACCGAAGGCTTGAAGCAGATCACATAGCAAAGGAAAATGTCAAATGCATATGCGTTTTGGATCGGAGAACCTTAGATAGTAGGGAGGTAAATGGGAACTTTTTTGTTAAGCGCCAATGAGTTTTGTACCACTTGCCAAAACTTGTGGATATTGTTGACTTGCTCTATTAGCGATTAATTAGGTTCAGATCTTTTGTTAACTCCCCAAAACAGGAGTAGTTAACAGAACGGTTGTATTCAGAGACAGGTTTTGAGTTGAATCTGAGAATCATTTTCAAATAGCTTGTTGGGTCAAAAGCATTCTGCTGATATTTAGACTCATACAAAGAAAAATGAGTATATTACATTCAAAGTTTGCATCTTGGAAGATAGTAAAAACAACAAAATCACCATCCGTATTTAGCTTGTGTCTCGGCTTTTGTGAGCAATCCTCTTGAGCGTCTCTCTGCTAATTCGGTCTCCTTGTGCTTCATGTCCATGAATAACGCAGTGATCTGATGCTTCCTTTTGTGAAGCTTTGATACTTTCCCCTTAGATGAAGATGACTCCGGCTGCATGACAAATATGCATTTAAAATCTAATACAAAGAATTCAGACAATAAATCAAAACAAAAGAGTTTTGCAGCAAAACAGGACAAACTTGACAATAGAAACCCCAAACAAGATATTCTATTTTCTTCCGGAGGTTAAATTTTAGGCTTTTCTCAAATACTTGATAAGCCAATATGCTCTAAGCTAAGGGGTTTAAATTTAGAGAAACAGAGTTCTAAGAGACCCTAGAGAAAGCTTCTTAGTTGTTGCCAAGACATTTTGCATCATGACAAAACAAAACTGACAATGGCAGCCACAAACAGAAGCTACATTCACAACTCCTACTCTATACTTTTACCAATTAAAATTTCAGGCTATACTCAAATATATACATCACTCAATAGGCTCTCTAATGAAAATTTCCTATGAGAAAAAGGATTCAGATAAACTACAGCCAAAACAATTCCAAAGCAAGAGTAGAGAGTGTAGAAGCTAAACAAACCTGATACGCAGGTCCAAAAGCGATTCCAGTAGACTTAACCTGATCAACTCTTGGTCTATTCTTCATAAGCTCATCTTGCTTAACCTCAATTATCTCTGTTGGTATTGCATTCTTCCCTCTCCTTCCTCTCCTTGCACCACTATCCATAGCTACAACCGCTTCGGGCAATCCCGTAGTAGCCTCAAACTCACAACCATTCCAATTATTACCTCCATAGCTACTTCCATCATATCCCACACTACCAATACTAGGGTTTGTTCCATATCCACCATAGCCACTAGCATAATAGTTATCTACTCCAGCCATTTGTCCCGTTTCGCTATTACTTTGACTAAACGATTCATAAATCTGATTTTGATCACTACTACCTGATTCAGTATGAGCAATTTCAATTGCAGGTGTTTCAGTTTCGAGGATTGATCTTCGACCTGATCCTGATCCCAATGAAGGAAGAGCACCGAGTGCTTGCGAGCTTTTCGGTGCAGGCATGGCTGATAAGAACGATTTCACTGATGAATTGTGAGATAATGAAGAAGATTCCATCTGTTTACGCTTCTTCCTCGCTTTCTCCTCTTCTTCATCATCTTCATCGTCATCATCAAGATTGCTCGGTCTAGGGTTTACCGGAAGCCTGATCTGAACCACACGTTTCGGAATTGACGACGGTGCCGGAGAAATTGAAGATTTCGGAGGAGGGAGAGAGGAGAGGAACGGAGATGATTTTCCTCGTGAGCCAAAAACATCATCTTTTGAAGATCTAAGTTCTTTAGGTTGAGGAATAGCTGAGAATTGAGAAGACGAAGAAGAAGAAGAAGAAGAAGAATAAGGTACTGATGATTTAGCGGTGAAAGATTCTTTACGTTGTTGAGTTTCTTCTTCTTCTTCGTCCGACGAAGCGTAACTCGCTACCAGAGAGTCCATTAGAGAAAGAGAAAATTTGCCGTCGCCGAGATACGTCGGAGACTTGGGAGTATTTGACTATTTGTTGTGAATATATGGGCTTTTTAGGAAAGTTTTAAGGCCCATTTATAAAATCACAATAAAACCCGGTTATTGGATTAGGAAACCGGTTTGATTTCATCGTCTCTCTCGATATGAAGTGACCACCAATTAGTTCGAATTGAATCCACAAATTTTAATTTTGTTTCCTTTCTTCTTCTTCGGATTAGTTGTGATTAGTCTCTGTTTATGTGGGTTTCAAGCTCATTTCTTAACTTGAAGTCTTCTTCTAGGTTGAAGAATCATTGGTTTACGAGAACTAAGGCTTTTGGAAATTTCTTCTCTCTTGCTTCGTTAGCTGAGAAAAACCCAACATTTCAATGCGATTCTGGTAAGCCAACCAACTCTGGATCACGTCGTTATGTTTCCATTTCAAGTAAGCATTTTGGTGAAGATTTTGATAAGATTCTGAAGAATATTGATGTCCCTAGTGATTGTGTTGAAACGATTAGAAACGTGCTTAACAAACACAGTTGGATACAGAGATATGAGTATGGGTTTAGTACTGAACTTGATCAATACAATTTCATTAGAATTTTGGATGATTTGTTTGAAGAGACTTTGGATGCATCTGTTGCTTTATACTTCTTCAGGTGGTCAGAGTTATGGATTGGTTCTGAGCACTCGAGCAAGTCTATTAGTCGAATGATTCATATTTTGGTATCTGGCAATAAGAATTATAGAGCTGTTGATATGCTTCTCTTTCTGGTTAAGAAATGTAGTGGAGATGAAAGGTCCTTGTGTTTACTTATCAATGATCTATTTGAAACTCGTATTGATCGTCTGGTGTTAGAGACTGTGTTTTGTATGCTGATTGATTGTTGCATTAAAGAGAGAAAATTAGTCATGGCACTGAAACTAACCTACAAAATGGATCAGTTTGGTATCTTTCCTTCAAGAGGGGTTTGTATTTCATTGCTTGAGGAAATTCTACGAATTCAAGGGTTGGAGTTAGCAAGGGAATTTGTTGCGTTCATGCTTAGTCGAGGGAGACATCTAAATGCTGCGGTTTTTAGCTTATTCATTAGAAAATATTGCTCTGATGGCTATTTTGATAAAGGTTGGGACTTGCTTATGGGGATGAAACACTACGGAATTAGACCTGATGTTGTAGCATTTACAGTGTTCATTCATGAGTTATGCAAGGCAGGGTTTCTGAAAGAAGCGACTGCGGTATTGTTTAAGCTCAAACTCTTTGGTATATCTCAGGATTCTGTATCTGTCAGTTCTGTTATCGACGGTTTCTGTAAGGTAGGAAAACCAGAGGAAGCCGTTAAGCTCATTCATTCTTTTCGTCTTAGACCGAACATTTTCGTGTACAGTAGCTTTCTGTCAAAAATATGTAACATGGGAGACATGCTAAGAGCTTCGATCATATTTCAGGAGATTTTCGAGTTAGGACTCCTTCCTGATGGTGTTTGTTACACTACTATGATTGGTGGGTATTGTAAACAAGGCAGAACAGATAAAGCTTTCCAATATTTGGGAGCGCTGTTGAAAAGCGGGAACATGCCATCTTTAGCAACCTATACACTGCTTATTGGTGCTTGCAGTAAGTTTGGAAGCTTAGGTGATGCAGAATCTGTGTTTAGGAATATGAAAACTGAGGGTTTGAATCCGGATGTTGTAACATATAACAGTCTAATGTATGGTTATGGGAAGACACATCAGCTAAATAAAGTTTTTGAGCTTATTGATGGAATGAGATCTGCTGGTATCTCTCCAGATGTTGCAACCTACAATATTCTGATACATAGCATGGTTGTTAGAGGATATGTTGATGAAGCAAATGAGATTATCAGTGAGCTTATCCGAAGAGGCTTTGTTCTTAGCGCATTAGCATTCACGGATGTGATTGGTGGGTTCTCGAAGAGGGGAGATTTTCAGGAAGCGTTTCTTTTGTGGTTCTACATGGCTGATCTTAGAGTGCAACCTGATGTTGTAACATGCAGTGCATTAATTCATGGCTATTGCAAAGCGCAGAGAATGGACAAAGCTATAGTTTTGTTTAATAAGTTGCTTGATGCGGGGCTAAAGCCAGATGTGATTTTGTATAATACGCTCATCTATGGATATTGCAGTGTAGGAGAGATTGAGAAAGCATGTGAGTTGATTGGTTTGATGGTTGAAAGAGGAATGCTTCCAGATGATAATACACATCATGCACTTGTTGTAGGGCTTGAGGGAAAGAGGTTCATGAACTCAAAAAAGCATGCATCCATGCTAATTGAAGAAATTATTGTTGCAAACGGCGCTAAGTAATAACATTGATAGTTTGGTTATTATTTGGATTTCGCAGCTCCTCTTGTTTTGCGTTTAGATGGAGATAAACATCTGGGAGCCTGTTAGATTTTGTAAAGAGTTAAATAATACAGCTTCTTTTGTAATGGTTTTCTTTATCTTTTTACTTGTTCAATATTGAGGTTGAGGAAAAGCTTGTAGGGCAAAGAGTGTGAAGGAAGAGCAAATTACAACTATGCAGCAAAAGAATGTTTAGTGAAGTGACAAAATATGGTGTATCAATACTTCAGATGATCAATGGTCTTCACTATTTTTACCCCATATTTGATATAACATGTGCTCTTGTCCTTGCATAATACACGTCTCATGGCAAATGCTTTCAAGTCTCATGGTAAAATCATTGACCATTTCATTGGTAGGTAATTTCTTTCTACACTCAGTTGTGAGTATAATTAGTTTAGATTGTTAAAACATCATTTCTTTGTTGAGAGTATATTTCCTTGTGTCTGTTTCAAACTGATTTATTTGTTGAAGTGGAAGTTAGAGTCCCAATTTTCTGAATTTATCTGTGATTTCTAGATTCTAGTCGATTATAGTTGTTTGTGGTTGTCCATTTCTTGTGTATATTCGTTGATGCAGCCTTGACGATATGTTTAGTTATCACAAGAAGAAATTTACCTTGAAGACAGTTCTCATGCTAGCTGATCAATTGGTAATGAGTGCTTGGTTTCATCTCATTCTAAGTCGTATCTTCCCCTGATATAAGTCGTATCAAGTTTCTTGATCTTGACGTTTTAAATTCAACTTTTTTAAACATTAATTTCTTTCTAAATTTAAAATTCGAAAGATGGAATTTGAATCTCAGTTGTCGGTTATGTTAATAAAAACAAAACTCCAAAGTGAAGTCTCTTATAAATCTAAACTGAATTATGATTTAATTATAAGAGAGCGAAATGAAAAACCCTAGCTGTCAGTAGAGATTTTTAGTTGATTTAATGTTCATTCTTTGCCATCCGGTTTGTTTAAATCAGCTTTCAGTCCGTCATCCATCAACTTCTCATGTGGTAGTTGGTTGGCTTTCTTTTCCGATAATTGTTTGTTTCTGTTTTAGGGCTTTTTATTGGCTTGTTTCCATCATGGGTCGGCTTCTTCATCGATGTTATGGCTTGCTTTGATCTAGACTAGAGGTTCATCTTTCGTCTCTCGGTGTCTTGTCTAGCTTTGGGTCCAGGGTTTGTCCGGCTTTTATATTTTTTTCTTTAAATCGATTTCAGTTGTTTTGGTTTGATTGTTTTTTATTGCATTTTTCTTCATAGCTTTTATTGCATAATTCTATTATCCTCCTTTGTTTAAAGGGTTTGTTTCGTTTCTCAAGCTTATTGTTTTAATTTTAAAATATGGATCAAAGTTGTGGATTATAGTTATCGTCAGTGTCCTTTGTTAGAATTAACGCAATTGAAGTTATTTGGCTTTATCGGAAATTTTGAAATCGATTGCTTTTTTTTTTCTTCTGTTTTTGGTGTTCTTTTGAAGTCATATCGACTTAATCTTCTCCATCAATATACAAGTGGGTGTTTGGAGCTAATTGTTCAGAAAGTTTCTTAATTTGCATATTGGAAGATGGAGATTGGTTGAACTTCTATTAAATTGGTTGCAGCTTGAAGAATTAAAGTAAGAAGACGGATCGTATTGCCAATAGTATTACAAAAAAAAAACCAGAAGATTTAGTCTTATTTGGGAGGTCTTGTGTGATTATGGTCAATCACTGAAGACGAGAGTCACTATTAGTGCTTTCATTATGCTTGTAAGTTTTTTGTTGTTTCGAGCAGTTATGCTCTGTTTTCTAGATTCTAATATGACGCAATAATCCGATACATTTCCATTCCAATCAAACCCTCAGATATTTTGGTGTAAACCATGAATCCGCGCTTTATCACCAGATCTTTGACAAGTATATCTTTTTTTAAAAAGGGTCACTTCATATGATCATCAAGCTGCATGAGCCTTTTTTTCTTTTAATATCCACAGGGTGCAAGCAAATCTTATCGAGCATAACCAATTCAAGTAGTTCTTTCATTTTCTCCCTCTGTTCACCTTCTTTCAACTGATATTCCCGACATTTCAACTCCCTTTTGGGAAAGCTTAAGATATCCAAACCCTCTCGCCTCAGCGTTACCTGAACTGGAATATCTCATACTTTAAATAAGGCTTTTAACAAATGCAAGATCTAATTTAGATATCTTCTGAAAGTGCAAAAGTTTTTATCTGACGGATGAAATGTTTCTTGTTCTCATTCTTTTTCTTGCTACTTTGCAGTGTTTTTGTGACGGAGTCTCTTATCATTTTTTAATTCGTATTTGCGACATTTTCAAACCCAATAGTTTGGAGATCTAAAGAAGACTTCAACACCATCTTTTGGATCGTGATATTTATACAGTCTCTCTAATAGGAGACGACCACGTTTCCCTGTCGTCGGTTGCCAACCATTTGTGGAAAAGAAATATTATAATGAGGAAATTAACAATTAACTTATTGTGATCTGATATAGAATTTTTACCAAAATCTTTTAAACATTTCACACATTTCTAAAGAATTTCTCAGAATATCACCTTACCATCTACTATTTTGAAAGTCTTTAAAAGTTGTTTCATAAGAACAATATTTTTTGTTTAAATCAATAAACTTTAATATAATTTTAAAGTTAGTTAAAGTATTACTTAATCTAATAATTCATGACTTTGAATGAGTTTCTAAAATCATCAATTCAATAACAAATAATAATGAATGTAAATAACGTTTTATAAATATTAAATTAATAGCTAATAACTTTAATAGAGTATTCATAATTAAAGATTGAGTATTACTAAACTCTTTAAAAAATAAAACCAATAATAACCCTCTCTCCAAGAAAGTGAACAAAAAACAAACAATTAAAAATAATTATTCCATGTGACAAAAATGACTTGGAAAGTCAACTTAGGTATTCTCTCTTATTTTCCCACCAATGGGTAATTTAAGACAGGGTTTCATTGTCGAATATGTAAACAATTAAATAAATACATAATAGATATGAATATTATTAGTAAATAAATGAGTAATGGATAGTAGGCATGAATATTTAGTGTCAATGAATAAAAACGACTTTTAATTAGTTTCTGGTTGATTTAGTTATAATTTTCAAAAATATACGACGTTCGTGCATAACTCAACTAGTTTTGGATAATACTTTATCACATCAACATATTTAGAAATAGAATTTCTCATCATGTTTTTCATCATCACAGCAACATGCAGTGTATCATCACCATGTGTACCACGAAGAAGTTTAACTCTAAACTTCTGAGGCTGCTAAACAGCCTCTCTTAACATAAATCTATAATCATAAACAGTGGAGCACACCAAACAAAAAAAAAACTTACTTTTCACCATTCATTTTGGGAATTCGCCTCATTTTATTGTTGCTTTGATATAGGATTTGCATCGTTCTTAATCTTTATATATTGTGTATGGTATATCTTTAAAAACCATAAGAACATTATTATTTTATTAGAAAACAGATTTATAAAATATTTATTTGAAAAAAAAAATTCATAATAGTTTAAGAATCAAAATAAAAATGATTAAAACGAACTCACATAATTGAAAATGATTAGAAAAAGGGATAACCTTTGACTCAGAGGGAAAAAAATTTCATCCCACGTACATTATTAATAAACATGGAATATATAAGAAAAAACATATATGTTACGATTTAGTAATAGAAATCTAGAATAAGAATTCATAATAAAATTTATGAAAATAAACACTACCTTTGAATTTTAAAGAATGAACTTCATTATTACTTTAAGATTTTTGGTTACTTCCACATTTGGATATGATGTTCTACAACCAACAGATTCATATACACACAACTATTTTTACATATTTCATAATAAGGAGGGGAAATAAATAATCATACCTTTGCACAGTTTCCATCATTATAACTGGCTTTGAATTCTTCTTTATTATAACTAGGGACTATCTCGCGCTATGCGCGAGGCGGATATCAATATATATTTGATTAAATTGAGCTATTTATTTGACGTTTGTAATAATATATTTTCTAAGGAATGACTCAGTTATTCACTTTGATATAGTTGTTTTTTTTACTTGTTGAAAAGTGTACAATCATAGCTATGAAGACTAAAATAAGATTGTTATATAGTTATTTCTCAAGAGCAAGAGACATTCTTTATACTGAGCATTTTCTTTTGTGATTTTTTGAGGTATAAGAATGATTACTATCAAGGTATAAGGAGTGATGAATCCAGAGACCACATTTCTTTGGATGTGATTATGCAAAGGAAATGTGAAGGCATACATAGTAACTCAAGCATACAAAAAAATATCTTGAGAGAGTATACATCTTATGTTTCTGTATCTCTCATTTTCTTGGTGCATCTAAGTATATCTTCTTTCATGGTGCATATTTAACTCATTCCTTTCTTTCAATGGTCTGCTTCAGCTTTCTCTGATCAAGAGAGACCACATAGTGAACCTAGACAAACATGAAACATATTTCAAATCATGGCAATAAAAGCGAAAGTATTAGCTAGAAAATTCTTACATGCATGAGTAATGCCTTAGGCTCTCTAGATTTTCTGGTCAGCATAGAAAACCAAATTAAAGCTAGATCAGAAACCGAGTTAAGGTTGTTCTCTCGGTAGCATATTTGACACCAACATATATATAGTCTTCCTAGCTTCCATCACAGTAGCACGAGACCCAAGCTGGTCCACTGGATCTGTGAGGATCTTCCTACATTCTAAGGGATTATTACTGAGGCTTTCGGAACATGTTTCAGTTTTGAAATTACTTTTAGAACTAACCTTAGCAGCCCAATAACACTAACTAATAAGCAGTCTCTATCTATCACTCCATACTTTTCTTGTTTATGTTTGTTTGTATGATTCAGATGCTATATATATGGGGTTATCAGTGAGTGGGTTATCGAGGACTGATTGATAGTTGTATGGGAGAATCAAAGGAAACTCCATTAGGAAATCTCTCTAAGCTGTACTTATCTTCTAAGTACAATCAATATGAAAATTATCTTAGAATTACTCAGTTTATCGAGCTTTTTCTTGACTATTCATTGACGGTATGTAACATAATATTTACCTCGCAATGCTCTTGGGAAATCCTTTGAGGGTTTGTGAGTGATTCCACAAGGCATTTCGCCTACAAAGGAAAAATAACTGATTGGTAGCTGTAAGCATAGAAACCTTGAGGAGATAGTAAATGAGAACATAAAGTAGAGATTTCAAGGAAAAGACTTAAGAATGCAGTCATAAAATTAAATAAAGTAAGACATATGCTAACAACTCAGACACTGATAAGGTAAGCAGCTCAAAGTACGCTGGATCAAACTACCAATGAAAGTCAGGAAGAAACTGCATTAACAGAGAATCTAAGGCACTTTAAGCACAGGTCAAAGTAAGGGATCCATCACGTGCTGACTGTGCCGTCCCTCAGATCAGAAACTCTCTTTACATCTATCTCAAGAAAAATCCTTCAGAGGGTGAAAAGTTAGCAGCCATGAGAGTCTAATACCTAGTAAAAGCAGTCAAAATTTTCGTACAGTTTTGCTTCATTTTTCTCCATGCACATGTCATTTGGATTCTCAAGCAGATTTCTTGATGTGGGGCTAAAGCCAGATGTTTATTTTTGTATTATACGCTCATCTATGTATATTGCAGTGTATGAGAGATTGAGAAAGCATGTGAGTTCATTGGTTTGATGGTTGAAAGAGGAATGCTTTCAGATGATAATACACATCATGCACTTGTTTTAGGGCTTGAGGAAAAGAGGTTCATGAACTCAGAAAAGCATGCATCCATGCTAATTGAAGAAATTATCGTTGCAAACGGTGCTAAGTAATAACATCTGGGAACCTGTTAGATTTTGTAAAGAGTTAAATAATACAGCTTCTTTTGTAATGGTTTTCTTTATCGTTTTACTTGTTCACTGTTGAGGTTGAGGAAATGATTGTAGGGCAAAGAGTGAAGAAAGAGCAAATTACAACTATGCAGCAAAATATTGTTTAGTGAAGTGACAAAATATGGTGTATCAGATACTTCAGATGATCAATGGTCTTCACTATTTTTACCATAATTGATATAACATGTGCTCTTATCCTTGCATAATACACAAGTCTCATGGTAAAATTATTGATCATTTCATTGGTAGGTAATTTATTTCTAAACTCAGTTGAGAGTATAATTAATTTAGATTGTTAAAACACCATTCTTTGTTGAGAGTATATTTCCTTATGTCTTGTTAGCCAACGGTTTGGACTATTATGTATATACAAAGTTATTGTGTATAGTTTTAGTAAATTGGGATTGGGTAAATATTTAGGAAATATTCAATGTGTGCGGAACAAGTGTAGGGTTTATCTAAGGTCTCTAGACCTTTTGTATAAATAGCAGATCGATTGATCACAAGTAATACACAGAAAATTCTGCAACTTCATCTTATTTTAACATGGTATCAGGGCTTGGTTCTGTAACTTAGCAAGAGATGACGTCTGCAGAAGGAAACGAAGCTACAAAGATGTTGAATCTAGCTTTTCAGCTGGCCGCGAATGAAAACCCTGGTGCAGTGATTGCACAGGTCTGATTCAATGGAGACAACTTTTAAGAATGGGCTCAGACGATGTGGACGGCGTTGTGAGTCAAGAAGAAGTATGGATTTGTTGATGGATCCTTTGTGAAGCCAAAAGAATCAGATCTGAAATTTGAAGATTGGATGTCGGCGAATTTGATGGTGACGCTGTGGATACTAAACACAGTCAAACCAAAGGTGAGGAGAACTCTTGCCAACAAAGAAGATCCTCAAGAGTTGTGGAGGGAAATCAAAGACAGGTTATCGGAAGGAAACGGACCGAGAATTCAGCAAATCAAGGCTGAACTGACTCAGTGTAGACAAGGAAACCAAAGTATCATTGATTACTTTGGCAAGTTGCATGTACTGTGGGAGGACTTGACAAACTATTAACCTGCACCAACGTGTCGCTGTGGTGCCTGCAGTTGCAATCTAACTGTCAAGTTCGAGACAAGAAGAGAATAAGATCGAATTCATCATTTCCTTTTGAGGCTGAATGATGTGATCTATGGAGGAGTCCGACATACAATAATCAGCACTGATCATTTGCCTAACATGAACCAAGTCTATGCAAAGGTGAAGTCTGTTGAAAGAGTTGACACTGTGATGAGAGGAAGAGATCATCAAAGTGGACAAGTTGCTTTCGCGACTCATTCAAAACATCTGAGTGGAGGTTATGAAGACAAGAGCAATCTTTTTTGCCATTTAAATTATGTGGAAAAAGTGTACTAACCGCTGCATATCTCATTAATAGGACTCCATCTCAAGTGCTGAATGGGAAGACTCCGTTTAAGCTCATATATGGCAAACCACCTGCATATGATGAGTTAAAAGTTTTTGGATGTCTTGTTTTTGCTCATAAGCAAAGGAGAGATGGTGACAAACTTGATATGTGGAGTAAAAAATGTGTATTTGTTGGATATCCT
This sequence comes from Cardamine flexuosa, assembly GCA_963555745.1. Classification (NCBI taxonomy): domain Eukaryota; kingdom Viridiplantae; phylum Streptophyta; class Magnoliopsida; order Brassicales; family Brassicaceae; genus Cardamine; species Cardamine flexuosa. Next base: position 22,454,984 of record OY743219.1, read on the forward strand.
TTTGGGAAAAAGGGATGGAATCTCTATGATTTGGACGCAAAGAAGATATTTGTCTCACACGATGTGGTATTTGTTGAAAATACTTTTCCTTTTGCGTCTGAAATGCGAGACAAACAATATGACTTTGGTGATTTTGGTTCTCTTGATGAAGAAGATGTCTCCTTTGCACCTACGATTGTCGCTGACCTAGGCGTAAGAGAACTTGATCAAACAAGAGAAGTGGATAACACGAAACTTGGAAGGGTTATAGAACATGTTGTCGAACAGACTGGTGAAGAACTTCCATCTGAAAATTTGGAGGCTCTAATTACAGAGGATATCATGGAGATTGATAAAAATGCTGCTACGGAAGAAGGAGTCAGAAAAATGGTTGATGATGGGATTGTCAACACAACTCCTGCTCTGCGTGACGATGCAGTCGTTCTTTTCAGTGATGATACAAGTTCTAGAGATGATGAGAACTTCTCAGAGACTGATGAAAGTAAAGACAATAATTCTGATGATGAGAAACTGGGCCGTGGCATGCACCGAAAGCGGCTGCCGGTGAAGTTACATGACTATGCTCTGCACACGGTAAAAAATCTTGCGAAATGGGATGTGATTTTGTCAGATAAGAGTGAATATCCACTATCGGATTATTTGGATAGGAGCAAATTTGCTGCAAAATACAGGAGTTTTCTTGCTGCTATAACAGCGGAAACAGAACCCACCACGTTCCGAGAGGCTGTAGTCGAAGAACGGTGGTGAAAGGCGATGCAATATGAGATTGATGCATTGGAGAAAAATAAGACATGGGAGCTAACGACTTTACCTGTTGGTAAGAAAGCCATAGGATGTAAGTGGGTTTTCAAAATTAAATATCGAGCAGATGGAACTATTGAAAGATTCAAAGTTCGGTTGGTGGTACTTGGCAATAGACAAAAAGAAGGTGTAGATTATAAAGAAACTTTTTACCAGTTGTGAGGATGTCTACTGTTAGAACATTTTTGAGTGTTGCTGCTGCACGTGAGTGGGAGCTTACCCAAAATGGATGTGCACAACGCATTTTTACATGGATATTTAAAGGAAGAAGTATACATGCAACTTCCTCTTGGGTTTCGAAGTGGAGATAAGAATTTAGTCTGTTCTTTTCCCATCGAACAACATCAGACATTGGGACTTGCTGAGGGTCCTTTATTACTGGATCCGGAGAGATATAGGAGGTTAGTTGGTCCCTTAATCTACCTTTTAGCTTCAAGACCAGATTTTACATATATGATTCATGTGTTGTCACAATTTATGAAGTCTCCAAGAACTAATCACACGGAGGCTGCGTTGAGAGTGGTACGTTATCTTAAAGGATCACCAGGACAAGGTGTTGTTTTTCGTTCAAACTGTGACTTGAAGATTCATGGCTGGACTGATTCGGACTGGTCCGGATTTCCATTGACAAGGAGATCAGTCAGTGGTTGGTTTGTGACGTTAGGAGAAACAAGACAGTGTCTCGGCATCTTCAGCTGAAGCAGAGTATCGAGGCATGGCAAATGCAGTTTGAGAGTTAGGTTGGCTTCGTCGGGTGTTTACTGATTTGAGTGTTACACATCATGAATCTATGGATTTATATTGCGAGAACCAAGCTGCCATATATATATCGCTGCAAATCCAGTGTTTCATGAGCGTACTAAGCATGTTGAAAATGATTATCATATTGTTTGTGAAGCTGTTCAAGAGGGCACTATTGTTACACCGAAAGTGAGCTCGAAAAACCAATTGGCTGATATACTAACCAAAGCACTTGGTAGACGAGATTTTGAAGCAATTGTTGTCAAATTGATCATGGCAAAAGCTGTAAAGTCTCATGGTAAAAATCCTTCTGCGTTACTTTTTACATATACACCAAACCAACATCTTGAGTTTTGCATCATCAATATTCTCTTTATACTTATCAGATAAGCTTCATCATTCCTCTGATAACTGAGCCTTTATTTTAACCATCTTTCACGTGCATTTCCATGGCAAGATACCTGAAACATCTTATTAACTTGTGAACTTCTACAATCACTTCATATGCTCTATTTATCCTTAACTTGATAACTTTTTTGATCAACCACCTTTGCAACTTAAAAGAGGATTATGAACAATGTTATGTGGCTTAACAAGCTAACTGTTAAGCCTGAGTCTTCATATCTTGAGAACCAATCACCAGTCAAACTATTTCTTCTTGATACATGGGCTTGAACCACAATTGTTAAAACTAGTTTAAACCATTGGAATCTTTTCACCTTTTTTGTAATGATTTTGTATCTTTTCACCATTGGAGTCTTTTCACCATTGGAATCTTTTCACATTCCAACGGTTTTAAACTAGTTTCCAATGATTCCAATGATTTTGTAAATAGTGAAAAGGTTATAAACTAGTTTTAACATATTTAGATAGTTTAAGCCGTTTGACTTGAAGACTTGTTGTGCTTCTTTCATATGGTCTTTGACTGATTCATTCAGGACAACATTACACATTTCCTAACTGAAACCACAGTTTCACAACAGAACCAAACAACACGTACCATTCCTATGAGATCTTGTGATTTGATCATCACATAGTCTGGACTCTGTAACATTTATCGGATCATCAAGAACATGTTATCAACTTCAGAGACTGAACCATTTTTGTTCGCAACTCTTTTATCACTTGAATTATTCACAGCCATTATGAATGTTCCCAACAAGTCAACATGTTCACGTTTGTGAATGCTTCACCTGGAAGGCTGCAACTCAAATAATGATTCCTTTTAACCAGTCATATGATTCATATCGTGTCTTTGTTAATTTAGATAGTCAAAACAGTAAACCTAGACAATTATCTTACTCTGAATAGTTTGGCAAACGCCAAAACTTCATGTGAAAAAGGTAGACACCAAAAATCAAGGGAGGAACAAAAACAATAGACACAGTTGAGAGTATAATAATTAGTTTAGATGGTTAAACATCATCCAAAAATTATAGATGACCTATTTTGATCACAAAACAAATATATAATCTGAAAATATCAATCAAATTACAAAATCGAAAAGTAAAAGAACAAATCATATACGAATAATTCAACAAAAAAAAAAAAATATCATGTGACAAAAAGCAGTCAAACACATATTATCCCCAAAAACTGTTTTAAAATCTAAGAAGATGTAATCCTAAATGATGATTAAATAACATCAAAGAATAGTTCCAAAAAAAGACATAAAACTTGATTAGTTCAACCTTCCTTTTTGCTCGATGTTAAGTTTCATATTTAAAACTCGGTCTTTATCAAGTGTCGAAAAGATAATAATTTGCGTGATAAAGTGACTATATTTTTTTAAAAAAGTTTAAATTTAAAATATAATAATACCAAATAATACACAAATAATGATATATTAATAATTTTTGTATATAAGAACTCGTATTCTTTCCCTTAGGTTCTATCTTCCAGTTTTGTTAGTATATGGTAGTTAAGTTAGGTTGAATCTCTAGGTTCCTTCCTTGTGTGCTTTGGATTTAGCTAATCTAAAGTTGAGTGGTTTATGATGTGATGTTTTATACATCAGGTTTTACTCAACATCTAAAGTCCGCAAATGTACGGTTGTGCGCGGTAGTATAGTGGTGGGATCGATCCACATAGAGTAAAGAGCGCTATAGATCTTTAGATCTAAACAGAGATAGGATAAAAAATATGGAAAGTGTCACTTTTGGAAATCCGAATAAAATCAGAATAAAAAAATTTTAATAAGGAGAGAAAAATCAATTTAAAACAAATGTTGGTATTTAGAAAATCAAAGAGATTTAAATAAATAAAAAGGATATCTAACTGGATTAGCAATTAAAACACAAACACTGTACCAAAATAAATATTTTTAGTAAAAGCAAATATTATTCTATCATAAATCCTCTAGGACCCTATGATAACATATTTTGACCTAGTTTGATAGAGTTCACTTGTAGATCCAACTTCAACTCTCGGAAATCTGGAAATCAAGCCTATAAACTATAGATTTCGGGTAGAATAGCAACCGCTAGCTGTACTATAAAACCCTATGAATCATTTGATAGATTCGTCAACCTAACAAAAGCATTTGATTCATAGAAGTAGAGATCTATTAACCATAATTCTAATCTATAATTATCACCTAATTAACCATTAAATCTCTCTAAAGAAATCTCATCTCCTAACATATAGATCTACTCAACCATGGTAATTGGTTGTTAGATCATTATGTTGTATGGTTGAAAACAACAAGAAAGAGATGAAAACAGATTGTAGATCTTGAAAATGCAATGAAAATTTTATAGATCTGAGAAAAGTAATGTAAAAATAACAGATATGAAATGAGAAATAAAAATGACAGAGTAACAGTAAATTTTGTGTCTAGGTCTCTCTGGCCGCTCAGGAAATGAACCTTATTTATAGAGTGTCTTCTAGCTCAAAACTCGGAGTTAATGTGTGATTTGGAGAATATTCGTGACTGGGATCGATCGATCTTCTTTCTTGGATTCGTGTCACCCCATAGATTCCTTTGACTGACCGATCTGCTTCGGGATTGGTCGATCCTCGTCATGTTTGGTCAATCCTCTTCAGGATCGATCGATCCAGGATGTCTCCAGAATCGAATGATGTGTAAAAACGTCCAAAATTGCTCCATTTTACACATTTTAGCTCCAAGGAAGTGAAAACCTGAAAATACACTAAAACCGGCTAAAAGAATACAAAACCTAACTTCTAGACTCAATAAGACATGTAAAATAATAATAAAAATGGGTCAAAAAAAAGACACTCATCACACCCCCAGACTTGAATCCTTGCTTGTCCTAAAGTAAGAAACAAGACAATGAAACAAAGTACATAAGTGGAAGTTTGAAAAACGGGAACTTACGCTTAACTTTAGAAATCTATCATGTTGATCCTGTAAACCAAGAAGAAATCTTGTGAAAGGTTAATCGGACTTTAGCAGTACAACACGTACTTTACCATAAGCATAGCAAATATTACCGTACTCTAGCATCCAAGATCCAATGGAACTTCTGAAATCTCCATTAAGTGTTGCGTGCAGTCTCACAAAGGGAGTCAAAATCGCTAAGAGCTAGTAACAGGGGGCCATTTTAAGGGTGATGGTTAGCCATGATAGATGAACTCCGGTGCAAGCCAATGCGCAAAATCATAGTGAGACGAGAACCAAAGATGGTGCACAACCTCATGAACATTGGATCCCATGCAAGCTTCTATATAATGATCCTAATAGAGTTGCTATTGGTGCTAAAATAAAATAGATAACATAAACAAATAACTAACTAAATAAATAAAAAGTTTTATTCTGGTTCATTTAGACTTCTTTCCCTTTTTTTTCTTTTCGTATTTTTTTTTTTTTTGCAATGAGAGTCTCGGGATGAGACGGGATCGATCGATCAAGGTAGGATCGGTCGATCCCAGAGTATTTTTCTGAGAAGGGGAAGTTGGAACCAGTTCTAACCATGTACATCAATCCTACTAAAAACTGCACCAATAGTCAACTCAAACTAATATAGATGAAGTACTGATACTAGAAAGCTTACTCGGAAATCTTTAAAACATTTGGTTGTACCGGCTCCCATACTCTATAGTTTTTGCACTTGGTTGCACATGCTCCTAATGTTGCAAAAGAGGACTGGGGTCTGAATAAAAAAGGGTGTAAGGGTGTGGTACCAAATTAAAAATAAGCTTGGCCATCTGGAGCTCCAATAAGAATGGGGGTGAACTATAGATGTATATGATTCTTTTTTCGATATCGAGCCCCTAAGTGAGAAGATTAGTCCAACTTAAAGGTCCAAATAGATAGAGTCAACGCTGGATCATTCAGATTTCCAAAGGATAGGTCGCTTCAGGTAAAGTTAATCCACTGATGGTGTTTTCAATCTTCTTGAACTAAGTCCAATAAATGTCAACATAAAATGGAAAGCAAGAAAATTGTAAAATTCCATGTTTTGACTCTGGCCCTGTTCGTTGTTATGTCGCAGCGACTGCAACTGGCGACCAAAAATCCTTCATTTTCTTTGTTAATTTTATCCTCCACCAGCTAACAGAATAACAAACAGAAACCAGCGACCATAATTGTTAAGGAAATCTGGCGACGTCGGAGTCGCTGAGAAATGCAGCGACAACTCTTCCTCTTTTGTTTTCTGTTGCTGCGACTCCGTATTCTACACAGCAACCAAAATCTCTTCAATAATAGTGTATTTTTCTTGTCGCAGTCGCGGTCGCGGTGATTGTACAAAGAACAGGGCCTTTATAAAATGACTCAAAAAAATGAAAAAGTTTTATTTTTGAAAAAGTTTGAAATTTTTTTTGGGATAAGTAAACGAAAGAAAACACAGTGTTAGTAACATATGAAAGCAGTCACCCCTTCCCCAGACTTAAATCACTGCGTCATGCAGTGATATAAAATCAAAGAAAATTGGTGCTGCGAAACAACACTAGAGATAATGAATTGTGAACAAGAAAGCAAACCATAAACCGTGGAAGGAATTTTACGACCAAAGGGAAGCATTGATTTAATGGGTTTGGTCGGGAAATCATAGTCTTTCGACACAAGGGATTTATCGGTTTCACTGGGGTTCGACCGCTCTTTATCTATTTCCATCTCTCTGAGATTAGCGTAATAATGCTCTGCTTCTTCTATCTCATCATCCATGGAATGATCACTTCTCTTTTCTGATGTTTCAGATTCTTCAGGAATCGTTAGCTCCCTGTTGTAAAAGCTATCTTCTATGTTATCATTGAAGAAATCGTCTTCTTCATCGTCAGACAGATAAATGATCGTCATATCTCCTCTGGCAGGATAGCTTTTTGGGACAGCGCATTTTCCGCTTCTAAGTTCAACGAAGTGTAGAGATTCATTGGGGTTGTTTTCAGGTTTCCCTGGGAAAGCTCTGGTTAGAGCCATATTTTTCTCAGAAGTTTGAGCAACTTGGTTTTCTAAAACCCTTACGTGAGTTCCTAAGGCATCAAATTTCCCATTGAGAATCTCATAAACTCTGTCAACCTTAGCGTTGATATCCCCAGCGAACTTCTTCTGTCCTTCCATGATTTGCCGGAACAGAGAATCAATTATATCCACTGAAACCACGTTTCTGGGTTGAGAATTGAATCCCATTTTACCATAACCGGCATTTTTTTGGAAGTTCTCTTGGTTTTGAGTACTCAGAGATGGATAAAACTGATCTCCTGGGTTCTCAACATTAGTGATGCGGTAGGACATGTTAGAATGGTTCCTAAAATTCGGGTTAAAACCCCGGTTTTGGTAATTTCCCTGTCCACCGAGAAAATTGATCTCCTCAGTTTGATCCTCTTCATCATTGAACTCATCACTTTCCAAGAGATTAACAGATCTCTTTTGAGCTCTCATCAGAATGTCCACCTTAGTACTAAGCTCTTCTATTATCTTATCACTCACCCGAGTGGGGTTGACTCTCCTATCATAGTCAGAAGATCTGTTAGAGTCGCTTGCTGCCAGGTTTTCAATGAGCTCCATTGCTTCCTCCAGCGTGTTGCTCATGAAGTCTCCCCTACTGGCTGTGTCCATAGCCATTTGATACTTCATTTCAACTCCATTGTAGTAAAAGTTCATCATGTACGACTCGGTGTAGCTTCGAGGGAGACAGTCCCTTAGATATTCCTTATAGCGTTCCCAAGCTTCATAGAAGGACTCGGTACCAGCTTGGCGGAATGTGGCTATCTTTTTTTTCAGGGCTGGGGATCTAGCTTTGGTGAAAAACTGCTGTATGAAAGTAGCTCGGTATTCACCCCAGATTGTGATAGATCCGGGACTCAAAGATTTCAGCCATCTATGAGCCTTATCAGCAAGGGAAAAGGAAAATAGTCTACAACGGAGGTAGTCTTGGAGGACTCTGTTGGCTTTGGTGGTTCTACATATCTCCTCAAAGATATCAATATGGTCCATCGGGTTCTCGTTAGATAACCCATGGAATTGATTCTGTTTAACCAGGGCAATTATTTCAGGTTTAATCTCATAATCTTGCCTCTGAATAGGAGGGGGAATAATAGCAGATTGGTTCCTATAGTAGGCGTGCGGAGCATCTTGCTCGCCTAAGGTAACCCTGCGTGGGGGGACTTGCAGCCCTGGCACAGCATTCATGCCAACCCCAGCAGCTCCAGCATCATTGAGAGGTCCTCTATTATCCTGACCCTCTCTCTGTCGGACTGCATCTGCATTCTCACCATCAACAATAGGGGGAATGTTTCTAAGGTTATTAGGATCAGTCATACTAACCTTATCTTTTGCTTTCCTTGTGGTTTTGTTTTTCTTTGTTTCCTTGATCTTCCTTGTGAATTTCCTTGTCAACTCTTCTATGCTCAGGTTTTGTAGATCTTTAGAAACCTTGCTCCTAAATTGCATACACCTGAGAAGCAAAAGAAGTTTGAAGATTAGATCCAGAAAAAGGGCTATGGGATCGATTGATCTTGGAAGGGATCGGTCGATCTCGAGAGAAAAAGGATCGAACGATCAAAGAGGGGTCTATCAATCTTGCACAAAGTAGAATCAGTCGATCTTTAGGGATCGGTCGATCGTGCAAGAAGTACGATCGGTCGATCTGATGGGGATCGGTCGATCTCAGAGACGTAAAATAAAAATGCAGAAAATAAAATATCCTAGACTAGGTTTAAAACTTAAATCTAAAGGCTACAATTACTCCCCGGCAATGGCGCCAAAAACTTGATGTGATATTTTATACATCAGGTTTTCCCCAACATCTAAACTCCGCAAATGCACGATTATGCGCAGCAGTATAGTGGTGGGATCGATGCACAGAGAGTAAAGAGCGCTATAGATCCTTAGATCTAAACAGAGTTAGGATGAAAAATATGGAAAGTGTCATTTTTGGAAATCCGAATAAAATCAGAAGAAAATTCTTTTAAATAAGGAAAGAAAAATCAATTTAAAACAATTGTTGGGATTTGGGAAATCGCAGGGATTTAAATAAATAAAAAGAATATCTAACCGGATTAGCAACTAAATGATCTAGATCTAGAACACAAAACTGTACCAAAATAAATCTTTTTAATAAAAGAAAATATTATTCTATCATAAATCTGCTAGGATCCTATGATAGCATATTTCGACCTAGTTTGATAGAGTTCACTTGTAGATCCAGCTTCAACTCTTGGAAATCTGGAAATCAAGCCTACAAACTATAGATTCCGGGTAGAATAGCCAATGTTAGCTGTACTATAAAACCTTATGAATCATTTGATAGATTCGTCAACCTAACAAAAGCATTTGAGTCATAGAAGTAGAGATCTGTTAACCATAATTCTAATCTATAACAATAACCTAATTAAACTTTAAATCCCTTAGAATAAATCCCATCTCCTAACATATAGATTTACTCAACCATGGTAATTGGTTGATAGATCATTATGTTGTATGGTTGAAAACAACAAGAAAGAGATGAAAACAGATTGTAGATCTTGAAAATGCAATGAAAACTTTATAGATCTGAGAAAAAGCAATGTAAAAATTACAGATCTGAAATGAGAAATAAAAATGGCAGAGTAACAGTAAATTTCGTGTCTAGATCTCTCTGGCCGCTCAGAAAATGAGCCTTATTTATAGATTGTCTTCTAGGTCAAAACTTGGAGTTAATATGTGATTTGGAGAATATTAAAGACTGGGATCGATTGATCCTACTTGGATCGATCGATCGATCTTCTTCCTCTGATCCGTGCCACCTCATAGATTCCTTTGACTGACCGATCTGCTTCGGGATCGTTCGATCCTCATCATGCTTGGTCGATCCTCTTCAGGATCGATCGATCTATGATGATTCCAGAATCCAATGATGTGTAAAAACATCCAAAATTGCTCTATTTTGCACATTTTAGCTCCAAAGAAGTGAAAACCTGAAAATACACTAAAACCAACCAAAAGAATACAAAACCTAACTTCTACACTCAATAATACATGTAAAAAAATAATAAAAACGGGTCAAAATAAACACTCATCAGTTTAGTTTGGTCTAATCCGTCAGTTGTGGGATGCGTTCTGGAACCGCTCCCACAGCAAAGAAATTGTCTGGTAGACGGGTTGCAAAGGAGGTATTACTTTCTAATCTCCCATGCTTGTTTAATCATATAGGTTGTTACCTACTAGGATCTTGTTCTGGTCTGAATGTGATTGAGATTGTTGGTTTTGATACTTTTCTAATATGTTTGTTGACCTGATAATCGCAGCCGCAGGTTCCAGAAACTATGTTTTCTGGTGTTTTGATAGCGTCTACCGTTGGTGGATACGTGTCATTCATGGTGATAGATTTTGTCACTATGAAGATACATTATAGAAGTTTGAATAGTGTTACCGCCTCATTGAGGTTCTTAATGAATGAAAGTCGGGAGATGTTGGTGGATAAGAAAAGAGAGGAGGTGTGTAGTCTCTTAGTGCAATTTCAATTGAAGAAATGTTTTTCGTTTTTTTGGTGCGTAAATAAATATCTTTCATGTTTTAGGTGTTGGGAAAGGAAATGGAAACATGATGAATCAACTGTGGTTCAAGTGATATGATGAATAAACACCATGTTTAGGTTTTTATTATATGTGTGGATTATGAATTAATTGATGTATGTTTAATGTGTTTGATTAATAAAATGAAGAGTGTTACCGCCTCATTGAGGTTCTTAATGAATGAAAGTTGGGAGATGTTGATGGATAAGAAAAAGAGAGGAGGTGAGTAGTGTCTTAGTGCAATTTCAATTGAAGAAATTTTTTTCGCTTTTTTGGTGAGTAAATAAATATCTCTCATGTTTTAGGTGTTGGGAAAGGAAATGGAAACATGATGAATCAATTGTGGTTCAAGTGATATGATGAATAAGCATCAAGTTAAGGTTTTTATTACCTGTGTGGATCATGAATTAGTTGATGTCTTTTGAATGTGTTTGATCAACAAACATCTGGGTGTTGAGATTTGTTATAAGAACCTATTATAATGTTTTGTGGTATTTAAGTAGTTAATGTATTATGTTGTTTACCATTTTTTGTTCTATTTTTGCTATCTATAACGATCCACACTAAATTTATCTGCTGATTTATTAGAGCACAATCAGAGGAGAAAACATTATGGCATTTTTGTACTAAATCAAACTACATATATCTTGTATTATGGTGAAAAGTGTACATGTGAGAGTCAGCTAACTCCGTAGCTTTTATACTAATCAAACAAAGAAAAAAAGTAGTTTTTCATACGGGTCTGAAACAACCAAGCGTGACTCGGTATTTGTTCATAAGAGAATGAGAAAGAAGACAACAATGGATAATAGAGAGAATAGAGAGAAACTGTATATTATTTCTCTTATGAGAATTGTACAAGAAGATACAAATATAAACAGATGAAACAAGTTGTTACAATAAATGAGAGGATTGCATGAAGGAGAAAGAGGATGAGTGTGGGAAAATGTTGCCTCATTAAAAACCTCTCTTTGGAAAAACCATGGGGATAAAACCAAAGAGGAGGGAAAAAGAGTGCAACAATATTATATTCCAACATTCCCCCTCAAGCTTGGTTGGTGAAGATCAACAAAACCAAGCTTGCCTTTGATGAAGTTGCACACCTTTGAATTTGCTGCCTTGGTAAAGATATCCGCAAGTTGATCTGAACTCTTAGTATAAGCAAGAGAGATGATTTCAAGTTCAACCTTCTCATGAATATGATGGCAGTCCACTTCGATATGTTTGGTACGCTCATGAAACACCGGGTTTGTGGCAATGTGAATAGCAGATTGATTGTCACAATGCATGATAATAGGATAACTAATCTTGACTCCTAGATCAGACAATAATGCCTTAAGCCAAACGAGTTCGTCAGTAGTATCCGCCATGGACCTATATTCAGCTTCCGCACTCGACCTTGACACTACCTTCCGCACTCGACCTTGACACTACATTGTGGATATAGTTACATTCATGTTTTCCTTCCAAGGCTGGTCAATATCATTTAACCCCCATAGATGTAACAAGGCAGCTACCGATATAGCAAATATTGTGACAAATGAACGCAGTTATCAATCTTACATTAAGAGAGGAAACCCACCTTGGTTAAGGAATCTCTTAGGGAACTAGCACGCGAGATGCTTCCTTACTTTGGGTATTTCCTCCGTAAAATGGTTGCTGTGCCAGTTTTCCTTCTTCTTAAGACACCTAATGGATGCTCTGTTTATATTTTTCTCCCCTTTCTAAGTGTTTAGTTTGTAATAACTCTCTATTATCATTATTTTCAAAAAAAAAAAAAAAATATGCCAAAAAAAGTATAAGATTGGGTTTACTTGTGAACAATTTACTAATTGATTTCAGAATTTAGTTGATTCAAATTTATTAGGAAAATATACAAAAACAAATTTGTGGATTTTAGTTGTTATTGGATACCCTTAATTTAATTGGGACGGTAAATTTTAAAATGATTTGAGTAATATTTGAAAGATCTTGTTTTCTATATTTAGTAGTCGACTTTTAAAATGATTTGAATTGGGATTCATGAAAAGATTTGAAAGATCTTGTTTGTTACTATATTGGTGGTGGTATTATTTAAAGTGATAGGTGAATTGTTGTTATTGTTATGTATTTTATTATGGACCACCGACATATAGGCATTTGTCGGTATTTTCAATTGTTTGATATGTGTTTTTTTTTCTTTTCTTTCTCTTCTTTATTTCTCTCTCAGGTGTTTGGATTGCTTAAAAGTATGTGCAAAAGGCAAACAGAACGTTCCAGATTCACCAGCTGAAGGTATCAGGAAATGTTTTGTTGCAATACTATTAGGAAATATCTTCCAAGATTTGTTGAAGATTGCAGCAAGTGAAAAGGGTTCAAGCAACCTTGTGACTGTGAGAGTTGCTTCGTTCACTCAGAGGAGCAGAGAAATCTTGATGCAGAAGTTGTCCAGGGATCCTCACTGCCATTTCTCTTTTGCGACTTCCTTCTAGCCAAGGGTCGCTGCTCTCTCCAAAGCTGATATACTCGCCACCACTGTCATAGGTTTTGCCTTCTACTACACTACAAAATATCTGGAAATCTTTCCATCAGCCAAAGACAGAGATGATAGAAGGGCAGAAACGTTGGTATCCCATGAGTTTTCCTTGAAGATAATTACTCAACAGAAAATCGGTGTTCTTTATTACCCTACCAATCGAACATAATATAATAATAGTTTACTTTACTGATTGTTTACTAAAGTTTATGAAAAATTTATTATAGAAATTTATGAGAAAAAAACATAAGATAGAACTTACATCTAAGTTTGTTAGTTTGTTAGGAATATTGGAATAAATTATTTAGGTTTCATTATTTTTTTCATATTTAGTTCAACTCGGATAATCTTAGGTAATGATTTATCTTGAGTTATCAACATAACTCAAAGTAACTCAAAAATATTCCAATGATGTATCTTTTGAAGAAAAAAATGACAATGAATTTGAGTTAACTCAACATCATGGTAAATAGCTGAGTTAATATTTTATTATTCACTTTTTTGTTTTATTCTTTTTATCTTTTTTGCTATTTTCTTTTCTAATATAAACTCAACATCATGGCAATTATACTGCAACTTGTTTTTAATTTCACAAAGTGGATGAATAATTTTTGAAATTAAGGAAAAATTATATATAAATAACAATTTGAAGAGTTATTTTGCAGAAACATTTTCTTTGTAATTCTTATGTATGTATATTTTCACAATTCCTTTAGAAGTTTTTTTGTAAACATTCATTGATGAAAACTCAATGAAAAGAGGCGGTAGTCTGGTCCAAAGAGCTCAAAACCGAGCAAATTAACAAAAAGCTCACTTTTGTTATTTTGTAGGTTGCTGGAATTTCAAAGCAAGATCGTGTATTTGGACTCAGATCACTTTAAAGTGGAGCTCATATGCCTTGAATGGTTCCTCAATCTCTTTACCACCAAAAAAAGTGCACGCGCTAAGTCACCGATGTAATTTTATAGAGACTAGACAATATAGATTAAAGTATGGAAGCGATTTAAACAATAAATATAGAGAGACGATACAAGATTTAACGAGGTGTCAGTTGGTTCTCTTTCAAACCAACCACTAGTCCTCGGCTGTAACAAGAGTTTATTAGATCACTTTAAGGAGACAATACAAGATAGACTTAGAGCTACACCAAGATCTAATACATCTATCTAAACAAACATGATCTAAGAGATAACAAGTAAATTCAGTTTACTCCCCCTTAATCATGGATGTCTTCATCTTGCGGAAGTCCTTGCTTCGTGCTCCTCACAGCAACAACAACCTCTTCCCAAGGCGATCTCTCCCAAACTCCACCAGCAACACAACTTAGAATAAAGAGCTTTGTTCTCTGTTTTTAACAATGATCAATGTATCCTTCCAAGACTGGACATGTCTTCTTCTTATACCAAAGACGTCAACGTCCCTTCCTTTTCTAATAAGGAATAATATAAAACACAATCACAAAGTTAATGTTTAGATAATAAATCGTTTAGCACATCTCCACATATAAAGGAACATGTATAATTTTCTAATCACACCAAGTGAACAAAAAGGCAATCATTATAAATTCCCAATATTTTATCCAAGATAATATCTTCTCTGCAAGTTAAAATCAAATAAAGAATCTAATTAAATAAATACAATTTATAACAATATTAGATTCAACAATCTCCCCCTTTTTGACTAAACAACATAGAGCATACTATAACATAAGACTATCGCATCAAACAACAAAAACATAAGACCACGTGATACAGTTATCTCCCCCTATATGATCTATTTGATAGTCAAAAATAAAAAATAAAAAGTATAAGAAAACTCCCTTCAAACATCTTGAATCTTCTAGCTTTGTTGATCTCTGTTTTTTGTTCCTGTTTGTTAACAGACCAATGAATGATATGTGTTTTAGCTGAAACACCTATTTTCCTGCAGAGCAAACATTCTTTCTCGGGGGTGAAATTAAAGAAAAAATAAGCACAATATAAAAACTAAACAAGAAAAAAAAATCACCATTTTAAAGGAATATAATCACTATAAAGATCACATTTTTTCACTCATACTTGTTTATATTTTAAAGGCATGAATGAACGAATATATCTGTAGCATCGAGGTATAATGTGACCTATCTCACCGCAATGGTGACATATAGGACGGAATTTATGATTAACTTGCTTAATTTGGGGTTGTATTGGCATGTTCTCCACATTACCACCTGAAACAAAAACAGTTTTAGAGCTTGATTCATTACCTTTGTAGCCAAGACATTGTGGTTGATGTCCCACTCTTCCAACAATTAAAATGTGATCAACCTTTGCAGTTCCAGTATTCAACATCTTTACTCTTTTTCTGGTTTCTTCAAGATCACGTTGCGTTGCAAGTAGTTCTTCGTCTTTCTTTTGAAGTTGCACTTTCAAGTTTTCAATCTGTAAGTTGAGCTCTTTCTTCTCCTTGATTAAACCAACATTTTGACTGCCAGTGGTGACAAAATTCTGCAGCAGCTCTTCATAAGTGGGCATATCCTCATCATCTGAAAAATCTTCATGAGCTTCTGTTTCGGCAGGCTCTGTTTTAACAGAGACATCTTTGACAGACTCTTCAATTTCAGCAACAAAAGAAATCACGTTGTGGTGTGAGACATCTTCTTCATCACTCTCTGTTTCTGACTCACTCAGAGTCGTTTTGAAAGACTTCTCTTTACCCTTTTGAAGATTTGCACAGTCAGCTTTAAGATGTCCATATCCTTGACACTCAAAGCATTTGATGCCCTTTTTATCTTTGCCACGGTTCTCCTTTTTGTCAAATCTGTTACTGGAATATGGAGAATGCATGTCTTTCTTCAACAAATCCAGTTGCTTCATATATCTTTCAATCTTCTTCGTGAGCATCATAGCAGACTCGTTATCATCACAATTTTTGTTTTCGCTGGAGACAAACGCAAGATTCCTTGTTCTTTCGGCGAGATTTCTGTTCTGATCTTGCATAGCCATTTCTATTTCATACGTCTGAAGAGATCCAATAAGTTCCCCCAGCTTCATCTTTGAACATCATTAGACTCCATCATTGCAGTTTTCTTTGGAGCAAACTTGTCCGGCAGAGACGTCAAGACTTTCATGACAACGTCAAACTCCGTATATGTTTTTCCAAGAGCATAAGCTTCATTTGAAATATCTCTTAATTCTTTGTAAAACTCAGCAATAGAACTGTCAAGCTGCATTAACAAACTATCAAATCTAGATTTAAGCATAATCAACTTTGTTTGCTTAACCTTAGATATGCCCTCTTAGGTGGTTTCCAGCGCCTCCCAAACTTCTTTTGCTGTTTTGTATGAAGAGATCATTCAAAACTGGCCAACATCAATGGCGTTGTAAATGGCATTCAAGGCTTTAGCATTGCTGGTGTCTTTCTTGAGTTCTTCTGGCGTCCAAAGAGATCTCTCTTTCGGAGATATGTTCCCTTGAGCATCAGCAATCACCGGATCTTTGTATCCAATTAAGACCGAGTTCCACGCATTGCCATCAACGGAGCTGATGAATGACTGCATTCTGATCTTCCAATAACCGTAGTTTGAACCATCTACGAATGGAAGACGTGTCACAGAGCTTCCTTCTCGTGGAGGCTTCATCTAGTCTCTTAAACAAGATCGAATCACTGCAAAAGTTTAAGAACTTGATCATTGACCCTGCTCTGATACCAAGTGTAATTTTATAGAGAATAGACAATATAGATTAAAGTGTGGAAGCGATTTAAACAATAAATATAAAGAGACGATACGAGATTTAACGAGGTATCAATTGGTTCTCTTTCAAACCAACCATTGGTCCTCGGTTAAAACTTTAAGGAGACAATACAAGATAGATTTAGAACTACCCCAAGATCTAATACATATATCTAAGCAAACATGATTTAAGAGATAACAAGTAAATTCAGTTTACTCCCCCTTAATCATGGATGTCTTCTTTTTGTGGAAGTCCTTGCTTCGTGCTCCTCACAGCAACAACAACCTCTTCCCAAGGCGATCTCTCCCAAACTCCACCAGCAACACAACTTATAATAAAGAGCTTTGTTCTCTGTTTTTAACAATGATCAACGTATCCTTCCAAGACTGAACATGTCTTCTTCTTATACCAAAGACGTCAACGTCTCCTTCCTTTTCTAATAAGGAATAATATAAAACACAATCACAAAGTTAATGTTAAGACAAAAATCGTTTAACACATCTCCACATATAAAGGAACATGTATAATTTTCTAATCACACCAAGTGAACAAAAAGGCAATCATTATAAATTCCCAATATTTTATCCAAGATAATATCTTCTCTGCAAGTTAAAATCAAATAAAGAATCTAATTAAAGAAATATCAGATTCAACAATAGCCGAGTTGAAGAATTTGAAAATGAGTTGGTAAATTCTCGCGAGGACACTCTACTCTTCCATAAATGCCTCTAAGCAATGGATAGCTTCTGCTTCTTGAAAAGCTCCTAAAGAATTTAGAGCACCTCTAATGGTAAAATTCATTTCTTTTAATATAAATTTTATAAATTTTGAAATTTAGATACTCATGAAAAGTTTTTTAAAATGTGAAGGTCCATGGTAGAACCCCAAGTGGAGTTCTAAGAAAAGGAAATTTTTTTAATTTATAAATATTTTCACATTTAATAATTATTGAAATTCAAAAATTCATCCAATCTAAGAATGGGTTTTGTCAAAAGTTTGGAAAAAAATAAACTGAGAATACTTTAATCAAATGTAAAAAGTTTGGAAAACAAGATTGTAAAAAGTACAAATAAGATTGTAAAAAGTAAAGAATGGTTTAATCTAGTGTAAAAAGAATGGTTTAATCTAATATAAAAACTACAAATAAAATTGTAAAAAGTTTGGAAAAAAATTCTTTCAATCCTGTGCTGATACGTCATCAGTGAGAAGAGTTTCTAAAAACTCCAACTTTGGAACCGGTTCTATCTAATTTTTGTTGTTTCAGATTAATTTTAATCAATTTTATTAAATTTTTAGATAGAATCTCCCACTAAGAGAACCTCCGATGGGAGGTTCTAACTAGGCTCTATCTAATAAATAAATAAATAAAAAAAGATTAGAGAGAAAGGGAGAGAGAGGTTTTAAAAATAGAACTTCGGAACCTCATTTTAAAAAACTTACTAAATATGTCACAATATGATTAGTTTATCTTTTAAAAATAAAATAAAATTTAATTAGTTAATATTGTTATAGTAAAATATTATTAAATTAAAGTTAAAACCTCATTTTTAGATATTCACCATTAGAGATGATCTAAAATCTTCTATTGGAACTGCTCTTAGTTTGTTTGCATGTGCTACTTAAATTGTTTCAAGTATGTACTTGCATTTTATTTTGTCACATTTACCAACTATAAAAATCACAATTACTAACTGAATATAGTCTCAAAACCGTTCTATTACGTGAGGAATGATATCATATTCATTAGCAACAGATAAAAGATTATACCAAAGACACATCATTTGACAATCTTAATTAACTCTGCATGCTGACGATGTTCCCAAGAAGAAGAATCCACTTTTCATTTATTTTTTACTGTGGATACTCGAGAGCTACGTACATGGAGACCATCATGTATCCCGAATCCAATCTTATTTGATTGTAATACATCATTAGAAACCAAGATGGATTTTGTTTTCTTTTTCTGTAAACCAGCACGTATTCCCCATTCTTGCTATCCATCCATAAAATGTTTTTCTATGATTTTAGATTTCATATCCTATGTAATGAGCATGGCACCTCAATTTGGTTTACGTCATTGCAAACTAAAAGTTGGTATGCTCTTCAACCAGTCTTCTCATTCCCTTCGATATTGTAAATTCTATTCCCCCTTACAATATTGACAAGGCCGAAATGTCTCCTATTTCCCTTTGTTTTGCTTTAGTTTAATAGCATTTTCTTTGGAAGGATTGCTTGAATAACCGATTAATTATAAATTTGATATAGGTTTGAAATATATTTTAGGATGGCGAAGAAGATAACTTTCCGAGTCACCGGATTACTGAGTACCTCGCGGATTGATCCTGGTTAATCACAGATCAATATATATTATAGTGATCTTTATTGTATCTAAAAGGAAAAATGCAATTTAGGTCTTAATAATATTTCACAAATAGTTATAAAGTGAATGAATATTCTAAATTCACATTAAATAAAATAAAAATAGGTAAATTCTTACTACTCAAACAAATTAATAATATATAAATCAATAAATTTTTATTAAAACTATCGTTGAATTTGAATCTAGTTTTACTCGTAATTAGTGAAAGTTTATAACTACATATCCGTCATTATTAATTAGTGACAGAATCGGGACGTTGTTATAGTTATGTTAAGGATCAAATTTATTGAATTATATGACTACGTATCCAAAGGTTGATTGTTTTTTCGTTTCTCTAGATGATGAGTTATTTGCAAATTTTGTATTCCTTTTGAGTCTCTTGAGTGTAATTTAATTTTCTCTACGACACACTTAACATAAAACTCTTATTATTAAGTATCACATATTTAACATAAACAGGATGTTTAAAGTTTAAACACACGATGACAACCAAATTACCTAACTAATTTTATTCATTTATATAGTAAAAATATATTTTAAGTTTAAAACTTATTTAGTCATCATCGCCGGTGATTTCCACGACTCTCACGTTGCGATTACCCTCGATCTCCGGCGGCGGCGGCGGAGAAGAACCATCTTTCGCAAGGAACACGACGAGGAACCCATCCTCCATCCACGCCGTTACTTGATCCGTCAAGACATTATTAGGAAGTTTGAATCTACTCATGAATTTGTTATCGCCCATACAGATCTGGAGAAATCCTTCATCATCAACAAACACGATCGCTTCGTCTTGAGTCATTCCCGGAAGATACGCCTTGAAAACGTGAGCCGTCGGAGTCTCCGTCCAATTGAGCTGTGTTTCAACGGTGGATGAAGAAGATGGGAATATTTCTCGGGAAAATGAGGGGAAGTTGTGAGAAAGGAAGAGAGATGGTGATGGAAGGTCAAGAAAAGAGTTCATCAGTTCAAATGGTTCCCAAATTCTGTCGCCGGATGAAAATCTCCGGCGATCGTTGACCGGAATAAGTGACATCTTCTTCTTTCTACTCTAGACTGTTAGAGAAGCTGAGCTTAAATCTTATCATCAAGGGAACTTCTAGAGTGTTCTTGAGAAAGTGATGGCGGTAATTAAGTGGGGCCTAAACGTCCAAGTATTGTATAAAGCGCATAATTAATAATTTTATTTTATTTTTAAATTTAATTATATTTAGTTTTAATAAAATATTTTTAATGAATAATTGAATATTTTTTTAGTAAACCGATTTGTATTTAATTATTGTAAACTATTTTATTATTTGCTTAAATTAATAAGTGATTTGTTAGAATTATATTTGATTAAAATTTTATAATCTAATATTCTCTGTGTGAATTTGCCATATATTATGATTAAAAGAAAATATATCAAAATAAGTAAGGTTTTTTATAGTTTTTTTCATATTATCAATGTTTTCCCTAATTTTTTTTATTGTTTTTGTTATTATAACATATTAATATATTAGATATCATGTGATCTTTTTTAATATAACAAAATAAAACTGTTTTAGAAAAATAGTTATAATTTATCCTGCAAAACTATTAGAAAATAATTAATAATTCACATTTCACTAAAAACATTTACTTTTATCAAAAAGTTTAATTATTATGTATACAAATATATTTTAAATTCTATAAAAAAATCTAAAAACATTCGAGTAAATAACAAATAAACCGTAATGGATGGTTTATGAATAAAATGTATCTCTTACTTTATATCAATAGTACAAAAATGAAAATATTATAAAGTTTTAAACTAAAAAATAAGTTTTATAGTCAAATTTTTTATTTATATTTCAAATTGTATAACTTTTTAATGATAATTTTTTTTTCTCCTTTTTCTTCTTCACCCATTATTATCTCAATAATCTTTATTATTGATATTTTTTTATTCGTATGTAATATATCAAATATATTTTTTTGCCTTGTTTTTTCTTTCTCCTTCTTTTCCATCTATTATTATTTCAACAACTTTTATTACTCATATTTTTTTATTTGTATGTTAACATATCAAATAATTTTTTACCATGTTTTTTTTAGTTTTTATTTATTAAAAAGTTTTCATTAATCATTTTTAAAATTTTCATTTATGAGAAAATATTCTTAAAATTGATATTCATGGATGTACAATATTGAATAAATTCTAAATCTTCAAAATAATTTGAAAATTCCATAATCAAACCTAATTTTTAAATTTCTATCTAAAAATTTCACAATTTTTTTAAGAAAAAAAACTCAGATTGAAAAAAATCTAAACTCTGTATTTTTAATCTAACAAAAACAAATTAATTTAAAAAAACTTAATACCAATGCTAATCAACACCATGAAATTTGATTAGATTAGTTAAAAATCAAGTAATCAATATATATATTTTTATTCATGGTAAAAGATAAATACTATATTATAGTTAAAATAATTTGATTTGTTTATAAAAGTTTTCATTAATTTATTCATACTAAAAAGATAAATATTATAGTTTGTATATAATTATAATGTTGATTTGTATTATTAGTTAAATTGGTTTTATTATAATTAAATTAACTATCATAGTTGTATATAGTTTAATGTGCAATTTTCAAAAATAACACCAAATGAAACTTTTGTTTTATAAATAGCATTTCATTTTTAATTTTTTTAAATAACATTTTTACTACAAATTATTTTATTTGTATAATTCAAAATCTCTTATTCTCATATTTTTAAAATTTAAAATTTAAAATTTAAAAACTCTAAAATCTAAAGTTTAAACCCTAAACCATACTTAAAAAAATAAAGTATAACCTAAATGGTACAATATTTCATCTAAATAAAAAAATTAAAATTTTATATTTTATAAAATTATTATTATTATCTAAAATAAAAATAAAATAAAAATAAAAATAAAATGTTATTTATGAAAAAAAACTTCAACTAATATTATTTGAAATTTTTTCTCTAATTTAATTGATAATAAACAGTAATTGTTAGATAAATTTAGCTACAAAAATTAGGGACTAGACATTTTTATTTTTAATGATTTTTTTGTTTGTTTCTAAATAGAAATAACAAATTGTGCGATAATTTGTATTGTAAAAATGATTATTTAATATTAATAGGATGATAGAGTTTCAATGTTTGTTTTTAATGTATATATTAATCAAATATGTATGTGTTATATATGGCGAAAATGGAACATTTTGAAGCAAAAAGTAAACAACATAATAATACATTAACTACTATTCAAGTGAGGAATCAATCTTCCGTACGGTTCTTGAGAAAGCAAGAATGTCCTCCGGCTTGCGAGCGCCACCGTCACCGTCTTTGTCTCCATCGCTGGCACCTTGGCCTTCCACAATAGATTCACGAATGATGGCTTTCACTGTGTTGTCTTCAGCCTTTACTGCTTCATTGGTGATGTCTCTCTTCTCTTCTTTCTCCATTCTCTCTTTTGTTGCCTCCATGTCTCTAATTTCTTTTTTCTTTCTCTCAAAGGTCTCGCTGGGTTTTCTTGTAATACTTTATAGATGTTAGAAGCAGTATTTGAGGCCACGTGACATGTTTGATATGATTACGTGGCGGTGTTTGATGTGAATGTGTATTTTCGACGGATTCGTGGAGGGGTGACTGATGAGTCAAATGAAGAGAATATGTGATACAAGAAAGTCCCTCGAACGATTGTTGTATTTCAAAAATACCCTTTTCATCAATCGTTGAAAATTGTCTTAATTTGGTAATCTGGTATCCTTTAGACAACAGCCGCACTGCTTAAAATTAGTATGGTTCAAAGGGTTTTCCTCTGGTGCTATTATGAACGTAATAAATATATAAAAAACTATGTGAAACAAGCAAAACATGCACTCTATTTTATTTTTATTTTATTATTTTTAACAAGCAGTCTTATTTTTTATTTTATTTTATTTTTTTAACATGCACTCTTATATTTGATAAAAAAAAAACGAATTACAAACATTAGTGTTTGATCGTCAACTAAAGTAAGTTTAGTTGTTAGTTACATCAGTTACATGTTGCACTATAAAAAATCAGTTTAACGTCACTAATTTAAAGTCATTAGATTAAATAATTCTAATAACTAAAATAAGATGGATTTTTAGGTTATTTAAATAAGTGACTTTAAAAAGTAAAGGCCCAGATAAAACAATAATTAGGCCAAAAATGAAAACAATCATCGAAATTTTTTTTTTCACCAAAAAAAATCGATCACCCAAAAATAATAATCAAATCATTGGAGTCTTCTTCTTCGTTCGCAATTCAATTCGATTTATAGGTAACCTCGAAAGCTATTTGATTCGATTTCTTCCTGTTTCGAAACAAAATTCTCATCATCTTCTTCGTTTATTAGTTTGATTTCTTCATATCAATTCAAATTCAAAAGGATTCGAAATCAAAGAGAAGCTTCCGTTGAACTCCAAAACTCATTTACAAGTGAACTCCAGAACTCTTATTCGTACTGCTATGAATGATTTTAGCGATTTATCTCTCTGGTTTGGTTTATTTCGGGTATTTCAGTGAAAAGTTTGTTTTCTAGGTTTCCACCATTTTTGTCTCTCTTAGTGTTTGAATCCAGTCAAAATTACTAAATTTTCTCTTGTTTGATATCGAATTTGTATGATTTAGATGGTGATTACACAATAAGGATTGATTTATTAAGTTTAATTGCAACTTCAGCATAGATAAACCAATAAACGTAACTTTTATTGATTCCATAATATGTTTACATGCTTTGCAACTTCAGTGATGTATTGTTCTTGGTGATTCTCGTAAGACAATCAATATTGGTGTGTTTCTAGTTACTGAGATTTTATGGTTGATGGCAAATGGTAGATCTCGGAGTATGAGAACATTGAGATTGCTGAAATTGTCTGCAATTTGAAGAAAGAGGAAGCTGATTGGAGGATGCTCAAAATTGACATTGTTGAGAAAGGCAATAAGCTAAAGGTAATTGATATTTCCATATCTCTCTCTCCCACTTGTTTGATCCATGAATATTCCATTGTAGCTTAGGGATTAAATTAAGTGGGAACTTGTACATTTGTTGTTGAATCTCAATGCTTGTTTTGATTGATTTGACTTTGGTTTCATAGCTGGTTGAACAAGAAGAAGAAGGCATGTGAAATTCTGAGTGCAAGACGATTGAGGCTGCTTGTCAAAAGGTAAGTGAATGTGATTTTTATCTGTTTGTGTATTTCCAGGATATCGGTTACTCAGACACTGATGTTGCAGAGTATATGTACAAGTCTAAGCCTGATCTTGTTTCACTGGTAAATCATCTATCCAAAGACCTGACCGATGCTTCATGCTTGTATCAATAACCCGCCTCCTGTTTCCAAGGTACTTTCTTATTCACTTTCTTTTAAACCATATACTATATCTTAGAGCTTCCGTTTAGTGAAATAGAATTGTGGATCCTTGGTGATTTGCTTATGTGGATGTTTTCAATTTGTTTATGTGGAAATGACATTTTGATGAAAATACAGAGACTTTGTGTGACATGTGTCCCTTTATCTTTGTCTAGTATCGGGTTCCTGGTGAACCATTTGTTGCTAAACCACAAAAGATGCTGAAATGGACAAGATCATGAGATCTATGCAATACTGTCTCAGTAAAAATGATTGAGGTAATAAATGATATACAAGTTTTGCATAAACCTGTATATAAATGTTATTTTAATTGTATGTAATTTGTTTGGTTTCAGGGAAGTATTGTTACAAGTACAACTTACAAGCGCTGCATTATGAAAGGATTTGAAGAATAAAAGTGAATAACAGAGTAAATAGGCAATTATGTTTGTGTAGATATATGTATTATATTATATAAGACATTTACGTGTGTAGAACCATAAGATATTTGATTAATTAAAATTAAATGGATTAGTTATCTGTGTTAATATTTTAGTTAGTTACAATTTAATTTATATCAGAAAAAAGAAAAGAAAAAGTCACTTTTTGAAGTCATACTTTAACCGACGTGTAGATTTATTAAAAGTGACGTTAATATTAAGTCAAACTTTAACGTTAGTTTTTTAAATGATGCAACTAACCTTAACATCGGCCCTGAACACGTCGGTTGAATAACTGACGTAATGTTATTAACGTTAGTTTATAACTAACATTACGTCCATATATAAACGACGTCAACTCCCGTGTTTTTTGTAGTGTTGATACATTAATTTTATTTGTTGTATAGTTTAGCTGATACTTTTAAAAAATGAGATTTAATCCTACTCATAGGATATATGGGGACTATATCTAGTTATCCTGTATAGAAAACAAAATTATTACAGTGGCTTTAATATATATTATTTCGATGAGAAAAAAAAAATAGTGATAACATGAATATTAAAAAATCAAAACAAATTTATTTTACACAAAATCAATGCTTTGATGTGTAGAGTATATAAATGACAATATTGGTACCATATGATAAGCATGTACTTGCACATACTAGTGCATATAGTTACCGATTTTGACAGAGATTGATGTGTCAAGTACATATCAATGGGAATGTTCCTTCCATATCATAAGCATTAACAGAGAGTCGGAGATTGATGTGTCAAAGTAGTACATATTGAATATTCTTTCACTTGCACAATTTCAATTCTATAATGATTAGTGAGAACATTCCTTTAAATTTGGTCAAAAGATGCCAAATAGAAAACGAAGGAGTGATTTGCGGAGCATTTGACTTTTTGATCAGCTGAAAACCTTGACCACCAACCACTAATCTTTAATTACCTTATTAATTAGTATTTTGTTTAATTTAAATATATTTACTACCTTTTTTTATTTCACCATAATTTCTCTACCGTACATCTCCTATAATCTCTCCGTACACACACATTTGTTACCATATAAGCTTTAAACTCTCATTCTTCTATCATCTGATCATTCTCTTCCTCTTCTTCTTCAACCATTTACATAAAAATCATACACACACATTTACATATATTTTCTAAAGTGAAAGATGATATGCGAAAAGGCATATCATCAGCAACCACTAATACAAAAGGAACAAATGATGACGACGATGATGGTGGATCAACACAATAAACATCAACAGAAGAAATCACCATTATCATCTCCATCATCACCATCATCACCATCATCATCACCAAAGTCACCATCATTCAATATTAATAAAGAGGAGGAGAGGCTACAGGTTGTGAATTTAAGTGGGATGGCATTGGAATCTCTCCCCAATCCTTCACTCAATTTAGCTCAAATTTGCAAACTTGATCTCTCCAATAATCATCTTCAGGTTCATATCTAAACACATTCACATATTTTATAATCATGATAAATTTCTCTTGCATGATGCAATATCATATCATAAACATGCAGTTGCACATACTAATTTTAATTTGTCTATTTTGATAATTATTGGGAATATGATTTCATTTTCTCTTGGATGAATCAATAAGATCATTTGTTAATATATTTTAATATTACAAGTATTGATACTTCCAGTTTAGTTTTTGTTTGGTTTGTGTCTGATATTACAATGCAAACAATTTAATTCTTAATATTTGGTGTTATTTTGGATGTGACACAGACCATACCAGAATCACTAACAGCGAGACTACTCAACTTGATAGCATTAGATGTTCACTCGAATCAGATCAAAGCTCTTCCAAATTCCATTGGTTGTCTCTCCAAGCTCAAGACTCTCAATGTCTCTGGCAACTTTCTTGTTTCCCTCCCTAAATCTATCCAACATTGCAGGTTTTACCCCGTAACTTTCACAAAACTCTCATAACACCCCTCTCAACAAACCATAATCCCCAATGTTTGTCTTGTTTTTTTTTTTTCTACAGGTCTTTGGAAGAATTAAATGCAAACTTCAACAAACTCATCAGATTACCAGACTCCATTGGATTTGAACTAACCAATCTAAGAAAGCTCTCTGTCAACTCCAACAAACTCATTAGCCTCCCAATCTCCATTACTCACCTCACATCTCTCCGTGTCCTCGACGCCCGTCTCAACTGTCTCATGATTCTACCGGATGATCTAGAGAACCTCATTAACCTCGAGATCCTTAATGTCAGCCAGAATTTCCAGTACCTTTCTGCACTCCCATCTTCCATTGGCCTCCTCATGAACCTCATTGAGTTAGATGTTAGTTACAACAAGATCACTGCCTTGCCTGAGTCCATTGGCTGCATGAGACGGTTAAGGAAGCTGAGTGTTGAAGGAAACCCGCTCGTGTCCCCGCCCATGGAGGTGATGGAGCAGAGCTTGCAGGTGGTGAGAGAGTATCTGACCCAAAAGATGAACGGTAGCTTACCAAAGAGTCCCAGCAAGAAGAAGGCGTGGGGATTTGGTAAATTGGTGAAGTATGGGACGTTTAATGGCGGATCAAGAAGCTGGAATAGAGAGGATAGAGAAGGGTTCATCATGCCTGAGTACCGTTCCATCGACAGTCTTGCTTCACCTAGATATTCTGGAATGTTCTCCCCACGTCGTCTGTTTTCTCCAAGAAACTATTTCAGCAGATAAAACAGAGTAATACAAGGTTCCACATTCCTACAAGCTATACACATCTCTAGCATCAAGGCCACAAAACAACACAATTTTGTCTATCGTTTTAACTATAGCATCTTATGTATAAAGAGTATCTCAATATATGTTCATCAGATTCTAGAATTCTTTGTTTTTTTCATTAATGCTTTCACCAAATCCCTATTTCTATGCACACCAAATTTTGTTCATGAATAAAGTGTCCCTTTTAGCCAAAAGACTCAAGATTTATACTGAAAAATGAAAGCAACAACACAGTTTGATTCAGAACGATTCATTTTCAAAAAATAAATCCTCACTCTCTTCAGTTGTCTAGAACTCTCAGTTATATCCCATAGTACTCTGACAATCATTGAGAGGAATCAATAAATCTTTGTTCCTCTCTTCAATTTCAGATATACTTTAAATGATCAAAACTATGAACTTTGCATACCAAAGCATCACCATTCAAATCATAACCAAAGGAAAATATTTTCACTTTCCAAATCTTAGTTCATCTGCAACAGCTAAAGTTCTTTCATTTCGAAAACTTATGTAAGTCTAAAGATTGAAATAAGGCAAACAAAAACCAGATAAAGATCTCAACTTCTCAACTTGTGATTATATTACTCATACAGAGATATGCACAATGAGGTAAATAGAGGCATATAAAGCCTATAAAACACTAAAAGAACACAACTTTTCAAGTGATCGATCTTAAAACTAAAGTTCCCATTACACATTGAAGTAATCTAAACCACCCTAATGGAGATAACCAGGGATCTTAATCCTGATAAAGAGCATACTCATCACATAAGCAATCACAACAGAGGAGACTCCAGCAATAGCATATGAATCTTTAACGTTTTTAGCTTTGTTCTTATCAAGTGCTAAATCAAGCATAACGATCCCAATCCCACCGAGAACGAACATGAATCCAGAGGAAAGACCTTCAATGATGTATTGCCCGTTGACCCGACCCGACATAAACACAACGGGTCGTACAGTTCCAGTGATTGGATCCTGAGTCGATCCGATACCAGGAGGCTCCACGATTACGTCGTAGATGAAACCAGAGACTACAAGGAAGTACGTGAGGAGAATTAGAGCGTATACAGTCATCGGAGATGGAAGTGTGAACGATGGGATCTTGAGACGGAGACGTGGTGGTTGGAGAAATGAGAATGGGAGGATTCGGAGAAGGTGGAATATTGGATCGATTGAGGATTGATCTGAACCGTCCGATGCACCGGAGCTGGTTGTGAAGGTTTGTGAATCGGATCTTGGAGCCATTTTTTCGGATCCTCGGAATAGCGGGAATAGCGCTCCTTCTCACTAGGAAGAGTTTCAGAATTGCCTTGTTTGGAAACAAGGATAAAGCTATCCATTACACGTAGATCTTTTCTTACTTTCTGAAACTAGAATAATACTATTCCTTGTTTCGATTTTGGATTTTAATGTGCAAAAAGGCCCTTTCAGTTTTACTATTCAAAATTTGATATAAATTTTGAAGTATTTTCTAGTCCTCTAAAATTAAAATAATTACCAATAAAGTCTATAAAAAAGGAAGAATTTTCCAAAATTTAGGAAATATATCATCAAGCATGTAAAAATGCAGTTTTAGTAAAAATGAAAGAAAAATCCTACATTTGAGATTGTAAAAATGAAAGAAAAATGAAAGATTTTAAAATCCTACATTTATGAAATACTACATTTGAGATTGTAAAAATGAAATAAAAATCCATCAAGCATATGAAGATGACTCAAGCAACTTTATGTGGTTTTATGATTTTGATGTCGCCGATAGTTTCATTTACATCTGTCTTCAGCCATGAGAATGCAGTTTAGGTGACTTAGTCAGATTCTATAAAATTTGAGAAAGTATTTATCTATGAGAACCAAACAAGTTTTCTGAAAAAGTTTAATGAAGAAAATAAGTTATGGGGTACATAAAGAATCTCTCCATGAGCTTCCTAATCCATTTTAGTAGAAAATCATAATGATTTTTTGTTGAGTTTATATTTTTGTTATGTATTTGAAATGTTAACAAGATGAAAAACAATATTTTTGGATTGAAAATTAACATGGATATTGAATGTTTTCAAAATTTTTATGAATTTGCACCGCACATAGGCTCTTTCTTTTATCTCATCCTTAATTTGAAAGAGAAACATAATTTCTTCTTCATATAGATCCGATTATAATAGATTTTAATTAGCAAATCTTTAAAGACTTCATTTGAGAGATTCAAATCTATAGTTTAAAAATTCTTTCAATATTTGTCACATTTTATTAGTTCATTTTTATTTTATAACTAAAAATTAAACAAATAATTAAATTATATAAAAATATTAATATATTAATGTTTGAGATACCCAAAATGTTCTTACCGTTTTCACTATTCAATATTTGATATATAAAATTTAGAGTATTTTAGTCCTCTAAGTTTTAATTAATTACCAAAAAAATCTATAAAGAGAGGAGAATTTTCCAAATTTTCCAAAATTTAGGAAATATAGCATTTTATTTAGAGCTTATGGTCTTAAATTTAACATTTATGGTTTACAGTTGGACTAAGTAATCAATTTAAAACATATAGACTATTATCATCTCAGATAAATGTTTTAAGACTCTTTTCGTAATTTTCTCCCAAAATATTTCTTGCTTTGCATGTTCTGCCGTTTCAAGCGTGAAAGTAAACGACACGTAGTTCTCCTCTAGATAGCAAATCCGGCAGGACGTGCTTGCTTTAATGAAACCATCTATCTCCGTCATCTTCCACATTAACTGATAAAGGAAACAAAATAGTTTGATTTCGTCATCGAGCTGGTGATCTTCAACTTTTTACGCGACAAAACCTTAAAATCGACGTCGTCCTGATTCTAATCCTTCTCCGGTGAACCTGATTCAGAGTCTATTTGATGGCTTACGTCGACCATGCGTTCTCTATATCTGACGAAGACCTAATGATTGGGACTTCGTACACCGTCAGTAATCGACCACCGGTGAAAGAGATCTCACTCGCGGTGGCTCTTCTCGTCTTCGGAACCCTAGGAATCGTTTCAGGTTTCTTCATGGCGTATAACCGAGTTGGTGGTGATCGAGGCCACGGTACGATTCCTTGTTTAATTAATTTATTACTAATTTTGTACTTTGTTCGTGATTAGCTGATTTTAAGACGTTTTTGTTAATCAAAAGTAGTTTAGATTGATAATTTGGGTGATTTCTTCTTTGCTTGTGTGTTTTTGATTTCAGTATAGACTTGTTAGTTTCCTGAAGAAATCTAGTTTGAGCGATTTAGAGATTATAGGAATTGAGGAAATTGTATTAATTTATTTAGTTATTAGCATTGTGGTGAGTCTGTGTTGGATTTAGTTTTGGTCTTTGTTTCTAATTTTTCTGGGAATGTTAAGTGAAACACTCTCAAATAATTCTCCGGAGGCATGAGTTTTGGCTGCTCTCTCTGATGATGTTCACTGGTTTAGTTACCTTCAGAAAGAAGTTTTATGATCTGAAAGAGTCAGATTTTAGTTGAGAGGAAAGCATTAGAGTTTTTTCCTCTGATATCATCTTGATTCATTCCAATTAAGAAATATGTTTATATATGAATACTGATCTTCTCTGCTTGCCTGAAACTTCTCATTGATGCATTTTACACATCTCTTCTCCGCGATGTTAATCAAAACATCTGCATCAGATTATAAGTGTTGTAAAACAGATTATTTTCATCACCAATGCAAGAAGCAATGTCACATCTACAACTGATTTGTTTCTATGTAACGTGTTCTTTTTTTTTTCTTCGATTTTATTCAGACTAATGATAATCGAAAACTCACTCTCGTTTATTTGTTTGTGGGTGAAACAGGGATCTTCTTCATTGTCCTCGGGTGTCTGCTGTTTATACCTGGGTTTTACTATACACGGATTGCGTATTACGCTTACAAAGGATATAAAGGTTTCTCCTTCTCAAACATACCATCCGTTTAAGCCTTATGAATCTCGGTCTCTTCATCTCTTACTCAATGTATAGGTTGTTTCCGAGGGGAGATTTTAGATTGCTTAAGGGGCAATGACTTCTTCTCTCTAGTGTGGTTTTTACATGACTTGAATGACCCATGTTTGATATGTATCTCTTTTGATTTCACATTCTCTATTTTAGATCATTAGTCTTGGATATATATATATATATATATATACATCTTCATCCTTCTTACAAATCGACCATGAAATGCTAAACTAGTTTTAGTAGATGAAGAATATTTCATTTTGACACATTAGAGTAAACTGTGTTTTAGTGAAAAGTTAAAACACTAGAATGACAATCTTTTACCTAATTTCAAAATTAATCTCAGATGCCAAACTGTGTGTCGTTTTATTTCCTTCGAAGTCTGTTTTGAATCTTTCCCCCTATTTAAAAAAAAACAGAGAAATATTTTATAACAAAGAAGAATGTAGTGAGGAACGGCTATGTATAGTTTGTAAGCAACATTGGACTCGCAAAAATATATAAACAAAAACAAATTCAACATTATATTACAACTTCAATCCAAGAAACTAGTAAGACTTTGACTTGTATATTACCCCACGAACATGATTGAAAGTATTCAAACAGTTCTAAACCTCAGAAAATGACAGTCATTCTGGTGAAAAGATTATCATTCTAGTGTTAACTTTTCACTATATAATGTTTGAAGTAGAACTTCTATTCTGGTGAAAAGATTATCATTCTTGTGTTTTAACTTCACTACTCACTAGAAAGTATGAAGAACTTCTACTTCATTGACTAATCACAGTCGATTCTGGTGAAAAGATTATCATTCTAGTGTGATAACTTTTCACTTTTTCCTTAAATATGTAAAAACAGTGAAATAACTTCTACTCAAAACATAGGCGACAAAAGATGATGATTAAGATTCTTCAACTGAGAGATCATTGAGTTGAGGAGACAAATCCCAATACTGATTTTTTTTTTAGTATAAAAGGAGTGGTCGTGGGTTTTGTAGTCAAAAAGACAAAATTTTGAGTATAAAAGAGTGGTCAATCGTTTTGAAGTAAGCAAATTTTAAGGAACGTTTTATTTAGAACACTTTGGGTATTTTAGGTCTATATTTGTTTCTATCCTAGGGTTTTTTTTTTTTTTTTTTTTTGAAAATAAAAATGGAGAATTGAACCTCTTAGGATTCTAATGGTGAAGAATAAATTTTCTGGTCCTTTTCTAAGTGTTTCCTAGGGTTTTTTCTTTACGGGTCAAATTTTGAAATGGACCCTTTTCTCAATTTTATTGTGAAAAATGGACTCATATGGTGTGGAATTAGACCATAAGTGATCATTATTTGACAATAAAATTGTAAAATGCTCTTCTTCTTTTTTTTTTCCCTTTCTTTATATGTATTCTTTGAATCGTTTGTCCTCATTATCGAATATAGAGAGCGGTCGAGCGAGAGATTGATAGAACTAGTTGAATGTGAATGTATATAATATAATGTTTACAAACTAATGTGAATGTATGATATTATTATAGGATCCTCGCACAGGGAATTGGTGGTTATTGCATTATAAACTCATCTAATTGTTGGGTATTGGTATTCCGCAAAGTTCGACCGTTTACAGAATGGTGCCAATAACTATATAAATGAAAACCATGTATAGATATGAACATGTATTTAGTGACACCTATTTTAAGCAATATCAAATCATCATGTTCAATTATTTTTTCTTGTAGTGAGCTAAAATTAATATTGTATTCATGTATAATCCTTTTGCATTGTAGTTTCTTGCGCATTACAAAATATTATTTACAACATCATCTATTGGGTGGTAGAAGTCTATCTCCGCTCAGTGTGGAACTTGAAGCTCTTATATGGGCGATATATACCTGTCAGAAAAAGGTTAAGAATAGTTTCTTTGTACTTGGCCCAAGACATTATATTGATACATGTATTTCTAATTTAATTTAGGTACATACTATTAAGCTAAATTACCAAAATATATAAAATTAATAAGTGCATAAATGTCAGTTTCTTTTTGAAAGGTGAGAGGTTTCAGTAAGACTCATGAGTCATGAGCTTCAGGTCGGGCTTCTTTGCTCGTGTACTTGTTCAGTTTTCTGAAGTAAACCTAGTTTGAGAGATTTAGAGATCATCTGGAGAAATTGAGGAAATTGTATTAACTGACGTACTATATGTGGAGGAGATCTAGTTCATATTTGAAGTTTACAAAATCGACTACCATTGATATTTGCTTTGTATTTGGATTTAACAACGCACTAGATAGTAGGAAACCCGTGTTGAACATCGCAGGTAAATATATATTTCATACTTTGTTAGGTTATATTGTCAAAAATTACTTTTTTAAATTAGATTTTTTTAATAAATTTAGTATCTTATTTTTTTATTATTATTAATTTATTATACATTACTTGTGTTGTGTTAATTAAAAATAATATATATAATTATATGCAGTATTATATTTCTTATTTAATAAGTTAGATTTTAATATATTTTTGTTATAAAAGTTAAGTGGTGCTATGTATATATTTTCACATTACTTTAAAAATATATAACTATTTGATTTTACTCCAATATATCTATCATGATCTGTCTTGACCCATTTTCATCTACTCTGGTCCATCTTGACCCGTCCCGATCTATCATAAAAATTCAAATATTTAAAAATCTGGATGATTTAAAGTTGGATGGTAAAAAAATTAATTTTAGTTTTCGTCCATAATTAATAAGAGAAAGAAATTGAGTTTAATTTTTTATAGAAAGTAATAATTATTTAAAATATTATTTTAAAATTTTTTATTTAAACATTTTAAATACTATATTGTTTAATACTCTAACTAAAAAAATTCATATTTATTTAGAAGATATTAAATAAAAATGAACAAATTTTAAAACATTAAGAATGAAAATTTGAAATATCTATATACTTATTTTGTGTGCTATTTATTAGTGAATTGATTAATTAAATAGAAAATTGTCATGATTACTAGTAAAATTTGAAATTTTTTAAAAAGATTGTCCAATGATATTTGTTGTAGTATGCATGTAACTGTAAGGTTATTTTGTTATTAACATTGCTCAAATAATTAAAAGAGATATTGTCAAAAAAGTCTACTTAAATTATTTGATAAACATATGCCAAACATTTCAAATGAAACTTTCTTTTCTTTTGTAAAAGGCAAACTTGTTTTTAATAATTTTTATTAAAAAATATTTACTATTTAAAAGCCAAAAGTATTTGTAAATCTTTACCAATATTATTTTCCTACATTTGGGCAAATGTTTTTGACTACATTAATTGCATTTGTGTCCACAATGAGTATAATCTATATCAAATAATTAATTGGATATCATATCGCTTTAAAGTTAAAAGTTTATTTTTATTTTCTTATTCAAATAAATAAAAGTACCAAAATCTTAATGATTAGGTTTTATTATTTTTAGTGCATCACTTTAATTTGGTATTATAAAACATTTCACTATTCATCTATAAAAAATAACGAGAAGCACTTCAAAGAAATATCTAGACATTTTAGATACTGTTATCATGATCGGTCGGAAAATGACAAGTTTAATTGTGCTCATAGTCATAGTCGCGAAAGTCACCGTAAGCGAGTTTTCTGATTCTCGTGATGATGAAGTAGATCGACTTTTAAAGAAACTCAACAAACTTGCTCTTAAATCCATCAAGGTTAATTTAATTTTAGATTTACACAAGAACTACATAAACCTAACTACATTTTTTCTACATTTTTGCTTGCTTTTAATTTGTAGTTGTGTATGATTTATAATTCTTACATAGAGTCCAGACGGAGATATCATAGACTGTGTGCATATGAGGAATCATCCAATTTATGATAATCCTTTATTCAAAAATCACACCATTCAGGTTCAAAAAGCTTGTAATCTTTTTTTGTTTTTTTGTTAATATTACTATCTTATAAACAAAAATTAATATTGAGATATTTTTTATCATATTTTCTTGGAAAACTACACCATTCAGATAATCTTTCTTAAAAGTAACACTAGACTCAAAACATTGATAGCAACGCTAAAACAAACCCCATTCTAAATGGTTTACCTAAGTCCATTTGGGTTTATTTTTTCTTCTACTATTTCTGTATTAATAATTTTGTGTTGTAGATGAGACCAAGTTCTTACCCAGATGGATGGGAAAATTCAAAAACCAAGAAACAAAATATAGTGTTTCAACAGTGGACAATTAACGGAAAATGTCCAAAAAATAGTATTCCAATTATAAGAACTAAAAGAGAAGATATCCTTCATTCAATAAGTGCTTGAAAAGTTTCCTCTTTTATATGATTTTGTAATTTCTTATATATGTATATTTATGTACATACATAGTATGCCATACTTAGGCTGGAAGTAAATTCGACTCGAGCCAAGTTTCATGGAACCAAAGCGGCTTTAAACGTGTGGAAGCCTTATGTACAAAATCCACGAGAATTTAGCCTAGCACAAATTTGGCTTACGGCAGGTCTTCTACGTGAACTTAACACCATTGAAGTTGGTTGGCAGGTCTTCGTTTGTTCTTACAGTTGTATGTTTATACATTTATATATATTCATGTTTTCTTATTTCCGTGGTTCATTGTTATTAATCAGGTGCACCGGTTTTCTTATGGCGATGATAACCCTCGATTGTTTATTTACTGGACTGTGAGTTAACTTCCATAGTATTGTTATGAATTTTGTATGTTCTTACTATTTCTTTGTCAAATTATGTATTTTAAGGCACCTTTTCTTTTTCCTTTTTGACATTGTTTGGAAACAAACAGTCTGATGGGTACAGAGAAACAGGCTGTTATAATCTTCGTTGCGGAGGTTTTGTTACTATCAACCAAGAGATTGCCATAGGTGGAGTCATTCCCCATGTTTCCACCTTCAATGGTACACAAGAAAAACTTCCTATAACTATATGGAAGGTATTAATACATCATATTTATCATCAAATAGTTTTCAATAAATAATACTCTCTTATGGGTATCTACAAGTTTACATGTGTTATATATTATTACAGGATCCGAGCACAGGG
Source organism: Cardamine flexuosa (assembly GCA_963555745.1). NCBI lineage: Eukaryota > Viridiplantae > Streptophyta > Magnoliopsida > Brassicales > Brassicaceae > Cardamine > Cardamine flexuosa. Next base: position 22,491,686 of record OY743219.1, read on the forward strand.
AATTGGTGGTTGAAATTGTTTGCTCATTTGATTGTTGGGTATTGGCCTTCCGCCTTGTTCAACCATATGCAAAATGGTGCTACTGAAATTAATTGGGGAGGTGAAATAATAAATCTACAAGAAGGTGGACAACACACGTCGACACATATGGGGAGTGGGCGTTTTGCAGAACAAGGATGGGCAAAAGCTAGTTTTTTCAGTAATATTGAAATACTTGATGAAACTGAAACTGTGAGACAACCTTTACGCTATGGTGCTACTGTGACGGATGCAAATTGCTACAGATTGGCGTCTGGCGTTGACGAAACCGTAGGAACTTTCTTTTATTATGGTGGTCCTGGTCGAAATCCTAATTGTCATTGATTATATATATGTATGTACATGTTAATTAAAGGTCTAACACATGTTGTTTATGAATCAAATCTATGGTCCACCATCATATAGTATATTATCCGATGGTACAAATAAAAGTTTAAATGTTAATTTCAATCTTGATACTACAAGTATAATGCAAACCAACATCATTATACAAAGTATTTGAAATCATATTACACTAAAATCTATCGGAACTGATCATCTACTTAAACCTTTTACAATATATACAATGAAACATGTTTAGTTAAGAAAGCAAATAGAAAACTTCGGAACATAATTGGTCACTTATGAAAGTATGAATTGTTAGATTTTTTTATTCCATAACCCATTAAATCACATAAAGTCTCTGACTAATTAGAAGATTAGTCTTGGCTTCACCGGTAGAATCATTGTCATTGGTTGGCGACTCTCTCTCTACTCTTTGTTTCTTGTTTTATATAGTCTTAAAACATTCGTTCATGATAGAAAAAACGTTTTTGAATTTTCTCTCAGAACATGTTAATTACATAGTTCATTGATACTTACGTCTTTACCAATTTTTGTTTATTTTCATCCCCAAGTTTTCTAAAGTATTATGAAGATGATTGATTATGTCTCTGACTTGGATTATACTATATCTTATTTTATTTTTTACTTTTTAAATCGAAATTTCATTCATTTTGTTCTCCATTGAAATTTTCAAATTGTAATCTCTATTTCATTTTCATTCTCAAATTGTAATCTCCAAATGGTATCCCATACTATATCTTGAATGGTTATACTTTTTTTCTCACCCCTTATTAATGACTTAAGAAAACACATCAAGAACAAAAAAATTAAACTTGAACTATGACACATTTTACAAAAATATTTAATATATCAAATAGCTAAAGTAAAAGGTACGTTTGTTAAAGTATAATGTGTGCTACTTATTAATTTGTAGACTCCTAAGCCCACATATTTGCCTCTCATCTCCGCCTTTCACTTCTCCATCTCTCTCTTTGTTATAACAGTTTTTTTTATAACTAAAAATCAGTTTCTTGAAGAATTATAAAATACTCTTTAGCCACTTAACAATAAATATTTTATTATATAAATTTTGATTGCACTCACAGCAAATTGCTATGTGTCAAAACTAAAACTTACGAGATTATGACACATATCATTTATTCGATCAGATTACGACATCTGTAATTTTTTCCCTTAATAAAAAATAAAACCCAACAAATAATAATAATAATAATAATAATAATAATAATAATAATAATAATAATAATAATAATAATAACAATAATAATAATATTCACATAGATAATCTTTACATTTCATATTCTATAAATTATTTTTTAACTAATATGAAAACAAAAACAAAAATAAAACAAATAATCAAAGAGATATTTTAGTTTCCATTTTTACATATATAATTTTGAACATGTTTTAAAACAAATTTAGATGTTTTAAACTTAACCTCAAATAAAATTTTAAATTGTATTCATTTAAATCTATAATAAATTAGGTTAAAATTTTAGATAATATATATATTTACGACATTATGTATATCTAATTAAATAGGTATCATAATGATTTCTTTAATAAAAAAGAAACCCAACAAAAAGAGAGCAATAAATAAATAGTTAATAAGATGATTAAACTTTCCATTTTCCTAGTATACATTTAATTTTATTATTTCTACTAAATTTTTTTCAAATTTAGATATCAAGATTCTAATATTATTTAGAATCCAATAAAAATTTATATGTTTTTACCAAAATTTACTTTATTTAAAGTTTTAGTTTTCTAAGTTTTATGTTTTCTTACTAAATTACTGATATGCTTAAATTTACCCTTTAAGATACTCTCTCAAATTAAGAGATCAATGTAATATTTAGAAGTCGAAATCCACAAAAACTTTGAAATTTATACAATAGATAAAACAAATTTGAATTTAGCTAAACCAATAAAAGTAAATAAAAATTAAACAATGCAATAGCGAAAATAGATGATGGGGTATAAGTTCGATAAGAGAATAAGCTACACCTAAGAAATTCAATTAGGGAGTATACTGAATTGGGAACTGGACGGTTCGAGATATGATGCATGTATGACCGGTTCTTAAAATCATAACACAATTATATGATCATTCAACTCTCGCTGCAATGATAACTATACATAAATCATAGAAAAAACCAAATGTCTTTGCGAGAAGGCTATTTTTCTCATCTAAGATTAGTTCAAGATATCAATAACATCTCATGTATATTAATTATCCTAAGAATCTAGATTCAAGGTGATCAATCCATATCTAGTATATATTTAAATCTAGATGAAGAAAAATTATGAATATCATAATATGTTTATGTTCAATTCAATAATTCATCATAAGCCCTTGAAAACCGTAGATCTAGCATGGAGATTACACAAACATAATCAACATAATACAAATCATAGTCTGAATAATACACATATATAAATCAAAAGAATAACGTGAGTTCAGAATCTTCTCTCTACAAGGTGAGTTCTGATTCTTCTTTTCAAAGCTCTCTAGATCCAAAATCTCTCTCAAGAACTTGATAAAAAAAACTTAGTCTCTAATGACTTCTAAAAACATAGATATAACCTAAAATACAAAAAAGACTTGCATTACAAATAATTCAAACTTTTGGGGCAAAGTTGCAATTCTTGAAACTTGATCTAATTTGAAGGTCTGTGTATGTTGCCATACGTGTCGACCGACACCAATGAGGTGTGTCGGTCGACATGAACATCAACATTCGTCTTCAAGTCGTTTTGCTCAGCTACAAGCCTCCAAAAGCTCCAAAACGTATCAACAAGGTTCATCTCGCATTTGTACCTAATAAGACTCAAATATTAATAAAAAAACTCTAAAACTAATACTTATATCATGGCTAAAAACCATAAAAACCATGATATATCAACTCCCTAGACTTAGTTTTTGCTGGCCCTCAATCAAACAGAAAACTGAATACAAGGAAGAAGTTTGAATACGTGAAACTCACATTCTCTATAGAACATCATACTTACTAGTCATCATGTAATCTACATGGTACAAGAACCAATCAGAGACTAACCACCATGTATTTCACTGTAGTCACTCACAGTTTTCTTAATTTCCACCACAACTTAACAACATAATCCCTTTAGTAATAACTTCATCGCTGGGTCTCATCTTTGATTTCAATGTCAAGGACCTTCTTGGCTTTATAGTCATACTATACCATAACAAGATAAACTATACAACACTTGGTATTCTTTCTCTCCCCCAAAAATATTCTTTTTTTTGTTATGATGAACTTTCTTTTCTAAATAAGTTTATAAAGGCAGAAATGAGGGTGAATAGTGGTATCACGGGAAATTTTCCTAACCTCTTGTTAATCTCTATATTCATAATCTCTATTTAGAGAAAAATAATGGGGTCACAGGATCGCTCTTACCCCATTTACTCCATGAGAATCATTTGGGTATTATACACTTAAACATAGAGATTTTTTTGGGGGAGAATAATTACCATTGCTTCACTTTGGTTGTATCTTGTCATGTATGAATTAAAGGTCTAGCCCTTAAACACCAATCACATCAATGAGGTAAGAGGAACAAACAGAAATTAGCTCAGATTTTAGCGGGTATATGTTGTAAGTGTGAGAGTCTCAAGTTAACCGGTCAAACTTGGGATTTTTTCATTAGTCGGATCTGAGCTAATTCTGCAACAATGGTCACTAGAAAACATAGAAAACACAATAGACCAAGAGATAGCTCATAGTTCCTGATAGGTTTTGACTCAATAAAAACAAAATTTTGAAAAATTAGGACTGACTCTCAAAAGAATAAATAAAGTTAGTAACTATCTTTCCCAGACTTAAAGTACACTGTCCCCAGTGTAATTAAGCCAAAGGAAGGAGAAAGAAAGAAATAAAAATGGAACATGAGTGGATTCTTATGTTAGAAATCGTGACCTTTATGTGTGTGAATGTCGATCGACACCCACTAAGTGTGTTGGTCGACATATGGTCCGTAACAGGACAATGAAGTTTCACAATCATCTATCATTGCCATTCATTGTGTTTTCTCACAAGTTTTCATGATAAAGCACTCAAACAAAAGTCAAATAGCAACCAAATAACATAACAAATCAAATCCAAATAAGTTCCAAGGAAAAATAAAAGACAAACTGACTCAAATGCAAGAATAAAAATGACTCAATATGAAAAAGAAAAAGAAAGAAATACTATGACCAAATGTCTGAATCAGGGACTAAAAATAGTCATCATCGGGGGTCTGAGGTGTGTGAGGGTCATGAGAAGGGCTACTGGAGCGATTACGAGCTGGAGTAGGCCGAGTACAAGTGATACCAGATGCTATAAGCTGCCACATACTCCGCATGGTGCTCACCATGTACCTCCTAAACATAGGACCATCATCCACATAACCTGTAGGCGGCTCGGGGAATGCAAAACCTGGTGCAGAAGAGACCGTAGGTGACTGAACAAACTCATCCTCAACAGCTGAAGGTGCAGCACTGGAAGAAGCTCTGCAACATAGCTTGTGACTCAAACCCGGAGTCGACAGTGACTCCTCAGGTGTGAAGTAGAGGCGCATGTGATCCTCTCGGATTCTGGGAGCGCTGGTGGGAAGTGCCACATTCCTAACCTGTCCATCTTTATCAGTAAAGACCAATATGTTGTTTGGCTTCATCCAGGTGATATGCTTGAGATAGTCAAGATCCATAGTAAGGTGCTTGGTCTTGCGAGTCGTATTGGAGAGGATGATGTCAAAATGACTGAGTTTAGATATGCTTCTTCCACAACGCCTTGGTCTTCATAGAGACAAGATGATGAGCAAAGATAACTCCTTAGTTCAGATCAGTGTTAGGTATAGCATACCTTCAAGTCTCAGCGAGAAACATGTGACGAATACTAAGCAAGAGGATCATGAGATCCGACTTTTGCGCCTTGTTAGGATCAGACTTGCACAGGATAAGGCTAACAATGAGGTGCATGACATACCTAATGGCAGGGTGAAAGACATCTATATGCTTTGAAGAACCGGTATCATACTCACCATTCCCGATATGTGACCATAATGTCTTGATGTCGCCCCACTCGGTGTCCAAGGTAACATGAGTAGCATCTCTCCTGAAGAAGTATAAGTCACAAAGATCAGTAATGGTGATCTGGTATCGCACACCCTCACACTTGAAGGTGAGAAGTCCTTCTTGTGCAATCTTAGCACTCTTATCAGCATAGTAAACCCGACAAGTAGCCAAAAACTATCTTGCCATATCCGGATAGAGCAGTGAGCGATCTTGTGGCATAATCCTGAGACCAATCCGAATGGTGATGTGTGAGACGTCATCACTGATCCCAAGAGTGATCATAGTCTTCCGATCCTCCAACTGTGTAGGTCTCATGTCTACCCTCTGTCATGCATTATAGAACAACGTGTGATACTCGTCCCAATTCTCTAAAATCAGCCTAGGGATGCACTTGGCTCGGGCCATCTCGGACCTCAGATCACTATCCCATTGACGTCTCATTCTGATCTTCTGACTCTCAAGCTTGGGCCACGAGAAACGGAAATGTGCATTGACCAGAAAGTTGGCTCGAGGCGTGGTGGCAATGATAGCGCTCGGGTTTGGCTTGGTATCTGACAAATCAATCTCCTCTCCGAGGGTGCGCTTGTTTCTCCTAGATATACTTGTAGACATCTGCAAAAAAATCAAGAGACAAAACAAATTCAAGCATTATTTCATGCCGAAAACTTCGTCACGTCGAACCAAATCGAAAAATTTCATAGTGAAACAAATTCATAAACGAAAATCCCACATAATCATAAACAACAAGTATCAAAATCACATTATAAATGTCAATCCATCATCTTAAACACTTCTAATATTTCAGATTCAGCCTAATAATTTCAATTTTTTATCAATAAAAATTCATGACTTTTTCATCATAAATTACATTCCTATACTATAATCCTTCTAAAATCATCCTAACAAACAAAGATTAGTAAGCGTAAAGACCAAAAACAGATTATAAAATTGTAATTTTAAACCTTGATTTCCGAACATTAGAGATGGATTTGTGAATAATATACCTTGGATTTGGAGTTAATGGATGATATATATGCAATGGGGTGAAAATCTAATGAGTTTAGACACTTGAATGGTCCAAATCGGTGAAGAAATAAGAATTTGCGATTTTGGGTTTAGGTTTAGAGAGAGAGGCATCAAAGGAGAAAAAGGAGTAAAATCGGGTCTATCTACTTACCTGGAGGCAGTGTCGACCGACATGAGGAGGAAATGTCGACTGACACGTGCTGAAAATCTGTTTTCCTTTTTCCGAAAAATTAGATGGAGTTTTCCCCAAATTATGATGATGAATCACGACAAGTTCATGAAACAGACCCAAAATGGTGCAAGTTAGAAAAATAAGACTCAGAAAAACTTATGTACAGAATTACCGGTGGGTTGCCTCCCACTAAGCGCTTCTTTCAGTCATTAGCTTGAATTGTCATGGTCTAGGCATGTTGAGAAGTTTAGGAATAATTTGAATGTGATGAGGAAGTCTTAGAGCCGAGCTCATTCTCACTTAGGTCCAACATCTTTGGTTTCAAGAGTCTGCTTATTATCTCATTTAGTGTTGTTTGTCCTTTCCCTTTGAACTCAGAAGTGATGATGGCTCGAACCTTAGCAAACGGTCTTGATGCGCTTCCCTATTGCAGTTTATACTTAATGGTATCACCAGCTTGTCTCAGAGGAATAAAAGTCACTAGAGGGTATGCAGTCACTGCCTTTCTTTATGATTTCTTCTTTTTATCACTAGCCTTCAAATCCTTTGCAAGAGGATTGTTGTCCTTAGTCTGAAGCTTATTGACGTTGCGTCTGGTGAGTCTCCTGTTTCCAGCTTATCATGAACCTTTTTATCCTTTTTTGTAGCAACCTTATGACTCAGCATAGCATATCCCTTCAAGAATGGCATCATAGAACACACTAGAGTTGACATGATTCAGAGTGATCTTTCAGTTTGGCAGATCAACAACTGCTCCTGCAGTTGCAAGGAAAGGCCTTTCCAGAACCAAAGGCACATGCAAACCATTAGCCATATCCACAACATAAAAATCACAAGGAAGTATACAGTCTCCAATCTGAACTTGCAACTTCTTGATGTACCATGTCGAAGTCTTCACTGAAGCATCAACCAATGTGATTCGAACTGGAGAAGTCTTGATATCACATATCCCCAGCGTTAATGCAATGTTCTTGAACATGAGATTGACATTTGACCCAGTATCACAAAGAGAGTCATGAAATCAAATTTTAACAATAGAGCATGGCATAACAAACCAAAGAAAAATGGTCTCGGTTGGCTGAGCATGTCGACTGACATCAAGGGTGTGCCGATCGGCGTGTGCCAAATTGGTGTTAACCTTTGTGTTGACCGCGATTGATTTTGGTACATCATGAGTTACGTTCAAGAGCAAAATTTCAGAATTCTTTGCACATGTCGACCGACATGCCTGACTGGTGTCGATCAACGAGAGCTCCGCAATGAGGTTCTCAACCTTTTATTTTGCTCCAGGATGTATCGAACTCTCCTTAGTGGTGTCTCTCTTCATTATATCACCCCAAGACATAATAACATTGCACATATACTTACATAGGATTGGTGTCATTTCTTCCAGGTAAAACTCTATCTGAGTGTTTAGCAGCCCCAGCAGTCTGTGCAAAGTGAGTGTCCAACCTCTTGATATGTTTTTTCAATTTCTCATACTTCTCATTCATGTCTGCATATAGAGCATCAATCTTACCATTGAAATCAATGGTCATCTTCTGCTGTCCTTCAAGAATTCGGTCTAGCATTTCCTTCATCTCAGACTTTGGAGTCTTAGCAGGTGGATTCTGATAATAGGAGCTACCATAATTCCTTATGAAACCGTTATTGCTCCTCTGAGTGTTCTGAGTATCAGTCTTAGGCACAAACCCAGAAAATTTCTGATTACCTCCATAGTTGTGCCGCTGAGCATTCTCACTGTAGTTCTTGAAGTTCTCCTGAGAGTTACCAAACCGTTAACCACTACACATAGAACAATTCACATAATTCACATCCTCTTCAATGCAGCCTTCCTCTGGTTTAAATGTCTTAACCTCTTGAGCAAAGTGAACAGATTTCTTGTTCACTATAAGGTTGTGTACAATATCAAGCTTGGTTTTAACTTCAGCAATCTGACCATTATCTAAACCAACAGCTTGTTTCTTCCTCTCAAAATCAGCATTTTGGTGCTAATACTAGACGCCAAGTTCTCAATCAACTCATGTAGCAGTTCTTGGTTTCATGGTGTTGAAGTTCTCATAGCTAGCAACATCCAAACCAATCTAATACCTCCAATCAATCCCAGTAAAGAAAGTTCTCAAAAACTGAACTTCATTGAAACCATGGTGTGGACAATCTCTTTGATAAGCCTTGTATCTCAACCAAGCAGCCTTGAAAGTCTCAGAAGGCCCTTGGGTAAACTAAGCAATCATGTTCCTCAAATCCTCAGACTTAGCATCATCATATAAGTTATCTAGAAAAACAGTTTTCGTGTCCTTCCATGTCGTCAAAGAGCCCGACTTTAATTGTTTCAACCACTGATTTGCTTCTCCAGCAAGTGAGTATGGGAAGAGCTTACAGAAACATAATCTTTTGACACTCCATTGGCTTTAATATTATAAGCTAAATCCTCAAATTTTCTCAATGTGGTCCATTGGATGTTCATGGGAAAGAGCATGAAGCATGAAATGGATGTTGCCCCACAAGAGTAAAGTACTGGGGTTTCAACTCAAAGTCATTCCTTTGAAACAGAGGAGGAACAGATATCAGACCTATTGGTGTAGAACTGATTAGTCATGTAGTACTCAGAAAGTGTTATCTCCTCAACCTTATTCTCATTGTTAACATCCTACGGACCCTCAGCATTGTGTCCGTGTTGACCAACATGGCGAGCTGCCTGTCGGTCGACGTGGTTGACGATCTCGACAATAGGGTTTCCTTCAGCATCAAGCTTCTTACCCTGCTCGTTGCGTAAGTTTCCCTCTAAATCATGATAGACCCCATCATTATTCCTCACAAGCACAATAGGATTAACCATCTATGATGTCCTTAAAGCCTTGCGATTAGCTCTCTCTAACTTTTCGATCTCTTGAGTAGCAAGTAGTGGTTCGTCCTTTTTGCTTCTAGTGTCATACTTATGCATGCACCTGAAACAAACAAGAGAAATAAAAAGATAGAGACGTGAGTAACGAAATAAAAGAAAAGTTTAGACTAAATTCTAACTGACAACGGCGCCAAAATTTGATATGCTCAAATTTACCCTTTAAGCTACTCTTTCAAATTAAGAGATCAATGTAGTACTTAGGGGTCGAAATCCACAAGGACTTTGAAGGTCACACAATAGATAAAACAGATTTAAATTAAGCAAAATCAGTAAAAGTAAATAAAAGTAAAAAAGATGATAGGAGATAAGTTTAATAAGAGAATAAGCTAGACTTAGAAAATTCAATTAGGGAGTACATTGAATTGCAAATTGGGCAGTTTGATATAGGATGCATATATGATCGGTTTTTAAACTCATAAAACAATTATATGATCATTCAACTCAAACTTAAGTCACAGAAAATGAAATCTCTTTGCAAATCCTATGAATGAAGTATGCATTAATGTTAAGTATGATATGTTCACAAAATCCCTAAACCAAATCTCTCTACGGGAAGACTATTTTGCTCATCTAAGATTAGTTCAAGATATCAATAACACTCTCATGTATATTAATTATCTTAAGATTCTAGATTCCAGGAGATCAATCCAGATCTAATATAGATTCAAATCTAGATGAAGAACAATTATGAATATCCTAATACGTTTATGCCCAATTCAAAAATTCATCAAAAACTCTTGAAAACCCTAGATCTAGCAGGGAGATTACTCAGACATAATCACATAATCAATGGAACACAAATCATAGTCTGAAAAATACACATGTATATATATATATCAGAAGAAGAATAGGAATTCATAATATTTTCTCTACAAGGTGAGTTCTGATTCTTCTCTCTAAAGCTCTCTAGATCCAAAATCTCTCTCAATAACTTGAATAAAAAAACTTAGTCTCTAATAACTTCTAAAAACATAGATATAACCTAAAATACGAAAATGACTTGTATTACAAATAATTAAACTCTTGAGGCAAAGTTACAATTATTGAAACATGATAAAATTTGAAGGTCTCTGTATGTTGCCACACCTGTCGACCAACACTAATGAGGTGTGTCGGTCAACATGAAAATCAATATTTGTCTCCAAGTCATTTTGCTCAGATACAATCCTCCAAAAGCTCCAAAATGTATCAACAAGGTCCATCTAGCATTTGTACCTAATAAGATCCAAATAATAATAAAATAAAAACTATAAAACCAATACTTATATTATGACTAAATTATTCACAGCGTTTTTATTTATTTTTAAATTATTTCATAATATTAATTATATATAGATATTTGTTTGATATAATGCATAATTTTGATATAAATTTGTTGACTTCAGTTAATTCATATGGAGAATACATGAAGTTAGAGAACGATTTTAAGATGAATGAAGATTGAGTTAATTTGTATAGCAAAATCAAGTGTGTAGGAAGAAAAGTTGATTTAATAAAGAGTTAATAACCAAAATCTTTCAGATATTTTGGTTAATTTTGGGTATTTTAGCTAATTGATATAAAAAATAATTGATAATTTCAGGTTTATAATTGTTGGTAATTGGGTTATATCAAATCTAAATATTATTAATACTTTTTAAATATAATTATATTTCGAGTATTTCAGGTATTCATTCAGATCTCGATTCAGTTCAGTTCAGGATTAGTCTTTCGGATATATGAGTATATTATCCATAAGGATTTTTTTTGGGTTAATACCCTTTTTTTGTTGGATTCGCTTTGGTTTTATGGGTTTTAAATATTTTGTCCATGCTATCTAACATGGTGGCTGAAAAAAAAAACAACAAGTTGGAAACAAAAGGTTTAGACATCATATAGATTTTAATATGTTTATAAAAAATTTAATATAGAAAATTAATTAATTAATGGGCAATTTTCATAAATAGCACCAAATCAAGTTTTTATGGCACAAATAGCAGGCATTGTCATTTAAGACAAAAAATAGCATTTTTATTAAAAGATCATTTTCTTTAATAGCACAAATCTCTTAACCTCATAGTTTTAGTGTTTAGAATTTAAGATTTTCTAAACCCTAAGCTCTAAATTCTCAACCATATCTTCCTCTTAAAAACTATACTCTAAATTCTAAAATACTTAATCCAAATAAAAAATTATTGCCTTTTACAAAAATTATACTTTTGTTCAAAATAAAAATGTATGCTAATTTTGGAACAAACACTTATTTTGATGTTTTTTTAGGGAATTTCTCTGAATTTATTCTTGTAAAAAATAAATTTTGTAAATAATTATTTTCTCTAACAAAACATGAATGATCTATTTTTTTCTTTAAAACAATATAAGATATAGCATTAGTGAAAAATATTTATTTAAAGAAGTATACTTAATTATTGATTTTCAAATTTAAAATCCGTCCATCGGACAGATCCTAATCTAGTACCAAATATAAAAGATCAACAAATTAATAATTATGGACGAATGGTCAATTTAATTATTATATTAATATGTTCATGATATTTTTTATATCACGATAAACAATAATGTAGATGTTAATCCATATATATTATATGGTCTAATGTCTTTTTATCATGTTAACAAACTAATTACCGATGAACCTAGAAATGATAACAATCTAAGTATTTTTTTATAGTTAAACAAATAATTACACATTAACATTGCAATAAAGACATTTTTGTCCAAAATTTAATTTGATGTGAGATAACTAACTAATGAAAAAACTAATGCCGACAATTGAATTGACCATTCATCTCATGTTAATTTTTATAATTTCCCAATATAAAATTTATATAATTAAGAACATACTATTAATGAGAAATGAAATCTAGTGAACTACAGCAGTATAATTAATTCGAAATATTTTCTCATGCCATAGAAAGAACAAAAAAATAAATATTTAATCTACACACAAGTTTGAAGAAAACAGTGATATAGTTCATGCTCTTACCACATCAGAAAAAAGAAAGTTCTTGGAAACGATTGTTCTTTGTGAAGTCCTTTGTTGTGTGTTAATAGTAACAAGCAAGAGAAAGATTTAGTTATTAGTTGTTCTACATTGGTATCACTTATCAGGTCTTCAAAGTGGTTGTTGGAAGCAAGATTGGATGTCACAGGTTTTGGCTTATTTTGTTTTTTATTGTTTTTTTTGGTGTTTCAAGAAGAAGCCTAAGTGCAAGGATTTTTCACATTTCGTATTGATCATGTACATAATAATAAGGGCAATTATGAAGTTTTGGTTCCATAAATAACACTTTTTTTTGGACAAAAATAGCATTTTATTAAATATTATTTTCCTTATATAGCACAAATCTCCTAACCTCATATTTTTAGAATTTAGGGTTTAGGCTTTAAAAACTCTAAACTTTAAGTCCTAAACCCTAAAATATACATTCCACCCCAAACAAAGTATACCCTAAATTGTACATTACTTAACCTAAATAAAAAATTTAAAATTTTGTCTTTTATAAAAATGCTATTTTTGTCTAAAAAAAAGAGAGTGTTATTTGTGGAACAAAAACTTCATTTAGTGCTATTTGAGGAAATTTCTCTAATTATAATTGTCTACAACACTAATTCATCATATCAGTTGATTCACCAAGTCTCCATTCTCTTTGCCAACACCTAAACATGAAAGAAGAGGAATGATGTTTACACACAAAGAAAAAAACTTGCTTCAATAGAAACTGCACTAAGAGACTCACCTCCTCTGTTTTCTTATCCAACATCTCTTGCCTTATTTCAAGAGCCTTACGGAGGTGTTTACGCTCTTCAACATGTCTCATCAAACGTCTATGATGTATCTTCGAACTGACATAATCACTCACAATGTATGTACGTATCCCCCAAAACCAGACACTGCCAAAATAGCAGGAAACGAAAAAGTTTCTGGAAGATGATCAACTAACAAAACAAGATACTAGGTAAACGGACAGAAGAGAAAAAACAACAACACCAATAATCAATCCCATCAACCACCTATTTCATTAAACAAGTATAAACATTCATCCCAAAGATAACGGAACATGATCCTCTCATGGGAAAAACAAAACCCATTAAAAAGGGAGAGATGAGAAAGTAATACCTTTGCAACTGATCCACTTGGCAATTTCTTCACTGTCTCAAAACTTTTATGCGGATTTGGAGCGGACGAAGAGAATTTTTTCCTCAACAACTGCATAATAAAGGGAAACAAACGAAATGGATTAACACCAACAATGCAAATCAGACAAGAACAAAGATCCTAGTAGTAACAGCAACCTATTTGGTTATACACATGTAATCCCAAAGGCAACAAAACAGGATCCGAATTGGGCCCAGTAAAAAGTAAAAGTAATTGGATAGAAAAAACATCAACACTAGCAATCCCAATCCCAATCAGACGAGAACAAGATCCTATACAAGCACTGGGAGAGTGAGAATTTTGCAATCAGACCAGAACAAAGATACTAGGTCACGAAACAGATTAAACAAGCATCAAAACCAATCAGACCACGACAAGATCCTATATTTGATTAAACAAGCATTGAGAGAGTGAGAATTTTGCAATCAGACCAGAACAAAAGATCCTATACAAGCATTGAGAAAGTGAGAATTTTGCAATAAGACCAGAACAAAGATACTAGATCACGGAACAGATTAAGCAAGCATCAAAACTAATCAGTCCAGAACAAGATCCTATATTTGACTTCGAAAGCCTCGACACCATAATGATTGTAGTGCATGTAGTAAAGCTAAACCTTCTGCTTCCAAGGGGCATGATCCTTATTTAAGTTTGGTGGAGGCTGCTAGTTTATATATGCCATGATCATCATGAAGTATCCAACCAACACCGGTAGAAGGAGCATTCAAACGATAACTAGCGTCAACATTGCATTTGTAGAAACCTGGTGGTGGGGGTGTCCACTGAACGTTGTTGGTAGAATGTTGTAGTGGTTGAGTACTTGAAGAAGGCGTATTGGAGTTTGCCTGGGTCCATTCCATAGCGTTATCCCATGCTCTAGTACGAACTGTAGAAGGTTCATGATACACTTTGTTGAAGACGAGGTCATTCCTTGATTTCCATATTTGCCAAAGGAGCCAGAAGATGCCGTGTTTATTCTCCGGTGTAGTATTGGATTCATATATGTTGAGGAGTTTTTCGATATTTTGTTCCAACGTGGCTGATGAGGATGAGGCTGGTAGCCCTGTGGCTCGCCAAACTGCTTGCGAGTAAGTGCATTGGAATAAAATATGGTTGGATGTTTCGCCTCTTGACAACATCGTTTGTATGTAGGATCAATCGGGATACCTCGGCGATTTAGTTCAGCACCCGTGCCTACCGCTGAGGAAAGGACTCTCCAAAGAAAATGCTTTATCTTTGGGGAGAGTTTAGTTTGCCAAATACGACCTTTGAGTACCGGGTTTCCTGGGGGTGGAGGATGTGGGGGGTTTAAAGGATCTGTGTAGTGCGTGGATAGCCAGTACCCAGACTTGACGGTGTAAGATCCGTTTTTGGTATAGTGCCAAAGGAGTGTATCTTGTTTCTCATGTTGTGGATTATAGATGCGTTGTGCGAGCTGGGCATCTTCATCGGATAAGAAGGTACACAGCTTATGAGGATCCCATTGTTTTCCGTTGCTTTGCCAAAGGTCTTTGAGATAGAGATTCGGAGGTATAGAAGAGTTAACCGCTGTCTCGGGGGGTGAGATGGGAGCCATGAGTCTGTGGTTGGGTGAATAGTACGGCCATTTCCAACTTGATAGCGTAGTCCTTTGTACAGGAGGTCACGACCATGTATGATAGATCTCCATCCATGTGACGTTTTCTGAGGGATGATTGCATCACGAAGGGAGCAGTCTGGGAAGTAACGACTTTTAACGACTCTGGCTAATAAACATTGTGGGTCTTGTAGGATACGCCAAGCTTGTTTTGCAAGGAAGACCTGATTAAACTTTTCGATATCCTTAAATCCTAACCTGCCTTCTTTCTTTGGGAGACTCATTTTTTTCCAGCTGACCCAAGACATCTTTCTATGAGACTCATCAGAGCCCCACCAGAATTATGATAACAATGAATCGATCTCATGGCAGGTAGTGCTTGGTAAGTTAAAAAAACTCATAGCATAAGTAGGCATGGCTAGTGCAACAGATTTGAGAAGTACCTCTTTTTCACCTTCCGAGAGATATTTGTGCTGCCAATGCTTAGTGCAAGCTCTGACCTTTTGCACTATATAGTCAAACATTTGTCTTTTATTCCTTGTAAATTCCTCCGGTAAGCCCAAATACTTACTGCAACCACCGGAGTTGTGGATATTGATGATACGTCGGACGACTGTCTTTTTTGATTCCGGGACTCTGGAGCCAAAAGTGATGGAGGATTTATTAACAATAATTTGTTGACCCGAAAGAGAACCATATTGATGATGGACTCTAGCAAGCATTTTGCTGCTTCGCCGATTTGCTTGACAAAAGAAGAAGGAATCATCGGCAAATAAGAGATGGCTGATGTGTGGTCCATTATTACTAATGGATATGCCTTGCAGTCGTCCTTGTGATTCGTCTCGGTTTAATCGGAGTGTGAGCATCTCAGCGCAGAAGAGGAATAAATATGGAGAAAGAGGATCACCTTGGCGGATCCCTCGTTGAGGTATCATTTCACCATAGGGGCTGCCATTGATTAGAACTGAGTATGTCACTGACCTAATACAAGACATAATCCATTGGAATTAAGTATCGGTGAACCCGAGTCGTGTCATGGACTCTTCAAGAAAATTCCATTCCATACGATCATAGGCTTTGGAAATATCTGTCTTGATCGCCATATATGTTTTAGACTGTCGTTTCTGTGACTTGATGGAGTGAAGAAGTTCACGAGCAACTAGAACATTATCTGTAATGTGCCGGCCGGGAAGAAACGCTGTTTGTTGGTCTGAAATAATAGATGGTAAGATTGGTTTTAGTCTCCATATGAGGATTTTGGAGATGATCTTGTATATCACGTTACATAAGCTTATGGGTCAAAAGTCACTCATCGTAACAGGATGTGATATTTTCGAAAGGAGACAGATGTGGGTGTGGTTTAGATTCTGAGGTAAGACTCCAGTAGTGAAAAAACTTTTAATCTCCGTGATAAGATCATCTTGGAGAGTTGGTAGAAACTGGGGGTAAAAAGCTCTGGTGAGACCATCTGGTCCTGGTGCTTTGTCTCCTCCTATCGTCTGAATAGCTTGGATTATCTCCTCATCGGTGACTGGGCGTGTAAAGGTACTATTCATGTCAGCCGTTACAGGTGGAGTGATTTCCGTGAAGAAGTCACCCCAGTCGTTAGCAGAGGAACTCGAAAAAAGCGCTTGAAAGTAGTTGGTTGCAACGTTTGAGATATCGGCCTCACGAAAGTATTCAGTACCAGCTGTATCCTTGATGCTGATTATCCTAGCTTTTGCTTTCCCTGCCTTGGTGCATCCATGAAAGAACTTAGGGTTACGATCGCATTCCTTTAGCCATTTGTTGCGGCTCTTTGTTTTCCAAAATACCTCCTCTTGGTAATATGCTTGATTAAGCCGAGATTTGATGTCTTTGATGATATTTGGATCGGGGTCCAGTTGAGCAAAGACAGCTTCCAGATCTTCTTTGAGTTTTCCTATTTCAATTTCCGAGTTCGTAACATTCCTGCGCTTCCAACGGGATATGTTCTTACGAACATGCTGCAGTCTGGAGGAGATAGTAGGTTGACAAGAACTCTGTTGCCACACGTTAGCAATACTTTCCTTGAAACCGTCTCTGTCGAATAGGCGTTTGTCATATCTAAACTGGCCTCTTTTTATTCTTGTCTCACTAAGAATATTGACGATAAGTGGCCAGTGATCAGACTCGATGGGTTCAAGATACTCGGAAAATGATGCTGGAAAATAGGAGAACCATTCGATGTTGGCAAAGGCTTTGTCCAGGCAACACTGTATGAGCTCTTTTGTCCGAATTCCATCTCTAATAATGCTTCGTTGACCACTCCAGCTGAATCTATTGCCCTGATATTTTAATTCTAACATATCACAGATATCCAATGTTGTGTTGAAGTCCCAAAATGAGTCTTCATCACGTGGGTGTCCCCCTAGTTTTTCATTGTTACTACAAATTTGGTTGAAATCTCCAAGCATAAACCAAGGTTCATTGCGAGTAGTGGCAGTGCGTTGGAGTCTCTCCCATAACTCAGATCGATATTGAGGATTTGGATTACCGTATTTATAAAGACTAATAATTTATAAAGTGTGGAAGTGGTTAAATATTTAAAGCAATAAGGAAATGACACAAGATTTAACAAGGTATCAATTGGTTCTCTTTCAAACCAACTACTAGTTCTCGGCTATAAAATATATTTATTGGATAACTTCAAGAAAACAATACTAGAGAGACTTAGAACTAAACCAAGATCTAACATATCTATCTTAACAAAACATGAACTAGTTTACTCCCTCCTTAATCATGGATGTCTTCTTCTTGCAAAAGTCTTTGCTTAGTGCTCCTCACACCAATCAGAATCTCTCTTAAAGTTATCTTTTCCAAACACCAACATCAAGACAACTTTAGAATAAGAGACTTTGTATTTTTTATCTCTGATTTATCAATAATGAAGCGTGAAGAACAAATAATGATTCTTCAGTCTTATGTAGAGAAACTCATCCAACAATCTTTGGTAAACAATTAATCTTGCAGCGATTCTTTCCTTTCGAAAGAGATCAAAATATTTTGCCAAAGAAACATTAGAAAATAATAACTCAATCAAATAATTCTAAAACAAGAGAGATTATAGTTTGAAATAATGATAAGTCATAACTATTTTAATTAGAACCAACGATTTATTTATTTTTCAATTTTCTTAGGCTCCACATCATTCTCTTGAATTGCATGAATTGCATGTCCTATTCTTGTTGAAGGCATCACATGTTTTTAGACATTATAAACTTCATTTCCTACATAAACCACCATACACAATTACGAATAATACTTGGGTTCACCTCTAGTGGTGAACCCTTTTGGTCATCTCCTCATTATCTAACCAATCAAAATATGACATATAATATTATATTAACTACTCTTTCCAAATCTAGTTAATCATTAATCACTCTTTCTAAATATAATCAATATAAATATGTCAACTAAAATTATATTTAAACAAATAATAAATTAAAATTATAAATGAAAAATGAAACAAATAAAATAAATTAAGAAAATTAATCCAATAAGATTATTCGTGTAATATTATATTTAGCAATAAATAAATAAATTAAAACTAAACAAATAAAATATATAAAACTATCCCCCAAGGATACAACTCAGTGAACCCAAGGATAAAATATTTTATATTTTAAATTTGTTTTATTTATCATTTACATTAAAATAATAAACTAAAACTAAATAAATAATATATATAAAACTATATCCTAAATGATATAACTCAACCATCCTAAGGGCTAAAACTTTTAAATATTTAATTTGATTTATTTATTTTTATGTTTTAAGGTATATAGTTTTATATGTTTTATCTATTTAATTTTAATTATTATTTTAGTGATTAATGATTAATTGATTAGATTTTAAAAAAATAATTAATGATGATATTATATAGCATATTTTGATTGGTTAAAGAAAAAAAGGTGAATAAAGGGGTTCACTAGTGGTGAACCCAAGTATTTTTCCACTATTACGACCAAAAAAAAAAGAACAATGCTTGGATTCACCCCTAGTCGTGAACCCCTTTGTTCATCCCTTATTTCTCTAACCAATCAAAATGTGACTGTAATATTATCTTTAACTACTCTTTCTAAATCTAATCAATTAATCATTAATCACTCTTTCTAAATATAATCAATATAAATATGTCAATTAAAAATATAATGTTTTAAAAAGTTACAATTAAACAAATGAAATCAGTAAAATAAATTAAGAAAATTCATCCAATAAGATTATTCACATAATATTATATTTAGAAAAATAATAAATTAAAACTAAATAAATAAAATATATAAAACTATACCCTAAATGATACAACTCAGCGAATCCAAGGGTAAAAAAACTTAATTTGTTTAATTTGTTTAATTTATTATTTATATTTAAATAATAAATTAAACTAAATAAATAAAACATATAAAACTATACTCTAAGTGATATAACTCAACGAACCCAAGAGCTAAAAGTTTTAAAATATTCCATTTGTTTTTTTTTTATATATGTTTTAAGGTATATAATTTTATATGTTTCATTTATTTTATTTTAGTTATTATTTTAGTGATTAATGATTAATGATTAATTGATTAGATTTAGAAATAATAATTAATGATAATATTACATGACATATTTTGATTGGTTAGTGAAATGTGAGGTGAACAAAAGGGTTCACTAATAGGAGTTAACCCAAGTATTTTCCATTAATGATAGTATTATATATCATTTTGATTGGTTGAGGAACAAAGGGGTGAACCCAACTAACCAAGTATTTTCCAAAAAAAAACCTTTCAAATTTGAATATTCCATATCCAATCACTTCTTAGGCACACGTCGGTTACACAGCTAAACCATAACTAAATTCTCAGAACCAGATCCGGTTTACCTGAATTTGCTTCCTCTCTCTTGTGCCGCCTCTCACTTTTACATCCCCTCTAAAAGTGGCGTCGTCCTGCTCTTTCTCCAATCTCCCTCTTTATTTTTTTCAACTGCCTTAAACATAACTTTTTCCACCGTCACCATCACCGTCACATCATCGTCTCATCAGTGAAAACCACAGTCCAAAAGCCTATCTGAATGGAAGACAACATTGGCGATGAAGCTCGCCGTCATCGCTCCACCACTTCTCCCGCAAATCCTTTCTCTGCCAAATATGTGCCGTTCAATGCACCGCCTGAATCCACCAAGTCTTACTCCCTCGACGAAATGGTATACCGTAGCAATACTAGCAAATCCGGTGGTTAGGAGTTGGTTGTGCTTCCACCGGAGATACTTCAGCTACTTTATCCGCTTATTGGGCATCCGCGAGAATCCCATGGATTTTGATCTTACCGGAGAATAAAATCTCCATGGCTCAGCTTGTTCAACCGAGTCAGGCCAGTTCTGCTTTTGCCTCTGCGATTCAGATAGGGCAGTTTATGCTCTTAGAAACTGTTATGGTATTGTGGAAGAGGAGCTTATGGATGCTATGGCTCAGGCGGGTTCTACGGAAATGTTTGTTTGTCCAATTACTAGTGTTGTCCTAACGGCTTTGTTTAAATTGAGGAACCAAGGAGTGATTGCGCCACATTATCTCTCAACGTGCTATATTAGCTTACTCGCTCTTATTTCTAAAACTTTTCCATGTTACCACATCATCAACATTCAAAATATCTATCGACTCATTAATTTGTTGTAATAGCAAACATTACAAAGCCAACAAAATTTATTGTAGGAAGGATCAGGTTAGAAGACATTTTTGGTTTCCAAATCCAAGTAAAAGAGATCACAGCATTATTTACTACACTATTAAAAAAGGATGCATTTAAGATGTATTACCAAATACTCCAAAAAAATAAATTTAAAAATATTAAGATTAAATCAGTTTTCAAACACTTTCACTAAACATATTTCCAAACATATACTTATGCTATTAGATAAATATAACCTAGATCTTCCATAATTTATGTTCTTTACCAATTGGATCTTTTTAAGTCCAATAATAATATACTTTTAAGTCCAATAACAAATCAAAGCCAATACTAAACTTATAACCCAACTTATTCAAAGAAAAAAATTTATAGCCCATTGACAAAATAATTATAATTATTAAAAATTATAATATGGTTTTTTACAGACTAAAAGGGAAGAGTATAATCTTCAATATTATCAAAATGATCAAAAAAATTGCAAAGATAAAAAAATCACCTATATCAAAATTATCAAAAAGATATTAAAAATTTACCTATAATAAAGTTGTGTTAATAGATTCAATAAATCTTTTTAACTAATTCTATAGTATACTTTTATCAATGAGATGTTGATGTAGTACAAAGAAAAAGATGTATAAAAAATCAACATGCAAAAAATGATATTATAAAAGAAGATGAGAAATTATAAAGAAATTTTGGTTTCTGTTAGTTTTTATTTTCTATGTAGAAGAAACAATTTCTATTATAGATTTATCTATCGCGGGAGTTCCAGGCCTTTGGTCCATAATCTCCTTCCGTACCCGCAGCCAGCCTTTAGTCCATTTCTATTTAAAGAAATGAAGTATGAAATTTATCAGAATGATGTGTATTTTTTTTTGTTCTCTCAATTTTAAAAATCTGCGGGTTAATCCGCTAAACCTGTGGTTCTAATACAGGCAGTATTAGAGTTATCAGTTTACAACTAGCGGGTTACTGTGGGTAACATGCTAAAAACCGCAACTAAGTTCAATATCTCGTAAAACTGATTAAATGGAGTTGGTTAACCCGTTTTAACACATGCATATTTGGTTTTGGTTTTGGTTTTGCTTTAAAATTAAATCATAATCTCCTATGTTGAAAGCTAATTTTAAAAATTAAAATAATAGACCTGCAGTGTACCGTGGGTATAAATTTAGTAAACACATAATAAAACAAACTTATATATGATTAGAAATCCATATTCAAATCTATAAATGCTCTAAGATTTCATATCCTTTGTCTTAAAGTGTTATCTCATATTGTGAAATTCCCAAAAAAAACAATACATGAGACTCATCCACCACTAGGAAAAAAATCAAAGACACAATTAGGCCGTTTTGTAGTTAGAAAATAAACAATCATGTCGTTTTAAACACTCCAAAACAGCACGTAGTTAGAAAAAATTCTTTGTGGAAGAGTTTCAAAATTCAATCAACCCATCTCCGACGACTTGGCAATGGATTTTGTTCAATGCGAAGATTGTGGAGAGAGTGTGACGAAGGTAAAGCTTTCGAGGCACATGAGATTCTGCAGAATGGTTTTGTTTCAATGCGAAGATTGTGGAGAGAGTGTGACGAAGGGAAAGATTTCGAGGCACATGAGATTCTGCAGTGCCACAAAGGTAAATATCTAAAAAAATATGAAACTCTCTGATGATTCTTTCTCTTAATTAGTCTCTCCTAATCTCTTCGTTTCTGGTGTTATCAGTTTTCTTGCATCAACTGTGGAAACATCTTTGGGCAAGATAGTGCTCCCTATCATAAGCATGTTCAGTGCATCGCCGAATCTGTAAGTTTTTGCTAATTCCTAATTTTTGTTTTAATGTGGTTTCTGCATTCTATGGAATTATTTGATTAGGTTTATTTTAGGTTTGAGTTGTGCGTATTTGTTTTGGTAAAGAGATTGAAGAATTTTGAATGTTTAATTTTTCGGTATTTAGGAGAAATATAGCCCAAAGGAACTAGAGCTCGATTTCGATGTAAATGCTGAGTTATACAACAATCCTTCATGGTTTTGTAGGTACTCACACATCTCCTTCCATTTCTGAGGTTTTTCTACATTAACTAGTGAGGACTTGGTTCAAAAATGTAGTGTTGTTTTCTTGTGGTTAAGTTTTATGAGGACATGCTTGGAATAATATATATATATATCTTATTTGGTTGCAGCTTATGTGATGCAAATATGACCTCGGAGCAGGATTATTTTTCCCATATTAATGGGAAGAGACACCGAGAGCTTGCTGATAAGCAAAAACAACATCTCGGCTTGGATATTAATGAATACTCAGAACAACAGCCCGACAGCGATATATATGTCGGGTTATCAAATTGCTATCCATGGTTCTGTAGGTACTCACATCTTTACATTTTTTCCATGTTCTGTAACAAGTTAAATGTTTTAAGATTTTCTTAGAATTTTGTTAAAAATAATGCAGACCTTTGTTCAAAGTGTATGGTTGGTTTTTTTTGTGGTGAAATTTTATATGAGTACATGCGTTGAATGTTATCTATTTGGTTCCAGCTTGTGTAACTCTAAGACTACCAGCAAGGAGAATTTGATTTCGCATGCCCGTGGGAAGAAACACCGAGCAAATGTCAAACAACAACAACCACAATTAGAACATTCCATAGTGGACAACTCAAAACAACAGCCCCAAGTCAATATAAATACCGGTCTCTATAGGTAATCAGATTTTTCGCATCTTTCACTTTCCACTATCGGTTTCTATATCAAGTTAAAAATGTATACGATTCTTTTGAGGTGAGATTAGTGGAGAGAAATATCAATAATTATGAAAGAATTGAGGATGGTCTTCATTGTTTAGGAGTATAATAATTTCGTTTTAGAAGAAAAAACCTTGCCTATCTACCTTTGGATTTCCGATGAAACATGGAACAGGGAGGTAGTTCAGGCTGAAGAAGAAGCGAAAGGAGGAAGTGAGGAAAAGAGAGAATCAAAGAAAGCCAAGAAGCAAGAACATGAGAAGCAGACTAAGTCGGACTCTGATTTTGAGTATGAAAAAGAAGACATCAAACAGCTGTTGGTATCTTACTCCAAGGAAGAGCTTGTTAACCTCGTATACAAGACTGCTGAGAAGGGTTCTCGATTGATTTCCACCATCCTTGATTCAGCTGATCGTGACATCGCCCAGCGCAATATATTTGTGCGTGGCTTTCGATGGGACACAACGCAAGAGAATCTCAAGGCGGCTTTTGAGTCCTATGGGGAGATAGAGGAGTGCTCAGTGGTCATGGATAAGGACACGGGAAGAAGTAAAGGGTACGGGTTCGTGTTGTTCAAGACGCGGAAGGGAGCGAGAAAGGCACTGAGAAATCCTGAGAAGATGTTATACAACCGCATAGTGGTATGTAATCTAGCATTAAAGAAGTCATGTGAGGCTGGAAAGACGCATGACATGGTTGAACCGGTGAAGATTGATCTAACAAAGATGGCTAATCATCAAAGTGAAGCAGTCTTGCCCAGGCTTGAACTGGCTCATGGACATGTACCTGAAAAGAGGCACCAGCAACAGACTATGGACATGTTTGGACAGAACATGCCTTTTTACGGACACTCTCAGGTCCCTGGTTTTGACTCGATGTATGGTGCGTTAAGTGGTAGTCAAACTGTAGCTGGTCCACCGAACTGTTTTATGTTTGGCTCAGGTATGATGAACCAGGGACCAATGTTGCCACCGAATCATATGGGCATGGCAGGGCAATATTTTGGTGATGGGGAACATGGTTGGTATCAGAGGTAGCTGAAGATTAGTTGGGAAGGCTCTGTTATCTTCTTTTGACTAGAGTTTCATTTTTCTGTTAGGCTAATGATTAGTTTGGTATCTTCAACCTATCTTTGTTATAATGAAAAAAAAAGCTAAGTTCCGGTTTTCGAGTTGTGTGATCATAATAACAGAAGTAAAACCGGATTATTTTGGGTTTGATTTAACAAAGTTTTGATTTGGCTGGATAAATAAACTGAAAACATACGTATACGTAAGATTGAAAACATAATTTGTGATTGAATTTTGGTTTTCTCAGTTTGGTCAGATTAATATGTTTAAGACCAAAATAAAATGCCCTGATTGCGCTACAGACTCTAATGAAAATCAGGTCGTCGGATCTTTAAAAGCTAAGAAACCATGTCGTTTTTTGGTGTTCCGAAACAGCATTATCCAACATTTCAACTACATGGGTTATTTAAACTCACTAGATCTGAATATAAATGTGTTATTTTTTGTGTTTCTTTATGGTTTATAATTTTTTTTAGTATTTTGTTTAATATATATTTATAGTATTTTGTTTTTATGGTTTATAATATGTTTCGAAACTATGCCAAATCAATTATGTTATTTATTCTCATTGAAATATTTTAGAGCAAATTAGATATTAAATTAATCCACAGCGGGTCAGCTATTATATATAAATTTATATATTTAATTTTCTTTTTAACTATTTATAAATATTTATTTTTAAACTTATTATTTTAACTTCTTATCCAACATTTCAATAAACGACTACATAGTTAACTCATACATCTCCAATATCAAAGTTATGTACTTCTTTTCTTTTCTTTTTTTGGGTCAAACAAAGTTATATACTTATATTATATGTTTCATTCAGATCGTTCCAAGAAAAGATCAAGTAAAGCAAACTATTAACAATCTGAATAATACAAAATAGATAAAAAACGATGGAACATTTTTTGTTTTAATTCAAGAGGAGTTTAAGCATGATCTTCACTTGGGTTTAATAGCTGCAAGCTATTAAGAGATGATGAGATTGACAGATCACAAAACATATAAAAAAATAGATTATTGATAAATGTCAATATATTAAATTAGAAAATTTATATGTATTTCTAAATATATTATTTACATTAAAACCAAAAAAGTATATATTAGTTACATTTTTAATGTCAATATATTAATTTAATGTCAATATATTAAACTAGAAAATTTACATGTAATTCTAAATATATTATTTACATTTGTTTCTATATATTGAATGTATCTTGTAATATTATTTTCATAAGAGTATATTATAATGACAAATTTGATTTCATCAAGTAGCTCTCTAATTTTTGAGAAAAGTTTGCTTATTGTGTGAATTAGAAAAGAGCAAGTGGTCATGATAAATTGATGAAAGTAAAAATAAATTAATAAATATTATTTGTTGAATTTTCTTTTGTGATATATGTATATATATATATATATATATTGTTAACGAGATGTTGTTAGATTGAGAATGAATAATTTCTATTTTATATAATGAATAGATATTGAATGTTCAAAAATTCTATGCACTCACACTGTACATATTTGAAGTAATTCTAACTATATCAACAAAAAAAAAGCTATATTCATGAAGTATCATCTATTATCTATTTATTTACTAAGATCTTTACATTGTTTCTAACTATACAAATGGTATCTGAGATCAATTGGACCATTGGTATAATTGGTAAGACTCTATTATCTTCTTTTGATTAGACCATTTCCAATAGTTTATTTTATTTTTTTCTTTAAAAATAGAGATCTCTAAAAATAGAAGAGGGCTTTGCTCCAATTATTGTCTCTATTTTTAACTAACTTACATTATAACTCTTTATTTTCTAATTTTACAAATTTGATCCATTCATTTTTTTATTTGTGGGTTTTTTTTAATTTATTATTTTCATGTAACTTGTATTTCTAATTTAGTATAAGTTTTTGCTGCATATTATAGTAATTAAATAACCAAATTTAATAATATAATTATATATAAGTACATAAATGAATATATAATTTAGTTTTAAATATAAAATAAATAAGCATATAAAATTAAAGGATCATATTGTAAATAAAAAAAAGTATTTCTCTAAAAATAGAGTACCATTGGAGATCTGTTAGATTTTCAAAGTTTAGGTTAGGCTAATGACTAATCTGAAAATGCATTACCTAACCGGAAAAGCTAGTTTCTGGTTTTCAGATTTGTGTGAATATTTACCAAACTAAACCAACTTTTTTGGGTTTGATTTGATGTTTTGATTGGTTGGATAAAACATAAAAATAAACTGTAAACATACGTAAATGAAAACAATAAATTAATCCAATAAACCTATCTGTAGAAGAATACAACTCTAGTTAAAAATTATTTTTATAATTTTGTGATTGAATTTTAGATTACTCGGTTTGGTTCGGTTTTTATATTTTAGACCAAACTTAAATGTCGTCCTACTAACTCAACCAAAACTCAGGCCGTCCCATCATTTAAAACTAAGAAACCATGTCGTTTTTAGTTTTCGAAAACAGCGCGTTGTCCAACACTTTAAATAAACAAAACTCTTCATTATTAAAACCCTAGCAGCGGGTACGGATCTTAAACCCATCTCCGATTCCCGTTTTGCAGAAATTCGAAAATCTTCCCCCAAATTTCTCACAGTCGATAATCGGAAGAGAAGAAGAAGGATGGTTTGGTTTCAATGCGAAGACTGTGGAGAGAATCTGAAGAAACCAAAGCTCCTGACTCACTTCAGAATGTGCAGTGCCACAAAGGTCTCGATTTTAAAAATTTCTTCTTTGTTCTTCTGGTGAAATCGAAACTCTTTGATATTAAAATCTCTTCGTTTCTGTGGTGCCAATTTATAGTTATCATGCATCGATTGTGGAGAAATGTTTGGGAGAGATAGAGTACAAGGACATAATCAATGCATTACTGAAGCTGTAAGTATTCTATTCACCACTTCAAATCAATCTTAGGTTTTGGCTATGTTTTTGGGTTGAAGAGATTGAAAGATTTTGTTTTTTTTGTGTGTATTGAATGATTTAGGAGAAGTATGGTCCAAAAGGTCAGTCAAAATCATCCAATGGCACACCTGCTAAGACAAAGGACAATTCAAAGCAAGAGCCCGATTTCGATATAAATGTTGGCTTATCGAATCGATATCCATGGTTTTGCAGGTAATTCACATCTTTCATCATGAATGCAGTTTCCATGTATGAGGTTTGTCTAGACTGTTTAAGGAGTATAATGAAGCTGGTTGTATCAATGTTTCTTTGGATTGATGAGTCTAATAATGTAGACTTGTTGTTTTAAATGTATTGTGTTTGTTTGGTGAGATTTTATGGGTTTCAGTGTTTATATATTTGGTTTGCAGTATATGTAATACAAAGGCTACAAGCCAGCAGACTTTGCTTGCACATGCTGATGGGAAGAAGCATCGAGGAAAAGCTAAAGCCTTCCATGCTAGACAACAGCAAGCGTCGGCACTATCCACCGCGGATAACAAGGATGCAATTGTAATTGAAAATCCTTCTAATGGTGATTCGGGACAGGAGAAAGTGGATTTACCTGTCTCTTCGGATGTTGCTGAGAAGAAGAGAAAGATAGAGACTTTAGATGAAACGAGTGAAGGTGAGGTAGTTCAAGCCGAAGAAACGAAAGGAGGTGAACTTAAGAAAGCGAAGAAGCAGAGCCAAGAGAAGAAAATCAATTGGAAGAAGTTGATCACATCGGCTTTGAAGTCTGTAAGTATTTATTAGTTCATTTGAATTTCGGTTTTCGATTTAACTTCTTTCTTGCAACTTGCAATATCCAATGGTATAACACATCTATGAATTCATATGGATACAGAACGAAGATAAAACTTTGAAGATGAAGAAACTGAAGAAGCTTGTTCTGGAATCTCTTGTGGATTCAGGCGTAACTCAAGATAAATCTGAGCTCAAGGCGGAGCTAGAGCTAAAGGTCAGGCAAATTTCATCTGTCTAATTAATATACAACGATCTGATCTGTTCCCGCTTTGGAAGGATCTTCACATTAAAGTATTTTTGTGTTTTTTTTTGTTCTTGCAGGTGAATTCGAGCTCCAGATTCTCAGTTGATGGGAAATATGTGAAATTAGTAGCTAAAGATTGAATCTAGTTCTTGTTTCCCGTCACATTTTTGTCGCTTGATTTATTACTATTACTGTCTGTTCCAAATGTGGAATCTCATCAAACTATTGTATTTTCTTGACAAATGTGTTAGGCTCCAGAATCCAGTCTTTGAAAGTTTAACTGAGTTTTTGTTAAATTCTGAAACAGCCCTGCTGAAATGTTGCCATTTTTTTAACCAAATCGGTTTTTATACGATAAAAGTATAGCCTACAATTTTTGTTGTCATCAGTACATTTGGAAGACACTGATTGGTTAAAATGAAATAAATATCCAACACATGAAATAACAAAAAGAATTGGAAGATTACGGACAAATGTTACTGTTTATATAATACAAGGAAACATGACAAATGGGTCAGTCAGTCCCATGTTGGATGCTATATGAATGCTGAAGAAAATATGTGATAAATTATGAGTCTCCATCGATTTTTGTATATGCATACAAAATCACATATTTGAGTTTAGTTTCTATCTTTTTTCCTTGTAAAAATCTTTCTTACAACAAAGTTTTTGAAGATTATCACCAAAAAATGTGTAAATAAAAAGAATCTAACTCATATTTGCTGACATGATGATGCACGAAAAATTCATGGAAAAAGATTTAAGCATTGTAGAAGAGTTCAGATGTGTGTTAGTAAGGTTACTCTGAAGCATTGTAGTATCAGTTATGTATCTCGATCATAAGAAATACTTACTGTTGTGACTAAACACAATGACCTGTTAATGGAGGGAGAAACTGAATTTTATTAAGGAACATAAAATGTATATACAGAGAGGTAATGGTCCTGAGGTTATGAAAACTGCCAAAAAGAAAACCCAAAAGATGAAAGAAGAAGAAGAAGAAGAAGAGCCTCCATTTATATGTATAAATTTATATCACTACAACATCACTCCTCTTTCCTTTCTTTCTTTCTTTCTTTCTTTCAGCCACAACAGCTTTCTACAGCCGGAAGTTAGCTAACAATCTACCTTACCCGCCAGATCCATATCAAGAAAGTAAAAAAAGAGTTTCAACCGAGAATCGGAGTTGTAAGAAGACCAAAAAAAAACAAAACCTAAGAAGAAGAAGAAGATTATGAAGGAAAGAATCTATATGGGCCCAATTGTTCTTGTCAACTAGTATAACCAACAAAACTATACAGATATAGATGGAATGAGCTCATAGCTTTATGTTCAGCCCTGAGAGATCATCCATTGGTATTCCAAGCTCCGTCAAATCAAAATCTTCTTCAACATCAATGTTTAACCATGAATTAATATCACCTGGCTGCTGATCAAAATCGTCTAGACTTCCTAACCCATCTGGTATTTGTAACTGAGAAAAGTCCAGAATTGGCTCTGCCTCCAAGTTATTATGCTCGCTGTTTGCTTCCTTTTCTTTTGAGGGGACCCTAACAGATGAGGATATCTGAGCTGTTTTCTGCTTCGGTTTTCTTTCACCCTTTTCATTGGACATGGAAGGCCGACCGATCTTATTGGTTCCGCCCTGCCCTTTCCCATCTCTGTCCCTCTCACTTCTCTTTCCCTTTGTACTAGTTGAGAGTTGTATCCCAATACCAACATCATCAAGCAGCAACTCTCTCTTATTGACCCTATTCGACCATGCTGTGTCTTCTTTTCCCATCGTTTGTTCTAGTAAAGCACTTTCTAGAAAATCAGAAGAATTGGGGTAGTCCTCCGAGTTCTGCCCAATGTGTGCCAATGAAGAGCTTGGCTGTGAGTCCATGGGCGCTGTCAAGGGAAAGAAAGAGATACAAATTAGCAAAGTGAATATGGTATAAAAGAGATTTCGTTATTTATAGGGAGGAATAGATTGTACTTGAAGTCGTTGACGGATTATGCTCCTTATCTTCAGCAGTTGCCAGCCCGGCAATGAACATATCCCTAAATTCAGGCTCACTGAAGCAGCTTTTCCCCGTCTTTTCGAACTGATGGCATCGTTGAAGCGTCCTTTTAACAAAAGCCGAAGCAGCCTGCTTTGATATCTTGTTGTTGGAATTCTTTCCACCAGCTGTGTGATGACGCCGACTTGCCTGTACAAGAACGAAACAAAGTTATCAACTAATACCTAACAATAAGTTGGCAACATTGGTTTTGAAGACAACATTAAGACAATCAGTTTACCTTGCTCTTTTCATATGCCATTTCGATGAGCTTTTCATAACCAAGCTGATCAAGCTCCCTATGTAAAGCAAAACAAAAATACAGATGAAAAAAAAGGTCAGATCCACATTGGCGTTCACGAAAAGCAGATTAAGGTAAAATTCATACTTCTCCTGAAGCTCTTTCATCTCTAAGGCAGGCTTTAGCAGCCTATCTATCATCTCTTTTTTCTTGGAACCCTGAAAAAATAACATAAAAGGCCATCAAACCATGTTTTTCTCCAGATAATATAAACATGGGACACAAAAATATTGTTTTTTTTCTTTTACAAGGATGGCTTAAAAACGTCAGAATCACCCTAAAGTACTCAATAGCTCACAAGGGAGAGAACTCAGAGAAGACATCCATAATAAATCAATATAGTATTTGATGAGAAAAAATACCTCCTTGCAGAGAGCCTCCTCCAACTTTTTAATTTCGTCAGCAATTCCTTCATCCTCCACGTTTGAGATACTAGGCTGTAAGAAAACGCAAGAACAATATATCAAGTTGCAGGAAACTTCAGCAATAAGTATATAGCAGTAACAAATTACTAAATAATTAAGATAAATAGGCTGTATACCATTGGTTCTAAGGATATTCCAATAGACTTAGCTTCCAGATAAATCTTTTCATCTATCCCCAATTTATCATATTGAATGTCTAAGAAGTCAAAGGGTGAATGATCTAGATATTTGCCATTGCAGTGGTGGGCTGACTTATTAACATCATTGAACAGAATTGCAGACTCATCATCTTCTGATTCATCAAGTTCCAGCCTTTCATTGTTCCTAAACCCATTAAACTCCACCATATTATTGAGAAAACCGAATTCTAAGTCCTCGTCAAGATCATGGATGTCCCCAAACCCATCAACTTGTGAATCTTCGTCTACACCCATTGACTCCTCAGATATTAAAGCTGATAGCAATCTCTGGTAAAGTGGAGAAGCCTTGGAATCCACTCTGCTAGTTGCAAGTTCTTCAGGAAATAAATCATGGCTATCAAAGTCAGAGGGTGTCAAAGCGGGTGTAGGACCATTGGAAGAGAGTTCTCCCTGAAAGAGAGGGGAAAAAAATTACATTATTGAGTATCTAAAATGTGTTGAAGTTTACATAATTGGAAATCCAAATAGCTTCCGTAACATTTGTCACTATTATTCTACTTCTTTGGGGCTTTCTCCTTTTCCTTTTACATTTACATAAGTGGGGCAAGATAGAGATTTGATAACCTAGGGAGCAATGCATCGTGATATTAATGCTACTCTTATCCAACTATAGATCTAAACCCTAAGTTTCCTAACCAACTAGACAATTATTACTTCAGGAGGTCAGGTGTGTGAATAGTTATTACCCAATTAAGATATATCTGTCAAATCCTTAACTACGAAATCTGAGAATGAAGTAAAAGGTATCACCTGTTGTTTCATGAAATTGATATGGTCATCAGATATATAGCAAAAGTAGCGTTCCATTTGCTTCCAGAAAGAGTTGGGAAAATTCTGAGCTGCATTAATAACAAGACAATTAATCCACGAAAACATTATGGTTTATAATGTAAAAAAGCCACAGAGGAAAAGATACTTTACCAGAATTTACAGCTGAGTTGACAGCACCTAGTAGCTCCTCATGGCCATCATCTGAACCGACTAAGAAATGTAACCAATCCATGAATAAAGAAAAAAGTCCACTCAAAAGAGCAATTCTTATTAAACTGAACTTGCTTTACCATGAAAATCTAGTGTTTGAGCATCTGTTGCAGTACGTTTGTAAGCCCCACGTTCATGCATTTTCCTACCGGGTGGACGACCCAGCCTCCTGCACAGAACTCAAGAAAAAATCTATGAGATAAAACATGGACTACAAAAAAAGTTAAATCACACAAGAGTACGTGGAAAATAAGAATGGTTTCTACCTTCCATTCTTGTCATAAACAGGAGGCTTTGAACTGCGAATATGTTTCGCTGTTCCAACACTCTCTATTCCCATTGGGTTGAGAGACCTTGTGGAAGAAAAGCCACGGCCTGTCCTTCCTTGCCTTCTCACACCATCCCCAATCTCTTCACCAGCAGCAGCAGGCTTGTTACTTTTTCTTGATTGTAAAGCAGGGATGGACACTTTAGTAATATTCTGTGAAGCTTTCCCATCAACCTCATCATATTGTTTCCCCTTCTCTTTAGACTTGATGTCAGGGGTGTCAGAGTCTTCACTTTCTGATAAGGCTGCAGTGGATAAACTGCTTTCACCTTTTAGTTTATATTGAGGAGAAGCAGCTGGGGAGCGTTGATGAAATCCAAACCCAGTTTCACTACAACCAGCATCTGATATATTATCAGAGTAGGGAACTTCGTCGTTACTAGAAGCAATGGGCACTAAGTTTGCCCTTCTTGCTATCCGGGATATCTTTTGTGGTCTTTGATTGGCCCACTGAGTGGAAGATGGTGATGAAGACCGATTTGATGATGCCATACGCTTGCGATGTGTAACCCCTGACAATGTTGGAGGCTTATTTACACAGCCAGAGATATCCCAGTCACTTGGGGACGGAGTGTTATGGAGTCCTGGAGACAGTTTTGGTGGTAACCCTGATCCTGATCTAGGCCCACGAACTGAAGGATTTTTTTTCGTTTTTGTAACAAGACTTGAAGAATTGAAGTCGTCGTCAATATTTGACCTTCAGTGAATTCAACAGAGTAATAAGTACATTGAACAATGATCAGAAACAACAGTGGCCAAAAAACGTAAAGATGATATGACCAAAATTCATGTGATTGATAAAAATAAAATAAAAAATGTATGATTCCAATTATATAATACATACTTGTTGACGGCTCTGAGATTCACCCTTTCCTTTTCTGAGCCAGTGGAGCGTTCTCTCTTCTCATTGTACAAAGAGTTGTGATCAGAATCAACCCTCGGCAGTGGAGAATGCCCAGCGAAGCTCGTCTGGTGAGAGAGGTTACCAGATCTTCCGTTACAAGCCCCTTGCCTACAAAAATATTTCAAACAGAAGATTTTACACAAAAGCATAACCATTGAAGAAGACAGAAGTAAAACAATACAGAGTGACCAATTCAATAAAGTGAATGGATCTCAGCGTATTCTCAACCCTTGAAAACATAATCTACCCCACTTCAATGGATTCAAGAAATCATGTGAGTCGAGGTCATTTCTTCAGTTAGCAAAATCCCAGTAAATTGTGGAGATAAAATGACGGGAGATATCAATGGTGAAAGTGCACACCTCACATTCATGCATCTCCAAGATACAGAATTGATTTAGAGCATAAAGATTCATCAATCCAGCTCATACTTCTATAAGGTCAGATAAAATCATGTATATACAGAAAGAATGCAGTCAAAATCAATTGAATTTTCCTGATATTCCACTTATGATTTTTTCCTAATAAACCGGACAGTAAGAGGTAAGTTGGAGCAAAAGTTTGACTGAGGTCTTCAAATGAAAGTTTGATAGCTATGTAGATAGGAGCAAAACTAATTTGGAAACACACACATCTAAGAACATGGCAACAATCAATAAATAAGGATAGTAAATATCAGCGTTGGACCTTGTATATTGACTGCACAAGAAATTATCACGTACCTTAACATGTTTGAGTCACCGTTCAATCTCGACCGGGTGTCGCCCGTTGATTTCTGTTGTATGCCCTGCTTCAAGTCTCGGTAGCCATCAACCACTTTATTTGAGGCCAAGTTGAGATGACAGTCCGCACTAATAGAGGAGCGTTTTTTCTTCATTTTTGACTTTTTCCAACCATCAACACCAATTGAAGTTCGATCTTCACCCTGAACTGCATTATGATTTGCCAGCCGCATTGTTTCTTTATCTCTGTCTACAGCCACTGACTGTCGAACTATAGAATTGCTTCGAACATCCATCTGAACCACAAAATAAAGAGATTAAGGTCTCCTGAAGCAATAATGATGCACTTACTAGTTATAAAAAAACTAAAGATCTGAAAATACTATCACACAACAAACTCTTATAAACTTTTATCAAAGTTAAAAAAAAAAACGGTTAGATTCATACAATCAAATACATTCAGGTAATAACAGTATTAGGATATAATAATATAACTGGAGTAAATGCAAAAATTAGTTGAGAAAATGTTAAATATAAGAAGACAAAGGCCTGTGATATATCATTCCTTGATAAACACTTAAATTTGCATGAAATCCGAAATAGTACATTTAAAACTACTTTTGGTAGCAAAAGTTTGCCTTAAATGACGAAGCTTCCCTATCAATCCAAAACTACAAATTGTAACCAAGATAACAACTCCAAATGGGTAAGGATGTCATGTCAAACAAAAATTAGGAATTACCATGGAAGTACGTGTTCGCTTATTTGTAGCACCACTTTTAGGTCGTTCATCCAACTTTTGATGGTCAATCTCAAAACCACCAGCAAGGGTCTGACCTTGAATTCCCATTTTACCTATGCCTGGTCTTGATACCAGGCGATCACCAGAGCGCTCACCAGAAAACCCTTCTAGTCGAGACCTCTTCTTTGTAGGTACACTTGGGAAAAACTTGTTAAATACAGAAGAAGCTTCGTTGAAAATTTTTACACGCTCCCTGTGACCACAAAAAGTAAATGAGCCAAAAGAGCACCTCAGACACAACTAACCAAAAAGTGTGATAGTTAAATTACCTGGCCTTCACATTGTTTTCTCGCAGACCAGCCTTTAATCTTTTGATCTCTTCTGGTACAGGAGATTGAATTGACTTCCCTTTCAGTGATCCACTAGGAGATTCATCTCCTTGCATTCCAAGAGCAATGCTCGCATGCCGCTTAAAGTCACCTTGATGAATAGACTTGTGATCCGCAGCAACCACCTTAGGATCAAAACGCAAACACTGGAAGAAATTTGTTACATCAGTTTCTGCTAGTGATGAAGTGCTCCTCAACATGATTGGATGAGATGGGTAGGATGTTCCATGGACTCGCGAAAGCTACTCGATCTTTCCATTTGTGTGGCAAAGTTAAATCTGTATAGAGGCCTATCTAGCTCACCAGAAGAATAATCAAACTTCCCAGGTGCTGACATTCACTCAGGCCTCAGCTCTTGAAAGTCTTATGTTTAATAATAAACACTAAATACACAGTGGAGCATTACAAGCTGTTGCACATAAATGATTTAAGAAGCACCTGTCATTTGTCAACGGAAATTAATACATTAGTAAACGGGATAGTGTTTTCCATGAGTATGGCATTTGTACAATTACTTGCAAGACAAACAAATCCCGAGAAATTTCACGAAGAAGTTAAAACTGAATACAAGTGGGAAAGTGAACTAGAACATCTGATTTACACTCTCCAACACTTGAAAAGGCCAAAAAAACAAACTCCAATATCTAGACTATACACAAAGAAAGGAATCCTTTTATGGGGTTTCAGATTAATTTGGTTTCTCCACAAATTCATTGCATATATTTGGCTTCATAAGCTAATATTCATTATGAAATTTAGACTTTAAACTGCCAGTACCATGCTCATCAAGTCCACAATAGCAAAGAAAATCTTATACTAAATACTGCAACTAATCAGCCCCAACTTAAGAACTGAAACCAATAAGGGAATGCATTAAGTGACCAAATAAGCAAACCTCTAGTAAAATTCGAAAATCAATAATTCCTTAGTTGCATTCATAACAAAGGATCTGCATTGTCTATTAATCATGAAAACATATTCCCCAACTTAGCAAAGACAGCAAAAAAATCCAAACTTAAAGTACAAATTGAACTGATCCTCTCCCAAGATTGATACTTTCAACATAATCTAACTTCATTAACACAAAAGCCAACAATAAATCAACAATGAACCAAGAATCCACGAACTCTATTAATCCCCAAGGATACTTTAAACACGAAACCCTAGGAGAGAACTGAATCAAACATAAACGAACTAAAAAAAATCTTCAATAAGCAGTGTAATCAACAATTACTAACCATAAACAAAACCCTAGAATCCAGATCAAAGTTCAAAGATGCAACAAGGAAACCAAAACCCGTACCTCGAATCAAAATCACGCGGCAAAGGAAACAAAACTCAAATACCAAAAAGCAAAGATTTTTGAGGATTAGATCGTTTAATAGAGTATGTAAATAAGCTCGAATTCGAAACCCAGCAACGTTCGTTCAACAGCCATTAAAGGACGGGATCGAAGCGAAACCGAGGCTTCGGTTCGTTGCTGTTTTTGATCGCCGATGAAACTAGAACTATTGAAATTACGATATTACCCACGTTTAACCCCTGGACAAATACATTGCCTTCACGATTAAATTAGGGGCAAGTTTGTAAAATACTAACCGAGCCGGTTCGAAGAAGCTTTGGGCCTCTGGCTTTTTTTTCGACGAATGGCGATTATACTGTTTACAAATTATCTATCTTGGAAATAATATATTTCAAATATCATTAACATGAGAAGCAAGCAAGTAACTCAAAATACTGATTTATAATAAAATGACTATGAACTTACATATATATAGAGGGA
The DNA here is from genome assembly GCA_963555745.1 of Cardamine flexuosa. Classification (NCBI taxonomy): domain Eukaryota; kingdom Viridiplantae; phylum Streptophyta; class Magnoliopsida; order Brassicales; family Brassicaceae; genus Cardamine; species Cardamine flexuosa. The sequence goes on from OY743219.1 coordinate 22,529,267, forward strand.
TTTGCAAATTGTTAAGATTCTATTAATGGAGCAAAAGATATGAAGATTTAAATATAATAATTATATGATGAGTTGGGTAGATTCTACAGATGACAAATGTATTTAAATATCTTGTATATATTAATTATCAAATTAAGTAGATTGACAATTTTGATTTTTTTGATTTTTTTCATAATGGTAACAATGAAATTTTATATTATTTAAATATTTTCAGTAACTAGTGTTTTAAATGAAATGAAATTTTAAAATATGATTATGATAAATTTTACTAATTGGTTTGAATTTGTATAGATTTTTAACCAGTAAAATGATTAAGATAATCTATAAGGTTTCATGTTTTTTAAATGCGATTATATCCGAGAGACACAGACTTTTTGATAGATTAGTTATAGTTAAAGGTATATAAAAATAATATTTAATTTACTGACCAATAAAAAAATGCCATTAAAAAAACAAAAAGAATAAAGAACAAATGAATTAACATTTAACAGTATGTTTTGAAATTATACATATTTTAACCCCAAAAAAATCAATTATCTACTAAATATTTTTTTGACATTGAGAAGAAGTCTTTCACTTTTCTTCATTTTTTTCATTTTTATCAATATATTGACTCTTTTGTTTTGTATTTTAAAACTTATGTTTTTTTTGTCTTAATAACTCTTTAAGTCCACATGATTTGATACATGAAAAAAAGATATAAAGTTAGGATTAACATTAAAAAAAACAACTCTATTATTAAAAATAAAAATTAAAAACTCCTAGATCTTTAGAAAATCTAAAGTGAAAATAGACACTTAAAAGCTAAAATATATTTATCTCGTTTGTCTTTTTCTTTTTAACCATTTTCCTACTTTGGAAGACTCAATATTGTTATTGGTATACAAAAGAATAAACCTTAAAGAAAATTATTTGGTTTTTACGTTTCATTAAAATAATTCATGTTTTATCAACTTCAATTAAAAATATATATACTTCTTATAAAGGAAAAAAAAAGTTAAGTTCGATAATTTTTAGGCAGTTTTCTTTCTATACTACTGTAAATTTAGTTATTTTTTTCTTAATCAGATTGCAAATGAATTGGTATGTTTATTAATAAGAGCATAACAAACAACGAAATCCAATACATGAAAAAGGAAGAAAATCAAATGCTAAGATAAAAAAAAGAGTTTTTTTTTTGGGATGTTGCTAATAATAATAACTAAGTAACAAACAATGGCGGGAACAAACGGCCACAAGGAAAAAGGCGTTATAAGAAAAATACATGAACGCCGATTCTGGGCAGAGTTTCAAAAAAAACAAAACAGATGCGGGAAAAGAGACAGAAGAGAGTTTCTCAACATCTTCTCTTCTCTCTGCAACTGCAATTATATCTGTACATTGAGAAAAAAAAGTTCCATGGATCAAGAATTAAAAGGTTTGCTTTATAGAAGAAAACGATGACTGGGTTGAATCAGCTTGGTGTGTTAAGAACTTGAAGCAAAAAAGTCATTGTTGTGAACCATCATCACCAACTGAGAGTTTTGTGTAATCAACTGCAGAGTCACCTGAGAAATGTAATGAAAGATTAAAGCAGGGGAAAAACTTAAACCCAAGAATAATGAGAAGAGGTGACTCAGGAGGACCTTTCGAAATTTGAATGCTAATAATAATATAACAAGACTTACTTCGGGTAGATTCAGTTGATGAGCGTGGTGGCGAAAGGCCTCCTTTGATATCTGCATTCATATTTTCAAGAAACTATGAGAGACGTGTTGAAATGCTGTAGTCCAGAAAAGAAAATTGAGAAAATAAAAACAGTAGATGCACCTAAAGAATGGCGAGAACCACGGACAGCGTCGAAGTTTCTGTATGTATAGCCCACAAAATTGATATTTTGAGGGGTTATGCTCACCTACGAAGCAAAAAAAAATCGATAAGTACAGAGCAAGAACCTCCAAAATAAGTGAAACGTTATAAGTTTTTCATGAGAATTGTGGTACCTTCCATGACGGTCCAGATCCTGATCTTGCTGGTTTTGGACAGTCCACCTAAGGAAAGAATCAGATTATGATACCACTGAAAAAAGAGCATAAGAACCTTTTTGAAAAATCCTTAAGATGGCGGATTTTTACCTCATCGAATTTCATAAAATTCTGCGTATCAAGTTCTCCATCGACCACTGGTTTAAAAGCTGCATCCATCTCATATAGTTTCTCCCATTCCACATCTTTGAACCAAGGATGAGCCTAGATGTGTTTTGTTTTGTCAAAAACAAATGTAATAGACAAAGAGAAGAGTGAATGAACAGTCTTTGTTATTATATTTACATACTTTGATTTGCTTGGCTCCGGCTCCATGAGAACCAAGCCTATCGTCAGAATCACAAAGCAACCTACAGATGAGATCTCTCGCCTCAGGTGTCAACCTTGCCTCCTCAGGGAATACTAAATGAGTCCTCCAGCTCACAATCTAAAATACATCAAATTTCAATTTATGATATAGAAAAAAAGAAGAAGTTGTAAAGCTCCTCTGAGAGAAACAGAGCCAGCATTGAAAGCTTCCACCATCTTAGCATCAATGTAATCCCTTCTTCAAGTAAGAAAATTTTAACTGATTTAAGAGAAAGTAAAAACTACTGTAAATTTAGTAGCAAATAGACCTTTCTACATGTTGTTACAGGGTCATCGGAGTAAAATGGTGGATAACCAACGAGCATCTCATACATAATGGCCCCTAAAGACCACCTGCAGTCAAATGAATGCATATGAGTTGATGAAAGGAAATAGAAATGTGTCAATCAGCTAGTAGACAAGCAGCGAGAAATGATGACAAAGCTGATCATGAATATATATATATGTTATGTTAACATAGAATAACCCTACTGATATAACGAATCATGAAAGAAGAGTTATATTAGGTGACCCACCAGTCACACTCTACACCGTATCCCTTCTTCAGCAACACTTCAGGTGCAATATAATCAGGGGTACCTACCGTAGAAAATGCCTGTTTCAAAACAAGGGCACACAAAAGCCAGAGGATTTAGGAAAAAATCCAAAGGAGCATATGAATAAAAGACTAATGTCACAAAAAAAAAGGCTTAAAACAGAGTATTTTAGTATACCAGTTTTCTTCTGTTTATTTGCCAATGCTGCAGCTGTTCTAATGGACTCTTCCAACGCCTTCCACGACGTCCTATCGTGCAGTTCTCATCACCATCGATTGATTCATTTATATTCTCATCATTCAAAGGCTCATTTACGTTCATAGCCGAAATATTTCTACAATCGAGAGGCTTACAAAGACCAAAATCTGACAGCTTCATATGTCCATACTTGTCCAACAGAAGATTGTCTGGTTTTATATCCCTGCGAATGATTTACCTTAAATGCAAACACTGCATTCATCATAGTGAGACCAGAAAGAAGTAGCCTAACCTGTGAACATAATTATGTTTATGTATCGACTCAATAGCCAAAACACTTTGGGCAATGTAAAACCGAGCCACAGTTTCAGTCAAAGTCTCTTCCCTCATAAGCAAAGTCATCACATCACCACCAGACAGATACTCCATGATAAGGTACAAAAATTCAGGATCTTGGAACGAATAATAAAGCTTCACAATACAGTCACTAGCAACTTCTGCTAGCAAGTTCCTCTCAGCTCTAACATGTTCAACCTATATAAAACAAGGTATCCTAAACTTAAAACCCAAAAAATTGATGTATAAACAAAGATACAAAAAATGAGATAATTGTAAGACTCACTTGTCCCCTACTAAGCATTTCAGATTTCTTCAGCTTCTTCATGGCATAAATGTTGCCTGTCTTTTTCTCACGGCATAATCTTACCTAAGAAAGATAACACATTTACAAACTGTTAAACTAGCATCTAACTGAAACGAGTGTTCAAAGCTGGAAAACCCAAAAAGACTAACCTCACCGAAAGCTCCTCTACCAATGATACTGAGGAGATCGAAATCATCAACACAAAGCCTGTTCCTCATTAATCTAGTATACTCTGTCTCTTTCCTCTGCAAATCCTCCAGTAACTCGAGTTGTTCTTTCTCTGATACATCTAAAGATGCAATCTTTTGTTCTAGCACCGAACGCCTGCAAATCAAAAGAAAAAAAAACAAACTTTTCCATTTGAGACTTTGGAGCAAAAGACCTCTCATTCATTACAGCTCCTAAAACAACACCATTCAGATAACAGAAGCAGAAGCTAAACGAAAACATTCGTGAAAATTTCTTCAACACACCACTTTTTGATTCTTCTCTTAGGAATATCAACAAACAGATGATATGCAAAAAAAAAAATAAAAAAAATTCACCTTTCTTTACGTTGTTGAATGTGTCTCATGCGCTTATTGTAATGGTCTTCGATATACTTCTTCGCTGCAGCAACTTTCTCCAATGTCGAATTTGAAACCAACCCTTCATCCTCCAAATTCTCTTCAGCTTCCGTCGTTGGAGATGACGTCACCTTCGCCACCATCTCCTCGTCCTCTTGATTCTCCATTTTTTGTTATCTCTCCCAAGAAGGAAAACAAAAAACACAATTCCTTTAGATATCTCTCTCAAAATTCAGAGAATCTCTCGCATTTCTGCCGAAGATATAAAATTGTGAAAATATTATGATTGCGAGAATCAAAACAAGTCTCTTCTTTTCCATCGATCAATGACAACTTACAAGTTTGGAATACAGAAGAGAAATCATAAATTACCTGAATTTTTTTGGTTTTCTATTTTTGCTATATTCAGGAAAAAAAGAATGATGAAAATAATCTACAAACCGGGACTTGACACGTGGAGTACTATTAGTGGATTTAATGCAATCTTTGAAATCCTTATAAGTTAAACTGTAAATTAGCATTGCCAGACTTTTTAAATACAGCCTGTATTGCATTAATTTTTTTTCATTTAAGGCATTAACTGTTTAAAATAAGTATAATATATAGCCATATATAGAAGATATATCATATATATATATCAATATCAATGTACATGTTGGGCTAAAAGATAAAGCTATTTTTAATTTGTTACAGATAAAACTGTTTATCATAGATTATTATACAGTACATTACTATCATACAGTAACCAAATGACCAAATATAATATTCAACAAAACTTTATATTCCATTTTCTGGATTTACAAACATACACATTTTAACAAACCACATAACTCTTTTTATTTTGGTCCATCACATAAAACCTTACAAACCATATATTTACATGCATATATATAACTAAACAAATATTGCAACTTGTACAAAAATCCAAAATGAGCAATTTAACTGGTTCAATTAACAATGGCACTAGAAAACCGGACTCTTGATTTCCAATCGCGAATCGCAGACCGGAGTGTATGGTTCGGTGTTAGCTTGAAGTGGTCGAGCTTTTGTCGAGTCACTGGTGAAATGTTGTGTTTCTCAAGCCACGCTAAGATTGCTTTCCTCTCGTACGTGAATCCATCCGCTGCTATCTCTGGCTCTTCCATTATCTCCTGTATTCAATAATCAAAGTCAGAAACGGTTTAAATTTCCGGTTATATAAATTATGTACCGAACCAGTTGAATTTTAATTTTCTCACCCGTAAGATTGGACAGAAATAATGACTTGGTGCACGTAAATTGTTTCTTTCTTTTACTATCTTCGAATTTGCTGTCTCCACAAGCCGTTTCAAAACTGGTATAATCTCCGATTTAAGATCCGGTCTATCTCGGCATCGGTATTCCGAACAGTTTAAACCGATCCGAGCCAACTCTTCTGTTTCTGCTAAAGGCCAATCGGTAACCGATTTGTCTAGCATTTCGGTTAACGTTCCTATCTTTACTGCATTTTCAACTGCTGGCACAAGCCCGCTCGGCTGACGGGCGGTCAACAACTGAAGAATGGTTATGCCAAACGCATAAAGATCGGATTTGGGTCTGATTGTTCCGGTTCGATGGTATTCTGGATCAATGTAATGCAACGTACCGGCAAGAACCGAGTGTCGGTACATCGTGACATTATCCGGTGCAACATCCGTAACCAATTTTGCTAATCCAACGTCAGCAATTTTACTCACGTAGTTCCGGTTTAATAAGATGTTTCCCGGTTTTAGGTCGCGGTGAACAATTGGTTCTGGTTTAGAGCTGTGTAAGAAGGCTAAACCACAAGCTACCTCGAAAATGACCCTAAACCGGATAAACCAAGGTAAAGGCGGTTTATTTCTCCGGTGAAATATATAGTCCTCAAGGCTTCCATTTTCCAAATACTCGTAAACCAAACAACCATTCTCCGGACAAGCTCCGAGGAGAAGAACCAAATGTGGGTGTCGGAGTTGGCTTAGAACCTCAACCTATAGAGTTAAAAATACAAAACCGTAATCAAATCAAAAGCTTAACTAAACCGGACATATATAGTCTAATAGTTACCTCTTTCAAGAACTCTTGTTTCTTCTCTGGCGTATCTAACCGGACAACTTTAACAGCAGCCGGAGTACTATCAAGGCTACATCGGTAAACTTTTCCATATCCTCCTTCTCCGATCACTTTCTCCGGTGAGAATCCTTCGGTGGCTATACCGATCTCTTCGATTGTGTATTTCCTATACCGGTGATCGGTTCCTAAGAGTTGATCGATCACTTTCTTCTTCTCCAAGTAACTCTTTAATGCATTCACCTCAGCGATCTGTCGCTGACAAAACTCTCTTGCGAGTAATGTTTTTGCGGCTTCTACTTCTTTCACTGCCTTCATGTACCGCTTTTTCTCCAGGGCTGCGGTTTTCCTTTGTAACTCTTCTTTCTCCACAGCATTGTTCACTCTTCTACTATCATTCAAACATTCGGTCGAAAGCATCTGAACCTAGCCAAAAAAAAAAAAAACACAATAGAAACACTTTACTTGGAGAACAAGAAAGCAAAATTGATTCACTACTAACTTTGGAAAACTATTTGTACTAAAACAACAAAAGAGATATAGAGTTAACGAGACCTTATCAAACTATTTGAAGAATCTGTATAAATTTGTTAGTGTAGGAGCTCTATTCAAATAGCTATCCGTTTACACACTAAATATGAATCTATATTCATGTAACAATTAGGGCTTGAGGGCCATCACCAAAATACCTAACACGTCGTGTTTCTCAAACTATATATCTCTAATTGTTATCGTGGGGATTATTTAGGGTTCAAAATATTAAGCATACCTTGTTTTGTGTGGATAAAAGCTCTTCACAAGCTTGTTTATATTTAACGACCGTGCTTTGTAACTCCTTCTTCAAACGTTCGACCTCAGCTTCAATCTCAACCTGTCAAACAATACCAAATCGTTCAAACTCTTTGTTCCTTCTTACTAATTAGTCTCAACAGATAATAGTGAAGTGACCTTCTTGGATTTTCTCGATGTTTTGGGCGGCGAATTTGAGTCTTTATGTCCCCTAACGATGTTCTCAAGATCCGACTGGGGCTTGATACATGTTCGATCAAAATCTGAGTAATTTAGCTGAGGAATATCGGATCCTCCACGCCGCTTTAGTAGCAATGGAACTGTTGTAGTAGAAGCTTTACTACTTTGTGGAGTTTCAGGTTTATTATTATAAGTGAGGCTTGATGCATCTAATCTCAGCTCTCTTGCCGATGCTGACCTCCTCGTGCCTCCCTCTTCAACACCAACATAAAAGAGAAAACTAGTCTGAGGCTTTTATAGATCTCGATCGATCATAGTTTATATATGAATCTCTAAGGCCGGATACATGTTCTTTGCAACTTTCAACGTCTTGTTTTCGTTTTAAAGTTTTACAAAATTGAAAATTTTACTCTATATAAAAAGTAGGAAAAATAATTAAATTTAGTGGTTTTTATTTTTAAAATATTAACGCATATAACTTCTTGTATATAATCAAAAATATATAACAGCTGACTTGAAAATTTTGGCTATGCATATATAATAACTAATGGATATTTGACTATTAAGTTGTACAGTATAATTTACCTATGGATTCTCGAGCATCGGACAACGTTTGAGATTGTAGAGTGTGGAAGCTAGCCGCTCCGTCTTTCAGGAAGCCACGGGCGATCGCCGCTGCGTTTGGACTCGTGCATGGCTCTAATCATTAATAATTAAAAAAAAAATTAAAATACCACAATTTTATGATTTGTTGCCAAAATTACTACCATTAATTGAATATTCTAAAAATATGGTCAAATGTTTAGTTTCTAAAAATACCACAAACACAAAAATTGGTTTTGTAAAATTTATAACTAAAACTTTTTAGTTTGGGTTAACTATTTTAGATTTAGGATATAATTTTTAGAGGAATTCCTTAAAATACCACACTTTTATGTTTTGTTGCCAAAAATACCACCATTAATTTAAAGTTCCAAAAATACCACTAAAAGTTTTAATTTCCAAAAATACCACAAACACAAAAAATGATTTATTAAAGTTTATAATTAAAATTTTTGAGTTTGGGTTCATTAGTTTAGATTTAGGATATAGTTTTATGGGATAAGAGTAGAAGTTTAGGGCTTAAGCTTTAAGCTTTAGGGTTTTTAAACCCTAAACCTTAAACCCTAAGCCCTTAAAATATTTACATAGTTAAAGAGAAATTTATGGTCATTTGTGGTATAGATGGAAGTTTTAAAAATTAGTGATATTTATGGAAGAAAAACATAATTTAGTGGTATTTAAGAGAATTGCCCTAATTTTTATGGGGTGTGAGTAGGGGGTTTAGGGCTTAGGGATTATGGTTTAAGATTTTTAAAGCCTAAACCTTAAATCTTAAACCTTAAAAATCTGTACATAGTTAAGAGGATTTGTGGGTATTTTGTGGTATAGATGGAATTTTTTAAAATTGGTGGTATTTATGGAAGAAAATATGATTTAGTTAAAGAGAAATATCAAGAAACAAAAAATATCTATTTGTTTAGCAGAAAATAGATATCTCTATATAATTATTTACCTCCGATGATTAATGGATCCATAGATTTTGTAGTGATTCTGTCTTTACACACAATGTACACTTCACATGTTTCTGGAATGTATCTTAAGACAGTCAATGGTACTCCTGGACCTCTTGTTCTCCTAAACCGAAACAAACCGGCAGGTTGGTATATATAATCAAGTTGATTAATAAAAAGTGACCCATAAACAAAGCTATACTATACTTTCGACCAAAAAAAAAAAACAAAGCTATACATAATCTATAATGTACCTTGTGAATATGTTTGAAGTGAATGATCCCATAACTAAACTGTTAACTCCTGATTTGTATATGAATCTAAGAAGTGCTTTGGCAGGATCGTCGTACTCTAGCAAAAGAGTCTCTATCTGACACTGAAGGTTATAATCATTCAGGGAATTTACAGTTTGATCCTGTAACTTCTCTAGATTTGTAAATTTGGACTGAAAAATATAAATGAACCAACCTTGGCACTACTAGTCTTGCACATTTTCAAGAAGGGAACAAAGACTGTTTCAAATTCTTGTTTCACATCTCTTACATACATTTCCACCACTCTCTCCTCCACTTCCTCCACCGACAATCTTTCTCCGGCTGCAACAACCACCGTTTTCGTTAACATTCTAAAAAGACCTCATTAAAAACGAACTAGAAAACAAAATAACTAATTAATCACCTAATTATAATATGAATTTATTTCACATTGACCTACATAATTTATTTGGTGTGAAAGAACAACAACAATATCAAAACGTGTTCATTATTTCCTTTTGTCTATTGGTTTCTATACATATATATACTATTTTGTAGTCGATCCTTGGCCATGATAATTATCTAGAATGCGCTTATTAACATTCCAAAAACAACAAAGATAAAAAAAAATTCATTCCTATAGTATTGCCTTATTTTGTTGTAAAATAACGTTTTTCTTATTTTCTGTTGTATTTTGGTTTTATTTCATTTTCACATTGGATTAAAATAAGAAGAAGAAAATTGTGAAATATGTTGTTGATTGAGTGAAACTTACTAGGGGTAGGAATAGAAGTAATAGAGGGGATGACATGAATCATCACAAACCTATCAGCCTTCGGTAAAAGATTATCAATGGCCCACCGTACGGCACGGCGGCTTCCTCCCCCGCCTAGTTTGTCTCCGATCAGACCCTTCACCGCCACCGCAACAAACAGCTCACCCTCTCCCGTCTTTGGACCACTATTTCCACTTATCTTTTGCGCCAACATAACCACCATCTAATCAGTTTATACTTTCGTATGCCACAAGTAACCACAGAATTTATTTATTTATGTTGTGAATGATACAATCTCAAATTCGTTGGGGAAATGCAGTTGTATTGAAAGGTATAGCTCTCTGATCGATCACGATATATATATATATATATATGTGTGTGGATAGTTTAGGACCAAGTGTTAAAATATATTTGATTAGTAGCCGAACAATGATTGGTCTTTTGGGGTTTAATTTTTGCTGTGATTGGTTTGGTCAATAAATCAAGTCCTAAGATATGTGTCAAGAAAACTTGCACAAACAAAAAATATTAGTAAATGCTTTAGACACTTTAATTTTATTTTTTCAACTCTGACCTATATAGTATATTTAGAGAAGTGCTTCTAAAGAAAGTATTAATCTGACTCCTTTTAATCACGACTTCGAAAAATATAAGAGTCCAAAATTTTAAATAAAAAGAATTTAACTGATTGTAGTCTAGTGCTGATAATATTTACTGATCGACTCAAGAATTCGTATCTCAGGATATAAAGTCGGTTCCATAATTAGTTTTATTTTTATTTTTATTGGTAAATGGTTCTAGAATTAGTTTGTCATAGATTTATTTCTTCTAAATAACAAAATAAGAACTAGACTCCTAGGGTTGTATGATATTTAATCTGTTGTTAAAAAAATATTGTTAATTTGTCTACTGACTTAGGAACAAACAAAAGAAGTTTGAACAATTTTTCTTTCTTTTGTGTAATCACCGATTCGGATATTGCAGTCCTGAAGATATATTTTATTGTAATATATTTTGACAAACAGAGGAAGTAATCGATGGGATGGAGATGGCCTTCAAAGATTTAAATAACCCATTTAAAACTTATCAAAATTGATATTTTTCTGGACGGCCAATTAGTTAATTATTATTAGTGTGCAGCTTTATTATCCTAAGTCTTCTAGTTCTATGATCTATATGATATTTTGTAGGGTTTTAATTAAAGTAGAGACTTTTATGTCTGTCAGTTGTATATGCATCTGTACAAATGAGGATATACCAGAATAATGAAGTATTAAAAATAGCAATAATTGTGGTCGTTTAATTTACTTAACGACATTGCCGACTGTCTGACTTTGTTAACTAATTAGCCTGGGATTTTCGAATACACACACAAATGGATAGCCAGATAGGATTAATCCAACCGTTGAATAGCAATCTACAATAGATTCACAGTTTTGTTTTGGGAAGGACGAGAAAACGTGAATTCACAGTTTTAGCGTGAAACGTGATTTTACAGTTTTGGCAAGCAAAAATATGATTTTGCTAATACTAGCAGAAAATCGCAGACCAACTATTTTATCAGAAATTAATATGCAATTTAACAATTTTGGCACTTAAACGTGATTCTACTATTCTGGCAATAAAAAGAGTGAATATGTTATTTTTGACACAAAAATATAATTCTGAAATTTTGATGTTCAAAAAGTTTTTTTTTTTTTTTTTTTATATTTTGGCAGAAAAACATAATTCCATTATTTGTTGAAAATTAGATTAGGATCCGTTGGATGAGCGGATTATAAATTTTAAAATAAAGTAAATTTATTCAAATTCATTAAACTGAATATTTGTTGCTAACTATATATTTTAAATTAATTTTACAGAAAAAAATAAAAACCATATTTTGTTAGAAAAAAAAAGGGCTACATAAACGCACATACTACTACTAATTTATAATACAAAAAAGGCAACATAAACGCACATACTACTACTAGTTTATAATACAAAAAAGCAACATAAACGTACATACATATGTATGTGCATGCGTGGAATTAAAAAGAAAAGAAATAGAATAAAATAGAAGAAGAAAATACAGTAGAGCTTCTACAAATTAATACTTGATAAATTAATAACTTTTTTAAATTAATAATTTATATCAATTTTGAGTTAGACAATTATAATAATTAACACATTTAGATAAGATAATAAGATAATATCTTTTTTAAATCTCTATGTAAATATATGGTCCTATTAATAACATAAATTAATAATCATATAAATTTATTATATATATATAAGGTATTTTAGTGAAACATGGTTCTAGTATTGTTTATTTATTAGTAAATTTGTAATTTTGTTGAAGTTTATCTTTATTTTTTTTTCTGAAAATATCAAAATATATGATATTATCTTTTTGAATTGCATCAAAAATTATTAAAAAATTTATAATGCAATGATTATTTTCTAATGTGTAAATGCATCAAAACATATTGAAGTATTGTCTTCCTTTTCTATTTTCTATAAAATATTTTCTGAAATTCAAAAACCTCTCTAGAAATTACTATTTATTAATAAATTCTATAAATTAATAAAATTCTTCGGTCCTAATATTATTAATTTATAAATTTTTTACTGTAAATTGTTCTGATGGGAAGTGAAGAATTTTTCAAATTTCTTCTTGAGCAAACAAAATAGCAATAGCCGTAAAAAATAAAGAAACAAAGGTTTAGTTTATTGATTGTTTGTTAAGAACAAACTTTTGGCATCATAAATGAACTGTAAGCAATGTATATACTTCTACTCAGATAATAATACACAAATGTATATTTTTCTTTTAGCAATATATTTCTATTTCTATTATTTCTAAGCAATTCTATATTTACTTTACAAATTATTCGATATATTTTGGATGTGGGATATGTATCCACAATGGTCTAGTGATGAAACACATCCTCTTTAACATCATCTTTAAAGGTTTGTGTCTCTGTCTCCCATTTATTTTCTTTCATTGTTTCTCATGTTTGTTTGTTAACCCTCTATGACGTATCTCATTGCTTAAAAAAAACAGAAGATCAACATCAACCTTGGTCCTTGGAAGGTACTTTCAACGAGTTAGGTCTTCATAATAATCCTAGATGTTTCACCTTGGATGCTGCAAAATTTAATTCTCTTCTCCGAAAAAAAGAAGGAGCTTCTTGTGCGCTTGCTAGTCATTTTCCTCCTCCAACTTCCTTATCAAGTGACCACAAAATACTCCATTTACGATGCCAAAAACTTGTGCTTGGATGGTTGGATCTCCTCCAAGCACCATTATGATGACTTACATAATCATCCAAGCTAAGAAGTGTAAGATTTTACTATATAACAAAGTGTAAGATGTTTTAGTTATGTTAACCATCATATCCAAATCATATTGTAACTTCCAACATATTTGTTAAAAATCCAACCACAAAGTCAACACCCATTAATAGTAGAAACAAAGAATGTGTTCCACTTGGGCATAAAATATGCAACTTTCACCTACTTCTGCAACTTCAAGGAAAGTTCTTCTTTAACAATCTTTCATGGAGATGCCTTTGCGAAAGTGTCCTAGCTGCGTTTGAAAACTCTGCTCATGGTGGTATGAATGATCTTTTGACAAATTATTGTAGTGTAGAAGTCTAATTAATTTACCAAATTTTTTATATAGAACGTTCTTTTACGATAGTATTGAATGTTTTCATATTATCCCAATCTATACAACTGAATTCTCCAATCATTAGACAAGTCTTGTTCTAGAACATTTATCCTCCAACAAAAAGCAGATTATTGAATTATTTTTATCATTATGCCCCAAATATTAGAGTATGTAAAGCAAAGAGGTGAATTAATCTAGGCAAATATAATGAAGTTAATCATAGAGATTCAACTATCCAACTTTAAGATATAATATGACAAGTCTTATTTAGGTAACATCGAAGCAACTTTTCCAAGTTAGAAACCGGACAAAACCGAATCATATAAGAATCATATAAATTCTTGACAAATCTTTAAAAACACAATCAATATCAGAAACCCATACAAGAACTCAGAGTCTTTGAATTTAAAAGTAGCAAAAATAAACGTGAAATTAGAACAAATTAATAGAAAACAGGTTTTAAGAATTCAGTTTTCATTTTATTTTAATTTTGCGATGTAGACGGTGGATCATGAACAAATGATAGGTAGTAAGGTACCGAGAGAAGCAACACTAATTTCATGTTGATAGATATTAAAAATACATAATGTAAGGACAAACTAAAAAGATAGATACATGAATGTAAATGGTGAGAAAAACAAAAATAGCTAGACAAAAGTAAAACATATACAGGTAAAGGGAGAAAGGAAAATATTTTTACTAAGCATGAGCTTGTATATAATTTTTTCCCCAACAACAAGAAAAGTACTTTTACTAAGCTTCCCTTATCATAGGTTAGACGAAAAGTACCTTTATTGAGCAGTTGGCTTGGGAGGCATCTTAAATAAGTCCGCATGGACAATAGAGGAATTAGATGTACCGGAAGGATTTTCTCATCCACTTCGTTCCTGATGTTCATGATTTGAGCTTAATTCACCAATTTTGGCACTCTGTCGATCGACACGGTATGCTCGTGTCGGTCGACATGGTATGCTCATGTCGGTTGACACGGGTACCTGGATTTTGAGTTTTTGCTGATTTTGGACTTGTTCTCTTGTTTTCTCTTTCACATGCAAGATGAATACTAGGGGAAAGAGAGCCCGGACGTCAGAAGCTCAGGGAGAGTCGAGTAGTGGACTGTCACCACTTATTGTATCTCGTCCTCCATGGCCTCATCCAGAGGGGACGAAGATCATTCCTCGGTACAATTGGGAAGGAACCCCTAAGGAGGAAGTGTTCAAGCCTGAGTGCTACAATCGCGAGATTTTGGAGGAGTGGGACAAGTATGACACTTTGTTCTCCAACGCTTGGTTGACCATGGATATTAGACCCACCCGGTTTATGGATAGCGTTGCCATGCATTGCATGCAGATAAGGGAGGATTGTCTGCTTGCTATGTAGAAGATTGGGTTGGGTACTATGTGCGCCCAGTACTATGAGGTCTACTCGGAGTTGGTACGTCATTTCATGGCCATTTTTCAGCTCTATTACACAGAACCAGATGGGAGGGATCAGAAAGGTGTGCTTACGTTTTTGATTCGGGAAGTTCGGTACAGTATCACCATCCCTGATCTCTGCATTGTCTATGGGTTTGATCCGACCAAGACGTGCACCACTTTGGCATCGAACATGGCGATCGATTTTCAGACTTACTGGAGTAAGTTCGCGGATGGGATTTACAGCGCCAACCAGTCTACGCATTCTGACATTCGGCATCCGGTTCTTCGTTACGTGGTTCGGGTCATCTCGAACACGCTTTTGTGTAAGATGGAGGCCAACAAGATGAGACAGAGTGAGTTTGTGCTGATGTGCTACACCATTCAGAGCTTGTTTTCTGAGGATTGGAACGATGCAGCTCCTACTCAGCCCTGACTTGTCCTGATACCTACTCCGTCTCCGTCTTCAGATCCCGTTACGGAAGAGGATTAGTTCTTTCTTTTTCTTTTTCCTTTGAGACATTTTTATTTCTTGCTTTTTTTGCTTCTGTTTTTGCTTCTAACTTTTATTGAGTATTGTTGAACCTATTATGTTATATATTATCTTGTTATTGACATGTTTGGAGCTCTTAATCAGGATCTAATGTCAGAAAACGAGTTGAATGATCAGTTGAGTGTCAGAATTTTGGAACATCATATTCTTGCTCGTGTCGACCGACACGCAAGATGTGTGTCGGTCGACACTCATACACCATCTCAGGTCACGATTTTCAAACATAACAGTTCAATCTCTATTCAATTTTATTTCTTTTTATGACCTTCCTTATGCTTAATTACATTGGGGACAATGCAGTTTAAGTATGGGGGAGGTAGTTACTAACTATATTTATTCTTTTGAGAGTCAGTCCCAAATTTTTGTTTTTCAAAACCTTTATTTTATTGAGTCAAAAATTTTCCAGGAACTATGAGCTATCTTTTGGTCTATTGTTATTTGCTATGTTTTCTGGTGACCATTGTTGCAAAGTTTATTCAGATTCAACTAATGGAAAAACCCCAAGTCTGACTGGTTAACTTGAGACTCCCATACTTACAACAGATGTCCGCTATAGCCTGAGCTAATTTCTGTCAGTTCCTTTTACCTCATGGACGAAATTGGTGTTTGAGAGCTTGACTTTTCATTCATACCTGACCTGATACAACCAAAGTAAGTTATGATGTCTCGTCTCCCCAAAGAAAAGATAATAATAATAAAAGCTTTTCGGTATAGTCTATGAATGACCAAGTGATACTCATGGAGCAAAGGGGTAGGAGCGATCCTATGACCCCATTATTTTGCTTTATATGAGATGATGAAAGTAGGGTTGATGTGACGTTAGGAGCAATCCCGTGATCCATTATTCACTTCTAATAGCCTACCTTCATAGACAAAAGAAAAAAAGAAAATAAAATCCAAATAACAAAGGATTCAAGTCTGGGGGAGACGAAAATATCATTGTTGTTCTGAGGTTTATCTTGTTATGGTATAGGATGAGAGCCGAGTCTAGAGACCCAGCAATGATTGGCTTACTAAAACGATATGTTGTTAAGTTGTGGCGGGAATTGAGAAGACTGTGAGTGACTACGGTGAATGTACATGGTGGTTAGTCTCTGAATTGTTCTTGTACCATGCGGATTACATGATGACTGGTAAGCACAATGTTCTAAAGAGTAGGTGAGTTCCGCGTTTTTCAAACTTCTTCCTTGGTTAAGTTTTATGTTTGCTTGAGGGCAAGCAAAAGCTAAGTCTAGGGGAGTTGATATATCATAGATTTTACGATTTTATGACATGATATATGTATTGGTTTTAGAGTCTTTTGTATATATATTGAGTCTTATTAGGTACAAACACGAGATGGACCCTGATGAGCACTTTGGAGCATTTGGAGGCTTGTAGCTGAGCACATCAACAAGGAGATGAACATTTCTGTCCATGTCGACCGACAGGCATGTTCTGTGTCGGTCGACACACATATGACGTGGATGACACCTTCGAGTTTTATCAAGTTTCAATAATTGCAACTTTGCCCCAGAAGTTTCCAAAGTTTATACCTCATGCCTAATCATGTTTTTAGGTTCAAATATGTTTTAGAAGTTCCAGAGAGTTAAGTTTTGTCATTCTCTAAGTTTTTCATAATTCAAGTTTCATTGTAAGATTCAGGAGAGTTTGGTTGGAGAGAAGATTCAGATCTTAAACTTTGTAGAGAGAAGAATTATGAACTCCCTTTGTTTTCTTATTTCCGAATTTATAAGTATTATTCAGACAATGATTTGTGTTTTATTTTCTATGTCTGAGTAGTCACCTTGTTAGATATAGGGTTTTCATAGGGTTTATGATGGTTTGTTGAATTGGGCATAACCTTGTTAGGTTATCTATTATGTTCTTCATCTGGATTTGATTATCACACTAGTCTTCAGATTGATCACCTTAATCCTGGTACCGTAGGAATATTGGTAGGCGCGAGATTGCTATTGATACCCCGACCCAATCTTAGATGAGCAAACAGCCTTTTCGCAGCGAGAGTTGGTTTAGAAATTTTGTAAAACATATTGTACTCGCTATTCATAGAGACTCTATTTATTGGTATTTTGCAAAGAGATTTGGTTTACTTCTGTTTAGAAGATAGATGTCGTCGCAGCGAGAGTTGGATGAGATATCATATTAGTGTTACGAGTTTAAGAACCGCACAAACAATTTAGACCTGATTTACGAACTGCCCAGTTCACATTCCAATTTTTTCCTGATTGATTTTCCCTAGGTCGCATTTTAATCACATGAATTAATCCCCGTATTTCCCGTATTTGTTTATCGCATTGTTTCGTTTAGTTTCATATTTTCTGTCTAGCTTAATTCGAATTTGGTCCGTCTATTGCGTGAGTTTTCAGAGTCCTTGTGGATTCGATCCCTAAGTACTGTGATTGACCTCTTAATTTGAGAGAGTAGTTATAGGGTTACTTTTGACCCCTTTCATTTGTACCTAATAATACTCAATATACAATAGAAAATACTCTAAAACCAATTCATATATCATGGCTTAAAACCATAAAATCCATGGTATATCAGTAAATCCCTTGTTAGATCTAGGGATTTCAAGGGTTTATGGTTTTTTTTTAATTGGGCTTAAACATATTAGGATATTTATAAAGTTTTTCTTCTAGATTTGATTATACACTAGACTTGAGATTGATCACCTTAATTCTAGTATCCTAGGAATGTTAGTAGGCGCGAGAGTGTTATTGATATCCTGAAGTAATCATTGATTAGCAAAATAGCCTTCTCACAAAAAGATTTGGTTTAGGGATTTTGTGAACATATCATACTTGACATTAATGCATGCTTAACTCATTAGAACTCGCAAAGAGATTTGGTTTTCTATGCTTTAAGGATAGATATCATCGCAGCAATAGTTGAGTGATATTATAATTGTGTTATGAGTTTAAGAACCGGTCATTCGTTGCATCCTATACTGAACCGCCCAGTTCGCAATCCTGAGTATTCCCTAATTAATCTTCCCTATGTCTAGCTTTTAAATCATCTGAACTTACCCCACATTTACTCTACTATTTATTATTGTGTGAACTTTCAGAGTCTCTGTGGAATTCGATCTCTAAGTACTGCACTGATCTCTTAATTTGAGAAAGTAGTTCTAAGGGTTAATTTGACGCATATAAAATTTTGGTATCGTTGCCGAGGACTCTAATTTAACCATTAGATTTCAGTTAGAATTTAGTCTAGATTTTTCTTTTATTTTGTAACTTACATCTCTACTTTTTCCTATCTCAGGTGTATGAATCTTAGGAGTAGCAAGAATAAACAACTATTTGCTACTGAAGAGATTGGAAAGTTAGAGAGGACTAATCGAAGAGCACAAAAGAAATCATAGATGGTTAACACTATTGTGCTGCTGAGGAATGAAGTTGGGATCTATCAAGATTTTGTGGCAACCAACTCAATGATCAGGGTCGGAAGCTTGATGCTGAGGAAACTATATTGTCAAAAACGTCGACGAGGTCAAGCACGTCGACGGGGTCGAGCACGTCGACAAGGTCGAACACGTCGACCAACAGCCTATCAACCGTATCGGTCGACACACACCGAACGTGCATGGTCTGATTGCTGTGGAAGCTGGGATTGAAGCTGAGGAAAGAACACTTACTGATTACAACATGCCTAATGAGTTCTTTACCTAATCCTTTATCCAAAATAAGTGTTTACAAACGTGTAATTTAGAGTAATTTTGTTTAGAAATCATATACTATTTAGTTAAATTCTTCAACGTTATACTTGATCTCGGATCAATGTGAATTTTGCTGGTTTATTTTCGTGGATTGTAGAAAATTTATAAATAACAGATTTTAATATTAAACCTAATACAAATTAATATCGATTCTAGTAATTCTTCATAATATACAACGATTCTATTATTCTAAAATCAAGTACACTCTACGTTGAGGGAAGAGGCCGGGCATATGGTTTAATCTAATGAAAAATCTTGTTTGGATGCAATGCTAAAACTATCTCATTTAACTATTTAAGTTCTTTTGAAAATGTGTTTGGCAATAGCCAATAGGTCCAATAGTACTTCTTTTTAAATAGTATTGCGATTTCTGAACTCTTTCATTATCCTTGAAATATATATATACTAGGAAATGCCACATGCGTTGCATGGGTTTAAATATAATATTTTAAAATATGTAATCTGTTATAAATAAATATGTTTTAAATATTTTTGTTTTAATTTATTTTTTATTTAAAACAAAATTTTGAATTTATTAAGCAATTTTATCTGTATCTGAAAACTAATAATTTATTTTATTTTAATATAATTAAACTAAATATAAAATAATCATGGGGTAATAATTTACATTCGCTCATATAGAAAAATGTAGTGCTCACAATAATGTGTTTTTTTTTTAGTCTCCATGGATATGTTTAGAAACATATAGGATTAAAATTAAAGATTTTTTTTTGTTTTGTTTAACAGTATGCAAAGTAAATAAAATAAAATAAACATTTTCCATTATATTAGTAATTCTAAAGAAAACCTGAACATAATAAAACTGCAACACATGTTGATTGGGATGCTATATTTTCAGTGATCATTTTGTTTTCTTCTTTTCTGCTTTTGGTCATTAAATTTTTGTGAGAATTAGAATATAAATCATACATTACCAAAAAAAAACATAAATTATTAAAAACAAATATGAACCACAACGCATACTTAGGACTTACCGAGGATCCTGCTGCGATATGACCTCCAGCAGGACGTTGAGCAAGAGCAAGTCAAACAATGGTCAGACAAAAAGGAGGCTATTTCGAAAGGAGTTACAACAGATCAGGGAAGAGATTCAAGGAGGAAGTTAACAAATTTGACATCTGGTTTTTACCTAATTCTTAGTCAAGAAATATATACTACGACCTCTCACACGAGCTCTCGTTTATTTCTTGTTCATTCTCCCTTAGTGTGATTCCGATCAAATATCAATAAAATCCCTTTTGATTCATTCAGCTATTAAGATTTTTTGCTTTACACGAGAGTCTAGCCCTTTACTTTGTCCTTATGCTCATAAATACAATTTGTGATATCTAGCACCCACACTAGCCATGGGAAAAATATTCGTTAGATTCAGTTTGATTTGCTATTCGCTTCGATTTGATTCAGAAAAAAAATATTCGTAATTTTATGAAGCAAAGCAAATACTAAAAACTAGTATTCTTTAAAACCAAAGCAATATCAAATACTAAATTTTACTATTCAAATATTCGACTTGATTCGATATATTTACATATAAATATATATATAATGTATATATTACATATTGATTATATCTATATAGAAATTACAAAATTTTATTCATCATATTAAGTACATAAATATTAAAAATTTAAGAAATTAAGAAGAAAATATGTAATTTTAAATAAATTAAGAAGAAAATATAAATATTGCTATTTTGAGATAAATTTTGAATTTTCCTTTATTTTATTTTAGTTTTATAATTATTTTTAGAATTATTACTAAGCGAATCGAATATCTGCGAATACTTAAAACTTTGGTGAAAGTCCGAATATTCGGTTAGGTCTGAAGCGAATACAAATAGAAAAGTTACTTATTCGGACGAAGCGAAGCGAAATAATGAATACCTTCAAAAATCCGAATATTCGCTTCGTGCCGAGGCCTCATAGGCCTATAAACCGAAAAACCCGAGAGACATGAACTAATCCTAACGCCGAGACCTAGTATGAAATGTAAAAAATATCTTTAATCGGCGACTGTATTCTCACTCATATCTAGTTGTTCTCACAAGATTCATTGTCAAATTTGATATCCTCTTGTTGAGATTGTATCTCGGTTCCCAAAATAACATTTTTTCCCTCTTACAACTTCATTTTGATGGAATCTTTTACTATTCTTTGTCTCATGGCGTTTTTCGACAACATCTTCTAGCTCTATCCTTCCATCACCATCTCACAATTTTATTATTGTATTGGGTCTTATGCCTTAAGATGTAGTGTTTTCATGGCTTTCTTTCTTTTCTGTTATCGGATTATTAGCCACTATCATTTTCAATCTCAATAGAAGTTTCACCGACTTGCTCCATCCTCTATCTAGATCCATATAAGTGTCCAAAAGAGTTGTTGTTTCTTTATTTCGTAAACAGAGAATATCATGCATCTTTCTAATCAATTTTTATCTTATGTCAATTGTATGTAACTCTTATTGATACACCCGACAAAACTGTTTAACAACGATCTTGAATATCATTTAATACTCCTAACATTCTGCATATTAAATTATCTCCTCAAATTTATTTAAAACTTGATCAATTAGAATAATGAATTAGATGAGATTATACGAAATCAATTTTGTTCATTCTCCAACTAAAGTTTATGTCATTATGTTATTGTAGACAAATTTTTTATACAACTAATAGAAGACTAGGTGAAGGTTATTAGAACTAAATCTGTATTCTAATTAATAAAATTGAATTATTATTACATTAGTATTGTCTTTTAATTAATAAAACTGTATTTTTATAAAATAAAACAATGAATAAAACTGTATTACGATTAAATAACCAAAATTGTAAATTAAAATTAACGCACCCAAAACAATTCAATAAGTAATGTGTAATCTAAGATGTTATTACATTTTGGAAGATTTCCTTGTAAATAACATTTTTTTTTGTAACTTGAGGCTTACCTTTATCATCTAATATTAAAATCTTCAAATCATCTCTTGACTTAACCCGTGAAAGAGCAACATACAACTGGCCATACGAGAAAACTGTACGGGGAAGATAGAATCCGACTCTTGATAGAGTTTGACCTTGAATTTTGCTGATGGTCATTGTGAATGTTGTTGCAACAGGAAATTGCTGACGCCTCAAAGGAAACTTTTATATATAGTGGAAAAAGAAATATATTTAGAATCAAGATCTTTTTAACCTTATCATCTTCAGTTGTTATAATCTCTGCTTGAATCACAAGATTACTAACTTCGTAACCTGAAGTCTTGTACCATTGCACAAACCCTCTTTAGGATCTATGTTTCCAAGTAGCATTATTGGTATACCTACCTTCAACCGCAAACCATGATTAGGCAATCTAGAAAGTTTAACTAACAAACTGCATTATGATAATAAACCCAATGTAGTAAAATAAAATTATTGAATATTCAAACCTGCGCCCGGTACGGGTTATTAGGATTAGTATTGTTTTTTTACTAACAAAACTGCATTATAATTGTATATCCAATGTAGTAAAATAAAAGTAACACAACCAAAAAGAAATTTTGCAAGTAATATGTAATCTAAGATGCAATTATGTTTTGGAGATTTTCTTGTAAACAACATTTCATGTTGTTACTTCAGACTTTCTTTTCTCCTCTAATATTAAAATCTTCAAACCATCTTTTGACTTAACTCGAGAAAGAGCAACATACAATTGACAGTGTGAGAAAACTGGACGGGGCAGATAGTGTCCGACGTTTGAAAGAGTTTGACTATGAATTTTGTTTATGGTCATCGTGAATGCAATTGCAATAGGAAATTGCCTACGCCTCATAGTGGAGAAATAAACATCCTCGGAATCAATACCTTTTAAATCACATCCTACATTCGTTAAAATTTCTTCTTCAATCATATGATCAGCAAATTTGGTAACCTGAAGTCTTGTACCATTGCACAAACTCTCCTTAGGATCTATATTCATAAGTAACATTATTGGACACCAACCTTCAACTGCAAATCATTATTAGGCAATCCGAGAAGTGTAACACTATTAAAAAACTGTTGAGAAATCATCCTATCGTGTGCATTGACGAAGAATAGCTCTATCTCCAGAGGAGCAAATAAAATAATATGTTTCTGTTATAACATGCATTTATGTGTGACTCTTTGCTTCTTAGGCGCTGGTGGACACATCAGCATCTCCGGTATCCTAGATTTCTTACCTTTTGGACTACAAAAACCATCACCGCCTGATGATGTCAACAACACAGGGGGAGGAGAAGGAACCGAGTAGTTTTTGTCTTGATGAGGAGGAAGAACATATAGAGACAATACTGCTTTGGTGAAACAGAATCCAATGAAGTCTTTCCCTCTTGGACTCACCTGGAATCTTCAAAAAGTTCCCATGGGATTTCCTAAAAATCATTAAGAGATTAAGTTTCTTAAGCATTGGAGATAATCCGCATCCATCAAATATATTGTGAAAAAGAAAAAACACATAAGACTACTAAACTAAAAGGAACGTGCATTGCCAAATTTATTGTGTAAATTAGAGTGATCATATATACAATATTTATTTTATAAAATGTCTATACACAATAGTCAACAAACCCAATATATACGTGAGTGTGTTTTCTAAATCGAAAACATGATTAATCTTCTTTGGGATGTCAACATAGATAACCCACCCCAATTAAACTCATCCCAATTAATACTCATCCCATTTAAACCCAAAGTCATTAAAACCCACCCTAATTTAAATCCATCAAAATAACATAACTCATTTTAATACATTTAGTCCCATTTAAATAATATAAATAAATTATTCATTATTTTTGTTAAAAAATAAAATTTCCAGCCAAAATTGTGTTTTGCCGCCAAAATTGGGTGTTTTCTACGTAACAAATCATGTGTTCCAGCATTTCCCACCAGAACTGTGTGTTTTCCGTCAAAATTTTGTTTTCCCATGTTTACTATAACAAACCATGATTTCTCGCATTTTCAACAAAACTATATTTTTCCACCAAAACCATTTTCCCCCGCAAAAATCATTTCCCCCCGCTATAATCGTGTATTCCCACCAAAATTGTGTTTTTCTATATTCTCTATGATAAATCGTGTTTTCCCGCATTTCACGCCAAAATCAGGTTTTCCTTCAAAACCGTATTTTTCCACCAAAATTGTGTTTTCTTATATTTTTAGTAACAAATCACGATTTCCTGCATTTCCTGAAAAAACCGTGTTTTCATGGCAAAATCCTGTTTCATATATATTCCCCAACAAACTACATTTTCTTCATTTATCTGAAACCTCAAAATAATGTTTTTCTTGTTTTCCACATTTTCTCGCCAAAATTGTGTGTTTCTTATATTTTCTTTTATACATAATGTTTTCCCGCATTTTATGCCAATATCATATTTTCCTTCAAACTGTTTTTTCCCACAAAATTTTTGTTTTCCTGTAACAAATCACGTTTACTTGCCAAAATTGGGTTTTCCTTCGAAACTGTGTTTTTCCGCCAAAAGTGTGTGTTTCCTATATTTTGTGTAACAAATCACTGTTTCTCGCATTTTCTGATAAAACCATATTTTCCTGGCAAAATAATGTTTATATATATTCCCCAACAAACCAAGTTTTCCGTATTTTTTAGCTAAAACCGCAGTTCCACTCAAAATTGTGTTTTCCTCGTGTTCCTCATTTTCCGGCTAAAACCATGTTTTCTATCAAAATTATGTTTTTCTTTAGTTTTACTTCAAAATTGTGAAATTACAATGTTCAATCAAATTAAAGAATTGTGTTTTACTACTAAACTCATATTTTTCCACCAAAAATATATTTTAATTAGTCCCACAATGGAGAGCGGGCTAGGCTTTCGGTGCTCCGTTTTGTTTTTTACGTTGTTTACTTGTAGCCCGTCAGTATTTGCTCTGTTTGCAAAGCAGCGTTTTTTCTGTAGTTTTTCAGTCTTTTTCTGCTTCTAGTTCCCTTTGTATTCTGTCAAAAGTTGAAAACGGTAATGAATAAATCTTAACATGCTATCAAAAAAAAAAAAAAAAAAAATGTTTCCACCATGGGAAGGAAGAAAAAAAGTAGTCAATAGCTCCTAAAGCGAAGATTTATTGGTGTAAGATAAAATATCGTCTTTATAAGTCAAAGTCTCATTTGTCACAAAATTAGAGAGCTTGTTAGCGAGTGGCTCTAGCGCTTGTGAGAGCCCAAATGGCTCACCATTGTGATATGTATTGATTAATTGATGGGTAACAGCCCTGAAATCCAAAAAAAAAGAAAAGAAACGGACATGTGTGCTACTTATCAGTACTTGTGATAAGGGTTAGAAAAATAAAGCAAACATAATAAGTTACATGATCCATTCATAGAAGCCATGTTTGATGCTTGTGGAGACATAGCTTACAGACTTACAATATACTTTCAACTTTTTCGCAAATCTGCAGGATAACTATCTTTTTTGTTTACGTCTTTTTTATTTTTGACGTCTTGCAGGATAACTTATCTATCTGATGCAGGCTTATCTAAATGCCACACTTACCTATGTAGCATGTTCGGGAACACGGTATCAGAGACATGATTTGGAGTTTTCTCAAATGTGTATGCAAGCTCTGAGGCCTCTGTTATTTTCAAAAAAGCAAAGAAACGTTGTGATTTCCGTACACATGATAAAATGAGTTAGTTTAGTTCCACATAAGCAACCACCAGTTAAACATATATGTAGGACAATAGTTTTACCTAGCAGCACCAGTTAAACATATAATAAATTGCTTAACTAATAATTTGTGTAATTGTGGTTAGGCAAAAGAATAATAGATTAAACTCTTCTCTCTCTCGCTCTCGCTCTCGCTCTCGCTCTCGCCGACATTATACAGACTTGCTTTTTGTCAAACACTCACAGTTGTTTTTGACTTTCAAAGCTTATTTTATCCATTTAGAGTATTTATTTTTCACAAGCAGATAATATTTTACTTCTATTTTTACCAAATCAGAATCTCACGATAGTTTTATTTCTTATTAAATAATTCTTAAAAGTTGTTTAGATGATTTTAGAAAAAGATTTAAACTTTTAAAAATGAATTATAGCTTGTCTCTCGTAATTTTATCAAAGACAATTATTTTACACTCGTAATAAATAATATTTCCACCAATTTTTCGTCAAATACAACATACATGTATCACTATATATCTTAATAAAGTTTTTACTGTTTCTACTCATTTGTAATGCAATAGTTACAAAACGAATTCGTTTCTGTTCTATTTTTAAGGTCAATAAATACAATTTGGTATAATTCCACCGCTCAGAGATCTCTTGTTCGTTTTTACCGGAAAATCTGGGAAACAAATAAATAAAAAGTTTCCATCGATCCTCGTAGAAAATTCGACTCTCAAGTCTCTAGTCCACAAGTTTTTCACCTCTCTCTTTCTCTTTTGTTAATCTCACAACGCCTATTTGTCATTTCCTGTGTTCACTTTTTCTCCGTTTTTTTTCTTCTTAATCTTTCATTCACCGTTCGAAATTAATTTTCCTAGTAGATGACGAATTTTTTTTTTTTTTTTTTTTTAGATGATGAAATTGAAAGGAAAGAGGTATTGCTGAATCTTTCTTTCTTATTATTCTCTCTTTAAGTTTATAATAATATTTTTGAGCTCTATATAATGTCTCAATCAGGTGCATTATAAATTGCTGATAGGATCAAATTAGTTTTTGGTCTTTGTCGTCATAGGCGTACCACAGTTTAGACAATAGCTCATCAAATCTTTTCTTCTGATGGTATTGTTCGATGATATCCTCTTATTTTCATTCTTAGTTTCATTCCTGATTTGGTGAGCAGGCTTTGCTTTGATGGGCTGCATCATCTGGTTGTTGAGCCTTGATGGATTAGGCCTGTCTTGATTTGAATCATTTTGTTTTGGTTGTTTCACAGTTACTATAGCTGACTTTAGAGCTAGGGAGTCATTCGACTGGTTCTCTCTAATAGCCCCCCTCAAACTTGGTGTGGGTGGCAGATCTACACCGAGTTTGAATCGTAATGTGAAGAAGGCTTTTGTCGGCAGAGACTTAGTGAAGATATCCGCAATTTGAAGTTGGGATGGGATATGATTCACTTCCAGTGCTCCAAGCGCTACTCTTTCTCGGACATAGTGGTGATCCAGCTCAAAGTGTTTTGTTTTTGCATGGAAGACGGGATTCGCAGACAGGAAAACCGCCAACAAATTATCACAGAACATTTCCAGAGTCGACAGAAGAGGAATACCCAGTTCTTTGAGGAGAAAGCTTATCCAGATAATCTCCGATGTTGTTTCAGATAGTGTTCTGTATTCCGCTTCTGTTGAGCTTTTAGATATAGTGTCGTGTTTTCTTGAGCTCCAGGAGATTAAATTGCTTCCTAGGAATGTGCAATAACCTCATGTAGATCGTCTAGTGGTTTTACAACTTGCCCAGTCACTATCGTTGTAGGCTCGTAGCGTACAATCTGTGTTGTTGCTGAGGGTTATACCCATTGCTGATGTGCCTTTTATATACCTCAGGACACGCTTCAGAAGATCAAAGTCTCTCACAGAAGGAGCATGCATCTTCTGACAGACAAAGTTTACAGCAAATTGAATGTCCGGTCTCGTAAGAGTGAGGTACTGTAGTTTACCTGCTAAGCTTCGAAAATATGTTGGATTACTGAAGAGTTCTTCTTCTTCCTCTTCTATTTCTATTGCTTCTTCATCTGTTTCTTTGTAATCTTTGTAGATTTTCAAAGGCAGTGGAGTAGAAACAGATATGCATTCATCCATACCAGCTACACTTAGTAAGTCTTCAGCATATTTTTGTTGAGATAGGAAAAAGCCCCTTTCAATGATAATGCGCTTGTATTCCGAGAAAGTAGTCAAATTTGCCTAAATCTTTCATTCAAAACTGCTGATTTAGACCTTCAAGAAGTCTTGATAATGCTGTTGAACTGTTCCCAGTAATAGCCATATCATCTACATACAGTAGAAGTAATATAACATCTTTGTTTTGGATGTAGATGAATAGCAAAGGATCTATGTTGCTGCAGACAAAACCAAACTCCAAAAGGTAAATGCTAAACTTATCAAACCACGCTCTGGGAGATTGTTTTAGACCATATAGCGACTTATGTAGATGACATACATGGTTAGGATGGTCCTTGTCTATGAACCCGGCTGGTTGCTTCATATAGACTGTCTCAGTTAGATCCTCATGTAAAAATGCATGTTGTACATCCATTTGTTTGATGTCCCATTTCATTATGGTTGCGACATGTAGAACTAATCTTATAGTAGCTGTTCTTACCACTGGACTGTATGTTTCCAGGTAATCAATACCTTCCTCTTGATCATAGCCTTTTGCAACCAGCCTAGCTTTTAGTTTATCCAGAGATCCGTCTGCGTTTAGCTTTGTTCTGAAAACCCACTTGCTCCCTAGAACATGCATGTCAGGTGTATAGGGAACTAGTGTCCATGTTTTACTTTCTGCACAGTTTCCCATTTCCGTTGTCATTGCATTGTTCCAGCCTTTGTGTTTTAATGCTTCTGACACTGTCTTTGGTTCAGGGAAATGGCACTTTGTGAGTGAGCAGTGCATATCTCGGGTTTGGCTTGGTTACTCCAGCCTTTGATCTTGTCAGCATAGGATGGTGTGATACTCTCGTTGGTGTGCTTACTGCTTCATGTTGTGTCTGAGCAGATGGAACGCTTGCTGTCTCTCTGTCTGGCTGAACAGAGCTTTCACTCCTACTGGATGAGGAAGCAAAGCTGTTGCCTATAGGATCAGGATCAGAGCCTACCGTACACCCAGTACTCTGTTCCTCAGCAACAGGTAGTGAAAGCTCCATAGCTGATAATTGAGGCATCTCAGTGCTGTCAGAGGCTGTAGATATTTGGATCATGGGAACTAATGTACCTTGTGATGATTGATCTAAAGTTGCAGCAGGTTGAACTGGTGATGATATAAAACTTCTCTGCCAAGCTTGCATCAAGTGAGTGAGATTCTCTGTGTGAGGAGCCACTGATGACGCAAACAGGAAGATAGTTTCATCAAACAGAACGTGACGACTTATATACACTATGCCTGTCTCTGGAAGTAAGCATCTGTATCCCTTGTATTTTACCATTGTAACCTAGGAATACACATTTTAATGACCTTGGATCAAACTTAGTCTGAGCATAGTCTCTTAAGGTTGGTAGCATGCACAACGGAATACCCTTAGAGATGTATACACTGGAGCTTCTTTATGAAGAGCTTTGTAGGGACTGTAGTAGTGATCAAATACAGAAGATGGCAATAGGTTGCTTAGAAAATTAGCTGTGAAGAAATCCTCGACCTAATATTTCTGTGGCATCTTACTTTGGAAGAGCATAGATAGCCCAAGCTTAGTGATGTGTCTATGCTTTCTCTCTGCAAGACCATTTTGCTGAGGTGTGTGTGGACAGGATATGAGATATCTAATTCCCTTTTTTTGTAGATATTTTGGTAATGCTTGATTTATGAATTCTCCACCTTCATCACTTTGGAAGGAGCCAATCTTTGTTTGAAACTGATTCTCAACAGATGCTTGAAATATTAGGAAGATAGAATAGAAGTCGGACTTCAACTTTAATGGATAAAACCAGGAGAATCTCGAATAGTTATCAATAAAAACGGCATAGTAGCGGAAGCCTTGAACAAATAAAACAGGAGAAGGACCCCAGAGATCACAATGAACTCTCTCTAAGGGTCTAGATGCAACAAAAACAGAATCAGAAAAGGGTAATCTTGAGCTTTTTCCAAGTTGACACGCCTCACACATCATCTTGATACTCTTATTATTGATACTAATGGCTTTTATTGTTGACAGATACTGGAGGATCTTGGAGTTTGGGTGGCCAAGTCTCATATGCCAGACTTCATCACTTGCATAATGTGTCTGGTGGAATAGAAGGCTTAGAATGGTTTGTCCTCCAGCACATACAAGCCATTATGCATGCTTCCCAGGGTTAGTAGCCTCTTTGTTTCCTTATCATTTACACGCACAGCATCACAGTCAAACTCAAATGAATACGGATAATCCTTTGTAAGTTTAGACACAGATAATAGGGATTTTGCAATTTTAGGACACACAAGCACATATTTAAGAGGCAATGTACCTGATGAAGAAGCTAGGCTTGCTGACCCTGTGTGAGTTATTGGTAGGTAATTTCCGTCTCCTATCATCACTGTGTCTGAACCTCTGTAAACTTGATGAGGCGAGCTTGTAACATGAGCTGAGGCACCCGTGTCAGGATACCATTCTTGTCCACCATGTTCTGTGACTTTGGTGATTCTCATGGCAGCCATAGCACTAGGAAGCTCATCAGACTGGTAGCTATATCGAACTTATGGCAGCACTTTAGGGCATGGTGACCTTGTTTACCACATATCTGACACGTTGGTCATCTTTCTGTGCCATAGGGGTTTCCAGAGGAGGAAGATACGTTTGAGCTAGGCGAGATTTTCTGGTGAAAGCCTCTTCCCCTTGTAGAGAATGAGCCTCAGCCGCGATTCCCTCTGCCATTTCCTCTTCCTCGGGTGGTGTAGTTGGCTTCAGCTTGAACAACGTTGAACGCCATGTGAAGAGTGACGTCCGAGTTGCCAGTGTAGCTGAGGAACCTGTCTTCGAAACCAGTCAGCCATGGGATTATACTCTCAAAGGTAGGTACTGGATACGAATCCATAGCGCCTTCAATAGACGTTTTTATCGGCTCGTACTCTCTTCCTAGTCCATTAAGAGTGGCAAAAATCTTCATTTTCTTGTCAATAGGATTACCCACTGATGCTAGTTGTTTGTAGAGGCTCTTGAGTTCTTTGAGATAGGACGCCATAGTACCTTCTCTCTTTTTGGTGTTTTGGAAACGTCTCTGGAGTTGAAACAGGCGTGGGTTTGATACTTGATTGAAGTGAGTGGCTAGAGCCATCTGCTGTGAGGTTGTCGTCGACACTACTTCAGAAAGAATATCTTCAGAAAGGGAGCCGAGAATCCAAGCTCTCACAACGTGGTCAGACCTGAGCCATAGTGAGTAGTCTGGATTTGGAACTTCACCAGCGTTTCCTCCCATGCTAGGAACTGAGATGACTTGAAGTGGAGCTACGTATGATCCATTAACGAAACCCAGAAGATTCTGACCCAAAAGAAAGGATTTGAACTGTGTCTTACACAAGATGTAGTTTCTCTCTGTAAGTTTAATCGTAACACAATTTGAAATGTTTAGTGAAGGAGTTGAATAGAGATCCATGGATTGTTGAGCCATGGCTCAGATACCATGAAAGGAGAGAGGTATTTTTGAATCTTTCTTTCTTATTATTCTCTCTTTAAGTTTACAATGATATTCTCGAGCTTTATATAATAGCTCTTACACTCTTAATCTTATGACAAGTGTCTCAATCAGGTGCATTGTAAATTGCTGAGAGGACTAAATTGGTTTCTGGTCTTTGTCGTCATATGATATATTCCGGGTTTTACACATTCTAACCATAATTTTTAGAGAGTTTTAGAGTCTTTTACTTATTTACATGCTTCTTCAGAGTCTTTTAGTCCTCTATCGAGTCTTTACAGGTTTTAAGTTGTTTTGGGATGAAAACACGGATTTGGAGATGAAGGATCATGCTGAAACCTCAGAAGTTTACCATCCGATGAAAGACTTCTCATGAACCGATGTCAATGAATGTTTGACACAAGATAGCCACGGGAGTTAACTTTCATTTGGAAGTGGTTTGAAGTCAATCCAACGGTGAGATCAAAAGTTATGGCGATATTCGTGAAAGCAGTCCAGTCAGATTGACCAACGACAGGCGGATCGATCGTTTCGACCCAGATCGATCGATCCACACCTGCTGCCAAATTTACGCACCGTTTCAGATTGATCGAGCAACTCCAGAACGATCGATCCAGCCTTATTTTCCCCAAAACGCAGAAAAAAGATTTCGGTTTATTTTTCTATTTTGGTTTAGTTTCGACCCAGAACGTGTTTAGACTTATATTTTTGTTTTTCAGCCATTGTTTAGGCTACGCTTTATTTTCTATTCAGACCTATTGCTTTGGGAGAGGAATCTCTGACTCTACATCTTTTGAGAAGATTTCTAAACCCTTTTGGATTTCTATTCTATTGATTATGAGTTCTTCTTATTCTCTTTGTGATTTCTCTGTTTCCATGTTTGAGTAGATCCATAGTTAGGTTTAGGGTTTTCAATGGAATTTATGAATCAATGAATTGGGCATAGATAGGGAATCATCTTATTATATCTTCATCTATTGTTGATCTCATTGCTGGAATTAGATTAGCTACCTAATTTCTGATCTTAGGTTTAATTTATTCATCAAAAGTGTTATAGGTTGCTTGAAAAGAACATAGATGAGCGGATTGTCCTTAGCCAACGAAAGCTGATGCTAAGGCGATCCGTAAACATATTGAACCTGCTTTTTAATGCTTGTTTACAATTCTAAACGACAGTTTAGACACTTAGGTTGCTAGATAAAGTAATTGATACCACGACAGTGTATTAGTTATACATTGATGTTTGAGTTGAGAGTGTGCTTATATAATCCCTGAATAATTGTCTGATTCTTGATCTCTGAATTCCCGTGAATATCCCTTGACCTAGCGCCTTTTAATTCATAGTTTACACAGTTTTTATTTACTATTTTTATTTCATATCACAACCAACAACCATATTATTGTCTTAGCTTAGTTTCATTCTCAAAGAATTGCAGTGTAACCTTGGTCCTTGTGGATTCGATCCCTATATTAGTACAACATTTGTTGTGCACTTGCAGTAGTTTATATAGGGTTAAAACTCTGTGTATCAAGTTTTTGGCGCCGTTGTCGGGGACCAATTGCGTTACCTTTAGTTCTAAGTTTGAAGTTTAGTCTAAGATTTACTAATTCAGTTTTCTTTCCTTGCTTGTGTGTTGCAGGTGTATGCAGAGGAGAAGTCAAGGTTTTCACAATCTACTACAACTCACTAATCAAGAGCTAGGAAGGACATAACGTACTTACAACAGAACAAAGAAGAAGAAGTCAAAACAAGCCACTATGGGCGACAATCTCGACAATCAAGCAATGGCTGATGCTCAAGCTCAGATTCTGAATATGAAGCAACAGTTGGATCAGTTGATACTTCAGCAGCAACAACAACAAGAGCTTCGGCAGCTACATGGTATTGGGGAAACTGATACTCCTCACACTTTCTACCAGAACAGATCTGTAATAGTTCCACCAGCGATTGCGAGACAAGACTATGAGATCAAATATCAGTTGATTGCATTGGTGAAACAGCACTTGTTCCATGGTTTACCAGCTGAGAACCCTATGGATCATATAGGGAACTTTGAGGAGATTTGCAGTACTACTAAGTCAAATGGAATCCCTGCAGACTACATCAAATGCAAGCTCTTCCATTTCTCTTTGGCTGATAAAGCACACAAATGGCTTAGATCTCTACTTGAGAATTCATTGAATGGTTGGATAGAAGCTAGAGATGCCTTCTTGGATTATTTCTACACCAAAGGTAAGACAGCTTCCTTGAGGAATATGATCACTACTTTCAAGCTTGGAAGAGGTTCAAGGAGTACCGTAGAGAATGTCCTCACTATTCTTATTCTGATGAACAGATTTTTCAAATCTTCTATGATGATGTTGACTGGGACCATAAATATGCACTCAATGCTGCAAGTAATGGGGATTTCATGACTCAAGAGTATAGCTGGAGCCAACATACTGATTGAGAAATTGGCTGCAAGTTCCAGTAATCGATGTCCTGAATATGATCGGTCTAGAGGAGTCAGCAGTATGGATTCTCAGAAAATTGATGAACTGAGTGCCAAGGTGAGTTTATTGTTGAAGGCAAATCAGAGAGGTGTTCAGCTTTGTAAAGATGGATCAGATGCAGTTTGTCTCCCGGATATTGTTGATGAATTGCAAGAAGTGAGCTATGTGAATGGACATGATTTTGTGTAGAACAAGGTATTCAACCAGAACTACAGAAGTCACCCAAATCTTTCATACAGAAGTACGAATGTTGAGAACCTTCAAGACCAAGTTTACCCACAACAGGTGGTTGGTCAGAGTCAGAACAGATTTCAAGGTGGAATTCAACATACACAACCATTAAACAACTTCCAAACCTCTTCTAACTCTGAAGATAACTCTCAAACTGAGCTTAAGGGTCTTATGCAGCAACTCCTCTTGAACCAACAAAAGTCTACTGATGAGATCAATACAAAGATGGGTAATATGTATGTTGATCTTAACACCAAGTTTGAAGGTGTCTCAACTCATTTGAAACTGCTAGATAACCAAGTTGCTCAGACTGTTGAAGCAATGAAAAGACAACATGGAGTTCTTCCGGGTAAGGGTGAGCAAAATCCTAGGAATGTAGGTGTTAATTATGTTGGGAATCAAGCACCTAATGGGGTTAGAGACCATCAAGCTCCACCGCCCCAAGAAGGTACACTTGAGCTTATGTTGAGGCAGATTTTAGATGGGCAGAAGAAGAATGCACAAGAATTGAATGAGAAGATCACCGCTCTTGAAAACAAGATGGATATCATGAACAATGAGTTAAGTTATAAACTTTAGGACTTGACTTGCCGAGTTGATTTTCTAGATTCACGAGCTTATTCTACATCTGAGATTAAGTCGCCTAGTACTGTAAAGAAGATTGAGCGAAAGGTCGAAGATGCATCGACTTCTGTGACCGAGTTAGATCGATCAATCCCATTATCAACTCTGGATTCTCAAGTCAAAAACGCAGCTTTTGACTAAGGTAGTATTCAAGCTCTTCCAATGAGGAAATTGCCTAAGCTAGAAGATCCAGGGAAGTTTGTTGTTCCATGCTCCATCTTTGGAGTAGATTTTGAAGACTCTATATGTGATTCCAGAACCACTGTGAACCTCATGTCAAGGGGCATTGCAGAATCCTTGTGAATTGCAAATCTACAACCTTCTCAGATGTCCATAAGGTTTGCAAATGCTTCCATAGAAACTCCGCAGGGATGCATTAAAGATCTTCAAGTGAAAATTAGGAATTGCTTGATGCCTACTGATTTTCAAGTTGTTGAGATGAGCAATGATTCATATATGCCCTTGATTCTTGGAAGATCTTTCCTTGCTACAGCTGGTGCACTTGTTGATCTACCTAATAAGAGGGTTTGTCTTTCCAACATCAGCAAAAATATCTTCTATGATGCAGTCTCAGAGAATGATACAAATTATGGCTCTTACATTGCAATTGAGGAGAGGAAGCTAGATGTCATGTCAACCGCAGCACTTGACAATAAGATTGAGGTTAATGAAGTCCTGGATGGAGACACTCATTCTTTTGTAAAGAAATATCAGAAGGTTAAAAAGAGAGATAAGCCAAAGAGTGAGATAATGCAGTCAAGTTCTCATGTAACTTTGACACCGCTGAGATGTGTTGGTGACACCATTGAGTATAAACTGAAGTACAAAGGTATATCAAGACCTTTCTCTAAAGTTAGAGCCATCATCACTCCGGAGTTTAAGGGAAAAGGCCAAGCAATTGTAGATGACATGATGAGGAAGGTTCTGAAGCTAACTATACATGATCAAACAACAAGAAGTCTGTGTCTCAAACAACCTCCACCGCACCCTGATCTTCTTGTGGATTCTCATAATGCTTAGGCGTCATCACTGTCAGGCTTATGACAATAAACAAGCGCTTGGTGGGAGGCAACCCACAGGTAAGTTCTCTTTTGTTTGATTTTTTTTTCATTTCTTTGAATTTGTTTAACCTTTCTCTTGATTTATTTTCACACCGAGACGGTGCGAAGTAAGTCTGGGGGAGGGTATTTGTTGTGTACTAATATCATTTTCTTTGTTTTGTTTTCCTGAGTTAGTTTGATGTTTTTTCTATTCGAATTTTTGGTTTTATCGAGTCAAGTTTGTAGGAAATTATGACCCAATGATATGATAAATTTGGCTTTTTATATGTTTTGATTCATCCTCTAAAGACAAGTTTTGCAAGATTCTCACCTAGACATTCACTGCAGGACCTTCTCTCTAAAGTTTCATCCTACAGAGAACGCTGTTAGACCGGACGTCAACTCCACTTTACTTGAACCATAATCATGACTTTAAATATTTCTCATGAGAGGCATTTTATCGGGGAAACGAGCAGCACATTCAGGACTTCTTATCCACTTTACCACTCTTTGCTGATCCTGAATGGCAACTCATTTTTAGTGGTTTTACCTTTACACCATATATTTCTCTTCAGGCCTTTACCACTCTTTTCTTTTTCATGCTTGCAGGCAGATATGCGCAGAAAAGCGAGAGAGAAATTTCCGACACAGCTCTCCAACCACTGAAGATGGAAGATGCAAAGAACAAAAGAAGAGATGGTTGCAAATTGGTTTATATGTTATCTTGCCCTGGAAAGATAAGAAAAGGTACTCATCTTGTGCTTCAGACTTATACATTTTCGTAGTGTTTCCCCTTTCAAATCTTATTTGATTCAAACAAAAAAAAAAACGGGAAAGGAAATAGCTACGAAAATTGTCTCATAGCACAGGTAATCCAAGCAAGAAGGAAAAAAAAAGTTATGAAGTTGTGCAAAGACCTCACAAACATCTAAGTCTGGGGGAACCAAGAAGAAAAGAAGTAAAGGAAGGTGTTATGAATAAGTGGTTGGAAGCTGTGAACATCAATGGGTTCATACTCTCTTGCGACTCTGTGACATAGCTGCACTTCAATCATGGTATGCACTAAACACTTTAACTCCACCTAAACACCAAATGCCCTTTTTATACCAAGCTCGCCGTCTACCCCGAGTGATGTCTTCTCTTGAGAAATCCCACGCCACTTTTTAATGAATGTAAGGAGTTGACTAAATTGAAAGCCAAGGTCTCTTGCAGGTTTGAGATGGACGGATCAGAGTTGAGAATGTTGTGGGTTTATAGTGAAAATTTTTAACTGAGAATTTTTGTATTAACGCGTCTGCAGGGTATCTATCTCGAGCATTGTCTCTGATCATAGGAGAGTTTCCGCGATTTTCAAACCTCTTCACCAGTTTAGATTTCTTTGTTTGCTTGAGGACAAGCAAAGAACTAAGTCCGGGGGAGTTGATATATTCCGGTTCCATAAATTTTAGAGAGTTTTAGAGTCTTTTACTTATTTACATGCTTCTTCAGAGTCTTTTAGTCCTCTATCGAGTCTTTACAGGTTTTAAGCTGTTTTGTGATGAAAACACGGATTTGGAGATGAAGGATCATGCTGAAACCTCAGAAGTTTACCATCTGATGAAAGACTTCCCGTGAACCGATGTCAATGAATTTTTGACACAAGATAGCCACGGGAGTTTCATTTGGAAGTGGTTTGAAGTCAATCCAACAGTGAGATCAAAAGTTATGGCGATATTCGTGAAAGCAGTCCAGTCAGATCAACCAACGACAGGCGGATTGATCGTTTCGACCCAGATCGATCGATCCACACCTGCTGGCAAATTTACACACCGTTTCAGATCGATCGAGCAACTCCAGAACGATCGATCCAGCCTTATTTTCCCCAAAACGCAGAAAAAAAAAATTTCGGTTTAGTTTCAACCCAGAACGTGTTTAGACTTATATTTTCGTTTTTCAGCCATTGTTTAGGCTACGCTTTATTTTCTATTCAGACCTATTGCTTTGGGAGAGGAATCTCTGACTCTACATCTCTTGAGAAGATTTCTAAACCCTTTTGGATTTCTATTATATTGATTATGAGTTCTTCTTATTCTCGTTGTGATTTCTCTGTTTCCATGTCTGAGTAGATCCATAGTTAGGTTTAGGGTTTTCAATGGAATTTATGAATCAATGAATTGGGCATAGATAGGGAATCATCTTATTATATCTTCATTTATTGTTGATCTCATTGCTGGAATTAGATTAGCTACCTAATTTCTGATCTTAGGTTTAATCTATTCATCAAAAGTGTTATAGGTTGCTTGAAAAGAACATAGATGAGTGGATTGTCCTTAGCCAACGAAAGCTGATGCTAAGGCGATCCGTAAACATATTGAACCTGCTTTTTAATACTTGTTTACAATTCTAAACGACAGTTTAGACACTTAGGTTGCTAGATAAAGTAATTGATACCACGACAGTGGATTAGTTATACATTGATGTTTGAGTTGAGAGTGTGCTTATATAATCCCTGAATAATTGCCTGATTCTTGATCTCTGAATTCCCGTGAATATCCCTTGATCTAGCGCCTTTTAATTCATAGTTTACACAGTTTTTATTTACTATTTTTATTTCACATCACAACCAACAACCATATTATTGTCTTAGCTTAGTTTCATTCTCAAAGAATTGCAGTGTAACCTTGGTCCTTGTGGATTCGATCCCTATATTACTACAACATTTGTTGTGCACTTACAGTAGTTTATTTAGGGTTAAAACTCTGTGTATCATCATAGTCGTACCGCAGCTCAGGCGACAGCTCATCGAATCTTTTCCTCTAACGGTATTGTTCGATGATATCCTCTTATCTTCATTTTTAGTTTCATTCCTGATTTCGTGAGCAGGCTTTGCTTTGATGGGCTGCGTCATCTGGTTGTTGGGCCTTGACGGATTGGGCCTGTCTTGATTTGAATCCTCGTCTTGGTTGTTTCACAGTTACTGTAGCTTACTTTGGAGTTGGGGAGTCATTCGACTGGTTCTCTCTTATAGAAATGTTGATCAGATATAGTGTAGAATAGGTAGAATTTTTCCAGAGATTTATGTTTATGGATCGAGATAGACAGAGTTCTGGTCATAATGGGACTCCAGAATATAGCAACAGAAAACTCTGAGGTAAAAATGGTTATGGATTCTTAGATTGATCGGAACATTGCCGTGAGAGGAGTCCTTCTAGATTGTCTTATTCAAATCATGTCGCCGACCTCGTCTCCTCCACCTTCTAGCTCTTCACTGCCATTTCATGGTTCTAATTCACCTAACGGCGTTGAGGTAAGATTTTAGGGTTGATCTCGAGAATATTTGACTTTACTAAGGTTGTTGCGTATTTTTACATTCAACAGTATTTTAATTACACGATTAGCTTAAAAACCCTACAAAAAACAGAGTTGATCGTGTGATTGTTATACAAAAACAGAGATTCACATCAAATCGATCAACCAAAAACAGGGATTCACACAAAAGCAGTTTCACAAAAACAGAGATTCACACAAAAGCAGTTTCACAAAAACAGAGATTCACACAAAAGCAGTCTAATCACACATAAAGTCACTCACGGATCAGACTTCAAAGCCATATTGAAGTTGTAATGGTAAGTAACATTACTAAATTTATATTGAGAAGGATTAAATCGATCAAATCATGATAATATCATGCAACCATAGTTGTGTATTTAAAGTGACTTTTGATTTGATCGATTTAATCCTTCTGAATATAACTCAGCTGCATATAGTTTTTGATTTCAGATTCATTTACAGATGAAACGTGACTGTCATCGAAATGATACCATTTGTTCTCATCAATCAACTGCAGGAACATATTATAAGATAACAAACAGAAGCAAGCACAATGGAACAATCTAGTGTGTTATATGATGACATTCATGGTCCATGCGCTCCTATGTAACCCAATATTCTCTTAATAAATTGCTGGAACCACATAAATTGGTTTAGCGGAAGCAAAAACAGAAATTAGAACTGACATTTTCAAAATCAAAGAAAAAGATTGATAAACTAAATATCTAAGTGTTGCATAGATTTTGTCATATTCAAAATAAATATATGCAAATTCTAGACTAATCTCCAATAGGTCTAGTGTTTATTCCTTGATTTCTAAGCTATAGAAAGTTAACATTAGAGATTCAGAAGAGATAAGAGATTCATTAGGGCCGTTAGGGTGAAGCCACATGAAAACTTTCAATTAAATCTATATCCATACGGGTTTTAAAAAACAATGTCTAGCCACATCCAAAGTTTTTTTTCTAGCTATATCCACATTTTCGTTAATTTTGACGAAAAGTTAAACAGTTTGCCTTAACCACTAACAGAGTTGAAAATTTTTATGTGGCTACACCCTGACAGCCCAAAATAAAATTGTAAATAGTATTTAAATAATTATTAGGGAATTGATTAACTATAGAAAATTATTGTGATTATTAGTATGATTTGAAAAAAAAAATTAGTATTTTTAATTAACACAACACATGCCATATACAATAATAATAAATAAGATCTCTAGCAATTTTAACAAATTAACACAACACAAACCATCTATAATTATTTGAGCAATGTTAAACACAAAACAACCTTACATTTACGTGGGATATTACAACAAATGCAATTGGACAATTTTTTAGTTTTATCAAATCTTATTAATAATCATAATAATTTTCTATTTAGTTCATCAGTTTCCTAATAAATATCACAAAATAAGTATAGAGATATTTCAAATTTTAATTACCGATATTTTAAAATATTTTAATTTTTATTTAATATCTTCTAAATAAATATGAAATTGTTTAATTAGAGTATTTAAACAATATAGTATTTAAGCTTTTTAAATAAAGTCATTAAGAATACAATAATAACCACAAATTTTATATAATTAAAAAAATTTTAAATAATATTTAAACAATTATTACTTTCTACAAAAATTAAACTCAATTTCTTTTTCTTATTAATTATGGACGAAAATTAAAAAAATTACCATCCAACTTTAAATAATCCAGATCTTCAAATATTCTAGTTTTTACAATAGATCAGATGGATCAATTGACATAATATTAGTTGACTTATTTAAAAATTTAGAATATCTGAAGATCTGGATTATTTAAAGTTGGATGATAAAAAATAATTTTAATTTTCTCCCATAATTAATAAGAGAAATAAATTGAGTTTAATTATTTTTGTAAAAAGTAATAATTCTTTAAATACTATTTACAAAAAAAAATTGGGCCGTCGGGGTGTAGCCACATGAACACTTTCAACTCTGTTAGTGGTTAAAAGGGGCAAATTGTTTAACTTTCCGTCAAAATTAACGGAAATGTGGATACAGCTCGAAAAAAAACTTTGGATGTGGCTAGACATTGTTTTTCAAAATCTGTGTGGATACAGACTTAATTAAAAAAATTCAAGTGGCTATACCCCGACGGCCAGATTATTAGGAATCCATGTTCCCAAAACACAATGTTTATCATATATTGGTGATTCTGTAATCACTTTCATCTTTCTTCAATAGCCAAGAACATTCATCAAACGTGGAAAAATGTCAGAAAAATGTGTAAAAATTGTAACTCTACCTTGTGTCGAAGTGGCCCCAGAACCTTCAACCTAACAGTTCAACGAAACCCTGAGAAAATACCATCAAAGTATATAGTTGAGAAGAATGAAACTTTAACACAATGGTGACACGGTATATATGAATCCTTTAGCAGCCTCAAATCAGCATGTGATCCGATATATCCAGTGACTAACACATGAGTCACATCTTCTTCGCTAGAGGGAACTGTGAAGAACAAGAAATTGCAGCAAAACTGAGATTAAAAATGCATCAACCAAAAATAACCATTTTAAGAACCAGATTGAAGAGAAATATTTCCAGATATTAGAAAAAGTGTAACCGATAAAAGATTCTAGCATATAGGACGACATGTATTTGTAATTCCTTGTCCAAGAGGAGATCTAGTATGTTGGCCAAAAAGCAAACAATGCTATTACCAAAAAAAATTGAACTCTTCTCTAACCGATATTAACTAAAATTTAAAATAAACAGAAAATATATTACCAGATGTGACTTCAACTACAGAAGTCTCCAAACTCTTAGGGTGTCCAGGCTTTCTTACTTCACCATTGACAGAAGCTCTTCAACACAGAGAATCTCTTCCTCAACTGACACTTTAGCCATGTGAACTTTGCTCTCTCTTCTTCAGACAACCAATGTCTCAGACGGAAACAGGTACAGGCGCCAAACTCATTCATCAACTCATCTTCCATAACTCGGTTAATCAAGATATAAAAGCTATTACCAAAGGTTTCACTCATAGATGTTTGTTTCCAACAAATTTGGTACAAAATTATTAGGAAAAGACACAAGATTCGATGACAACTTACCTCCTCAGAAGATGAAATCAAATTTCCTCATTCAACATCATGTTTAGCGACGAAAACATTGTAACCCTAACACAAACCACAGATTCATAACAAAACACATCATGAATAGAATCATTAGATTAAAACTTACATGTTAATAGAATGATATCAAACCTAGTGTTTTCATCCTATGAAATTTGATGACAAGATCACTTGTTGATCGGTTGAAAACTATCCAAATTTTCATGCATATTCTTTGTCCAATTTTGATGAGAAAAACTGGTGAACAATTATTAGCATGGCCACATATATAGCTAACAAAACAGTTGTTCTTTGTCGTTGATCCTCTTCTTCTTACACAAATCTTTAACTTAAACAACAACAAATCATCCATAACATCAACATGGAGTCTTGTGATTCATAGAAACGAAAAACACATACATACATAATACACCAATCATGAATACCAGATCCTTCTTTATCAAACCCAAAATTTCATACAACATGAAATCCTCTATAACATCAAAGGTATTTCTTCCAGCTCAGAACAAATCTGGAAATCAAAGCATCAACATCCATAAAGCATGCTCAGAACAAATCCGAAAATCAAAGCATCAACATCCATATAGCATGCTCATAAAACCTATATATTCTTTGACGACGGCTATTTTTTTATAATAACGATATTAGCACATACAGAAAACCTAAATACACTATTTATATCTATACAAGAGACGGTTTCAGACCTAATTATTTTTCTTTTTTTAGATATTATTGAATAAAAACAATCTTTTGCAGAGAATATACAATATATATAAAAATAATATTTTCTCAAAAGATTCGATAATTATTTACAATTTTAATTTTAAAAATGTAAGGAAATACATATTTAACATTATCTATAAGAGATATAACAATAAGATACGTCAAATATATATTTTCCAATAAGATAATGTTATTTGGTAATATCGGAATAAGTTTAAAAATATAAATAATAATATATTTGTGGGTTTTAAAAGCCAAAATACGTTATTGGGCTAATGGGTTTCCAAATTTAAATCAGTCCGCTGACACATAGCCGTAGATGTGGCGAAGCGACGATCGGAGAGTGACACGTATAATTTTCCGACTAAACTGATGTGACGATTTTTATAATTAACTTTAGCTGAAGAAACGACTCAGCCAAAAACTTTATTAATAATATATATATATTTGAACTCTTAAATTTGAGAGAAATCCAAAAACACATTACCAATTGTGGCAAAACATTTATTTGGAAATAAAATTAAAGATCATGATTTTATTTTATTTTACATATAAACATGATTATTAAAAACTAGAAATTTAATGATCATTGATGGCGTCATGGCGATCAAGTTCGACATGCTCAAAGCGAACATATATTTCACTGGTTAATAGTTAATACTGGTTACTGGTTAACCGATATTTTCACTATGTCAAACTACTAATACAAATGTAATTTAGGGACTAAACTTTATATACGGTTAACAAAATTATTACTCGGCCGTTTTGGGGATTTCTTGTCTATTGCTCGTCATCTTCTCCAACCACTGGTTATCGCCGGCGTTCTGCAATCCGACTGAAGTATCACCGGAGTTGCAAAGAAGCAGAAGAATATGTACGG
This sequence comes from Cardamine flexuosa, assembly GCA_963555745.1. Lineage (NCBI taxonomy): Eukaryota > Viridiplantae > Streptophyta > Magnoliopsida > Brassicales > Brassicaceae > Cardamine > Cardamine flexuosa. The sequence goes on from OY743219.1 coordinate 22,573,280, forward strand.
AGACGCTACAAACTGGAATGAAGATGATTATAGAGAAGCAATCCTAAAGGAGCGAGAGATACAGACACGTACCGTTTTCAGAACCGCCTGGGCTCCTCCGGCGAAAATCCCTAATCCAGACGCCTTTGTTGTCGCCTCCAGCGATGGAACCTTAGCTTTCCATTCGATGAACTCGCTTGTATCTCAATCAGCGAGTTTTGGCTACTCCAAAGATCTAGACTTTATGGTAGCTGAACCTGAGAGAGTGGTTAGGGCACACGAAGGTCCTACTTATGATGTTAAGTTCTATGGTGATGACGAAGATGCTTTGCTTCTTAGGTAAACTAAAAAACTCCGTTGTAGATTGATGATTCTTTGAAATTGTAATTGAGAGTTTGAAATTTCGATCTGGATTTTTTTTGTTTATGTAGTTGTGGTGATGATGGTAGAGTTAGGGGATGGAAATGGAAAGAATTTGTTGAACCAGAGGTGTCTCTTCAAGGTGTGTACACCATTTTTGTGATTTTGAGTTTGAAGATTAAGAGCTAAGTTGTTTTTGTTTCTTTCATAATCTACAGAGAATCATGTGAAGCCATTACTTGAATTGACTAATCCACAACACAAGTGAGTCTTGATCACTCTGTATACAACTGATGCTTGTGAGACTCTCTATTGAACTGTCTACAAATATTAATCATCATTCTCTTTTGCTTCTCTCATAGAGGTCCTTGGGGAGCTCTTTCACCGATGCCTGAGATCAATGCTATTTCTGTTGATCATCAGGTTGGAATTTTATTTTTAGTTTTACTTTATGTCTATATCTCATTGCTTGGTTCCAGATTAACTGTGCCCACTCTCCCTCATTTTTATTTATTTATGATAGTCAGGAAGTGTATTTACGGCAGCTGGTGATTCTTGCGCTTATTGTTGGGACGTGGTATGTGTTTGATCATGGTGAATGTGTATCACTGATATGATATCTGAGATATCTAAACTTCCTAGAATCATTTCGACATTTTCAGGAGAGTGGTCAGATCAAAATGACCTTCAAGGGGCATTCAGACTATTTGCACACTGTAGTTTCTCGTAGCTCTGCAAGTCAGGTAATGGTGTTTACATAGAATATTACAAGTGCACATTCGTATCCGTATCTAAGTTTGACATTTTTCTGATTTGCTCCAGATATTGACGGGTTCAGAGGATGGCACTGCAAGAATCTGGGGTATATTTTGCTTTGCCCAGTTATCTTTCTACTATAATTTCTAGCATAATGTTGAATCATGTTTGGTTGTAGAAATTTCGTTGTCTTCATGTTGGTATTTGAGATCCAATGCTCCTTATTTTTTTCGTTGACTGCTTCTTAAAACTCTATGATAGTTCATTCATTTTGGTGATTGCAAAACTTTCCAGTTTAGGTTTCTGGTTCACGTGGTACACTTTAATTGTCTAGACTAAGCTTTATATACTTTCCACTACCTCCTGTTTTGTCAACCAGATTGCAAAACGGGGAAATGCATTAGAGTAATTGGTTCCCAGGATATAAAGTCCCGCCATCGCATTAGTTGTATGGCCCTCGATGCAAGTGAAAGCTGGTTGGTAAGAACTAAACAAATGGATAATCTCATTATATTTCCAAAATAACCAAAGCTTGTTACCTCTAATGACCAAAGCATATAATATCTCTTTCCTCGTGGATTATTAACCAAAGCATTTACTGTTATTGCTATGATATTCTCCACTTTCAGGTTTGTGGACAGGGTAAAAATTTAGCTTTATGGAATCTTCCTGCCTCAGAATGCGTGTCAACAATATCCATCCCTGCACATGTACAGGATGTGATGTTTGATGAAAAACAAGTAAGCAGAACAAGATTACATTGAAATTTAAGCGGTGTACTTTAAAAGCCTGGGAGGCCGTAGGTTTTATTTGTTTATCAAGGCTTAATAGGTTTATGTAGTATCAAAACAGCTGATTTCTCTTTGAATCCTAAAATGACTTGACTTTTCTTAACTAGAAACAGAGGTCAACACATAGTTTTAATTCACATCTCTTTTTTTTTTTTTTAAATGTTGTGTTTACCTAACAAGTATCCCACTATCAGATTTTGACAGTAGGAGCAGAACCACTTCTAAGGCGTTTCGACTTAAATGGAGCTTTGCTTTCTCAAATTCACTGTGCTCCTTGTTCAGTATTTTCCATTTCCTTGCATCCAGCAGGAGTATGTTTCCAATCCCTTCTTTTCCCCTCTTTTTAAATATATACTTGTTTGCTTGTCCAGAGATAATGCTATCTTATTGTAAATGTTATGTAAAGTTGTTACGCCTTTTGGAGTAAAAACTTGATGTGTGAATTTGTTGTTCTCCAATGCTTTTGTATTTTCAGGTAGTTGCTGTGGGAGGTTATGGAGGTCTCGTTGATGTCATCTCTCAATTCGGAAGCCATCTCTGCACATTTCGTAGCAGCTCATTGTGAAACTCCTTCTGACTGTTTCTCGGGTTTCGATTTAGCACAATACATGTGGAGGTATTGAAATCAGTTTTGTGTCAGTCAGATTATTGCCAGAAGTTAATACCTTAAAACAATTTTTTTTTGGTGTGATTTCTTAGGTTCTTGACCCATAAAAAGAGATGAAGGGAACAGTGTCTTCGTCTGGTTCCGCTTGGTTTGATTATAGACCAAATAGTTGTTTACTTGCTATCGAATTTGAACTCTTTCGACATCAAGGACACTGAACCGGTTTAGTCTGATCTCGTACATGTGTACTATGAAATGTTGTTGACCTTGTATGATTACGGAGTCGTATTTTCTCAGTCTTGGAGACTATTTATCTCACCATTGATAAAATGTGACCAAACAAAATGTATCAAATATTAACAAGTTGATCAAATGTAACTAAAACCAAGCAAAGATGATCATTAAAGCCAAAGATTTTTAAACAAATGATGGTTTACATTGATCTTTTGACACTTTCTGTTGATAATATGCTTTAGATCAAGAGTGTTAAACAATACAAACATGTGAGAGACGTTAACATTAAAAGGCAAGTGAGTCAGAGGGAGAGATTTTGAACACCAATGCATGACATTGCTTTCACTGACACTGACACTGACAGTAACAGTTAAAAATTTTGTATTAACAATTAAAACTTGATAAGAATGTGAAAGCTAGCCGATTTTGTTAATTGGAAAGCTGAATTAGTTAATTAACAGGTAGAAAGAAAATGGAAGTGCAATGCAAGCAGCCAAGCATATTCATGTTAGGGATAACTAAATGATTGTCATTCTTCCAAGTAAAATTTCACAATAATATTTCATTGAAGATAGTGACAAAAAGAATCATACATCAAATAAATAAGACCCCAAAAAGTTATAAATTCAAAACATCACTCCTGATAAGAGAAACCAAACTCCAAAGATCAAGAAAACGAAAGAAGAAGACGAAGAAGCTGATGAAGCAACAATCTGAATAGGGAAATTGCATTGTCCCTGAGATATATTCTGTGTGGTAATTATGGCCAAACCTTGGAAGATACAAGCACTCTCATCTTGGTTCTTCACTTGAAAGTACATGTTAAACGCATATGAGGCGTTCCCATTAGCATCAAGACTATTGCAAGAAGAACCGTAACCAAGCGCCGTGCAATCCGAGAAAGTGCATGCGAAATCTATGTTTGCCGCAAGTTTTGTCAAATCTTTAGCATCTGGATTAAACATACACCACTTGTTGGGTAGATATGTAACATTCTGTGCACCAATCAACAGCTTGTTCTGTCCTTGACCTGATAGATCTATAGGAAACTTTGGTTGCCCGTCGAATCTAAATATCCCCCAATGGCGTTCAAACTCTCCTGGTGCTATACTTTTCGCATCCTCATCGAGTAATCCAAACAAGTATACCTCAATGTAGGTTGGTCTCAATGGAGTTCCTTTGTTTGTTCCAAGCCTTGGTAAAAGCCCGTTGTAGAATCTGTAAGCATTGCCTGCGAAAACCCGTTTTTTTTCAATAATCAAAACATTACATGAATGTCAAAATTGCATCTCTAAAGCACTGACAAAACGTTTATAGATTGATCTACCGCTATTGGCGTGTTTGTCACCCTCTGTTGGCCAACCAACTTCTCCAACGATGATTGGCATATCTCCATGACCAACAGCTTCCAAAGAAGAAACCAAAGTGTCGAAATTCGCATCGAAAACGTTTGTGTAAGCAATACCGTTGTCATCTACCGGTTGAGCGCCATCGAAGAAGGCGTAGTTGAGTGGGAAATCATCATTCCCATAGAGACTTAAGAAAGGGTAAATGTTGATTGTGATGGGAGCATTGTTCTTGCCAAGAAAGTCAACAATCTGAGTCATTTGGCCGATGATATCAGGACGGAATCTTCCTGCGGATGGCACAGGGTTGCTTGCTGGTGAATCGTAGACATCCGCGTTTAAAGGGACTGTTGCTTTGACAGAGTTTCCTAGTCCAGCTTCGTTTAAAGCGTTTTGGATGTTTTCAAGTGCAGGGAATGTGAGGTTTATAAATGTCCCGTTGTATGATTTGAGGAATGGCTCATTCCCAACAGCTACAAACCTGAAAACACACATCCACAAATAGATTCAGACGACATTAGAACCCAATGAAGAAGAACAAATCAAAGAGAGAGGAAGAAACTCACGTGACGTTGACACCGCCATTGAAGTTATAACGAGTGACATTCTTGCGAACCCAATCCTTGGCTCGGTCGTAACTGCCCATCACCTTAAGCTGATCATTGGGGATAGCGACCATCACTTCTAGACCCGAGCCAGCGAGTGCACCCATGGTGGTCTCATCTGCATCAAAAAGCTTAACTTTCTTGATGTTGTTGTCTTTGAGCATTTGAACTACGGTCTTTGGCGGTAGCTTGTGTGTTGCCATTGTTCCCCAGTTCACTCCCAGCCCATCTACCACAATACCCAGAGGACAAACTAGGATCGCAAACACGATTACGATGGCCAACAGATTCCCCATCCTGACAAAGAAGGAAAGATGAAATGCCAAAATATGTCTGAAATGAATGTTTGGCAATCACTTTGAGATATCAATTACTCTGTCAATATCTTTTCCAATCTCCTCAATTTAAGAATGTAGATTATCTGCTTTGCATACAAAATATATGTAATCTTCTTCTCTTATCAATCAATAAACACAAGATTACTTCTTCTCTTCCTTTTTGGTTTCTTCAGAAAACCACTAATCACCTGAGTGAGATAAGTCCTCTGCTGTATTGGACACAATGCCACCACTCTGGTGACTCAACCAAGAAAAATACAAATGTCATGAGAAATAAACAAATATTCAGAGAACATGAGACAACTTTCATAAATGTTTCTACTTTTTGTTCTGAGAGGTAACAGAAGCTGGCGATTCATGTAAGTTGCTAGTTCAAGCTATGGACCACATTTGTCAAAAAATCCAATTAAAAAATTCACCAAAAGAACCAAATATGAATATAGCTAAAACATCTGAAAACCCACAAAAATCATTTTGAAATCAAACAAACTCTAACGGAGCGTGTTTAAAAAATTCATAAAATCGAACAGTTTTGGAGGATATATGTAAAAAATTTAAAACTTTAAAGAAATAAACATATCAAGGAAGGCTTTGAAGATACAAGAACAATCCATAAACCCTAACTGGAACATTGGAAAATTCGAAAAAAAAAAAAAAAATTCTCAATATCTCAACACACTTTGTCTAAAATTAAGCGAAAATGCAATTGAATCCACACATCAGAATGTTCAAAGATACGATTTAGCAGAATGGAAGAAAAAAATGGAGGACCTGCGAGAGAGTGAAGGCCAGAGGACGTTACGGTTGGCGAGGGCAGCCGAAGAGAATGGGGAAAGATTAAACTAAACCGAATTCAAAACCCGAGTTGATTATTAAATAAGATTTTTTTTATTTTAAAATTCTTTCCAAATCAAAACGGCAACTATAAAATGGGCCATTAAATATAATATTAGCTTCATTTGAATTATAGTATTTTTTTCAAATGTAAAGTTAAAACCAAAGTTGAATCAAATCAAATCAAATTGGATAATAATCAATTTCCATTATGATTCTAACAAACACATACTCATGTAACTTTAACTAAAACAATGGAGCCTCTAATTTACAGAGAAATTTTCTCAATTTATTGTAACATATTTTAATTTTTTATCAGTAAAATAATTTAAGAATAATATCTTATTTTTTGTCAATAATTATAAGTTAAACTAAAACAGTTTAGAAATTCAAACCATTGATATAAAATTTATAAGAATAATAAAATAAAGTTTCGCATTCAGTACTAATATCTATAAGTATCAAATCTAATTATACGAAAGTAATTTAGTATAATAAACTATTGAATAATTGTGTTAAGATTTAAAACTTAAACTAAAATGAAGAAGACAACAACAAAAAAAAAACAGGAAAAATGTTAAAAAAAGCGTCAACTTACATTTTTGGGAACTTTAAACCCCAACTTACGTTGGGCCATTTTAATGATAAAGTTTGAGGTTGACTTTAAAATAAATAGCAAAGTTGTGTTGACTCGGCCAAAATAAGCATGACGTTAAATCAACTAACGGATCATAACTACAGTGTTAACTTACCCGTTAACAACTCCGTTATCTCAAAACAATGTCGTATTGTTTTTATGTTAAAACAGCGTCGTTTTACGGATTGCTCGAGTCTTGTATCAAAACGACCAAAATCAAAATCTCTCAAAATCAAATCGAGAATTCTCAAACTCTCAAAATCAAAATCTCTTTGTCTCTCCTTTTCTATCGTCTTGCAAGATTCTGCTGTTGCTGGGAAAGATGAGTTCAAGCTCAGAGACATCGGTGTATTTTGGAGATCGTGGTTTGCCGTCAAAGTGTAAGTGTGGGTTAGATGTCATGATCTTCACTGCTAAGACGCAAGAGAACCTTGGACGTCCTTTCTTCCGCTGTACAAGTAAACGCGATGCAAGGTCATGGAAATCGGAAAGAGATGTAAGTCATTTTTTCCATCTTTATGAATATTAGGGTAATTTTTTTAATTTATGTGTTAATTTTGTGTAATTTTTGAATATTAGGGTCATTTGTTTAAGTGGGTGGAAGATGCTGTGTTAGAAGAGGTCGAAGATGCATTACCAAGACTAGCAATCATGGTAAATGAGGTTAGCAAAGCCAAATCGGAGGTGAATGAGTTAAAGGCTCTAATGGAAGAAGCTAAAGAAGAAGCAATGGTTAGCAAAGTGGAAATCCGCAAGATGAAACTGTTCTTGAAAGTGTGTTTTTGGTGGATATGTGTGATGACCATTGTGCTTGTCTATGTAATGTTTGGTAAGAGAAATGAGAGGAAACAGTCGAGATCTAGTTAGTTGTTGTAAGGGTGAGATAAGGGTTATACGTTTGTTTCAAATTTGATGTAGTTGTTTTGTAAACCTTTGAAGTTAATGTGTTTGGTCGAACTTGCTTGTTGCTTTAAAACAAGTGCTTGAATTTCTTGGTTGTTGATTGAATTGTCTGGTCTTGGTTTGAAATTTTTTGTTTTAAAACATGTGTTTGTATTCAAAACAAATGAAACAAAAACACCATGTCATTTGAAATAAAACAAACATAACCATGTCTGAGAACAACTAAAAAACAGCCACATATGTCTGAAAACAAGCCAACAAGAGCCTAATCCGAGATAAACAAATAACCAGTTTGAAAACAAGCAAAACGATCTAAATATGACAAAGCATATGTCTGAATAGAAGCACAAACTTTAGGTTATCTTGTCCGACCTAAGCACAAACAAAATAGACAACATTCAAATTATTCTCCTCCCATTGAACATTCAAACCATCATCCCCAGCCTGTCAAAGATGCTCCTGTATGTGATCCTTCTCCTCCCTGTTGTCCTTGAGATGGTGGTCCTTCAGATGGTTGTCCTTGAGATGGTTGTGCGACTGGTTCTGGAGGTGTTTGTGAATGAGATGGTGGTCTTGGAGTTGGTGGTCTTTGAGATGGTTGTGAAAGAGTAGGTGCTCCCTGTGAAACTCCTTGAGATGCTTGAGATGGTTCTCCTTGTGATCCTTGCAATGGCTGTCCTTGTCCAAACAAGATATTCCTTGGCTCCTGCGTGTAATCAATCTATCAATGTTCCAAGACATACATTAAACATCACGAAATTAGTTTATTAGAGGATATTTACCTGATCTTTTCTTGGTCGACCTCTAGGTTTTTTTGGTGGAGTTACAACTCTTTGATTCTGACATCCTTTCTTATTGTGCCCTTCCTGCTTGCAATTCCCACAAGTCATGATTCGGTGCATACGTGACAACTTGGTAGTTGAAGAAGAGGCAGTTTCAAACAGCGACTTCCTCCTATCATGATTGCTTGGCCTCCTTGGATTTCCTCTTCTCCATGGTGGTGGCAACACACCAAATCTGTTAACTATTGGTCACAGAAGCATGCCTTGGACAGGCCCAATACCATCAAAATATGTTTGCCTCCACATATTTGTCGTGTACCAATCAGTCACATAGTCTTCAACTTTCTTTTTCTGACCTATGATGACACTCGCGGCATGAACACACGGTATCCCAGTCATCTGCCACTTCCTGCAACCACATGTTTTTTCATTCATATCCACTGTAATAATGTTATCACCCAGGCGTACCTCGTGTTTGTTGTGCCTTGCCATCCATCTTTCACAGAACTGTGACCCAGAAATCATCTTCTCTATCTCCGCATGAGCTCTCTTGGTGAAGCAAGTTTTCAAGTTTCCAGCAATTACAAACCTATTCTCATTACGCACCATACATTGCCTCCTAATATCCTCCAACATGTCTAGTAGAGGTTTCCTTCTTGCTAGTCGGATGGTTCGGTTGAAAGACTCACTCAAATTGTTTAAGTTATCATTGCAGCAACTTCCAATCTTGAAAAAGGCTCTAGCCCATGTCCTCGGATTGGTCTTTTGTAGAGAATCGAAAGCACTAGGATTGTAGCTCTTGAGTTCTTGCATATTACTCACAAATTCTCCTTCTGTGTAGCTTCTAGCAATCTTCCAGAACAATCTCTGAAGCTCCATGTCATAACTGTTTCTCTTCCAGTTCTCCATGATGTGTCTTGCACACTGCCTGTGTTCAGCTTGTGGAATCACACTGTGAATTGCTTTAACTAAACTCTGCCATGCCATAACATGAAACATAAAAGCAAACCTCTTTATCAGTTTACTCACACACACGTCTACTTAATCAGTTAATAAAAAATACTTCATCAAAACTTACCGATTGCTTGTCTGATATGATAGCCACACGGCTTCCATCTCCAAGTTCCAACTTCGCAGAAAGCATCCTCATAAACCAATCCCAATTATCACCATTCTCAATTTCTACAACAGCCCAAGAAATGGGAACAATCCTATTGTCTCCATCTCTCCCTGTCGCAGCTAAGAGATGACCCTTTACGTCCCACTTAAGAAAAGCTCCATCTATTCCTATGATAGGCCTACATGTGTGCTTCCAAGACTCTCTATGTGCTTTAAAAAAAATGAAAAGTCTAAAAAACCTTTGCAGGCTTCCAATGGTAGGCCCTGGAACTGTCTCAATTTCAAATGTAGTCCCTGGATTAGTTTGGAATATCTCTGCTTGATAACTCCATATCTTTGAAAAATGATACTCATGCATAGCTTTCCTTTCTCTCATCACTATTGTCTTCGCCTTTGAACATTGATCTTCAGTTACACTAAGGTTGTACTCTCTCTTGATCTCCTCAACCATCTCTTGTTTCGTCAACTTTGGAATTTTTCTCAACCTCTCTGAAAACAACCATGCAATGGTTCTTTGCTTCAACATCTTTGAGTATCCTGACCTAACACATGTATGCTTATCCTCATAGACCTTCACCTGCATCTTCTGTTTTCTCTTATCATACGAGCTGTAGCATCTCCATGCCCATTTCACATCAGTGTCAGAGCACTTAGCACCAGTCCTCAAACTCTGTAACCTATAAAGTTTAATATCGTATCTCGTTTTCAGAGAGTACTTTAGCACAGCAATCTTGAAATCTTGTGGACTATTGAATGTTTTCCCTAAACTCAGCAGTTGTTCAGGATCTTCTGCTTGTGGAGGATCACCATCTTCGGCTTCAGGGAATTGTGCTTCATCATCACTATGTGAGAAAGGTGGTGGAATCTTCTCTTCATCCCAGATATCATCTCCACTGTCGGCATCACTCTCAGCACCTCCTCTACTTTCCTCTTCTCTAGCATCCACACCAAACTCAGCAACAAAATCATCACACTCTTCTTCATCTAAGCCTATATCTTCATTTTCCTGCACAACCTCATCACAATCTTCATCTCCAACAACCTCACAATCATCACCGCTCACAGCCTGACGATCTTCATCATTCATATCTCCATCTTCACCTGAATTTCGTGTTTCCTTCTTTTTCCGTTTAGGTTTGGGTTGAGGAAGCTCCTCACAATCTTCTCTAATGTCTGGAGACTTCTCTTTTCTTGTTTTCTTCTTCCTTTTTCGTTTGGGTTTAGTAACCTCCTCATGATCTTCTCGATCTTCTTCATTGTCTGCTAACTTTCCCTTTCGTATTTGCTTTTTACGTTTTGGCTTCGGTTGAGGAACATCTTCACGATAATCTTCATCTTTAGGTGACTTTCGTTTTTGCTGCTTCTTCTTTTTCCCCTTTCGCCGTTGTTGCTTCTTTCGTTTGGGTTCTTGGTGAGTCTGAAAGACTCACAATTACGGGGTCACGAAGAACATATGGCTCTCGAATACTCTCACCACTCGCAACATTTTCAGGCGTTTCATCACCAACACGTTTTCGAATACTCTCAGCATCTGGTTCACCCATTTTAGCCTCTCCTTCAACTGGATCTCGAAAACTCTCAACATCAGGTTCATCCATTTTAGCCTCTTCTTCAACTGGATCACGAAATCTCTCAGCATCGGGTTCATCCATTTGAGCCTCTTCTTCAACTGGATCACGAAATCTCTCAGCATCTTTAGTGATTGCCGCCTCAGGTCCAGATGGTTCTCCGATGCTCTCAGCGATGCTCGTCACCGTTGTCAGTCTCGGTGACTGACGACTTGGAATTTTACCCCCACAAATCTTTGCCATCTCAATAATCACAGAGATAAAAGATCGATTTTGAGAGTTTGAGAATTCTCGATGTAGGGTTTCAAAATCGATTTGAGGATTTCTGAAATCGATTTAGGGATTTAAATCATCACTTATTACAAACGACGTCGTTTTGATACAAGACTCGAGCAATCCGTAAAACAACGTCGTTTTAACATAAAAACAATACGACATCGTTTTGAGATAACAGGGTTGTTAACGGGTAAGTTAACACTGTAGTTATGGTTCGTTAATTGATTTAACGTTATGCTTATTTTGACCGAGTCAACATAATTTTATTATTTATTTTAAAGTTAACCTCAAATTTTATCATTAAAACGGCTCAACATAAATTGGGAGTTTAAAGTTTCAAAAAATGTAAATTGACACTTTTTTTGACATTTTTTCCCAAAAAAACTCTAATATTTTAACAACCAGGTTTAAAAATTCGGGGTGGCAATGCCAATGTTTATGAATATTCTCTCACTCGAAATAAAAGTCAATAAATTAAGTTGGTAGTATTTAAAAAGGAAATAAAAATATCTTCACCGCTTTTTAATAAATCTTCCGTCACCATTGTTGTCATCTTCCTCGTGAATCTTTTTTTTTTTTTCCTTCTCTTCAAACTTTGCTTCTCTTTCTCGGAACCAGACACGATTTCACCGATTTCTCAGCTTCCTCGTGCAAATTTTTATTTCCTTTTTTGTTTGTCTACAATCTTCTCTAAATCAACTTTTATTCTCCATTAGATTCTCTGATTCTCTCTTTCCTTTTCTTTTTCTCCTTTTCCCTTTCACATTTTTCTTCTGCATGCGTTTTGATTTCTCTGTTGTCTTCTTCCTCCTTCGTTTCTAGAATCTACTCTCTGTAGCTGTTTCATTGAATCTTTTTTCTTGAAATGGCGATTTTGGATTCTGGTGGCGTTACTGTAACGACGACGACAGAGAACGGTGGCGGAGAGTTCGTGGATCTCGATAAACTTCGTAGACGGAAATCAAGATCGGATTCTACCGGACTTGTTTCTGAATCCGATAATAATCCACCGTCTGATGATGTTGGAGCTGCTACTACGACCGACGTTAGAGATCGGATTGATTCCGTTAACGACGATGCTCAAGGAACAGCGAATTTGGCTGGAGATAACGTCGGTGAGACCGAAATTAAGGAAACTGATGGAGGAGGAAGAAGAAACAGCGATACAATAACGTATACGTATCGACCGTCGGTTCCTGCTCATCGGAAGGCGAGGGAGAGTCCACTTAGCTCCGACGCTATCTTCAAACAGGTTAAATTAAAAATATCAGACTCCGGATTTGGTGTTTTTGAGGAGAATTTCAAAATTGAGTTCCATATCTCAACTTTGAAATTGAGTTTCATGTTTTAGAAGATTTTGTGAATTGTTTTTGCATTGCAGAGCCATGCCGGATTATTCAACCTGTGTGTAGTAGTTCTTGTTGCTGTAAACAGTAGACTCATCATCGAAAATCTTATGAAGGTTAGTTTAATTGAATTGAAAACTGTGTAAAGAGATTTATGGAGCTGAGAACTTACATTTGCTATCATTCATGTAGTATGGTTGGTTGATCAGAACTGATTTCTGGTTTAGCTCTACATCGCTGCGAGATTGGCCGCTTTTCATGTGTTGGTAAGAAATGTTTCTTTGTATCCCAATGTTAACATTCTTATACGTATAGTGATTCAGTTCATTTTTGACTCTTGTGTTGCAGTCTCTCCCTTTCGATCTTTCCTTTGGCTGCCTTTGCTGTCGAGAAATTTCTAATTCAGAAATACATATCTGAGCCTGTGAGTAAACTAATCTCAAGCCATTCTTGGATTGTTTACTGAATACAGATTTGTACCATGAAGAATTGATAATTTTCTTTCTTATCATATTGAAGGTTGCCATCTTACTTCATATTGTTATCACCATAACAGAGGTCTTGTATCCAGTTTACGTCACTCTACGGTGAGAATTAAGCTTACAGTCTTTCTTGTCTCACCTTGTGGTACTCTTTTTTTTCTAAGTTTAGTTGGCTAATTCGATGATTCTTGGAAATGGACAGGTGTGATTCTGCCTTCTTATCAGGCGTCACACTGATGCTCCTCACTTGCATTGTGTGGCTAAAGTTGGTTTCTTACGCTCACACTAGCTACGACATAAGAAGTCTAGCTAATTCCGCTGATAAGGTATTGTGCTAGGAGAACAAGTATATTATTTACTTGTATTGTGCTACTACTATTTTAACTAAACTATTGTTATTAACTTTATAAGAATCCGGAAGTCTCCTACTACGTTAGCTTGAAAAGCTTGGCATATTTCATGGTTGCCCCCACATTATGTTATCAGGTATGCGTGTTCTGCTAATAGTATCAAAGATTCTTACACTTGCAAAATTTTCTTGTTTAAAACTCGCATCTTTACTTTTTCCCAGCCGAGCTATCCACGTTCTCCATGTATCAGAAAGGGTTGGGTGGCTCGTCAATTTGCAAAACTGGTCATATTCACTGGATTCATGGGATTTATAATAGAGCAAGTGCGTTTTCAGGATCTTACTTTTTAGTTTTCCTCAGTGAAAATCATCATTTCTGCGTTGTCATCAAACGTTTGTTACTTGTTTGGCAGTATATAAATCCTATTGTTAGGAACTCAAAGCATCCTTTGAAAGGGGATCTTCTATACGCTATTGAAAGAGTGTTGAAGCTTTCAGTTCCAAATCTATATGTGTGGCTTTGCATGTTCTACTGCTTCTTCCACCTTTGGTATACCATGATCCCTTCTCTTTTGACATAATTTCCAAAGACATAAAAAGGCTATCACATCGAAAAATTGATAATTTTAGTTTCTCATTGTCTGAGATTTTTATTTCAGTTACTGAAAACAAGTCTCTTTGCATTGTTCTTGTCCACAGGTTAAACATATTGGCAGAGCTTCTCTGCTTTGGGGATCGTGAATTCTACAAAGATTGGTGGAATGCAAAAAGTGTGGGAGATGTGAGTTGGAATTAATCATATGATTTTGTGTTATGTTGTTGTTGTTTTTGGGCCACTTAACTAACCAAAATTCACGTATTCACTGTCTTATTTTATCAGTATTGGAGAATGTGGAATATGGTATGTCTCTCTTCCTAAAACATCCCTTCTTTTCTCTACAAAATGGAAGAAGAGAGCTAATGGAGATGTTCTTTTTCTTAACAGCCTGTTCATAAATGGATGGTTCGACATATGTATTTCCCGTGCCTGCGCAACAAGATACCGAAGGTGAGTGAGATAAATTATAGTGATCTGTGATGAACTAAGATTATTTTCTGTGCTTTATTGCTTTAAACCCTCCTCACTTGTTTTTTTTACCAGGTACCTGCGGTCATCATTGCTTTCTTAGTCTCTGCAGTCTTTCATGAGGTATATGCTTTGGCCCTGTCTCTAGACGCATGAACACACTAGTGAAGCTACTTTAATATTTAAAGCTTTGTTCTTACTTAACAATCTCGTGTTTACAAATATCCTTTTGGCAGCTATGCATCGCAGTCCCTTGTCGTCTCTTCAAGCTATGGGCTTTTATAGGGATTATGTTTCAGGTAAAAAATATTCACGTCGATTTGGCCCAAACAATCCGCAATAATGTCACTTTAGTCTCATTTTCTGACCAACGAATGTGTATGAGTAGGTGCCTTTGGTCTTTATCACAAACTATCTACAAGAACGATATGGCTCAATGGTATGCTCTTAAAACCCGAGAAAATAGTACGAATAACTCTTTCCGTATAAACTAAGCAAACGAATCTGTTTTGGAATGGGATCATTAGGTGGGCAACATGATCTTCTGGTTCGTCTTCTGCATTTTTGGACAACCGATGTGTGTGCTTCTTTATTACCACGACCTGATGAACCGCAAAGGAACCATGTCATGAAACAACTGTTCGGAAATGACTTTCTTCAAACATCTATGGCCTTGTTAGATCTACCTACATTGATGATGTGGTGGTTATGATGCTTAAAACAAATATGGTGTTTTAACCATTGAAGAAGAAAAGAAAATTTAGAGTTGTTGTATCTGCAAAATTTTGGTAGAGACAAACCCTTTTGAGTTCAAAGTCTATGTTGTCCGTCTCTTGGATCTTGGTCTTTAAACAAGAAAAGTAGATTGAATTGTTATGGTGTAAAGAAATTTCAATCAAAACTGTTGTAAACTAATAATTGTTACCAAACAAAAATAAGGAAATGGTCTTTCTTTTTTCATGGTTTCGGAAACGAGGGAAAGAAACTGTTAGGTTTTACCGTTAGACCAAATCGAGTAAAAAAAAAACATTTTTGTAATAATGAAAAGAAGGACAAAATGTGATTAATGCATCGGGATGGTATGAAATCAACTAAAGTTAATGGTGGTCCTGTTAGTGGCTGGCAAATTTATTTTATTTTTCGTGTATTTATTTAAAAAGTATGTATCCAAGGAGACAAGACTTTAAATTAGAATAAAGTGTTGAGACCACGCCCGATCAACATCATTGACAAAATCAATACTCCATATATATATGTGCAAACGATACCAGAAAAAAAATTAACAGTATATATTAAAAAAATTATTTTATTTTCTGGTTTAACATTACTGTAAAATTAAATGTCTATACAGAGGGAATTAGTTACAGAGCATGCTTAGCACAACTATGAATTATGATTATAAAGAGGGAGAGGGAAACATACTGTATTCACTGATTTTGGTGAAGCCATGAGAAATGGTAGTGATGATGGTGTTCTTTGTTTTTGAAAGAGAATACATCTAAATATATACATTTGAAGGAGAAGAAAAATAAACTCACAAGTCACAAGTATATTCACAATCACCTTCATGGATACTTTTTTTTTTTTTTTTTTTTTAACATCCTTCATGGATACTTAACATCACTTTCTTTTACAGTTTTTACTTTTAAGCCAGATGATTAAGTGTCCTCTTCATTTGTAAATACTTTTGAAGTGTCATGTCATACACATATACGAAGTTAAGTACTAAAAGTGTTGATTCACGAAAAGTCAGTAAATGATCAGCGTCACAATGTAGCTAATAGTGATGATATCATGTCATCTACCATAATAAATTTGTATGTTATACATTAAACAGGAATGTTTATTTACGCAATCAAACCATTGTGGGCACTACTTTAAAGTTTAAACTGCCGTTCCACAGATGTTGAAGCTTTATTTTGCCTTTTCAAAGACTTAATTTTTTTTTTACAATGTTACTTTAGATTGTTCACATTTATACTAGAAGATGTACTAAATAGATGCTAGTGATACACTCAAAATAAAATTGAACTCAAATTCAAAATTTAAGAAGAAGAAAAAAACATGTAGCATACATCTTGGGAAAAGAATAATAAAGATTAGTTTAAACTACAAAAAAAACAGTTTCTTTTGAAATTTTAATTCCAAATGGAGACTTTTAC
Source organism: Cardamine flexuosa (assembly GCA_963555745.1). NCBI lineage: Eukaryota > Viridiplantae > Streptophyta > Magnoliopsida > Brassicales > Brassicaceae > Cardamine > Cardamine flexuosa. Next base: position 22,589,820 of record OY743219.1, read on the forward strand.
TGTTTTAAAAATTATTTCCAGGATTTCTATTCAATTAAAATTTCAAAAATGCCAGAAATAAAAATTGTTCCGATAGATTAATACTGTACATCTTGGAAATTGTATTATGTCAAATGGTTAACAATTTGCCTTTGCAATTTTTTTGTCATAATTCGATTTCACCGAATCTTGTTGTTCAATGTTGTAGAGATCGGATCATGAAACAAACCTTATTGATCTAAATGATGTAAAAAACAAAGAAAACAGAAATCTCGGAGGTGCAACGAAATAATCAACTCTATCTTGTGTTTAGTTTTCAAAACTCATGGACAAAATTTTGTTAGGTTTCAAAGCTCAAAATACTTAATAATTTGTGTTTTCCTTTAAATATTGTTTAAGAAAGGGATCACGTGAAGATCACGTGGAGAAATTGGTCAAACAAAGAGAAATTCAGTTGGAAGTAATTAAATTTGACTCTCCACCGACTCCGGGACAGCTGCCTCTGACTCAGCGCCTCATGTTGACTTGGCAGTCTCTAATTAATAATAGACTAATGGTAGTGAAATTTTAGTTATTTGATAACTTTGGGTAAAATATTCGTTAAATTTGGTTCGATTCGCGATTCGCTTGAATTTGATTCGAAAAAATGAATATTAATAATTTTACGAAACAAAACAAATACTAAAAACTAGTATTTGTTAAAGACGAAGCAAATATCAAATATTAAAAAATTTAAATGTGAATATTCGCTTCGCTTCGATATGTAGATAACTATATAAATATAATGCATATTGATTATATTTATACAGAAATAGCAAAATTTATTCATCAAATTAATTATATAAATATTAAAATTTAATAAATTAAAAAGAAATATGTAATTTAAATAAAATATTAATATTTTGTGATAAATTTTGAATTTTTCTTTACTTTATTTAATTTTTGTAATTTTTTAATAATTATTACGAAACGAATCGAATATCCGCGAATATTTAAGATTTTAACGAATATTCGAATGTCCGAATATTTCGTTAGGTCCGAAACGAATACAAATAGTAAAATCAGCTCTTCAGATGAAACGAACCGAATAACAAATACCTTAAAAAAAACTCAAATATTCGCTTCGTTCCCAGACCTAATATTTGGAGACTTTTTTTTGTTGACAAAACGAACTGAAATACTATTTATGTATTCCTTTTATTTATAAATATCATTTTAGATTTTTCACAGTTATATTTTCATATTCTTTATTACTATATGAAATTTAGAATAATATAATTTGGATATAAATTTAAAATAATTTCTTACATATGTAATTAATATATAAATTTCACAATATAAACTTGATATATAAATATCGTCATTTTTATCCCAAATAAAATCAATCTTGAGTTTTTACTATCCATGAATTGAATTTTGGGTATGATTTATTAATTTCAGTTCTTTGAAAATATTTTGACTATATATTTCCAAAAAAAAAAACATTTTCTATTCTTAAATTTTAAGAAATTAGTTCAAAATGGTTTATTACATAGATAGTCATTAATATATTTTGACCAAGAACAAGATAAATATTTATATAATCTAGAGAGTCAAAACTGGAAAAAAATTGAAGTGACATTTTCATAAATAATATAGTGAAAATGTATTAAAAAAAACTTCCACAATTTGGGCTATATATACACTCTTTTGAAGAAAAAAACTCCTGAACATATTTATTTGAAGTATATAAAAACACGTAAACGAAACAAAAGATTCTTTCCTTCTCGTAAAAGAAAGAAACAAAAAAGTCATTCGTCGACTTTATTACAAAACCTCCCACCAGATCACTTCTTCTTCTTCTTCTTCTGTCTGAACCAAAATGGAAGACTTCAGATCCAGATCGTACGGTGACGGAAGAACATCAGACCTTCAACAATACTCACACCGAAGATCCGACGGTCCAGATTCATTTGGTGGTAACGGTATGCAAGATCTCAGGTCTTACAGCACTTCCTACACAGATAACCCGACCCGGATACATGAAGATCCGAATCCGAAGAAAGGAAGATCATCTTCATCGTCTTCATGGGGATTTGTGGATCCAGATTTACAGAGGAAGAAGAGAGTTGTGAGTTACAGAGCTTATACTGTTGAAGGTAAGCTTAAAGGTTCTTTCAGGAAAAGCTTCAAATGGATCAAAAATAGATGCAGCAAAATACTTAACTAAGCCAATGTGCTTAATAAGATAATAATAAACCTTCAAATTCGATGATTTCGATTTAGTTTTTTTTTTTTCCATTTTGTGTGTGATGTGTGTGTATTCAAATTTCTTAGTATGTGATAGTCATTGTGTGTAACAACAGTAATAAAAAATGTTCTCGAGGAATGAATTCTTATAGAATAAATATGAGATGAGTGAGGGTGATCCTTGTACGAGTTTTGACGTACTTTTTGATGATTATCTTGTAAAAGAACGATTTCTGGCATGGATGTTATACAAAATTAATTAATACATTTTTTTTTTTTACTTTTCCTATTAAAATTCGATGGCGTTGATCTTGGAAGTGGTTTTGTTTCATTTTGCGTGTCTAAGAGTTATAAAAGTCCAAACGAAATTTTCTCAATTAAATTAACCCAACGTTTTAACGTAACATGAGTAATTATCTTACGGTAACGTCTTCATTTGTAGTGGTTGGTGTCATGGTGTGTTTCAAGGACTATTTTCACTTGACTTAAGAAATGTTGGTTTACTTTGTAATGATTGGTGTGTTTGATGAATGGACTGTGGAGGAAAAAACTGAAGTCAAACACCGAAAGGAACACCAATTACGTCTACTTAATCGATATTTGACTGCGATTTTTTGTTCCTCCGATCAAACACACATGTCATCATTACAAATGGAAATTTCTTAATCATAATATTTTCTGACCAAAATAAAATACAATCATAATCTTGAAAATATAACATTTTAGGATTTCTTTTGGTCATAAAATATTTTATTTTGAGAGTATTTTCGAAACATGACGAAAAGCCTAATGATGTGTGTGTGTCCTACGGTTCATATTCTCCGAGCAGTTTATGTGTTTTATTTTGATGCATATGGTTACGCGATGGATGAATTCAAAAGAGTTTCTGCTTTCCATATTTTGTTTTATACATCATCCATATTACGTAATTATTACGTTATGTTGTTTGTTCGACACATCATTTTGTTACACATGGTTGGTTGGTTGTGTCAAAATGTTTAAGTCGTACTTTTGAAAAACTGTACATAATCAGACGGTACGTTACAGTTCTAGGTTTTGAAAATGAATACATAAAAATCTATTCATGACGACGACATAATGTGTGACTACACGATTACACACTTCGTGTTCATATTTCTTAGCCAAACTTGTACACACTTCGGAACCTCGACACACATACAAATTTCTAAGAAAAAACACGACTCTTTTCTCCTTTATATATATAGTCAATAGAAAATACAACTCTAAGTAATACTTTTAATTTCAAATAAAAAAACTAGTAAATAATTTTAATTTTTTAAACAAACTTGCTTTGTTGAGGGTTTAAGAAATAGTTTAATTTAGTTTCAAGATATGAAACACAAGGATTATTTAACACAACATAACAAAATAATACTTGAGATTTTCTTAATATAAAATCCCACCGTGAAACCACATTTAGAAATTAGAACTAATCTCGGGCTATATGATTGATAGAATAATCTTAGAATTCTAAAGGTTTCTTCTCTATACAAATGAGGTGACAAATGTAACATTTGAAGATTCATCATAGACTTTGGTATTATTAATCTATATATCTCTTTAATATTAAATCTTTCTATTAAAAAAAAAAAAAGCCTTTCTTCAGAAGAATCATAGACAACATCATTGAGACGAATTGTTTTAACATCGTCATGTATGAATCAATCCGAGAGCTTTGCTTTAGGTTCTGCATCGTCTCCATTTGTTTGTGGTGATGCTACTGTCTCGTCGCCTGCATTGTTATTGATCCGCAAACCATCAACGCCTCTGAGTGCGGATTCATAGTTTGCATTGTCACTCCCGGCACTAAATGGTTCACGACTACTCGAGTCCACAACTCGTCTTGATGATGATCCTTCTGATAGACCCAAGTGGAAAGATCCAGGTAGCTGAAAAACAAAAACCAATGAATGTCAGAAGAAACCCAAGAAAAAAAAAAGAAAAAAAAAAGCATGACACAAAAACTCACAAGCGAGTCCTTCGCAACTGGAGTCTCTTTAATAACGTTCTTATTCTTCTGCTTGAGGATAAACTCAAGATTTGTTCTCTGATTTGGGACATCTATATGGAAGACAAACATGCCCTAAGTATATGTGGCTGCATTTGCTCAAGGAAGAAGAATGATAAGCATTCAAAAATATATACCTTCACGTCTCTCAGCATTGTCAACCGTAGGGTTTAGTCCAGAACTAGTTCCAACACCACCATCCTTACAAAAGAAACATCATACAATCTTGCGTTACACTCATCTGTATATGTATATGGATCAAGAATGGGATCAAATATTAAAAAGTATCAAGAGTGTACATGGGCAGGAGGTGGAGGGTTTCCAGATTGTGATTGCTGATACTTTAATACTGTCCAGTCAAACACAAAATCAAACTGAAAACCTAAGACAAACAAAAACCGAACAAGAAACATGAAATAGTGTATGAATTTCATAGCCCTGAGAGGAAGAGAGAATTACGAATTACCTTCACGAATAAAAAGGTTACGGAACAGTCTCTTCAAATAAGCATAGTCTGGCTTATCATCAAACCTAAGCGAGCGGCAGTAATGGAAGAAGGATGCAAACTCTGTTGGATGACCTCTGCATAACGCCTGCAAAGACACTGATCCCAAGTTACACTACACCTTCATAGGTTTCTGAAAGTGGAACACCGTAGAAGAAAGAACTTACTTCGATGGAAGTTGAAACCTTCTTTTCGCTAATCTTATCGTATTTCTGTTTCTTGTTACCAGCTTTAAGTCCCTGCCATGGGAGACTACAAGAAAAAAGGATATAAGAGATGGATTGGGAGACAAGAAACAGAATAGAAAGAAAGGTTAGTCAATGATTTCTCACATTCCCTTGAGGAAGTACATGAGAATATAACCAAGTGATTCTATATCATCCCTCCGACTTTGCTCTGCCAAGTGTAGAGTATATAGATGAACATAAGATTGAAATAAGAAAAAATTACGCCGTGAAAGAGAAAATAATATATCAGGAGACAGGAATATACCTATCCCAAGGTGAGTGTTCAAGCTGGCATACCTCGGAGTTCCAATTAGACTTTTATTCTCCCTGCGTAAAACAATAAACCCACTCTCAGAAAAATCTGAATATAACATCCAATTTGCTGAAAACTGACACACTTTGTTACCTGTATGGGATATGTCTGTGAGTTGAGGTGTCTCTATACTTCTTAGCCAAGCCAAAGTCTATGATGTAAACCTAGAGAAAGAGAACAAAAAAATGTCATACAAATCAAAGTTGAGACTAACTAATAATATCCAAGTGAGAGTTAAAGAAGAAAGATGACCTGATTTGCTCGCCTTCCCAAACCCATGAGAAAATTATCCGGCTTTATATCACGATGAAGATACGACTTAGAATGGATGAACTCAAGACGATTAATCTGAGACAAAATGTAAACACAAGTTCATGAAACCAAGTACTGAGAGATAACAATGCAGCAAATCCAAAAGCATTACCATTTGATCAGCTAACATAAGAACTGTCTTCAAGGTAAATTTCCTATTGCAGTAACTAAACAAATCTTCAAGACTTGGACCAAGCAAATCCATCACTAATACATTGTAGTCCCCTTCAACACCATACCATTTCATGTTTGGAATCCCAGCTGCATCATCCACAGAAATGAATTAGCCACTATGATAATCCAAATGAGAACTGACACAACAGAGATAATAAAAAAAAATCATACTTCCACCCTGAAGAATTCTGTAAATCCTCGACTCATATGACAATTGTGGATGAGGAGTCTTCACACTTTCCTGCAACAAAAACAACGATAAACAAAAATCAATTCATTTCATGATCCAAAGGAAAAATTGTGACTTTCTGATTCAATTCTCAATTAGAGACTTTATGAATAAAGAGGATCAAACAAAGTTTGTTTGAAAGACACTCACAAGCTTAATAGCGACTTCTTCGTTAGTAATAACATCAGTTCCTGCAATCACAATAGTCATATCAAACTGTTTTCTAATGAGAGATTAAACAAAAACCAATCATAAGAGAAGGAACGAACCAAGATAAATCTCTCCGAATGAGCCGCTTCCAATCTTGCGGCCAAGTCGGAACTGACTACCAATACGAGGATCCATAATTTCAAAAGTATGAATTGAAAAACCCTAACTTTTGGTTCTACTCTGTTCCTGATTTCTCACGGCGCAGGAGAGTGAACTGCGGAGAAACTAGGGTTCTTAAAATGAGAAGGGGGTGGGAATCGAGTTAAATTAGAAAGTGTAAATGGGAAATTGGAAGTGAGTAGGTGAGGAATTTAAAGAGATTCGATGGAAGAATAGTGTTGGTTGAAGAAGAAGGAAGAAGAAGAAGAAGAAGAAGAAAGAAAGGAAGAGACAAAGAATAGAAAAGCTGCGCGTGTCGCTTAGCCTCGTGTTTTGGTCCATTTTATTTCCTTCTCGTGTAGGCTTCATAACAAATAAATTTTAGGTTTAATAACTACTTTCAATTTTCACTTTAAAATACTGAATTTATTCGTCTTTTGAAAGTATTCATGAGGTTCGTTACATTTTCTACAAATTTCGTAAAATACAAATTCGTATCTTTGTCAGTATTCTATCAAACATTCGATAATTAATATTCGATAAATTAATATTTGATAAATTATAATTTTTATAATTTCCAAATTGATATTTTCCAACTATAATTTTTATATATTAATAAAATATTTTAGTCCCAGTGTTATTAGTTTGTAAGTTGATGGCATTTTATATGTTAGATTTTAAAATAGAAACTAAATTAACAAAAAAATGAAATAAATAAAACATATCAAGTTATCAACAGCAAATATATATATATATATATATATATTATTTTTTAAGAAAATCAAAACGACGTGCCTTTTTTCTAATCATGCCATATGGAACTCGGTGTTTGTCTTTGTACCATTTGCTTGAGTATCAATATACCGGTTTTACTTGGAACTTGAACACAAAACGGTGAATATAGTAAGTCACTCGTAGAAAATAATGGATCCCAAGATTTGATAGCTACGACTAGGTCTTCGTACAAAACGAATATTTAAGGTTTTGAAAATATTTGTTATTTGCTTTACTTTGTCCAAATAATTGATTTTATTATTCGTATTCACTTTGGACCTAACCGAATATTCGAACATCCGAATATTCGCTAAAATCTTAAATATTCGCAGATATTCGATTCGCTTCGTAATAATTATTAAAAAATTATAAAAACAAAATAAAATAAAGAAAAAATTCAAAATTTATCATAAATTATCAATATTTTATTTAAATATACATATTTCTTCTTAATTTATTAAATTTTAATATTTATATAATTAATTTGATGAATTAAATTTTACAATTTCTATATAAATATAATCAATATGCATTATATTTATATAGTTATCTATATATATCGAAGCGAAACGAATATTCACATCTAAAATTTTTAATATTTGATATTTGCTTCGCTTTTAATGAATACTAATTTTTAGTATTTGCTTTACTTCATAAAATTATGAATATTCGGTTTTTCTGAATCAAATCGAAGCGAATAGCGAATCGAAATAAATCTAACGAATATTTTGCCCATAGCTACTTTCGACTTTTGACACATTGGTTCTAAATTGGAATTCAAGTTAGCATAGAATCAATCATGTTCTTGACTTGGTTAGCAAGACAACAACAAAACTATTTGGCAGAAAAAATATTTAACAAGAAATTAGATAACTCAAGTTTCTTTTGACATGAGATTCTCAGTTGTACGGTCATTGGCCAAAAAGTTTGTCTCTGCAACTGCTTACAAGATGCTAGGGATCGGTTTTCAGAAATGGTAACATACAATGAATACTCATGCATAATGTAATTTTCTTTCAAATTGAATAACCAATCAAAGAGTCATATCTCAATTAATGTGTGATTAGGAAAAAATATACATTGACTTATAAAATTGTCTTCTGAAAACACCACATCATTGTTTCAAATGATTTTAAATGTGTTTCAGTTGGTGCAAGTTTATTTATTATTGACTTTGAGTGATTTAAAAAAAATAAATTCTAAAGAAAAATAGTAGATGGTGAAACCAAATTCTCACTTGAACAATTTAGAACATCTCATACCCATTCTTCTACTTTAGTTAACTATATAACAAAAATAATTTTCAATAAAATTATTTTTAAGTATAAAATAAACATATAAAATTTAAATAGTACTTTATAAACAATTTTTTTTTACTCTATAACTAGAGTAATAATAGTATTACTCTAATTATAGAATAACTAGATTCAGACCCGCACTTACATGCGGGGTTATATTTATAAGAAAAATTTATTTGATATTTATTGTATTTTTAGTTTTGTTATAAAATTTAGATGTCATAAATAAAATTTGGTTAAAATTTAGAAATAATTATGTGTGATTAATAGGTGTATCTTGTATGGAAAAATATTCATGTTCATTTCGAACAGAAAAAAAACCGTTGAGAAATTTTTGTCTCATAATAAGTTACTCGTTTCAAAATATTTATTTTGGGTAATGGATTAAGTAGGAAATCATATTTGATACATGTATTTCCCATTTGTAATGGAAATTATATAAATTTTGTTCATATAAAATTTAGAAATACTTATATGTGATTAGGTGTATCATAAAAATAGGCATGTTCATTTCGAAAGAGAAAATCCGTCCAATTCCTTATCCATTGGAAATTTTTTGTCCCACAAACGTTTTCTAAATTAATTATTCGTTTGGAAATTCTTTTTTGGGTAAGAGACTATATAAGGAAATCATATTTGATATTTGCATTTCTTGTTAGTGATGGAAATTATATGAATGTTTTTTATATTTCTAAAACAATTTCTAAAGTTTGTCAAAAATATACGAATTTTCTAAAATATATGTCTCATAGACGACTTTACCCAAATTAGTGAGAGTTTAGAAATTAATTTTATATATCCAAGTTACTAATCTATGAGATTATATTTGTAAAACAAACTTATTTGATATTTAAATTTAAGATATAATATAGTTGTAATTTGTAAATGTTAAGTGTATATTTTTATATTAATCAAAACATTTCTAATAGTTTGACTTGGAGTGTTAAATTGAATTTAGATTTGGTTTTACGTTAGCTTATTTTAGTATATATTCTAGGCATATATATTGTGGAATGTAAAACCATCACATTATGAATCTATCATGAACTTTTTATCTCATAATCCTTTAAAAAAAAAAACTAGATGTTCGGCAATATTTATTATAAAAGATTAAGTAAGAAATTATATATGATACTCATATTCCCATTTGCATAATTAATTTTTATAAAATTAATAGAAATTACCAAAAAAACAAAACTATAGTTCTAAATTTTTTTTATAGATACTTTTATAAACTAGCCAAAATCCCTAAAATACTCGTCTTGAAGTGGATCTTTACCCGTTACAAAGTCAATTTTATCTAAACTAATGAAAATTTAAGAATTAAATTTACCTATTCAAAAGTGAATCTTTACCTGTCCCATACTCAATTCGTTACTCATATTGTTACAAAAGATTATTGTCTTTTTTAGTAAAAATAGTCTGAGAAGTATTTATTTATTATTATGTGAATTAGTTCATTCTCGATCTATACCTGAATAAACTATAATATTGAAATGATTTCTTATATTTATATTTAAATTAATATTTCTATATTTTGGAACATAAAAGGTCTCGTCCCGTATCCATCATAAATCTTTTGCTCCATAATTGGTTATTTTAAAATAATTATCCATTCAAAATTGTTTATTATAAAAAATTGGGTAAAAGATTTAGATATAATACTCGTATTTTCCTGTTTGATTATTTTATTTCTATATAATTAATGGACACTATCTTAAAATTTATAATTTTTTAAAACTCTCTAATTTTTATTTTTGAAAATTTATCCAAAAATTCCAAGATATCCACTTCAAGATGAATATTTATCCATCCCCGTCACATATTCCATCCTTTTTTAAAATTAGTGAAAATTTGAGAATTGAATTTATATACCCAAAATTTGTGTTCCCTAAAAATATCAGTTAACATACAATCTTGTTGAGTAAGTTTGTACATATCGTAAATGCAACTTTAAAAGACAAATATTGAAAATATAAAATCAAAAAAATATTGTCAATAGTTCTATAAATTCAAAAGAATATATTTTTAGTATAATGCATATATACTTATTTATGTTTGTTTTTAGTATTTTGTTTAAAGTATTTTAGATTAAAACAAAACAAAATATATAGTGATAGTGAATTTGAAATATACAACTTAATAAAATAAATAGATATATGGTATTTAATATTAATATTTAACATTAACTAATTAAAATATTTATATATGTATATGCATAATGTAGAAGAATAATAATTTAAATTTTAATAAGTTTTTCAGATGAAATAAATTAAAATAAGTAATATGGTATAATTAGATATTAAATATTAGTTTTTCACATAATTAATAGGAGAAAGAAAGTGAGTTTAATTTTTATTTATTTATTGAATAATATTTTTATTATTTTATTTTAGAGTGGTATATAATAGAGTGTGATTGAAGAATGTTTGATTGTACAGTAGAATTTAAAGAGAAAAATAGAGTGAGGTTGAAGATTTTTTGTTTTTGGTATGGAGAGGTTGGAGATGATATTATTTGAGTAAAAATTATTGTCATTATGATCTAGAAACAATAAATTTAATAGCACAATATTGTTTGACCAAAGAAAAAAGAACATTACAATATTTTGACCAAAAAGAATTGAAATCAATGATTAATTAAATACGATTTTTTTGTAATTTTGAAATCAGTGAAAATAACTAATTCAATAAGTTCTCATTGCATTTTTTATTTATTTATGGTTTTGGTTTTGGGCCTTGGGCATAATGACCGAACATGGCTTTGGCTTTTCAATTAATTACATTACCAAATATATTGAAAAACAAAAAAAAGAAAAAAAAAGATATTGTCGCTTTAGGTCTTTATAAAAAGTGTCCAGTTACTTCGGTCTAGTCATATTTCTTAAGGCCCTTTTTATTTTGATTTTCTCAGTTTGTCCCCAAAAATCTAGGGTTTTAAGGTTTCTTATCTTCCTCTTCCTCCGCCAGATTCTTCTCTTGCGAAGATGAGCAACGACAAGGACTCAATGAACATGGCCGATCTCGCCGCCGGTAATTTGCTCTATCGTGTATATCTCTCTAAGTATGAGTCTTGATTCTTTTGTTTTTCTAAGTTTACTGAAAAAAGCTTCTCTTTTTGTTGTGTTTGCTTGTAGCTCTTAACGTTGGGGATAAAGCAGGGCTTGTCAGTGCTCTCACGGTGAGTTTCTGAAGACGATTTGTGTATAACAATTGTGTTTTTATTTATGTGCTTTAGTTTTCTGGGTATTTTTGAGAATTGATTTGGACGATAATGATTTAGAGAATTGGAACTTCGATTTAGTTCTCTCTTGTTGTTCCGATTTTGAGGATTGTCTCTGCATCTGAAAGTTTGTAACTTTTTTCCTGATTTGTGTATGTTTTGCGCAGAACAAGATACAAAGTTTGGCTGGACAACACTCTGATGTTCTTGAGAACTTGAGTTCGCCTGTCAGGAAGCGTGTCGATGTTCTAAGAGAGATTCAGGTAATTGAATTTTCCGATTATTAGATGATTATGGAACTAATCCTCTAATTGGTGATCTTGCATTTTGAATTAGTTCTAATGAGGTTTTGTAGTGCATAATCATCTGATTTCTGTGTTTTTTGTGTGTTCAGAACCAATATGACGAAATGGAAGCTAAGTTTTTCGAGGAGAGGGCAGCTCTTGAAGCTAAATACCAAAAGTTATACCAGCCTTTATATAACAAGGTTAGAAAATACTTCTTTTTTTGGTGATGTATGTTCTTTTTTAGGTCTCATTTGGTTTTATGCTTTTCTAACTCATTAATCCTGCAGCGTTATGAGATTGTGAGTGGTGTGGTTGAAGTGGAAGGTGCAACTGAAGTTGTTAAATCAGATCAAGAAGATAAAACTGAAGGTGTGTTTACGCTGAAGATCAATTCTTGCACTGTTTTTTATTTCTTATGATGAACTCATGGGTTTAAAACGATATGTAACTGTCTTTATACAGAGAAAGGAGTGCCTGATTTCTGGCTTATTGCAATGAAGAACAATGAAATTACTGCTGAGGAGGTTCGTTATTAGGATACTCCTATTTTATCTCACTTAAGATGATTTTCTTTATCTATGTGTGAGTTATTTCATTATTCTATAGATAACTGAGCGTGATGAAGGAGCTCTCAAGTATCTTAAAGATATCAAGTGGAGTAGGGTTGAAGAACCGAAGGGGTTCAAGCTTGAGTTTCTTTTTGATCAGAACCCTTACTTCAAGAACACTGTCTTGTCCAAGACATATCACATGATTGATGAAGATGAGCCTATCCTCGAGAAGGCTATTGGGTAATTTTTTTCTTTGTCAAGTATTTTCTGGTTTTGATTCCGATGATAATAAGTCAGTCTTATTGATTGTTAACTGTGTTGTTCAGGACTGAGATTGAGTGGTTTCCTGGAAAGTGTTTGACTCAGAAGATTCTGAAAAAGAAGCCCAAGAAAGGATCCAAGAACACGAAGCCGATCACTAAGACGGAGGACTGTGAGAGTTTCTTCAACTTCTTCAGTCCACCTCAAGTTCCTGAAGACGATGAGGATCTTGATGATGAAATGGTATGTCTATTTCCAGAAGCAGTTTAGTTTTTTCGATTCAGTACTTATAAAATTGTTAATCTGATCAAAACCTTGTTCAGGCTGATGATCTCCAAGGCCAAATGGAGCACGACTATGATATCGGGTGTGTACTTTTCTATTTCATCTTCAGTTCTTTTATTCTTAATTCGTTTCTAACATGTGATTCTGTCCACTGTTTTGTCCTGTAGATCAACCATTAAAGAGAAAATCATCGCTCATGCTGTGTCATGGTTCACTGGTGAAGCTGTTGATCCAGATGACCTTGAGATGGATGATGATGAGATTGATGAAGATGATGATGAAGAAGATGAGGAAGATGACGAGGATGATGAGGAGGATGATGATGATGAGGACGATGACGAGGAGGAAGAAGAAGATCAAGGAAAGAAGAACAGAAAGAAGGTAAATTAATTATCTGGTTTTCAATGCTTTTTGTAACATAAAAAACTAAAACCTCTGAAACTGATTTTTTTGGTTTGTTTTGTTTGCAGTCATCAGCTGGACACAAGGTTTAACAATCGAACCACTGGATCTGTTTATTGGTTATATAATCCAACGGCTGTTGCTAATCTGAGCTCTCTTTTTTAATTAACAGAAGGCTGGAAGAAGTCAATTTGCTGAAGGTCAAACAGGTGAGAGGCCACCGGAATGTAAGCAGCAGTGAAGAATCTTGGCTTTATATGATGAAGAAGAGTGTGATTTGCAGCGTCATATATGATTTTATATATCAGTTTTGGGTTATTGGTTTGCTAAAAAAAGAAAAAGAAAAATTGGTTATTTGGTTGGTTTGTGCCTTTATTTTTCATTTGTAATGTCGTTATGGATTTGGTTTTGACTTGAGTACTAGTATTTTGACGTTCTTGTCAGATTTCGACTCAATTTATTTATTCGTTAGATGGTTTGGTTCGGTATGGTTCAGAACCAGATATAATCAAATTGTTTTAGTCAGAAACTATGTTAACTATCTTTATCCGAATTGATTCCTAAGCAAAATAACCTATTTTGTTAAGTCGACCAAAATTAAACATGGATTTTGAAAACCGTAGATTAAACCGATTAATCTACTTCATAGGTTGAGATAACCAATGAGCCGGTTAAATGCGTCGGTTTGTAATCCCTATGACAAAACATCTCTGCAGACTTGTAAACAAAAAAAACTGATCAAAAGAACCCACAAAAATGGTATCGAAAAGGAGGGAAACGAAAACCTAAAACCCTAAAAACCTCTCCTTTTTTTGTCTAGTTTTTCTCCTCTTCTTCATTTCATACAAGTCTGACTTCTGGACTTCTGGGTAGTTCGAATTTTCCGTTTTCTATCCTGGGATTGTTTATTTGGCTGTGGTTAAAAAGTGCAAAACGAAGCAGCTTTTTAGTGCCTCTTTCTAATGGCGAAGATTCTCCGAAACGTTTCTTTACTGAGACGCTCTCTGTTCTCGTCAGAGGTAATTTATCTTGTTTCTTCCCACTTTGGGTATTGCGAGAATTAAAACACTCTGTTACTGTCGTTTTCATAGCTTATTTGGGTTTGTTGTGTTTAATATTCATTCTGAAGAAAGATCCCAAATGTTGTCTCGTTATTCGGATTCTTTTTCGTATTGTTTTACTGGGTAATTCAATTGACAAAGGTTCTATTTCCATGAGTTTTGCAGGTATTTAGTAGAAGTGCGGTTGGAACATCGTTTCAGCTCCGAGGCTTTGCTGCCAAAGGTTGGTTGTTTAAAGCTTTTACCTTTGTGTCTATGAATCAATTTACTGAATTTGGTTTACAACTATGTACTTTCACCAATACTAAAGCCAAATTCGTTTCCTTTTCTTATTGCTATAGCTCATTGTGGTTGTTACAGTTGAGGTTTTTGCTATTAACTCTGTGCAATTGGTTTTCTTTTTGAAGCTAAAAAGAAATCTAAGTCAGATGGAAATGGATCATCTGAGGAAGGTATGACCAAAAAGGAGATTGCTCTCCAGCAAGCACTTGATCAGATTACAAGTTCATTTGGCAAAGGGTCGATCATGTGGCTCGGTCGTGCTGTTTCTCCTAGAAATGTTCCGGTTTTCTCTACCGGATCTTTTGCCCTTGATGTAGCATTAGGAGTTGGTGGCCTTCCTAAGGTATTTATAACTCTTTCCCTAAATATGTATTTGGTTTGGTTCAGTTTTTAACTTTGTGTATTGGATTTTGGGTATAGTTGAGTTCTATGTATCTCTTTCAAGAGTTCAGTAACATTGTTCTGCTTATTGTGAATTCCATTAGGGGCGTGTTGTGGAGATCTATGGACCTGAAGCTTCTGGAAAGACAACACTTGCTCTTCATGTGATTGCAGAAGCACAGAAACAAGGAGGTTAGTACATGTTCCTTCTTCTTTTAGGCTAATTTTACAGAACCATGTTGTATTCTAAATATTTTCTTTGTGTATAGGAACCTGTGTCTTTGTAGATGCGGAGCATGCACTTGATTCGTCACTAGCTAAGGCGATTGGTGTGAATACAGAGAATCTGCTTCTATCACAGCCTGATTGTGGGGAACAGGCGCTTAGTCTTGTGGACACTTTAATCCGAAGTGGTTCAGTTGATGTTATAGTAGTTGATAGTGTAAGTAAGGTGATTCATATGGGATGAATAACAATAGGTCGATCCTCTTGCTTTTGAGATCTATATTGGTTTCATGTGATTTTGTTTTTCAGGTGGCTGCTCTTGTACCTAAAGGAGAACTTGAGGGTGAGATGGGTGATGCTCATATGGCTATGCAAGCTAGATTGATGAGTCAAGCTTTGCGTAAATTGAGCCACTCGTTATCGTTATCGCAAACACTTCTCATCTTTATAAATCAGGTAAGAGAAGCTTTAGGAGTTTAGATTTGTAGAAAAGTTTTGAGAATGTAAAAATCTCTAATGTGAATGTATATGTTCTTATTATGTTCAGGTGAGATCAAAACTATCTACGTTTGGAGGATTTGGAGGTCCAACAGAAGTTACTTGTGGTGGAAATGCATTGAAGTTTTATGCTTCTATGCGTCTTAATATTAAGCGAATTGGACTTATCAAGAAAGGTGAAGAGGTAAAATTTCTGAAACCTGTAATTCAGAATGACTAAGAATTTGTTTGTGTGTTGAAACCTGAGATTTTATGCTTATGCAGACAACGGGAAGTCAAGTGTCTGTGAAGATAGTGAAGAACAAACTCGCACCGCCATTTAGAACGGCTCAATTTGAGCTTGAGTTCGGCAGAGGAATCTGCAAGGTCACGGAGATAATCGACCTGAGCATAAAGCACAAGTTCATTGCGAAGAACGGAACATTCTACAATCTCAACGGTAAAAACTACCATGGTAAAGAGGCGTTGAAGAAATTTATGAGACAGGACGAATCTGTTCAAGAAGATCTCGTGAAAAAGCTACAAGACAAGCTTATTGCTGATGAAGCTGCAGATAAAGAATCTGAATCCGAGTGTGAGGAAGAAGATTCTCCGAGAGTTGTGGTTTCATCTGAGAGTACAGATGATGAATCAACAGCTCTTGTTGGTGGTGTTGCTACTGCTGCTGCAGTGGTTGAAGCATCATGATCAGACCACCTCCGGTTTAGTATAATATTCTCCCTTTTGGTTTAGAGTTTTTCGGTTTAATGCGGTTTGGATTCGATTTCGTCTCTCCTCATGTAATGTAATTTAAGGTGTGAGTTTAATCACATATTTTACATATAATCGTTGCTCTTGGTGATAAAATTTTGTAGTTTTGGGGTAATTTTAATGTTAACGAAAAACTGAAACATTTTTCAACTAAATCTTTATTAATCAATTTTATTTCCACTAAAATAGTATCTTTAATATTATAGTCTATATTCAGAAATTCAGACCCCACAAAAGACAATATAGGATTAGAAATGTTTTCACAAATTTAATTCAATTTTGTTGATAATAATAGGATATAACCGAATTTGTTTGGAAAAACAAGAAAAAGATAACAAAAAAAGTGTAAGAATATTTGTTCCTTTTGTATCCTTAACAGTTCATGTCTTTTAATTTTATTTTAAACAAAACCGTATAAAAAGTCTTAATTTTACTCAATATCTTTTTTTTTAACTCAGTTAATAAGAACCAATTGGCTAAATCTCACAATCAGTTTTATTTCCACTAAAACTAGTATCTTCATTATATAGTTTTATATTCAGAAAATCAGACCCCACAAAAAACTATTGGATTAGAAAATTCTTCAAAAATTTAATCCTATATATATAACCAAATTTGTTTGGCAACAAAAAATAAAAATAAATAAATAATAATATTTGCTCTTTTTTGTATCGAAATAACAGTTGCTGTCTTCTAGTTTTATTTTAAATGAATGAAAACCGTAAAAAAGAAAAGAAAAAGACTTAACTGAATCAATATCTTTTTATTTAATTTAACTAATTGAGAAATTATTGGCTAATCTCATATATCTCTCCCTATCGATCTCAAACAAGGTTCGGAGTAATCAAAAGATGTCTTGCCCTGGAGCTAAGAGTCTCAAGGGATCAAACATATCTTTCCTCTTGGAAAAATCGGCCCATTTTGGTCCAAAATGCTCAACCCACTCTTCTCTTTTGGTGTAATGCATTAGATATTGCTTAATCTTAATACCCGAATCCTTGCAAAACTTAATCATCTTATCGTTAACACTCTCGATTTCTTGCAAATTCTGTGGATTAGCTGATTGCAGTATTCCGATTATATAGACAATATCTTCTCCATCAGGTATCATCGCTGACATACGATCGTTCCATCTAACAAAAATAACAACAAATCATTTCATCAAAATTTATATATTAAAAAAAAAAATGAATAGAATTAAAACGTACTTGTCACGGTTTGTGGGATAGAGAAGAGCAACTCCTGAAGTTGAATTTTGCTTGAAAAGAAGGTCTCTGATAACACCATTATGGAAATCGAGAATTCGAGATTTAGGGACGTAGAGGTTAAGCCATGGATGAGGAACTTCCCATAAACCCAAAGATCTCAGTCTTTTTTCTCCGGTTTGTACACGGTCCAATAAATCGAAGTAGGGCACGTCGTGGATTGATATGAACCCGGGCAAGTAACTTAGGGTTTTTGTTATTTTGTCAACCGCCTACAAATATAAATATAAATCAATTGGTATGTATTATATGAATCTATGCTTGATGATGATAGTGATGCATAGATAGGAGTGGATTGTGTAAGTAATGTATAAATGTTTAGTACCTGGCCAATGGTGTGAAGAGTGTGATCATCATAATACTTGGCTCCTTCGAGAACATAGATGATACCGTGCTTCTTCACTAGATCAGCGACTTTAGATTGATCGGACGGTGAAAAAAAAGAAGTGTCTATGATGCCGTTTGACAGCATTATTTGACCTTCTAAATAATCAACTCCAATATCATTAGCCATCGTTATCAAAAGTTCTTGGTCCTTTGTAAAAGCTGTGAAATCGCTGTATAACGTCTGAAACCATTTGGCCTACACATTTTCATTTGAGAAAAAAATCCCTTCCATTTTATACACACAGATGACGTATATAAAGAAACCACGTTATAGTTTCACAGATTTTTGTAAAGACCTAAATATAGTGATTCAGAAATGTTGAAGAGTGCTTAGCATTATTGTGTGGAAAAGATCTGATAATATACATAGTTCATATAAAGTACGTGAACGCGCATATTATGACCAAATCTGATTTAACAGCGACCTTACTTTAAATGTCTAAGATGATAACCAATAGCGTTTATGAGGTTGTAAGACTCCAACCACATTCAAAGACTTGCCATTAATACCAAAAGACTTATCTATATTCCAAACTTTGGAGTATATGGACTAATTAAGGAGCTTGACTATGTAATAAACAAGGATTTGCATGCAGAAGACAAGATTGGACTACAACACGTCCTAGGATTATAAAGTATAATTAAATAAGCCATATCATTTTTTATTCAACGCATAGATTTTGCTCATATAAATGCAAACTATATTAAGTCTTTGACTAAATTTCAAATTCCCACCAAACCTAATTTTAGTTTTCAGCTACTATCAAAGCAATTTCATGATTTGTGATCCACACGTCTCTAAGTACTTTCGTGGTATAAATGTATAATATCATAAAACCTTTTCATCAGACTCTATCTAATATGCCAATTATATTACAGTAACATTTCTTTTCTTCTCTGTTCGGTTCCATTCAGATAAGTTACACTAAATCAGGTCAGGCAAAAAACAAGAAGAAAATTTTCTTAATAGCAATACTTATCAGGTCAGGCAAAATTAAAGCAAGAAGAAAATGTTCTTAATCATACTTATCAAATCTAACATACAAAATTTACATGCATATTAATGGTTAGCAACTTTTATTCTCGTTTTAAACTCATTTTCTAGCTACTAACTAAAAAAAGAAAATTCAAATAGAAATTTGGCATACAAAAAATAAACTTCTATTTATTTTGTTTTTCAACAAAATAGAAATTTATATTTGAATTTTCTTTTTTAGTTAACAAATGGACAGATTTCAGATGTAGATTACTAATTAAAACCTGTCCATGAATGTTGACTATATATATATTCAATGCACATAAAATAAACGGTTAAATGTGAAGATACGTACCCTTTTCGGTGCATGGTCCAAAACAATTCTGGCTCTCGTTATAATTCCAAATTGACCCAAACCTCCTAAAGCTCCATAGAACAAGTCTGAGTTTAGCTGTGGCGAGCATGTCAACATTTCACCTTTTCCTGAAATAATATATCAAAACTCCATAATAACAATAATCAAATAAAACTTTGTGATTTTTTTTAACAACATATCATTTTTAATGGTTATGCCTATGGTACTATTTTTCGTATATACCACACTTTTAGAATTTACACTTCATTATAGGTTAAGAAATACTCGAAAGAAAATGGTTATATATATATATACACTTTTCATCAAAATATATATAATATTTAATTAATTTTGTTATCACACCATCCACGTTTATACAAATACTGGCGTGCAAGTTTGAATCTTTCTTTCAAAAATCGACATTAGGGTCATAAGAAATCATGTTAACGTTACTACAGCGACGAGAACGTCAACCCAGAAAACACCAGGAAATGTTCGAAAACCGAAAATTTCCATTCTCACGCGTAATGCATCATGCACATTACAAAAAATCCCAAAATAACACAAATACTACCAATTGTGATAAATTAGTCCAAACAAATACACCATTAAAAGAAATAAATCATCAAAAGGGAAATAGAAATATCTTTAGTGATAAAATATTTTTTTCTAAATATTTTTATTATGTACAAAAACAATAATGCAGCGAATCAAAGTTTTAGAGTATGAATCGTACCAGTTATAACGTCCAACTCAAGGACGTTACTAATAAGAGGACCGTGTCGAAACAGCATACCACCGAGTCCAGCATTTGACAACGTTCCTCCGACCGTTACATGCAAATAATCCGTAAATGTTACCGGCGAAACTCCTTTCTCCGTCGTTTCCTTCACCACATCCACCCATAACGTCCCCGCTGCCACGTCAGCGTATTTCTTGTCCTTTGAAACCACCACGCCAGCGAGACACGTCATGTTGATGATTACTCCACCGGCGACGGATGCTTGGCCGTTTAAGGAGTGGCCTTTGCCCCGAGCCGCCACTTGGAATATTCGTTTTCCGTTCGAGTTAGCGTACCGGAGGAGACGGGATATCTCGGCGGGAGAGGAGGGGCAGAGAACGCCGCCGGGAGTTATGGTTGTGATGTTTCCGAAGTCGTGAGAAGCGGCGGAGATGATGGCAGGATCGGTGGAGAGGGTGAGGTTAAGGAATTTAGGTAAAACTATTTGAATGTTTTCTGATGAAATGGTGAAGCTCGAGAGTAAAGAAATCAAAACTGTGATTAGAGTGATCCTTAGAAATATATTAGCCATTTTTCTTTTTCTCTATCTGATTGTTAGATGAAGAAGAGAGAATTGTAACAAAAGGATTAGTTGTCACTATTAAATAGCAATACTTATAAAATTTGGTAGATATTCATGTGATTATAAATCACTTGACTCAACTTGCGGAAGATTATAATTATGGCAATATATATTATATATAATATTCAATTTTAGAAGTCAAATAAAAAGTTATTGTCAAAACAGAAAAAATCTGAAATTCAAATAAATGCATCCACACATTTGGATAAATTTATTATTTTTGACTATATTTATATATTGTTCTTCCTATATTAATATTTGAATAGTGATATTTGATGAGATGGTTGATCTTATATTTAATTTGGTATTTGACAACCGTATTATAACTAATTAACGGGATTTGATTCTTTTTTTTTATGTCAGGGCTCATAGCAAGCAAGTATAGCAATCAGTGGGAAATGGAAATAAAGAAATAGGAAGATAGAGATGAAACGAAGAGGATAAAGAAGAAGACAAAGACTATAAAGACGAAGTCTAAAGGAGGAAAAACACACAAGAAGAAGACAAAATCTCATGTGAAACATGGAGTTACACAAAGCCCACATCTAACTGGAGAAAACGATTAAGGAGAAAAAATAAAAGTCCAAGTTCACCTTTGATTTTGTGATATATTGTAGGATTAAATATAAAAAGTAAATCTTTTTAAAATTTTATTTTAAATGGGAACTTCTACTGTTTTAAAAATTATTAATAGAAAATCTGAAATAAATTTTTAAAAGGGTCTATTTCAAACAATATTCCTATATTGTATCACATATCATTTATTTATTTATCAAATAATTGTGACTCATATCGAGGATGTTCTATATCATTTCAATAAAAAAAAAATCTGTAAGAACAAAAATATATTTTACCAAGCGGTGAACAATATAGATATTGGCTTTGGTAAATTTCTTGTGAAAAATAGTGAACTGCAAAGAGCCACATTGTAAGACGAAGCCAGTTGAGAAGTGAGAACCTCCTGGGGAGGACAAAGCGGCCTTAGTGACAATCTCACGACCTTCTAAATTAGTGGAGACTTTCTTCCATATTCAGTCACAAAAAAGGCAAATTTCTAGAGGTTTTGAGTCTTTTGACGTTGATTTTTGACTTCAAATCGTTCAAATGATTAAACTCTGATGTGAATTTAGTGCCACCCTACATTAAATGCAAATTTGCCAAATCTTCCGTGTCAGCCACCTCCAGCGTTCTCCGATATTGTCTCATGGGTTCTGAATTCTGTTCCGGTTATAAAATTATCTATCATATGTAAGCTCCTCATCCAAGCTACTGTCTACGAAATCTGGAAGGAAAGAAATTCAAGGCTTCATAATCAGGTTTCAATACATGCGGATGTATTAGCTCGACAGATCAAACAAACACTAAGAAGCAAATTAGCCTTTTTAGCCTCTCATCCCAATACAACTTCTGGGTCTCAGGTGCGGCAAGAAAAATCATTTCTTTCAAGTTGGTTTCGATATATTCAGGTGTAGAAACATGAAATCACACTTCTGCCTTCTAAAGTTGTTTAATTCTGATTGTAAGCTTTTTATTTTCAAACTCAAAGGTATCGTTGTAAGGGAGGAGAAGTAGGAAAGTATATATATATATATAAATGGGGTTTATAGAAAAGAAAAAAGAAAAAAAGAAAAAAAGAAAGAAGAAGAGAACTATGCCGCCATGACGGTTCCGGGGAGCATACTCTATCTATCTATCGAAGCAAGTGCAAATGTGCAATATGCTATTATGGAAATTTTCACCAGAGTTTTGAATGTTTACGAAAACTGTACAGCGGGTTCAATGTTTTCTTTAATTACTGAAAAATATTTATATTTTATTGTTTAATATTTTATAGTCAGTTTTTATATAATTTACAATTTTTTAAACTTTTTGTTTGTTTTGTTTACTTATATGTAATTTTATTTAATATTTTGTTTGTTTTTTTATAAGTAAACAAAACAAACAAAATCTAAAAAATTACATATAAGTAATAATTTTTAAATTATATTATTAAGTAAAATGACATATAATTTTAATTTCATTAAATTATAAAATGTTAGTTTTGTTGGTTAGTCAACCTATATTTTCATTTAAAATTTTTGTAGATAGCTTTTGTGTCTAAATGTATCTAACTATGTTCACATAATAGCAAACTGACTATATTACTTAACTTAAATTTTTTTTATAAAATAAATAATTTTTTAGATAGAAATATTTTTAATACTCTCATTTTCCTAAATATTCTAATTATAAAACTCTTTATATTTTCAAATATATCATATATCATTTTCATCAACTATAAACAATTATTAATTTTTAAATAGAATTTACTTATCTTTATTAAAATCTGGTAGTTTGCTGACCAATCTACCAATTCGCAGACAAAATCTGATATATCTGCGATAAACAAAATCCTATGTCAGATTTACTTGTATTTATCTTGCGGGTAATAATCTATTTAGCATCTCTACCGATGTGAAACGTCGAATATAATTTTTTTATTGATTGAGTAATATATGTCCATTTACAAAAAAATTGAATCACAATATATGCAGAAAAATCTAACATTTTATAAATTATATAATAATTCAAAATAATGTGAAAATAAAATCAAACAAAAATTAGAGGAGAATAAGAACTCATACTATTAAAATAGTAATATTAGATAAGAAAATGATTGTAAAAAATTAATTTAATATTTGTTTAGAAAGAATAAAAATATAGAAACTAAATATTGAAATGATTGGATATATTAATAACTATTTGGTGTTTAGATGTAATAATAGGTTTTAAAGTGTTTGGAACATGAATAACCCAAATTTGTATTTCAATTTTAATAGTATATAAGATATCTCATCTCACCTATGTTTACATCGCCAAACGGTTTATCCTGGTTTTAAATCCGATAACTCGGTTTATTAATTCAAGTTATGTGTTTTTTTTTTCCAAAAAGTTAACCATAGTGAGTAAGATCTAAAAGATTTTACTTCTGTCATGTGCATACATCTTTGAAGCTTAAGTCAATTTCTCTTCGAACACACTTTACTATTTTTGTTCTTCTGTTTTTCAAGATGCATGACGTCTATTTTCTTTTCATTTCTTTTTTTTCACATGTACCATTTTTGTTGATATGTACTCTTAATTTTATTTTTGTTTTTCTTTTTAACATCTCGGCCAATTTTTATTAAAACAATGAAAGGATAATACAAAGAGTTTAGTCGAACTGAAAAACTTGGAGTACATAATTTGAATCTCATGAGCTTCTTTGATGATATATATGTTGTTTGATTAATTTCCCGGTTAACATGATTCAGTGATGAATTAGGAAGCTTTGATGTGCAAGAAATGAATGTTATAAAACAAGTTGCCAAATTTCACGGTTTTCATCTCCACTGTTAATTCCGTCTTTTATTTTTGTAGTGGTTCTTTATATATTTATTTTTTACTTTTATTAAAGTAGTATACTAAAATGTTGCTCAATAAGGTTAGGTTTAGGAGAGAGCTCCCAAAACCCTTTTGTGTCAGCTGACATCACTCTTCGTGATGTTGTGTGATGTCAGCATCACTTTTTTTTAGATATTTTTATTTATTTTTCTAAGCGGAGTTTTCCGTTGCTGATCAAAGAAAAATTTGTCGTTCTTAGATATGCATTCTAGATTTAGATGCATTTTTATCGGCTTCAACTTCAACATTTGCATATATTAGCTTAGTTTTAGGTAAATGCTTCTAAATTTGCAGGTTCTTTATTTTCATAAGTGGATGTTGCTTTGGATTCTTATGGGCTCGATCTTTTGCCCTTCTCATTCAAATGAGGATGGTTATACCCATTTAGATTGATTTTTCTCCTTGTATATATACAAACTGATATATTTAAGATCTGATATGTTCGAAAGACTTATCTATGTGTTTCGAAATCATGTTTCCACCGATAATCATCACATCTAAATTAAGTTTAAAGAACTTTTTGAAATTCTGTCTTATCGACTTATGAAACTAAGCAATCAAAGATTTGCGAGGTACAATTTACATCACTAGAGAATAAATCTATTACCAAAGTTTTTGTCAGTTCACGAGTTTTTTGGTTAGTTCCTTTCAAAGATTCACAAGAAAAAGATGAAATCCATAGATTTGGTAAAGACCATCTCCAATAGAGAGTTTTTTTTGTGTGTGTCATCTAATTGATATTAATAAGGAGGGATAACCCAAATTCTTAAGAGAATAAAGTAACTACATGATTGGTTGCAATAAAACCCCCAAACCATGTACAAAAATGGCTACAAAAGCCATCGCTTACAAAGTAAAGCCAAATATACCAAAGATTACAAATCAAAAGAACCCTAAACCAAAGAAAACATGAATTCTTTAGATACTAAGCCCTCACCAAGGGAAGCTAAATCATAAACTAAGCAAGGGAATGAAAATCTCTCATTGAAACCAAGAAACAAAGATCAATGTTAGATATGAAGCCAAACACCAAAACCGAACTGCACCAAAAGCAAGAGCTCGGAGACCCTTTGCAACGACGCGATAGCAGATTAGATTCGGCGAGCTTGTTATGCGACGAAAACCTCCTATAGCGGATGAAAACGACCTCATAAAACCAAAAAACAAAGATTTTTATAAATCGTAGAAAAAGGGCTTATTCATCCCATAATTTTCCAGAGACAGCGAAGACGGTACTAAACCAACCCAGAAATATGCCTCAAAAACCTACCAAGTATAGCAACCCATGTACAAAGTTGACAAGTAGAGACAAGGAGCGAATGTAGGACCTTCCCTGTTGCTATTTCTCCTTAGCAAAGATCAATGATAAAACGAAACCGGGATGGAACTAAAAGGCTGAGCCGAGCTACAAGGAACCTGAGGAACTGATCAAGGGGCTGAAGACTACTGATCTAAAAAATCTTTGATCTAAAAACATAAGAGACTAAAACCAACCCGTGAAACCGAGACTATGCCGAGAAAAGACAACAACTGCATAGAGAAGGCTAAGGAAAACCAGATACAAAAACTAGATCTAAAAAAACTAGATCTAAAATTCCAGATCTACAAACCTTCAAAATCCAAAGAAACTGCTAACGGGAAAGAAGAGAATGACAATTAAACAAAAAAAGTATATACAGAGTAGCTGCTCCGACGCTGAGAAAGCTGCCGGAGCTGCTGAGCGATGGGTCGTTGTGTTTTTAAATTCTCTTATTTTTATCTTTTTTTTTTTACACATGTTCAAAAATTAAAATAATTACACATGTTCAAAAAATTTAAAATAATTTAAAAAAATGAGAGAGAGAACCATATCTTATTTAAGAAATTTAAGAGATTCTGAGCTATTTTTAAGAAACTTATCTTACCCTGTGTTTTAGTTTTATTGGTGTAATTCGATTAATTACTTCAAATTTAATTAAATAACAAAATCATAATAAAAACAATATTTTTTATTTATTAGATAATTTTTTTTTATCTTCACCGTTCAGGATGCTTTATGGTTTCTGTTTAAGTCAATTTTTATTATGTTACATTTACTTATTTTGATATCTAATAGTGTCAGTTTCATTTATTTTTCATAAAGCTTTATTTAGAGAAAATCGTTTTCCATAAAATTTTTTTTATCATTTATTATATCAATAAAAATAATTGATTTAATTTTATTATAATAATATGACTACTTGCAATGTATGAGATTAGAACAAAATTTTCCAAACAACAAATTTTTGTTTTGCATAGTTTTGCATCCGGAAACATTAATTATTATTTGTTAGCTTTGTATCTTTTAAGATTTTAATAAAATGTTACATGACAAAATAAAAATAAAATAAAGTAATCTACTAACTGAATGAAAAAAAAAGTAAATATAAAATGAGAAGCGGTGGACCGGTGGTTGTTTTGTTTGTAAAAAAGCAGTAGAGAGAGATTACACTGAAGAGAAGACAGAAAAAAAAAGCAAACGGAAAAAAGAAAGCAAAATGGAGAGCGACGAAGCAGCAGCAGCGTCACCTCAAGCAACGACGCCGACCGGAGGAACAGGAGCTTCAGCGCCGAAGAAGAGAGGCCGGAAACCTAAAAGCAAGGATGATTCTCAGACGCCGTCTTCGCAGCAACAGAGCGGTGGGAAAATGAAAGAAAGTGGAAAGAAAACAACACAGCAGCCAAGTGTTGACGACAAGTACTCTCAGTGGAAAGGTCTCGTTCCCATTCTCTACGACTGGCTCGCCAACCACAACCTCGTCTGGCCTTCTCTCTCTTGCAGGTTCCCCCCATTTTTTCAATTTCTTCTCTTCTAGGGTTTCGATTTACCGTGTCTTTCGCTTTAATTGTTGATTTCCTGGGTTATCTTGTGAGAAGATTTGAACATTCTGATTCACAATTTATGAAATGTGCTGAGAGATAGACTTACATTTTCTCGATTTCTGGGTTTAAGTGAGATTTTGCGAATGTTCTAGTTAGGGTTTGGTGTTTCGGTTTTGGATGTGGCTCTAGTCTTCACGGCTTGGTATATCTGATGTTTCTATTCATGAATACTTAACGATCCTCTTGAATTTGTTGTTGTTAGTAGTCATTGGTACTTGGTAGACCTTAACCAACACAAAGGGTTAAGAAGGTTTTGGTGTTTTGTTATGTTTAACTTTGTTGATTTCCTATGAATTTTGAGGAAATGTGTCAGTTTCAGATGTTTAGCTCTGTATTCATATTTGGTTCTTGTGCTAAGAGAGGTTCCATTTGTTGAATTGTTTTTTGATTTTAACAGATGGGGTCCACAGCTTGAACAAGCAACCTACAAGAATCGCCAGCGTCTCTACCTCTCAGAGCAAGTAGGTTTCTCTCTTTCTCTCGTATCTTAGTTGCTATAACATTTCAGAAAGATGTCTCACTTTCTCATCATACTATTCATATTTTTACTTGGTTGTGTCGCCAGACTGATGGCAGTGTGCCCAATACTCTAGTCATAGCGAATTGTGAAGTTGTTAAGCCGAGGGTTGCTGCAGCAGAGCACATATCTCAGGTAAATTAGTGGTTTTGCTTCTAATCTTGTGCCTTTTCCTTATTATGCTCCCAACTAAAATGGATTTCCTGTCTTGACACTAGTTTACTATTTTCTGCGAATGTGTTTTCAGTTCAATGAAGAAGCACGTTCTCCATTTGTGAAGAAGTACAAGACCATCATTCACCCTGGAGAGGTGTGATTTCTGCCCACTCTAGAGATTTCTGTATTGTTACCGTTGTTTCTAGTTGTATTTTGGTGCGTTAATTGTACCTGCATTGCTGTTTTAATTGGTTCATGAATTTACTCTTTTGGCACTTTGGTGAAAGTAAAACTCTTATTTGATGTGTATTCATCACTAATTTGCAATTGCAGGTTAACAGAATCAGGGAACTCCCACAAAACAGTAAGATTGTTGCTACTCACACCGACAGTCCTGATGTAAGCATTGCTTCTTCTGTTTTGTTATGTCATTGCAACTTGTAGTATCCTTTGTTTTGGACGTATTTCCAGTTTCAGTTATCTGACTACAATATGTTGATTCCAGGTTCTCATTTGGGATGTGGAAACCCAACCAAATCGTCATGCTGTGCTTGGAGCTGCAAATTCCCGTCCTGATTTGGTACGTCCTTCTCTGTGAAATGTCGTTACAATTTGTGCTTCATTCTTGTCTGTCTTACTCTCATCATCATTAGAAGTGATATATTTGCTTTGGTATTTTCTTTAATAGTGCTATTTATTTGCATCATCTGAACCATTTTTCTTGCAGATACTAACTGGACACCTAGATAATGCTGAATTTGCTCTTGCAATGTGCCCAACTGAACCCTTTGTCCTCTCTGGAGGTTTGTGTTTCTGTGACTTGTAGCTTCTGATCCTGTGGTTTGCCAGTTTCTCATACAAAGGTTCTTCTCTTAGGCAAGGACAAGTCAGTTGTTTTGTGGAGTATCCAGGACCACATTACAACAGTTGGTACAGATTCCAAATCTTCTGGATCTATCATCAAACACACTGGTGAAGGTAGTGATAAAAATGAGAGTCCTACTGTTGGCCCTCGAGGTGTATATCATGGCCATGAAGATACAGTTGAAGATGTGGCATTCAGCCCAACTAGGTAAGTTCTTAGAATAGAATCCTCCTCTTGATCTTGTGTTGCTTCATGCGAAACTACAGAATTTTTCATGCTTCTCTGATGATGCTTCTGGTGAACTTTTATGTTGTGTAGTGCACAAGAATTCTGCAGTGTTGGTGATGATTCTTGCCTTATATTTTGGGATGCAAGGACCGGCACGAACCCTGTCACAAAGGTACTCTTATCTTCTAAATCCTATCAAAAATTTTGAAGATTTACACCTTTATCTCTTACCTTATCTTGCTTTGCGTTTCCCAGGTTGAAAAGGCGCATGATGCTGATCTTCATTGTGTCGATTGGAATCCTCATGATGACAATCTGATCCTGACAGGGTATGGGGAAATATATATACTTGTGCACATACAGATGATTAATGCACATTTAGAATCTAATAAAGAAAACTTTTAGAAAATGCATACATGGAGTAATTAGATATTGTTGAATGTTTCAGGTCAGCAGACAACACTGTCCGGTTGTATGATCGTAGGAACCTTACCTCAAATGGAGTCGGTTCGCCTATTTACAAATTTGAAGGCCACAAAGCTGCTGTTCTTTGTGTTCAGGTTTCAACAACTGCTATATTTATCATTCTTCATATGATGTATATATCTCTGAAATCCACTGATACCATCTTGTTAATCAATTCAGTGGTCTCCTGATAAGTCATCTGTTTTTGGGAGTTCTGCAGAAGATGGTCTTTTGAACATCTGGGATTATGACAGGGTGTGTACATTATTCACTCTTATGTCTAAAATTAAGCTTTCCTCACAATCATCACTAAAAAATATTCATTATACTCATGTTTGGTTTGCTTTATTATGCATCAGGTCAGTAAGAAGTCTGATCGTGCAACTAAAAGCCCCGCTGGGCTCTTCTTCCAGCATGCTGGTCATAGGTTCGTAAAGACTTAAGCCTAATTCTCTTTATTACTTTTTCATTTACTTACTTCTAAGTTGGCTTATTTTATATACTTTTCTCAGGGACAAAGTTGTTGATTTCCACTGGAATGCGTCGGACCCTTGGACTATTGTCAGTGTTTCTGATGACTGTGAGACTACCGGTGGAGGTGGAACATTGCAGGTAACCTTGAAACACTTACTTGGTACCTCATAAGCAACTTAATCGATAGAACGGAAATTGTTGTTTATACTTTCTTCTTCTTTTGCAGATATGGCGGATGAGTGACTTGATTTACAGACCAGAAGAGGAAGTCTTGACGGAATTGGAGAAGTTCAAGTCGCATGTTCTGACTTGTGCTTCCAAGCCTTGAGAGTAAAGAAATACCATTGTCTATCTATCTATCTATCGCCGCCTATGGAAACTACTGCGGTTTAGTTGTCGGTTTAGGAAGGAACGTGGCTTTTGTAAGGCTGGTTTGTCTTTTGAGATATTGGTAGCTTTTAGGACCTTTTTAAACTACTTAAGGGTGTACATGGTTTTGGTTCTTGATCCTGTTCGCCCGACTCTTAAGTTCTATCTTGTTCACTTGATATGTTAATCGGACCAACTTTATTTATTCTTGTTTTAAGTTTTCAATGCTTGGCCTAAACCAAATGTCACTTTGCACTGAGCTTGTGGCAACATTATGTGAAGAGAGGTATTTCTAGCATCGCGAAATTTGGAAACCGTGTTCTTGATTCATAAACATCTATACATTGTGTTTGCGTTCAAAGTTGAAACTATTTTGATTTTTCAAGCAATGTTCGTCATGATAGCAGTAATTCCAACACATTTATTTCGAAAAAAAATTCAAGAAATTTTAGGCAAGGACAATGGTTCAAGTGATAAATCCAGGAGAAAGTCGGCTGGCGAGCTACAGACTAAACAATCCCGTTAAAAAAAACGATACTCCAACATATTAAGGCCTTAAGGGTATGAAATGTTTGCTTATTGTTTTATTTTTGCTGGGCTTTCAGTGAAGATCCAGGTTAATAGGCTGAGAGAAGTCTCTTGCCGAGTTAGAGACTTTGAAAACCCAATCGGAAAACATACTGTCAAGATCAGTCAGAGAGGATCAAAGCGAAGAACTTTTCCCAAAAAAACAAGTAAAGAGCGAAACGTGAATTAGTTTTTGCTTGACGAATAAGGCAGGGAAGCAAATCAATCACGAGTAGAAGAATCGAAGGATTTCATCAAATTAGGGTTTAAAACATACATTTTCTTTTTCCTTGGAGAAACTCTATAGTACAGAAGATCGAAGTCGGGCTTCCCGAAATCTCCATCGGAATCGATGGACCCACCTCCTCCTGGATCCGAGCGTCCGCCAAAAGTCGTTTCTAAACTGGAGAAAGTCGGCTGGCGAGCTACAATGATCTTCAATCTCGGCCTTGCAGGTTAGCCTTGAAGAAATTTTATTACTTTCCTAGTGGGTTTTTAGTTTTACGTACGTAATGTGTTTGATGTAATGCCTAGCTGAGAAATTTCTGTCCTTTCTTTATTAATATTTCGAGAAACCAGAGGAATGGTTATAGTAGTAGTCAGAAATTGTGCTAGAAGTTATCGCTTGAACCATTGTCATTGCTTCTGATTATTCCGTGGCATTACTCCAAGAGACTTTGATTCACCATCCTATTACCAGTTATTGTAACATGCTCATTGAACGATCATTGAACTTAAGCAAATGCATATATGTGTGTATAATTGGCTAACCAGTTATTAGTGCACATAGGTTCTTGTAAATTTTCTGGTTGATGGACATAATGATTGCATATCTTATTGTCTTGTGCTCATTCTTTTGAAAGGTTTCAGCAAACTCAGTAAAGTAACCACATTAGGTTTCTGTAGCATTCTCGATTTTCGCCAGCACAACTATTTGAGCTTGTTTTTGAATAAGAATTGAGAAAAGGCAGCATAATTGATTCCTGGCATTATAAGTAGTTTGGATATGATATTAGCATTCATGATGGTCAACTTCAATGTTTGCTAATTTTGATCTCTTGTTTCTGCAGCTTATATATTTGCGACAAAACGAGAAAAGGACATTGATGCAGACAAGGAAAAAGGAGTAAAAAAGGGCAAAGGTGCAAAAAAGGGTCTTGTTATTCACACCGAGGTCGAGAAGAAAGATGCAGAAATTGCAGTACCACACAAGGAAGAAGTCAAACCGGATCCGCTTTTTGAATTTACAGATGCAGCTGATCAGTTGGTGTTTCAAACTGCGGCTACTGAGCCTGTAAAGGTAGCTAGGAAACCGATCCCAGAAGATGAGCAAAGGGAGCTTTTCAAATGGATCTTGGAAGAGAAAAGGAAGATAGAACCAAAAGACAGGAAAGAGAAGAAACTGATTGATAAAGAGAAAGCTATTTTGAAACAGTTCATTCGCGCCGAGAAGCTTCCCAAATTTCTCACTGATGATTCCGTTGATTCTTCGCTTCGTGATTGGGACAAATTCTTTTCCAAGTAGAGACAGACTCGTTTTTGTTGTTGTTGGTACACCAAAGGACTTCGTTGCCTTGTTAACTCTAATCAACGAATGGTTAAAACTCGAATCACAGCTTACTAATACATAATACTATCATACAACACCATATAGCCAACACGTGGTATATCAAATTGCTTCTGTACAAATTTGCCGATAAAATATTTCACTAAATATGATATAAGATACTATAACATAGATTGAAATGTTCACTCTCGTTCGTGCGTGATCTGTAAGAGTTTTCGTTTATGTGTAATCAAAAATGAACATCGAAGAATCAGTTCCTCACATGTTAGCCAGGGGCGGACTCAGAAAGAAATTTTATAGGGGTCATCAAATAAATTTGTTTATAATTATAGGTTAAAGTGTATATTTTAATAATTTAGGGGTGTCAAAATATGATTTTGATTTATTATTTTACTAAAATCTAATAAAAATACACCAATAATCATTTAATTGTTTTTTAATGGGGTGTCACTTTTAACCACAATAGGTCCGCCCCTGATGTTAGTTTCTTTTATTTAATTCGATGTGATAGTCTGCAACAAACAAAGAAGAGAAAGAATGTTAGAACCCCAATACCAGTGGGCTTGTTTAATTGAATTAGTTGTGCTGCTGTCAAAAGGAAAACAAAACTTAATTGGACCAAGCCCAATAACAAAGCTAAACTTAATAATCGCAGGCCTATGGAAAACGAAGCGATGGGGGCTGTGGCGTTTGGCTTTCCCATTTCATTAATGAAACGATTAGATTTCCAATAAAGAAACTTGCTTATATATATCTCGCCGGTACACTATCGAATGTCACATAGTATCTTTTAAGAAAAAAAAACCCTATTTCTAAATTTGTTCTTCTATGGCTGAATCGCAAATTATCTTCGTCGAGACGAGTTACAAAACTCGTATTGCTCTTCTTATCAACGAAGGCGACAATGTCTCTGCTTTTAAAGGTAAGAAATCTCATAATACTCTTTTATATTTGGTCATATATAGTCTTACTAAATTTGACACGTTCTGTTTGTTTTCTTTGCAGAAAAAATTAGCAAAGAACATGCACTGTGTTTCCCAGATTCTGGAGAAATCACTGTTTATTCTTTAAAGGTAACACGAATTAAAAGTATTTTTTTTCATAAGTCATATATAACACGTTTTTGTTTTAGCTACAGAACAACAATATCAACTCAAAGGCTGTTTTTTTTTTCTTTTTTTTTTTTAATATAGGTGAAGTGGCAAGATCGTTATTACCATTTGTCAGATTCGACGATTTTAAGGAAGGTTTTTGAAGACAATTGCGAGAGGTTTGCATTTGTGGATATTTCAAGCGTTGAAAAGAGGCTTGATGATCCAAATCTCCAAATCCAAGATGCGGAAGAGAAAACTAAAAAGAGGAAAATGAAAACTTCTTCGAGTGCTAAAAGCAGTCGAAAAAAACTTGCTCTTGTTCCCAATGAGTCCAAAGGTAACCTCTGATTTTTCTTTTCTTTCGAATATTGAGTACATAAAATCTGATTTTATTGATAGACTTTTGATTTTTTATATCTCATGCATGTTTTATACAGACATTGAAAATGTCTTAAGTTTGGGTGATGAGGATAAAAAAACTCTTGATGGACTTGTCCATGATGTTCATGTCAAGGATGTTAATGATGAGGATCAAACACTTGATGAACAAGGTTATAATTAAATCAGTTTATTATTATTGATTTATTCTTTGTTCCTTCATGTGATGTTATAAAAGTGTTAATCATAGTGTATAATTTTTAAATGTTTAGTAGATGTTGAAAAAGGAGTAACTAATGCTTCTTCTTCTGCTGCTGCTGCTGCTGATATGGTCATGATTGACCAAGAGAATGATGTTGAAAAGGGTACTGTTTTATTTGTATGTACAGTACTTGAATTGTTACTGGTTAATTTTGTTCATAAAATTACATTACTAACCCTTGATTAGTTCCAGTTGCTGCTGATAATCTTCTTCCAACTGATGCTGAGGATGAAGGGTTCATTGATGCTACTTGTCAATCTCTTCCAAACTCGGGAGGTGAAAAGGTTACCAATACAATTCAAATCGGTAATTTTGGTTCTAATTAGATGAATATAATTTTTCTATATATAAATAAATGTGTTAGATTAATTCATAATTGCTGAATTTTTGTGTAGATGATGAAAAGGTCGAGAATGGTGAGGAGGCTAATGCTGTGAAGCCTATAAAGAAAACTAAGTCGAGGAAGGAAAAGGTTGTGCCTCTTGTTGATTCTACATCACCAAATGCTGTTGTGGCTTTAACCGCACGTAATGTGAAGCATGGTGATGGTGAAAAGATTGTTAAGAAATCAAACAAGAAATCTAAGAAGAAACAATCTGATGAGGACATTGTTGAGGAGGCTCCAGTGGTTTCTGCTGAGTGAAAAAGAAGGTCCTCCATAATTGGATTCGATGCAGTTTTTTTTTTTTTTTTTTCACTTTTGCTTTGGTTTTGTTTAAGTTCTGTCTTTTGAGTTCCTACTTTAAACGAATTATGGTATGTGTTATGCATTTTAATTTCAGTTTTAATTTCACGACATCAAAAAGGTTTGTTTTTGTGTGTTATTTTTGCTGGTGCTCATATCTTCTATAAGAATTGGTGAAACAGGAAGAAATACGACAAAACAAACCTTATACAGATTCTATGGTGTTGTATGATATTTATGTATTAATAAGCTTTGAATCTGATTTTTTTTATGTTTATTTCTAACTTTAAAAGACTCGTTTGAATGTGATATTTGTTGAGAGTTTTGGGGTGCCTTGTTAACTCTAATCAACGACTGGTTAAAACTTATAAAACTCGTATCAAAGCTAGTTCCTAATTTTCTTTCTATATAATTTATTAAGTAAAAAAAAAACAATATGCTTAATTAAATTAAAATTATATTTTGATAAATTTTCATTTCAAAAGAGAAATTTTAATTTTAGTTCCTAATTTTAAAATGTAAAAAAAATAAAAATCCATAGATTATATAATTAACTTTAAAAGACTCGTTTGAATGTGATATTTCTTGAGAGTTTTGGGGTGATGTTTTAGTTTCTTAAAAGACAAAGGACTTTAAAATAAATTCAATAAACCATGGGGTTGTTTCTACGAAAGAGGGTATAAATTGCTTAAACCCTAAAGCTGAATTGATCA
The DNA here is from genome assembly GCA_963555745.1 of Cardamine flexuosa. Classification (NCBI taxonomy): domain Eukaryota; kingdom Viridiplantae; phylum Streptophyta; class Magnoliopsida; order Brassicales; family Brassicaceae; genus Cardamine; species Cardamine flexuosa. The sequence goes on from OY743219.1 coordinate 22,625,414, forward strand.
TCCTCGAACTGAAACTTGCAAGTGTAATTAGAAATCAGAACGAAGAAAATGGTTCGCGAGAAGAGCCGCAAGAAGGCGAAGAGAAAGAACAAGGTTTGAGATTTGAATCTATAACTTGCTCTTGTTCAATTCTTTAATCCGATATTCTCAAACCAATACTTAAATCGTGTGAAATTGGATTTTGTAATTTACAGAAGAAGATGGAAGATGCGTCTTCTTCAGAAATACCATCGATTCCAACTAGGGTTTGGCAACCAGGTGTTGATACGCTTGAAGATGGAGAAGAACTTCAGTGTGACCCTTCTGTTTATAATTCTCTTCATGGCTTCCATGTTGGTTGGCCCTGTTTGAGGTAATCTCATTTGTACTCCTTTAATGGCTTCTTGTTTTATTTGATGAGAGAAAATAATAGCTTAAAGCGTGAGACTTTAGGGATTATTTTGTATGTTCTGTAAACAATTCAAATGAGAAGCTTCTTCTTTGTTTGTGAACAAGTGTAAAGAAATGTAATCTTACTGTATGATTCATTAAGTAAAGATATTTAATGTCTGTGAATGATTACAATGCAAGTTTTGGTGATTTGATGGCTTTTATTTCTTTTTCAGTTTTGACATTGTAGGTGATAAGTTGGGTTTGAACCGAACTGAGTTTCCTCACACAGTTTATATGGTGGCTGGTACTCAGGTAAATTTTGTACTTTGTTTGTATCTCATTTGTATTTGTGCTTTTAGAATCTTGTGTTAAGTTGTTAAATCCTGTGAATATGTTCGCTCTTTTATTTAGGCTGAGAAAGCAGCTCATAACTCCATTGGATTATTTAAAATCACCAACGTATCTGGTAAGAGACGCGATGTGGTGCCCAAGACACTAGCGAATGGTGATGATGGTATGGATGATGATGATGATGATGATGAAAGCAGTGACAGTGATGAGGAAGGCGAAGGTGAAGCTTCCAAAACTCCAAGTATTCAGGTAATTCTTGATTCGTTTTAACTTTTATGTTATTCATGTCTCGTCTCTGTCCTCGCGGTTAATTTTTGTCTCTAAATTTCGGTATATACTTATAGGTTCGCAGGGTCGCTCACCACGGATGTGTTAACCGTATACGTGCAATGCCACAAAATTCTCATATCTGTGTCTCTTGGGGAGATTCTGGTCATGTACAGGTAAGCTAACTGGATGTTGGATCAGAATTTGGCAATACAAAACAAAACTGTGAAGATATATATTTGTCTACTTGCAAAGCTGGGGTGTTTGTTTATGTGTGTCCTTATTAAAGTGGATAAGCCTTTTGTATCTCTGGGCAGGTGTGGGACATGAGTTCTCATCTTAATGCTTTAGCCGAATCAGAAACAGAAGGTAAAGATGGAACTTCACCGGTTCTTAACCAAGCGCCCTTGGCTAACTTTTCCGGCCACAAAGATGAAGGCTATGCTATAGATTGGAGTCCTGCAACCGCTGGAAGACTTCTTTCCGGTATAGTTATCTCAGAAATTCCTGCAATACTCACAGTTAATTTCATGTTTTTCTTTATAGTCAATGTAGATAATATAATTTTTCCATTGGTTAGGGGACTGCAAGAGTATGATCCATTTGTGGGAGCCAGCTTCTGGTTCATGGACTGTTGATAAAATTCCGTTCGCTGGACACACTGCAAGTGTTGAAGATTTACAAGTATAAATCTTTACTTTGCAGCTTAATTGTGCTTCTGTTGGTACCATTTCCTTTTGGCTGAAGATTCTTTTTCTTTGTTCCAGTGGAGTCCAGCCGAAGAAAACGTGTTTGCTTCTTGTTCTGTGGATGGAACTATTGCAGTCTGGGATATCCGACTTGGGAAGTCGCCTGCATTATCTTTCAAGGCACATAACGCAGATGTGAATGTCATCGCTTGGAATAGGTTCTTGTGCCACTATGCTATATAACTTAACCGTATTTGGTTAATGGGTAATTCCTAACTTTTCCTCTGTCATGAAGGTTGGCTAGCTGCATGTTGGCCTCAGGGAGTGATGACGGGACATTCTCTATCCGTGATCTTAGACTGATCAAGGTACGTTAAAGACCATAGCTTTCTATTTTCCGTAGCAATCACTTCACAAGATTCTGATATAATAGCATATGATTCTTGAACTAGGGTGGAGATGCAGTGGTAGCACATTTTGAGTACCATAAGCATCCTATCACGTCAATTGAATGGAGCGCTCACGAACCTTCGACACTTGCTGTCACTTCCGGCGATAACCAGCTCACGTAAGTCCACGAAGAATACACTGATAATCCCCAAGAAAAACCGAAAAAACTGTCTTAATTGTTTGTTGGATATCTGTTGTATTTGCTGCAGGATATGGGATTTATCCTTAGAGAAGGATGAAGAAGAAGAGGCAGAGTTCAAAGCACAGACCAAGGAACAAGTCAACACACCTCAAGACTTGCCTCCTCAGCTTCTCTTCGTTCACCAGGTAACATTTGTTTAGCTCGGGTTTGTTTGATCGATGATGTATTTTTGTCTGAAAACCTCGTTTTTTTGTTTCCAGGGACAAAAGGACTTGAAGGAACTTCACTGGCATAACCAGATTCCAGGGATGATCATCTCAACTGCTGCTGATGGTTTCAACATCTTAATGCCTTACAACATTCAGAACACTCTTCCATCTGATCTCGCTGCTTGAAAGATCCGGGTCTTTGTTTGAAAACTCTTTAAAGTATTACTCAGTATGTCTCTCTTTTCGTTGAACTTATTGTATCATTTGATGGTAAGTTTCAAGAAGTATACTAGTTTCACAACTTTCAGGTTTTGATTTCAGTAGTGACAATTTCAAAAGAAAAATTTATTCTCCATGAGCTGAATGTCAGCAGATGTCTTATCGTTTTGTCAAAACGGTTTGTAAGTCTGAAAGTAAAAACCGTTTGAAAGCAAAAGTGATGTGTCTCAGCTAATATGAAGATGCTCATAAATAAGTTAGTCTATGCAGTCAAGGAGAGGCCTCTTCTGAAAGAGTAGAGGCAGCTGAAAATCTTCTATGAAGTAAGTGTTCTTGGTGGTTATTTTTTGCAGGGGGGATTAGATATCGTGGTTGCAGAAAAGGTGAAACATACGTCTAAGGTCAGAAACATTATTTCAAGTAAGAAGAAGCCATGAAGATCTAGTCGGATACACAAAGTAACATGTACAATTTATTTTAGGCAAAAACTTAACACTGAGAACTTCTCTCACACACTGACACACATAATATGCAAACTACAAATCCACTTGACTCCTCTACTTCTTCCACCTAGAATTCATACAACTTTATGTCAGGCACTCAAACATAATCTCCTTCCTACTATTAATCACTCCACTAGTTCCTTAAACAAGAAGACCACAGTAACTCTCTAAATTGACTGAAGCTTCCAATTTGGTACTGATCAGGCATACAATAATGATTGAGACTTTGTAAGTTAATATCTAACAAATATTTTGATTTTTTTCTTAACAAGACCTCGAATTGTTGAATAAAATGTGTATTCTGCTCATATTATTCTTCAAATTAAAGACTAGAACAAGTAAACAAATTTTGATTGAATAAATAAAAAACGCGCACACACACGCCAAATTCAGATGTAGTAGTAGTATGTAACAACATCATAAACATATATCTCAAAGAAAAGAAAAAAGACTAGTTCTTGACAATGACTGTCTTTATAAACTCCATAACAGTTGAAACCAATTGACTTTGATGTTTGTTATAACCATGATTAGCTCCTTGCACAATCTCAAGCTTATGATTTGGTATGATCTTTGCAAACTCCTTTGCATCTTCCAATGGTACAACCTTATCATCCGATCCATGAATCGTCAAGACTTTACCTCTTTATCAATCTTAAGACAAGCTTCATGCATATCCGTATTTAACCTATCCATTAAGCTCTCTTCTGTAACACGGTACCAAGATTTACCCTCTTTAGCATCAATGAACCCTTGTTGCTTATTTTTTTCCATATAACCATCTCCAAGACGTATACCTTTCTTTATATCAAAACGTCCAGAGATATTGATTACATTGCGGATCTTATCATCATACAAAACGAGACACCAAACTCGGATAAAATTTGGAAAAAAAGTTGAACGTTTTCATTAAGACGAGGTAAAGTAACTCGCCGGGAAGTCTACTCGGTGCCGGCAACGTTAACTGACAAAGAATTGTATAAAAGGGGAAGCAACTATATATCCTGTAAGAACAAAATGATATAGCCTGGTGAGCTATCTGGATTGGGGAATGCATTGCTAAAAGATACGAAATTCGCAATACCAAGAGCAGCCGTAGAACCATAAAGAACGGTCCACATAGGAAGTCCAACTATGAGGATTATGATGACATATAGAGATGAGAAGAAGGCAATGCCATTGAGGATGTATAAGACTAAGGCATTGTAGAAAGACAGAGTCATTTGTCCAGCAACATGACTATTGTCGTCTCCTGGATTGGTATGTGGCTGTTACTATCAGTGCAGATACTACAAGTATCGCGTTGCGGGAATCGCTTGTTTGTGCTCAAGTTGTTTAGCCCCAAGAGACTGTTCTGTTTCTCAATAAAGGATGGTTTTAGAGTCAAGTATCTAGCAAGAGTCATTGTGGAACCATTAATTAGTCTTTCTTTAGCTCTACGGAGAAGTGATCCTTCCTCTTCCCTTGATGCTGACTAAGCTACTGTCAATTGCCATAAACCTGATGAGTTTAGCTTCAACGCATGGTAAGGCTTAAAGGGTTATTAGTTCCAAGGCGAAATGAGTTTGCCCTTTCTCAGCTGCAATGTGTAGTGGCGTCTCACAAAACGTCCTAAAATATTCGGATCTTCTGAAATCAACTGGTAGAGTTTCTCGATATCTCCACCTTCAGCCGCGGTCTTCAGTCTCATCACATTGATATCTTCATCTTGATTCATCATACTACTTGACAACTCACTAATATTTACATCTGGAGCTGCCATATCTCCATTGGCATCTCCTTGTACATCCACAACAATCGACATAACTTCACTAGTTGTCCCTTGCAACACAAGCTACAAACACAAAGTCTCTACTTCACTACCTTGCATATGAAGGACCTTGATTGTCTTAATTTCAGACATATACGAGTGGCTAATCTCTTTCTAGCAATAATTATAGTGGACTATCATCAAAATGAGTGCTCGAAATTTTAGCAATATTGTAAAAAGTCAATATTTTTGTTGTCTTAATGGGGTTGTATGCAAAGTCAAAAGGCGTTGAAACCAACAAATGATGAAGTCTTTGGTGCAATTTGAGATGTTAGAGGCCCACATGAAATATGAACATCCGACTTTTGTGTCCATACCAAACACAAAAGTAAAAGATCAACAGGATCCATAATTCAACTTCACTTCCGTTGAGTCTTTGTCTGAAGACTCGAAGTGTTTTTATTCATATTATTGCCTCTCGAGTGTATCACAACCTTCAAGATTTCACCATCGGTTGATTGATTTCAGATGTAACCATATGTCAAAGAAATTTGTGAATAATATTCTCTTCTCCATAAATAGATATATATTCTTCTCTACTGCTATGTGTTCATTGATGTAAACAATAAAGATAAGAAAATTCAAGATTAATCAGACTATCACCAAGAATATCATGAAGTTAATAAAGAGATTAAGGTCGGGTTCAAACATGGTTGCAGGGATTACAACACGTAGATATAGATATAACTATGATCCAACCGGTTTGCCGTTAAGTTTAGGGAAAGGATCTTGTTTGCTTAGAACAACCACTTTGCTCTTGTGAGCTAAATAACCTTTCACAAGGTTTTTGTAAATCAAGATGGTCATTATACATTCCACCTCATCGAGATCCATGTCCATTTCTAGCCATCTAAGTGCTTTTGCAATCACTTCAAGCTTCAGTTGGTGAGCTCTCCCTGGATCACTCTGCTTCTGGATTATATAACTGAGACACATTGATAAAAACAAGTTATTACAGTATCAAACTTAAAAACTAATCTGATAAAACATTAATCGCTTGTGTTACGTAAATCTTGCTTACATTTTTTTCATGAGTCTCTGGTAAACTTGGAGCTCCAGCTTTTCCAATACAAGATACACACCGGACCTCAAGAACCGATCTTCATGTTCCTGAAGAGCATGTCGGAGAAGCCTGAGATCACCTTTCCTCAGAGCTTGCACAATATTTTTGTACTGTTGACACATACAGAACACACCGCCGATGAGAAAATAAGTTTTGACATAGAGAATTTCAATAGAACAAAAAGAAAGTTGTTAGTTACCTCATGAAGATTATAATTTTGCAAGAGCTCATCGTTTGGTATAATTCCTATTGAAAGTTTCACGGGTATCAAATACTTTAATATCATCCTGATAAACAAAAAAAAGCCACATAAGCTGATTAAACAACGCAATTCAAGAGTAACATAATCACAGAGTTCAAAAACCAAAATCAGACCTTATATTCTGTTTTCTTTTGGGGTTGCAATATTGCAAGGCATATGACAGCTTTGTATCAGCCTGCAAGATAAAAAAAAAAGGGGTTAAATATTACTTACCAATATTTCGACTGACACTACAAAAGATGAACTGAGGAAATATCTTAGTGACTCACAGCAGGAAAATTCTCGTTGAAGACTTCTAATCGTCCGGTATAATACATGTATGTAACCTGGTGTTTGTGAAGAAGGAAAATAAGATATAAGTAACTGAATCAGAAGACCAAATAACTAAAACTGTTTGCAGAGAAGAGAATAGCACTAGACCTTGTCTCTTCTTGGAAACTCCTCAAAGTCAAAGATCCGAGCAGTTTCAATACTTCTTATAACACTTCGACAAAGATTGACGGTTCCAAGCTGAAATACAGAATTAGAGACACCGGATTAGTACTCCAGTCAATGGTAGATCAATTCCAAATGATTATATATGAGTGGCTGTTAAAATCATTTCAAATCATAAAGTATCAAAGTGTCGCCAGAAAGCATATCACCTTAAAGTAGGTCTTGAACAATTGGCAAGTCACATATAATGCTCCGACTCGTTTTGGACCTTTCCCCTACAGTGTAAAACTACATAAGGAGCCAAAAAGAGAAACTAATATTACTTAAAAATACATAAATAGATAGAGACACAGGACAACTTACAGCAAGAACTCCAAACACTTTCATGAGAAGAGATCCAGCCGCTTTCAATTTCTCGGGAGATTTTCCATTACTAGTTAACTCTTTATCAGCCTGCATTCCCATTTGGAACCAATCAAATGTTTTCAGAACTGAGTACTCGGCGCCATGAAACGAAATAAATCAGAGAGTTTTGGAAGAGTGATGAAAGTGAAAGAGCTACCTTTTCTGCAAGAACTCGGATTTCATAACAAACTACATACAAAGCTTCCAATGCCCAAGCCGACTCCCAATTACGAAACTCCTGAACAAAAGCACTGCATATTGAATTCAACTAATATTAGACATTGTGCAAACAAACAAAAAGAGCTTATCTAAAACCCTGACATCAATAGAGGAGCAGAGAAGGAAAAATTACTTGGCAAACTTCTCGAAAGCAAGGTAAGCTTCGACTAGATTCCCAACTCTGTAACTTTGTAGAGAACGAAACAAATGAGCCAGAATCTCGCCGTATTCTGAGAATTTATCAGACTGTCTAATCAAACTGCTAGCATCCTGTATCAATAAAAAATTCAATCGATTTAGTTTCAACTTTCAAGACCTAAATCTAAATCCTACACTCATAAACTCAAACATAGAAAGAGAAGTGTTTACCACAACAACTCAATCACAGACAGTTACAAGCCCTAAATTCAAAATTCATATTCTAAAGATCCTAGATTGAAACTGAACCTTAAAGATACAAACTTTACTAACATTAAGATCATGCTTTAATCGGAGGAGTATACTTATACAGTATCGAGTCCTAAAATTCAAAATTCATAGAATTGGAACATATAAAAATCATCCTGGATTGAAATCGAACCAAAAAGACACAAACTTTGCCAACAAACAAATCATGTTACTGTCGCAAAGCTGATAAATTTACAACATGGGTTATCGATTAAACAGATGATTAACGCACCTGGAAGACGTTGAGTGCATCGGCGAGTGAGAGAAGAGATGGAGAATTGGAAGAGAAAGAGAGGAGACGGCAAAGTGTAGAAGAGTCTTGGTACGAAACGGCGTCGCAGAAACGGTTTAAGTACTCAGTGATCCGCCTGTGAGCTTCACCCATACTTACGTACGCCATTGTCACCTGCTTCTTATTCTCCTTCGTTTTCCTTAATTCTCAGAGACAAGAGAAACGAAATCGTCAAAGACCCCGATTTCTTGTTTAGTAGAGGAAAAAAAAAAAAAAAGGAAACAACGAAGATGTAATAAAACGACGACGTTGTAAGTGTACTAATAGGAAATCGTGGAAAATCCAAGACCGTACGATTGGAATAATCTGACGGATCTAGAAAATGACAAAATGTTTGTTTTCTAGTATTGGACTTACTATTAAACTTAGTTGGGCCACTTAAGGCCCATGTTAAAATGTTTGAAAATTTATCCGTTAGGGGAAACAGAGAAATCTAACCGTTTACCAATCTCAGATTTCTCCCAAATTGTTATTTCTTTTCATCGGCATCGACTCTTCCTCTTCGACGGTTTTGGTTCCCAGAGAAAAGTGATTTTCGATTTCTCTCTAAATCGCTAGTTCTTTCTAGGAATTTTAGTTTACAAGGAGATTTTCGATTTCTCTCTATATCGCTAATTCTTTCTACGAATTTTAGTTTTATGTAATCGTCGTTCTTACGTTGTACTGATCGCGATCCTGTATAGGGTTTCCTCATTTACTTAATCTCTGATGAATCTGATCGTCTCTTGTTTTATGTTTTTTTGTGATTTCTCCGATAACTGTGTCGATTGACGTTGCGGGGAAGTTTTGAAGAGATAGGGTTGTATTAGTTTGTTTGTGAGACTTTTATCATTTGGAAAATGATATTTAGCTTTGGTGATTTGTGTATTGTTGTGGTTTCATATTAGATTTTAATGTATTATATTTGGCAATCAAGTTTCTCAATTTGTGAATTGCAAATTCTTGTCTTTCTGTAACTGATTTTTTAGTGATTAATTTATGTATGAGATTGTTATTTTTGGTAAGATTCTGAATTTGTAACTGTGCAAATTATCATTTACTTAGGGGGGTTTATTGGTTCTATGATTTTTAAAGAATTAAAAGTTTTTGAAAATTTAGTGTTATTCAATCAAGAATTTCAAAAACTCTATTTAAGTATTGTATTATTGGTTTTAGTAGTTTTAAATCTTTGTTTAAAATCATTGAAAGTCATGAGTTATTGGATTGAAGATTTTAAAATTTTAATCAAAGTCATGTGTTATTCAAACAAAATGATTTTAAATGACTTTACATTTAGATTAAAGTCTAGTGTTATTGATTGATTGAATTGAATATTTTTTGTTCATGTAAAGAGTCTTTCAAAATACTAGAGGTTACCATGATATTTTCAATTACTTTCAAAGTTTCTTTTTGTTTTTAAATGTTTGTATTTCCCCATTAGAAAACAATGATATTTATATAAAGTGGAATAGAAGAATAAAATAATTACTTTCTTTCAATAAATAATAAAATCATATCAAATAAAATAATTAATTCCTATGATAAAAGATAAATTCATATCAAATAAGTATATGTGATAATTACAAGTTAACAAAACTCTTTCAATAATATATTTTAAAATCTTTGAGAATATGGAAAACTTTGGAGAAAATATTTTACATATATTCTAGAGTATGTAAGAGTTAAGAAAATTCTCAAATAGTTATAGTTATTAAAACTCTACACAAATCAGATTTGAATAAGCCCCCCTTAATCTCTGATGAATCTGACCGTCTACTGTTTTATGCTTTTATCCGATAATTAGTGTTTGACCTGTGCGAAGTTTTTAAGAGATAGGATTGTATTAGTTCGTTTGTGAGACTTTTGTGATTTGGAAAATGATATTGTTAGATGGAGACATAGAGATTTAGCTTTAGTGATGTGTGTATTAGACATACATGAGAAGTAGAGAAGATCTAGGTACCATCTGTAATTAGATATGTTTCTTAAATAGTTATTGTGACAACAATACTATCCTTGATCTATTATCCGTTAGATTGTAGAAATTAACTTTTTTTTTTGGTATTGGAACATTATATTGTGTGTTTGCAATGTCAGTAATATCTCTCTCGATTAGAAAAATACATATTAATTATCTCTGTTTTGGTGCTTTTATGTATCATAAGATCTCTCATTTTATAAAATGGATATAACTTGGAGTCTCCTGTAAATATTTATTTTGCTCCTGCAGATTATGGTAGTAGGTTTTTCTGTGAATCTTGAATTTATTTATTTTGCGTTATACTAGGCTTATCATTCTTGACATCCTCATAATCAATCTTACAGTTTTTACTTTGGTTGTTGTTTGACTAAATCTAGCGTTCTGCTTCATACTTCACACACTAATGATTCATGTGTTAAATTATATAAATTGTACTTGTTGACTTGAGTTTTTACAGCAGAGTGATTGCAAATATCTCTGTTAAGGTAGGTACTAGTGTATGGCCCTTGGTCTCTTAGTCTTTCAGAGTTGATATAGCTTAGTTTAATAGTTTCTATTGAATCACTGGTATATTTGTTTAGGATGTGCAACCGTTTATTTTCTTATGGATCTTTCTTGATGTTTCTGCTTTTTTGTTTTAGTAACATGTTTCTATCATTGATTTCAAAACTAAGAATTTACATGTCTGCACTTCAGGTCGACTAAATGGATTATATATATATCCAATATTCTCTTTGCTGTAATACTTGTTGCCTCTCTAATACAGAGATTTATGCAACGGTGTCTTAACAAAATCAATTTTTCTGTTTGTTACTATTATAGAACACAGTAAGTGTTTTCCATTGATGATGTTATTGCTAAACTAAAGGGTCTTGTTGTCCATTATGGCTACTGCAGGTAAACAAACAGTAATCTCTTAGAAAAGAATCTGTTGTTGTTTGAATATTCTATTGTGAGTAACAATGTTAGATTTGTTGATAAACAATGTTTTCTGTACCTTTACCTTTTTGGTAGATTATAGAAATCTTCATGCCTACATAGTTCTTGCATTTTGGTTACTACTAGGTCTTGAATGTTTCAAACGAAAGTTTACTTATGCTTCACACTCATGATGACTCGATTTATTTGGTCAATGTTTGCATGGTATTTTTTTTAACTTAATGCCTCTTTATTGGTTATTGCTTGTATGCATCATAAGATATCTCATTTATGTAGTGATTATAACTTGGAGTTGTCTGTGAATATATATTTGGAACGTAGGTGAAATTATTGTACTATTTGTTATGTCTTGTTAGCTTTGGTGATATTAGTTTTGTCGATAAACAATGTGTTATGTATCTTATTAACTTTGGTTAGATTATAGGACCAGTCATCTGTACAAAGTTCTTGCATTTTGATTGGTGTTTCGATCCTGGCACGGTCAGATGATACCATCTTCTTCTTTTTCTTGTTAATTCTTGGACGAGTTTTAGTGTGGTAAATTGATTAATCTCTTGGGAATAGCATTTTTGTATGCTTAATCCTAAAGTACACCCAATTAAGGTCTGGGATCTATCTTTTATGTAAGGCAAAATTGGCCTTGAATGTTTCAAACGCAAATTTACTTATGTTTTACATTGATTCCGTTGATTGCCTTAAACCCACAGCATCATTATTGGTTATTGCACCTTTTAAACGACATTTCTTTGTTAGTTGCTATTAGTTCTTATTAACTGCTCTTATTTGGCACCCAAGTTCATCTGTTTTGGATGATTTTTTTCAAAACTTCATTGCTTTTATTTTTGTAAGTAAACCCAAATAGAGGTCATGATTGTTTAAAATAGTTTTTGACTTTTGTTTTTTGGTTTTTGTGTAGAGTTTAGGTTTTTGATAAACTTAGAATGGTGATTTGAAGTAGACTTTAGTTTTTGGTTCTAATCTATTTGCATTAAACATTTTTTTCCTTCTAAACATTTTATTACTCGACATTGTTAATATCATTGTTTACATCAGACAATAGGAAATTTGGACAAGAACTTTAAATCCCCCAAAGATCAGGGGACATAACAGATCTCCTAGCTAATTAAGTGATCTGCATAAATATTTTATGACGAGGTTAGTAAATGAATTTGATTGCATCAAATTGTGGTTTTTGGTGATTACTCGAAATACATATTTTTGTGCTGCTTCTGATCTCCCTATTTGTAGTGATCTGTGAATGAAGCCATTCCTTTGTATCAGTACCCTGGGCTTTCCTGAGTATATCAATTCTTTACATTGACTTGCGGTTAAAGATTAAATCATTTCTTCCTTTCCATATTCTACGTAAAACCCAATATGGTAAAAGTCTGATTTATTGTTCAACTTGTTGATTTTCCGCAATGTCAATTAGATGGAGTAGTTTGTCTTTGGTAGACGTACTCATGCTAATGAGTGTATCGCAAGGAATTCTAAATAAATGACACAGGCAATTTTTTCCAAAAACAAACAAAAAAACTCCATAGAATTTGGTTTTTGTTCACTAGTTGGTAGAAATTGTAAAAATCTAGATTCTCAGATTATTAGAGAAACCATTTATACATAATCTTGAATGGATAAAATGGAGTTTTTAAAGGAAAACAAAAATCTTCTATTAAAAAAACAAGCAAAAAAATAATAGTACTAACAATTATAGCCAAAAACTATCAGTATTACAAGCGGTAATTTAATTTGGTATTCTAGCTAGCTTTTTTCCAGTGTACATATATGGGTTTACAATGGATTTAGGTAGTTAGGAATACGTAAATTTTGTTGATTATGGAAGATGATGAAGAGAATTGACATAAACAAACAAAATTAACAAAAAAAAAAAAAAAACATCAACATTATCTCTAAGCTTGTCCATCGGAAATAAATATGCAAAGTGACTCAATACTCTGTCCATTTAAAAAAAATTGGATGTTGATGTGCGACCTTTTGTAACATAAAAGGTTATTTTGATTTATTTTACATTTTTACCTAAAACTTAAAACAAAACAATTGAAATAACAAAAAAAAAAGGAAGTGGTTGACATTTAACCTACGTTGATAAAACTAGGACATGTCTACAATGATTGTGTAGTGTCTGAAAAGATAACAAAAATGTCTGCTTTCTTGTCTCCACAAATGTTTTTTCTTGGCTTTTATGGAAAACATCCATTGCTCAAAACTCTTCCTTAAGAAGTCATTTTTTACCAAAAAGAAGAATATAATATAGTTCTCAACTAATCTACAACTCTTAGATTCGTTAGATTCATTATTCATCACGCATTAAAATTGACTATAGAAATTGCTAGTGGACCATCTTATATTATCTACTTTCATAGTTGGAAATTGGAAATTTTCCCAAGCAACTCAATGTGAAATAAATCATCTCCAACATACAACTATCGATATCAACCCTGGGCTTACGGTTCAGTTTGTTTGGTTCGGGATCGGACCGAACCAAACAAATTGGGTCCGGTCAATGAGCAAAACGAAGCAGTAAACCAAACGGATTGATTTCTAATGTGGAATCGGTTATCGGTTCGGTCAGTTTGGATCCTTAATTCCGATCTATTATCGCTTAACCAGCCTTATAATTTCTAATTTTCTAAATTTAAAACTAAAACCTAACCAAACCAATACTAAACCAAAACACTAACTCCATCTCATCTCTAATCGATTCCGACACAATCTCATTTCCAACATCTCTCTCACACATACGATTCAAAGTTCAAACCATGTTTTCCATCTTCGTAAATTCTCAGAAACATTCGACACGAGAAGAGGCAAACAATGAATCTCTTCTGAAGTTGGATCTCATGTTCTCAGACTCGGTTACCTGCTCTTGGTAAACCTTTAACCTTAATCGAGCTTTAGAATTTTTTAAAAATTGGGGGTTTTAGAAAGTAATTCGTTTTTGGGGTTTTTGGGTTTTTGGAAGTTGTTATAACAAAGATTAGGTATTAATTTCTAGTTTTATTGGTTGAATTTTGATAATTTTAAAAGACAAAAATGAAACCATAATTGTAAATTTTCGATTTTAAAGTTGGGGTATTTTAATTCTAATTATTTTTATGGGTTGGAAGTATGTTGTTTAACACGGATTAGGGGTTAATTTCATGTTTCTATGGCTGGATTTTTCTGAATTTCAAATTATACATTAAACCCTAATCGTAAATTTCGATTTTTAATTTGGGGTTTTTAATTCTAATTACTTATTTGGGTTGAAAAATGTAATTTAATATGGATTAAGTGTTAGTTTCATGTTTCTATGGCTAGAATTTTCTGAATTTCAAATTTAAACTTCATACTCTAATCAGAAATATAGATATTTGAATTATAATTATGTAGTATGTGTTTAGTCTTTTAGATGTTTATTATGCTTTATTTAACAAGAATTTGGTATTTAAAACCCGAATATAAACTATGAATCTTTTTCATACGCTAATATGTTTGACTTTTAATTTGTAGATGGCTTCGTCTCAAGCTAGAGATGATTCAGAACCAGTTATTCCAGACCCTGTTCAGCGTGGAAGCAAGAGGAAGACACGACAAAGTGATGCTGATGTGCCACCAAAACCTAAAAAGATCTATCCGAAACAAGCTAAGTGTTGGGAGCATTTCATTCAAAGGCTAGATGATCCAAGTAAGTCTAATTGTAAGCATTATGGTCAAGAGATAGGCTGTAATTCTAGAACAACTGGAACTAGTGCGATGAATGGTCACCTCAGTAGATGTAAGCCTAGTTTAGATTATGAGGCTAGAGAGAGACAGAAGGTATTGACTGGTGATAGTAGTGGTAAGATGAAGCTTGTGTTGTATGATCCTGATCGGTTTAGGAAATCAGTAAACAAGTTAGTTGTAGTCAATGAGTTGTCCTTCTCATTTGTTTAATCAGACGGGTGGAAAGAGTTTTGTTTTGATATGTTACCTATGTACAACACGTTCTCTAGAAGAACATGTACTAGGGATATAGCTAAAATGTATCTGGATGAAAAGGCTGCGTTGAAAGAGTTGTTTGGAGTTGAGAAGAAGAATATATCTCTGACGACAGATATATGGGTGTCTCCAACGACTTCGTACAATTACATGGTGGTGACTGGTCACTGGATTGATGAGGAATGGGAAATGCAGAAAATGATCCTCTCCTTTAAGGTTATCACAGATCATAAAGGAGATACTATAGCAGGTCAGCTGATTGACTGCTTAGAGGAGTGGGGTATTGAGAAGGTTTTCACAATAACAATTGATAATGCAAAGGGAAATGACAAGGCTTTGACTACTTCACCAATTATATGTGGATGAGAGGACCTCAATCCTTAGTTCTAAATGGAGATCTGCTTCATATGTGTTGTTGTGCTCACATTCTCAACCTTATAGTCGGAGATGGACTGAAAAAACCTAAGCCTAGTATAGTTGCGATTAGGAATGCATTTAAGTATGTTAGGTCTTCTTTCACTAGGTTGATGGCATTCCAGTTGCGGTGTGATACAGGAAAGGTCACTAGAGGTAGCTTACCTTTAGACTGTGTAACTAGATGGAATTCAACATACCTAATGTTGACTGCTGCTATTAAACTTAAGGCTGCTTTTGGGAAGATGTTGAGTGAAGACAAGCTCTAGTGTGATTATTTCTTGGAGGATGATGAGAAAACAAAGATGAAACGTGTTGGTCCACCAGATTCTGCTAATTGGGAAGAGGTTGAGAGATTAGTCAAGTTTCTGAAAATCTTTTACCAGATTACATTAACATTCTCAGCCTCTCAGTCAGTAACTTCTACTCTCTGTTTCAATGAGATTGTCAACGTAGAAAGGAATCTAATCTCCAAGTGTGGCAACAGCAACAAAGGGGTAAGAGCTCAAGCAAAGATTATGAGGGACAAGTTTGAAAAGTACTGGGATGGGTTTGGTAACATGAATCCTCTTGTTACTATTGCAAGTGTCTTTGATCCCAGAAACAAGCTTCAGTTTGCTGCTCTTTGCTTTGATCAGCTTTACGGAAAAGGTACAATAGAGAGTAGGCAACTTTATAATAACCTTTGCAGTGTTATGAAGAAGCTTTATGATTAGTATAGTCTTAGGCTAACTAAACCATTAGAGATTGCTGCTATATCTCACAGTAGTGTTATATTAGAGTTATCAGATGATGAAGATGGATGTCAAAGGATGGATTCAATTTACAACAAAATGGTTAGCTTAAGGAGTAATGAAGAAATCTCTAGTGAGTTAGACATCTATTTGGCAGAGAAAATTGAGATTCGAGCAGACAACAGTTTGGGTATGCCTTATAATGTTTTATCATGGTGGAAGAAATACAGCTCCAAGTTCCCAATCTTATCAGAAATGGCTTGCGATTCAAGTTTCTTCAGGTATTTAGTACTAGTGGCCGAGTGTTGGATCCTTACAGAAGTTCTCTCACTCCTTATATGGTGGAGGTTTTACTTTGCACACAATAATGGTTACGATGTGTCTATAAATCTCAAGTCAAAATTGCTAACTTGGTGCAAATGTTGGAAGAAGTTGAGTTCCTTGAATCACTAGGTAAATACTTGTGTATGTTTTTTTTCTGTATCTTTGTTTTCTTCTCTAGGTAACTTGGTAACTTACTGTATCTTTGTTTATATTTTTGCAGATACTCGGAATTCAGTGGTAACTTCTCCTCACTGATTCTTGTTCGTAGGGATTACATGATTAGGGAAGGTAACAACTAACTATGTTCAGATGTTCTCCTTAGTACTTAAGTTTACTTTCAGCTGTTTCTTGTTTAGTTAATGTTTATTCATGTCTCTTGAAGTTGACATGTATATTCGTCTTTTAATTTTCACAGGTTGGTGTGTGATTGTTTTTTTCCTGGAACCAGCATTCACGGAAGTTGCTGATATTTTGTCTATTTTGGGTGCAGATTGCAGCATTTAATAGACCCTTGGTGAGGCTTCCAAACTATTAATCTTATCTAACCATTGCTTGGTTTTGTATTTTGTAATGAATATTTGTTGTGGGGTTTCAAACTACAAGTATCAATCTGTTTGGGTATGTAGTTGGTTAGTTGGTTAGTTGGTTAGGTGTTAAGTTTTGGTTTGTAAAAGGGTGTTTATTTTGGTTCTATTTCTGTGATAATGCTTATAATCGGGTTGAAAAAACTGAACAAATGAAGATTATAATTTTTTTTGGATCTGTTCTGTTTTTGCCAATTCTAAACCGAACCGATTAAATCGAAATTTTTTTTGAATTTATTCGGAATTGTTTCAAATTCTGTTTAAATCGAAAATCTGATTAAGCCGACCCGAACTAACCGTTTTAAACCGAAAGCCCATGGCTAATCGATATGCTTGATTCATCAACATGTATAACTCTAAGATTGATCGTTCACCCACTCATAGTAAGAGTTGTTCACCACTCATGGTAGGAGTTGCTTGTGGACCATCTTATATATATTCGCTACTTTCATACTTGGTATTTTGAAACTTTTTCCCAACTAAAATTCAAAGTGTAAAGGCATCAATATTTGTTTTTTTGTTTGTATTAAAAAAATCATAATTGATGAAAAAAAGAAAGAACATCATTACTTCACGTGAAAAAAAAAAGAAGAACGAATCATAACTTATTATTTTGAGATTTTAATTTGTAGTTACCTATTATTAACACAAGCGAGCTTTTGGTTTTTGTTTCAAAAACCCAAAATTCATTTTTCTGAACTGATTGTAGATTTAAGCTTTCCCAATAAAAACAAGCAAGGTAACTAGTTTTTAAGGCAGAAACTAGTTTTTACATATATTTAAAACGATAAATTTTTAACATTTTGGTTGGATTATTTTGGATATAATTTTTTTTACATATATTACTAAAATTTGTCCGAGAGGGGTGGTAAAAGTAAAACAGTTAAAAATGGAATAACATAATTTATTATCAACCCAAAAAATCAACAAAGTAATTCTCTATAAACATAATAATCGTATTAATTTTATTATCCACATTACAGAAAAAAAATACTTTTTTATTCATTTATTGTGTCATCACCAATTTTTTATCTATCCACATGGCATCAATTTAAACAATAATTCACGAATTAAAAAAAAAGTCCATTTTATTATTTTGCCGTTTGATAATTTGATTCTCAAGGTCAATTAGCAATGGAATACTTTTAAATCGCATTTCGGCGATATAGTCTGTAACAGCAACCTCGCCGTGTGCTCTTGCCGCACCACCGCGTCTTCTTTCTCCACCAACACCGCTCTCACAATTCTCTCGTAACCTCCTCCGCCACCGTTTGCCACGTAATCAACCAACGCCGCCTGTACTGGCCCCAAACTTGGATTATAAGCCGCCGATTCCATATACCATCCTCTGTACACTTTCCCATCACAATCCACCAACGAAACTCCCGATGGACACAAACTATACGGCGCGTACGATCTATTCGCCGCCGCTAGAGCCGTACGATTCAGCTCCGACTCGGCGGCGTTTTCACTATCGAGATCTGAAATTGCGAGACGGTTATCGTGAGGCTCGAGGAGAAGAGGGATATCCTTCTCGAGAAGATCATCGGGGCCAAATCTGTGCGGCAAGATGCTTCCGAGGGGTAAGAATCCATCTGAATCGGCGGCGGAATCGGGAGATTCATTTGGATCGGTGATTAGGATTCTGATCGCAGGCGCGTCGCGGATTTCTTGAAAAAACTGACGGCAATGACCACACGGTGCGGATGAGACGGCGACGTATTTGAGATGATGTTCACCGTTGAGTGTGAGATTGGTGATGAGAAATTGCTCGGCGTGGATTGAGTGGTGGAGAGGAAGACCTGGGAATTCAACATTGACGCCTAAGAAGATCCGACCTGATGATCCGAGTCCGACGGCTCCGACGTGGAATTTTGAGATCGGAGGTCGAGCGTAGGATTTTGCAGGTTTGACTAGCGACGGAAGGAGCTCAAGGACGGAGACGCCGAGTTGTTTCGCGGCGGATTCAGCTTCTTCGGGTCGGATAACAAAGTTTGGATTATCCATTTGGGTTGATCCGGTTTGGGTTGCGTAAATGGATCGGGTTGGAGATTGAAATTGAGATGAGGAGAGATCCGGGAAACGCGGATTATGAAATGGATGCTGGAGAGAGCTAACTATTTATAGATAGTTTGAAGTTGGAAACTACATTACGCAAATGAAGTTTTCGGTTTATGTTTCGGTTTAGTTTTGGTTTAAGAATTTTATTACACAGTTAAGATTATGGAATATAAAAACCATGTAAAACTGAATTTACAAAACAAATTTTCTATGATATCGGCTTGGAATTATTTGGTTCGTCTATGTAAATAAATTAAAATTTGGAATATTAATTGATTAAAATAGATATGACTTCAGTTTGACAACTAAACCGAAGGGATTATGCTTATTAGTTATATGCAAATTACAAAAAATAAAAAATGTAATAATAAAATTAAAATCGTGGTCTAAGCAGGCTCATCTTAAATCAAATAGACTATTTTATTGTTCATGGAACTTACCTAGTAGTTTCGACAACGTAACGAAACTACAACCACCTCTCGATAATACTATTTTAAGGTTAGAAATTATAAATGAATTGAACTACGAAGCTAAAGACAGGCTAGCTAGTTTTTTTTTTTTTTTTTTTTTAATTTTGATAATGATACACGTTTTAATTTCAGAGTTGTCAATTTAATATTTGATTGAGATCTAAAAAAAAATATAATAACAAAAGTGTTACTATTGTAACTATTGTTGACAAAAACAAAACAAAGATAGATGTCCACGGGCGTTAAGAGCTTTGTGTCTTTAGCTTATTTTTTGTTCTTATGGTTGGAACGTCATACACTTCAATTACAAGATTAGAGATCACAAGCAAAAGACAAGTCTTTGTTGATAATTCTGTTTTAACCAACGGCTACAGATTATTAGTTAGAAGTTAGAACTAATTAAGAACTTTATCACTATTTTAATTAGGGATACATATTTTTAATTTTTTAAAATTTTACTTTTTGGTCCAATAAGGTTTAGCATAACCCAACCTTACATAATTTGTGTTTTATGTATGTTTTATATTAAAAATTTGTGACAATTTATTTTAAATATTACTTTGGAATTTTTTTTCACTTTTTTTTTTCTGATAAAATATTAGATTCCTTTGGTTTCTAAGAGGAAAATGTGTTTATATTTGGTGTTTCAAGATTCTGACTTTGTAATTTTGCAAATTATTGTTTGTATATAGCCATGTGTGCGGGAACTCCCACGGGCTGATCAGGAAGTACGGAGACAGTGTTTCCTCGGCAATGCTAAGGAGAATTTCATCAAGGTAAGTTCAGTCTCCATGACTTGTGTTTATTTCATTCTTTTGCATCACTATTAATTCTGGTTTTATTTTCTTATTTCTACAGTACCAACTTGTAAATATCAAGTAGTAAATGCAAGTATTAATCCAACAGTTTTGGTTGAAAAGAAAATAAACCTTCTAAACCCAAAAGAAAAGGTGGAATATAGAAAACCAAAACAGCATTACACACTCCTATCCAAAACAAATAAATTTAACTTAACCTTGTAAATTGGTTCAATATTTCTCTTTCTTTCACAAGCAATTTAACATAAACATAACAACAAAATACATTAATTTTAAATTTTTTTTAAAAAAAGCCTTTTCCACAAGCTATTTCTGAATACTCCAATCTCAAAAACTACAAACAAATCTATAGACATATACACATTAAACCCAACCCTGTTTGTATTTGCGGAAAAGATCCTCAGTCTGAGCATTCCTGAACGCACTACACGCAATAACATAAACCCATATAAGAACAACGACAGTGATGATAAGTATGAGATTTGCTTTACGCCAATCTTTTCTAAGGTTTCCCAAAAGACCAGCTTTGCATGAGTTGCAATTGTAACAAAGCTGGCTTTGGTCGTTGCTCCATAGGTAACAGTCTGCATCTGCAGCCATGTTGGTTGGATTTAGCCACAGGGTCGGGTTCACAAAGTTGTAGCCACACGCGGTCGGTGGTTTGCAGCAGCCGGACTGTGAAACATAAAACGTTGATGAAGAAAATATCAGAATTAGCTTGTGATATAAAGCTCAAGAAATCATTTCTCATGTGTAACAAGTTGTTACTAACAGCCATAAATAGTTTTATTTTTTTCAAATGAAATTATGATAATCTTTGAATAGTTTTCAAATGAAAAAAAAAACTAAATTTAGTCACAGAATAATATTCTTATTTCTTCTGACTAAATTTTGGTTTGGTCTAGGGGAATAGATAAATTATAATTATCTCTTGGAAATCTTCTTATTTCTTCCGTCTTATTTATCCAAATAAGAAATTTGTAATGTGAGTGGGAGATCATGGGAAAGATATAATTATCTATTAGGTTTCATAATGCAGACAAAGACTTGTGATCGTTATTATTGACTCAAATCATTGGTCCAATTTTTAATAATTTCTAATTACTAAAGATACATACAACTCAGTCAAAACCTCATCATCTAGGCTTCTTGAATTATTTATTAGTGGTTCCACCATCCTAGACAATGGACTTGGACTCGGATGCAAACTTGCTAGAAATTAAAGGAATGAAATGATTTATATAAAGTTTGCATAATTTATATAGAACACATATTTACAATAATCAGAAAATTTTATTCAAATAAAAACTAGAAAATAGATGATTATGTTACCGGCCTACATACTAAGCCTTAAGTTCAATAGAATATATAGTATCAAAATCTAGTTCAAATATAACAAAATCAAATACTATTTTGAACAACAGTTCCTAAGCTATGCCTATGCCTATGGATTTAAGAGTGGTTTTACTTTATAATTTTGGGTGGAAAAGGTTGAAATGTTTGTCAAGTTTGAGTTGAGATTAAAAAAAAAAAAAAAGACTATCTAAAGAGTAATGGATCATTGATTTTTGTGAGCGAGATAATGACAAAAGACAACTAACATAAATAAACAGATAAAACATATTTTATCTATACCACATTGTGGGTGCATGGGTCCTTATGATAGTGTGTTATTTTGAATTATAATCATCTTACGATAATCTTTTGGACTGTTGGTCTCCAGCAACTTCTACACCACTCTTCTTTGAATATATATGTTTTATGGAAACAATAATGATAATTTAAATATAGATTTTCGAAGTATGTTTTCAATAATACTGATTACATGTGTCCAAAATCTGATTAATTTACCAGGAAACTGGCACTAACTGCGATATGTTAAGAAAAATAAAGGATGTCTCCTCTCCAACACTATAAACTAGAAAAGACTATAGATTAAAATTAGTTCAGAAAACGTTTTCCTTCAGTGAGTTCCATATTATTCAAAAGAAGACGAAACATATAAGACTATTTCATTTTTTACACTTTCACTTTTTTAAAAGGTTTGTTTTTCTCAAAGAAGAGGAAATATTAAAAAAACGAAATAACTTAAAGCAATAAAAAAATATATAGAGAGAATAAGAACAATGCTCTTTAGGAATTCACAAAAGCTAAAACGAAAATTTATAACTTTATGATTTAAGCCACATACTTCTTTCCTTTGAAAAAATTGACCTTTCTTTCTATTTTTTTTCAAGAACAAACCGTAGGTCACACATAATCTAGAGATTTACAAAACATTCCCTTTTAATTCGTATCTTATCTCCATTAATCATCTAATATTTAATTAAACCCAATATGATTCGTTAAACAACTTTGCAAAACCAATATAAAGTTAGAAACAAAAAACTTTAAATCATCCTAGAAAAATGTAATTTTTGTTTACGTTCCTAGCCGTAACTTCTAGTAATGCATAGAAAGTTAGAACCAAACAAAACCGGTAAAAATGAAACTGTGAGGGAGACAAATGTAAGAAATAAGAAATCTTGGGGCTCTAAAAAAGAGAATAAATAAAGAGAGGGAAAAAGAAGAACATGCCTGGAGAGGAGTGATGCCGGAGGTGGAAAAGAACTGATCGGCGGTGATAAATTGTTGGGTGAGTTTAGGACAAACATTAGTATCAGCCAAACAAGCTCTTATCTTTCCCCAATTCTTTGAATCCACAACGTTCTCTCTAAGCCAATTTGAAAACCCTTCAAGCCTATACTCTTTATAACCTCGACCCGGAACCGAATACGATCCATCGGGTCGGGTCACGACGAAAGCAAATATCAAAACCACCAGCAAAAGCCCGATCAATATCGCCATACAACACAAATAAACCGCCAAAAGAGTCTCCTTGTACCTGAATTTGAGATCTTTAGTAATTCAAATTCTCTCTGTTTTTTTTTGGGTTTTCAAAGTTTTAAAACTTACTGGTAAGCGCCGATGAAGCCGGTGGCGGAGACGACGAGGATGAGAACGCCGAGGACAACGACGGGCCAACGGAGGAGATTAACACACTCGTTGTCTGGTTTTGAGGCTAGCCATATTCCTGACGCCGTTATTGGTATTGAACAGAGTAACGCTAGTAAGTTCAGTATCGCCGTTAAGTTATTCGCTAACGCCATTTAGTCTCTAACAGTTGACGATTTGAGTTCTTTTCTTTTGTAGAAAGAAAATGAACTCATGAAAGTGAGAGGAGTTGCTCTGTTTTGTCTTAATGAGGGTCGGTGGTTAGAGGTGATGGGAAGTGTGAAACCTGTTTCTGCTATTTACAGAAAACGAGATTCGGTCCGATCCGGTCTGGTATAGTCAATTCCCCGGTTTGTTCTGATTTAAACGGAGATAATTAGCTTATTCGATTGATTAATATGTAAATAATTCGGTAAAAAGTGGATTTTGTTAGTGCCGGTAAAAAGGGAAATTTTGTTCTTTTTATTTTATTTTATTGCGATGTAATAAAAGGAACTGATTAATCTGGTCGGACCGGCCTTTTCGGTTAAGGAGTGGAATCATGTCACATGGATGGACACGTGGAGAGACGAGATGCCTTTTGTTGGCTTTGAAAGCGCGTTTGTGTAACAAACGCCCATTTTGGGGCGTCACCGCTTTATATCGAAGAAGATTCTTATATTCTGCGAGTTACCGAAAGTATTAACTAACAAGAATTCGCCACGTGGCACTGACGACTTTGGTATTTGCGTTGACCTTGTGTACTCGACAGAG
The DNA here is from genome assembly GCA_963555745.1 of Cardamine flexuosa. NCBI lineage: Eukaryota > Viridiplantae > Streptophyta > Magnoliopsida > Brassicales > Brassicaceae > Cardamine > Cardamine flexuosa. The sequence continues at coordinate 22,649,581 of OY743219.1, forward strand.
AAGGCAAATAGAGTGACCTCCGTTGTTCGAAAGTTTCATCTTTTCAAGCTTTAGAGTTTTTGCTGCAAGATTTTTCTTTGGCTGATGAGTGAATCACTGAAATGTCAGGTGGTGGTCAAGTAGTGGGCCTTATTTTCTTGGTTCTGATGATTGCACACAAGCTGCTCGATAGAATGCATGAACCAAGATTTTTTATTGGGAACTCGGCTGGTGTTGGCATTGGGGAAGAGTTTGAGGCAATACCCACTTGGATTTCAGTATTAGACGCTGATATAGAGTCAGAAATGCTATTTATTGATTTTGGGAATGGGAAAGAGATGACTCAGATCAGGGAATGATGAAGAAGTCGTGGCTAACATTAAGCGTCGTCTTACATCTTGAAGATTATGTAATGGGTGCTACTCTGAGAGCTTAGACTACAAGCTCTGTGTCTACATTCTGAGGTCTAATTGAGGATAGATGAGACTGCTTCAGGTTTGCTTAGGAACTTGTCAAGTGGAAGTGATGAAAAAAGAGCTTTGTTTTCCCAGCCAGCCAAGTTCCAATTTTGGTTCTACAAGATCTGGATACTACGTGTTGGTGTTCCCATTGAAGTTCAGGGAACATGGGATCAACAACTTCATTTGCTAGGTGATTTGTAGAGTTTCTGATGGGTTTAAGGGTTTCAAAGTTGTTAATGTTATCAAGGCTTGTGTAGTCAAAAGAGCATAAGAGTGAAAAAAGGGTACTTTTTTACTTGGTACAGAGTGGTGACAGTTGTGAACTGATCATCCTAGGAATAGAGTAGTATAGCTGAATCAGCAAGATCCTGACATGGCTATTATTTTTTTGTTAAAGGAAACACAAGAAGAAGACAAAGTGTAGTAAAAAGGGAGAATTGTGATGTGAACACACAGAAGCGTTAGATTCCAGATGCATCCTAGGCCGAATCCGCATTTGCCATTTTCTTCAAGGTCTCAAGTCTGGAGCCTTTGTTTCCAAACTTAGTGGTTGAGTAAACATTCAGGTAGTCTTGAAACCTATAGCCACTTGGATACAAGAGCTTTGGAGCTGGAGATATTATGGCATCACTAGCCGGATTGTAAAATGTAGCAATCGACAGTCTACTTCCATGCTTCACTGTCATTACACGGTGTACAACACTCTTGTACCTCCCATTACTCACTATCTCGAGCTGATCACCGGTATTGATAAAAATGGTATTGTTCTTGGATGGTGGGATAGGAAACCACTTGCCATCTTTCTGGAACTCAAGACCAGGCACTTGATCATCCTGCAGGAGTAGTATGATTCCCCCAGCATCGGTATGCTCCCTCAGGCCTCTCATGAGCTCAGGACGAGGGCATTCTGGGTACTTAGCCACTTTTGTCCCAAAAGCTGGACCTTTTGAACCAGAAAACGCTTTCATTATGTCTTCCTGATCAAGACCAAGATTCTCACACATGAGCTTGGAGAGCCTCTCTGCAAACTTGTGAAGTTGAGAAACATATTCATCCATCGTCTTGCTGCAATATCAGTTCCCCCCTCTCATATTGTTTAGTATCATAAGCAAACAGGTAAAATGGTAAAGCTTCACTTCTTAGTTACTTACCCGAGTTCCTCTGAAATGTTTGGGATCTCGCAGATGTTTGAAGTTGGCTTATGGCAAATGAAGAAACTGCTTTCCCAATCTGCATCTGAGGTTTTGCCTTCACTCAAAGCTTTGACCATCTCTGACTGGTAAAACTTCTCTTTGAGATGCTCTTCATAGTGAGAGTTAATCAGCTTCTTCACTTTCTCCATCAACTCTTTATCAATTCCATGATTATCAATCTGCAAAATTCACTGTGAGTTTAAGGCTATAGACTAGAATTGAATCTAGGGACATATATATATATATATATATATATGCATATCTTAGAAACGTTACCATGAAGAAGCCCCACTTATCACATGCATGATCAAGAAGTGACATGGTCTTGCTTTTGTTCTCTCCATCCAATTCAGCAAAATCAATAACTGGGATCTCCATCTCTTTTTTGCTTTGTGTTCTGATTTCTGAGACACAGATTGGTTGAAAAATTTGTGCAATCTAAAAGGAGTACTTATAGGCATGGAGTTTGGATTTGAGTGAGATCTTTTTCTTTATTGTGGGTTTGGGAGGGCATAGTTGCCTACTTGGAAGCAAAAACAATACTATAGTTTCTTTCAGTACTATTCTTTTCACTCTTTGGAGTATCATTACATACAAAGAATAATATTTAAAAATTAGGATTTGCCTTGAAAATGTAAAAGGAACAATAGGATTAAAGTTCAGTCCAAGTTCAGTCCATACAACCATGTGATTCAATAGTTTTGAAGTTTCCATATTTTATTTATGGTTTTTTGGTTAAATAATTATGTTTTCTTGTTACTTAATTTTTGTAAATCTTCTTTCTTCTTCACAAGGAAAGTGTCACTCATAAGTTATATTCACTTGGCCTACATGTCTAATTGTCTGTTATGTTTTTCTTTTCACTGATTCGTTTTTTCTTTTAAAGTTCAGTAAAGTTTGTATCTAAAGCGTGATTATCTTTACTAGTTAAAAAACTGTGTTTGATTAGTGTCACTAAATTTGGAATAAGAGAAGCTCTGTACACTAATCTAATGATAATTTGAGCCCTTTTGGTATGAAGAAATCTACTGGCCTAAAGCTCGAGTTCCATATATTCTTTGAATTATAATCGGGCTACATATTTTGTAAGAGTTCGGGCTACTGAATTACTTGAAAAATAGATTGGTGGAGTAAGTCAATAATCAATATCTAATACTAGTTCATTTCAAGATTAGTGGACAGCTAAAATAATTCAGATTCATAGTATTGGGTAAAATTAGTTAAGCTGAGGAATGATGAATCCAACAATTAAAAAAATCCATGTGGGTTTAAGCGGGGAATTAAGCGAAAGAATGGGCTCTTCCTATGGGCGCTCTCGGTATTGAATAAATATTTTATAAATGTGTTTTTCATATTTATTACAACTTCTTATACAAAATTTAGGGATGTTTCGTCAAAATTGTGTTTTCTATCAGAAATGGGCTGCTGTTTAAAGAATGTTATCTTTTTCTTTTTTAGCGACGAATATTCCGGATGATCATTTGTGTTAGTAGTCTAGTCTATAAATCAGCACCGACAAATATCTTTTTTTATGTAGTATCAGCAAATTCAACCATGACGGCCCATTACGCCTGAATGGGCCAAGACCTAATTTACAAAGACGTCTCAGTTATGTATGACCTAACTTTTGTTTCGTTTAGTTTGAGGAAGAAATGCTAACGTTTTTGATTGTGTTGTTGTTGTTGTCGTATGTTACCTTATTATATTCAGTGACGATGCCTTTGAACGTTATATTTATAAATGATGGTTCATCGTTCATAACATACGGACTTTTAACTATCTTCAACATGCGTGCGCGTGTATCTGAGATTACACCAAATGATTCATCTTTTAACATTTTGGAATTATGTTAAAAAGTTTATATCTTGTCAAAAAATCTAAGGTTTGTAATTTGTAACTGTAAAAAAAGTATTACTGCTTCCATCGGAAGTCTCTTTAATTTGCACTTGCACATTTTCTTGATGTCTTACCTGATCAAGATTCAAGATTATATATATCCTTCATATTTAAACTTCACTTTTTTCCTTGCGTCAACCTTTTTAAATAATGAAATCTAATAGGATACTAATTAAATGGAATTAAAGGGGGTGATAACGTAGGATGCGGATTATGTTAAACAAAATAAATCATACAATATAACATAACCTGTCAAATATCTATGACTCACTCCGTACAATCGACGGTTCATATTACAGTTTGATATTCCGACTAGCTAGATCAATCTCCTGTGAGTCGTGCACCGTATCTCCATGACCTAAAAGATTAAAGATCTTTAATCCTCAAATTCGTACAAAATATTCTTCGTAGGACTGTACTTTTTAAATACAGAAATAGAGTTATAGTACGACCAAATCTAGCAAACTATACATTTAAATTCATTATAAATATAATATTGTTAATTTCTGTAATATAAATAAGAAAAATGAGAACTATATATTTATTTGCATTTCTGTTTAGATCTTTAAACAAAAACAAACTGATTTAAACTTTAAACAAAAACATCGCTTATTTAAGAAGTATAAACTAAATAGAATTTGGTAAAAATACTCCAAACTAAACAAGCCAAAAGAAAACAAACATTACAATCAACCCTTTAAAAAAACGAAATATTCAAGCGTAATCTTTATTTAATGTGCAAATTCAGCAAATATAACCTCTTTTTTATTTGTTTACTTTATTGTATAAATGACTTTTGTTCTATTCCTCAGCCACGAAAAGAAGAGCCACGCGCTAACGGAGGCGCGTGTAGTAAAGATTCGGTTACTAACGTTCTTAATTTCTTAATCACACCTTTGTTTCCAGAATCAAAGACTCATAACGTTAACATTTGCCCTTAAGCAAACAGAGGAATTTTAGAAAACGAATTAATAAAAAAATCAATCACCAATTAAAAAAAAAAAACAATTACATTTTCCTCTGTCTCTCAATCTTTCTGCTTTCTCGTTCTCCAACCACCGGAAAGAGAGAGAAGAAGAAGAAGAAGCGCGCACACACACACACGAGCATATACGATCTCTCTCTCTCTATACCTCTCTCTATCACTCCGCCGCGGCACAATCACTGAGATGCGGCGGTGTTGTAACAACAACAGTGACAAATTCTCGATGAGGCTTCTTACGCTTCTTCTGATCTGTAGTTTCTCTCTTGCTTTTTCCGCCGACTCCGTTATCGAGACTGACTCAGTTGTTACACGTGAGATCAATGGGACCGCCACTGAGTTCAATGCGACGAATGCGAAACCTAAGGAAGATAGCTTCGCTGATATGATCGATCGAGCACTTGAGAAAGAGTTTCCTGAGAATGACCAGAACGAAGGTTCTTTTGCTCTAGATCTTCATTGTTCTACATTTTTCAATTTTTACGTTTTGGTGTGGAGCTAGGGTTTTTGTTTTCAAAGATCAGCTTGTTTTTGTTCTTCACTAGATTTCAATTTTTGTGATAAATTGATCCTCTCTGGGGATTTATATCATTAATTAGCTTAAGCAGTCTAGGTTTATAGATTTCTCATGGTTAATGTGCTATTAGCATTAATGTCATTGAACTGTTAGTGAAATGCTTTTGATTTTGCAGTTCCTGATCCAGGAAGCTTCAATAATAGTGTTGCTGATCAGCAGGTTAGTAATTGCAACTTTTGATCTTTGTTTTAGCAATATTGCTTTGATGCAGCAGATTAAGTCGTTTGTTATGCTTCATTAGGCTGTTCTAGAGACTGTTGCTCGAGTTAAGCCAAAGAAAAATGAAACCAAGACCAAGGAAGAGAAGTGAGTCTTCCTGATGCTTACTACTTTATCCTGTGTTGAGTCGATTAGTGCTGGTAGTGGCTGTTTATCTACTTTTATTTCACAGGCTAAAGAAAACTATAACACTTCAGTGATTTTATTCTAGATCATTCTTTAATTTGGATAACGAGAATGGCGTAGAAGATACTCCAAGACTGATAGATAGGAAGGTACGCAGCTTAGACAGTCTTAAATCGTTAATACTGTATATTGCACCCGTTTGTAAAATCATTTTCGTAATGTGAATTTGCTGTCATTTTAATCCAGGACAACATTTTTATAATGTCCAATCCAAAATCCAAATACCCTGTACTGCAGCTAGATTTAAGGTAAGTATAGCATTCATAAGAGAAGTTATCGTTTGTTTATATTTTCTCCTTAGCTAATTAATGGTGTTTTGCTGGGGACGTCACTCTTCTAATGGTACATTTGTAGGCTGATATCAGATTTGGTCGTCGTCATTGTTTCTGCTACTTGTGGTGGAATTGCCTTTGCTTGTGCTGGTCAACCGGTTAGCACACTCTTCATTTGCAGAGCTTTTGACTTTCAATATTATTTTGTTAGCATTTGAGTATTCAGCTTTCGGTGTAGAAATGATTTTGTTAGCACTTGATAGATCAAACTGTGACAGAGTTGTTTAATTTCTACACTGCTTATATGGCAGGTCATTACTGGGTACCTATTGGCTGGATCTATCATTGGGCCGGGTGGGTTAAGCTTTGTTAGTGAAATGGTGCAGGTAGCTTACATCAGCTTTAGTTCTTCAAAATTCCTCTTTTGTTGTCTTCATCTTACGTTTCTACAGATGTTTTCATGAATAGCTGGTTGCCTGGTTATATAAATGGTTTATAAGGACTTGATTTATAATTTTTTTGTGTGGCACAGGTTGAAACAGTAGCTCAGTTTGGTGTTATTTTTCTCCTTTTTGCTTTAGGATTAGAATTTTCTGCAGCAAAGGTTTGCCTTTTTCCACCTCTTATATTTTCCTGGTTTCTTTGTTCCAACCGATTGAAACTTTTGAGACAGTTATTGTACTTTGTGGTTGCAGCTTCGTGTGGTTCGTGCTGTAGCTATTCCAGGAGGTCTTCTTCAGATATTTTTGTTCATGTGTTTGAGTGGGATAACAGCCTCGGTATGTTCTAAATATTGTAGCAATCGAATGAGCAATGCGTTATTAGGCCTTCTGTGGTATGAATCATGGTATAGATTGCATTTTGGTTGACTTTGCTGTTTCCTCATTGCAGTTATGTGGCGGTAAACTAACAGAAGGAATATTCGTAGGTGCATTTCTTTCGATGTCATCAACAGCGGTGGTATATTCTAATTTCACTTGTTTATTTTTGCATATCTTATGTGGTATTGAACGTCTTTGCATGTATATTAATGTTTTGACCTTGTTCTACACTTCAAAAGTTTTCCCTTGGGGTTACTCTCACCGTATTTTATCTTTTCTTTACTGTACCAGTTATGTTTTCGTAAATTGCTCTTTAGACTTGATCCTTATATGCTATATCATTACCTCTCACTGATTCTTGACCAGGTTTTGAAGTTTTTAATGGAAAGAAATAGCATAAGTGCTCTACATGGCCAGATAACCGTTGGAACTCTTATCCTTCAGGTATCTAGCTAACCACTTTCCAAACAGTAGCTTCTCCAATATTATTTTCACACTTTTTCTTCCTCTTATTCTAAAATGTGCATTTCCTCAGGTAGCATGTTTTGTATGCAACAATTGCTTTCATTAGATTTTTAATTAACGGTTTCATGAATCACCAGGATTGTGCTGTGGGCTTGCTGTTTGCTCTCCTGCCAGTTCTTGGTGGTACATCTGGTGTCCTTCAAGGAGTGTTGTCCATGGCTAAATCGTATGTATTTTTCTCTTCCAGGAATTTCTGTGAAATTATCAACAATACCCTGCTTCCTTAGTTCACTTGTTATGTTTCGGTCTAATAAAACCAAGTTTGTGACACTTTTTATCTTTTGTCTTGGTGGTAATTTCTTTCCAGGCTGGCTATTTTGATTGCGTTTTTGGGTGCTTTGTTTGTATTGTCCCGTACCTGGGTACCTTGGTTTCTAAAACTTATGACAAGCCTTTCTTCTCAGGTATACACACATACTTTACGTGCTTTAATATTAGTCTTCAAAATGTTTATCAACTTAAGCATTCTTCAATCTTTGACAGACTAACGAGCTCTACCAGTTGGCAGCTGTAGCATTTTGCTTGCTCGTCGCTTGGGTTAGTCTGATCCCTTTTTTCTTCTTACCTATTGGCTGTTTGCACATTGTGACTCTCAAATTGAGTTATAAACTCAGTATGGTTTTGGCTTCTTCAGTGTAGTGACAAGCTCGGTCTAAGTCTTGAGTTGGGCTCTTTTGCGGCAGGAGTGATGATTTCAACAACTGATCTTGCTCAGCATACTCTTGAACAGGTAAGAAGTCAAGTTTCACTATTTCGAACTAGAGGGCCTCTTCCCATTTTCTTTGGCCACTCACTTACTTTAAAAATGTCCTTCCTGCTTATATATTATCGCTGACTTCCTGATGGAATACATTACCATAGAGACCTGTCCTGGCTTCTGATTGCTTCTGTTTCCTTGCAGGTGGAACCCATCCGCAATTTTTTCGCAGCACTGTTCCTTGCTAGTATCGGCATGTTGATACATATGCATTTCTTGTGGAATCATGTTGACATTCTGCTAGCAGCTGTGTTACTGGTGATAGTAATAAAAACCGTGGTAGTTGCGATCGTTGTTAAAGTCTTTGGATACAATAACAAAACTGCAGTACTTGTAAGAAACAAACCCTTATTTTTCCCGCTTTCTCATTATATTTCGAACCTTCTCGTAGAGAGAGGTCTTACAGTTTTCTTGTCTGTAGGTTGGAATGTCTCTTGCACAGATTGGGGAATTTGCATTTGTTCTGCTAAGTCGAGCATCTAATCTTCACCTAATTGAGGTAAGCAATAAAATGTCGAGAGAGGCCTATTATAATTTGCTTTTGGTGGATCGATAAGTAACAATGAACGGGTTTGTGCTTATTTGCAGAGCAAATTGTACCTCCTGCTTCTGGGGACAACTGCTTTAAGCCTGGTATGATCCTTTTCTACATCATATTCATAAGTTCACAAAAACGAATATTGACACGGAAGTTGCTTTATCAATGAATCAATATTGTTTAGTTACAATTGAAAGCAAATTATGATACAGGTAACAACACCATTGCTATTCAAGTTGATACCAGCCGTTGTACATTTAGGAGTGCTCTTACGGTGGTTCTCTCCTGACAGCTCAACCGAGGTAAAATCCAAATCATCTGTGTCAATGACTGTTGGCTCAAACTCAACTTTGAACTCTTCTTCTCTTCATCTGTACAGATTGGTTTCAAAGGAGATTTGTATCATTCAGAGAGCGCAAAGCGTATATCTCTAATGATTCAAGGTTCTCTTCACGACTCTTGAAGTGTTGGATGATGTTTAGCAAACACACAACATCAAGCCACTTTTGGTCTTAACTCTCAAGCTAGGAAAAGGCGAATTTGAAAAATCCGGATGTATAGATGCTTTGAGAGATCAGAAGAAAACTCAAGAGGAAACTGTATAAAATCTCTACACGAAGATAATTACTGCGACTTGTAACTCCACTTGAAATTTTTTTGTTTAATGTTTTGGGACTGTTTATTTTTTTTGGGGTAAAAAGGTAGGAAGAGGTTATTTCTTAGTTTGTTCTGAAACAAAATTAGGAACATCTTCAACGTATTGTAGTGATTGATTGATTTACCAGCCCATAAAAGTCAAAACTATCTCTTATAATAAAGAAAATTTTGAGTTTAATCGACTACAAAAGTAAAAACACAAATTTAATAAAAGAATATTGGTGAAATGATACAAAAGCTATGGAAAGGAGAAAAATACAATGAATCAATGTTGTGTTTGTTTCGTCAACATTTCGTGGGAACCCGAGTTTTTATTGGCTTTAGCTTCAAACCAAGACTCTCCGGAGAAAGAAGCTCTGGCGAAATACACGACGGACTGAGTGGACTCCGGGGGCTACCGCTAACCCGACCAGGCCGATACAATCCAAAGCCCATGAAAAAGAACTCCATTGGTATCAACATCGCATGTGGTTGCTCTTCTGTCACCATTGATCCACAAGCTTGCACCTGCAATTCCAAAGAAAAGAACATCTAACTAAGCTCCAACAATCTAAGCGTCTGAATCTTTTGTTCTAGTATCACCAGAGCTGTGTTTACATTAAACCACTTACCTCAACCAAAGCGCTGTATTTTCTGTCCAATGCAGTCACCATGTGAAGAGTTTCAGAGTGGAAAGGAGATTGGTCACCAACAAATATGAGTGTACGGCATTTCAAACTCCTTAAACCATCAGTTAGGTCATGTCTCCTGTTAACTGCTTCCAGAAACCGCATAAGACTACTACGGTGTCTTTCCCCCAGCAGCTGCATAAACATATCATATGATACAACAATATTATTACCAAAGGTGACGAAAACCAAAAAAATCATCTAGAGACTAGTACTAGGTAAAGCACTGACTCTTCTGCATTCATGTACCACATCCCGCTCTGGAACTTCAGAGCTACCACGAGCTTCCTGTCGTGATTCAAGACAAGATTAGTCTTTAACTATCGAGTATATCTGTATAAATGGATTATGTCACGGAATCACAAGAAAGATTACCTTACTGAAGTACCTCTGAAGGAAAATATCTTTTAACAGTCCAGACATGCCGTAGTAGTACAACAAGTTCGACACCACCTGCAGAATCAGTTTTAACATCGGTTAAAGTGTGTGGCATTCACTTTTGTAGAGTCATATAAACTATGATGGGAAGATAAGAAAAGAGAAACCTTGTAATAAAACCATTCAGACCATGAAGGTGCTTTGCATAGAGGTGATATAAGAATCAAACCCAAAACTCGTTCTTTATGTTTAATCTGCAACCATAAAAACAATCATTGATAAGTTATATGATGTTCTAAGAGAATAAATCCTCAAGGAGCCTCAATGAGTACATACAGCAAACAAGGAAAGGATGTAGGCACCAGCTGTGATCCCCATGCACATTACTGCTTCGAGGCTGCAACAGACATATAGTAGATTTAGTTGGGATACGTCAAAGTAGTCAAGAGTGAGAGTTAGTTGAAACATGATTCAAGTTTTACCTAAAGAAGTTCAATACTTCAAGAATCTGGTCCGCGAGGTTTTCAACAGAAGGCGATGAATCATTGGAACAAACTGGAGCAGCTCCGAACTAAAAAACTCTTGTGGAAATGATGGAACCCAACACAACGTTAGCAAGCAGCAAAGTAGATAGAAAAAAAAGAATGAACTGTTTCAAGACGATCAATTTTGCAAACCTCATGTCCTGGTGGACTAATATGGTAAATGCAGAAATTATGGAGCAGTAAGGAAACTGCTTCAGGGCAGAGAAACAATCCTTGGAAACACGACAAATCTAGCAGATACAAAACACACACAATACTCTTAAAAATCAGATTATCAAGTGAAAACAAATCATGTAACAAAATACATATTCCCAACTCTTACAATTCAGTGCTACATCTGGATAAGTGATCAATGCTGGTTTCTCTTGATCTCCATAAACTACAACTGAAACTAAACCATGACAAGTTTTGACATGATGCTCCTGTAAAAACAAGCAAGAAATGAATCAGTCTATATATCCGAATTAAGAGAGAAAATAGTAACACCACAAGCTTGATTCTCATATACACACCATTTTTCTTTCATACAAAACCAACATCAAACATTTAGAAACCAGAATAATCTTATAATATGTGTTATATGAATCATATACAGCTAAGAAAAGGAACATTCCAACTTTGTTCCAGACAACAACAAAAATTAGGTCCTCAATAGATTCTCCCATGTGCAAGACTCAGCAAAATCAGTAAAAGAGATCACTTGTGGCTTAAAAAAGTCAGACATTATATCTCAATCATAGAGGAGGATAAAAAAGATACCATTTTCAAGGGAATCTCTTGACCTTTTATGCAGATTTCAGATGATAAATTTCAAAGGATCATCTTTTAAAGTACTAATTACCCAACTTGTGAGTAATTAAATTAAGCATTAAACCAAATCAAGAACACAAAAATCACAAATTTGATCTCAATCAATATACTAAAGACTTTAGAAATCAGTAAGCAATGGCAAAAAAAAAAAAGGTGCTAATTAGGGAAAAATAAAAACCCAGAAGAGAGAAAGAAAAAAGGAGAAAGGAAGTAAATTTAGTAGCTAAACCTTGCCACCATTGTAGATCTCTTCAATGTCGACAGAGACGTCGTCTTTTAAACCCACCATAGCCTGTGAAACCCCCTAAAACTGAGACTTTCTTGCTTTCTCTATCTTGAAATTGAAATTGATAATAATAGAGAGAGTTTTGCTATCTTTCTATCTATTGCCTTAGATTGTACGCTTCAACGGCTCTTTTGAGCTATCTTTTTTGTCTTCTTCTTCGAATCGATGTGAAAGTGGACCACTCTCACTCTCTCTTCTCGATTTCTGTGTTTGGTTTCTTTATAAGAGAGGCGCGTTGCGTTAATGGCCAGCGGTTGCTTAATCAAATCACTCACACCGACGCCGATGACTCTCTTTTTGGGTTTTTTTTGTTTGGTTTTGCACCTAAAATATAAACGGCGCCGTTTCTTATCCTTTTCTCGTTTTATTTTACTTTTATTGGCCACTTTAGATCTTCCTAATTCCTTTATTAATGATCATAAACATAATTTTTTTTAGTCATGATTTAATCTGATTATGTCGTTTTGTCAATGTTAATTTGACCAAGGAAAAACAATTGTTACTTTACTAATAAATTTAAGTTGTTTTTAGATGACTGACTTAACCATTTTATATGGTTTTTCTCGATTTATCTATTACAAATTTGTTAATCAAAATTTTTTTGACATCATATAAAAATCGTTAAAAAGCCTTAATGATTACACAATGTTTACAAGTTTCTTAAATCACAACTGTGAATTTGATTTCTTTTTTTCTTTTAAAAAATTTGTTGTTTAACGTGTTGAAATCTGAATTTTAAGTTACACAAAATAAGTCACGTGATGAGAACCAAGATCCAAATTAGTTCTCTTGTTAAGCATAAGTTAAGAAGAAGAAGAAAAATCGTAACTAGCTAAAGCATTTGCATAAGCTTCACATTGTCTACATGGTTTGGAAAGATGGTGCAACACATAGCATCTTTAAAAGCTTCCGTTTCTTGGATTCAACTTTTTTTATTGTGTTTCTCCCGACATTGTAGTAGAAAACGTAGAAAGACTCGCGTTCTACCGAACGGAACACAAAGTCATTTGTCAGATTCAGTCCAACAAAACGTAAATCAGTGGTTCCCACTATTTTCGTCCACATGGCAGGCAATACATATGTATGCTTGGACCATTCTTGCTTTTCGATATCTTCTAGAACCCACAGTTCAATACTTCCTGTTCCTACACGATCAAAAAACAAACCTAGTTTCCCATTGTAGTTTATCAGATCTTCATGATAGGTTTCTCTAATAAATCTGAACTCTTCAGACCTGACATCAAAGCAAGCTATCATTAAAGACATTCAAAGTTGTAGACCACCGTAGCTGGATAATACAAAACACCATTGATGCATATCCCTGTATCTCTTTCCGAAGAAGAATGTTGTATGCAACACTCGATTCTTCTCCATAACATGATGTTTTCAGTCACCCTCGATAATATCGCGATAAATAGATCGATTGAGATTTTTTCAGTTAGATTCTCTAAGTTCGGAGACATTTTCATGCCGGAAATAAAAACCCTAATTAAGAGAGACTCCTTGTGGACGAAGAAACCACTCTCAAGTCTGTTTATCACACAATGCTAGATACAGTTAGAAGTTAGAAACTGATTATGATAAAATGGGCTTAGAGAAAGCCCTTTAAGCCCACAATTAGGGCCTGTGAAGATGAGATTCGTTAATGTGGTATATACTCTCACTCATTTTCGTTTTCTAAATATCCAAACGTGACGAAACGGCTTCGTTCTGTATAAGTTGTTATAATTTTGTTAAACCCTAATCGACGACGGCTGATACGATGAACGACGGCGGAGCTAAGACGGAGACGCTGCTTAGAGTTGCAGAAATCGGTGGAAGAGGAAGGAGTTTGGTGGCGGCACAGTCTCTTCGCGCCGGAGAAGTTATCCTCAGAGAGTCTCCTCTTCTCCTCTACTCTGCTTTCCCATTTCTCTCCTCTGTTTCTCCTTACTGCGACCATTGTTTCCGATTGGTACCTTCATCGGCTCAGAAATGTCAATCTTGCTCTCTCGTCTCCTTTTGTAGCCTTAATTGTTTCGCCTCTCACACTCCTTGGCTCTGTGAATCACTTCGTCGCCTTCACCAATCATCCTCCGCCGCATTCTCCGATCAACCTACCGATCGCCAAGTCCAAGCTCGTTTCCTCCTCTCTGCTTATAATCTCGCAGCTTCTTCTCCTTCTGATTTCCAGATATTACTCTCGCTTCAAGGTAATGGAGGCGATGGAGATCATACTAATTCTGCAGCTGCTAATTTCCTTCATTCTCTTTTATCCGCCGTGTGTCCATCTCTTCGGGTTCCAATTTCGCCGGAGCTCACGGCGGCTCTACTGGCTAAGGATAAAGTTAACGCCTTTGGTTTGATGGAACCGTTCTCTGTTTCGAACGAGAAAAGATCAGTACGGGCTTATGGGATTTATCCGAAGACGTCATTTTTCAACCATGATTGTCTTCCTAATGCTTGTAGATTTGATTACGTTGATTCTGCTTCTGATGGTAATACTGATATCATCATTAGGATGATTCATGATGTTCCTCAAGGAAGAGAAGTATGTTTGAGTTACTTCCCTGTGAACATGAACTATTCTAGTAGACAAAAGAGATTGCTTGAGGATTACGGTTTCACATGTGACTGTGATCGGTGCAAAGTGGAATCTAGTTGGTCTGAAGGTGAGGAAGATGAGAATGATGTCATGGATGATGAAGAAGATGGGCAAGAAGAAGGGATGGAGGATGAAGAAGAAGTAGAAGGTTGTGGAAATGGAGTGGATGATGAATCCAGTTTCCCTCATGCTTACTTCTTTGTAAGATATATGTGTGAGAAGGAGAATTGTTTTGGTACTTTGGCTCCGAAGTCTTATGATGTTTCGAGGGTTCTTGAATGTAATGTTTGTGGAAGCCTTAAGGAGGATGAAGTTGGTGGAAATCAATGAGTGTAGAAGGATTTTACATTCTTGATTCAACTGAAAACCTCGAGATTTGCAAGAGATTTGTCTTGACCACAAACTTGTCTGTTGTGCTGTTTGGCTTTTCTACTCAATTTTGGAAATTCAGCTTAGATTTTTTCCATTTTTGGTACTCAAAGTCAATGGCCTGTGGAATTACATTGACCATCAGATTTGCCTGGTCGAAAGAGAAATCATAACTTGTTCACTTTTAAGCTGAAAATTATTCAGAATTGTACAAGTTTTTGCTTGGTATTATAATTCAGATTTTTATGGCTTGGTACCAGAAATATTCTTAGTTCCATCATTTCACTTGCTTTCATGCGGATTGTGAACATCCACCAGTACTTTTGGCGAGATATTGTTTCAGATAATACAAAGCTTCAAACTATACACATATAGTGAAACAACATACACATTACTTATAACATTCATTATAATAAATGATAACTAGTCCCTTAAGTTGTTTGACAATTAGGAAAACATTTGAAAGAACAAAAGTATTTTTAACTTTCCGGGCCACAATTGTAAGAACAAAAGTATTGAACACGGCCGGCCAAAAAAGTCTTGAAAACTGAAGGGAGCCTGCATCGAGTGTTACACTTGTAACAAAGTGGTCTACAAATAGAGGTGTTGGGTACCACTTCTTCTTTTTCTTCATAGTTGAGTTGTTTAATTATCAATCGTATTCCTAAACCTGGCATAATGTAAGAGGAGTCTCCCACAAGGCAGGAAATATGCAATATGACCCCACAATCTTTGCATGTATAAAACCATTTCTTTGGATCCACTTTTGTTTCACATGCTTCACACCAGTATTCTCCATCCACATTACTGCTTTCACCATAAGACAAGAAGAGAGGATGATCGTCGTACCTATGCCTCATTACCTTGTGAGGTAAAAGAGCACATTTGAAACACAAACTAAAGTCACCCTCATCACAACTTAAGCATCCCCAGTTATCTTTACCACATGCAGTACAAGGCTTCGTGCTTCTTAAATAGTATAAAGGATGTGGATGGCTTTCGTGCTCAAAGGGTTCTGAAATTGACCCACATCGTACATCTACAGTAAATGAATCAGTGAGAGACTTGAACCTGAAACCGGTGAACTGCTGATCACATTGATAACATACACCAGCTCTGTATTTTGAATCTACGTCTAGTGTGAGTTGTTTGTTGTGGCACACATGACGTTTCTTCCGAGGAAGCTTAGCACATTTTTCGTGGAGAACGAATTCACACTGCTCGCAACTGTAAAACGGTTCTGAACAAATCTGGAGGACACATGCTTGACAGAGTGTGTTTTCATGTAAAATCATCCAATCCTCGTTGATTCGTAAGTTATGATCATGGCTAAAATGTTTTATCCTGCTATCATCAATCACCACAAATGGAGGTTCCTCGGGCTCTTCTTGTGTCCCTTCAAGTTCGATCATGTCCCATACATCTTTCCTCGTTGCACATCTCGCATGAACAACATAGTTAGAACATTTGGAGCAAGAATAAGCCCCGTAGAACCCATCCACTTTATTACGACAAACTCCGCATTTCCAGTTTCCACGTCCCAGACGTCTAGTGTAAGAGACGCGATGATCGTGGCGGTTGATGTTTATGACACGGGGTAAATCGATACACTCCCAATGAATCATGAAATTGCATTGAAGACAGAAATAAGGGCTTCGATCACCTTGCGTCCCACAAGCATTGCAAGTGAAATTGATAGGTCTTGGAACAACATGAAGTTGATGTTCATGGGTCGTGGGGCTCACAACAACAAGCGGTGGTGGGCTGCTCATACAACGAGTGCATATGTTGAAGTTACAAACATCGCAGTGGTGAAGTGTTAGATAAAACTCCGTCCCGCAAAGAAGACATTCCTTTTCGACATACTCGGGTGCTGCTTTGTGTGTAAGGAGCTTGAATGGGTGTTCCGGGTGGGAGTTGTGGGTTGCTTCTGGAAAAAACTTGGCACATTCCACTTGGAAAGCTAATCCGCACTGATAACATAGATATGATAGCTTGTTGCCGAAAATTAGATGGTTGCACGTTACACAGTTTCTCAAGGCGCCATAGGAACCGTCAGGATTCATTCCATGGAAGAGTTGAAGCGGATGTTCGTGGAGATTGGATTTTTCAAGAATAAAAAGTGGGGCTTGTCCCTTGGCACAAAGTAAATCCAATTTGAAGTCACATATTGAACATATATAACCATTTACAAACCGAATTCGACACCAGCTACAAATAGATGATGGGAAATCGTTTAGAACTAGCTTGAGAGGATGGTCAGGATGAGAAGAGTGGTTGATTTCTGGCAAAGACTCGGCACACTCTTTATGATACACATTTTCTTCACACCCTACCTCGTTGCAACGGTAGCCTCCGTAAATGTAACCTTCAGACTTACACCCTTCACACTTATCTAAGGAAAATCGAGTAAAAGGTAACAGAGGGTGTTTGTGAATTGGTAACTCTACTTTTTCCATTCTGTTTTTTTTGTTTCCAAAAATCAAGATCAATCCTGAGAAAGCTCTCTTTTGTTTTGGTTTCAGAAATTCAGAGTGGTGTTTTTGTTTTGTTTAATATCAAATCTCTCCGTGAACATTCATAACTCATGAGTCGGGACTAATTCTTCCTAGATTAATAAGATTATTAATTAAATATGCTAAGATAACAGCACACCATGTGTAGTGGTTCGCTGAGCATCGAGATCCAGAACATGTGAGAGTCTGGAGACAGCTAAAGTCAACGAATGCCAGACTTTCAAGGTTATTCATTATCAATTAGCTAGAGATAAGGGTCTCTAATCTTAATCACTCAATAATCAAATATCATTGATCTCCCGTTTCGTCTGTACGTATTTGATATCTATTTTTCTTTTATAGGTCTTTTACCCACCCTACGTATGGGCTTATTTTTATCAGTTTTGTTTAATATAATTTTGTATTTATTTAATTTTATATATAGTTAGAGTATTGTGTTATATTTTATTTTAATTTTTTTTAATTATATATATTTTTTCTTTATACTTGTAGAATAATAAATTAATATAAAATAAAGATTTAAAGATTTTTTTTTTAATTATGTATATTAAAATATGATATATCATTTTTATTATAGAATTATGATTTCCACTTGATTGCATTAAAAATTAAGATCAACAGCCACAATTTAACCATCATTTTTATTGGTATATTTTGTTTCACTTATGGTTGTATTTTCATCTTCAACACTTAGCAACCATTTTCCAAAACTTCTTTTTAAATATTTGAGTCTTATATTTTGTTTCAGAACGAAAACTTTGCAAGAATACCACAAGTATGATTGTATTATTGAAATTTCCACATTGTTGCCATGGTTACAAAACTCTATATTATTTTTGCAAGTTTAATTGATTCTCGTGACTCCTTACCTTTCTCGATGAGATTTATCTATTTTCCAAAATAGAAATTAAAACTAATCTGAAAATTTTATCTCCAACACCTCCAACAATCTGAATAGATGAATGGCAAACTGATTCTGCTTTCTTCTATTGCTCACACTGAACCTCAACTCTTCTAATTTCAGCTTCCATGATGTCCATGCAGGTTGTAATTTCCATTATTTTCTCCATTTCACTCTTAGACTATGCAGCTCAATATTTTTCTCCATTAAATTCTCTCTCACCTCCATTAAATCCAAATCAAGCTTAGTGAAGTCAACTTCTTTATTCCTATCAATTAACTATTTGCACAAACTTTTGATTTCAGATTTGGTAGTCTTCAATTCTTCTACTAATTTGGACACTCTCTTTGAATATCTTGGTTTAAACTCTTATGTTTGTTAGTAAGAGTTTCTTATGAAATGTGCTCTATATAATATTTTCTTATGTAGTTAGAGTATTGTATAGTATTTTATTTTAGTTTATTTTAATCATATATGTTTTTTTTATACTTGTAGAAAAATTAATTTAATATAGAATGAAGACTTGAAGATTATTTTTAAAAAAGTATGCATGTTAAAATATCATATATTTTTATTAATTTTGTTTAACATATTTTTGTATTTACTCAATTGTTACATGTAGCTATAGCATTGTGTAATATTTTATTTTGGTTTATTTTAAACATATATGTTTATTTTATACTTTGACTATTATTTATGTAAGTTTTAAAATATATTTAATATAGTGAAAATTAACTGTTAAATTTCAAGCGACAAAGATATCATTGTTAATATAGAGTTAGGATTGATGTTTGTGTAATGCTTGCATATGTACTTTTGGATAAAAAATTTATATCCCTTTATCGCTTAAAATATGTTTTACAAATGAGTTTCGCTTGATTGCATTAAGAATTTAGGATCAACGGCCACCATCTGACCATTATCTTCATTGACATCTTTTGATTAACATATTTGTGAGTTTTCATCTCTAACACTTAGCAACAATGCTACAAATTTTTTATGATTTTTTGAGCCTCATGTTTTGTTTTAGAGCGAAGAACTTGCAAAAATCTCACAAATATGATGGTCTTATTGATGTCTCCACATTGTCGGCATTCTTACTTTATTTTACAGTATTTTTGCAAGTGTAATTGATTCTAACAACATCTCAAACAACTTTGCTTTCTCGATGAGATTTATCTGTGTTTTAAAACAGAAAATACTAATATGAAAAATTCATATCCAACACCCCAAACAACTTGAATTGATAAAATCCTACTGAAGTGAGTATATTAGATACTTTAGAAGAAAGAACTCAATAATAACATGTAATATCAAGAATCATCAGGTTCGGATTAGGCTGCTCTTCTTTTGGCTACATTGGAGCTAGAAAATAACTAATAAATAAATGATTACAACAGATGATGCCAGCAAATTCTTATGAGTTTGATATTCGTTAAAACCCATGTATTCCTATGTTAAAGTGTGTAAAAACAAAAACATCTACTCATTAAAATTTATGAACTATTGAATTATTTTTCTCAAATTGTTGCCAAAAACAATAAAGATAATGATATATTATAGAATATACTTTGCATACCGGCAAGGGAATGCCTAAGTCTTACAAGAAAGGAAAGGTAATGCATGAGCATGCCAAACAGTTCATCTAGCAGCTCGACTTGCAGGAAAATTAACTTAATTTAATTATTCTATTAACATAAACCATCAACATTATTAGGATATTATTATGTTTTTTTGTAAAAAATGTAGGCCAAAACCCTGAACCTTAAACTATAAATCATAAATCCTAAACTTTTAACTCTAAATTCTAAACCCTAAATTTTGGAGATTAATTTTTAAAATTAGTGCTTTATGTTTCATGAAAACAGCTAAATCTTGTTAAGAAAACGAAGAAATTGTGCGAATTATTTACACTTGCAATAATCATGTAATTTTCCTTAGTAATATTCTATGATGTATAAATAGGGATTCAAAATATTATATGATCAACTGTCTTTATTTTAAAGACCGATGATTTATTTTCTTTTTTTAAATCATATGTGGATGGTCTCAATAGCTTCAATATTATACACACTCAAAAAACGAAAATACATATATACACAAACTAAACATATATTGATTATTATCAACATTAGTTTTAAGAAAATTTACTTTTTAGATTTAATAAGGTGATTTAGTATATAAATTTACGTTTTAATATTATTTTAGGTAATATTACCATTTAATAATACATAAGTTTAACAAAATTAAATTTTTTTAATTTGTATATGCTGACATGTTATATTTTTTGACGTGGACCAATCATATCAGATTTTTTAAAATTCTATGTGGACGACCTCAAAGCATTATAACTTCAAGTTTTAGAAATTTTCTTTTTAAATTTTATTAAGGTAATTTAGTATATACATTTACGTTTTTACATTATTTTAGGTAATATTACAATTTAATAGTACATAAGTTTAACAAAATTAGATATTATTAATATACATAATGTATAATATATTTGATGATGTGGACCAATCAAATCGGGTTTTTTAAATTTTATGTGGAAAATCTTAAAGTGCTATAGCTTCAACTTTTATATAATATAGATTTTTCCAAAAAACTTTTAGTATTCAGAGTTTGGAATTTTTATATATATAAAGTTTGAACAATATTTATAAAATTATATATATATAAAAATGGAAAAGTGAACGATTCAAACCTTGGAAAAAGATTGAAAAAAACAACTAAAAAGCAGAGAAAAAGCTAAAAACCTTCATTTAAACCTTATATATTCGTATTTCTTATTGTAATTAGTTATGTGGCATCGAATCGGTCTTATGAATATGAACTTCTTACAGTATTTCTTAGGATTTATTTTATTTCATTTATGTGTTCAATCATACAAATACAACTGCTTGTGCAGCTGCTTGAAGGAAATTAAAGCAAAATATCTAACAATAGATAAACAACAAAAATCAAACTGTAGAATCTTCAAGATCAGTGTATTACACCAGAAGCAATGATTGAAATTAAAAAAAAAAAAAAAAAAAACCTTTTGAATAACATCTTGTAAGCTTTTGTCCTCACTACATCCTTTAACATTTACAGAACACAAAGTCAGACATCAGAATTACAGAACAAAGGATACTTACTTCATGAATACATGTCAAATCAATAATTTAGAAACAGAGTTACTCTCGGCAGAGAACAAAACAGGGGAAAGAAGTAGCAAAACTGCAACGGCACCGTTTCGCTCCTTTTCACGTTTAATGACAAATGCATATCTTTTAATTTTCAGTATTATCCAACAAGCTTCATATACTCAATTGTTTACATGTTACAAGATCTTTGGGGGGGGGAGACCTGGTTTCTCGATCGGTGCCTCCAATCATTTTGGAATAAGAGAGCTCTTTTCTGGCCTTTCTTCTTCCTGCAATATATAAAAAAGAATTCGATTGAGAGTGTAAGAAGTTTAAGAATCATGTTATGTACCTGCAAACTCTATAGCTTCATGTGTAAGAAATAACCTCGAAATTGGTCAAAGGTTAGCAGCTAACTTGGTGGACAAGAAAGAATAATCTACGAACACAACAGCATCACCAGATTTCTGCATAGTGAAAGGTTTACCTATAAGGCCACTCGAAAAGGCTGAAGCGAAATGGATATTAAGCAACCTTGTTCACCACATAGGTTATCAGTTCTCACAATTATATATGTACACACAACAAAAGATGCACAGTTAAGAAAACTAACCAGAAGATGAGAATCCAGGGGCAGTTTCAGCTCTATTAGGATCTGGAGAACAAAAGAGCAAATGAAATGAAAATTTTAGAACCCTAGACACTAAAGATACAAAACATCCAATGATTTCACTATGTTATAAACTTTCAGTATTGTTCTCTGATCGTCTTTGGTTGCTGTACATGTTTCTGCCGTGCCAGTAATTGCTCATACTGTCTAAAATTAATAAAATCATGAAAATATATACAACCCAACGGCATATGCGTAACATTTATTAGGAAAAATATAATCGGTTACAAAAAAACACTAAACCCAAGAAAAGAAAATGAACTAGCAGATCTTTATTTAGAAAACAGAGTTTAAACGACATGTGAAAGAACAGAGGATGGATGCTAGCTTACATTGAGAGTTACACACAAAGCAAAATGGTTACTAATAGAAGAAATGTTGGATACCACTTCATTATCCTGGCATGATGTAAGAGAAGTCTCTCACAAGGCACGAAACATGCAACATCACGAACCCCACACCATTGCATGTATAGAATAGAAGCATCTATTTTGATATACTTTTGTTTCACATCCATCAGCATCACTCAGATAAATATTCGTCGAAATTGGTTTGACTATGGGAGAACCATCTCGGATATACAGTTGAGCATCTGGAAGAACAAAAGTATACTTCAACTCCAGGCACGGAAACCTTAAGAATAGAAGGGAGCCTGCATCGAGAGTTACAGCAAGAGCAAAGTGGTCTACAAACAGAGTTGTTGGATACAACTTCACGCTCAGTGAATACTACTGCACCCGCACCTGGCATAGTATATGATATATCGTCCATAACGCAGGAAATGTGTAATGTAACCCCACAATCATTGCATGAATAGAACCATTTCTCTGGGTTCACTTTCGTTTCACAAGCTTCACACCAATAATATTCTCCATCCACACTGCTTTCACCATAAGACAAGCAGAGAGGATGATCATCGTACCTATGCCTCATTACCTTTTGAGGCAACATAGCGCACTTGTAGTCTAAAGTAAACTCACATTCGTCACAACTAAACAATCCAGTCAGCCCACATCCACTACAAGGCTTGGAGTCAGAGTAGTATAAAGGATGTGGATGGCTTTCGTGCACAAATGAATCTGTCATCGAACCGCATCGTACATCTTGAACCAAATATCGACCAGATCTGTACCTGAAACCAGTGAAGTATTGACTACAAAGATCACACCTAAAACTTTTTTGGTGAGAACCTGTGTATAGCTTGAAAGGTTGGTTGTGGCAGACATGTCGATTCTTCCGAGGAAGGTTAGCACATTTTTCGTGGAGAATAAAATCACATTGGTTGCAACTGTAGAATGGTTCTGAATAAATCTGGAAGACGCATGCTTGACAAACTATGTTTTCATGTAGAATCATCCCATCTTTGTTGATTTGTAAGTTATGATCATGGCTGAAATGTCTTATTGTGTTATCATCAATCACCTTGAATGGCGCAATTTCCTCTTCTTCAGGTATCCCTTCCAGCTCTATCATGTCCCATACATCACGTCTTGTGGCGCACCTCGAGTGAACAACATAGTCAGAACATTTGGAGCAAGAATAAGCCCCATAGAACCCATCCACCTTTTGGCGACAAACTCTACAATTCCCCTTTCCATGTCCAAGGCGACAGGTGTAAAAGATGCGATGATTGTGGCGGTTGATGTTTATGACTCGAGGTAAATCGATACACTCACGATGAATCATGAAATTGCATTGAAGACAGAAATAAGGGCTTCGATCACCAAGTGTCCCACAAGCATTACAAGTGAAATCAATGAGCCTTGGAACAAGATGAAGTTGATGCTCATGAGTGGTCGGGCTTTCAACACCAAGCGGTGGTGGGGTTTTCATACATCCTCCGCATATGCTAAAGTTACAAACATCACAGTGATGAAGCTCAAGGAAGATATTATCAAACTCTCTCGCACAAAGAAGACACTTGTTGTCGGCGTAATGAGGTGCATATTCAGATTTTAGTAACTTGAGTGGGTGTTGCGGGTGGCAATTATGGTATTTTTCATGACCCTTATTGACACAATGGTGATGGAAGGAAACTTCACACTGATGACATCTATAAACCCAGCTGGAAATTGGAAAGGTACATCCTTTGCAGCGTATCAATGGTTTTCGCTTGTGAGACCGCACTTCAGACGAGAGTTCAAGTGGATGCTCGTGTCCGTATGAATTGTTAGGCATAATAAGTGGGGCTGGTCTCCTAGCACAGCCCAAATCCAAGTAGAATTTACATTTTGAACAACAATAACCAACTTTCAACCAACCTCCACATAAATCACATCGTTGAATATCTAGGGTGATCGTCAGTTTGAGGGGATGTTCTGGATGGGCAGGGTGGTTGATTTCAGGTAAAGACTTGGCACACTCTTTATGAAACACAACAATATCACTACAGGACTTACCAGTTCGAATACAACTGGGCTCGTTGCAACGGTACCCTCCGTAAATGTAACTGGCATCTCTACGGTCAGTTGAGATGCACCCCTCACACCGACTAAGAACAAAGCGAGTAAAAGGTATCAAAGGATGCTTGTGAATGTGTACCACTTCTTCCATGGTGCTCTTCTCTTCTGCTCTAGTTTCAGACTGTGTTTTGTTTGTTTTTCCTTTCTAAAGGATAGAATAGAATGGTTTGGTTTGTCGAGAAACAATTCCAACCACATATCTTTGGCCAAGTTGCTTGGAGCTACTTGGCTACCAATAAGTGAGCATTTAAGCCTCTGAACCCAAAGTTTGACTTTATTTAAATTAATACAAAGGATCTCTTGTCCCACCCAAATGAATATGTACAAGACAAGGCCTGGCTGGGCCAATCTTGTTTTTATTCTTCCTTCTTTTCTCAGAAATACAAATACAGCTTTTTTTTAAGCTCATGCTACTCTCATTGCAGTTTTTGCTTGGAAAGCAACAGTGTCGCTCTTATAAAAGAAGAAGAAGAAAAAGAAAGAAAAACATAAATCAAACTGTGGAATCTTCAACATCACTGTTATCACTTAACTCACCAGAACTAACCCTTGAATCAGCAATATCTGTTTCAACATCTTCTTTGTCTTCACCTTTATCAATTGAAAACAGCTCGGTCTCTACAACGTTGTCCCTTGCATTCATTCAAATCTTTCCTGAGAAGTCTCCTTGAGCATTGGATATGTTAACAAAACGCTTCATAAGTGCATTCCCAAATGATAAGTGCATTCCCAAATGATATTCCTCCTTGTCTTTCAAGGTTAGTTAATAGCTCTGCCAAAAAGATTGGGAAAGCAGAACAATAGATAAGAGAATGCTTTTTACCTGTTACGAGACCTTTGGGGGAAGGCCTGGTTTCTGGATCAATGCCTCCAATTATTTTGATCCATTTTGTTACTTGCAAATACAACTGTGAACTTGAGAATGCGCTTGAATAAGGGAGAGCTCTTTTCTGATCTTTGTTCTTCCTGCAATATATAAAAGAGTGAGATTTTTCATAGAACTGTTCGTGCAAATGGCTCATTGAGAATGCAAGAACTTTAGAATCATGTTTATACCTGCAAAACTCAATAGCTTCATGCGTAAGAATTAACCTCAAAATGGTCAAACTTTTTCCTAGGTTTGCAGCTAACTTAGTGGACATGAAAGAATAATCTACCAACACAACAGCATCATAGAGGACTCTCCTCAACACAATTTCTTCTTCAGATTTCTGCATAGAGAGAGGTTTAATTATAAATTATAAGGCCACTCGAAAGGCTGAAGCGAAATGGATATTAAGCAACCTCATTCACCACATAGGTTCTCAGTTCTCACTAATATATGTACACACACAAAAACATGCACGGGTTAGAAAACTAACCAGAAAATGAGAATCCAGAGGCAGTTTCGGTTCTATGAGCATGGTCACAAGGACATCTGCAGAAGAAAAGAGCAAATGAAATGAACATTTTCGAACCCAAAACTACCAATTACTCAATTCTTTCTCTGCATCACCTCCCATAGACATTCCTCTAAACTCCAATATCAGTTTCAAGAAAAAATGCCTCAGCAAGAACTACACCAGCCAAGTAATTCATTCTCTTGCAAATATCATCGCTAACCAGAGGAAAGAGCGCCAAATCTCCAATAGCAACACTCAAATCTACTTCTTCAGCACTTCCTTCATTCAAATTATTGCTAGAGCACCACACTCTAAATACCCAAGCACTGAATTAGCCTCTCTCGAAGCTCTTGGAGCACACATCATTGCTTAACAACAAATTGACTGGTTCGTATACCTCAGATGTAACAAATCGAATGATTTTTGACCAATTACAAGGCGCGATTCGAAAGTTGGATCAATCGTCGATGGCATCAAATTGTAGAAAACATCGACGAAATCTGAGAAATTTTAACCTTCACCACGAATCTCAGCTAAGAGATCTTCAATTGCCTTGCTTTGGGAGTCTGGATTAAATGGATTCAGACTCTCCGTCAGAACCAAATCCATCGACGCTTTCGAAGTGAGTTTGATTGAAACATTTTTCTCGGAGCTAATGAACCCTAATTCTAGAATTGGGGATTGAGGGTTTTTTCGAGCTTTAAGATCCAACGGCAACGATAGGTTTTTGAATTTTTTTCTTTTATTATGTCAAAAAACAAAACTCAAAATTTAATTATCTTACAGACTAATGGACCCACCTCAAGTAAGATCGATCACGGTCGAAAATATGTTAAAGGGCTTTGTAGTTGGTAGAACAAGGACATTGCAATTCTGAATACAAGACAATTGAGAGTGCTTGTTCTTTATGTTCTTTAACCAGATTGACGATTTCTTGCAGCTTTAGAGTTAGTGCTAATGTGAATTTTATCTGTTTCTGTGCTTGTAGATCATGGGTTACTCAGATACTGATGTTGCAGAGTACATATACAAGTCCAGGCCTGATCTTTCTGAATCAAATTTGCAAAGACTTGGCTGATATTAATTGAAATACAGTACATAACATCAAACCAAGAGGAAAGACATTCATTAGCTGAAGAGATGATTAAAGTGTTTAAGCAGACAAAGTAAACATAGAATTACGATAAAAATGTATATGAATATTCCAAGGAACATTTAAAAGAGCAAAAGTATGCATCAACTCCGGCATCTGTAACTTTAAGAACGGAAGGGAGCTTGCATCGAGATTTACAGCTAGCGCAAGAGTGTCTGCAAATAGAGGTGTTGGGTACCACCACTTTTCTATTCAGCTTTGGTACGTAACCTGGCATCAGATATGACAAGTCTCCCACAACGCATGAAGTATGCAAAACGACCCCACAATCAATGCATGTATAAAACCATTTCTTTGGGTTCACTTTGGTTTCACATGCTTCACACCAATAGTCTCCATCAACAGTATTGTTTTGATCACCATAAGACAAGAAGAGAGGATGATCGTCATACCTTTGCCTTGTTACTTTTTTTGGTAAAAATGCACACCAGAAGTCCAAACTAAAGTCACAGTCATCACAACCAAAAATGAATATGACTTCCTGGTGCTTTCCATCACAAGCACTACAATCTTTTCGTGTCGTAGAGTAGTAGAATAAGGGATGTGGATGGCATTCATGCACAAATGGCTCCGAAAATGAACCGCATCTTACATCTAGCATCTTGCCGAATGGTGATTGGTATCTCATACCGGTGAAAACTTGTGCACAAAGATCACACTTATAAGCTTTGCGGTGAGAACTTGCGCGTAGCGTCAATGGTTGGTTGTAGCAGACATGTCGTTTCTTCCGAGTTAAATTAGCACATCTATCGTGTATAACGAACTTACATTCTTTGCAACTGTAGAAGGATTCTGGATAAACTTGGAAGACACATGCTTCACAAAGTGTGTTTTCAGGTAGAATCTTACCATCCTTGTTGAATATTAAATTGTGATTGTGGCTGAAATGCTTTATCGTCATATCATCAACCACCTCGAATGGCTCAAGTTCTTCTTCTTCGGGCACATCTTCTAGTTCTCTCTGTTCCCATACATCTGAACTTGTTGCGCATCTTGCATGAACAACATAACTAGGGCATCTTGAGCAAGTATAAGCCCCGTAGAAACCATCCACCTCTTTACGACAAACTCCGCATGTCGACCATTTTCCAAGTCCGATACGACGAGTGTAAGATATGCGGTGATCATGGCGGTTGATGTTTATGACGCGAGGTAAATCGATACAATCTCGATGAATCATGAAATTGCATTGAAGACAGTAGTAAGGGCTTCCATTACCTTGTGTTCCACAAGAATCGCAAGTAAAATCGATAAGTCTCTGAACAAGGTGGAGTTCATGTTCATGGGTCGTCGGGCTTACGACAGCATGTGGTGGTGGGTTTGTCATACACGATCCACATATGCTCAAGTTACAAACGTCACAATGGTGAAGTCGTTGATCAATTTTGCACAGGCAAAGAAGGCATTTCTTGTAGGTGTAATCAGGTACTTCACATAGAAACTTGAGTGGATGTTGAGGGTGGTGAGAAGTGGCGTAGGCTTCTGAGACACATTCCATATTGAAGACCAGCTGACACTGATGACATCGATAATAAAATGTCTTGCTAAAAAAAGATAAGCCGCACACTTTGCAGTTAAAGTCTTCCGACGTTACAGGATCCACATCCGTTCCATCAAAGAGTAGAAGCGAATGCTCATGAAGGTTGGGATTTTCAAGAGTAAGAAGCGGGGGTGGTCTCCTCGCACAACCTAGATGCAACTTGAAGTCGTCACATTTTGAACAGGAATAACCAACATCCCTAAATAATTCTCCACAAAAGCGACACCTAAACGATGCCAAATCTAGGACGAGGTGGAGAGGATGGTCCGGATGAGAAGAGACATTGATGACAGGTAAGGATTCGGCGCACTCTTTATGGAACTTGATATTATGACACCCCACCTCATTGCAAAAGTAGCCTCCGTATATTAAAGTACAACTTTCGGGACACCCGTAACACTTTTCTAGGGAAAAACGAGTGCAGGGTAACAAAGGGTGGTCGTGAAATGATACCTTTAATGATCCCATTGTGGATTGGCTTCCAAATCAAAACCTAAGCTTTCTCTTTTTCTCTCTTTCTTTTTTTCCTCTCTTTTCTTGATATCTCGCAAAGTGGTGAATCAGAATTCTTGGTATATCACAACATGTGATGATGTGTGATTAGAGCGATAAGTTCATTTAGCTTTTATTTTAAATCATATATGTCAGATCTTCAGATCCATATCTTTTTGTTCCACCCTAGTCACGTCTTAATTTGAATTGTATAATAATTTTATTATGGTAGGTGTTAGTTGGCACCAAATGCGGGGTTAAATTTATTAAAAATTATATGGAAAAATGTACTTAGTCAAATGGTTAAATGATTTATATGTGATGATGAGTGCCCGATTGGAATAATTTTAGAGGAATTTATTTAAAATGAACTAAATCATTTAACAGATCCAAATTTTGATGTTCCCTACCGTTGACAAAAAAAAAGAGGTATACTTAAATCCCGGCTTTCTCGGATCCA
Source organism: Cardamine flexuosa (assembly GCA_963555745.1). NCBI lineage: Eukaryota > Viridiplantae > Streptophyta > Magnoliopsida > Brassicales > Brassicaceae > Cardamine > Cardamine flexuosa. The sequence continues at coordinate 22,678,985 of OY743219.1, forward strand.
ATGTTAATTATTAATTAAGGTTTTGTAAGAAGAGAACATGCCATGGACTATGTTTTAAGGTTTTGTGCCCCTGTTTTGGTGTTTAATGGAAGCCAGCTTAGGGTTATCAGTCTCCCACAAAGCATGAAACAACGTGACTCCACAATCATTGCATGTATACAACCATTTTTTTCTTATTCACTTTTGTTTCGCATGCTTCACACCAATATTCTCTATCAACATTGCTTTCACCACAAGACAAAAAAGGGGGATGATTGTCGTACCTAGCCATGGACATTTGGATATCTGATCAGGTTCGGGTCGGGTCTTTCAGGTTTTTGGATTTTGGGGTTTAGAATTAGAGATACTTTTTAAGTTTTCTAATTTTTCAGTTCAGGTTTTCGGTTCGGATAATTTCGGGTTCGGGTTGGTTCTTAAATTTTTTTACAAATCCGATGAAACCTGAATATTAATTGGTTATTATTCGGATCGAGTACTTTTTACTCGAAAGTAACCAAAGTACTTAGATACCCTATCTGAAAAACTAAAGAACTGAAAACCTATGAAGAATAACATGTGTTAAAGACTTATAAACCGCATGTAAATCAAAAAAGAGTTTCAAATTTAAAAGTTTAAATCCAGAATCCAAAATAAGTTTCAAATATGATTTTGGATACTCAAGGGACACTTATAATGGGTCTAAATCTAATGAGACCAATCACTAATGGGTCTAATGGGCCTAGTCCCTAATAAGACTAATGCCTATGTTTTGAATAGGTTGAATACTCATTCGGGTATCTGGTATTAACCGAACCCGAACTCAAACCCGAAATATCTCAAACTTTGTACTTAATCGGGTATCTGGTATTAATCGAATCCGAACCCAAATCCGAAGTATCTCAAACTTTGTACTCAATCAGGTATTCCTAAACAACGGATCAGTTCTAGTTGGTTAGTTTCGGTCGGTTCGGATCAGGTTTTCGGGTCTAGTTACTTTGCCAAGGGCTAGTCGTACCTATTATACCACATTGCCTTTTTGCGGTAAAAGAGCACACTTGAAGTTCAAAATAAAGTTACACTCATCACAACTAAACCTTCCTAGCTATATCTTCCCACATTCACTACAACTCTTGAAGCCATATATAATCTGTTGAGTAGTATAAAGGATGTGGATTACTTTAATGCACAAATTGTTCTGAAATTGAGCCGCATCGTACATCAAGACTCATGAGACCATTAAAATACTTGTACCTGAAACCGGTGAAGCATTAATTACAAAGATCACATATATATTCTTCGCATTCAGAATTCATGTCTAGTGTGAATGGTTGGTTGTGACATACATGTTGTTTATTCCAAGGAAAGTTAGCACGTTTTTCGTTGTGACATACACTCCTGAGCAAATCTGGAAGACACATGCTTGACAAAGTGTGATTTCATGTAAAATCCTCCATCCTTGTTGATTCGTAAGTTATGATCATGGCTGAAATGTTTTATCGTGTTATCATCAATCACATCAAATTAATGGAGGATTCTCCGGGTGTGCCTCCAAAATTGATCATGTCACATACATCATGTCTGCAAAGCCTGTGGAGCAGAGGAGACGACATTGCACATATTCCTAACCTGCCCAGCTGCAGCTCGGGTTTGGTCCTTAGTTCCAGCTAGGCCTGGGCATTAGGATTTTAGTATCGGATCGGATTGGATTTTTCAGATTTCGGATTTTTTGGATAGGAAAAATATGAATCTATTCAGATTTTAACATGATTTTGGTTAGGATCAGATCGGATCTAATCGGATTCGGATCGGATTTCATTTTTTTATAAAACCTGATTTAAAACCAAACATAATATCGGTTTTTTCAGATTTGTATCCAAAATCCAAAAAATCCAAAAAAAAACCGAACAAATCCGAAAGAAATCTGGCCAAAACCCAAAACAAATCCAAAAAATCCAAAAGAAATACGGCTAAATCCCGAACAAATCTAAAAAAACCAAAAAATCTGAAACATATTGAGAAGAATATGAATAAAAAAGAGGAAAATTAATTTAAAAAAACTGAGATATCGAAAAAGAAATATGAGTGTATATAACTGTATATATAAACTATATATATATTATAGTTAATATCGATTATTTCGGATATTCGATCGGATTCGGTTCGGTTCGGGTTCGGATTATTCGGATAGGAAAATATAGAACCCATTCAGATTTTAAATCCATTTGGTTCAGTTTCGGAGCCAGATTTTTCGGATCGGTTTTTGGATTTCGGATTTTTTGCCCAGGTCTAGTTCCAGCGGTCTGTAAGCCTGTACCTGGCCAGATTACCTCAATTATAGGTTCTTTAGCAAAGACTGCAATGTTGCTGTGTTTCCAATCCTCCTATGAGGAGGTGTAGTACATCTATGTCGATTCATAGATATGTTTGACCATACTTTTTTGTTCTCAGGCCCGTTTTTTTTCCTCTCAATGCAAAAGAGATGCTTTTTATAGAATTCAAGGGAAGAAATTTATGATTCTTTTTGTTCTGAAACATTAGCAATAATAGAAACAATAGAGTTACAAATGAGAAATGTCCATCTCAGACTCAAGATGATGAAAGAGACTTTGGGGAGGGGGGATTTTACTTCATCTGAGAGCTTTTAGCGCATTTTGTAGAGCTGGGTCCTAGAGATCTTGCAATGTTGGCCGTTCAAAGAATAACTGAGCTTTATGTCAACGTCTCTGGGATTCTTTTTGTTTTGTGCAATGGTCATGCTTCCAGTGATTGTCTCACCCTCGCATATGGTTAACACATCTTCCAGGTACATCACTGTTTGTTTCCAGTGTGTGGCCCGAGATTTCGGTCCTGCATTGCATGTTTTATTCATAATGTGAGTTCCAAACATCGACAAAGAAGCTACCATCAACATATTAAGAAGTCGAATAATCAGAAAACTTTGTAGGAAAGGTGTGAACCTGTTGAGAAACCCATCTTCTTGTGGCACATTGTGAATGATACATCAAAGTAAGCAACAAGGGCATGGATACTGTCATTTCTTTGTGCGACCAGCTTAAATGGAGCTGTGAAGGAAGCATCTCCAGAATCCATCTTAGAGATATCCATGGTCTTTAGTACAAAATATCAAAATCAAATGGAGTTGTATTAGCTACAGTTAACTAAAGATGGTATATCCCACAGGTATCTACTTTAGCAAAATCTTACTTACCTTTAGTAGCTTGCTATCAGTAACAATTTGGTTTCTGTCAACTGTATCAACAAGTGGTTCTGTCATTGCTCTTCTCTTGATGCACGACATGTCAAACCCATACACGTTGTCCCAAACTGTACACGAAACGACAAGAGGCAAAAGCCGATTGAAAAAATCAGGTTTTCAAAGATAAATGTGAGGAAAAAGTAAGACATAAGGTCTTTCATACTCACACTCTACTTTGTCTTCTTTATAATGAGCATCCTCTATGGCAGTAAGATACAGAGAAGCTTTATCTGGTAGAACAATTCCGCCATCAACCTAAACCACAAAGGAACTGTTCAAATCTATGATGAAAGCACTCATCAACATAACTGAAACAAGGTGAGAAAAAACGCCACTTACAAGCCATTTATTGCGAGCATACAAGACGGTGTCAAGCATATTTTCATACAACAAAAAGTAACCCATCCATTCAGAGATAATCACATCCACTTTAGGAATTGGAAGTTCGATTTCCTCAATCTTCCCTTTCAAAACCGTTATCACTGCCAACAAATCAAACACTTGTTTCAGGCAACTACCATCAGATTATATAATCCATTTGAATAACATTATTCTAAACACATATATATATATACCATTTGATAATCCATTAGCCTTGACAATCTCCATTGCTGTATCAGCCATTTGAGAACACTCAACCTATTTTAAAGAATATACATTTGTCAATCACATGTATCCAAAATCACTAAAGAGCAAACTTTGATTAAAGAAGAAGACAAGAAAACATACTGCGTATACGTGAGCTGCTCCTGCTTTAGCACAGAACAAAGACAAGATTCCAGTTCCAGCTCCAACGTCAAGAACGATTTTGTCTTTGATAAGAAACATGTTCTTGTAAATAACATCTTGATAACATTTTGTCCTCACTACATCCTTTAACATCTCCTATAGTAATACATAATCATCAAGTTAGACATCACAATGGATTTAGTAGTTTTCAGAACAAAAAGGATTCGACTTGAAAAGCAGGAGAACTTACTTCATGAATACCTGCAAAATCAATCAATTGGAAACAAAGTTAGAATTTTTCAGAGAAAGAAAACATCAAGGAATTAAAGAAAAAATGAAATTTCAAGGATTTTTACCAAAATGGGAATAAGAATCGAAGTAGTAATCGGCGCTGGTAGTGTCATCAGCGACATCGGTATTGTTGTCATCTCCATCGCTCATTGATTCATCAGCATCTTTGAAGTGTAACTTCGTAGTTTGATCAGAGCCGTTCGATTCCTGCTCGTTGTGGTTGTTCTTCATAGTAGCCATTGTAACAGATAGAGATAGCGAGCAAGAGAGGGTTTTGGAGACGACAGATTTTGAATAGCAAAGATTTAGGGTTTTAGTTTTAGGATATATGTATTTATTTCAGCCGCCGGTCCAATTTTTTATTGACAGATAAACCGGTTCGGTTTATATCGATCCAGTTCGGTTATTCTCATATTATAAGTGGAGATAACAATTTTTTATTTTAGAAATTGGAGGAAAAACAAAATTTAGGATTTTTTTTTAATTCTCACGCTGGTGGTGAGTGGCGAGCACGCCGGAGAAGGTACGGCTTGCTCACGATCACCGATTCAATCTTCTTTGATTTCGTTACTGATTCTGATTTCTACCTAAAAAACGTTTATCTATTAGCTTTTGCTTTTGAGGGGTTTTATCTCTGTTTGAGAGTCCCAGATCTGTCTGTAATCTATCTAATTCTAGAATTAGGATTAGGGTTTTAGTGATTTAGCTTGATATGTGTGACTCCGATGGAAAAGCCTTAATCTTTTGGATATTCTTGATTCTGGGATTACAAATATAATTAGGTCTATCAGTAAAACAATTTAAGGCTTTGGGAATATAAATGTAGACTAATAATGTGAATGTTAAGAAATTTGCAGATGATTGCTTGATGAACTTTGAAAATGTATTTATTGATGAGCTTGCCTCTCTCTTTGTATGATTTGAATTGGTAAAAAAAGCTAAACATTCTGTTTATGGTTTTTGAAGGAATTTGATTTTGAAACATGGCATCAAAACTGGTACAACTTCAATCAAAGGCATGTCAGGCTTCAAAGTTTGTGGCTAAGCATGGGACTTCATACTACAAACAGTTGTTGGAGCAGAACAAGCAATACATTCAAGAGCCTGCAACTATAGAGAAGTGCAGTGAATTGTCTAAGCAATTACTCTACACTCGTCTTGCTAGGTCCTTCTCTTTTCTTCTCTCTTTAACTCTAGACATATTTTGCAAAGGCCATTGTCATACAAGCATGCTCTAAATTCAGGCTTAAGATAATTTTCTCGAAACTACTTTTTTGCTTTTGAAAACATTAATCTTCAGAAAAACACAAGCTTGAGCATTTGGAGTTATCCTTTAATAACTACCACACTGTGTTTAGCTAGCAGTTTGTTTTGGGTTTCTGTAATTTGAAATCTTGATTCTGTAGCTAATACTTTTTCTTACTAATTACAGCATTCCAGGGCGCTACGAAACATTATGGAAAGAAGTAGACTATGCAAAGAGCCTATTGAAGAACAGAGCAAATCTGAAGGTGGAAGATGCAGGAATGGCTGCATTGTTTGGCTTAGAATGCTTTGCTTGGTATTGCGCAGGTGAAATCGTCGGCAGAGGATTCACTTTCACCGGCTACTACCCTTGACATTGAGATAACAATATTTGTCTTGACGCTTATAACTTCCTCGACTCCATTTTTATTTTCAGTCTTTTCCAGAAACAGAGTTTTGGAGCCAAGGGAAAAAAAAAACATTTTGTAATAAGAATTGAGAAAATGCATTTGATTATTGATACAAGATTCTTCTTAGATATTTGTAAAATTTTACTCGAAAAATTATAGTATGTACTTCGATATTTTGTGTTACATCAGAGAATTTTAATTATTAGTAATTACTGGTCGTTAAATACCCGAATATATACTTTGTAGGAAATAATTTTGAAGAATTTATGATAGCGTAACTGTTTTTGATTGGTGGAAAAAGAAAAAAGAAAAATGATACATACTCACAAGAAGCGATCGTCAAAATATAATTTTGAAACTAAGGACTAGGGAATTCAAAATAATCATAAGTAATACATTTATTTGGGTTGACTAAGATAATATTATCAGCGAATGTTTTTAAAAAAATAATAAAAGTCAAGGGGCGAGAAAGAAGGACGACCAATGAGATCTTAAGGAGACTCAATTGAAACTTTTTGCCATAATTCGAAAACCTTAGCGAAGAAGACAACTACGATTCATCCCCAAGATCCCACAAACTTGTAGTAGACGACGATGAAGATTCGCACTTCTTTGATGCGTTCCGCAGCTGCTTTCTTCTTCGTTGTCTTCCTCGTCGTCGATGTCGTTCACAGCCAGGTTTGACCTTTCAATCTCTGTTTGAATCTGAGTTTCCAAAATTAGATAAAACAAATGACATTGTTGTAGTCTTTTAGAATTAGCTTATCGAATTGAATAATTAGAACCTTATTACAACAACAACAACAAAAAACAGAGTTTCCCAGTTCCCACAATGATTTGCTATTTCACTTCACTTCTCTAATTGCCTTTTCTGATTTGATATTTGTCTTTGTTTTTGAATCAGGAGTGCACAAGAAAATGCATTGCACAGAATTGTAACAGTAAGATTAGTTTTTTTTTCTACAGTGTTCTCTTTTGACAATGTAAGTATGTAACTACTCACTTGTACAATTCTTGTATTGTATTGTTTCAGCTCTTTCTATAAAATATGGAAAGTACTGTGGGATTGGACATTTTGGTTGTCCTGGTGAGGAACCTTGTGATGATCTTGATGCTTGTTGTATGGTCCATGACAATTGTGTTGACTCAAAAGGTAAAATCAATCAAGAATGCAAATTACTTACTGTTGATTTTGTTATATTCAAGTTCTGATGATCTTAAGTGACTCTACTGCTTTGATTCACTGTTATTAAATCTATGTAGCTTTGGTCGTGACTTGTCACGCTTACGCTGAAATACATTTGCTTATGTGTCTCACATTTTTGTAGGTATGACTAACATAAGCTGCCATAAGAAGTTTCAGAGATGCGTAAGCAGGCTAAGCAAATCGATAAAACAGTCTAAAAACAAAAAGGTTGGCTTCTCCACGCTATGTCCTTACTCAGTAGTGATACCAACGGTGAATCAAGGAATGGAGATTGGCATCATGTTTAGTCAATTAGGTAATGATTTGAATGTTGAGCTCTGAGTTTTGCTTTAAGCTTATACAGTACTATGTTCTTTAGTGATTGATGATGACTTATTGCACTTGTAAGTCGCTGATAGATTTATTTGTAAATCCTGGAACCAAAACATCTAGAAAGCCATGGCAATCTATGCTATACAATATAATACAATGCAAGTTTTGATCTGAAACTCTCTTCTTTATTCTTGTGTTAAAGTTATGAAATTATAATCGGTATCAAATTATGAATTATGTATGATCAACCAAATAAAGTAGAAAATTTATTTAGTTACAATTTAATTAATTATTATTATATATTTTTAGTCAAAGTTCGACTTCTAATCTTTTGTAATTGCTCTGGATTGTGTAACACATTTTGTGTTATGTATGTTCATCCATCTGTTATGACGCAAGGTAAGGTTTGCTTAAATCACCATTCCAAGCCCTAAAACGTATACAACAAGGTAAGCGAGACTATCAAAACAATCAAGAAAATTGAGAAAACAATATTGTCACCGGAATATTCTTCTGACGCTTGTAACTTCCTCGAATCCATTTTTATTTTCAGTCTTTTTTCCTGAAACAGAGTTTTGGAGCTAAATGAAATGTGATTTGCAAAAAAAAAAAAAAAAAAAAAATGAAATGTGAAAGAGGAGATAAATAAAAAGTCTTACAGACGGCGTCGGAGTGAGATTCGGTTTTGCGATGAGAAGAAAGAGGATGCAATTTGATGACGAGTGACTCCCTCAAAAAAAAAAATTGTGATTGGATTGGAGTTACATTCCATGAAAGATTACAACATAAGAAAATTACAAAGTTTCATGCCATTTAAAAGACCATCCACATTTATTTGGATTTCTAATAAGTTTATAAACCAAAACGATAATTACTGCAATATGGATGATGCGTAACCATATAGCCTATAATGAACAATGAAAAAAAAATTAAAAGTCAAAAACGGTGTGAAATGAAACAGAATAAATAGAAATATAAATACATAAAATACATTAAAAAGTTATAACTTCTTAAACTCATAAGAATTTGATAAAGAGACACAAATGAAAGGACACGATAATTTCATGGTATGTATAAACCAAACAATTGTTTAATGAAAAACAAACAAATTAAGAAACACACAAAACAAACATGAAAAAACATAACTAACAACAATAAAAAAAGATGGAACTTTTAACATTCACAACTATTCAATGAAAAAGCATCAATAAAAAATCCCTCCTAATTTTTCGGTTTTTGCTATTAACATATAGTTTTTTTTTAAGATCGTAATTTCTCCAGACCCGAAATCATAACATATAATATTAGTTTCATCACAAGCATCACTCGAACCAGCGAAGTTTGCTTAACATCTTTACCAGTTGAGCTAATGACACTTGTTGACTTAAAATAATATTAACAGAAATTAATAAATTATCAGAAAAAAAAAGTAAAAAATAATAAAAATCGAGGGGGAGAGAAAAAAGGGAGAGACCATAAGGAGACTCAATTAAAACTTTTTGCCATAATTCGAAAACCTTAGCGAAGAAGACAACTACGATTCACCCCCAAGATCCCACAAACTTGTGTAGACGAATTTTGCCATGAAGATTCGCACTTCTTTGATGCGTTTCGCAGCAGCTTTCTTCTTCGTTTTCCTCCTCGTCGCCGATGTAGCTCGCAGCGAGGTCTGACCTTTTGAATCTGAATTTCCAAAATTAGAAAGAAAAAAAAAAAATAGCATTGCTGTAGAATTAGCTTAGTATGGAATTGATAAATAGGAACCTTACCAAAAGAAGAAAATAAAAACTCAAAGAGTTCCTCTCATTGATTTGCTATTATTTCACTTCAGTTCTTTATTGCCTCTTCTGATTTCAAACAATGAATTGGTTTTTTGTGTTATTGTTGAATCAAATTGTCACAGAAGTGTACCAGAACCTGCATTGCAAAGAATTGCGACAGTAAGATTACTTTTCCTACTTTTTCTGTTTTGGAGGAACATTTTTTGCAATATTGTAGCTAACTCACTTGTATTGTATTGTATTGTTCCAGCTCTTACACTAAAATATGGCAAGTATTGTGGGATTGGACATACTGGTTGTCCTGGTGAGGAGCCTTGTGATGATCTTGATGCTTGTTGTAAGGCCCATGACTTTTGTGTTGACACAATTGGTAATCAATTCAGAATCCATTTCTTTTTTTTTGTATTTTGTCTGTGTTCTTAATCTATATATATAGTTTAAAGGATTCAAATGCTAAACTTTTGGTCTTGAATTGTCACACTCTTACGCTGAAACTTTTGATTATTTTTGTTTCACATTTTGCAGGTTTGACTAAGATAAGTTGCCATAAGAATTTCCAGAGTTGCGTTAGCAAGCTAACCAAATCGATAAAACAGTCTAAAAACAAAAAGGTCGGCTTCTCCACGCAATGCCCTTATTCAGTAGTGATACCAAAGATGAATCAAGGAATGGAAATTGGCATCTTATTTAGTCACATAGGTAATCATTTAGGTATAAATATTAAAGGTGAACTCTGAGCTTTACTTGAGCTTATTGAAGTTGTAAGTTGCTTATAGATTTAGCTTTGAAATCAAACACCATTGAATGATTCATCTTGTAAAATCCTGGAAACAATATATGCTATACACAATACATGCAAGTCTTGATCGGAAACTCTTCTCTATTCTTATGTTAAAGTTATCAATTATGTCTACCTGTCGTGGGTTCTTTTTTTTTCTCATACGATTTGACTTTTGCTGAATAGAATTTGAATGAACTATATCAACTTCTATCGATCGTAATAGTTTGATCCTTGAAGATTTGTTTCAACCACAGAAAGTGGTAAAATGTTGAGTTAAATTTTTTAATAATTGTTATTCCAAGTAATAATTCAACTTCTAGTCTATTGTAATTGTTCTGTATTATATATGTTCTAAGTTCTAACGCATCATGCAATGCAAGGTTTTTCACTTTTGTTAAATTCACCATTTGAAACCCTAAAACGTACTAAACGTATAGGACACACAAGGTAGATGAAAAGTAAAACTTTTAAGACAATCAAGAAACTGAAACTGTTAACAACACAAAACATACTCATGCCAAAATATTCATTAATTATTAATTTAGCAGTTAAAACATCAGAAACAACAGAGATGAAAACCAAAAAAAAAAAAAAAAAAAACCTCCAGAATCGCCTAAAATTAGGTCAATCAAAACAAAAACACAGTTAAGCTCTCATAGAACAAGGCACGAAGATTTTGAATTAGGGTTTTCTGAGTCTTCTTCAGTCTCCATAGTCTTCTTCTCGCGGACTTAGCCATGTTGTTATCTACGGTGAAGTGTTTTATGGGATTTTATGAAGCTCGAGGAGCGTTAAACAAGCAGAAATCTCATCAGATGTTATTTTTGTGTTGACATGATCGTCGTGGAAGAGTATCTTCGTTTTCTCTTCTTCGACACTCTTGGATTTCCCCATCTTTTCATGTTCTTCTTCCACATACTTCATAACCGCGGCGGCATTCACCAATACAGAGAATTTCGACCACGTCTTCTGCCCCGCGAGATCATCATTGTATGTTGTCATTATGATCAAACTTAAACTCGAGTTCTATGAGAGTGTGTAAGAAGATGATTAGAGATAAAATTAGATTGAGTTTGAGGATGAGGATGAGAAAATACCTCTGTTTACTTTATGTATATATATATAGGTCTGATTCAATCAGGTGTCTCCACCCTAAAGCCTAGCTAAATAATTATTTGTTTTCCTTTTAATTAGCTTATTACAAAATTTTATCTATTGTGAATTGTGATTACTCACTAATTATTTAATAAATTTTAATTGTGGAGTTTACTTTTCTTCCAAAAAAGTGCATACCTTTCCGATTGAGGTTTCTTTTCCTCACACTTTAATTATATATCATGTAATTAAAACATATTATTAGATAAATTCAAACAAATTAATTCAGGTTTATTTTAAATTTTTTTATGAAACTTCTATCAATATTATAATACTTTCTTGTTTTAACATCTATTAATATGTTGTTTTAACATCGAGTAAGCTTCATCTAACTCGTACTATTTCCACTTGTCTAACTAGCTACTTGTTGGTAAAAGCTAAAACAATTTCCTGAGTCTCGTTGAGATCTTGTTTTGTTACATTCTTTTCCTCTTACAATTTGTGCTTAACTCTCGAGCTGATCACTCCTCTATTTCTCATCAACTCAAGTATCTTCACTAGCACAAGCTCGCAATAAGTGATGTAATAAGGTTTTACCTTTACTTATTGCACGATTAGTTATATTGCTTGATATCTGTTATTGTTGAATTGTTTCTCAAGTCGGATCTTACTTGGGTGATTTCACTTTGATCTTTCTCCATATATAGTCGATAGAAACCCTAAAACTTGGAGTGCACTATTCAAAAAACAAAACAATAATAATGGAGTAATTCGATAGAAAAGTCAAGTCAACGTATGTAAATTCGTTGAAGGTGCACCGTTACATATAGGATATTTCCTCTTTTAAAATTACAGTTTTAATTGGTTTTCAGTTGACACGTCATTGAAGACATATATTAAGGGTTTTGTGCAGAGTCCAACCTATAATAATTTTATTTCTTAATTTAATTTCATCTTCTTCTTCTCGGAAATCAATTTTTCACGTTTCTTCTGAGGAAGGTTTCCCCGCGAAAATTTCCATTCTTGAGATCATAGATTTGCGTCTCTGATCTCTCTATATAAACAACCAATAAGCCTTTATTTTGTTCTCTAGATTTTTACCAGATTCGATCAATTTCAGACTCTTTGCTAAATTTCGTTTCCATGAAGAACGTGCTCCATCGAGGTTTTAAGCCTGCTAAATGGTAATTCGATTCTGTTTTATTTTTTATTTTTATAAATCTATTTTATATCTTATAGAATATGTTAAAATTTTCAGATTCTATAATGATCGAACCTTTTATTTGTTTGTTTGGTGAAAACTTTAGTAATTTGGATTATACTGTTTCATTCGTGTGTTGATTTATTTGATTTTATATATATGTGTGCAGCAAAACAGCTTTACAAATGGCGAATTCACGCCTTAAGATACTGAAGAACAAAAAAGAGATTCAGATTAAACAGCTAAGAAGAGAATTAGCTCAATTGCTCGAATCTGGGCAAACCCCTACTGCTAGAATTCGAGTAAGCAATCTCAGCATCTCTGCTTTCATTGTAAAATTGAGAATGAGGAATTTTAGTATCATAAAATCTGAGTTTCACTTGTTTTGTTGATGAAAATTTGGAATTTTCTTCTATATCTCAGGTGGAACATGTGGTGAGGGAAGAGAAGACAGTTGCTGCTTATGAACTCATTGGAATATATTGTGAACTTCTTGTTGTTCGTTTAGGTGTTATTGAATCTCAGAAGTAAGAAAATTTTGATCTTTTATACATTTGGCACTCTTTTATTTACTGTTTTTCTATGTATGATGTATTATTGATTGTTGTGATATTACTTATTTCAGAAACTGCCCCATTGATCTGAAAGAAGCTGTGACAAGTGTTTTATTTGCTTCCCAGAGGTTATCAGATGTCCCAGAGCTCTCAGAAATCGTTAAGCAATTCACAACCAAGTATGGGAAGGATTTTGCTACATCTGCTATTGAGTTGCGTCCTGATTCTGGTGTGAGTCGCCTGGTAAGTAGCTATATCTCTTCTCGACTGTGATATGGAAAAAAGAAACATAATAATGATCATGATTGTTATCTTTCTAGTTGGTGGAAAAATTGTCAGCTAAAGCTCCCGATGGTCCAACGAAGGTTAAGATTTTGATGGAAATCGCTGCAGAGCACAATGTCGTCTGGGAGGCACAATCTTTTGTTGAACCAGATGCAAAAGACACTGAGCTGTTGGTAAGTAATAAGATTTCAGTGTAGATGCATCGGTTGTTATATCTATTTGCTATAATGTGAACCATAACTTTAACTTTTGTTTTAGAGCGGAGCAAGTTCGTTTCAGACAGCGAGTAGTGTGTATGTGGATTCCTCTAGAATCCCGAACAAGGAACAACCACCAAACGTCCAAGCTCCAGCTAATGTTCAACATGGATCAAGGGAAAGACATCATTCCCCAGATAACTCTTATGCAAGTGGTGGAAGATCTTCAAGCCATAGCAACAATGTTAGTTCTGGGAAGGCTGATGACTACTATCATTCAAATGCGAGACCTTCTCGTAAGTGTTTTACTTCTGCTGTTTCCGTTTTTGTTTCTCGATATGAATCATTCAACGAAGATGTTTTGTTTGACAGGGCCTAGGACTGATGAAGGGGAATGTAGAAATCCAAATCATGTCGATGAAAATTCACCTTCAAGAAGTAAGCATAATTGGCCGACAGAATTTGTTGATTCTACAGATGCTGCACGTGCGGCTGCTGAAGCTGCTGAAAGAGCAAGTTTCGCTGCTAGAGCAGCTGCTGAACTTTCGAGCAAAGAAAGGATGACGAGGCAGGATTCAACAGAGTCACATTTATCCTCTGCTTCTGTAAATTTAAGAAACGAGCCTTCACATAGACGTAACAGATCGAATGTACAGTCTGAAGATCATTTTTCTCCAAGACAAAATGTTAGGATGCAGTATGACAATATTGACAGAACCCGGCAAGATGGATATGGTAGGGCAAAGGAACCTGAGATTCCTCCTGTAGATCAGCCATCGGAAAGACATTCTGTGGAGAACTTGAGAAAGAGCGTTTCAGTTGGTAGAGAGAAGCAGCTAAGGGAGGATGAGACGGATGTAAATGTTGGTTACTCTGAAGATATTCATCTAAGGAAGCAGTCAAGCCGGGCTTCATCGCATTCACATTCAAGCAATTATTCTGATGAGAATGTCGTTGGCTCAGATTATATGAAGTCATCTAGCGTCGTGGAGGAAAACATTTTTGCCACTTCATATGATCACCAATCTCAGAGCAGTTTTAAAGAAGTAAATTCACATGATCATGGACATGGACATGATGATGCTACTGAGGATACTTTTGATGATTATAGCTCATTTTTTGATAAACCTAAATTTGATGCAGAAGATGAATATGATCATGGAGTTGGTTTTTCATTGTTTGGCAGCAAAACACCAACTGCTTCGAGGAGCTTCAAAGAAGACCATAGTAAGTCTTATGGACATCACAGCTCAAGCTCACAAGTCTTCCAAGAGAGCCCAAGTTCTCCATTATTCGATAATGTCTCTACAAGCCCTCTGGCTTCTTACCATGAGACGGACCCACATGCTACGTTTGACAATTATGATCCATATTCAGAAAGCGACGATGATCAGCCGAACAGTAGTAAAGTTTCTGGGCGTGTAGATGATAGGGTGAATCTGCCATCTGATCGATCTCAGAAGTTTGATCCTGTGGGACTTGAATTTTTCCCTTCAGACACAGAAGAACACAAAGATGATTCAAGGACACGTAAAGAATCAGATTCTGGGGCAGATGCTCAGACTGGTCTGAACTTTAAACCCTTGGTCGGTGGATTTAGGAACAAAAGGACACTCCCACCTTACAGTATGAGCCCAGCAAGTTACGAGACATCGTCCAAGTCCGAGAAGGAACATAATGGAACAGATGATGTTGGTCAGTCGAAGTCTAGTTCTAGTAGTAGCAGAAAAGATATCTACACTAAGAAAGCAAGTAACAACAAGAACAGACTAAGCTCTAAGCCAGTAGATCCATCTTCTAGTGATAACGACGACTCAGAGATCCAAGGAAGAAGAACAGAAATAGAACCCCAATCCTCTTATCGTAATTCCCATGTCAACCATGAGGACTCGGAGGAAGAAGAAATCCGAACTCGATCTTCTGACAGAAGTCAAGAGAGGACTCATAAGCCAACAACGGAAAGGAGAGATCACAATAGACCAAACTTTAAGACCCCAGCTTCAACCTTGTCTGAAGATGAGGAAGAAGACGAACGAGACGCGGTGCGACTCAATGCCAAGCCAACTAAAACAACCGGGTTCTCTCTAAGGACAAAAGGGCAAGTGAAAGCTCATGAGAAGCGTTCATTTCCAGTGACAACAAACCAAGAGTCTCATGACCAGTCAACTCCAAGGCACAAGACAGTAACTTCAAGCTCTGTTGAACAAAATGTACAATTTCCCGATCCAGAAACCCCATCAAGGGCTAGTCATGTTCATCCCAACCTCCCAGATTATGATGATATCTTTGCAAGGCTTGGGGCACTTCGTGGTCCTAATCGACGCTGAATCTGCTCAACGTCCATCTGTTCATACATTTTTATTCTTTGTCACAGAGATCAGCCTCACTCATTCTTTACTCTTATTGAATTTAATATTCTTACACGTTATACATATTGAACCTTTCGTCTGATTTTGCTTGATCTTGAGTTGTTTTCTTTATCAATATTTCGGTGTGGATCAACAGAATAACAAACTTTTTGTGAAGCTAAAGATTTTATAATAACATTTGGAATGTCTGACACAATAGAAATAAAGTTTGTTCTAATGATTTCCATTTTTCTCAAATTGTAGTTTAAGAAAGAAACAATCAATGTTGAAAAAGCAAAACAAATGACATGTTCACACAGGAGTTGAACGTTTTGCTATATCCGACAATTCAGTAGAAGAAACCAAGAACCTGACCACCCACATTCCTTTTGATAGCTTCTTCATGGTCCAAAATGCCATCAGGAGTTGTCATTACAACATAGCCCCACTGCATATAACAAGAAGTTAAACAAGGTTTAGGCTCCTGCGACTATTACTAACGTTTTGGGATTGGACAGGACAAAAACCTGGCGTGTTGGAAGTGTGCGTTCTGTGTATTGCCCGATCTCTTTGGCCTTGACGTCTTGCCTGTAAGTGAGAGCTTTGCAATCATTAACCCTTCCTTGTAGATCAACAGTTATTCTTCCAACTCTATGTGGATCATTGACTTCAAAATTCTTGATGTACCCTATACATAACAATACATTTTTTAAAGTATTAGAGATAAAGATACCCGATTCTGCAAACTTGATTTGATCACTATCAACTTTTACTAAAATTCTTGACTAAGTATTACTCAAAACAAGACAAGGTGTAACCCAGATGGGGAACATCGTAAATTAGACCATAGACTTGGAAAAGGAGCAGATATGCCTTTTTCCCAACCATAGAACAAGATGTGAAGTATCGACAAGTCAAAAACAGAAACTTTTAAGTCAGCTCTAATCAACTAAGAACAAAGCTTAATCTTTGAACTATGTTACCAGTCAGAGATCACACATTGCAATTCTTAAGCTATACGTGGTAGGTTCAGCTCAAGGATTAACAATATATATCATAGACTATATAGACCAGGTCCTCAATCACAGAACTAGATAGATACTTCACTACAACCAAATGACCGAACGAAACAGATCAATCTAAACAAGTAGATAGAACATTGAGTAAATGAATCAAGACTCAGTTGGATCAGAAGAACGACTCATAGAAAAAGCAGAAGGAAAAAATCAAACCTTTTTCCTTCATGATTTTGAGGAAAGAAGACATAACAGTAGAGACAGGCTTCAACTCCACGGAAGCTTTACCTCGCTTCTCCGCATTCACTATCGTTCTCAACGCGTCGTTCAATATTCTCCTCCCCATAGATCCAAAATTCGGATTTCTAACACAAATTCTACAATCGAATCAAAATGATCTAAAACCCCAAAACTTCTGAGCAAAATGGGTTTATTTTCAACGTTTCACAGAATAATGGCATTCTCGACATTTTAACGATATTTAGGGGTATTTTAGACTTTACGCCAAAAATGAATTGAACTAGGGTTTTTGTCTTTAACAGGTCATATATAAATAGCTCCATCGTCTTCTCACAAAGCTCCGGCGCCACCATTAAAATCCGAGACTCGCACTCTCTATCTCTCTCTCTGCGAATTTCACGGTGAGTTTAGATCCCCCTCTCTCTAATGTTCTCGTTCAATCCGTCTTGATTTATATAGCATTTGGGCTGTGATTTGATAAAGCTTCTGATTCGGCGAGCTCGTTAGTAGCATTTACTTATAGGGATCGATCTGTTTATGTCTGTATAGTTGATTTGAATATCATTTTGTGTTGGTGAAGGTAGGTATATCAATGGCGACAGTTCCAGGACAATTGATCTGGGAGATCGTGAAGAACAACAACTGTTTCTTGGTGAAACAGTTCGGAAGAGGAAACTCCAAAGTTCAATTCAGCAAGGAGACCAACAATCTCTGCAACGCTCACTCCTACAAGCACTCTGGTAATTTTTACACTCTTTGCTTCTGAACGAAATGATGTCTTTGCTAACTGGTGAATATGATAACTTTATATCTCTGGTTGGTTGATTAAATATGTTAGATTGGGAATTAAAGTTCTTGAATGTAAGATGACTGTGGTGAAATTGACTGTTTGAGTTGGGATTAGGCACTATCGCTATTTGTATGGAACTTGGAAATGTACTTACTTTATATCTCTCTTTCTGCTAAGAAAGAATAAAATTGACTGCTTTAAACACTACTATCTCGATTTTGTATGTGTCTCGTTTTGGATTCTAGAATATAAAGATTATTATCCTTTCTATCAGTTGAAAAGGAACTTTTTAGTTTGCTACGTAGATTTTACTGAAGTTGAAACTTCAATCATGAAATTTTCATGTCGTGCATTAGAATTTGTGATAGATTTGTGTCTGGATTGAACTAGGCTAAAGTTTGTATCTTTCAATGTGGCTTTAGGTCTTGCAAACAAAAAGACTGTGACCATCCAGGCCGCTGACAAGGAGCAATCTGTTGTGTTTGCCACCACCAAGACCAAGAAGCAGAACAAGCCTAAGGTCTCTGTTAACAAGTCTGTCCTGAAGAAGGAATTCCCAAGGATGTCCAAGGCTGTTGTTAACCAGGTAATACTCATATTTGTTGTTGATGTGCACAATTTTTCTGTTTATGATCTACTTTTTTGTTGCCTTGTCTGCATATTCTTTGTGCTTATATTGCTGGGAAATTAATCAAAACCAATTTGCTGTATAAACTTGTTCAGGTGGTGGACAACTACTACAGGCCAGACTTGAAGAAAGCTGCTCTTGCTAGACTCAGTGTGATCAGCAAAGGCCTTAGGGTTGCTAAGTCCGGTGCCAAGCAAAGAAACAGACAAGCTTAAGCTTTCTTTTCACTATGTGTTTTTTGTTTGGAAGTAAAAGATTTTGTTGAACAGGTCTTATTTAAGTTATTGCTTGATGTTGAACCATAACGCTATGCTCCTTTTCATTATCCTATTCAAAAAGGAGTTTAAAGTTTTTCTTGTTTTTCTTGTTTTTCTCTTATCTTTCTTATGATCTTTTGTTACTTATCAAATCTCAATTTTAGAGTTTATTATGAAATCAAAAGTCATTGGAAACAGTCTTTATTTATGTTTACTGAAAATCTAAAAAGAAACAAAACGATGTGTGTTTTTAACATCATTCAAAAACTAACATACATTAATAATACAGTAAAATTAATTTAGCGAGGTTTAATATCTTAGCGCCTCCAAGGAAGTGATGTTATTGTGATGACTTTAGCTTAATATCCCACCAAAAACAAAATTGACCATTTTAGCATATCCCGTGGACTTGAGCGTTTCCCAAAGCCCATGAGGCCCAAATTATAACGTATGGAAAGCTTTATATTAGGGTTTCTTTGCTAACTTTAATTTGCTCTCGCCGTGCCGTCACTAACTCCACTTTGAATCGAGAGAGAGAGTGATTGTGATCGGAAAAAATGGAGAAAGGGAAGGGAAGAAAGGAAGAGGTCGTCACCAGGGAGTACACTATCAACCTTCACAGGCGCCTCCATAGCTGGTAAAAAACCTAATCTTTCTGATTCTCAACCTCTCGTTTCCGCTTTGTTGAGTTCCTTCTGGTTTTGTTGATAATGATTAGACTGAAATTACAACTCCGATTGATTCGAATTAGGGTTACTTGATGATTGAAGAGTTTGGATTAGATACTCTGTTGATTTGTTATCTCTGAATCTGAAAATACCGCATTTCATTTTTATCTACTTAATTCAAATACATTTTATCTTGAGTATATGGTTTTTTGGGAACTCTGACGAATATACTCTTGAACCATTTGATCATGAATAATGATCACAAAAAAACATTTCCTTGTTGCTTTTAATTTTCATGGCTCGTTGCATCATCATCAATTTATTGTTTATAATGGTTTGGTTGTTACTTAGTCATGATTGATTTTGATCATTTGAACAGCACATTCAAGAAGAAGGCACCCAACGCCATCAAAGAGATAAGGAAGTTTGCATTGAAAGCAATGGGAACAAAGGATGTTAGAGTCGATGTTAAACTCAACAAGCAGATTTGGAGCAGAGGTGTCCGAGGTCCCCCGAGGAGAATCAGAGTCCGTGTTGCTCGTAAGAGAAACGATGACGAAGATGCCAAGGAAGAGTTCTTCTCTCTCGTCACCGTCGCTGAGATTCCGGCTGAAGGATTGTCTGGTTTAGGCACTAAGGTCATTGAGGAAGATGAGTGAAAAAATATGGTGAATGTAATCACACAACCTTATCTTTAGATTGAAAGACCAAAAGAAAAAGACTTTGCTTGTTTTGATCACTTGCCCATTTTGGTAATATTATTTCCTGTGTTTTAAGTTCTAGAGACAAAACAGATTTTGTACTGAATACAACAACTTTTATCTTTTGGTGTCGTTCTTTGTGAGTACGTACCAGACCAGGTTTGATACGGTTTGGTCTCATGAATTGAGTAGTAACTTAATTGGACTTCAGTTTCACAAAATAGCAAATTGGAATTTCTATATCGTTTCTATTTCTATAAATGCTTCCTCCTCGTAGTCACTAATTGGACCTTTATGATCGAGTTTTACCCAAAGGTATGTTCATTTCAGCTCAAGCTACCACGAAAATTCACAAGGTTGAGAAGTGGTTAAATTCCAAAATCGAAATGAAGGACTTTAACAAAGAGGATTCTTGGTATGCCTATTCAAAGAGAGATGGACTTTAACATTTTCTTAGGTAGAGTATCTCAAGAAAGTCTTAAGGTATTTTGCAATGGAGGAAGCTAAAGTTGTGGAAAACTGCACATGGAGCACATTCTAAAGCTAAAGTTGGTTACATGTTTTGACGAATATTGGATCACATCAATCTCAAGAAACTCGTCAAACACATGTTATAAATTTGTGTTGAATTCTCGTAGAAGAAGATAGAAGATTTATCGCATGTGATCATGTCAACAATATCATCTCCTTATAGTTGATTCAAGCAGAGGCGGATCTACATTGATGAGTAGTTGGTGTACTAGAGTGAAAACAAATTTCATGCAACTAGTTGTGATTGTTTTTCAGTTTAACTCAGTTGCCAATGGTTTGTAGCTAGACTTGTAGTTTACAGATTTTGTGGTTGGGAGTTCAATGTCTTCACCTTTATTTTTTTTAATAAATTTTTACAATATAAAGCACAAGTCTAACAGAAGAGGATGTAAATTTAGAGCCTCTGGAGATAATTTCTTCTTTGTTTCGATGTCGGATTGATGGTTCTTGGAAGTCATCTGATCCGACCTCTGGTCTAGGTTGGATTTGTCTTCAAGGAGAGGAAAATGTATTTCGGTTGGGTGCAAAGTGTATTCAGAAAACACTATCACCCCTGCATATTGAATTGAAAACACTATTATGGGCGGTGGATTCTATCATTTCGGCAAAAATAAATTGTCAAGTATTTGAAACTGACTGTGCAGAGCTTGTTAATATGGTGCAATCTCCAGAAGAGTGGCCTGCCTTCTCCAATCAACTTGAAGATTTGACTCATCTAACTGATTCCATACCTAAAATTTTAATTTCTCGGATCTCAAGACTAAACAATACACAGACGGACTGTTTAGCAAGATCTTCAAGAGTTTTATTTTCTGAATTTACGTTTGTAAACAATTTTCCTCCACAATGGACGACCAATTATGGAGCGACTTTCTAGTTATATAATGTTTGGTTGGGAAAAAAAAAGCACAAGTCCCCTTATGGTCTGTGAAACTTTATTGGAGCATCAGTTTTTTTTGCCTTATTACAAGTTTTGCATTTAGTCTGTGTTTTTCATCAGCTTTAATATATTTTTCTCATATACAATTCTCAACAAAATTATCTTTAATATTCATTCATTACAACCAGTGATACAAGGTGTTTTGTTCATTAAAACATACCTTATCAATCTATTATGGTCGTCGTGGCGCAATGCATTTGAACCAACATTCGAAAGAACAAACATATCTAGCCATGGAACCTTGTAGAACAGAGGGGGACTTGCATCGAGAGTTACACTCAGTGCAAATTGATCTACAAATAGAGGTGTTGGGTACTATCTCTTGTTTACCTGGCGTGGATACTCTTAGTACTGAACCCACAAGTATATATGACAAGTCTCCCACGACGCATGAACTATGTAATGTGACCCCACAATCTTTACATATATAAAACCATTTCTTTGGATCTAATTTTGTTTCGCATGCTTCACACCAATAATAGTCTCCATCCACAGTACTGCTTTCATCGTAAGACAAGAAGAAAGGATGATCGTCATACCTTTGCCTCATTACCTTGTAAGGTAAAATAATACACTTGAAATCCAATCTAAAGTCACACTCATCACAACTAAAGCATCTTCCGATATGCGAATTTCCACATGCAGTACATGACTTAGAATAACCATCCATATAGTATAAAGGATGTGGATGGCTTTCGTGCACAAGTGGTTCTGAAAGTGAACTGCATCGAACATCTAGAACAAAAAGATCACGAGTGTACCTGAAACCGTTGAAGTACTGATGACAAAGAAGACATACAGAAGTTTTGCCATGAGAATTCGAGTCTAATGTGAATGGTAGGCTGTTGCACATATACCGTTTGTTCCGAGGAAGCTTAGCACATTTTTCGTGGAGAATGAATTTGCACTCCTCACAACTGTAGAAGAGTTCTGATCAAATCTAGAAGACACATGCTTGACAGAGTTTGCTTTCATGTACCACCCTCCCACCATCCTTGTTGATTCGTAAGTTATGATCATAGCTAAAATGTTTGATCGTGTAATCATCAATCACCACGAATGGAAGTTTCTCGGGCTCTTGGGGTGTCCCTTCAAGTTTGATCATGTCACTACATCTTTGCTCGTTGCACATCTGGCATGAAAAAACATCCTTAGGACATTTGGAGCAAGAATAGGCCCCGTAGAACCCATCCACTTTCTTCCTACAAAGTCCAACTCCACATTTCCACTCTCCATGTCCAAGCCGACGAGTGTAAGAGATGTGGTGATCGTGGCGGTTGATGTTAATGACACGGGGAAAATCGATACACTCACGATGAATTATGAAACTGCATTAAAGACAGAAATAAGGACTTCAGTCACCTTGCATCCCACAAGCATTGCACGTGAAATCAATGCATCTTGGAACAAGATGAAGTTGATGTTCATGAGTTGTGGGGATCACAACACCAAGCGGTGGTGGGTTACTCATACACCGGTTGCATATGGTGAAGTTACAAACATCACAGTGTTGAAGTTGTTGAACAAAACCCTTCCCTTAAAGAAGGCACTTCTTGTCGGCATAATCGGGTGCTGCTTCAGCTGTAAGGAGCTTGAGAGGGTGTTGAGGGTGGGAAGTGTGGTTTACTTCTGGAAAAAACTTGGCACATTCCTCATGGAAGACCAATCTGCACTCATAACATCTATAACATAGTTGTCGGGGATGAGTTTGAAAGTCGCACGCTTTGCAGTATCCATGGTACCATGACTCAGAAGACTTCTCTCCACAGGGGAGTTTAAGCGGGTGCTCGTGCAATTTGGAGTTTTAAGTGTGGATCCCTTGACACAACGTATATCTACCTTGAAGTCACATATTGAACTGAAAAACCATTAAAAATGAATCTTCATACAGATTACTGATAACACCACTTTTATACAGGTTTTTACCATCTTTTTATCATGCCTTAGAGTAGATTTTATCCATTGTTTATACCATTTTTTGCATTGTTTATACCATGCCTTGAGCCATTGGATAGACTTTTTCCGGGGTTTAGAGTGCAATAGCGTGAGGGTGGATGCATCAGACATTGATTTATGTCACGACTCCACCTATTCACTTGTTATGAACTTTTCTCGACTTGAATAGGCTGATTCTTCATGCCTGATCCGACTCCTCACACTATGCTGACTGGGTTGGGTCTTGGGGCTCTCTACCACGAACCATGGATTGAGCTGGTTATGAAGTCTGTTGTCTAGGGTAAGTCATGTGATGAAGTTACTAGTTGATAGCTGCAATAGAACAAAGTATTTGCAATCCTGTGATTTCCATCCCTAGAGTCCATGTTTTTCCCCATAGTTCACAGTTTGTTTAGTATTCGTTTTTCTCTGTTTTCACTGTAGCACTCGACCTCACCACTCGATCAGTGTGGTCGAGTCGTCCTAGTACTTTGATTTTTCTGCTTAGTTCCATGATGTGCTGAAGTGTGACAGACTTTGGTATCTCTAGTATCAATTAGGGTTTTTAGTATATTTCTCATTTAAACTGCTAGTACCACACCCTTTTGATAATTACTTGAATAGCTAGCCTTAATAATTAACTAGTTGCTGTAGACCACTCTTGATTGGTTCAACATTGTTCTCAAACTTTTACCACTATACTACAATTGATTAGAAACTATGTATTTGGTCTCTCTAGGCTTAGGTTGATTGCTTAGCTTTCTTTCTTTGCTTAAAGTGGCTAAACGTAAGTTTCAATTACAAGCACCATCGACATTAAAAAACAGCTTGAGAGGATGGTCGGGATGAGAAGAGTGGTTGATTTCTGGTAAAAGCTCAGCACACTATTTATGATACTTATATCGACACCCTAACTCATTGCAGCGGTAGCCTCCGTAAATGTAACCATAAGAATAATATCCTTTACACTCGTCAAAAGAAAAGCGAGTAACAAGTAACAAAGGATGTTTGTGAATTGGTACCTTTACCTTTTCCATTTAGATTAGCTAGCTTCTTTCTGATTGAAGACAAAGAATGATCAATTTAAGGAGAAGATGTAAACTGAGAAATTTGAAAATGAAGCCATCATTTTCTGTATAATAAAGAAGATGGATTTAGTGGAACGAAAGAGAAAAGTGTTGGCCATAAAGATAGAATTATCTTCGTCAAAAAGAGAAATTTACTTTAGCTTTTAGAAAATATTCTACATTTACTTTAACAACTTTTATACATATATATATATATATATATATATATATATATATATAACTCACAAAAGCAATCTTGGTTATATGATCAATAAACAAGTTTTTTAGAATTCTAGTTTTGTTCTTATTCTTGTTATTTATTCTGAGAACAAATCTAAGTTTTTTTTCTTTTTAATCACAAATTTCAACACAAAATAAATATAAATCAACCCCAAAATCTTTTTGTGGTGGTTTCGGAGTGATGATTTTTCTATTTCTTTCCGATTTAGATTCCACAGGATTTTTGTCTCTCGAAATTAAAATTATACTGAGTTGTATCCGCTTTCAGTACAACTAACCGTCTTCGGTACAACTCGGGTACAACTCAATACTAATTGTACCGTATTTTACCAGTTGTGTCACAATAGCAGATTCGAACCCTGGGCGTGCAAATACGCACCAAAAATTCAAACCACTAAACTACCATGTTATTGTTGATATTATTTACAATTATATTTATATAATTTTTATTTATCAATTTTTGATTTCAGTAAGGTAAAATTATCATTTGATACAGCAGGAATATATCTGATATTTTTTTTTTTAAAAGAATGACATATAAAAAATTTGTCTACTTTTTTTTTTTTACCGGAAATTTTACGTTTTGTGTTATCTATATTTAGACAATATAGGTTTTTCTCTTTCGTCCTTTTTGATTCCACACCCATTATGTATATTTAATTAGGCTATTAATTAAATATATATATACATATTAAAATAATATAGTATTGAAAAAATTCGAACATATGCCTAATATCAATAATGCATATGAAAATAATGCCACACGGCCCACCACGCCACGTGAAACCGAGTAACCATCGCCGATACTCCCTCCTGTTGTAAAAAGTTTATTTTTTCTTTCTTTATGAGACTTTTAAAATTTTGTTACATGATCGTATAATAATACTCTCCGTTAACAAGAGGATAAAAGTAACTTTTTTTTGTGAAGATACAAATTGGTTAAAATGAACATTTTGCTAAAACATCAACAGCTTGATTGGACTATAATAATTATTATAGTGACATAAATATAATTATTATACAGTAAAAATAGGAAAATATATATATATATACTATTACTTTTTTTAGAATAAAACATGGAAAACTATAAAATCTCTTCTCAGATTCAAATGCATATCGAAGACATGGTGCTCCATCATCAAATGTGGATCATTCATGGACTCTTTCATATCACGGTCTAGACCTCGTCTCCTTCTCAGTCCTCACCAAATTTAATTTGACGTTAATGGAAAAATATCATTAAAGTCATTCCACACCCAATATACTTTTCTTTTCTTTTTCTTTTTTTTTTCTCTTTTTTTTGGTTAGTTTCACCCAATATACTTCCTTGCGTGATTTAATCATCATTAGCTGTGTAGCCCTTCGTAAGTTCATGGTATGTAACCCAACTACAAGACAAGTCATAAGCTTACCTCATGACCATGAGTTTGATGATACTTTGTTGTCTATAATTAATCCATGTGTTATTGTGTTGTTTACTATTATGGTACACTTGAGGAGAAGCACATGCGTCACCGAAATAGAAAGAACGTATGAAATAAGTGTTTATCTCAACTCTAAACGCCTACATTTTATTGTATCACTATTTACAACTAACTAAATCAGAAACACTTTTATTTTATTTGCCACAGAAAAATTGTTTCAAACTCCAAAATCCAAATCATAATACAGCATTCGTTAAAGAAGATATGAAGGATGAAAAATCAAAATTCAATACATAAATGGAGGAAAACATTTAAAAAAATGATAAAATGTCATTACAAGACACACAAGCCCGGAAACGAGACCAAGAATCACAAATTGGTTTCTCTAAAAAGTATCAATTGATTGTGTTTGAAAGCATTACAATCAATCACAATAAAAAGGGGCCATTGACACTCTTTAGTTAAAAAGGAATTTAGAGTTCAGACTCGATGAGGTACTCCCCGAGCCTTTCAACAACCGTGTTGCATTGGCCTCCGGTCATCGGTTCATCGTAGATACCAAAAACCAAAGCTTGATTCGTCTTCTTGATAGTGACTCCTCCAGGTCCCTGCAGATTCCACACATTGTAAAAAAATGCATACTGATTCTATCCTACAAGCCTTCTTCGTAAGGAAAAGATTCATACAAGTAAACTTCTGATTGTTTGATCTAAAGAAAGCTTTTTTTACCTTTTTCCCTCGGATCACAGCTCCTGGATCACCTTGAATAACCATGTATTTTTCGCCACCAAGAAATAGCCCGGTCGGGGCGAGAAATCCAGGCTCCTCGAAGTCCTTCATGATTCCAGTGGTTTCAGCAGGCTTCAACTATAACACATATTTCAAGAAGAACACATCAGATTTTATCAGTCATTGAACATGGCAAAAGCAAGTCAACACTTTAGATTATTGATGCATATATCTTCATTGAAACATTTCTTCAGCTTCAAAGAAAATGGAATCAGAGATTATCAAATAAACAATTGTTCAGCAATGACCCTAATACAATACAATCTACAAATCAGATTTTGATTAAACAATGAATCGTTCACAAACACATTGATCATCTATGGAAGATATGATTAATTTCTGATACCGATGAAATCTTAGAATCGGACTAGCCTTAAGTTGAATCGAATTTCGCATATAGATCAATTGATTTCAGAAACGCAAATCGGAATATTCCTCAGATTCCGGAGATAAGTAAAAATCAAAAACAGATCCGACATTAGTCAGATCCGATCACTGGAAAGTTCTCAAAACAGACGGCTAAATCCGTTGATTCAGATAATACTTCAAACGAAGGATCGTAGAATAGATTAAGAAGAAGAAGAAAAACCTGAGGAAATTTGTCGCTCTGAGCCCAGACACTGCCGTCTTGACCGAGAATTGCGGCGGCGGTGAGGTGATTGCCTTCGACCTCGCACATAAGGTGATCATCGACGTATGATTGCCAAGACATCTTCTTCTTCTCCGGCGAGTTTGTTTCTTTCTGTGAATTCTCAGAGAAGGTTTCTTTCAATTCTCTAGGAGAGCTTTTTGATCGTGTATACAAGGAAATGTTGTGCTTTTAAATTAATAACCTTTTTTTCCCGTCAACTGCTTAATTTAATTAATTATTGTTTTTCGAAATACCAGCAAATCCCACTATTATTATTTTTTGCACAATTTACAATCATTCTTATTAGTGGCCAAAGTTCCAAGAAATCATTTTTTAAAAATCACTACAATTATTGTTTTAGAATTACTAGGTTAATACCCGCGTTATGCTGCGCGATTTGTTTTAAATATAAATATTTTTAGTAGTATCGATAGTTAGTTTGTGTCATATTCATTATCGATTAGTTTGTGTCATATTCATTATCGATTAGTTTGTGTCATATTCATTTATTATGTTTTTGTTCAAATATTTTGAAAAGTTTATAAACCTAATACGAATTGATGTTTGATATTAATTCAAATTTTAGGTAGCTTTTGTAATAATATGTTTGTATTTGATTTTTTCATCTTTTTGTTTTGTTAGCTTTAATTTATTAATGTTTCGATTTTGAGAATGTTCATTTAACTTTGCTAGTTTTGTATTTGTTAACATTATTTATAAAATATGATAAATATAGAAAAAACAATAATGATATTTAAAATATTTGAATTGGTAAATTCTTATTTGATTATGTATGCACACTTAAAAATGATTAATATTGACAACATCTAGTTTATATTAAGTTTCTTTGGTATGTCTTTGTCTAGAAGCATTAATTTTGATAATAGTTTTGTTCCGTTAGCCATTTTTATAGTATTCAAATTTAAGACATTACAAAAAAATTTATTTTCTAAAATTTATTTTTATGATAATAATAATAATTATTATTATCATCTGTATTATTATTATTATTAGTATTATTATTATTATTATTATTATTATTATTATTATTATTATTATTATTATTATTATTATTATTATTATTATTATTATAGTTTTTCTGGCTCTAATAGTTCATATAGTTTCTTAATACTAATATTTATTTACTATTCTTATACAAGTTTTGAAGGTGAATGAAACCACTAAGACTTACAATTTTCAGCCAAATAAACTTTACAAAAGTACCAAATAATAACATATATATATTATAAATTATAAAATCTATAAAAAAAAGTTTAAAAACTTTTAAGTAACAACAAACAAATCTTAGTAGACGTTTAATGGACAAAACCCATCTTCTACTTTGTATGAGTGACACAAAATATAGTAGAAAGTCTTGAACAACAAAATAAGTCTTACAGTCACATTTTTTGTTTACTTTTCACAGTCTTGATAATCCTATTTTCTTCTCCTTCACTAATTATTGTCTCAATAATCATGCTTTCTGATTCGTATCTAAAATATAGTAGAAAGTCTTGAACAACAAAATAAGTCTTACAGTCACATTTTTTGTTTACTTTTCACAGTCTTGATAATCCTATTTTCTTCTCCTTCACTAATTATTGTCTCAATAATCATGCTTTCTGATTCGTATCTAAAATATAGTAGAAAGTCTTGAACAACAAAATAAGTCTTACAGTCACATTTTTTGTTTACTTTTCACAGTCTTGATAATCCTATTTTCTTCTCCTTCACTAATTATTGTCTCAATAATCATGCTTTCTGATTCGTATCTAATATATTAAACAATTTCTTTGCCATTTTTTTTTTGCTTTTATTCATTGGGACATATTTATTAAAAATTCCTACAAGTTTTGTTCATGAAAAAATATTATGATAGTTGATAATCATGGATATATATTATTGAACAAACTCTAAATCTTCAAAATAATTTGAGGATACCATAATCAAATACCTTTCTCCCACATCTAAAAACCCTAATTCTTAAATCCATGCCTCCAAATTTTACAACTTTCTTTTTAAAAAACTCATATTGAAGGAAATCCAAACTCTTGGCTCTCAATCCAAAAAATAAAATTAGCTTAAGAAAACATAAAACTAATGCTAATAAACTACATGAGACTTGATTAGATCGGTTAGAAAAATAGCTAATCAACACATGTAGTTTTTTCATGGTAAAAATAAATATTATATGATGTGTATAATTAAAATAATTTGATTTGCTTAGAAAGTTTTGTTTATTAATTTATTTATGGTAAAAAATATATTATATGATATGTATAATTAAAATGATATGATTGTTTTAGATTATTTTTATTAGTTTATTTATGATAAAAATAAATATTTTGATTATTATCTTATGTGTATAATTAAAATGATTTGATTGGTTACAAAAATATTTTATTAATTGATGTGGCATACAAAATTTGATACATTTACTTATGTGTATTAATGAAATAATTTTATTGGATCAAATTTTTTTTTTTTTATTGACATGTCATGACAATAAAGGAAAAAGCTGATGTGTCATCTCAGGAGAGACACAGTGCCTTATTATAGTGTTGATTTTTTCACACTAAAAGAATATTAAAAATTAATATATTTTATTTTTGTTAACATACAGTGAATAGAGATAACTGACAACATTCCCTAAAATATATACTTTTAAAATTTGACAATAATTTAGAAGTTTGATATGTGTACACTATTTACTATATGAGGTTTAAACCTGCAGTAATTAACAAGAAAATAACTAATAAGTAAAATGTCAATGGGTAAAAGAATTGAAGTTGGCTGAATGTACTATACATAATCGATAATACAAAATATATAGAGAATTTTACATTCAAACCCGAATTTTAAAACTATCAAAACTAAGTTTTCATCTTTTGTGGGGTACTTGTTCAAGAATGAATTTTAAAACCATATATAGCACAAACACTAACGAGTTCTTGCTTTGATCTTGAATACTACGTCTCGATGAAACCAATCAATCTATTGTAAAAGTTTAGAGAATCGAGAGAGTTTGTTACAGGAGAAAGCAGCAAAATTGTAAAGAACAAAGAGAATGATCGGATATGCTCCTTTTTTATTTAGAACAAAGACAATGATCGAACATGATCGATTCATATTTTATTTATGGATCATGAGTTGAAATTGTATTTTAAAGAGTTTGACCCCAAAAAAAAATAGAGTTTTCCCAATTATGAATAGAAAATTAGAAAGCTTTATTTATTTATCTTGAACAAACAAAAAGTTTAGAGATGCCAGAATGTGCCCATCATTATTAGTTCTCTACCAAAATACAGAGTGTAAATACTCTTTGAAGATCTCAATCATATATTATTCCATTACACCAAATATTGCATTTACTTGTGGCCCATCACTTTCGTATTTTTTTAACTCAAAGTTGACAAATAACTTTGCTTGTGTTGTGATTGAAATATTCTTCATGGAATTCAGAAATATGGGGTTCAATCCTCCCAATCGTGGGTGGTCACTATAGACGCTTTCAAACGACAATAACATCTAATTTTCTTTATAAATGTTGGAGTTTAGTTTACTTCGGATTTTCGTTACGACCCCTTCTGCTTAATTAATAAATAATAAATGTTGGGAGAGAACATATAAAAATACTTGAGGGTTTAGGCGTTTTGGTTCAGTTGATAAAACGTCATTAGTTTTACCTTATCATAAATTTGGTTTTTAGAGTTTTAATTACCGTGAATCCGTGATATTGTGATAATGGCCTCAGTCAAAGCAATGTAAACACATGTAAATACATTTCAACTACAGTAAAACTTCTATAAATTAATAAAGTTGGAATCATAATATTTTATTATTTTATAGTGATATTAATTTATAGAGATTTTTGTTTAAAATTTTGAAAACAAAATTAACTTTTTTATCTAATGAAATTATTGTTTTGTATGTTATAAATTTTTATAATAAATAACAAAAATTATAGATGAATTTACTTATATAAACGATAATCATAAATTTAAATTTATGATTAGTAACCTTATTTTTTATATTTAAACAGCTTATATGACTATTGAAATAAAACAATTATGCATTTTTAGAATTTAAAAACTTATAGAAAGTTTTGTTTATTTTATGAAAAATGTATTTAAGTTATAACAGTAAGATCATTTAAAATATAATCTAAAATTTTCTTATATAAGAAAATTTATTTATGAGTTCTAACAGAAATTCATTAAATATATATATATATACAATATATATTTATATTTATATTTATATTTATTAATTTATGTTATTAATGGGATCATATATTTACATAGAGATTCTAAAAAAATATTATCTTATTTATGTTATTAATGAGATCATATATTTATATAGAGATTCTAAAA
Organism: Cardamine flexuosa; assembly: GCA_963555745.1. Lineage (NCBI taxonomy): Eukaryota > Viridiplantae > Streptophyta > Magnoliopsida > Brassicales > Brassicaceae > Cardamine > Cardamine flexuosa. The sequence goes on from OY743219.1 coordinate 22,710,886, forward strand.
AAAATATTATCTTATTATCTAATCAAATGTTGGTCATTTTTACACCAGTCCGACTTAAACCATCAAATTTTATTAATTTACAGTGTTTATTAATTTATAGAGTATTAATTTATAGAGATTCTACTGTAGGTTATATATATATAGAGGGGATTCATGTTTTTAAAGAACAACATTTATGATTAGTTTAAAAAAAAAATGTTTGGATGTAAAAAATTTTAACATAATAATAAATATTGCATGTATATTCTAAATTGAGACGACTTAACTATAATATTTAATCATATAAATACATACTAAAAACTAAAACTGCATACACTGATAAATTCTAAACTGCACATGAATAAAATTAAAATATCTATAAAAAGTAAAAAAAAAAAAAATACTAATATAATACCTAGAAATCTAACGCACGGGAAGAAAAAGAAAATAAAAACACAATCACCATATGTAAATATGTAATGAACAATATCTTCTTCATCTTAGTTTTTATCACATAAATAAAAACTGGATTGCATATATCAAAAAGTCTTAAAATCTTGAAGATCATCCTATAAGTAAAACACACTGAAAATAATTACTTCACTTTTCCCCCAACAAAGCATTTTTTACTTTAACTTCTCTTTCTCTCTTTTTTTTCTTCTTTGTTTTGATAAAGAGCTTGTCTTTCTCTCTTCTTCATGAATAAGATCTTCTTGCCTTTTCAATGCAATAGTTTCTTCATAAGCAAATTCAATTTTGTTGCTGAAGATATGGTCAAGAACAAATACCTCCAAAGTCCATCTACCAAAATCAGCTAATTGCTTCTCATCGCGTTCCATATTATGCTGTGTTTCGACATCGCCAAGATAGATTCACATGAAAGAAATTTATAAATAATAAGAGATTATCAACACAAGTAAAATTTCTACAAGACATGGAGCCATAAGGAACTGCGAAACTAACCTTCACAAGGTTTGGAGAAGCCATTTCAGGCAATGGCTCAAGAACTAATCTCTCTAGTAGTAACATCGGATCTTTGACAACAAACATATCTTTGTCCATAATAACAACCGGAGCTGGCACTTTATTGGCAACACTCGTTCCCTCATTCTTAGTTTTGTCCTCAAGAGTCTTCATAGCGGATTCAACTTGGTTACTGATGGCCAAATCTCTCACAACCAGTTTTGCAAGTTTTTCACATATTCTCTCATTTTCTCTTCAAGAGACTTTAACCCATAAAACAAGAAATCCATCACCAAAGTGGATGAAACTTCAGCCTTGATGAAGATGTGTTTAACAACTAGTTTTAGAATCACGTCCATTTTCTCTCGAGACATCTCGAGCCTCGAATCTTGTTTCATCCCTAACCAAAAGGCACATAAGCTACACCAAGAAAATCAACAAAAAATCAATTCAAAGTTGCTCAAACTTAAGTTAAAATAAAATAAAAAACATTAGTCAAGTAATAAACATGAAAAACAAATACCTCTTCCATCTCTTTTTGTCGTCAATCAACTTCACAAATTTGCCTCTTTTCTCTTCCACAAAGCTCTTGAACGTTATCTCTACATTTTTCAAATAAACCCTAACAAGTTCCTTCCTATACTGACAATCAAGGCAGGGAAAAGGACGGTCCACACACTCTCTACAAGAATTAAGAATGGTTAAGTTGAAGCATGGAAAAATGTGGCTATATATATCACTCAAGAGACACTATATATATATAAATATTGGCATTTACCTAATCACTTGAATTTGAGCTTTGAATACAAGATCGCCAAACTTATCTATGAAACCATCATGTAATCTAGGTAACTCAATGAACTTTTTCCATCCCCAATCATGCTCTTTCTTCCAAAACTGGTGTATCGTATCTGCGAAGAAACGTGTTAACTTCAGTTTATCTGCGTTATTACGGACCTGAAGACTTGGATATCTTTGGATCTTCATTCTCCACAGCTAAAGTAAACTGAGCTAAATGACTCCAACCTGTCTCAAAATGTTAACCTAAATGATGATTAAGGTTTTAAGAATCGAGAGAGTGAAAAAAACTAAACAGACAAGAATACTCACCTGGAAGAAGTTTATCATATTTTGCAACACAGAGAAACAAAGAGAGATATTTGGTAACATCACACCCTCGTGGATAAACTAACAAATACCTGACATGAGTAACAATAAAGAAAACAAAAATCATATAAATTCAGAAATTAGTTTTAACCTATGAAAATGAAAATGTCATTTACTTACCATCTGTGGCCACCAACTTCAAAAACGTTGCTACGGATCTCTCGCTCATCGATTTGTGAACATTTCTTAATCTTCCATGTAAATGTTCCATATAGTTCAGAACCACTTGATCCTATATAATATTATAATATTAACAATATCAAATCATTTAAACACCACGAATACACATATTACATATATATCAAATCATTTAAAACACCACGAAAAAAATTGGCGTAATCGCACACATCAGAATTGTTTTCTTTTTTTTTTAATCAAATAAAAAGTAACAAATAATGACAAAATTAACAAAAGTTAACAAAAAAAGAAAATAAAGGTTACTAGTATGACGGAGTGATATTCTTAAATCAGTTATAGAAGGTCTATTTTAGAAATTGTACTATTATGGTAAAGAAGATTTACAAAATTCCGATTCTTTTGATAAACAGAATAATAATGAAATAAATGTTAAAACGATTTTTGGAGGTGTGTTTGGAAGTAGTGAAATAAATATGAAAACGATTTTCAGAATATTATTTGAAAATCCTGATTAGCCGTCCAATTATTATTTGTTTCCCTAAACGTTTACCAAATCTCGACGTTGTTAAAGAAGCTCATAAAACCTTTCTTTTCTGTCATCCGTAAACGAAAGAAAGAACTTGCACATCTTTGCTATTAAAAAGTTTTACATACGTTTGGCCCAAATATTTTAAATGCACCTTGCAGAAAATTAAAATATGTTTTAAAAAGTTATTTAGAATAATGATCAGCACAATAAAAATTGTATGAATAAAATATTTAGTTTACACCAAAAAATTAATTGATTTTATTTTAAACAAATATTAAGGAAAATGGTATTTTCAAATTTGTTAACATATATAGGATATTTTCCAAAATTTCTCTACAGAAATTAGAGATGAATTAGAACCATATGACAAAAGTATATATACGCAATAAATAAATGTAAGACAATTAAATAAAAAACAAACGAATTAATCACGAAACCAAGAAAAGGAAAAAAATGACTTTTAAGTCCCGGGTTCTTCACGCAGGCTTTGTGTTATTATCTCCAACCTTAGGCTTCGGATTTCTTTTTAACTTTGCTAAGGAAGAACCAAGAAAGACCCCCCCAAAAAAAAACACATGCACCCAACCAAAAAAGGAAAAAAGTGAAACAATGGTTTAGTGAATTGGAACAAGATGGAATGGAGCATTCTAGAAGGCTCAGAGACCCTGTTCGACCAAGTAATCACCCAACCTCTCAACGACCATGTTGCATTGTCCTGGAGTCACTGGCTCTTCGTACAGACCAAACACCATTGATTGTCCTGTTTTCTTGATCGTGATCCCTCCAGCTCCCTGCTCAAGTTCCATCAGTAAACGGTTTCGAGTTTCAAAACTAAATTCATAACATCAGCTACTATCATAAAGTTATCGCATATTAGTCCCTATATATATGGAGTGCAATGACCAATGGGAGGAGTTGATATCAACAATTCTAGACATCATTTCTATAATCGATTCTCTTCATTATAGACGTTGATTGTTTAAAATTTAATTTAATCGTTTGCATTAACTTGCATTTACATGTTAAAACCCTAATCCACATTTAAAAAAAAAATTAACTAAAGGTTGTGTATTTGTTTTAGAAAAAACAAACAATATACACGAAATGAATTTTATGTTTCACATGTAAACGCAAACGCAAATGTCAAAAGATGAAAAAACATTCTTTATTTTTTCATAAGCATAATGTAAACACAAAATGCAAAACACAAACAAACATTAAAGACCTTATCGTCTATCAAGATTCAGTTAATCATACCTTCTTGCCACGGATGACTGCACCAGGCTCGCCTTGAATAACCATATACTTTAGTCCTGCAAGGAACAACCCTGTCGGAGCAAGATGACCCGGCTCATCGAAATCCTTCATAATGTCTGTCATCTCTTGAGGCTTGAACTGTTTTAAGACAAGAACGAATCATCACATTTTAGACAATGCTGAGATCACAAAGGCCAAGAAATGTTTAACCAATCCAAACCAAAATATGATCCGATCATAGAGCAATCTGAAAATATAATGCTGAGACCAAGAAATGTTTAACCAGACCAAAAACATGATCTGATCATAGAGCAATCTATAAACTATAGGAACACGCTACACAAACACGAAACGTTTCGACGATTACCTGAGGGAAATTAGCGCTCTGAGCCCAAACGCTACCGTCATGGCCAATGATGGCTGCGGCGGTTAGGTGGTGACCTTGGCCGTCGCCTACATCACACATCAAATGCTCATCAACGTATGCTTGCCACGACATTGTCTCTGATGTCTTCTTCTTTTTTCTTTCTTTCTTTCTTTTACTCTGAGCGATTTGTTTTTTTTTTTTTTTTTACCTCTCAGCGTATGTATGAATGTGCAATGCAATTCCAAAGGAGGACTTCGTCGTCTCGATAAATAGGGAGCGAAGAATAATGTCTTAAGATGAAATCTGAACCGTTGGATTCTAAAGACACATTCTCAGCCGCTTGTTTTTTTTGAATAAATTTCAATTACTGTTTACGTCTCGCCTTTGTTTTAGCTTAATCATTTTACTCCATGCATGCCACGTGTCTTTTCTTTCCTTTGTTAATTTTCTCCTATTTATAACGAACAAGAAGAATTTTTAGGAAATAACAACAGTATTAATATTTGGTTTTATCATATATTGCTCTATGTTAGTTTCAGTTTCTTGATGAATAAAAAGTGAAAACCCAAAGAAGACATTAGACACAATGTCGTGACAAGCTTACGTTGTATGGATCTTTTACCATTTGCTTATTGTAGAATTCTTTATTGTGTTATGTTAGGCAAAACAGGACCAGTTTTGGGACCTACAACATTTACTAATTACTTTTATCTATTTATTGAAGTCCATTTAATACTATTGATGAACATAATAAATTTCATCCCAAGTTCCCAACAATATTTGCTCTTGATGGTAAAAACAAATCCTTACCAAAATCCCAGTTTTTCTTTTTTTAGAAAGATCAGATAGATTATACAAGAAAGGGAAAAAGAAAAAAAAAAACTAAATCAGTTGATAAATAATTTAACTGATATAACATTTTCTATCAAGTAAAAATTATCGAAGCACAAATGCATTACAAATCTTGCCAAGAGTTAAAAACAAAAAAAAAAGCTTCGACCTTATGGAGTAACCTTCAGCCCCACGCTAATTGCAGCGCACGTTAGTGGCTGCGCCGGAATCCTAAGACAGCTCAACGCACCACCGGGAATCACCGAACAATCCGGCTGCGGCCGCTGATATCCCTTACCGGGAATACAATTTCCGGTAAAATCAAACCCGACGCTAACTTTAGAACACTCAGAGCTAAACCCGGAGAAGAAATTGAAAGAAACCGTCAGGTTTATCAGATTACTCAAAGAACAAACCAAATCGGGAAGATCGCCGGAGAGTTTGTTATGGGCAAGATTCAAAACTTCGATCTCCGACAAGCAAGAGATCGTATCGGGAACATGACCCATTAAGGAATTGAAACTAACATCGAAGACTTCAATATCAGAGAACAAACCGACTGATTCCGGTATACAACCGGTTAACTGGTTATTTAAGAACAAAACCTCTTTTAATTTCGATCCGGTTATGCCGAAACTCGTCGGAATTTCGCCGGATAATCTGTTATTAGCGAGATTAATCACCGAAGCCGTTGAGTATCCGAGATTCCCGGGAATTTCTCCGGTGAATTGATTGTTGTTGAGGAGAATCGCGTCTAATTGTTTGTTGAAGAGATTTTCCGGTATAGAGCCAGTGAAATTGTTGAACCGGAGATCGAGGTAAACCAGATTTGGGATGTAGAGTACGACTTGTGGGAAAGAACCGGAGAATCTGTTGTTGCTGAGATCGAGTTCTTGAAGAGAATCTAGGTTTTTGAAAGAATCTGGGATTTGACCAAAGAATCTGTTGCTATTGAGATGAAGAATGGTTAGGTCTGAGAGTAAAGAGAGGTCTTTAACAATGGTGCCTTTGAGATTTGCTTTGTTTAGATCTATGGAGGTTATAGATGAACCAGAACAGAAGATTCCTCTGTAAGAACAAACATCTTCACCAACCCATGTTTTAAGAACACCAGATGGATCTTCTGTAATGGCGGATTTCCAAGATTGAAGAGCATTGTAAGCTGCATTTGTCTGCTGCATTGGAGCTGAGCCAGGATTTGAATTAGGGTTTCCGCCGCCGATCCAAACTCCGCCGTCTCCGATTCTGACTCCAATGCCGTCGTCTCCGTTTGTCTGAATCAACCCAAGGAACAGAAACAAAGAGAGTATCTTAAAGTTGCTACCTTTCTTCTTCTTCATCATCATTTCTTCTTGTGGGCTTTTGAAACTGAATTAAAACTCAAGAAGCTTTGATTAAAGTTGTTGTCTATTTTATTTTGGGGTATGTTGAAACTTGGAAAGAGAATGAAGATTATGTTGGATTAGTGAGGTTTTTTGTGTGTGGTTGAAGCATTGATTGAAAATGAAACGAGTAACGACTTTTGTTGTGGGGACAAAGGTTTTTGATGGAGTTTTGCTTATGTGTTACTGTTTTGTTTTCAACTTATATTTTATTGAAAAACCTCGTGCTATAATTCATCCAATGTCGCATGAATTTTATAAGCATAGTTAAGTTATTCCTTTGTTCTGGTAGGAGGATGAGTATACTATTTGTCAATATTGATTGAGGCATCATCTGTCGCATATGTGATGTTTTTCTTCAACTGCCCAAGCTTTTAAAGTAATAAGAGATTGAATAAATATGAAATTAAAAGCTTGTTATTTTATTTTATTTTCTATTTGTCATATTTTGATATGATATCATTGATATGTATGACATACTGATATTATTTATTTTGCTTTTCAATTAGTATAAAGAAAGGTCACTGCATCCAGTATTCGCATCATTGATAATAATAAAAATCATCTATTAAAACATTTTACAAATAAATTTGGAATGGGATGGTTATTGTTATAAGTCATAAGTTGTCATTTGAGTGTTAAACTCTCCCTGTAATTATCTTATATTTGGAAACTGCTAAATAACATTTCCTTTTTCCACTGTCTCTTTCCGAATTTGCTGTCATATATTATTATATATCTGTCATATTAGCTGTTTTTTTATTTTTTATTTTCCACCAAAAAGTAAGAATGTGAAGAAAATGAACGCTTTTGTTATCGACATTGACACTGTCGTGTGTTGTGACCGATTTGGTAAAAATAAAATAATCATAAACGAGAAATTACCATATGGTAATAAAATACCAAAAAAATGCAAAATCTATGGAGGCTATTAAGAGTATATCATAGTTTCTGAGTGTGAAACGTAGTGAGATTGTGTTGACTTGAGCGAACGATTAGTGAAATGTAAAATAACCGGAGATTTGTATCGCTCACGTGGAGGGGACACACCAATAGATTTGGGGATGTGTCATCCATTTAATATAGAAAAATAATCGGAATGAGTGGCATTAAATTATATTCTATTTTCCACCCATCATATCACGGCTTTTGCTTTAGTAGTGTTCGTTTTAAGAGTGTTAAACCTCAAGTGTGTATGTAAAGAGAATTGTGTACTTAATTACGCAATTTTTATGTATACTTTAATTTCCAATAAGATATGCTTCTGATTGACGTATTAAGTTCTACAATTTTACACATCTTTACTTAGAGTCAAGAGATACCTTTTTAATCAAAAATTATATATATTGAATCTATAAAATTATATATTTTTAAAAACTTTGTCTCTTATAAAAAAAATAATGAACTTAAACAATATTTATTTTAAAACGAGAAGAGTGGTTGTTATCCTTTCAAAATACTCTGCACTATTCAATTTTTAAATCAATTACTTTATGCATGTGTTAAGTATCAAACTCGATTTCTTTATTGAAAAGCAAGGAAGTACAATGTATAATCGGAATTGGCTAATCACACATCATGATAGCTCAATTCCAGAATCACACATCACGATCATTACACATCATTCAACATGAACCTCACTAAACACTGGAGATACCTATTTATACTAATCGGAAATCAAGAATCAAACAATTACAAAATAACAGAATCTCTAATCCCTCACCTTGCCGTAGCTCTGAATCTCCAATCGCTACTCTCATCAAGGCTCTGATTCTTCAGTGAAGCTCTCGAAGCTTCTCTTAGCTTCACTCGTCAGTCACACGTGTGACTCCCTTCCCACATGATTTATCTTCATTTAACTCCACACGTGCCATATCATCTGATTTTATCTCCCCAACATGTGTATTCCTTCTGAAATACACATTCATAGGCTTATCAATACCCCCTCCATTAAAACTCAGCTTGTCCTCAAGCTTTAAATCTGGATATTGATGTCTAAGGACCCTCACACTCTCCCACGAATCCTCATGTGACAGTAACCCTTTCCAGTGCACCAAAGCTTCCAATACACCCTTCTCATTGTACTTCGTATCCAAAACCAACTCAGGACACAGCACAAACCCATCAGCCTCAGAATCTAACACAGGAAGAGGATTCACCTGATAGTTTGTCCCCAACATCAGCTTCATCTGTGAGACATGAAAAACATTGTGTATTTTGGACCCTGGAGCTAGTGCTACTCGGTAAGCCACCTTACCAATCTTCTCAATAACTACAAAAAGACCATAAAATTTTGCTGCAAGCTTCTGACAAAAACGTTTTGCCACCGTAGTTTGGCGACAGGGACGCAACTTCAAATATACCATATCACCATTATCAAAAGAAACTTCACGACGGTGTTTATCGGCATTGTTTTTCATCAACTGTTGAGCATGCAACAAATGCGTTTTGATCTGTGCCAGCATCAGATCCCTTTCTTTCAACGACTTCGCCAATTCAAAATTCTTAGTAGATTGTTCTTCGAAACGCAAAATGGCGGGAGGGTCTCTACCATAAACAACCTTAAATGGTGTTGATTTCAAAGAAGTGTGATAAGAAGTATTATACCACAATTCTGCCCAAGGTAGGAAATGAGCCCACGTTCTAGGATGCGCTGAAGCATAACACCGAAGATAAGTCTCCAAAGAACGATTCAAGATCTCTGTTTGCGGATGATAGGCAGTACTATACTTCAGCTTGGTTCCGGCCTGTTTGAAACAGTCCACCCAGAAAGAGCTCTGAAAAAACTTCGCTCTATCAGACACTATAGATGCCGGATAACCATGCAGTTTAACCACCTCTCTATTAAAAACTGTTGCCACATCAACCGCATGAAAGGGATGTTTTAAACCAATAAAATGGCCATATTTACTCAGCCTATCGACAACAACCAAAATCACATTCAACCCTTGAGATGTAGGCAACCCTTCCACAAAATCCATACTTATATCCTCCCAAACCTGTGTTGGAATGGGCAACGGCTGTAGTAATCCAGCAGGAGATAGCGTAGAATATTTGTGTGTCTGGCAAACCGCACATTCAGCCACAAACTGTTGAATATCCTTCATCATGCCCACCCAATAAAATGATTGTTGGAGGCGCTTAACTGTTTTTAAAACACCCGAATGTCCCCCCATCAATCCAGCATGATATTCTTGTAAAAGTAACTGTTTGAAGCGAGTATCTTTAGGTAACACCAATCTCCCTTTATACTATAGCTGATCCTCTTTGATTGAGTAGCCCAACAATTTATCCGGATTCTGTTGAACTCTGCGTTTAAGCTCCTGTATGTGGTCGTCATCGTGAATCTCTTGATACAAATCTTGCAACTGTAACACCGAAAGAACAGTCAATGCGAATAGCCCCATTCTTGTTACTTCAAAAACCGAATACTGAATGCGTGAAAATCCATCGCAGCTTTATTTTCCACACCTGGTTTATAGAGGATTTCAAATTCATATGGAAGAAGCTTGTGCAACCAATTCTGATAATCCATGGTGACTTCGCGTTGTTCGAGTAAAAACTTCAAACTTTTCTGATCTGAATGAACTACAAACCTATGACCAAGCAAATAATGTCTCCATTTTTGAACTGCTAACACAATTGCCATAATTTCACGTTCATACACCGACTTAAGTTGTTCCCTAGGTGTAAGAGCGTGACTGAAAAACGTAATTAGCTTCTTATCTTGCATCAAAACCGCGCCCAAACCAAACCCTGAAGCATCTGTTTCCACCACAAAAGCCTTTGTAAAATTTTGCAGAGCCAGAACCGGGGTTGTAGTCATCGCAGTTTTCAAGGTCTCAAACGCCATTGTGGCTTGTTCACCCCAAACAAAGTTATCCTTTTTTAATAACTCCGTTAACGGTCTTGCAATCATACCGTAACCCCGTATAAACTTCCTGTAGTAACCCGTAAGTCCCAAGAACCCTCTCAACTCTTTGATGTTTCTAGGCACAGGCCAGTTCTTCATAACCTCTGTTTTCTCAAGATCAGTTGATACACCGTGTGAGAAGATGATGTGACCCAAATAATCTATTTGATTCTTAGCAAACAAACACTTCTTCTTGTTTGCAAAGAGTTGGTGTTCCTCAAAAACTTTTAACACCACCAACAAATGGGACAAATGATCTTCCTTCGTTGCACTGTAAATAAGTATATCATCAAAGAATACTAAGATGAATACCCGAAGATATGGTCAAAAAATTTCATTCATCAACGACTAAAAAGTTGCTAGAGCATTCGTTAGACCAAACGGCATAACCAAAAACTCATAATGGCCATCGTGAGTGCGAAACGCTGTTTTCTCTATGTCTGCTTCTTTCATCCTTCTTTCATCTAGTTTGGAAACAATTGTGGCTCCTTCCAGTTAATCCAAAAGTTGATCTATAACTGGAATTAGAAACTTGTAAGGAATAGAGGCTCTGTTTAAAGCTCTATAATCTACACCAAAACGCCACGATTGATCCTTCTTCTTAACTAACAGAACCGGGCTAGAGTAGGGGCTATGATTCTGCCTAATCGTTTCTGCAAGTAACATCTCTTTCACCATCTTCTCCATAACTTCTTTCTGTGCATGAGGATATTGATAGTGTCTCACACTTACCGCACTCACTCCAGGTAACAAATTTATGGCATGTTCCCGGCCTCACCACGGTGGTAAACATATTGGCTCAGCAAAAATATGAGAAAACTGTGACAACACATTCTCAACCTCACTAGGAACTTGAATTGTCTCCACGGCCATCAGAGAATGTTCAACCAATTCAACCTCCATATCATTGTCAAACATTGGTGTTGTTTCCAAAAGTGTTAAGCGAGAAAAATGCAGATCGTGATTGTAAAGACCCATCCCGAAATTTTTTTAAGTCGGGACAAATCTTCACCCTACTTAATCCGTTTTATGGTCTGATCTTTAAACAAGTCATTTTACCAAGGTTTGATTCTGAGATTCATTATACTTGAATAAACATGACAAGACTTAGAGTAAAACAAACAAACTGGACACTTTATTTATAAATCAAAGGATTCGAACAACTTATGAGTTCGCATATAAGCTATTACAAGTCTACATTCGATCCTAACTATCCAGCCTTTATCACCACCCATTTTCCCGGCTTTGAGTCTCTCGCGCCTAAGCCCGGTCATTTCCACGATCACCATCTTTTCCTGCCTCCAAATACACATAAGTTCCCATGTTTTTCTTGGTATTAATCGGATGCATGCATGTGCTAAGTATGAACGTTTATCACGTTAAACTCCCAATTAACCCCTTAGTCTTTACCGACTTTCCCGGTAAGAAACGAGTCCGGCCCGTGGCAAGGATCTCGATCATACCTTGATCACTTGGATACTTGGGTGATTTCTCTTCCTTTAACTCGGCCAACAAACACGCAACACTTGATTCCCTGATACCTAGTATCGGGATCGGAATTTCCCTTGTTCTTCCTTAAATCCTTAATCTCTGGAAGTTTCTGTGTTACTTGGTGTTTTTCTGAGTTTTCCCAGTGAAATCTGATGTCTGAAACCGAGTCCGGATCGAGACATTTATACATGTTCCCGGGTAACCGTTTTCGGTAACCGCCGGGCAGATTCGCTGAATCTCGGTACTGTCTTCTCGCATCCGTTACTCGTGTCCCTTCGGACATACCCGGTAACCGTCACTAGGTGACCGGTTACCGTCATTAGCTGACCCAACTGGCCACTCAGCTGCCCAGCTAGTGTCACACTTGTCTCAGCTGATCCAGCTAACCATCAGTCTTCCCCAGTTAGCTAAGCTTCCGGACTGTCACTCCGGCTGGTTAGCTCGATCACTTCAGCTGTTTAATTGTTGGTTGTGATGACTTAAGCTTATTTTCCCCTTTACCGAGCTGATGGGCAGCTCTTATCCTGACTTGTCCGAGTTTCCACCATCTTACCCAGACTAAGTCCTTCCCGGTGATCCTATTTAGGATCACGGACGTCACAGTGATCTCCCGTTAAATGACCGTCTTGACCTTTGTAAGTAAATGAATACTCCTGCGTTGCCCAATTCACACTACAATCCCCCAACATTCGTAACCACTGAATTCCCAATATTACATCCACCTGTCCTAGATCCAGCTTGATAAAATCCGTTGTAAATGACCAACCTTGAATAGAAAAACCACATTAACACAAACTCCAGACCCTTAAACTGTCACCCCTGTCCCCATTAGTATATTAAGATTAGAGTTTGCAGTTTCCTTTAACTTCAGTTTCTTTGCCATAGCTGGAGTAATGAAATTATGCATAGCCCCGCTATCCAACATAAACAAAACCTCACCCCTACGAATCTCTCCTTTCATCTTTGTCGTCGTCGGAGAAGACATCCCCATAAATGAACTGAACGATAGTGTCATACACTGAGCTGGACCTGAATCAATATGACTCTCCACATAACTCTCGTCTTGTAAAACTTCCACTATATATTCATCCACTACTGTCAAAACCCGTAATTCCTTTGACGGACAATCATGCTCTTTACTACAAGGAGCATAACATTTGAAACATATCCGTCGTTTCCGCATCTCGTCTAACTCTGCTCTAGTGTGATTTCGTTGAGGTCTTTGAGTCGGTAGAGCTGACACCTTCTCATTACCCTTGTTTGAATCCACAAAACTCACTTTTGGAGACCATGTATTACCCGTCACAGGGCTCGCCTTGTTAAAGGTGACTGTACTCTTCTTCTCTACAGTCTTTCCCATAACATTATTGTGCATAGATTGGCAAAGTTGACTATATTCCATAGCTATGGTCACTGCAATCATCTCGGGCAGAGAAGTTGGTTTCATCATGAACACCGATTCCTGCATATCTGACTGTAGTCCATTGAGGAAAATCCCTTCTAATATGAGATCATCCAAACCTTGCACCTGAGCTGAAAGATCCTCAAATAATCTCACATAATCCGCAATTGAACCGGTATGCTTGATACAACATAAACTGTCCAGGTTCCTTCACACGCAGATTCCCAAAACGCAACAATACTATTCGCTTAAAATCCTTCCAAGTTGAGAATCCTACACGATTCATCTCCCAATTTAACCACCCCAACGCTTCATCAGTCAAACTCACAGAAACTTGATCCAGCAATTGTAACTCAGTCAACTGTGCAATATGACTAAAATGTTCTACTCGCCCGATCCACCCATACAAATTCGCGCCATTGGAGAATGGAAAATTCACATGTTTCAATAGTTTCTCTCGACGCTCAGCATCATCATTCCTAGAGCTAGATTCCAGGTTATAGAAAGGTACATGTGCGTTAAACTCTGGTGATAAATCCCGCACAGGATTGCTTGCGTCACCTGTGTCTTGTGGCGATTGTAACTTATTGAGCTTCTAGAGTATAATGCCCAAAGAGATCTTCAATTCAGCTTGACTCTTCTGCATTTCTTGTTGAGCATGTTTTATCTCCGTCACCTGAGAAGTCACCGTTGAAACGCGATCCACAAAATCAGAAAACTCGATCCGATCCACCGGTGTATCGTCGATTGCCGCCGGAGAATCCTTGATCGGTGAAAGCATCGCCTTCTTCGTCATCGTCGCGATTGATGAATCGCTACAATTCGTTCGAACCATTCACCGCACCAATTGTTAAATATCAAACTTGATCTCTTTATTGAAAAGCAAAGAAGTACAATGTATAATCGGAATAGGCTAAATCACACATCATGATAGCTCAATTCCATAATCGCACATCACGATCATTACACATCATTCAACATGAACCTCACTAAACATTGGAGATACCTATTTATACTAATCGGGAATCAAGAATCAAACAATTACAAAATAACAGAATCTCTAATACCTCACCTTACCGTAGCTCTGAATCTCCAATCGCTACTCTCAGCAAGGCTCTAATTCTTCAGTGAAGTTTTCGAAGCTTCTCTTAGCTTCACTCGTCAGTCACACGTGTGACTCCCTTCCCATGTGATTTATCTTCATTTAACTCCACACGTGCCATATCATCTGATTTTATCTCCCCAACATGTGTGTTCCTTCTGAAATACACATTCATATGCTTATCACCATGCGTCTCATATATTGAACTTTGAACCCATAACTCGGGTGGTAATCATCCACAAAATTTTCGATGATATCTACAACAAGACAAATGCTAATAAAGATTAAGAATGATACAAAATATTTGAATCTAACTAGTAGACAAACAATTGTGTGTGTTTCTTATATCTGGGGCACCCAAGCAGCTAACTAGTGTCTCCACATAAAAACAAAAGAATGTCTACAAATATTAAGATATAAATACTTAAATCTAGCAAGAATACAAAAAATTTGTGAATCTAATTATGTTTGGGTTTGGCTATGCAAGCCGCCAGCTCATCATATCTCCAAATAAATAAAATAAATTAGATAATACAAACAAAATTATTGTGAGTAGATGTGGATATGTATATATAATGTTTAATAGATTTGGTCCCTGTAGTGTTAATATGTGATGTTACATATATTGATAAATAGGTTTGGTTATTGCGCACTAATGATTACCTAATATATAGTGAGTGAGATTTCATGTGAATGCGAAGAGGTTAAGCAAAAGAGTACAAATTGGTTGGATTTTGTATTTCCCACTAATGGTTTTTTTCTTCATCACTATTTTATCGGGTGAAAAAGGTAAGGAATATAAAAGAATAACATTAAGTTTTTTTTCCTCTTCATTTTGACTTTCGTGTACACATTATAGCCTTCACAAGAAACACATTTCTTAAATCTTTATCGCATGCGCCATCTATATCATTCACACGAAACAAATAGAGTTGTCTATATTATATTTATTCTATGTCTATTAGATCGCTTTCGAATAGAAAATATTGGTGTTAGATATATCAACCAAGAAACTATTTGTTATAGTTTGTGTTAAAATCATGGTACTTTTAGGGTCCAACTCGAATGAGCAGAGAAATACCATAGTAAGATGTACAGTAAAATAGTATATTTCTATTTTTATTTCGTATGGAATTGGATATTTGGGCCATACCTAAAATTTAGAATGAATCTTAATAAATGTAAACTCTCTGCGAAAATATTTTTATTTATACATTTCGGATTGTCATGACTTCAGTGATAGAGAACAGAAATGGTACATTTAGACACTTCAACTATAGTAATTTTTAGTTCTTACAAATTGTCAAAAAAAGTTTTAACTCTTTTGGCAGATGTATTTATTAAGATAGACATCATATCTTTTTGTTTTGACAATATTTGGATCGACAAAGTTCGATATATAGCCAAACCTTATTTTGTGGGATAACGTGATTTAGTGGAGCAGACTATAATGTGAAAAGCCCTACGTACCGTTAACCACTACGATATGGTTAATGTCCACAAAGAAACTCCATAAGTTGGGGAACGAGTGTCCAATGATTCCGAATTTGGAAGTTTATCCAAATTTGGTAATGATGTGGGCTTGAAACTTTTCAATAGTGGGCTTATATGGGCCGAAACATACAAGTATTTTTCAATCTTATTAGAAAAAAGTAAAATTGAACAGAGTAACGATGACGTGTCTACCTCCAAGAAGAAGAAGTAACAATAATCTAAAGATCTGAGTTTGGAGAAAAAAAAAGACATCGGAAAAGCTTCGAAAATGGGAATAAGATTCATATTGATGGTGAACAAGCAAGGCCAGACTCGTCTTGCTCAGTACTACGAATGGCTTACTCTCGAGGAACGCCGAGCTCTCGAAGGCGAAATCGTCCGTAAATGCCTCGCTCGCAACGACCAGCAGGTAATTCCATTAGATCGCTTCTGATTCTGCTCCGATCTCGTCTTCTTAGGTCTGTTGTGATCTTCCTGGATCGTAATTAGTTTGGAATTTGCCTTTAATCAATGCCAATTTTGATTTCTTAGATGATCCGGGCTTTAGGTTTATTGCTTATTGATAGAATTTGAGTCTCTGTTTGTTATTTGATTTGGGAATCCAAATACATTTGTTGGTAATCTAAACTAACACAGAGCCGAGTTAGGAATTTCGTAGCGGTGATACATAGATCACCGACCATTAGCCAATTGGAATCAAACTTGAAATTTTTCAAGTAATAGTATCATTGGTGTTGGAGTTTTGCCATTTTTTTAGATCAAACTAAGTTTTTGGTGAATTTTGTTATTGATAAAAACAGTGTTCATTTGTCGAACATCGCAATTACAAGATAGTCTACAGGCGTTATGCATCTCTCTTCTTCATGGTTGGGGTTGATGACGACGAAGTAACTTCTATACCTCTCTATTGTTAAAGTTTAGCTTCGTCTTTTTCCGTTCATCAATCACTAAATTGTTTGCTTCTTGAAACTGTAACACTCTTCTTGTACCTCTAATTCCTGTTCTAGAACGAGCTGGCGATTCTAGAGTTCATACATCTTTTGGTGGAGACAATGGACAAGCATTTTGGAAATGTGGTAAGCTGTTTTGGTTCGTAGTAGTCACGAATCCAATAGACTTGTTTGTTTTTTGTGTGTTCCCACTTTGTGATTTTATAACTTTTTTTGTAATGCAGTGTGAGCTTGACATAATGTTCCATCTGGAGAAAGCTCATTTCATGCTAGAGGAAATGGTGATGAATGGTTGCATTGTGGAGACAAGCAAAGCCAACATACTTTCACCTATACAACTTATGGACAAAGCCCATTAATTCCAAACCCCTTGTTTCCATTTCCGTTTTATCACACTTGTTGTTATAGACAACTTCTTCTTGTTGTATTATTATCATTAGATCACTCTTTTTTCTGATTACAAGTACAAGAAAAAGGAAGAAAAAAAAACTTGATTTGATCATGCTTTGATTGGCAGGTGGTTTTAGTGAAAATAAAAATATAAGAGAAATAATGAGTCTTATATTTATTACAAAAGATAAATCAAAATTGTTGAAATATGTTACAAGAAAAACAACTTTTACACTAGTACTATTTGATATTTATTATTGCATTTAAAATTTAGGATTTTAAGAACTATTTTTGTTCTAATTTTATAGGGCATGGTCTTGAGCATTGTTGGTAAGTGGTTTTATTTTGTTACTTTTGAGTTTTGACACTGATAAACTACCATTATCTATCAGTTTGTGGTATTTATTGTAGGTATGGCTTGGAGACCTAGGAATTTGAAATCCATGATATTTGTATATTCAGCTAAGAATGACTCTTTGTATATGAGTTTAGTATTCAAATATGAGAGTTGAAGTTGATCTTACTAAGATATATCTTCATTTGTTATTATTATTTAATATATATATATATATATAATATGAATTAACTTTTCTACATTATTAAGCAGTTATTGAAAGTGAAGGAAAACATTTTTAATTGCAATAGTAGTCAGTTGCATGTTTCTATTGTAAATTCATCATCCATGTTTTCCTAATTCTGTCAAGGAGATATAATTTCATATTGTTGAACAAATTGGTTTAAAACTAATAAAATATCCACTCATCATAAAATATACATCAAAATAATTTTACATTCTCCCTCATCAAGTTCATAGATGAATCAATGACCCTCTTGGTTTTTAGAATGTACCCCTTGAAGTGGATGAAGACTATTAGAGAACTGCATTCAGAGTCATCCGCCTACTAGACGGCATCAATGACAACAAAAATGGCAATCAATAGTGATAGTTCTGTTGTCTATGAGTCTATCAATGCCAAAGTTATGTTTCTTTTGTCGTTGCTATAATTGTTACCAAAATACTGAAATTTGTTACCAAAGTTATGTTTCTTTTGTCGTTTCTATAATTTGTTACCAAAATATCTCTATCTCTTATTTATCTCTTTAACAGTATCCCCCCGATACTTTCACAGGTATAAATTTTCGTCTTTATTAATATTTGTTTTTGTGATAAATTCATATTTTTTATAAAATACGTTATCAGCACGATCACTCTATGATTATACTAAATATTTTTTACATAAATTACATCGTATAATTTTTCCATGGTGGGAGGTATGCCGCATCCACATAAATAAATTATTTTTCAGTGATTGTTTAATACACCACTATTCATTTACTTTTACTGTAGATGATTTTCGTCTCAGTATTAAGTTAAAGTTCGTATGTCATGGTTGCTTAACGCACCATAACTATATATTCACTAGACGGCTAATTCGTCGAATATTTTATTTATTGTTATGACGTGGCTAACTTTGTCACCATATATTATTACTATTTAATTTTTATGTTGTTATATAATGGAGGCTCGGCCACCAGTATATAAATTATTTATCTGAAATTAGTAATTTAACTGACTGATTATTAAAGTTTTTCAGATTGATTTTTGTTTTAATCTTTACCACCAACGATCACAAAGAAATTTTTTAAAATTTATCTACTTTTCAAACGGCTATGAACAGTAATTTCAAATCTATACATACACTCATTTTCACTCATTCATTTCATCAAAATATTTTATCTCTCTTCAAATTTTTCTCTAGAAAAAAAACAATTTAGTTTTCATCTTGAAAAATGTTTCGCTTGCTTTTACTTCTTTGTTTATTTATAATTCTTGCTTGTATTTATGGTATCTTCATTGGGAATTTTACCCACGCAGAATTCATCATAAATATTGGTTTTTTTTTTTACGCAGAAGAAACAAAAGTAAGGACCAATAAACGAAAATATTTTGATCTTTTCCTGTTGAACGAGTGGATGTTTTGAACAAGTGTTGAACGAGTGATTGCATGCATTATTAATATTGATGGTTCATTTTTAATATGTAATATCATCTTATTAATAAAATGTTTCTTTGCTTTGTTTTAGAAATTAATATGGCAAACATCGAGAAACTCAAGTTTATGGCTTTACAAATAACTGGAGCGAATTATATCTCATGAACAATTAATGTGGAGTTTTTTTATCTGAAAATGGAAAAGATATCCGAAACAATAAAAAAAATGTTTTGTCTCCCCATGAGAAAGCAAAATCAATAATATTTCTCAGAAAGCATCTTGATGAAAATCTGACGCATGATTATGCGCAGGTAAAAGATCCGGCAGATTTGTGGAAAGCGTTAAAAGAAAGGTTTGATAACCAGCAAGCAATCACGCTTCCACATGCCATGGATGAATGGAAAAATCTAAGATTCCAGAATTTTGAAAAAGTTGAGCTTTATAATTCCGCAATGCTGAGAATAGTGGCTCAATTGGAGTATTGTGGAAAGCTGGTTAGTGAAGCAGAAATGCTCAATAATACTTTCTTCACTTTTCCACAAAAACCACTATGTCTTGCAAGAGCAATACAGTAATTGCGGATACAAAAGATTTTCCGAGCTGATTGTGACGCTTATGCTTGTGGAAAAGAATAATGAGCTCCTCATCAAGAAACATAATGCTTGACCAACTGGTGCCAAAGCATTTCCAGAAGTGAATGCAACAGATGCATCAGATGGGAAATTTCCAAATCGAGGAAATCATACCTATAGAGGCCATGGTCGTTGTTGCGGTTGTGGTCGTGGTCGTGGTCACCGATTTAATCGGTACGTGGTAAACCCTATAACCCACAAGGCCGGGGGCCTTATACTTGGGTTTGACCTGAACAAGGTTAGAAAGGGAAAGAATCCCAGGGTAGTACCAACCAAAAACGCGAGAACATCTGTTATAGATGTGGATCAAAAGGGCATTGGGTCCATGTCTGTCGTACCCCTGAACATCTTTGTAAATTATACAAAGAATCCCATAAAGGGAAGGGAAAGGAAGCGAATCTCACTGAAAACTTTGAGGGTACGACACACCTTGACGCGTCCGACTTTATGGATGATTTTGATGAGACTGCTTTTACTCAAAAGTAAAATGCGTGTAGTGAGACTACTGAATAAGTCTCCAGTTATGCCATGAATAATTTCTCTTATTTTCAAATACTATGTTTTCAAATATAATATTGTAAACTATTGAATATTTTACATTTCTGAATAAAATTTATAATCTTATCATTGATATTTATGTTGACTACGGAAATGGAAAGAGATCCAAGCAGAAAAATCTCTAAGATAAATACAAGAGAAATTTGTATACCAGATAATGGAACAACCCACACTATTTTTAGAAAGAATATATACTTCTCTCATTTAAAATTGACAAACATGATTATCAATACAATATCAGGTCCTACGGACTTAATTAAAAGATGTGGCAAGGCAAACTTTATGTTGCCTAATGGAACAAAAAATTTCATAAACAATGCCTTATATTCTCCAAATTCTAAAAGAAATTTGTTGAGTTTTAAAGATATATATGTTCAAGGATATGATACTCAGTTTGCAATTGAGGATGGAAAGAAGTATATATATATAACTTCTGATAAATCTGGAAAAAAGCATACACTGGAAAAGTTCTCAAAACTTCCTTATGGTTTGCATCATACGTTTATAGATGTCATAGAATCACATCTTGTGATCAAAAGAAATCCAGAGGACTTTACATTATGGCATAACGCCTTGGTTATCCAGGCATTACAATGATGCAAAAAATCATGGAGAACGCACATGGCCATACATTGAAAATCAATGAGATATATCATGAGAATAAAACAACATGTGCTGCTTGTTCCCTTGGGATATAAATCATAAGGCCATAACCAAGAAAATTTGATAAATTCACCAAGTTTTCTTGAAAGAATTCAATGTGATATTTGTGGACCAATACATCCACCATGTGGACCATTCTACTATTTTATGGTCTTAATCGATGCATCAATTAGATTGTCACATGTATGTCTATTATCATCTCGAAATGTGGCATTCGCAAGATTCCTAACTCAGATAATCAAACTGAAAGCTCAGTTTTCTGATTATCCTATTAAGAGAGTTAGATTAGACAATGCTGGTAAGTTTACATCTCAGGCATTCAGTGATTATTGTAGGTATCAGGAATTGAAGTTGAGCATCCCGTAGCCCATGTCCATACACAAAATGGCTTGGCTGAATCATTAATTAAACGTATGCAACTAATTGCAAGACCATTGATCATGAGATCAAAACTTCCACCTTCTATATGGGGACATGCTATTTTGCATGTTGGAGCACTCATTCGGATAAGACCAAGTGCATATCATAATTATTCCCCATTGCAATTGGCATTTGGTCGAGAACCAAATATTTCTAATCTAAGAATTTTTGGTAGTGCCGTACACGTGCCTATAGCACCATCACAACGTACCCAGATGAGACCACAAAGAAGGTTGGGAATATATGTTGGTTATGATTCTCTATCAATTATATGATACCTAGAACCACAGACTGGAGATGTTTTTATGGCATATTTTGGCGATTGTCATTTTGACGAGAAAGTATTCCCGGTTCTAGGGGAGAAAACAAACAAGTAGAGAAGGATATCAAATGGTGTGTACCATCCCTGTTATATCTTGATCCTCCTAAAAAACAGCCAGAACTAGAAGTTCGGTGAATTATGCATTTGCAGAGTATTGCAACTCAGCTACCTGATGCAATTGCAGATACCAAAACGGTAACTAAATCGCATATAGCGGCAGCAAATGCTCCTGCGCGAATTGAAATTCCCAAAGAAATTGGAGATGCAGATGATACACGTGAGTCTAGGACACGCTTAAAGCGTGGTAGACTTGTTGGTTCTAAGGATAAAAATCCTAGAAAGAAAAAGGAATCTGAAAAGCATAATTCACCCGAAATAGTAGAAACTATTTTGGAAGACACGAATCATGAGGGTAATAATGATGAAGAACATCAACCTAAAGAGAATCATGAAATTTATATCAATTATATCCATAATGGAAAGATATGGAAACGAAATAAAATTGATATGGCTGATGAAGTTTTCTCATGCCTTGTGTCAAAGGAAATATCTGAGGAAAACGACGATCCAGAACCACAGTCTGTATATGAATGTAAAAACAGACATGACTGGATGAAATGGAAATATTCAATACAAATTGAGCTTGATTCGCTTAATAAACGAAACGTATTTGGTCTCATTACACTTACACCCGAAGGTGTGAAACCTGTTGGGTACAAGTGGGTATTCGTTAGAAAACAAAATGAAAAAAATGAGATTATGAGATATAAAGCTCGCCTTGTAGCTCAAGGATTTTCTCAAAGATCAGGGATTGATTATGATGAAACATATTCTCATGCTATGGATGCAATCACAATTAGACTCTTAATGAGTCTAGCGGCTAATGAAAATCTAGAGATGCGTCTCATGGATGTTGTTACAGCATATCTATATGGAACATTAGATACTGATATCTATATGAGAATTCCTGATGGGTTTAAGATTCCATAAGCATTAAAATCTAAACCCAAAGAGTTATATGCAATTAAATTGCAGAGGTCATTATACGGGCTAAAGCAATCTGGGCGTATGTGGTACAATCGTCTTAGTGAGTATTTAACAAAAGAAGGATATACAAACGATCCTATATGCCCATGTTTTTTCATCAAGAAAACAACATCCAGATTTATGATTATCGCGGTGTATGTTGATGATCTAAACATAATAGGATCTCAAGGGAAGATATTAAAAGCTGCAGAATATTTGAAAGGAGAATTTGAGATGAAAGATCTCGGACATACAAAGTATTGTCTTGGTTTGCAAATTGATCATTCCCAAAAGGGTATATTTGTGTATCAATCCACATACACCAAAAGAGTGTTAAAACGTTTTAACATGGATAAGGCAACTCCTCTCAGTACCTCAATGGTCGTTAGATCACTTAAGGTTGAAAATGATCCCTTTCGACCAACGGAGGAGAATGAAGAGATATTTGGTCCTGAAGTACCATATCTAAGTGCAATCGGAGCTCTTATGTATCTTACAAATTGCACTCGACCTGATATCTCATTTTCTGTTAATCTTTTGACCAGATTTAGTTCCTCTCCCACACAAAGACATTGGAATGGAATTAAACATGTCTTTCGCTATCTTCAAAGAACTACTGATTTAGGATTATTTTATTCTAAAACTTCAAATGGTCAAATGGTTGGTTTTGCAGATGCAGGATATTTATCAGATCCACACAAGGCCCGATCACAAACAGGATATGTATTCACTGTCGGAAACACTGCTATTTATTGGCGTTCTCAGAAGCAGACGCTCCAGGCAACTTCTTCAAATCATGCTGAACTCATCGCACTCCATGAAGTAAGTAGAAAATGTGTATAGCCAACACATCCGATCAAGCAGTGGGATCCACGTTAGCACGGAGCCAACGATTTTATATGAAGACAATGCTACATGTGTCGCTCAAACAAAGGAAGGATATATCAAAAGTGATAGAACCAAACATATTCCTCCAAAGCTCTTTTCATACACCAAGGAACTTGAGAAGGTTAAAGCCCTTGAAGTCAAGTATGTTCGATCATGTGATAATGTTGCAGACCTTTTTACGAAATTACTACCTACCACAATGTTCAAGAAACATGTCCATAATATTGGAATGTGTCATGAACAAGATTTACAAGATGACAGGTGATCATTCGAGGGGGAGCTTGCGCAGTTGTACTCTTTTTACCTTACTATGATTTTTTCCACTGAGTTTTTCTTGAAGGTTTTAGCCGAGGCAACAAAAGATATTACGCGAGACATAGTGGCACTGGCCTCCAAGGGGGAGGGTTATGAAAGTCAATAAAAGACACTACAATATGAAAACGTGAATGAAGATTGCGGCTTGAGTAAATTTGTGTAGAGCCCACCGTCACTAGGCGCGCACAGTAACTTTTGCTTTTTACCTTTATATAAACGATCGAAATATGTTTATTGTAAATACAACTCATTCGGATAACAACAAGTTATCTCTCTCTCTTCTTTATTCCTCTAACAATATCCCGATAAAATTTTCGTCTTTACTAATATTTATTTTTGTGATAAATTCATATTTCTTATAAAACATTTACAATATTATTTCAATAAAAAAAACTAACTCGGCATATTTTTGTGGTTATCATTTAAAATGTTTAACATCTTCTGGACATGCACTTGCCAATGATTTTAGTTTTACATAAATGAGTTTTTGATAAGTGGTCTTATATTTGATAATTGGCTGATCAAAATGCAAAGTAAATATTTAGAATTTTAGAAGATTTAAAATCAATTATTTTTATTATACAACAACATACTCCATAGAACTATAAATAAGAATTAACACCTCCATATTTTTATTAGATAGATTTATCTCCGCTGTGTACAATAGAAACTCATCAACCTTCGATCTCGTCCTCCAAATAAAATGTTGTTAACTCGTATTCTCTCAGCTTTTACATCTCACCATTTTAGTTTAGCCGGAAAATACTGCAAATTCAAAATGAATTAAAGTAGACATTATATTTTTCGTAAGTATGAGATGAATATATAAGTGTTGCCAAAAAAAGAAAGAGAAAAAAAGAAATCAATACTATTAAATTGAAGATTATATTTACAGGTTTGGGTATAAAAACACATTATATTTAAATGTATGTTAAGTATTTTACCTTGTTGATGAGGGAAATGTAGTAAGGCTTCACTTGTTCAACATCAACAAGAACTTTGCTCTTACTGTATAGATCATATTTACTGCAGTTCCATTTTTATTCGTCAGAATAACAAAATTAGAAATGAAATACAAATAAAATAAATATCATAATATGAAAAGAAAAAAATCGTACTTGAATACATGGAGCCACTTGAGATCATCTCTGTCCTCATCGTTCATCAAGTGTGTATAGGCTCCGGCCTTGTGCAATGCTACATGATTATTTATTTCAGTGTTAATAATAATACAAAAGTATCTAATATTTACAACTAATTTATTTTATTTTTATTTTTATTTTTTTTACAACTAATTTACTGAAACCTTATAAGTTATAATACAAATAAATATGCATATAAATATGCATATATATATATATATATATATATATTAAGATATGATTGAATACGTACGATAAAAAGAATGGTATCGAATAATGAAGAGACCAGCGTGAGGAAGAGTCGTTCCATTCTCCTTAGCCACCTATTTTAAGAAGACGAAATCAAGTAAATTAGGATAAGTTTTGGTATTGTTTTCTGATAAATTCATTAACAGTGTAATTAAGAAGAAGATGAAAAATATAAAACTAATTACCAAATACATGTAGTCGTCATGACCCCATGACATGAGAACATTGTCCAATCCACATCCTTCACTGTAAACTCCATTTTTTGTTTTGTATTTTGGGTTGTTGTTATCATGGTTCCCTTTAAAATACTGCAAGATAATAATGGAAAATATATTAGTTAAGATAAGTTATTCAGG
This sequence comes from Cardamine flexuosa, assembly GCA_963555745.1. NCBI lineage: Eukaryota > Viridiplantae > Streptophyta > Magnoliopsida > Brassicales > Brassicaceae > Cardamine > Cardamine flexuosa. The sequence continues at coordinate 22,736,806 of OY743219.1, forward strand.
TAGACTTTTCAGGTAATTTTTATGTCACCAATACCTATTTGGAAAACGTTAGAATCAAACTTTAACAAAATCCGAAATATACTGCCAAAAGAACTATCTTATTTTGTTTTTTTGTACCTTGTGGTGAATATTGGACGAGTCGAAGGTGCATCCAACTGGAAATGTATCGCCTATAATTAATTTAATGGAAGTGTTAAAATGCTGAATTTTGTCAATAAAGTTTATAATAATATATATATATGTACCAAATTGCCAAATTGCCAATAAAGTTTAGATTAGGATAACTCATGTTGAATACATACCAACGACAGCCCACTGGGGAAGACCACCGAATTCTGGCAGAAGGAGAACCTTTCCAAGATCTTTACAAAAACAAAAAAACAAAACTTAACTTAAAATTCAATATTCTTTAACAAAACAAAACAAAAACTTAAAATCCAATATTGACCAAGAAAATCAAAATTATCTTGTACATTCATCTAGGCCAAATAATTATGTAGATTAAATATATAAATTAACTTACATGTATGCACTAAGATATTTAATATGCTCAATCGTCACAATTCTAAGTAGCTATATTATTATAGCTTTTAATTAATAGTCAACATATAAGATAAGTAGTGTCACACAAAAAGATGATGTTAGGCAGAACAAGACATGTACCATGGATAAGGGCGGTGAGATGAAGCCAATCTTCGTCAGGATAATCCCTGCGAATGGCTTCAGCTGTTTGGAGAAGGTGTTGGATCTGAGGCTCATCGAGATCAGGATCACTGTCATCCACCACATTATTCAATAACTCACAACATTCCCATATACTCATTTCCATTTTGTTAAGTTTCCCATACTCTTTCCTCATCTTTTTCACCTGTCCATTTTTTTTCAGTTTTCAGTTAACACTAAATACTTTATATAATATGATTAATTAGCCTAATTAATGGGATTATTAGATAAGATTTGTTTGGCTTACAAAGTCATAGGTCTGGTTAATGTGTTGCATCCTGTAGAATTCCTCAACACCTTGCTGTCTTTCACTTGCACCATTCTCATAATCCCTAATAAATTAGAAAGATATTGTAAATATTTTTTAGCAAATCTTTGTAATTACCTAGTATATGTTGTTTTAGAAACATGTTCAATGCGGATTCTTCTCTATCTTTTTTTTTCTGGTCAAATGTGGATTCTTCTCTATATGTTATTTTAGAAACATGTTAAATGCGGATTTATTCTCTCTTTTTTTTTCTGGTCAAATGTGGATTTATTTAGAATGAGCAAAACAAACAAACCTGAAAGAATGGCCCAAGAAATTGATATCAGGAGCATCAAAACCATTTGTTTCCTGAGATTTTGGAACCACAAAACCTCCATCCAACACCAATTCATCATATCTCTCCTCTATCACTTTCTTTTCCTCCACTCTTGAATCTATAAATCGTCACCAAACAAAATAAATCCAACACTCTTTTATTTTCTGTGATGAAATTGATCAGATTCTCATGCACTAATATCAATCTATATCAGATATCTCTAAAGAAACTGAATATTGTGAAAACAAAATATCAAACAACAAAACTGTGATCTGAAACCCTAATAATTGTTTTGTTTATTATAGTCAAAAGAGTTTTGTATGTTTATGATCCTTCTATCGTTGTTTAAACAAAACTCTAAGCATAGATATTTCGATATTGTACTGATCGAAATTAGCATTCTCTAAATTATTAATAAAAAAAAGCAATGAAACGTTACCAGAGAAATGTTCAACAAGAATAGTCATCTTGCTCGGGATGTCACACGCAAATTATATTGATGGAAAAAAAACGAGAAATTGTGAAGATGATGATGGAGAGACGAGAGAATGGAGAAACTATTTATATTCCAATCAAAAAGTCCTTCCTGCATATTTGGAGACAGTGTAAGTCCTTAGATCTCAAACTTAACTCTTGTTCTGTCCTCAAACTGAAATTAATGTACAAATATGACATACTTCTCCGTATCTTTATTGCATCCAAAATTACGCGCGATTTGTAGCGTGTAACTCACGTAAACTTTTCAAGCTATGTCTGTGACTGTGTTTTTCACGCTCTGAAATATGAGTCTCTCTTTAGGTATTTTCTCTCTTGACGCGGTTCTTTTTTTTTTACTATTTCAGATATGACTGTTCCTAATTATCAAAGTATAATAAAAAAAATAGTATATTTTTTTCCTAAAAAGTGTTAAAGGATCAATGCTATTTTCTGAATGAGAAATTATCTAATTTTAATGAGAAATTATCTAATTTTAATGAGAAATTATCTAATTTTAGAGGAAATTGGATGAGTCCTTTTGATTTTTTATTTTTGTTTTAACTATATTAGCATTCCATATTGAGTTTAGAGAATGGTCAACGTATGTAGGTAACAATAACAAACTTATCTACTAAAAAAAACTCAAGATAATTTAAAATATTGTGATAATGTTAAAAGAATAGAGCAAGTTAGGAACACAACAATATCTAAGCAAAACCAGGGAAATCTAAGAGTTCTGAATTGTGAAATAATGAAATAAAATGAGTCCTTAGCAGCAAAAAGAAAGAACAATTGGGAGTCGATGGAAAGAACAGCTGTGTTATTCTGTTTTTGTGATATTTAATGTAAATCTTTTAAGAATAAGGAAATTAACAAGTTGGGAGGAGAAAACAAGTCAGCGTGACGTGTATAAGATTATCTCAATTAGCTGTGTTTTGTGTTGACCAACCTCTGACTCAGCATCTACTCACATTTCGTTTTTTTTTTTCTGGCTTGTACACTATATTTTTTTTTTCTTTAAACTAAAAATCGTTTTGATAATGTGAATTGAGAGGTGAATATAAATTGGCTCTCTATTTCATAAATTAAGTTTTCTTAATGCTATTTTTGTAAAAAATGAATATCAATGTGAATTTTAAAATTCAGTTCGAATACACTTTGTTCATAATTAAACAAATTTTAATATAAACCATTAACTTTAATTACTTGAATATTCAACTAACTAAAGTTTTATAATAAAAAACAAAACAAAAACTTTAGTTAGTTGAATATTCAATAAGAACATATCTGTATATTTTAAAAATTCTTCAATATATGTGATGTATGCCAAAATGATAGTTTTGTGAAACCAAAAAAAATACTTAAATGTATAGGTTTTCAAAATATGTTAACTCTAAGAATGATTGTCTAAAATAGATTTTCAAATATTTATTTCTAAACGTAATTTTCTGAGAAGATTTTTGAAACAATAAGAATCATTATTTAGAAATAAAATTTTTACAATGTCTATTTTTGTATTTAATCTTAATTATAAACATTTGATTATTTATCATATTTATCATATTTATTCATTTTAGTTTGAAACAAATTAAATATATTTTATTTAAATTAAAAATTTTAAAAAATATTAGAAAATAGCTTAAAATAATATATTTTGTAGAACAGAATTATCGAAGAATCGGATTTTATTCCAAAATAAAGGATTCGGTGAAGTGTTGGATACATAAGATATTGCGGCGGGGATACTCCACCGGTCCATAGCACTTTGTCTTCATGTGCAACGCGTAATATTACTCACCTTTCATATATATACACAAACTTTTTTTGGACAATATAATATAATGAACTTCAGTCGTTTGATTTACGCTATAGCATAAACTTTAGTCTTTCTTTGTCCTATAATATATATGTATATATATAGACATGCTAAAAGACAGTTTATTGATGGAATAATAATATATGAAAATTTGGAAAACAGTAATTTTTATGTTTTTTTTGTGATTTAGGTACTTTTTATAGTAGATATTTGTTAAAAAAATTATCAAAGGTCTTTGTTGATAGCTTTTAACACACACAAAAAGGTCTTTATTGTTGCTAGATATTATTTGATATACTGATTTATTGCATATACGTAATAATTATTGGTACATGTTAGTATGTATAATGTATAATATATATGTTGGGCATTATTCATGCCTGATCATGTTCGTGTATTTTCCAGATTATAAACCTGACTAAGCACAAAATATGCAGATTTACACAAGTGTTGGTTGACATGGTTGTAAAAAAAATATTTGTATATGATAACAAAACATAGCTAATTAATTATATATTATATCATTTGAAATCATCGACATAACGTATTGTGTTTTTCTATTATACGTTTGTTATACTTTAACAACGCTTTTTTTTTTTTCTTGTCTCCAGTAGTTTTTCTTTTTTCGTATATTTGTTCGGCTCGAATTGATGTATATATTTCAGAACGTAAAATATGATTGGACCAAAACAAAAACAGAAAACATGAAGAGATATGAATAGTTGCACCAACACACAAAACCTTGTGCTGAGACTTGACTTTTGCTGACATCAATAAAAGGATTTAAAAAAAGTAGCTTGACCTTTTAAAATTCAACGAGCTCGTGACCTCTTTTTCCTACGCTGAGAACAAATACACCGCACTGCTTACGACGTCGACCAACCGCGTTCCAGTTGAGTTTTACTTGTATCTGTGTCGTGTCGGCGTTTAAAGATTACAGAAGTCAAGAAAGATATGTCAGATGAGAGTTTATGTAGTGCTATTTCACTATTAATTGCGTGTATGCTATTTGGTTTGGATTCACGTTTTAAGTGTAAAAATGCTTATCTCCACTAAAACTCATGCCTTCTAAATTAATTTTGTAATTGTGTCAAGAAATACAATAATTTTTTCAACAAGGTGTTGTTAGTAAGTTCTGAAAGCATGATTTAAAGTTCTTTTATAGTTTATATAGAACGCATTCATCAGAAAAACATCGGTTAGATGAGATAAGAAAAAATAGTCAAACTGATTTAGATATTTCTGCACTTAAATAAAATCGATATTTGATCTTTGACCAACAAGAAAAATCTTCTTCAAATGAGAACTTAGAGACCACCACCACTTGATTAACTCTTTGTTTTCACTTGCCTATTTGAACTTATCATTTCTTATCTGGCTCCGCTAATTACATTTGCGTTTTAACTTTCCACCACCAACAACCTCTTAAAAATATGACACTAATTAAATCTTAATTTGTGTTGATAATTCGAAGCCAATATACATACACTCGACAAACATTAGGTGCCTATATGTTAGTATTTAATTTCTTCTTTATCAAATAAGAGAGTATTTCAGAGAGGATGCCAGCATGAAGAGCTTCCATGTTACATTTATGAAATAACTAATGATTAATTAATTAGGCACACGTCGATCATTGTCATATTAGCATATATGACACTAATTAGTGTCGCTTTTGCTTTGCCTTAACGACAGTTAGACGGCGTGTAGCAAACCATCACACACCAAGTTTGGTCGGTCCCTTATTTTAATTTTTCAACAAATAAATAATCATATACTAACTAGGATCCACGTCACTTTTCTCGTTTCTATCACCACGTCTTGTACTTGCATTTAATTTATAATTAAATATTCGTACAAAAGAAAGTTTCTGACAGACCACTTTTTTAAGGTCATGTATTAGTGACACGTTTTTCTATGGTACCAGCCGATCCCGGAATTATGTGGCCTCAAGACACGTAATCCAGCCACTGATTTTTCTTAATATTGTGGCCCGTAAACAATATACTATGAGCACGGTTAACTTGTGGCAACATTGAAGAGAGCTGAGACTGGAGTATTGCATTCGGGGTCTTCGTGAGTGTAGTCTCCTCCAAGTTGTCCTCTTTGTTAGCTTTTTGTTCGGTTGCTGTATGTTGTAGTTTCTTAGTGTTTTATGTACTGTAGTTTTGGTATCTCTGATCTCTTTGTAATCTCTGTATTCTGTCAAAAATCAAAAATGGTATAAAATCTAAACATTATTACCAACAACAAAAAATAATAGCTTCGGACAGACGTGAAGTGAAGCAAGGAATATGGAGTGGGCTACGTACGTGAGATTTACAATATGGGCCTACAACAAGAAAGTAAGGCCAGTTATTTAGTTATCAAGTTCCTTGTGGATTTAATAAAATAAATTAGGGCAAACCGATATATTGGAGGAGATATCAAACACGGCAGTTCTAGTTTAAACTTTAGAGTATTAGTTGATGGTTTTTTTAAATGGTCCAATATAGCTACGGGCTTTAGAAATGTCGGCCCAATATTATAGAAGTACCAACAAATTTATGAGGTGTTTACAAAAACATCATCATCAATTTGTGCTTATGTTTTAAAAAGCGTAATTATTTCTTTCTAAGAAAACTTATTATATAAATCAGTAAACCACATAGGTTGAGATTTAATTGGATATATGTTGGGAAAGCCTATCAAGCCACTCTATTTTCTCTTCTCACACGAGAAAACTTATAAATTGTTTCAAATCTTCTCGCCCAAACTTTAGTATGTTTCTTCCCGTTGAGAGTAGGTTAAAAAGGTCTTCACAACATATTAGCTTGAATTTTATTAATCTACAACCTCAATCCTCACTAGATTTGGCTTAATCTTACCAGTTAACTAACGATGTCTTGTGGGACATAGACATATATATTAGAGAAAACTCAAGAAAAAAGTAAGAAAGTCAGCAAATATCTTGATTTTTTTATTCCAACAAGTATCTTTATCAACATCGCTCTTGAGTATACATAACTGCATAATATCATTATACAGTGAACGAATGGGAACTTGAAAACAACGTCTCATACGAATGCGACATCCAACGGCTGCCATGGCCTTCTCCATTTACCAATTATATTTGTTCTCTATTTGTGTATTTATTGTAATAGACAAGAAAGTTATCTACTCGAGTCCAAAAGTTACTACTATTATTTTGTAAGGAAAATGAATTAAAATGTAACTTTTCTCTTATATGTTTTCTACATAATTGAGAAAGAGAGAGAGACTACAAAAAAGCCATAACCCTAAGTCCTCCAGACGATCTTTGCAAAATCCCAAGGAATGGTGACAGGAGGCAGATTTTATGCAAAAGAACCAATTGTTACATCGAATCATTTTCAAGCATTATCAATTACCAATGACTCCACTAAAGAGTAAACTCTTTTGTCATTACCATAAATATATCTTTGTATATTTTATACCACTAGTTAGAATTTAGTAGTATTTAATCTAGATATTTTTTTAAAATTAATGCTTCACGTATACTTGAAGGTTATGCCAAACCAAAGTACATATTGAATTAAAAATATCAGAACCTTTAACTGAAAACATTGAGAGATAATACTACTTGCTTATGCACCAATACGATGAGTAGGATGTCTTTAACTATACTGAATCCAAAATTTATTCTAATAAGATTTTCGAAAAAAAAAAAATTTTAAAAAAAGGAAAAAAATTAGACACTTGGTTGTATAGTGGATATATTAAATTACTCTTTATGATAAATCATTCACCAAATAAAGTAAATGTATATATCAATCACATAAAGCAAAAACTTTGATTAGACAAGAAAACCAAATCAAATTACTAAATTAATTAGCTACTCATTAGTCAACCTGTAATTAAGGAAGGAGTCGTATTTTTCGAGGTTTTAGCCGTAAACCACTCCGACCAGGTCCGGTCAACCCGCAAAGTCGAAGAAAATCGCTGATCCAAATAACTAGCTCTGATTACGCCACGTGTATGAATCGCAACGTAAGTCTCAGTCATTGTACTGCAGACAGACAATGACACGTCATCGGTCAAAAGACCAAAAGCCTTGTACCACGTGTACTTTTCGTACAAGTTATTAGCCCCACCGATTTCAATTTTATTTCTTCTTTACAGATTTTTTTATCCTATTTTAGCCAAAAGGAAGGGACACGTGGTAGGCGGATAAGACACGTGGCGAGAAAGAAATCAGTGTCACGTGACTTGGAGACAGATCACGTGATTATAGGTTGCCCTCTTTGGACATGTTCGTTTCACCTCCTTTATTGAACCTACCACCTGCAAACTGTCTCACAATAATATATCTTGTAAATATCTGACGCATATGCTTCCAATAAACCAATTTGAAAGGATTTTATGATTAGTACTATATAAAAATATAAGATTAGACACTTAATTATATGTTGTTAAGTTTGCATTCTTGTTCCGCTAATTAGTAAAACGCTAGTATTAATTAATTAGTTTGAAAGATTTTGTTGTTGTTAATGGTAACGTTTTGAAAGATATTTTTTTATTTGTTAAACGTAATGTTTTGAAAGATACTTAAATACACAAAAAATTAATTATCTTAATTATTTTGTGTTGATCAAAATCTAATCAAAGATTATATTAGAAGAAGAAAAAAAAAACTAAGAATATGGGATCACGTAGGAGTCGTGATGGCGAGATGTATATAATGTTTGATGGAATCGAACAAGATATTAAATTGAATTTAATGGTCAGTCATGCATGGGGCATGATGCTCCATGCTCACTGTTTCCTTTGGAGGTGGCATTCTTATCATGTATTATGTCTACACGTGTATGTATCTAAATCGTACATTCATCCGTATATTCATTACGTATTCGTATGTTGGCAACAAAATTTTTATAGGAACTTAAACGGTTCCACACTTGGATTTACATGTTTTTTTTTTATTACTCCAAGAGTTTCACAAAGATATTCATTCTAACATTTTCCTCACAAATAAAAATATTATAAATTATTTTATACCATTTATTAATACATAATTATATTTATTTCTTTGATTAATAATATAAATTTTGAAAATAATAGGAATAAAATTAAGATTTATGTTGAAAATCTACACTGAAAATAGAAAACATTCTTTATGAAATAAAAATAAAAATACAATGTTTATGAAACAAATAGACTAGTAGTCTACTAATTAAACTTAAGCAAGTCAATGAACCGTAACTGTGATTGAAATCATAATAAAAATTGGCTTAATTCACGTAATAAGCAATTATCTAATATTGTTCGAATTTATTTTGACTTATGAGATATAAAAATATACGTGTGCGTTAAACCAAATTTCGAGATTTGGGATTGAGTTTGGACTTTAGGTTTAGGTTTTGCTACAGAGCTATCACATTAACTACGAGACGGTTTTAGAATTAAGGACAAAGATTCATCTCATCTTTGCATATTAGATTCGTCAATTTTTTACTGGGTTATTTTATTGAAACTTTCAATACATATTATGTTATTGTTCTTTGCGGTTATCAGTTCTTTCATACTGTAAAAATGCGGGTTCTATGAAACATTTATCAATTTTGTTGGAGTATGTTTGTGCAAATTGTTATTTTAGAGGAATAAGTTGAAAAAATTGAGTGGAATCTTTTTTTAGCTGAATCTCATCGTAACAATAGATGAATAAATTAAATAATTTCCCTATCTAATTTGTTCATTTTACAATTTTTTTAGTTGGATGAGTTGAATCATGTATTCCAATTCTTTTCATCTCAAATGATCAGAGTTTATATTAGTATTTTATTTAACTACTTTTATTCCCTTAATTATATAACCATTTGATTTAAGCCTTTAAGGGAACAAAATAAAATAAGTTGCTAACAAGGGAATTTTTTTAAAAAGTAGCTAGTTGAATTAGACAAATGTATTTACTTAAATTTGGAAGAAGATGCTGAATTCAGCCATTATATATGGATACTATCGTTCCCAGTTTGAATAGACTATGGGCATAAGAATTTAAGAATATATTGATTTTAAGAAGGGTAGGTATCAAAATAATAAGTGCATTGATGTGTTTAATAAATTACTGGATTCCTATCCATGGGTCTCTTCGAGATTATTGGTCCTTGATGAGCTTTCAATAAAGTAATGGATGCAATAATTAACCAACAATATGCCTGCATAAAAAAATCAAGTCTTTAACAAAATAAAAAATAAATTAATAATATGCAATCTATAAGAATGGTCGACATGGGAAAATAATTATTTAGAACAATTTTTGAAGTTACCGATAATTAATGAGAGCAAGTTGATATTTTGAAAACAAAGTAAAAGCTAAAAGTATAACTTGTGGCTAAGACTAAGCAAAGCACTGCAGGATTTGATTATTTTTGAGGTCCACTTTCTCTCTCTCGTGTTTTCAAAGTAATATTCCACAGTTAAAATATTCGTGGTTAAGAATCCATTATTCAATATCGAAGAACCGACCAACGAAAATAGTGATCCGAATTTTAAAAATTGTGTAACCATTTCTGTAATTATTTAAATAATATATTTTCAAAATTGTTTAAAATAAATTACTAAAATTTATTTATTGAAAATCAGTCAGTTTTGAGATTTATCCATTATGATAAAAAATTTTTTAACTTTGGTGTTAGTGATCCTAAATAGTTGCTTACCTGTGCTGTTCATAGGGTCGGGTGTGTCTGTAAACAATATTTGGTGTCTAGAAAGCAGAAATTACAAATGTCAGTTCATCAGTAAACTTTATAAAAAAAAATTAGTTCAAAATACTAAAAAAAAATGAAAATAAAAAGAAGAGATTCTATTGTGTAGAATCACATTTATATGTGTTATTATTCATGAAGTTATGCATACAATATATATATAGGAGAAGAGGGGATCATAACCTAAGATATACTAGTTTATACATTCCAGATTTTGTGGGATATAATGAAATCAATTTAAATAAATTGGGAAAATATATTTTGGAGATTTGATCATCAAATCTCTAACATCCTCCCTCAAGTTGGAGCATGAGGAATTGCAAATGCCCAACTTGACCATTATAGTTTCAAAGTCGCGGATCATCGATTGAAGCGACTTTACCATGAATCCATCAATGAATTCAATCTTCTTTGGTTCATGCCTTTTGCACCACATGAGGCTATTTTTTCATGTTCATCTCTTCAACAACTTATGTTGTTTTCAATTCATTGACACACAAATCTATGTGTGGCATCACAAATCATCGTCGGCATGTGTAACACAAGAGTTATATGTTACACAAAGAGACATGGTCAGGATTGAATAATTACAGATTCATTTATTTTGTCAGTTCGGTGCCACACTCGTCGGTTCGTTGGGTTGTTCAGTTCATCGGTGTTAGAGGTTTCGTCTTCTCTTCAAAAGGTCACCGTCGTCTTGATCTGAATGTGTAACACAATAGTTATGTGTTATACACAATTTTACTCAAAATATTTTCGGATTCGTCGGGTCGTTCTTCACAGACAGAGTTTAAGACAACATGTGAATGTCTTCTTGCTCTTCATCTTTACTTGTCTATCATCATCAGATATTGTCATCACCAGTGTTTATCGCGGCACCGTTTTCATTTTCTATGACGTCGAAGCTGTTGTAAAAGGAACCTAACCACTCATTATTGAGTTTCATGTTTCTCACACATATATATATATATATATATATATATTTTTTTTTCTTTCAGGCTCTCATACCATGTAAAATCACATTTATATGTTTTATTATTCATGAAGTTATGCATACAATATATATAGGAAAAGAGGAGATCGTAATCTAAGATATGCTAGTTTATACATTCCAAATTTTGTGGAATCTAATGAAATCAATTTAAATAAATTGGGAGAATATATTTTAGAGATTTGATCTTCAAATCTCTAACATATTGTACTCACATAGTATCATTTTGAATGAAATTAACAGATTGAAGTATTTAACTCATATACTCTAATTAGAACTTCACACATCGATTTTGCAACCGTATGAGTTTTGACCACACAAGTACACAACAATTGATTCTTTATTTTGGTTGAAATATGTGAATGATCCCACACGTCAACTAAGAACTTTGTTACTCTGAAATTTTATTTTTTTATATAAGCGATAATAACAGATCATAGTGTATATTTTAACGCATCATATTACACCGAATTATGAGTTTTTTTCTTTTCAGTATCGTGTAAAATCTAAAAGTTTGTTCTCGCTTCCAAACATTATTTTAGACCAAATAGTTTTTTACTTAAAAAATTGTTACTAGCCAAAAAAAACAAAAGTAGGAGAAATGATAAAACGAGAGAGATGGAATTGCTTCTAATTTTAGTAAAGAGTCTCCTTTAATGTCTTTTAACGTTACTATTCCCAATTTGTTCCAACATGTCTTCTTCTACACAGACACTTACGTTTTATCACCTTCAATGGTTTTCAAAATAAAATATACTTTTAATATTTAACCAAATAATAATAATTTGACAGCAATGAGAACAATATATAGTTTTGTACGCATGAGGTTAAAACAGAAGAAGAAAGTTTTGTACGCATATCTAAATTTGCTAACTATATTATTTTACTATTTAAATAGGAATTCTGACGGTAAGGAGCGATTTTCTCTAAAGTTAAAATTAAATGATTATGTGTAAAAAAGAAATTAAATAATAAATTAAAGTTGGATTATCCGTTTTGTCGTTTTTCAGCGTATCTAAAGGTTCCTTCCACCGCCTTCGGAACTGAAAGAGGGAGTTAAAAAGAAATAAATAAAATGTTAGTATAACAACCGTTCGCTCACAGCGCTGTCACATAAAAGTCACTCATAAAGCGTCCACGTCATCAATATATCCGCGTGGTAAGGTCTAAAGCCGCTGTGTCTTAATCCGTATCTCACAGGCGCGTCACGCTAGCATAACACTTTGGATTTAACTGCGGTTGAAAAAAGTAGATAACTTAACCATGGTTAAGATTATAACCAGAACGTGGTTTAAGTATATCCCACTACTCAGTATCAGTTTATAAAGAAGCCAAAGCTTTGCCGGAGATTTAGCAAACACTAACAAACCAACTCATCGGAGAAGACGAATGTGATTTTATTTTATTATTCAGTGAAAATAATTCTTGAAAAAAAATGATGATCGGAGAAGTTACTCGTGCTTATCATCCAACGGTTCATATTCCTTCATGGCCACTAACTGATGATCTAACGGCGGCGGATATTTACGGAAGTCCAGACGGCGGAAGTAGCATGATTGATGCTTTGGCTGCGTTACAACGTTACCTTCCGTCAAATGAGCCGGATCCGGACTCAGATCCGGATCTATCGGGTCCGGATTCACCAATCGACGCTTATTCATGCGATCATTTCAGGATGTATGAGTTTAAAGTCAGACGATGTGCTCGTGGACGGAGTCATGACTGGACGGAGTGTCCGTACGCTCATCCCGGAGAAAAAGCTCGCCGTCGTGATCCTAGGAAGTATCATTACTCCGGAACGGCGTGTCCTGAGTTTCGTAAAGGTGTTTGCAAGAGAGGCGACGCTTGTGAGTTCTCTCATGGAGTTTTTGAGTGTTGGCTTCATCCAGCGCGTTATCGGACTCAGCCGTGTAAAGACGGTGGTAACTGTCGCCGCCGTGTTTGTTTTTTCGCTCATTCGCCGGATCAACTTAGGGTTTTGCCTAATCAAAGTCCCGATCGTGTTGATTCATTTGACGGTTTGTCTCCGATTCGTAGAGCGTTTCAGTTTTCGATTTCTCCGGCGTCTGGTTCGCCACCGGTGAGTCCGCGAGGTGACTCGGACTCGTCTTCTTTTCTGAGTCGTTCACTCGGGTCTAATTCTGTAAACGACGTCGTTGCGTCTCTGAGGAATTTGCAACTTAATAAAGTGAAATCTCTTCCTTCGTCGTACAACAGTCAATTCAGTTGCTTCGGATCCGGTTTTGGATCGCCACGTGGATCAGTCCTAGGTCCTGTGTTTCGGAGCTTACCAACTACTCCGACCCGACCCGAAATCGGGTATATGAATATTTGGGAAAACGGTTTGGAGGAAGAACCGGCTATGGAGCGGGTCGAATCGGGTCGTGAACTGCGAGTGAAACTGTTCGAGAAGCTGAGCAAGGAGAATTGCATGGGTCGGGTTGAATCGGATCCGGATCAGGGATCGGGTGAAGCTCCTGATGTCGGGTGGGTCTCTGACCTGGTTATGTAACTTTTAACCCGACTCGTAAACCGGATTTCGTTGAAAAGGATTCATTTGAGGATTATTATCGTCATGGTTTTTCTCTAAACAATTCTGTAAATATTATTTTACTAATTTCGTATAATCTCTAATATTTTATCGATGATCCAGGGAGATATCACAGTGTATAGAGGTGCTTAGGATTTTTATTTTATTTTTCATGGATCACTAATATAATGTATTTTGTGTTTTTATTTATTTACTTCTGGTATTATACTATATTAGATGCAAATTTCATGTAATTATTGATATTAATGAATGAATGTAAATTATTAAATTTGGTATATACTACATTTAAGATTTGTTTTGTTCTGTTTATTTAGGCATGCGTGAAGTGGTGGTGATGTGATTAACGTCCGTAAACATCATTATCGGAGACTGTGATTATGTCCTAAATAAGTTGGAGACAGATGGTTGTACTTGTGTGTCCTTTATGGAGAAGAATAGTTCTTAACTTGAGTGAATCAAAAGTTAAATAGAAAATTATACTCGAGTTAAATAATGATCTTATACTTATCCAAATCACTTTTCATGTTGCACAATTTTGAGCTTATCCATAATGTGAGATATGATACTTCGCATAAGGATTTGGGTTTGTTAAGTAGTTGTTACATCGAAATTAGATATGGATTCAAGATCAAGTTATTCTAAGGCTATTGAATTTTTTCTGTTGCATTAGTAACTATGAGTTTTTGATCTAAGATGATCATCCACCAAAATAGATTGTGCACTCAATTCTGATAAATGAACTTTGTTTTTTTTTCCAATATGAAATTTATAAGTGAAATTGTTAATATTTAACATATAAAGGTATATATATTTAAAGTTCGTAACAATATCGTAATTAAAAAAGTCCCAATTAATTAAGGGGTAAACATTTTCGTCGCAAGCTTCTAAATATAGTAAGGCCGATTTTATCTTGGGGGTCCTTGAGCAACACGATGAATTGATTGTGTTAGTATTGTATTGTTTTCACGCTAAAATATATTATAGTTTAGAATTTTCTGTCAGCTAATACGAAAATAGTTAAACTACGTGCACTTATTTAAATTGGCCGTTTGATATTTTGTGTGGATAAGTTCTTGAGTTACATTTTTGTTTGATGGTATTGAAATACACAGTTTAGGAAAACAACTGCAAAACATTGTTAGTGTATTTCAATAGATGCTAATGAATGTTAATAACTTTTTATGGAAAAAAAAAAACAAGTGTCGTATTTTTTGGTTAAAGAATGAGATACTTCATCTTTAAATTCTTTTGCTATATTTGTCAATGCATCATAATGAATTAATGATAACGACGTACTCTTAACGACACTTTTAAATATTTTGCTTCAAAGTTTTAACTCTTAAGTTTTAGAGAAAAAAAGATCTGAGTAATTTGACTTTTAAAAAGAGGTCTCTTAGTCGTAGATAGATCTTATCCGAAGGAGTATTGACTTATGAAAAAAGGTCTCTCAGTCATAGACTCATAGATCTTATCCGTAGAGGTAGAGGGTTAAGGCTAGTAGTATTGAGCAAATTACGTTACATCTTATTTGATTTGGTATTTATTTTAATTCAATTTTTATTATTTGGTATTGTTATTCAAAAAGTACATTTTATTCATACAAAATATATAATACTATAAATATCAATATTAAAAATTATATTCATTTTTATATCGGTTATTTGCGTTAGAGCATCTCCAACTATTATATTTTCTCATTTAAACTCTATTATAGAGTAAAACATGTTCAACCCCACTATATATCTCACTCTAAAATAGAGTTTCGAAAAAAATATTTTATATTTGGAGTAAATTTATTCATTACTCTATTATAGAGTAAAATTATTTTATATTTATAAAATAGTCATTTAACTTTTCTATATTTTTATCTTATACTTAATATTTAGATCAGTGTTGGTAATAAATAATAAATAGCTATATAATTAAAACTGTAAAAATATAACAATAACTTTTATTTATAGAAACACAATAACATAATCAAATAGCAGAATAAACTACCAAAATTAAAGAAAAACAACATAAATTAAACATAGCATAACAAAAGTTAGTAATTTTATTTATGTAAGAAATCATAATTAATTGAATTTATGGACTAAAATAAAAACATATGGGCCAAATTTCTAATTTTGATAAATAAATGATGATTTTAGGAAATTAGTTATTAAGTATATATTTGGAATATTTGTTTAGAGTTAAAATTAAAGGAATGGATTGAAGTAAAACTCATCTATATTATATAATTATTTTATTTTAAAGTAAAATATAGATGAATGAGTTAGAAATGCTCTTATTGTATGTTTAACTGACGTAAACAAGTATATATTAAAAATAGTTTTTAAAAAGTTTGAAGAAAACAAGTGCAGCTTAAAATTTTAATATGAGAAGATATCTAAGCCGATTAACTAAAAATAGTAAATCAATTATATTTTATTTTGTGAAATATATTCAAAATATCGATATCTGTAGGTTACAAATTTATATATTTAGTAATTATAAATAAATTACTACTGCTATTTTAAATAATTTTTACTAGATTTTTTATGACAAATGGGGATGACAGGTGGGTTCACTGTTAGCTACTAAAGAATTTTGTAGTATAAAGCATAAGTCATTTAACCAACTAAATTTTAACATATTCTTTTTTCCCTCAAAAATCTTAAATATCTCTGCTAAACCATCTCCAATATATTGTATCTCTACTAACTTCAACTTTATATTTTTTAAGCCTATATAAATTTTTTACAACCAATAAAGTATTTATTCATGTTCTCTCTTTCTTTTGTTTATCCTCATGATTTTTCAATTTTTCTTTTTTTCTCATTTCTATTTCATATTAATTTTCTACTATCATTAGATTAAGATACCTTTAGATTTTAGTTTAATTTCTAAACTAAATTTTCAACAAAAAAATGAAAGACTAAAGCTCTAATATCTCGGAGTTGGAATTATCATCCTAAAATTAAACCTGAATGAATTCTAGGCATGAAAATTACTGTGGTGGATAAAAATATTTGTTGCACGTATCATTTTGTTTTGTTTCTGTTTTTAGTTTTAGGCTCTAATATCTCGGAATTGGAATTATCATCTTAAAAATAAATCTGAATGAATTCTAGGTATGAAAATTATTGTGGTAGATAAAAATGTTTGTTGCATATATCAATTTTTGTTTCTGTTTTTAGTTTTATTCTTATGAACTCAACATTTTTTTTGTCACATGGAGATAGAATTCATGCTCAATGTATACCACCACTCATATCATTATAGATATCCATATATATGTAAGTTAATAATATTTCATTTTTTAAATTTATATTGTTGATATTTTCTTTGATTATAAAAGATAATATATCAATATTTAGAAAAACTATCAGCTTTTTTTTGGTATTTGTTCATTTGTATATATATTATATTGTTTGTTGATATATCCATCATGATTGTTTTTATTTTCTATATTATTTTTCAACAAAAATTTTGTTTATAATTTCGAATATATAATAATTTAAAAAATCACTATAATTTAGATTTTTATTGAGCTATATATTTTAGTTTTATCATAAAAAAATATATTAAATTAATATAAAAATCTTTTATCCATCCGTATGATGGATCATAATACTAATATAATTATCTATAGATGAAATATAACTAATTATTGATTAAATCATGAGTGTAAACATATCTAGGAAAAGTCCAATTTTGTAGAGTTGGCGTGATTAATAGTCTACTTGATTAAATTACTTGATTAAGTACACATAACTGTTACTAGTCTACTAAAATAATTGTAATAGATTGCAGAATCACAACTTTTACAGGATGTTATAAATATATGTTTTAAATGAGTAATTGAAGTATAGTTTTTTTTAGAAAAACAGTGGGATCATGTTTTAGCCAAAAATTGCATACTTACATTTTTCATTTTTTTTATAATGAGATTGGCAAACTATTATTGGTGTTAACTGTTAAACTTTACTAATTGTTTAATATGTTAATAGTAAAAATAAAAATAAAGAAATATAAACTAATTTATTCAAATCGATAAAAAAAATTCGAAATAGTTCACTTCTAATGATTTTATTTTTCCATCACTTATAAGGAATTTTTGGTTTAATTTCTTCTCAAGTTTAATTTTATTTTAAATTTAAAAACCAATTTAGCAGATGGATCCAAATTTGTTTTTATACATATGTTATGATTCAAATTTTTTAAGAAGATATATATATATATATATATATATATATATATATATATATATGTTGGTCACCTAGTTAACCGATATATATAGATTATTCACCGATATATATATTATTAACCGATATATATATTAATTGACTCGAAAAGCTAACCTGGGAGCGAAAATATGTATCGACGATCAAGGTTTTCGGTATTGGATTAAAAAAGATTGGTACAAGTTACAAACGACACGTAGTTATAACTAACAAAGTCAAAACGGCATAGTAGGAAGGAAGGAGACATAGAAAAGAAGAAACTAAGGAAGAAGTCGTAAACCACAAGAGACTATCATGAAGAAACAAAGAGTTAAAGAAACATTCAAATGCAGATTATTTAAGTTAATTATATGAAAAAATAAAATTTCCGATCAATTTGACTCGGATCCCTTATATACATATAATCTTGCTTTCTGTTTTTAATCAAATGCACACACAAAGCTCCCAACTTAAATAGAAATCTCCCCAAGGCTACCTTCAGCTGCAGGAAAACAAAAGCCGCATTAACAATCGAAATTTCTTCAATGGGTTTTGTTTGTTTTTGATATGAGCAAGTTTATACCTTAGAGAGCCATCTCAGCTTGTAATGCAGCAAGTTCATCTTCCTCAGGAGTCCGTATCTTAGGACGAAGGGGTTGCACACGGACTGGAGCATTTGGAGCTGTTGTTGTTGGCTGAAGAAGTTGCTCTTCTAGCTCCTCGCTTTCTAGTTCTTCAAGCTCTGCTTCCAATTCATCCTGTAGTTTTGCCAATTAACAACAAATGTTGAGAAAGCTGAACAAGATTTTGTGTTTTTATGGAGTATGATCAAGGGTGGTGTTAAGGAAAGTTACCTCATCGAAATCAGCCGCAGACCCAAGTGGAGCAGACAATGCTTCTTGGATCTGTTTCATGTTCTCGGTTTGCTCATTGATCTCATCCATTGTCTTGTCAACATCATCAATGTTTCTGCAAAAACAAATGTGTGTAAACGCATGCTCAACTCACAATTTATATAAGCTAGTTAGGGTAAGGAAACACATACGTTGCTTTCTGCATAGCTTTCATTGCAGAAGCTCCAGTCCTCAAAGCATCAACAGTCTCTGTTGTTGCTTTTGCACCTTCTAACATAATCATCTATTTATTTACACAATAGTGATACATTCAATTATATCATTCATAGTAGTAGCAAATATCATAAACACGCTTCAAAAAAAAAAAAAACTTACTTGATCATGAATACGAAGCTGGAAATTCCCAAGCTGTTCAACTTGTTGCTCATATAACCTCTTCCTTTTCAAACATTGTATAGCAGCTGCACAATATAAATACTCGTAAACACGTGTCTATACCAAAATTTGAAGCATAATAATAACAAACAAGATAGGATCTTACAGCGTTTGTTCTTGACACGAGAGAACTCCTTTGCTCTCTCAACTTCTCCAGCAGCTTTCTTGAGAAGAACACCCTCCTTTTTCTCAAGCATCTCAAGAGTCTAAGGAACCACAACAAACCAATATTGAAATATTTTTCTTACTACCATGATTTTTGCTATAACAATGCAGACACTAAGATACAACTCCAATATACAACCAAAAAGAGTAAACTTAGGTTGAATCCAAAAAACGGATACACGAAGCATATAGTCAATTGACCCATTAAAATAGTTGAAATCTCAATCTCTAATCTTCTTACAAAATCCAATTTTGACATAAAACATTGATGAAACAGAGGATTTGGTGATTACCTCATTAAGCTTGTCTAATGTTTGGAGAGTATTAGTCTCCTGCTTTGGTTTCCCGAACAGCCGATTCATAAACATGGTGAATTAACCAACACTGAGATCTCTCCTCTACAAAATCCAAACAATTAATCAATAATCATTCAATCGAGGGAGCAAAATTAGGGTTTTTTACAACTGGGCAACATATTTTGGATTCCCAAATCTAAAATTACAGGTAAAGAAATTACAATAGAAAGAGAAAAATTAGGTTTTATGAATCAATTGATAGAACAAAAACAAACCTAAGGGATTTGAAACGAAGCTTGGAGCGATGGGATTAATCGAGAGCGATGAAGAAGAAGAAGAAGAAGAAACGGCGTTGAAGATTTTTTTAATTATATAAATAAGAAATCAAATCTAAAGGAGTTTGGGTTTCCTAATTCTGTTACTTACTAACTTATTGATATTTATCTTTTTGATAATGATTTGATTTGATTCGTTCTTCTACTTCTCTACCGGACCCTTAAGTATTTATGAAATTGTCTGTCGGAACAAAAAATATATAATAATTAAAATATCTCTAGGAAATTTCGTTGGAATGTACGTAAATCTTTTATGAATTCCTTAGAAAAAGGGTTTGATTTTCTACTTTGTTATTGTCATTGATATATTTTAAAATTTTGCCCTATTTAGGATTTGAAATTTAATTTTAAGTAAAATTTTCGTAGTGACCTGTGATTTTTCTTTTGTTAAGAAATAGAAGACAGAATTAAGAATAATAACATGGAAAATATAAAAAGAATAGGTTAGAATTTTAACGAAATAGAAGATTTTTTCCCTTTCAATGACCGACATGCTTTGTTTTTAATTTTTGTTTTCAGCAATGTAATTTTTTTTCTTTCTTCTAAGTATGTACGCACTATGTAGTACTTTATTTCTTGATCTCCCTGATTTTTTTTGTTTCCTGAGTAATACTTTTTGTAGCAATATAAATTTAATTTGAAATTACCAAACCGGATGTGTAGAGTGTAGTTCTTATAAAATTATTAGAACGAAGCTTAGCACACTATGCGCTAAACCATTTTTGTTATAATCTTGTGACTGTTTACATAGTTACACAAAAACAAATTACTTAAATTAAGTTTATTTTATTTTATTTTGTTTGCTAAAGAAATTAAGTTTAAATTAATCAGAAAATAATAATACATTTGTAAGGTGAAAGATTGTCGGCGAGCCAAATTTTGCCAAGTGGTCGGCTACTTAACTACATTTTACATGTTTGAACTGAATTCATACAAATCTGTGAGACCAAATATGTATAGTATCACCGAGTAAGTTCTCATATTGGCAATGAACGTAGGAGTTTAGTTAACACCATATTAGCGCTAATAATGAGTACCACCAAGTTTCCAAATTATCCAAAAAAGTTTGTTTTGTTTCATTATCATAAAAATATGTGATGTAAGTTTTAATGCATACAAGCTAAAGAGTAAATAAATAATTTAACAAAGTATATATATCCCAATAGCATGAATTATATGTCACATTTAAAAATGCCTAAAGAAAATGGTACAAACATGTTTCTTAACTCCTAAGAATTATAATAACTTACCTAACTTAAATCATGATTGTGGATCAGAAATTCGCTGGCGAGAAACTGGTTTCTTTTGGGCTCTTGATCACACATTTTGTAAGTATTCAGTGTATACATGGCCATGTTGGCCACACTATCGAGTAACAATGGCCCAAGTATGGTCTAGTCCATCAAGTTTTTTATATATCTTTATTAAATTTGGATTATCTAATGGTCTAACAGAGAAATCAAAGTTCTATAATAGGTAATTGATGTCATACTACAGAAGAGGACAGAAGAATCATCTTTCCTCACAGTAGTTTTGAGAAAACGAGTTCTGGACCACTTATTTGTTTTAGGGATATGATAGCGACTTACCAAAAATTAACAATGCATAAAAAGAAATTATATTCTTTCAACTGTGAATGTTCATTTCTTTCACGTCTCCAATTCTTTGTTCTCAAACGATATGAATATTGCTAGCTTTGGTTTTCACTTTTCAGTAAAGATAAAAATAAAAATGCTGAAAATATTACTATTGGTAACGATGAGTGTTGTTTTTCAAATTTTCTTTAACAAAACGAGCAAACATAAATTGATTATCTTAATTATAAAATTTCCGTCATTGTTAGTGTTGAGGACAAATCCGTTAAGCTGATGTTTAGCTTTTTTTAGTATATGTTTTGTTTGTTGGCAAATTGAGAAATTTATTTATTAGGTAAAAAGTTGACAATAAATTAGCACGTCGTTTGGTGACTAATCTATTGATGTCAAAAAGGAAATCTTCAAATATGTATTGGTGGTGTCCTGGCATTCCACTTAGTAGTATGGCCATTTTGGTATTTGTTCAATTTATTATTTGAAAATGTTTTCCCTTTTTTTTTTTTTTTTTAATGTTGGTACTACTAGATTATGTTCCACGTAATTGTGTTTGTGTTTGAGTTGAATATTTTAGATTCATGGGATGGTTAATTTCGTATGAATTAACCGTTTTATCCATTTCGAAAGGTAAGACGATTTAAAAATAAACTTAAATCTATTTTTTTTGTCGGATTGAGATTTATATATTTGCCTAATAGAATACCATGAAAATTGATTTGGTAAAAAAAGGTGATAATTCTGGAAGAGATTGAAGCTCTGCCTAGTTATAGCCTTATAGGATAATACACAACAACTGCATAATATAATTTTCGGTGGATGTTGTTAAATAGCTCTTCACACATTACGCATTTTCATGTCTAGTTGATTCCATATCTAACATTCTAAAAACCATAAACAGTATTGGCCTTTGGCCTAAGCAGAGGTGTGCCTATAGGTTTACCAAAAAAGTATTGGCCTTAGGCTCCCAAATATTTATATATATAGTGTTAACTAAAATATATTTTATAACTTAATAAAATTTTCTAGTTTTATAAAATAGTAAAAAATATATAATTCATAATATAAAATAATGTTTGTTATCTGTAACTTATTATTAAAAATATTTTAAATTTTAGTTATATAATTTATATTTTATAACAAAAATATTATATATATATATATATAACCAACTTTTTTTCCGCAACAATAAAAAAATATATTTTTTGGCGTTTGGCCTCATAAAACCTTGGCATAAGCCAGAGAAGTATGTGTTTAGGACAAACACATAAAATATGTTTAGGTGTTTAGACTATTCGATGATGCGAACCAATATCTGTTTATCTAGTCTTCATATCCACGTGTTGCAGTCTGATTGTGGACTATTTTTTGTTTTATTTTGGATGAAGTATAGTTTAGGCTGATTTGGATTGTTTTATACTTTTATATATTTTCGAATAAGTTGGGTTAGTTCCGTACAACCAACTAGTTAATCGAAAATATTATTATTTTCGATTCAATTCGATTTTGATGGAATGTCTACTCCTACCACCGGCTTTGAACAAGGATTTTGAATACTTTTAATATTAAAAAAGTAGAAAGTTAGAGAGTGCGTAGTGTTGTTGCTAACACTTTATGCAAAGTATAATTCAAAAAGTGTTGGACTCGAACTCGATGGATGAGGGACAAAACTAAGGACAACAAAATTTGCTTATTTCGTACCAAACCGATGTGAAATCTAAAATGACTTTGATCAGAAAAAACAAAGAACATGCGCTCGAAAATAAAATAAAAAAGTGACTAGACAGATCCCACTGAACTTTGCCTAAACCAAAGTTGAAAAACTATTCCCATTTAATCCATACCAAGCATATACAGTAACAAAATTTTGGAAAATCTGTTGTGTATCATCTTTCATGAATCGTTTATGCTATTGACTACTGTCCATAAACCGTTTATTAGAAAAATTCATCTTTTCTAAGTGGATACGCGAGGCAATATTCCACTAAATGATTACTTCATGTTATTTAAAATATTTTAAATTTATTGTGCTATATTTGAAAGTAAAACAAGCTATATTAAATAATTAAATTGAAAATTAATAAATATGTATATAGTTTAGTCGGATGAATCACCTAAAGTAATATATATATATCAAACAAAAAGACCTTTAGTGTATAGTATTAAATTAGTTTAGATGATTCGCATAAAGTACCAAAAAGTAAAAACTACAAGAAAATACGACCGAAGAATTTCTGAAGTTAATTATGGTGGTCCATAAATCGCGTCTTTTAGCTCTTAAATAGAGTCAAGCATGTTCTTTTTTAATATTAAAAAAACGTCAAGCAAGCGACAAGTCAAACTATTCTCTAATTAAAATTAAATTTCATAAACACCTCATAGACAATATTTTTTTAAAAGAAGAAAATTCTAAAATTTATTTTGTATCAAAGACAAACTAGTGATATATAACACGTCAAAGAAGATCTTGGAACTTATGTTATTTAAATATTGTAAATTTTAAACCCAAAAATATAATTCGTTATCATGACCATTACTTTATGTAGTTAATAACTTATTTTTTCAGAATTATCATCTGTTTCTCAACCTCCTCCACAAAATTCGTCAAGGAAAAAAAAAAGAAAAACCCAAATCTCTGAGTGTCAGTTTCGTAATTTAACAAAAGCCCATGACCACTTTGTCAAGTAAGAAAATAAAAAATCCGGCGAGAAAATTCCAAAAATCCTAAAATCGGAAAGAAATATCAATAATCTAAAATCACTTTCCATAGTTTACAGACAACAGAGCTTGCTGCTTACGTGTGGTCTCTCCAAAAAATTCTGTATTCTATATTCACCAAAGCCAGTAGCTCAAACTAGATCCATCCACTCTAGGGTTCTTAAATTGATTTTGGATAAATTTTCCTTTCCTTTGAAATTTTTTCAAAGTTTTAGATCAAGATTTTTTGGTGGTTGTTTTTAAAATGGGGAAAGTGGCTGTAGCTACGACGGTTGTATGTTCAGTGGCGGTTTGTGCGGCGGCGGCTTTGATAGTACGGCGGCGTATGCAAAGTTCTGGGAAATGGACGAGAGTGATTGAGATCTTGAAAGCTTTTGAAGAAGATTGTGCAACTCCAATTGCGAAATTGAGACAAGTGGCTGATGCTATGACTGTTGAGATGCACGCTGGTCTTGCTTCTGAAGGTGGAAGCAAGCTTAAGATGCTTATTAGCTATGTTGATAATCTTCCTTCTGGGTAAATTTTTTTACTTTATCCTAATTTTGATAAAATTGAACTGATAAATTTGAGATTTTTTTGGACTTTTATCTTAATTTTTAGATAAATCACTGCCACGTTTATTCTTTTTGGATAATGTTTTGAGTTTTTATCTGATAAAGGTTGTTGCTTTATGATTCATTTGGATTTTCGATTTTGATTTTATTTGTTTGATTGTCACTCAAGAGTATTTACAGAATCCAGATCCATCATTTTGAATCATAATCTGCTTTGAAATTGGCAATTTGTGATAATTTTCATGCCAAAGTCAATTAAATCGGTTAAGAACATTTATATTTCCCTGAATTTATTGTGGATAAATTAGTTTTAATGTATATTTGCTTCTTCCTAGAGTCTAGATTCTTATCCATAGAGTATCTGCAATTATTTTCTTTTTTTTTGATGTCTCACTGTTCGAAAGCTTGGCTTTTATCACTTTCATGGAATCTATACGAGTATTTACTCTGTCTTGTTCTTAGGTTCTCGTTTCTGTTTTTTCTTCTTAGCTAGTGACTGACTATATGAGTAATAGAATCTTTGACTAATAAATATACCTGTGAAGTTAATAGCATGAGTGAGTGTTTTTATGCAACTGTTAAAAGACTATTTTGAGGAAATGTATACATATATAGTAGTAGCCTATACTTTGACTGTAACTGGATCTAATGTTTGATAGGGATGAAAGTGGTGTGTTTTATGCATTGGATCTAGGCGGAACAAACTTCCGTGTAATGAGAGTGCTTCTTGGTGGGAAAGAAGGTCGTGTTGTTAAACGAGAATTCAAAGAAGAATCAATTCCTCCTCATCTTATGACTGGGAAATCACATGTCAGTTTTGTTTTCCTTCTCTTAATGTTATGCTTCTTAGTCTTTGGATGATTGTGTATTGATTATATGTTTTTGGTAAAATTTGGAACCAGGAATTATTCGATTTCATCGCTGAAGTTCTTGCGAATTTTGTCGCTACAGAAGGCGATGACTTTCATCTCCCACCTGGTAGACAAAGAGAATTAGGTTTCACTTTCTCATTTCCTGTTAAGCAGACTTCTTTATCCGCTGGCACTCTCATCAACTGGACTAAGGGCTTTTCCATTGATGATACAGTTGAGCTTTGATCTCCTTTGTTTTGTTTGACTTGAAGCCAAGCTTTTGATATGAGTATGCTGTTTCTGAAACTGTGGCCTTTGTTTCTTGGTGATTGTGTAGGTTGGTGAAGATGTTGTTGGAGAACTTGTTAAAGCTATGGAAAGAGTTGGGTTGGATATGCGTGTCGCAGCGCTTGTGAGTTTTTCTTTCAGCTTGTGTTATCTATTAGCTATTATGAGTCTCTTATCTCTTTGTTAAACTGTATAGGTTAATGATACCATTGGAACACTTGCGGGTGGTAGATACACTAACCCGGACGTGGTGGTTGCTGTTATTTTGGGCACTGGCACAAATGCAGCCTATGTAGAACGTGCACATGCAATTCCCAAATGGCATGGTTTGCTTCCCAAATCTGGAGAAATGGTTTGTGTTTTCCACAAGAACATAGCAATTTTATTAACTGAGCTTTCAAACGACTTGAATGTTAACGTTTTTGAGAGTTTTTTGTCTAAAGGTTATCAACATGGAGTGGGGAAACTTCAGGTCATCGCATCTTCCATTGACGGAGTACGATCACTCGCTAGATTTCGACAGTTTGAATCCTGGTGAACAAGTATGAGCTTCAAAACTCTTCTGGTTTAAAAGTTCGTTTAGAGAATCATCATTATGACCTTAAGATTGTATCTGGCTCTTTTTATAATTTTCAGATTCTTGAGAAAATCATTTCTGGTATGTATCTGGGAGAGATCTTGCGTAGAGTTCTTCTAAAGATGGCTGAAGAAGCTGCTTTCTTTGGTGACATTGTCCCACCTAAGTTGGAAATACCATTCATCATAAGGTTGATTTAACTTGTTTGTCTACTTGGGTTACTTTCACCGAATCACAAGTCTAATCATCACTTTTTTTACTGTACACAGGACCCCGCATATGTCTGCTATGCACAACGATACTTCCCCGGATTTGAAGGTTGTTGGAAGCAAGTTAAAAGACATATTGGAGGTTAGAATCTCTTCTATACATAATCTTGATTTCACACTTAACCACATAACTGAAATCTGAAACGAGTTTCTTTGGTGAAAACTCTCAGGTCCCTACGACTTCTTTGAAGATGAGAAAAGTTGTGATTAGCCTCTGTAACATCATTGCTAGCCGAGGAGCTCGTTTATCTGCTGCAGGGATCTATGGAATCCTCAAGAAAATAGGAAGAGACGCAACGAAAGATGGAGAAACTCAGAAATCTGTGATAGCCATGGACGGTGGGTTATTTGAGCACTATACTCAGTTTAGTGAAGCAATGAAGAGTTCATTGAAAGAGTTGCTTGGAGATGAAGTTTCAGAGAGTGTTGAAGTGATTCTATCGAATGATGGTTCAGGTGTTGGAGCTGCATTACTTGCTGCTTCTCATTCTCAGTATCTTGAAGTTGAAGAAACAAGTTAAATGTTTAAAAAGCTTTTTGTTTTGTTTTCTGTGATGTGTTATCTCTTCTCTCAAGAGACAAGAGTCAGAGACCTTCTTCTTTGTTTGCCTTTAGGGCTTAAAACAAATAAAAGAAGAAGAAGGTTAATTCCCTTTTTTGGGAAATTTTATTTCTTAATTTTCAGGAACAATAAACCCTGGATGGATTCTTCCTCTTCAAGCTCTGGGAAATTCATAAAACCCAGTCAATGTTGTAGTCTTGTAGAACTATATATATTCGAGTTGTTCTCTATTATATAAATGATCATATTTTTTGCAAGTCGATACATTTCTCAATTCCATAAAGTTGTATGGGTTTTTGTCAAACTTACATAAATATATATATATATATATATATATATATATATATATATTTAAAGAGAAAGAGAGAATGTAAGATAAACATATCGTAATATCTCAAATATTGTTTGAACGTCCCTAGCTTTAACAAAACTAGTATTACTAAGTGACTCTAGTCCTTTGCAGTGTTTAACTAGTTGCTGAATCCCATTGCGCTTAGTGTGCATATCATCCTCTTGAACCTGGACAGCTTCCAAATCAATATGAAATATGAAATGGAAGGTCGTTGATCACTGTCGGTACTCGAAGATACTACTGGCCCAAAGCTGAGAAAACCCAAATAGTTTAACATGAAAAAGTAGTCCCAAGTGATGTAATATGACGACCTTTAGATGAAGTCTAATATGAAAATGATAATTTTATAAATTTGTGGTCATGATTAATGATAATTTGATAAAAACCCTTATTTCACATGAAGAAGCCGAATGGTGGAGTTCGTTTAGAGTTTCAATTTGAAATTGGGATACAATTTGACCTTTAGTCAGTTACTACAGTCTACAGAGAATTCTTCGATTAGTATGCGATTCAGTTTTCATTGAATTTGGGCCATGAAAATAAAGCCCTTACTTTAATAAACCAATTGTGATTCATACCTTTCAAGTTACAACTACATGTCTTTGATTTTATATAAACGAGGCGCGGTGTATTTTATTTTTTGAAACTTTGATGAAAAGATATTAAAAAAATCTGTATTAAAAGTATAAACTAGCCGAATGTTTTTGTTTTGAAATTAATATATATATATATATATATATATACAAATATATATAGAACTCGGGATGGATTCTTCCTCTTCTTCAACCTCCAGAGAATTCAAAAAACTCACTCAATGTTGTAGTCTTGTATTGTAAAGGATATCACTACTCCGGCCCAACAACAACTCAAAGAAAGAAGACTGGACTGCATCGATCAAGTGAAGCCCAACAACGATTCAAATGGCAAAGTCTTATCCATCTCTAACGGCAACTAAGCAGC
Organism: Cardamine flexuosa; assembly: GCA_963555745.1. Taxonomy (NCBI): domain Eukaryota; kingdom Viridiplantae; phylum Streptophyta; class Magnoliopsida; order Brassicales; family Brassicaceae; genus Cardamine; species Cardamine flexuosa. The sequence continues at coordinate 22,765,680 of OY743219.1, forward strand.
TGCAACATTAACGCCATGTGCTCAGCTCCGTACAGTCAAAGGATCCAGCTCACACTAAGCTCCAAATGAAGAATAGATTCGCCATTCTTGGATCACCGATAATGTGCAGATGATGACACTTGTTAGTGATCGATCCAATCATTATAATCATTGGCTTTTGCTATAAATAACAACATGATGTAATCGGATTGAATAAGATTGAGAATAATATTTGATACTCTCTCTTCTCTAGGGTTTTACTAAAGTTAACATGGTATCAGAGCGCTAGCAATACGATCTATGGCGTCTGACGATTTTTTTCTTCCGATCCTTTATCTATTTCTCAAGTTGTGACTCTTAAACTTATAGAGTCCAACTATCTCCTATGAAAAACTCAATTCGAGTCGTTTCTCTCACCACAAATGCTTCTGGGTTATGTTAATGGTGCTATTCCTCGTCCCGCGGCTACGATAACTGTCAACAGCAACGCCGGACCCTCTGAAGTACCAAACCCGGAGCTTGTCAAATGGATACGAAATGATCAACTGGTCATGGCCTAGATATTTGGCTCGTTGTTTGAGTCAGCTTTGCGGGTAGTCTATGGTATGCAATCTGCACACGAGGTATGGGATGCCTTAGCTAAGAAGTTTAATCGAGTTTCAACTACTAGGAAGTTTGAACTGCAAAATCGCTTGCGTGCTTGTCGCAAGATTGGAAAATTCATGGAAGATTATCTTAGTGAACTTAAGCATGTCTTTGATCAGCTAGACTCTATTGGATTTCCTATGACTGATCAAGAGAAAATTTATGGGTTGCTTGCTGATTTAGGAAAAGAATATGAGGCTGTTACTACTGTTATTGAGCATTCTATTGATTTATCACCTGGTTCGAGTTATGAAGATGTGGTTTTCAAAGTAATTGCTTTTGATGACAAGCTCAAAAGTTACTCTGTTGAAACTGAGGTCAATCCTCACCTGGCCTTTCAAGCTGAAAGAGGCTACAACAATAACACCAGGGGAGGACGATCTGGAAATAGAGGCAGAGGTAATTATTTTACAAGAGGACATGGCTTTCAGCAACATGGCAACAATCAAAACTACTCCAACCGGCCTACTTGTCAGATTTGTGGGAAATTTGGTCACAGTGCCTTCAAATGCTACAATCGTTTCAATGAATCCTTTCAGCAAATGGAATCACCAACTGCTATGGCTGCAATGAGGGTTTCTGATGAAGCACACCACACTGGCAATGAATGGTTTCCGGATACTGGAGCGTCTGCTCACATTACCAATACAACCAGAAATCTGCAAAACGCAAAGTCTTATCAAGGACAAGATTCTGTGATGGTTGGTAATGGAGAATTCTTGCCAATAACACACATTGGTTCAATCCCTCTTCAGACTCTGTCAGGTAAATCTCTTCCTCTTAATGATGTACTAGTGTGCCCAGATATTACTAAGTCTCTCCTGTCAGTATCTAAGCTTTGCTCCGATTATCCCTGCTCCTTTAAATTTGACAATGATGGTGTGCGTGTAAAGGACAAGCAAACAAAGCAGCTTCTGACAGTGGGAACCAGGGATAAGGATCTATACGTCTTGGAAAATCCTGCATTCACAGCCTTCTACTCAGCAAGACAACTTTCAACAAGTGATGAAGTATGGCATGAGCGTCTTGGACATCCAAATGCTGAGATTCTCCAACATTTATCTAAATCTGAAGCTATATCTATAAATAAACGCACCAACAAGCTCTGTGAGTCATGCAAGCTTGGCAAGAGTGCTCAGTTACCTTTTTCTTCTACTACTTTTGTAGCTCTCAAACCCCTAGAAAGATTACATTGTGATTTATGGGGACCTGCTCCAGTTTGTTCTCATCAAGGGTTTAAATACTATGTTATCTTTGTGGACAACTTCTCTCGTTATTGCTGGTTTTATCCACTGAAGAACAAGTCTGATTTCTATTCAGTTTTTCTCTTATTTCAAAAACTTGTTGAGAATTAGTTCAATCAGCAAATCAAGTCATTTCAGTGTGATGGTGGTGGTGAATTTGTTAGTAATCAGTTTGTGACTCATCTCGCACAGTGTGGAATCAAGCAACTAATTTCATGTCCCCACACGCCTCAGCAAAATGGTTTGGCCGAACGTAAACATAGGCACTTAACTGAATTAGGTCTCAGTATGATGTTTATCAGCAACGTTCCACAAAGTTATTGGGTTGAAGCCTTCTCTACTGCTAACTATCTGAGTAATTTACTCCCTACTTCAGCTCATCAGTCTTTTAAGAGTCCATATGAAGTTTTGTTTGCCAGAAAACCAGAGTATTCTGCTCTAAGGGTGTTCGGCAGCGCTTGTTATCCTACACTTCGAGCTTATGGCTCAAACAAATTCGATCCAAAGTCTCTAAAGTGTGTTTTTCTGGGCTATAATGACAAATACAAAGGATATCGATGCATTTATCCTCCTACTGGCCGTGTCTACATTAGTCGACATGTTCTGTTTGATGAAAAAGTGTATCCTTTTGCAGATACATACTCTAGCCTGCATCATACATCTACAACGCCACTTCTCTCAGCGTGGCAACAAAGCTTTGTCTCTCCGGTGATTACATCTGCTGAAACATCAGTTATAGTGAATGATGAATTGTCATCAAGGATTCATATGCAGAATCTGCAACAGCAAAATGCAGAACCTGCAATTACTGATCCAGATTCTCCAATGGTACATACACCACCTGGTACACCACTATTTACTGAAGAAAACTTTCCTCCTCTAATTGCACCAGTCATCAATGATCATGCAATGATCACCAGAGGAAAAGATGGAGTAAGAAAGCCTAATCCAAAGTATGCTCTTCATGTTACTACAACCTCAGTTAAAGAGCCAAAAACAATAACTTCTGCTCTGAAGGATCCAGGGTGGACAGGAGCTATGGGAGAAGAAGTAGATTCATTTGTTGAAACCAAGACATTCTCTCTTGTACCGTATGCTCCAGACATGAATGTTCTTGGCAGTAAGTGGGTTTTCAGAACTAAGTTAAATGCTGATGGAAGTCTAGATAAACTTAAGGCTAGGCTAGTGGCCAAAGGGTATGATCAAGAAGAAGGGGTTGATTTTCTTGAAACATATAGCCCAATTGTGTGAACTTCAACAGTGCGCTTAGTAATTCATGCAGCAACAGTCTTGAATTGAAAGATAAGGCAACTAGATGTTAAAAATGCCTTCTTGCATGGTGACTTGAATGAGACAGTGTTTATGAATCAACCCCTGGATTCCTTGATCCAACAAAACCAGACCATGTTTGGAAGCTTCACAAGGCAGTTTATGGTTTAAAGCAGGCACCAAGGGCGTGGTTTGACAAGTTCAGCATGTTCTTGCTACGATTTGGTTTTGAATGCAGTCTTAAAGATCCTTCTCTCTTTGTATACCACAAAGACGGTGACATCATCATACTACTGTTATATGTTGATGATATGCTGCTAACAGGAAGTAATGCAGACCTGATCAGCAAGCTCCTTTAGTCTCTGAGTAACGAATTCCACATGAAGGATATGGGAAAACTAAGTTACTTTCTTGGCATTCAAGCTCATTATCACTGTACAGGTCTGTTCCTCAATCAACATAAATATGCAGAAGATCTTTTAGTTGCTGCTGGTATGATGGATTGTGCTCCTGTGACTACGCCACTCCCTCTTCAACTCAAGAAAATTCCTGGGCAAGACGAGTTATTTGATCAACCAACATTCTTTAGAAGCTTGGCTGGGAAGTTACAGTATCTGACACTCACAAGACCTGATATCCAATTTGCAGTCAACCTTGTGTGTCAGAAAATGCACTCTCCAACAGTTGCAGATTTCAGTATTCTCAAGAGAATAATAAGGTACATCAAAGGAACTTTGGATTATGGGATTTCATTTACAGCCAACACTGATTTTACATTAAGAGCATATAGTGACAGTGATTGGGCTGGATGCCAAGATACTCGAAGATCAACTGGGGGTTTCTGCACTTTCTTAGGATCTAATATCATCTCTTGGTCTGCCAAAAGGCAAGAATCAGTTTCAAGAAGCTCTACGGAAGCAGAATAACAATGTCTATCTGATACAGCAGCAGAAATCATTTGGTTGAAGGATTTGCTACTGGACGTTGGTATGCCTTTAAATCAGCCACCAGAACTGTATTGTGACAATTTGTCTGCAGTTTATCTATCAGCCAATCCTGCCTTTCACAAGAAGTCTAAACATTTTGTCACTCACTATCACTACGTCCGCGAACAAGTTGCAGATGGCACTCTCATTGTTCATCATATCTTAGCAGTTCATCAATTGGCAGACATCTTCACAAAATCACTACCAGCTAAAGCTTTCTGTGATCTTAGGTACAAACTTGGTGTTGCCTCACCACCCACACCAAGTTTGAGGGAGGATGTAAAGGATATCACTACTCCGGCCCAACAACAACTCAAAGAAAGAAGACTGGGCTGCATCGATCAAGTGAAGCCCAATAACGATTCAAATGGCAAAGTCTTATCCATCTCTAACGGCAACAGAGCAGCTGCAACATTAACGCCATGTGCTCAGCTCCGTATAGTCAAAGGATCCAGCTCACACTAAGCTCCAAATGAAGAATAGATTCGCCATTCTTGGATCACCGATAATGTGCAGATGATTACACTTGTCAGTGATCGATTCAATCATTATAATCATTGGCTTTTGCTATAAATAACAACATGATGTAATCGGATTGAATAAGATTGAGAATAAGATTTGATACTCTCTCTTCTCTAGGGTTTTACTAAAGTTAACATGTATAACTATACATTCGAGTTGTTCTCTATTTAAAATGATCACATTTTCCAACAAAAAAAATGATTCAGAAAGCTAGAGGGGTTCATTAATTGGTTTGTGTATTTTAATCTTTGTAAGATTTATAATCTTTAAACTTAGTTGATTTTAAAATCAAATAGATGTTTAAAATACATGGTTTACCTTCGTTATCCAACCTTTCAATCAACAATTTGAAATTACTGGTGTTAAAATGACTGATTTCATATAATTCAGTTATGAAAAAAAACTTTGAAATAAAGGTGTTTTAGAGAATTTTAAGTTGAACAAAAATTAATAATCTTAAGTTAAAATAAAAATTCGAAATTCTTGGATTAAATGATATTTAGAAGAACTTTAATTAAAAACTAAAAACAATTATTCTATCATTTTAAAACTGATAACACTTAGATCATTCAAAAGTCTACTTACAAATCAACACAATAATAGTTCACTTATGTCTCTCAAAAGTTGTCACCTCAGCTTTTTCAGAAGCTGTGAAAAGACATGTCATTAAATGAAAAAGTTGAAAAACCAATCAAATTATTTTAAACAGACACATCATCTACACATCATCTTCTTCTTTGTTGAGAAATCGATTCTTAATTTTTTTTCACTCTTTCGTTTATAGGTTTTCTGATTGAAGCAACCTCTTTGATTTTAGCCTCCTAAACTATGTTTCCATCTCACCATTGAAACCTATAGACCCTACAATTCAAAATTCTCTGATTCAATAATCTTATGATTTTATAAGATTTATGATTTTATTGGTTTTTGGATTTAAGCTTCAAAACTTTTATCTCTCCCTCTCTCTCTACCTGTCGATTGAAACATAGCATTCGAAACTCTTAGATTTTTATTTGATTTTGTTATGAATTTTCAATTCTGATTTATCCTTCGCATCTCTCTATTGTATGTGTCGATTGAAACTTTTTAATCTTCCTTGGGTTTTAAAATTCACTCAATTGTGTTCTTAGTCTTCATTGAAACCTTTTCAATCCTTCAATTGAATTTTGTGTGAATATGTGTCCATTTTATTTTCATTTTCTTTCTATTATGATTCAATTGTGTCAGTTGTTTATGATTAGGAGTTCAATTGAGTTTTAAAATATTGTTTGAATGATGTTTATGATCTTTTTCTATTTTAATCTTTCCATTGTGATTGTTATTTCTGCAGGTTATAGAACTCGGGCTTCAGGAGATCAAACTCTATTTGAGGTTCATAATGAACGGTTAACATACTTATGCCAAATTAAACATACATCATGCAATTGGTTAGAGAGAATATCTCATAAGGATAATCAAAGATGAGCATGAAGAACAAGAGATAATAAGACGCATTTATGGTCTACGCATGGCTCTGTTTTCATGTATATATTTTTGGAACAAGGAAAACTATACTATTTGTATAATCTTTTGAACTGAACTTAGTTTCCTTAGAAAGCCAAGAGTAAAGAAGATGAAAATGACAATATAGAAGTTCAAGTGAAGATGAGAATGATTCATATGATCTTGTCATTTTCTGGTATTGATCTAATTACAGTTTTAGTAGCAGAAGTCAAGATATACATACTATAAAATCAAATATAAATGATCTTTTAATTCATTTGAAATCTCAATTAAATAAAAAAATCACAGATTCGATCTGCTACATAACTGATGTTTACACCTTCTTTCTTATTACTTGAATTGATAGTGTTTCAATATAGTCATCAACTGTTTTTATTCCAATTGTCGATGACTCTAAATTGATATATATGCAAACATTTCTAATGTATCTGATGTATTTCTAGACGTGGTTGGACAAGTTCTAGAAGTCAAAGGATCAAAACTGGAAGACTCAAACTCAAACCAAAAGATTGTATTGGTTCTTCTACTTCAAGAGTCAGTTACATAAGTCATTCTTTCTCTTCCTTACATATGTTAAAAGTATGAATTACAAAATCAATTAACTGCTCTCTATGATTTTGCAGCAACTCAACCATTCGTGTAACTTTTTGGGATAATCAAGCATCAAAGTTTCGTCAAAAATTTCAACAAAATGACAAAGAATGTTATGTGATAGTGGTCACTTGCTTGAATCCCAAAATGCTTGCAGGTAATATCATATTTCATAACATCATCTAACTGATTCTGTATTTAATCTTCTTTGTTTTTTTCCAAAATTTGGTAGGGAAACTGCACTTAAACTCAAGTGGATCAACTAAGGTTTACATCGACTACAACTTAGAAGTTGTTAAAGCGTTTATGAGAAGGTAATTATCCAAAACTAAATTAATTTATCTATTTAATGTAATAACATAGAAATATATGCTGCAACTGCTTTGATATGCAACCAATGTAACAAAACCACAACTATTGGAGTCGCAAGGTATAATACTCTATTTTGTGATGAATGCATTTTAAAAATAAAATAGACATCATAACGTTATTGCATTTTCATACAGGTTCAGGATCGAATTGACAGTTGAGGCTGGGGATCGAACAACTACATTGGTCTTATTTGACAAGGATGCCAAGAAACTATTACACACCACATCTGAATATCTAATTGCATCTAATGTAAGTTATAGTACTTTTACAGTTTAGTGACCTATATCATAAATTCTGGTATCTAATCTATATTTAAAATAAAAAATAACCCACTGAAAACAGGAAAACGAAGGAGAGAAAAACAACATCAATCAGATAATTGGTTAATATCAGGTTAATCAAAAATTAACCTTGACATGTGGTTGTGTGTGTTTTATGATTAAAAGTTTGTTCTTTGCTGATGAGTTTGTTTGTATTTAACGGATATTTCACCTTTGCGGATCTCCATAAGCCTCAGACTGAACTTGATGGGAAGGCTTGTGCTGGTGTTGGACAAAGCAGTTTTATGGCTTATTATGAGACTATATTTGACCAGGTTATATATCTTCTTTGATAAGAATGAATATATGTTATTGTGTAAAACATCCAAATATTGATGCTTTGTTTTGTTTGGTTAGCTGGATGTGACAGCAGCTCAGCTTCTGGTGAATGACAGTAGTTTTAGAGACAATGAATTCAGGAAGCAACTTAATGAAACTGTCAAATCTATGCTTAATTTGAGGGTTATTCTAATTTTCTTATAGGCTTCAACGACAATGGATGAAACTAAAGTTGAATGAGTTGTCAAACTATTTCTTAATGTCTACAGAGTTTCCATCACCATCAAAAGGTTTTAAAGCTGAATCAGTATTCATATATTACATTTGGGTCTAACATAACATTATAAAGGCGTTTTTAAATATCAAGCTATTCATGAATTCATATAGATCTTCATAATCTTATAAAATATATCTCAAAATTTACAGAAACTGTTGTCAAAACGATTTCTCAATCATACTAGAAGTTTTTTTAAAAAAACAACAAACAAACAATGTCAATTACTTATATTACATAATCTGTAAATGTTTAGGGAAAAAGAAGTTTGTGGGAAATAAGTGAATCACTTAAATCATCACTGATATGAGGATTACCTAAAATTTTCTGGGCAAATAAAAACACAGAAAAATCCATAAAACTCAGTTATAAACTTCCCATTCTACTGTTGCCTATAGTAACATCCTTTGCTGCTTCTATACTCAAACTTCAAAGCCATCTGCAAAAACAGACACATAAAATTTTGTTAATGTAAAATTTGATTTTGAAAAATTGAATGAAGAATTAAATGAACAATAAATAATTTATATTCGTCGTACTTGGCACACCACTAACTATATGAAGAATTCATAGAACCTAGAAACGTAGAATATGAATTAGTTTTAGTTAATTAGATAACACATACATAATTATTTCGAAGACACACAAAGCATACAGACATTTCACATTCATGATCAAAACTTCAGACTCATAATCAAAACATAGTAGATGAAATCACGTAAAAGAAAACTTGACACACATGATCAAAAAATAGCAAAGTCAAACAGATGCAAGAGAATTCAAAAACTCAGACAAAACAGGACATGTAAAAAATCAATTAATAGCAAATCATCATTTATATGTACTGAAATCAAACCAAATACACCAAACCAAATACATTTCCTAAAATAAAAATCATGTCACAACAATATTTTAACTAAGTATGATTGCATTTCAAATTTTTAAAATTATTCCAAAAAATATTAATCAAATCAAATTTCTGTACATCCAAATTTTATAAAATATATAAAATATTTAATAACAAATTCCCCGCTGCGTAGCGCGGATTACATCTAGTAAAAAATAATTAAATGATTAATACCGAATTTCAACTCTAATTTTGAAAATTAATAGACGTCATAACAATTTCGTCCAAATAATTTTCACCAGAGCGACGCCGTTTCTTGACTTCCTTCTTATCTTTTCCTTGCTCTGGTCTTTCCCTTAAACCCTAAATATCTCTGGTGGTCAGATTAATTTATCAATGGGAGAATCTTTAAATTCCATTTCCTGAGAGCGCTTCATTTGAGAAATTCACCTTTCTCCACCCAAAAAGTTGTTGATTTATCTCTTTCTGTTAACCCAATCGAAATCATGTACTGTAATTTAACAATGGCGATTAGGGTTTCATTTCAACAAACAACAGTCAAAAGCTCTTTCCAGTTCTCAAAGTCTTCATATTTACCAGTTAAGTTTCATGTAAACCCTAAAGGAAGCGCCTTTGCAAATGTTTCAACTGGGTTAGTTAGTTCTCGCCTTAAATCTATGAAAATTGGAATGTTGAGGAACCCTGTAAATGTTAGAGAGTTTTCGAGTTTTGATTCGCAGAGATTTGGCAAACCAAGTAGTAGTAGTAGTAATAGAGGGAAATTTAGATCAGAATCTAAAGCTTTCCGAGAGAAGAGAAGTGGCGGTAATGGCCGTTCTTCTTCTTCTCCTTCGTGGGATAAGAGTAGTAAAGATTCAATTTGGGTGAAATCTGATCAAAGACCTGTGGAAGATAGATTTCAGAGAGGTAATAAACCATCTTGGGAGAAACGAGATGGTAGAAATGATTCTGGTTCGGATAGGAGAAGTAGATTTAGAGGTTATGGTGAAACAAGAAATCGAGGAGATGAAGTGGAAGAAGAAAGCAAGAAGGGAAGTGGGAATTCAATTTGGGTGGCTAATGATAATGATAAAGCAGCGAAAGAGCAATTGCCTAGAGTTAACAACAGGTCATCTTGGGAGCAGCAAGATGATGGAACGAGAAATCAGAACTCTTTTCGTGCTCGAGGTGATGATAGGATCATTGAAGAAGAAGAAGATGAAACAGTGAATCATGCCCGTGAAGATGATGATGGAATCGTTGAAGAAGAACCAAATGATTCTAGGTGGTCTGAGATTAAAAATAGGTTCAATAGATATGATGTAAGAGATCAAGGGCGTGACAATGCAGCATATCGAAACTGGAATAGGCAAGAGAGTTGGGGTAGGAAAACGTGGCAAGAGGCGACTGAGTCTAGCGTGCCTAGGCTGGAGGGTGAAGTGGTTTATGGAGTAAGTCCTGTGTTAGCTGCACTCTCTGTTGGGAGACGAGAGTTCTACGCTCTCTATGTTCAAGAAGGTTTGGATTTGAGCAGTAACAATAGGAAGAAGAAAGACAAGAAAGGGTTCGAGAAAGTCTTGAAACTTTCTGAGAAACTCGGGTTAAACATCAAGGAAACTTCAAAGCATGATCTTAACATGGTTGCTGATAATAGACCGCATCAAGGATTGGTGCTTGATGCTTCTCCATTGGAATTGGTGAAAGTGAAAGAACTAGATCCGATTACATCAGAGGAAGAGAAATATTCTCTTTGGGTAGCTCTCGATGAGGTCACTGATCCACAGAACTTAGGGGCCATCATAAGATCTGCGTACTTTTTTGGAGCCACAGGTGTTGTGGTATGCGCTAAAAACTCAGCTCCATTAAGTGCTGTTGTGAGTAAAGCAAGCGCTGGATCGCTTGAAGTAATGGAACTCAGGTACTGCAAAAACATGATGCAGTTCTTAGAAGCTTCTGCTGAGAATGGTTGGCGTGTGGTTGGTGGTTCGGTTTCTCCAAAGGCTGTTGCTTTGAACGAGGTTGTACCGGGTAGCCCGACAATCCTTGTCTTGGGGAACGAAGGAACGGGTTTAAGGCCACTAGTAGAGAGATCATGTACTGAACTAGTTCGGATTAGCGGGAATATGCCTAACGATGTTGCAGTTACAGAGTCTGATGATGCAGAATTAGAAGGATTCAGATCATTTCTTGCTGTGGAGAGCTTGAACGTAAGTGTTGCAGCTGGTTTGTTTCTTCATCACTTGATTGGCAACAAAACAAGTGCTTGATTCCCTTTGTGAGTTCTTCTTATCAATTCCATTTTTCCTCCAAACTTGGGATTTGCTCTTTACTTGTATAACTTCATGCCCTCATTTTATTGGTTTTGTTACGAAAATCGACTATTTTCCTATCATGTCCTGATCTCTCTGTGCTCGAAAAGTCGTGTTATTCAAAGTTCTAATGTTGCAGTTAGTGAAGGGATACAAACAAAACTTGTTGGTATTGTATCAGGTTTCATCTGTTTGCAACATCATTAGAGACTTATTATTGCTAATCCATACTAATTCAGTTAATGATCTCTCTATTAATGGCCTTAAACCCTCTCCTTCATTCTCCATCAAAAAACAAGTGGGATCAAAACCTATTTTTCTACAAGCAAATCTGATTTGTATACAGTATGTTCCTTCATGTATTTTGCAATTAAGTGAATTTGGTGAGCTAGCCTAGGTGGATTAAATTTACACCAAACTATTTTCCCCTTTAGTGCTTTTTTTCTATGTAACTTTTGTTTTGAAAAATATCTAAAAAAGGATATGAAGACAAAACATCAAATGGGTACCACTCTCCTTGTCTAGAGATAGCAGAAGTAGCCTTAGCCTGGTCCATTTCAGCCTGGGAATTTAGATATATATAGTGGTATAAGATACGTAGAGCTTCGAGGTTACACACTTTTTTTGGTTCAGTTATAATCCATTTATGTCAATTTCCTAGGACCTAGAAGAAGAAGACATTGGGAAACTCTAATCACACATCTTAAATTTTAAAACATTCTTATGGTGGCATATATTTAATGACACAAAAAGTGTGTACACATACGCTTTATAAATCCATTAATGAAGTCAACTTCTTGTGATATACGTAGTTGGTTTCTTGTACACAAGCAAAGCTAGTTACGTACGTACATAAGCAAGCAATGTTTTATAGATTGGTCTTAAGTTATTGTTTGACCGTTATCCAAAACCATATATGTCAATTGGAATGAATTGACAAAAACAAACTTTCTAATTATGTAATTACAATGTTCAAAATAGTTCAAGGAACATCAACAAAACTAAACTGGAACCTAAAATAATTTAAGCAAAAAGATCTAATAATCTAATGTAATTAAGTAATCTAATAGGCCATCTGTTTTCCCACCAAATTTTATTTAAAATTCCATAGGGAATATAGAATTATACTTTAGAGTCACATCAGCAGAAGAAGATGCATAGAATATACCTAGAAAATATTGAATTCACAAAGGAGATCAATGAGTAGGTCATATACTTCATAGGAGTAATAAAATATGTGGGAAAATAAAAAATAAAAAAATTGGGTTTGTATGATTCACACATGTATCTAAGCTGTCAACACTCGTGATACTCTGTTCGAAAATGACATCTTCAGATTCGGCTATCACATTCTGGCATCTTTGCCGCCAAAATTACTTATTAAAATTAACAATAGTATTTTCTTCTTGATTAAGAATTATAATCCTTCACCAGAAAGTAAAACTTTTCAAGTTTGGGAACAAAGTAGTTGACGCGTTTTAGTGTAATTTATGCGAAACAAGTGATATAGTTAAATTGTAAAATGGTAATTCTCAAGCACACACTAAACATATATATATATATATATATATATATATATATATTTCGATTGCTTAAAAAGTTGAGTACGAGTAGGTTTCTTTGGTAGAGGCCATGTTTTGTTGGTTCGGCATAGCTTCAAAAGTGTGATTCCACGTCTTGAAAACAAAGTAACATGCCACAAAATGGTAAGAATAGTCTCAAGGTGATTGTGTATAAGAAGATACTAGCCATAGTAACAAAATACAAGAAGAAAAAGAAAAAAAGCTTATTCATATTCCAGATAGAAAATTTGATAACTCCTAAAGATAGTTTCAACTGAAATAGGATAGTTACTAAAATATACTATAATATAACTAAAATATAAATAATTAGTGTTTTTCTTAAATCTATGCTGCGTAAATTTCGCCGGTCAAAAAAATTGTTGTCTTTGATATTTAAATAGGGCTTTCACCCAAAAAAACCCATTTTTTTTTATTTTAAAGTTGAGAAAATAAGAAGGAAAAGAGAAAAAAGTTGATATAAAAGAAAAAAATTTATTTGGAGCGATTTATATTTTAAATATAGCCATTAAGATGTATATTTTAATAAAAGTTATTTTTATTAAATATTATTAAAAATAGAGCTATAATTTATATATTTTTTAATTTATTAAGATGTATATTTTCGGTTATTAAGATATATCTATTAATTTAGGACAATTCTCTCAAATACCACTAAATTATGTTTTTATTCTATAAATACCACTACTTTTAGAAAACTTTCATCTATACCACAAAATAACCATATATTCTTTTAACTATGTTAATATTTGTAGGGTTTAAGATTTATGTTTTAGGATTTCAAAACCCTAAATCCTAAATCTTAAACCCTAAACCCTTACTCCACCCCATAAAAACTATACCTTAAATATAAAATAGTGAACCCAAATTTAAAAAGTTTATTTATAGATTTTATTATGGTATTTTTGGAAACTAAAATTTTTTTGTGATATTTTTGGAACTTTTAATTAATGGTGGTATTTTTGCCAACAAAACATAAAAAATGATATTTTAAGAAATTTTTCATCAATTTATTAACTAATTAAAATTATATGATCCAAGTTCAGTAAGCATTTCTAACAAAATTTTGGATATAAAATTGTGAAGATCCTTGACAAAAATCGATTAGTTTAGCTAAAACATTTGTAGCAAACCCCCTATTCACAGTAAACTAAAGGTTGACAAAAAATGGATTTAAATGTATTAACAACGCGTAAAATATATTTATGCTGAAAGAATATATTTTCCTTAATTATTGGGATTAGTTTTTATTAAAGTTGAAAAAACAACCAAAAAAAACTTCTTATTTATTTTTGAATATTAAAATAGTAAATTTCGAAAATATTTGAAATAAAAAAAGAAAGAGAATAGAGAGAGGTGTGTCTATGATTGAATGGGTGAATTGTGTGATACCTTTTAGAAAAAAAATATACAATAAGTTGAGTGTTTTTCTCTCTGGATTTTCGCTGGTCCGTCAATGGTGATCTGAAAACATTTCAAAGAATCTATCTAATTGGTTTTCGATGTGTGAGGCAGAGAGATAGAGAGACGATTTTCAAATCTAGGGTTTCTCTCATTTTAGCTTTCTTCCTCCTCCATTCTTATTATTGTTATTTCCTGTTTCCTCTGTTCTCTTCTTCTCAATCCTTAATTGAACACAAGGAGAGGGAAGAAAAAAGAGAAATAGAGAGACTAAAGATGTCTACATTGGACTCCATTGATGCGATTCTCTTCTCTCTTAGTCGAGCTTTTTGCAGCCCTTTCGCTGTCTTCGTTCAGATCCAGGTGAGTCTTTGATCAAAGTTTTCGTCTTTTTTTTCTCTTTCAAATGTTGGAGGAGACAATTCTGGATTTTGGGTATTCTTTGTTTGCTCCTTTGAATCATACGTCGCTTTTCAAAAATCCCAATTGAGAATTGAAATAAAAGATCCCCGAGGACAAGCTTTTTAAAGTTATGATTTTTAAGTAAAAGATATATTTTTTTTTGCTTCATCAATGATTCTGAGGAAGAATCAAGATTTATATCATATCATAAGGATATGAATTTTTCTTACTGTCTTTTTATATGCCTCAGGGATGTACAATATGCTTACTTCTTGCTCTCGGATGGTTATTAGCTGCATATGTCAGGTAATGTCTCTGCCTTAAAAATGTCTGATTTGGTGCTATTTTGGTTTTACAATGTATCTGTTTTTTTTGAATATTCTGTAATGTATGTTTTCTTTTTTTAATCTCTTAGGAACCGAGAGGTGAAGAGAATTAGAAACAGCATTAAAGCAGGAAATAGTTTGGCGTTTCTTTATCAAGATATCAATGAACTTGAGCACTCTAGGCAGCTTAAACTTCCCAGAGTTTCTGTTATTATGCCTCTTAAAGGTTTTGGAGAGCACAATTTGCACAACTGGAGAAGTCAGGTCAGCCCCTCATGTTGCAGTATCATTGTCTCTTTTTCTTGGCTGAGTTTTTTTCTAAAAGTTTTCATCATGGTTAAGCTCCAAGTTTGATTGTTAATCTTGATTTATACATGTGTGTAGATAACTTCTCTCTATGGTGGGCCATTGGAATTCCTTTTTGTTGTAGAAAGTACTGAAGACCCTGCATATCATGCTGTTACCCGTCTATTAAAATCGCATAAGGTACAGACACGTTTCAAAATATTTCTGTGGTCGTTTAACTTGTTTCTACAGGAAACTGATGAAAACGCTATCCACAAAAGTTCAATTCATAGTCCATATGGATTTCTTTTTTCTTGACGTCGGTACTGACTTTACATCTTTCCTCATTGATCCTAAATGTGCACAGGATCATGTTGACTCTAAGGTTGTGGTTGCTGGTTTATCGACAACTTGCAGCCAGAAAATTCATAATCAGTTGGTATGTATGTTCTCGTGTGTTTTGTTCTCGCTCAATATGTTCATCTCTCCTTTGTAACTGTTCTTGTCTCAACTGTAATCACAGCCATGAAAAGCTAAACTGTCTTCCTACATACAATTTTCATTTTTGTTGTTCATTCATTCATTGGATTATGCTGAGTTTGGCTGGTTTTGATTTCTGTTTCTTTAAGATTGGAGTTGAGCAAATGCACGAAGATACCAAATATGTATTATTTCTGGACGATGATGTTAGGCTGCATCCTGGAACAGTTGGAGCTCTCACGACTGAGATGGAGAAAAATCCAGAGGTGGTACCCAAACTACATAGTTCATGATTTAACTGTCTAAATTTCTTCCCTTTTTCTGTTTCTTATAACATGTATAGAAGACATGGCTAATGATAATAGTAATGATGATATCTTGCAGATATTTATTCAAACAGGGTATCCTTTAGACTTGCCCTCTGGAACTCTCGGGAGTTATTGCATCTATGAGTACCACATGGTATAGTGCATTTAATCACTGGCTTCCTTATTATGCGTTTAGATACTTCCATGTTTGTAGCAAATTGTAATTTGAGCTAATATTTGGCATGTTTTCTTTACAGCCTTGCTCAATGGGATTTGCGACTGGCGGGAGGACATTCTTTTTGTGGGGAGGATGTATGATGGTATGTAGATAACAACATGGTATATAATGTTTCTTTTGTATGATATACTCTGCTACATCTAATTTTGGTGATTGTTTGCCACTATCTGTAGATGCATGCTGATGATTTCAGACAAGATCGATACGGTGTTGTGTCTGGCTTACGTGATGGTGGGTATTCAGATGATATGACACTTGCCTCTCTAGCAGGTAACGTTGCTTCTGAATTTCCTGCCATTTTGTATATGCCTAATGTATGTGTTAGTTGACAGTTTCGTTTTGTTCTCTAGGTGCTCACAAGAGGCTCATTACATCTCCTCCTGTTGCTGTTTTCCCTCATCCTCTTGCAAGTGATCTAAGTTTTGGACGGTACATTCTCTTATTTAATTGTTTGAATCCAAAGGTACTGAATATTTAGATGTTCAACCATTTTTATTCTCTCTTATTTTATAGGTATTGGAACTATTTGAGGAAGCAAACCTTTGTGCTAGAATCTTACATATCCAAAGTGAACTGGATAATGAACAAGGCTTTGTTTGCCGTCCACTGTTATCTTTCATGGGGTTTTGTTGCACCATATGTTATGGCTATCATTCACATCACATCAGCTTTAAGAATCTACTTCAAGGGCTATCGTCAGTTTGAAGACACGACCTTTGCGTCTGGCGGTGAGCATACTTTTCCTCTTATTTAGGTGGGTTTGTGTTCAAGATAGGAGAAATTGGTCCTAGTGCTACGATAACTGCTTTTGTGTTGGGAGATCTTAGAACTGCTGGAAGCATAGTGATTTGTCATCTTCAACTTAAATTGTAGGATTGTCTGTTTTTCTTATGCAATATACTGACCTGGAAGGATGTGGTTTATGTAGGTATGTTGCTTGTTATAATGTTGGCGATTTGCACCTTCATCGAACTTCTTTCAATGTGGAATTTGACAAGACTAGAAGTTCAGCTATGCAATATATTATCCCCTGAGGCTCCCCGTCTCTCTCTTGCAACTTACAACTGGGGACTTGTACGTGCTTTCAATCCTTTATTGACTAGATCAGAAATTTTAGTATATGGAAAGGTGTGGTGATGATAGGTATGGAGGTAACATTTTCGTTTTGATTGTACAGGTTTTTGTAGCAATGCTGGTAGACAACTTCCTATACCCGATCTCAGCTTTCCGTTCTCACTTTTCGCAATCCATAAACTGGTCTGGAATCCGATACCACTTGAAAGATGGAAAGATTTTCAAGGTAATTGTCATTTGTGTCTTTGAGTAGTTTTTCTTGTATCATGTCACTACTTGTCTTGAAAATTTGGTGTATCTGAGAATCTTTGCAATTGTGGTGTATCAGATAGAGAGAAGAAAGGATATGGGACCAGCAAAGACTGATTTAGGAGGAAAACATTTGTATGGTAAGAAAGGAGCTCCTCAGAAAGCTTCATTCTTAAGCTCATTGGGAAGAAATTTGGCTCACTGGCGACAACCGAAGAAGTTTGATGTTTAAAAAGTCAAATGGTATTTATACAGTTAGAAAGCAAGCTCAAAAGTCATTCTTTGTCCGGGAATTCGCGGGGGAATTGATGGATGATGATTCTTTGCAATGTTGGTGATTCTTTTTCCAGAAGGGGAAGATTTGTTCTTGTTTTAACTTTTTTTTTTTTGGTTGGCTTCAAAATGTTTATTGGTGAAGAAAGGCATTATTTTTCCCCCCCTCTGGGAACTGTTTATTTATTGATCTCTTTTCTGTTTGTGTTTATGGGGTTTTACTAAGCCGTCTGGGAAGAAAAATTGCTCACCATCATGACCATCACAATTTATCACATTGACATCTGTAATTTTTGGTTCTTAATCATTCATCTGTTTAGTTTGTTTATGCAACATTCAAAATGTACAATTCAATTATTGCCTTTGCTTTTAAGTTGTCTTTGTCCATATTTTCAACATGCTAAATTGAATATTTATATATTATCTTCAAATGTACATACATTTAAGTAACTGTTTCTTTTTTGGACTTGAACAGATAAAGATGAGATGTTACATGTGTAATTATTATTGGAAATTAACAGAAAAACTTGGGAAACAAGCAAAAGAGAGGAGAAACATACAAAGCAAAGCAGGATTTGAGATTCAACGATAGAGACGGTAGGTTGGACTGTACATGCTACTCTCTGCACACTTGACAATATCTTTAGGCTGTGGAAGCCTCCCTGCGACACCTAGTTCGTATGCCTTAGTTGCTACATTGGCTGCGATATGAGCTGATATTTTCCGGATGGAGGAAAACGAAGGATATATCATTCCTTTCTCATAGTTCTCTTTGCTTACTTGTCCAGCTAATGCCTCAGCTATTACGCGTAAACACACCATTACATTAATAAACAACAAAGCTGAGAGAGCCATTTACTATAGTTATACATCTCTCAAATGCTTACCAGCAGCTAGAAGCATATCGTTATGTACCCGTATTGCTCCTGAGATAACCAAACCAAGCCCAAAACCCGGGAAAATGTACGCATTGTTCGCCTGTATTTTAAGAAATGTAAGAGATCTTTTTACTAACCAAGTTCCGTAACACCAATGAATGAAGAGAAAAAAGAGTTTATCTGTTGTTACCTGTGTAGATACAAACATATTTCCTTCATACTCAACTGGATCAAAAGGACTTCCACTTGCGAATATTGCACGACCCTTCATTCGAAGAAGATCAGAGAAACTTACTTTTTCATTTGCAGGGAAGACATATTAGAACAGTGGTGCGGTGTGAAGAGACTTTACCTTACTCCAAGTATAGGCTTCTTCAGCAGTACATTCTGATTGTGTTGTCGGGTTAGATAGAGCCATTATCAGTGGTCTCTGCAAGAAGATTTTGTTGGTATATTTAACCAAAACCTATCTTGCTATGATCACCTGACAGAGAAGAATATTATACCTCATTAATGGAAGACATGGCTTCAATCACTTCTTTTGTAAAAGACCGTCCAATGCCAGCCGATCCAATCAGAGCAGTCGGTTTTATCGCCTGATGAAACATTTAACTTAAAGAGAACATATTGGAGATATATGAGGATCACAACTCTTAATAGGAAGAAGTTTCTAACCTTGATAGCACTTGAGAGGTCTTTGACTGGTTCATGTTCATGAGCCCATGGTTTCTTGAATTCTTGAAGTGAATCTTTACGTGAGTTCACAATCAATCCCTATCAGAAAACATAAAAACTTTCATCAAAGTGTAGTTCCAATGATATGTCTTATGCACATTTTCTAAATATTTATTCTACCTTGGAATCAACAAGCCAGATTTTCTTGCGGCTTTCCTCTACCGAAGCATTCATCTGCAGAAGAAAGAAAGATGAAACAATCTGAAAGTGACTACACTTCAGAACTCGCAAATAAAAGCATTCATTACCTGTTTCGATATATAGAGAGCTATAAGTTCTGCTATTCCAGTTCCAGCCTGCAACAACCAAACCAATAAGACATGAGAAAAGAATTGAGCAAACTTTTAAGGATTAGACTGTGATTCCAAAAGTTTATTCTTACTTCACCAGCACCAAGAAAGAGGAAGGTGTGCTCTGCAAGTGGACTGTTCGTTAACTCTTGTGCGGATACTAATCCCGCTAAAACAACAGCTGCAGTCCCCTGGAATAGAAAGGTAAAGCAAATCTCTTTAAAACTATGAAGACAACAACAACACACCAAAATTAGGTCTAAAATCTTACCTGTATATCATCATTGAAGACGAGATGAGTGTCGCGGTATTTTGCAAGTAACCCAAAGGCATTATGATTAGCAAAATCTTCAAACTGAGTCAAATAGAAGACAAAAATTCATATAAGCACCTTACACAACAAATATATCGAATCCTCGAAAGCAAGAAGCAAGAATTCATTATTTCGTAACCTGTATAAGAACATTTTCGCCATAGTTCTGTTTCACAGCACTCATGAATTCATGCAAGAGATCACTATACACCTGCATTGATTTTTTAAAGCTAACTCTCATTAGAGGAAGTTCATATGATCATGTTTTAAATACTTAACAGACCAAAGCATTCAAAGCACAAAAGAAAAAAAGAAACCTGTCCCGTTGCTCTCTTTTGTTTGAGTCCTATGTAGAACTCATCATTCAACAGTTTCTCATTGTTTGTTCCCACATCAATGGTGACAGGTAAACACTGCCCAAAACCAATCTAGTCTCTAAGTTCCTGACTCATAAATACTGTATAAAAAACCTTAGAACAAATAAGCTAATACCGCTGAAGGACGAACGCCTCCAAGTGCTGAATATAACGCCAATTTACCAACCGGTATACCCATCCCCTATAGACAAACATCCTCTAGTCAGGTACTGAAATATACACTAAATTTTAATGCAAACACAAATGCAAACAAAAAAGAGAAGCCATATTAAGCCTAAATGAAGTAATATTTGATGAATACCTGACATCCAAGGTCACCTAATCCCAATATCCTTTCACCATCAGTAACAACAATAACTTGTACATTCCTTTCAGGCCAGTTCTTTAACACATCAAGAATCTTTCCCCTGTATGAATAGATAAAGGTTATGAGTAAAGTTTTAAAGTGGGGGAAAAAGGTTAAAGTAGTAAGATAAAAGTTACATACTTCTCTTTTAAACTGATGTATAAACCCTGAGGTCGTCTGAAAATACTTCCAAATTTCTGACAAGCTTCACCAACAGTTGGAGTATAGACTATAGGGAGAAGCTCTTCAACATTATCTATCAACAACTTGTAAAACAGCCTCTCGTTTCTTTCCTGTTTTAAATTCCAATAAGAGATTCATCTTTCTCTCTGATATGTTAACACAACAATTTGCAGATTAATCAGACGATAAATTTTACCTGTAGTTCTGTCAAGGCCATGTACTTTTGTAATGGAAACTGATATTGTCTGATATTATTCATCAGCCTCTTCTCCTAAATCATTGACAAAAGCTCATCAAACTGTTGCTAACAAAATAACCAAATCACCAAGTTTTTTTTCTTTTTCTTACCTGAAGCTTTTGATCAAGAACAACAGGAGGAAGAAGACCACGCAAGTAATGTGTGTCTCTTTCTTTCTCAGTGAAAGCAAGTCCTTTGTTGTAACGAGGATCTCTAAGTAATGAGTACCCACTGAAACAAGAAACAAAAGTTATTAAAATTGATTGTTAAGGTAGACACTTAGTTCTGTGATCATGGAGGAGTTTTGTTGTTACCTGGAAACGGAGTGAGACCAAGGAGTTATGTTGTGCTCAATGGTAGCTGAATCTTCTCCATAAACATCAACAACGCCACCATTTACAGAGGATTTCAAATCAGAGTTGGTTACACTCTCCATCTTGAAAAGGATCAAAGAACACAAACAAAATAAAAGCCAAAAGAACAAAGAAGTAGAAAACTCGAAAGGATCAAGAAGGAAGAAACTTTCCCTGGAAAATATAGTAATGGAAGGAAGAAGGTTGTGGAGAATCCAAATGGAAGCTTGAGGATGAAGAGAGGTGTCACACTGAAGAAGACAGCTTTGTACACCACATGAAGTCAGAAGTCGCCACGTACAATTAGTTGAAAATTAAATATAAAGCTTAGTTTATTTAACATGATTATTTTATTTCATAAGCAAATACAGACACGGCAGTACACTAGAGAACAAATCAAGAGGTTAGAACTAAACCAAAGGAACTACAACACATAGCCTAGCTTGCCTAACAGAGAACAAGTTAGGCTAGAGAACAAGAAAGTATCTTCAGCCAAAAATCTTTTTAAGCATAGAGATTGAACACAGTATTGATTTCTCCTTCGTTTTCTCAAGGTAGAATTTGCACAGGACTGGTTGTAAAGATCCATCCCGAATTTTTTTAAGTTCGGGATAAATCTTCACCCTACTTAATCCATTTTAAAGTCTGATCTTTAAGTCAAGTCATTTTACCGAGGTTGATTCTGAGATTTATTATACTTGTACAAATATGCAAAGACTTAGAGTAAAACAAACAAATTGGATACTTTATTTATATATCAAAGGATTCGAACAACTTATAAGTTTGCATATAAGCTATTACAAGTCTACATTCGATCCTAACTATCCAGCATTTATCACCACCCATCTTCCCGGCTTTGAGTCTCTCACGCCTAAGCCCGATCTCTTCCTGCATCCAAATACACATAAATTCCTGTGTTTTCCTTAGTATTAATCGGATGCATGCATGTGCTAAGTATAAACGTTTATCACGTTAAACTCCCAATTAACCCCTTAGTCTTTACCGACTTTTTCGGTAAGAAACGAGTCCGGCCCGTGGCAAGGATCTCGATCATACCTTGATCACATGGATCACTTGGATACTTGGTTAATTTCTCTTCTTTTAACTCGGCCAACAAACACGCAACACTTGATTCCCTGATCCCTAGTACCGGGATCGGAATTTCCCTTCTTCTTCCTTAGATCCTTGATCTCCGGAAGTTTCTGTGTTTCTCGGTGTTTTTTTTCTGAGTTTTCCCAGAAAATTCTGATGTCTGAAACCAAGTCCGGATCGAGACATTTATACATGTTCTCGGGTAACCGTTTTCGGAAACCGCCGGACAGATTCAATGAATCTCGGTAACTGCCATCTCGCATCCCTTACTCGTGTCCCTTCGAACATGCTCGGTAACCGTCACTAGCTGACCGGTAACCGTCACTAGCTGAACCAATTGGCCACTCAGCTGCCCAGCTAGTGTCACACTTGTCCCAGCTGTTCCAGCTAACCAACAGGCTTCCCCAGCTAGCTAAGCTTCCAGACTGTCACTCCAGCTGGTTAGCTCGATCACTTCAGCTGTTTAATCGTTGGTTGTGATGACTTAAACTTGTTTTCCCCTTTTTCCGAGCTGATGGGCAGCTCTTATCACGACTTGTCCGAGTTTCCACTATCTTGCCCGGACCAAGTCCTTCCCAGTGATCCTATTTAGGATCACGGACGTCACAAGTCTCCCCCCCTTGAATGGGATTCGTCCCCGAATCCGTTCCAAGTTGATCTTTACCCATCCTTTTAAACCACTTGGGAAACTCGGCCTTCATCTGATTCTCGACTTCCCAAGTTTCTTGTTCATGACCACCGCAGTTCCAAACCACTTTGATCATCCTTATCGTTTTACTCCGAGTTCCTTTGTCCATTCGATCAATGATCCGAATAGGTTTGGCTTCCACCGTTAGGTTGGATTTTAACTCGGGAGGAATCACTTTTACCACCTTGTCTTCTTCACTTAGACATTTCCGGAGTTGCGAAACATGGAACACTTTGTGAAATGCTTCCAATCCTGGTGGTAAATCCAGTTTATAGGCTACTTCCCCAACTCTTTGTATGATCCTATAAGGACCAACAAATCTGGGACTTAGCTTTTTCCTCTTGGTAAAACGCCCTTTTCCCTTGTAAGTTACCGCCTTAAGATAAACTAAGTCCCCGACTTCGAACTTTAGTTCCTTCCGGCGTTTATCCGCATAACTCTTCTGGCGGTCTTGTGCTTCCTTTAACTTGATCTTAAGGAATTTCATCTTTTCTACCGTTTGATCCACAATGTCCGGACCAAACAATCTCCTTTCCCCGACCGGAGTCCAACACAATGGTGTTCTACATGGTCGTCCATACAATGCTTCGTATGGAGACATTCCGATACTAGCTTGGTAGCTATTATTATATGCAAACTCCATGACCATCAAGTATTTCTCCCAATTTCCTCCCCAGTCCAATACGCAAGCCCGCAACATATCTTCGAGTATTTGGATTGTTCGCTCGGATTGCCCATCCGTTTGGGGGTGACACGCTGTACTCATATTCACCCTTGTTCCCAAGGCTTTCTGGAAAGCTTTCCAGAAATGTAAAGTGAAACGAGTGTCACGATCAGACACAATGCTTACCGGTATTCCATGCAACCTTACTATTTCCTCAACGTACCTTGCCGCAATTTCTTCGGCTCCCTCCTTTTCCGAGATTGCAATGAAATGCACGGACTTGGTAAGTCTATCTACCACTACCCATACCGCATTGTGTTTTGATCCCCCCATCGGCAACCCTGTCACGAAGTCCATCGTAACATGATCCCACTTCCACTCCGGAATGGATAAACTTTGCAATAATCCACTCGGTGATTGATGCTCCGCTTTCACAAGCTGGCACGTATTGCACTTGGACACCCATTCCGCCACATCCTTCTTCATCCCAACCCAATGATAGTACCTTTTCATGTCATGGTACATCTTATTCAATCCGGGGTGGATGGAGAATTTCGATTGATGGGCTTCCTTAAGGATTTCTTTCTTTAGCTCCTGGTCATCCGGAACACACACCCGACCCTTGATCACGATTGTACCATTGTTCGAGATCTGGTGTTCGGTGTGGTCGTTCCGAGCCTCCTTGTTTAATTTCTCATCCTTCCCTTGAGCAATGCGAATTCTACTGAGTAGATCCGCCTGATTTGCTGCTGCTAAGCCCAATGGTTCCACATCCTCGGATAATGCATTCAGATGCAAAGTTCCGATCATATTAACTAGACTCTCTCGGTCTTTTTCCGCGTCGATATCGTACCTTCTCCGACTTAGTGCATCGGCGACTTGGTTTGCCTTCCCGGGATGATATGCAATATCCAAATCATAGTCGGCCACCAGCTCCATCCATCTTCTTTGTCTTAGGTTTAAATCCGGCTGGGTGAATATGTACTTGAGGCTTTTGTGGTCGGTAAAGATTTGAACTTTGGCACCATACAAGTATAAGCGCCAAGTTTTTAATGCAAATACCACCGCAGCCATTTCCAAGTCATGCGTTGGGTAATTTTTCCTTCATGTTTCCGCAATTGTCGTGAAGCATATGCGATAACTTTCCCCTTTTGCATTAG
The DNA here is from genome assembly GCA_963555745.1 of Cardamine flexuosa. Classification (NCBI taxonomy): domain Eukaryota; kingdom Viridiplantae; phylum Streptophyta; class Magnoliopsida; order Brassicales; family Brassicaceae; genus Cardamine; species Cardamine flexuosa. The sequence continues at coordinate 22,790,753 of OY743219.1, forward strand.
TACGCATCCTAAACCCGTGATGGAGGCATCGGTATAGATTACATATGGTTCATCCGGTTCCGGTAACACCAACACCGGTGCACTCGTAAGTGTTTCCTTCAATCCTGTGAAACTTGACTCACATTCGTTTGACCAGACGTACTTGACATCCTTCCCGGTCAAACGAGTCATGGGCTGTGCCATGCTCGAGAATCCTTTCACAAACTTCCTATAATATCCCGCCAACCCAAGGAAACTCCAGACTTCCGAGGCGTTTCGAGGTCGCGGCCAATCCTTAATGGATTTAATCTTCTCCGGATCCACGGACACTCCTTGTCCGGACACAATGTGTCCCAAGAATCCGACACTCCTTTGCCAAAAACTACACTTGCTGAACTTAGCAAAGAGTTTTTGTTCCCTTAGTCTTTCCAAGACTAATCGTAAATGCCCTTGATGAGTTTCCCAATCCTTTGAGTAAACCAGTATATCATCAATGAAGATGATTACGAATACATCAAGGAACTCCCGAAAAACACTATTCATCATTTTCATAAAGGCTGCCGGAGCATTGGTTAAACCAAATGGCATCACTACAAACTCGTAATGTCCGTACCTTGTCCGGAATGCCGTTTTCCGGACATCCGCTTTTTTATCGGGATTTGATGGTAGCCCGAAGCCAAGTTAATTTTAGAAAACCACTTAGCGCCCCGCAGTTGATCCAACAACTCATCAATCCGTGGTAAGGGGTACTTGTTTTTCACCGTTACCCGGTTTAATCCTTGATAGTCGATGCAAAGTCTAAAACTTCCATCTTTCTTTTTCACAAACAACACCGGTGCTCCCCATGGGGAACTACTCGGCTGAATGAATCCTTTTACCAGTAACTCCTCTATTTGCTTTTTCAACTCGGCCATTTCTGCCGGTGCCATTCTATATGGAGCTTTAGATACCGGAGTTGTTCCTAGTTCCAGTTCTATGGTGAATGGATCTGATATGTCTGGTGGTAAACCACTCACAGCTTCGAACACATCCCCGAACTCATTTGCAATCAGAATATCTTTCAATTTTGTTTTTGCCCCAACTTCTGCTGTGGTTATCGTGGCTATATATGCCTCGCATCCTTTACCGAGCATCTTTTCTGCCTGGATTGCAGAGATAACCCAGCTTCCTGAAGTTGCCCTTATTCCCTGGAACTTTACCGTTCCGCTTTCCCTCTCAAATCCCTGGAACTTTACCGTTCCGCCATTCTATATGGAGCTTTAGATACCAGAGTTGTTCCTGGTTCCAGTTCTATGGTGAATGGATCTGATCTGTCTGGTGGTAAACCACTCACAGCTTCGAACACATCCCCGAACTCATTTGCAATCAGAATATCTTTCAATTTTGTTTTTGCCCCAACTTCTGCCGTGGTTATCGTGGCTATATATGCCTCGCATCCTTTACCGAGCATCTTTTCTACCTGGATTGCGGAGATAACCCAGCTTCCTGAAGTTGCCCTTATTCCCTGGAACTTTACCGTTTCGCTTTCCCTCTCAAATTGAATTCTTCCCCGGTGACAATCAATATGAGCCTCGTACCGACCCAGCCAGTCCATACCTAAAATCACATCATACTTATCCAGTTTCACGATGATTAGGTTGGTAGGCATATTGACACAATTGATTTCGACTGAGATATCTCGAACAAGTCCGGAAGGTACCATTTCTTGCCCGCCGGCTGCTCTTATTATTCCGTACTCGGTGTTTGGTCCTTGTAAGAACCCACCTTTCCCAATCATCTCAGAACTGACAAAACTATGTGACGCTCCGGAATCAAACTAGGTGTGTGTTTTTACACCACCAATACTCAGGGTCCCTACACAACTCTAAAGTGTTGAGTACCCTGTTTTCCCTTATGCATGATGCCTTATGCAAATGCAAACAAATACTTTGTAATTCAATTCACAACGACTTACCAGTGATCGTGTTGAAATCCTCTCTGCCTTCCATTTCTTCTGACATTTCGTAAACACGTGGGGTAATGGCTTGCCTTTTTGCCGGTGAGGTCCATTCATTCCTTCCGCGGTTTCCCTTTTTTCCTGTTTCCAATCTCGGACATTCCCTCTTGAAATGCCCAACTTTCCCGCAAAGGAAGCAAGTCCTAGACTCGTCCCCATCATTCCTTTGCGTCCATTGGTCCCTTCGTGAGCAGTTCTGAATTGTATGGTCCTTGCTCCCACAACGACCACAAGCACCGATAGCTTTCCAGCATGTTCCGGTATGATTCTTGCCGCATGTCTTGCATTCGACAAGCCTTGCAACCGGTTTGTTTTCTTCCACTTTGTCAAACTTCCTTTTCCTATCCCCGGACTTCACCGGCGGATTCGGACGAATGGGGAGTTTCTCACGGCACATTTCTTTTTTCTCCTCAATACCAATTTCAATCATCGCCGCCCGTTTCACTAACTCGGAGACCGAGTTGAACGTGCGTATCAAACAATGGTTACGGATTTCAGTCCTTAGACCACGGATGAAACGGCGCACTTGAGATTGCTCATCCTCGAGCTCTCTTCCCACATATAGCCTTAGGCGGTTAAATTCCTCATCATATTCCCGGACCGACTTGTCTCCTTGCACCAAGTCCAGATAGGCGCATTCAAGTCTGTCCCATGCTTCCGGTGGGAATTACTTCTTGTTAAATTCCCTTTTGAAGTCAGCAAAAGTTTCCACTTCCTTACCCTGGCGCTTCTCCACGGTTAGCCACCAGTTGTGTGCATCGCCCTCGAGGAAATGAACCGCAATATCCTTTCGGTAATCCTCCGGGCAACGAGTGGAGTTGAAGTTTCTTAACAACCGACTTCTCCATTCGTCTGCCACAATCGGGTCCGAACTTCCCGTGAAACGCCTTGTTCCCAACTTGGACATATGCTCCAGCAAATTCAGATAATCGCTCCTTCTTACTGAGGACTTGGATGGTCCATCCAATTCGATTACCTCCGTTTCCACAATGGTTTATTTCCCCGCAGCTTGTGCCCCAGATCCTTCCGGTACAAGTGATTGGGTCAACTTGGCAATTTGTGCCATCATTGCTTTCATTGCATCCCATTGTTTCTGGGCCGATGGTAAGGAGTTCGGATGCTCAATCGTTGCCCCATTCCCATCCGTTCCTTGCCCAGACTGACGTGCAACATTGGATGTTTCCGCCGCATCGTCTTGGATGTTTGGTCCATCCAGAGTTTGAAGAACTGGTGGATTCTGATTTAGCCCGGTCACAGGTCCGACTGGGTTTTGCTCCACATGTTCTTCATGTGTCACCGTGACATAAGTCTCTTCAGCAACATCATTTTCCTTTTCCTTCCTTTCTTTCTTGTTTCTTTCAGATTTGCTCTTACCCATCTGCAAAACTTGTCATTAGACATAATATTTAACATAAGAAAAATCGTTTAAAGGATAAGGAAATGCTACCGCGAGAACTCATAAGCCGGAGAGTGGTGATTTACCCTAAAACCCCACACAATCCTAGGATCAAGCATGTTCTGATACCAACTTGTAAAGACCCATCCCAGATTTTTTTAAGTCCGGGACAAATCTTCACCCCCTACTTAATCCATTTTAAGATCTTATCTTTAAGACAAGTCATTTTACCGAGGTTGATTTTGAGATTCATTATACTTGTACAAAGATGCAAAGACTTAGAGTAAAACAAACAAATTGGATACTTTATTTATATATCAAAGGATTCGAACAACTTATGAGTTTGCATATAAGCTATTACAAGTCTACATTCGATCCTAACTATCCAGCATTTATCACCACCCATCTTTCCGGCTTTGAGTCTCTCGCGCCTAAGCCCGATCATTTCCACGATCACCATCTCTTCCTGCATCCATATACACATAAGTTCCTGTGTTTTCCTTAGTATTAATCGGATGCATGCATGTGCTAAGTATGAACGTTTATCACGTTAAACTCCCAATTAACCCCTTAGTCTTTACCGACTTTTCCGGTAAGAAACGAGTCCGGCCCGTGGCAAGGATCTCGATCATATCTTGATCACACGGATCACTTGGATACTTGGTTGATTTCTCTTCTTTTAACTCGGCCAACAAACACGCAACACTTGATTCCCTGATCCCTAGTACCGGGATCGGAATTTCCCTTTTTCTTCCTTAGATCCTTGATCTCCGGAAGTTTCTGTGTTTCTCGGTGTTTTTTTTCTGAGTTTTCCCAGAAAATTCTGATGTCTGAAACCAAGTCCGGATCGAGACATTTATACATGTTCTCGGGTAACCGTTTTCGGAAACCGCCGAGCAGATTCAATAAATCTCGGTAACTGCCATCTCGCATCTCTTACTCGTGTCCCTTCGAACATGCCCGGTAACCGTCACTAGCTGACCGGTAATCGTCACTAGCTGACCCAACTGGCCACTTAGCTGCCCAGCTAGTGTCACACTTGTCCCAGCTGTTCTAGCTAACCAACAGTCTTCTCCAGCTAACTAAGCTTCCGGACTGTCACTCCAGCTGGTTAGCTCGATCACTTCAACTGTTTAATCGTTGGTTGTGATGACTTAAACTTGTTTTTCCCTTTTTCCGAGCTGATGGACTGCTCTTATCACGACTTGTCCGAGTTTCCACTATCTTGCCCGGACCAAGTCCTTCCCGGTGATCCTATTTAGGATCACGGACGTCACACTGGTCCTGCAACCTTCCATACAAACCCACAATAACGAACGTTCTTCTCTTCGATGGCGTAGTCGTAAGTGACGTTGTAGAGCGCCAAAACTTCTGGGTAGAGTTCTTCTTTCAGGTTTTTCTCGCTTTCTTCAAACCCTGCAGCACCATAGAACTCCTGATACAGATATAAGAAACCGTTCAAACGATGAGTTGTGATTATAGATAAATAAATCGATTCTTGTTGATTGCAGACGTCCCCATGACTAATCAACAAAAAAAATGGTGATTCATGAAGTTGATTGCTTGAGGAGCTTACCTGCTTGTATCTCTGGATAACTTCATTAGTTAATTGCTTCCTAATATTCTTATCATGTGACATCGCTAGGTTCATTTCAGGTCTGTATGTCTGGTACCAGCGTCTATATTTCTCTATGTGAGACATAAGGATCGGTTCATCTTCAAAACACCAGAGCTTACTGATTTCTGAATTGTAATATACAGTTAAGAAGTTAGTGCATATTCTAGATGATAAGTTCTTGTGTACTTTGAATCTCTGATTATTGATAGTAACAAGAGGATCCGTACCAGATGGTGGGGGTCCTGCATTCTGAGACATTACAGTGTCATAGATTAATCCAAGAATAGAAGTGGACATGAAAGATTTATCCCGCTCCATGTAATGTGGAAAAATCTTGAGCTTTAAGTCGGGCGGGAGATCGACCTTAGCCCCCTTTTTAGATGCATCAAGAGCATCATAGTATATATCAGTCAACTTTAACAAATTCTTCCTCATTTCAGCCTTTTCCTTAGCTTTCTCATCTCCTAAGGTGAGGAAGCGGTCCATTATTGCTAGCCAGCTATCTGCAGCCTGTCCTATAACGCTGCTGTAACCCCGAGAAAACAAGGCGTATGTTAACTAAAAGAAATATTGTTAGATTGAAAGTAAGACGAGAACTAAATTATGTACCTCTCACTAAATCTTGCCTTTAAGAACATTTTGAAAAGTTGTTCTTCCAACTCTTCTGGTGAAAATTCACTTGGCTTTCTACCAGTGTAAATTTTACTAGGTGGAGAAGAACTCACCCACGGTTCACTTGGCTTGTAGTGTTCGAGTAGCTTGTCAGAAGAGTTTACAGTTCATAAGTAAGGACATAACAATGAAAAGTTTACGATATATGTGATGGACATAGCAGCGTACCTTGGGATTTTGTGATATGAAATACATATCACCATCAAAGTCACCACCTGCAATTTTGTCACCCAGAGATCGTGGACCTTTCTGAGGGAAGAACACAGCATACTTGGAATTTCCAATATACTCTTATAAAGCCTTAACATATGTAGCTTTTAGAATATGTACGTCTCCAAAATGTAGTCCAGGATTCCTGTAAACTAGCACCTTTCCTGAAATTTGGCCCTTCTCGCTGCAAAACCACGAAAAAGAAAGTAGTGAGGAAATGAACAGCTAACTCACAATTCCAAGGAACCAAATCACTGTTTCTTGATTTCCATGTAAAACTCCGAAATGAAAACGAAAAAGAAGAATTGGATAGCATACAGGATGACACAGACTTCATCTTCCTTTAGCTCTCCGGTGGGGATCCACTGTGCCCATGAGATAGTATGAGTCGGTCACAGGAAGCCTTCCTTCTATGAGAGCATTCTTCTGTGTATTTAAGAAAATAGATAGACGATCCTTCAAGTGTGGTTCGTCAAGGGGAATACCATCCAAGATCATTTGTGTAGTGTTCTGGTCGTCCATATCCCCATACTTAGTGGCAGCTGCACAGAAAAACTAACTTAATAAAAGACCCATCCAGTGTCTCCTCAAACTTACTATTGTATTAAAGACTTCAGGATGCATGTTGAGTTAATTAACTTAGTAAATTTCAAACGAATCAGAAAGGTTTGGGGTTCTTAGCACCTTGACACGCAGCACCTTCACTGTAAAATATGGTTTTGAACTCTTCCAGTGTGTTGAGCAATATATTCAAAAAGAATTCATTAGCGACTCCTCCATAACTAAGCAGCGCGATCAAATTTCTTGATAGCCTTGCCCTTTTCGGTGGATTACTGGAAGATCCAAACAACCAGAGATCATAAAAAAAAGAACATGAGAAGTTCAGCTTCAAGATAACAAAAAAATCTCGAGGCAGCTACATTGTAGTGACTACCTCCAGAGAGTTTAAGGTACTAAAATTTTACAAAGTTTGATCGTTATACACCTTGATCATAGAAGGTCGAACCTGGACAGTCCAAGGAGGAAGCTGCCAAATAAAGGAGACAATTTAGCAATAGCTTGCAAACCTGATTTTGTGACATGAAAGAGAGTTGACTTACTTTCTTGTTTAATAGAAAAGTTCCCTTAACAGCATAGCCATAATGGAACATCCGAAACTGGATCAGTAGAGGCTATAGGAAAAAAGAAGTGTTACTACTTGTGGTAAGTGATAGAAAAAAACAGAATCTAGCTTAAATATGGAGTATAAACTACATACCGGCTCTTGGCCACAGGTTCCCTACAAATTTGAACCCATGATTTAAGACAAATAAGAAAAAAACATGATAATGAAACAAGAGTTAACAAAAGCCACCTAATTAACGATGAAATTATCACGAAAGTAAAAGAAAGACCTGACTCTTTTCACGTCTATGACGTTTCCAAGTGTCTATTGGACACATCCGAGCAAGGTCCTCAGAGATGTAGCCAGTTCCATCGGAATGTATACAAGGTTTCCCATTTTTATCAAGAACATCATTATTATTGTGATCCTGCAATTGGAAAAGAGGGAAAATGGTCAAAGCACATAGGGAATACAACCAAGTAAAGGCATTAGAAAGAGACGTAGTTCCCAAAGGTAACATGAATTAAGGAACTCCATGGCAGTGTATATCATCGATTCTGTCAAAGGTAATCCGAGTCATGTCAACTTCAAGCTTTTTAGTCTTTGACAGGATTAAAGAAAACCTGAAGCATCAAGAAAAGAAAGGGGACTTTGATTACAAAGGTGAATATCTCTGGAAGAGTTTAAAGATGAAACAATAGAATGTCTTCATATGCGTCAACTAGAGTACCTTGCCATATAGTTGGGCAAAGATAGCAATTTATGCACATGCATAAAATGCATACGTGCCTCATGAATTGACTTTCCAGAGAAGATATAGGGATTTTGCATATCACTCCAAGCTGTCGAGTCTGTGCGAATGAAGTAACATTTCACTCCATTTGTAGAAAAATCTTTCTTCTTCTCTTCTTTTCCTCCATCTTTGAAAACTGATTAAAAGAAATGTGAACAAGCTACTACATGCAGTCTTAAACACAAATAAAAAGTATGGGAATTATCTACTAGACATGGCATTAACAACGAAAGGTGTTGTATGTGCTATTGCCAAGAGAAAATAAGAAGGAGAAAGACCCACCAAAAAACCGATAACGGCGTAACCCAACCATGATACCATTCTTAGCAACCCCTCTGTATGTAGAGTAAAGGTTATTACAATAGGTTTGCACGCCTCGCACCTCCTCGAATTTGACGGTTAAAGCATTATCATCACCCAAAACATTGTGCAGGTGTGTTACAGTGTTCTCCATAAAAGGGCCCTGTGAACACAGTCTATCAATAAGTAACAGTGTATTAAATCACTGTGTCAAGGACTTTATCCTAAACGTAAGATATACACTTTTAGTAGACATAAGATAGTGACTTGCAAACAAATTATGGAACCAGCCTCTACAAGTATCTCTTGAATTCAGTTCTTTTTCAAACAAAGCACATATACCAACTAACACAAAGAACATAAGAAACACAGGAAAATGCAAAAAACATGAATGATAGTGCTTGGAGAGGCGACTGAACCTTGAATCTGTAGCTACCATCAAGAGCAACATGACATTGATAGTAATGAGTCTTCCCACTATCCCATTCAAGTGACTGGAGAAAAGAAGTATGTAAGCAATTAGTACAAATCTGACACCGAAGTCAAATTCCTCAGAAATGACTACAGTTTCTTGTCAAGAAAATACAGAAGAGAGAACTGACATACCACTCTTCGATCCTTTTGGGAACAATTACGCTGGCCCAACCGAAACCACACTGCTGATTCATATGCAACCATTGGCAAATCCTTCCATCGTCTAATCTCATCAGCAGTTATAACCTCCTCACTCAGGGATTTCCTATGAAAAAAGACGATCACTTGCCAAAGAGAATACATAAAATTGATGGAAAAAGTTGGAAAATTCTTCAGCCTAAAACATACCCTCCGATATAACTAAGTAACAGAAACACCTTCTTAAATTCAAATTCACCCAAAGCTAATAATAGCTGAGATCCACCATTATCTTCTCTTCTCAACAACTTAGGAGGAGAACCTTCGAAATCAAGAGAAGACACATCTGCTACAACAATCAACCATAGTCATAGGAAATACTAAATTCATACATAAGAATAAACAAACACCCAAATTATGTAAATACTGACCTTGAATAGCCCTGCAACTTTTTTTCCCAGGAGTTCTAGGACACTGTACCGGAGAGTCACCGGGGCTTGGCCGTGGAGAGCCATTAACATCAACAGTGACTTTGTTGATAAAATACGAAATGAACCCATCAAGGGTCCCTTTCACATAACTGGAATTGAAAACTTTACTGAGCGTTTCCAAAGCCAATTCCTCAGAAATCAAAGAAAGTTTTCGCCTTGTCTGCAAACTAATTGGACCATTATTGTGTTTACTATAGATTTTCTCTAAAATGTCCCTAAGAGCGATTTCTGACCGCGAAGAAACTTGATCGCTGCCGTTAAAATACGAAGTGGTCATCATATTTTTTTCCCAAAATCAGAGACAGTGTCTGATTACATTAGGGTTGAAAAATATACCCATTACTGGAAAAACAAACTGTTCACTGTTTGCCTTTGCTGCCATATTCTCAAATTTTCTTCTTTTAGTTTTCAAAATCAGATTTTGAATCAATTTGCTTGATTTGACTATACAGAGATTATATACAGTACGAGAAATACACAATGTAGCCGTTTCACTTTAATTTACTAAAATGCCCAACCATAAGCATCAAAAATTACAAAAACTGCCACAACTTTCTCAAACGCCCTAGGAAAATCGCGTTTTGAAAAATCCTATCCACTGTCTCGGTGATGAAGCTTTTGTGTGCAGCGGTAATTGATTAGTTGAGGTATAAATTACTACACTCTCCATATTGAAAGGATCAACAAAGACAATCCACAAAAAAAAGCCAAAAGAACAAAGAAGTAGAAAAAGGAAGAAACTTTATCTGGAAAATATAGTAATGGAAGGATGGAGAAACCAAATGGAAGCATGAGGATGAAGAAAGGTGTCACACTGTAGAAGAAGACGACAGCATTGTACACCACATGAACTCAGAAGATGCCACATACACAGTTAGATGAAGTTAAAATATAAAAGCTTAGTCTTATTTAACATGACTTTTTATTTAATTCATAAGCAAACATAAACAGAAATATATGTACACTAGAGGACAAATCTAAGATTAAGAGTAAACCCTAAACCAAAGCCAGTTACATCACACATCTTGGTTTGGGCTTACCCTATAAGTTAGGTTACTTGCCTAACATGCTCTTATGAGACACGAAGACGCTTATTGTTACTACAAGAGCAGAGCAGAACTGTAAGAGTGTTTAGCCGAGTAACTCTTTCAGCACAGACATTGAACACATAATTGAATTCTTCTCGTAGAATTTGCACAAGACCGGACCTGCAACTTTCCAGACAAACCTGCAATACTTAACGTTGTTCCACTTGATGGCATAATCGTAAGAGACCTTGTAAAGTGCAAAAGCCTTCGGGTACAGTTCTTCTAGACTTTTCTTGCTTTCGTTAAAGCCTGCAGCACCGTAGAAGTCCTGATACAGAGAGACGATGATTTGTTTACAAACCAAAAGCCGGTGTGATTCATGAAGTCTATTATTGGTCAGAGGTTACCTGCTTGTATCTTTGGATAACTTCATTAGCTGAATCATCATCATCAGAATTCATCGCTTGACACATCTCATGTCTGTAATTCTTGTACCAGCTGACACAATTCTTCATGTCAAGTTCAGAGACCGGCTCATCTTCAAAACGCTGGAGTTTACTGATTTCTGAATTGTAACCCAAAGTTAAGACGTTAAAACATATCCAAGAGTATGACTTCTTGTGTATTTTGATTATCGATAGTATCAAGAAGATTCGTACTAGATGGTGGGGGTTCCTCTGCATTCTGAGACATTACAATGTCATAGATTAATCCAAGAATAGAAGTGGACTTGAATATTTTGTCCCGCTTCATGTAATGTGGAAAAATTCCGAGCTTTAAGTCGTACGGGAGATTGACCTCAGTCCCCTTTTTCGGTGCATCAAGAGCATCATAGTAAATATCAATCAGCTTCAGCATTTTCTTCTTCATTTCAGCTTTTTCCTTAGCTTTCTCATCTCCTAAGGTGAGGAAGCGGTCCATTATTGATAGCCAGCTATCTGCAGCTTGTCTCTATAACTTTACTGTAAACCAAGAAAACAAGGCATATGTTAACTCAAAGAAGTATTGTGACCTTGAACGTTACCCGAGAATTAAATCATGTACCTACCTGGGACTAAATCCTGTATTTAAGAACATGCTGAAAAGCTTTTCTTCCAACTCTTCTGGTGAAAGTTCACTTGGCTTTTTACCAGTATAAACTTTACTAGGTGGAGAAGAACTCACCCACGGTTCACTTGGCTTGTAGTGTTCGAGTAGCTAAAGAGAAGAGTTTACGGTTTATAAGTAAGGTCACAGCAATGAAAATTTACTATAAATGTGATGGACATAATAACATCATACCTTGGGATTTATGGATACGAAATACATATCACCATCAAAGTCACCACCTGCAATTTCGTCACCTAGAGATCGTGGACCTTTCTGAGGGAAGAACACTGCATACTTGGAATTTCCAACATACTCTTCCAAGGCCTTAACATATTTAGCCTTTAGAATATGTATGTCTCCAAAATGTAGTCCAGGATTCCTATAAACTAGCACATTTCCTGAAATTTGGCCATTCTCGCTGCAAAACCACGACAAAAGAAAGTAATGAGGAAATAAGCAGCTAACTCACAGTTCCCAGGAAGCAAATCATTGTTTCTTGATATTTCCACGTAAAACTCAAAAATGAAACGAAAGAGAAGAATTTGATAGCAGCATACTGGATGACACAGACTTCATCTTCCTTAAGCTCTCCGGTAGGATCCACTGTGCCCATGAGATAGTATGAGTAGGTCACAGGAAGCCTTCCTTCTTTGAGAGCATTCTTCTCCGTCTCTAAAAGACTAGACAAACAATGCTTCAAATATGGCTCATCAAGAGGGATTTCAGCCGTGATCATTTGTATAGTGTCCATATCCCCATAATAAAATGCACAAAAACAAATTAACTTAATAAAAGAGCTGTTGAGTGGCTTCTCATATTTCCTATGGTATTAAAAACTTTAGGACACATTTTATGTTAGTTCACTTAGTTCAGAGCTCGAAAATTGCAAAAGAACAGGAATCCTTTCGAGTTTTAACACACACCTCTAGCCGCTGTAGCGTCTATTGAAGAATATGGTTTTTAGCTCTTCCAACATGCTAAGCAATATATCCAAAAATAAATCATTAGGGACTCCTCCGTAGCTCAGCAGCGCAATTAGATTCCTCGATAGCTTCGCGTTTATTGAAGAATTAGATTCGCGTTTTTTGGTTTATTACTGGAAGATGGAAACAAACAACCAGAGATCATCAAATAAGAACCTCAAGTGAGGTTCATCAGGTACAAAATAACCAAAATCCAAGAGACATATACCTTGTAGTGACTACCTCCAGGGAGTTAAAAGTGCTACCATTTGAAAAAGTTTGATCTTCATACACCTTGATCATAGAAGGTCGAACCTAGACAGTCCGAGGAGGAAGCTGCCAAATTGGGAGCAAATTTAGGATTAGCTTGCAAATCTGGTTTTGTGACATGAAAAAAAGTCTACTAACTTTCTTGTTTAACAGAAAAGTTCCCTTAACAGCACAGCCATCCTTAAACATCCGAAACTGGATCATCAGAGGCTGTAGGAAAAAAGGTAGTGTTACTACTTGTGGTAAGTGATAGTCAAATACAGAATCGAGCTTAAACCTGGACTGTAAACTACATACCGGCTCGTTGCCACAGGTTCCCTGTGATTCAAAATAAATAAGAAACAAAAATAATAACTACTAAGTAAAGAAGAATGAACTTAGGAATCATCACATTGTCAAGGAATAGAACAAATACCTTAATTTTATCACTTTTGATATATTTCCCTTTATAAATATCTACTGGACACATCCGGGCAAGGTCCTCAGAGATGTAGCCAGTTCCATCTGAATGTATACAAGGTTTCCTATTCTTATCAAGAACATTGTTATTTTTATGATCCTGCAATTGGGAGAGAAGGAAAAAGGTCAAATTACATAGTGAGGTATAGTGAATACAACTGAGTAAAGGCCAATTAGAAAGAGAAGCAGAACCTGAAGGACAAATGAATTACATGGCAGTGTATATCATCGATTCGCTCCAAGGTAATCCCACTCATGTCAACTTCAAGCGTTTTAGTCTTTGACAGTATTAAAGAAAACCTGAAGTATCAACATAAGAAAGGTGACTCTGATAACAAGGGAAGATGTATCTAAAAGAACTTAAAAATTAAAGAATCTTCATATGCCTCCAATAGAGTTTAGAAGAAACAAGAGTACCTTGCCATATAGTTGGCCAAAGATGGCAATGTATGCACGTGCATAAAATGGATACGAGCTTCATGGATTGACATCCCGGCAAGGATATAGGGATTTTCCATATCATTCGACGCTGAGAGCTCGTGCGTATAAAGTAGCATTTCACTTGCTTTGTAGAACTTTTTTTCTTCTTCCCTTCATTCCCTCCATCTTTGAAAACTGTTTAAGAAAAAAGGTAAACAAGCTACTATGTGACGATCACCTAAACAAGTGTTGTATGTTCAATAACATAAATGGTAATCAAGAGAAAATAACAAGGAAAAAGACCCACCAAAAAATTGATAACGACGTAAGCCAACCATGATTCCATTCTTAGCAATCTCTTTGTATGTAGGGTAAGGGTCATTACAGTAGGTTGAATCTTTTGTCAACTCATCGAATTTAACAGTTAAAACATTATCATCACCCAAAACCTTGTGCAGGTGTGTTCCAGTGTTCTCCAGATAAGGACCCTGTGAATACAGTCTATCAGTAAGTATCATCACTTTATCCTAAAACTATATCTTGAATTCAGATCTTTTTAAAACAAAGAACATATGCAAGACCAAAAATGCAAACATGAACCTTGAATCTGTAGCTACCATTGGTAGCAACATGACATTGATAGTAATGAGTCTTCCCACTATCCGATTCAAGAAACTGGGGAAAAGAAGAAGCAATTAGTACAAATTTGACATCAAAGTCAAATACCTCAGAAATTGCAGCAGTTCAAAAGAATATGCAGTATCTAAAAGAAAGTAAATGGTAAATAACACCCAACAGAGCAGAACAGAAAACTGCCATACCATTCTTCGATCCTCTTGGGAGCAATTACGCTGGCCCAACCTGAACCACACTGCTGATTCATATGCAACCATTGGCAAATCCTTCCATTGTCTGATCTCATCAGCACTTATAACCTCCTCACTCAGGGATTTCCTATAAAAAAAGACTATCACTTTCCAAAGAGAATACATAAAACTGATGGACTAAAAACTCTTTCGCCTAAACATACCCTCCTATATACCGAAGTAACAGAAACACCTTCTTGAATTCAAGTTCACCCAAAGCTAATAGCTGAGGAATGTGCATAGATCCTCCACTTTCCCCTCTTCTAAAGAACTTACGAGGCGAACCTTCCAAATCAGGAGACACCTCTGCTACAACAATCAACCACAGTCATAGTAAATTCAAATGCATAAGAAAACTTTGCACTTAACAAGAATAGATTTTCACATAAGAAAAACAAACACCCAATAATGTGACATTCAACTGACCTTGAATAGGCCTGCAACTTTTTTTGCCAGGAGTTCTAGGAGGCTGTACCGGAGAGTCACCGGAGCTCAGCAGTGGAGAGCCATTAACAGTGGAAGTGGCCTCGTTAACAAAATGTCTGATTAAACCGTCGAGGGTCTTCACATAATGCTTATTGAAAACTTTCCTGAGCGTCTCAAAAGCCAATTCCTTAGAAATCGAAGAAAGTTTTCGCCTTGTCTCCAAATTTATCGGAGAATGATTGTGTTTCCAGTAGATTTTCTCCAGCAGGATTTCAACATCATCCTGAAGAAAGATCTTTGACCGTGAAGAAACTTGATCGCCGCCGGTAAGATATGAACTAGTCAGGGTCATCATTTTTTCCTCCCAAAATCAGAGTCAGTGTCTCATTAGGGTTCATAGATCTACCCAGTGGAAAGAGAAGCTCTTCACAGTTTGCTTTTGCTGCCATTTTCTCAAATTTCCTTTCTTTTTAAGTTTCAAAAACAATTTTCAAACAATTTTCAATTTTGTGTACAAATTTGTTTGATTTGACTACACGGAGATTATATACAGTACACTGTTATTTACTAAAAATGCCCAACGACGAGCACTAAAATTACAAAAACTACCACAACTTTCTCGCCAAACCTGCAAACGCCAAAGGAAAATCGCGTTTTCAACGTCTCCATAGCATAATCGCGATTCTTTGTTTGATTCCTATCCGGCAATCCACTGTCTTCGTGATAAGCTTTTCTATGCAGCGGTAATTGATTACTTGAGGTATAGACTTGATTACTTGAGCTTATCAGCACAAATTTATATAACACCAATTTATTTTCATCAGCAAATACACAAACGGAACAAAAGGCACTACTAACTACTACTGGAGAGTGGTACTTGCCTTACACGCTTCTTATGAGACTTGAAGCAACAAAGGCTTAGTATGATTATTACCAGAACAGATTTAGTAGCTTGAAGTTTGATAGTGTTCAACCCCAAGACTCTTGAAGCATAGAGGACGAACAGATAATGGATCTCTCATTCATTTTCTTGATGTATAATTTGCACAGGACAGGTCCTGCGACCTTCCAGACAAACCTGCATTTCGAAACACCTGCCTGAATCGCATAATCGTAAACGACGTTGTAGAGTGCGATGGCTTCTGCATAGAGTTCTTTCATACTTTTGTCACTGTCGTCAAACTCTGCAGCACCATAAAACTCCTGACACAGTGACAAACAAGAAAAAAGAAATCGTTTCAGAATGGTTTGCTTATAAAGCATATATAGAAAAAACATTGGAGATTCATCAAGTCTATACAAGGAGCTTACCTTCTTGTATCTCTGAATAACTTCATTGGCTGAATCATCCTTATCAGCCACCGCCTGGCTCATCTCAGGTCTGTACTTATCATACAACCGTTGCCATTTCTCCTTATGAATATCAGAAACCGGCTCATCTTTGAAACACGCGAGTTTAGTGATCGCTGAATTCAGTGAATTGTAAACCACAATTTATTAAAACACAGATCATATGTATGAATGTAGTAAGTAAAGAAAAACCCTTTACCAGATGATAATGATGAGGGTTCCTCTGTTGTCTGTGATTTAACAAAGTCATAGATTAATCCAAGAATCGAAGTTGACTTGAATTTTTTATCCTTCTCCATGTAATGTGGAAAAATGTCAGGCCTCAGCTCGTTTGGGAGATAGACCTTAGCCCCTTTCTTTGGTGCATCAAGAGCGTCATAGTATTTATCAATCAGCTCTAACATTTTCTTCTTCATTTCAGCTTTTTCCTCAGCATTCTCATCTCCTAGTGTGAGGAACCGGTCCATTATTGCTAACCAGCTATCTGCAGCAATCCCTATAATATTGCTGTAACAACGAGAAAACAAAAACAGACATGAGTCCCAATGTTTGATCCAAGACACTTTTCTAAATCTTTGGGTATTGAGAGCTTATAATTTTTGAGATTACATGGCATCGAATCTTGTCTTCAAGAACATTTCGAAAAGCTCTTCTTCCAACTCTTGTGGGGAAAGCTGGCTTGGCTTTCTAGCAGAGTTACTTTTACTAGGAGGAGTCAAACTCACCCACGGTTCACTTGGCTTGAAGTGTTTAAGTAACTAAAACGGAGAGCAAAACCGAAGAAATCAAGTCACAACAGTTGAACAGTTTTTACTTACTAATGTTGTGGATTACCTCGGGATTTCTGGATATGAAATACAAATCACCATCAAAGTCACCACCTGCGATCTCGTCACCCAAAGACCTTGGACCTTTCTGAGGGAAGAACACAGCATACTTGGAATTTCCGATATACTCTTCCAAGGCCTTAACATATGTAGCCTTTAGAACATGTATGTCTCCAAAATGTAGTCCAGGATTCCTGTAAACTAGCACATCCCCTGACATTTGGCCAGAATCGCTACAAAACCACACAAGAAATATGAAACTCACAGTTCCAAGAAAGCGAATCAGTGATTCTTGATGTTTACAAACTGAAAGAGCAAGAGAAGGAACTGGGTAGCGTACAGGATGACACAGACTTCATCCTCTTTTAGCTCTCCGGTAGGATCCACTGTGCCCATAAGATAGTATGATTCTGTCACAGGAAGCCTTCCTGCTTTGAGATCATTCCTCTCTGTCTTTACAATAATAGACAGAAAAAACTCCAAATATGGCTCATCCAGAGGGATACCAGCCATGATCATTTGTAAAGCGGTTTGGTCGTCCATTTCTCCATAATTAATGGCAGCTGCACAGACAAATTGACTTCTTACAAGATCCATCAAGAGTTACAAAAGAACCACAAAGCTTTGGGAATTAAGAACCTCTCCGAGCAACACGTTTGTTGTAGAAAATGGTTTTTGAATCTTCCAGCATATTGAGCAATATATCCAAAAAGAATTCATTAGGGACTCCTCCATAGCTAAGCAGCACAACCAGATTTCTTGATAGCTTTGTTATTTTTGGTGGATTACTGGATGAGGTAAACAACTAGATGTTACTATGCTTATTGAATCATAATGCTTTCATGTTCAGTCAGTATCAAGATAACAAGTATTCAAGGAAAAAGATACCTTGTAGTGACTACCTCCAGGGCGTTAAAGGTGCTAAAATTTGAATCTTTATCTTTCAACACTTTGATCATAGAAGGTCGAACCTGGACAGTCCGAGGAGGAAGCTGCCAAATTGGGAGCAACTTTAGGAATAGCTTGCAAATATGTAAAAAAAAACAAGCAAAGATTTTGTTAACCTGAAAGAGATTACACTTACTTTCTTGTTTAAGAGAAAAATTCCCTTAACAGCATAGCCATAATAAAACATCCGAAACTGGATCAGAAGAGGCTGTTGGAAAAAGAGTAATTGTCACTAATTGTGTTCACTAATACAAAAACATAAAACCAAACATAAACAGGAGTGTGAATAATCAAGCATTAACAGTAGTGTGAAAGCATGCATGTCCTCCAAAATTTGAAATCTTAATCTTAATTCAACCATCAAAGTCATGGAAGTTGAGTAAGGTACCTGAATATTTTCACTTTTGACACATTTCCCTTTATATATAGTTAGTGGACACATCCGAGCCAGGTCCTCAGAGATGTAACCAGTTCCATCTGAATGTATACAAGGTTTTTCATTCTTGTCAAGAACAACTTTACCATCCTGATCCTGCAATTGGAACAGTTAAAAAAGGTAAGTAGAAAGAGACGGAGGTCCTAATGGACAAGTGAGTTAAGGAAGTACATGGCAGGGTATATCATTGATTATTTCGAAGTTAACTCCTGCCAAATCAACTTCAAGCTTCTTAGTCTTTGACAGAATCAAAGAAAACCTGAAGAACCAACAAACAGAAATGTGACTTCAACTACAAAAGAGAACCAATAGGAGAAAACAAGGGTACCTTGCCATATAGTTGGCCAAAGATGGCAATGTATGCACGTGCATAAAATGCATACGAGCTTCATGGATTGACTTCCCGGCAAAGATATAGGGATTTTTTATATCATTTGAAGCTGTAGAGTTCGTGCGTATAAAGTAGCATTTCACTCCCTTTGTTGAAAAATCCTTTTTCTTTTCTTCTTTCCCTCCATCTTTGAAAACTGTTCAACAGAATGTTAGAACAAGCTCCAATATCCAGTTCTAAACCCAAAGCAAGAGTACTTAAATGAAAAGTGTTGTGTGCAATGGCATAAATGATAGTTAATCAAGACAAAAAAAGAAAAACAACCCACCAAAAAATTGATAACGACGTAGACCAACCATGATACCATTCTTGGCAATCCCTTTGTATGTTAAGTAACGATCACTAGAATAGGTTGATGATGAGTTTTTCTGGACCTCCGCGAATTTGACTGTTAAAACATTTTCATCACCCAAGACCTTGTGCAGGTGTGTTCCAGTGTTCTCTAGTAAAGGGCCCTGTGAAGAGAGAGTGTATTGATGAGTACCAGCGTTATTAAGACACTGTCAATGACTTTATCATACTAGTGAGATATGATGTTTAATAGACATATGATAACAAATTGCTTCAACGGTCTCTAAAAGTATCTTTTGAAGCAAACCTTTGTAGCACAAATAACATATGTGACAAGGAAAATGCAAACATGAAAGATAGTACTTGAAGAGTCGAATCAACCTTAAATGTGCAGCTACCATCGGGAGCTACATGACATTGATAGTAATGGGTCTTCCCGCTATCCCACTGCAACTGGTGAAACGAAGCATGAAAGAAGATGAAGTTAGTACAACTTTGATATCAAACTCAAATCCTCAAGGGAGATTTAGCAGTATAAAACCACATCTAGAAATGCAAACATGAAATATTGAAATATAATGCCCAATAAAACAGAAATACAAACAGCCATACCACTCTTCGGTCAGCTAGAGGATAATGCCGGCCCAAGAGGTCCCAAACCGCTGCTTCATATGCAACCATTGGCAAATCCTTCAATTGTCTGATCTGATCAGTAGTTACAACCTCACCCAAACTTTGCCTGCATAACACCAAAGAAGGTAACTGTAACCAAAACCAATCACTTAAAACTAGGTGTAAAAGAGATTATAATGATGTAAAAAAAGTCGAAAACTTGCAGCCCAAACATTACCCTGGAATATAGCTAAGTAACAGGAACGCCTTCTTAAATTCGAGTTCACCCAAAGCTAACAGCTGAGGGATGTGCTGAGATCTTTCATTGCCTTCTCTTTGCAAAGACTTACGAGAAGGAGCATCAGAATTAACAGACATCTCTTCTGCAATCAACAACAAACATAGTAAAACTTCTTGTGCATAATAAAGTAAAGATTTTTATCAATGAACAACAAAAAAGTAAAGATTTTTATCCACAAAAAAGATCTTACTAGAAAAAAAGTAAAGATTTTTGTTTTCTGGGTCTTCTTCTAAATCTCCCTTCTTCTAAAATTCCTCCAAATTCAAACAAAATTGACACTTTCACAAGAAAAATTTGGAAACTTTAAAATACATGATAGACTCTGTTTCTGATACTGACCTTGAAGAACTCTATACACGCATCTTCCAGAGGGGCTACGAGACTCTGCCGGATACCCACCGGAGATCAGCCGCGGAGAGCCAGCAACAGTAACGGCCTGGTTTAACTTAGCAATGATGAAGCTGTCGAGGTTATGCATCACACCTCCCTGAAAACTAAAAACTTTCCTGAGCAAATTGAAAGCCAATTCCTCTGGAATCAAAGACAGTTTCTGCCTCGTCTCCTCGTTTAACGGAGTAAGATTATGTTTTTTGTAAATATTCTCTAAAGCGGTTTCAATCCGACCCGAAAGAACGATCCTTGACCGCGACGAAGCATGATTGGTGGCACTACGAAGATTTATCATTTTCTTCTTCTCTGTTCGTTCTTCGTTGAAATTTCACACCTTTCTTCTCTCCAACAAACACACTTCAGAGTTAAAAATAAATGAGTAGAAACTAGAAACTTGAGACTGAAGCGATAATGATTTTTGATTTGATGACACAGACACACAAGAACAAAAAAGACTGCAGCTTTTTCTCAATAGATTTCATTTGACTTCTTCATAGATTTTATTTGATTTTTATTTACTTCTTTTCTACACAGAACCCGAACACAAAATTCATCTAGCCGTTTACAGAAATAATTGACATGTATGGCCCTATCAATTTTCCTATAATTACCCAGAATGCCATATTTCTCGCCACCTGTCTCAAACGCCGAGAAATATCGCGTTTCTGCCATCGTTAATTCGTTATTATCGCTCCGTAGAATAAACCGGTTTTTTTTGTCATCAAACCGGGTTTAAACGCGGGTAACCTCCGTGCTCGTTTTTTACTCTGTGAAACGATATCTTTTTGATCTAGGGTTTAAGTACGGATAGCTAAGTGACGTCGTTTTTGTTCTGGTCTCACAATCTCATTTTCAGACGTCGTCTCCGTCGAACTTCTCCGACCAGTCTTATAGAGAAGAGTTTAGGGGTATTTGATTTCACTACCAACAATTGATTCCTTTTATTTACATTCATGTGTATCTCAATCTCTAATTACACTTTGAGAAACAATATCTTCTTGTTCTGAGCAAAAAGATAGTCTTTTTCGTTTTCCTGTTTGGTGAATTGGTATACCAATTCTGACTTTTGATTGTTGCAGAATCTAATCGAAGAATGAGTACTACGTCGGCTTTTAGTTCAATTTGCTTCGAACGAGGATGCTGGTTCATGGTTTTTTTTCCAAAAACTCTTATTCATCTCTGTTTCCAGTTTCTGATTTTCCCACAGGATCCACATTGATCAAATTCAACAAATTTGATCCTATTTTAGCTTGTTTTGTTTTTCTGCAATCTGATACAAATGTGGGTTTTCTCTGTTTTGAAAAGGGGGAAAGGAAGATTCGTGTGGCGGATAAGCGAGCCAAAAGGCTTACTTTGGGATCCCATGTGGCTTCTCCATCTTCAGTGAGCTTCATAGTTTCAGCTAGTAGTTCTGCTATACCTGAAAAGGATATTCGGATTGGTCTTCTTGGTGCAAGTGGTTACACTGGTGCTGAGGTTTGTGCAATGTCGAATCTGTCTGTTTGAAGTTTAGTTTCCTTGGAATTGCTTGTTTTAGTAATCACTTTGATTTTGAAATGAATCAGAGCTTAAGTAGTATGCATCTTGTTGCCTTTTTGGTTACTAGCCTCTTTATTTAGCTTCTTCCAACAGAATGAATGAATGAGTTTTTAAGTTTTGATTTTAACAAGTGATTTGAATCCCTTCTTTATTGAATGGCAGATCGTCAGGCTTCTTGCAAATCATGCGCACTTCGGTGTCACTCTGATGACTGCTGATAGAAAAGCTGGCCAATCAATGGAAAGCGTTTTCCCACACCTAAGAGCTCAAGTATAAGTGATTTCTGTCCCTAGTAAAATTCCAAGCTGTTAATCCATTCACTGATACTTTATGAAGATGTATAGTGGTCAATGATTAAACCTTTTTGTTTTTGTTTTTTCTGTCCTCAGAAACTACCTAGATTGATCTCAGTAAAAGATGCAGATTTTTCTACTGTGGATGCTGTATTCTGCTGTTTGCCTCATGGCACAACCCAGGTCCATCTTCACTTTATTCTTCCATTCCATTTCAATATATGTTAAATAGTCTTTCCTAGCTTATCGGAAATGAGGTGTTTATTTTGACAGGAAATCATCAAGGAACTGCCAACCTCATTAAAAATTGTTGATCTTTCAGCGGTAATTCCCTGAGCAAATGGTTGTCTTTGTTCCCTTTCATTTGGTTATATGCTTATCTAAAAATACACTTTTCAGGACTTCCGGTTGCGTGATATTTCAGAATATGAAGAATGGTATGGTCAGCCACACAAGGCAGTAGAGTTACAGGTACTTATCTCTCAAAAGCTATTGCTTGGTTTTGGGTCTGTTGTGTTCACAATGCTTATACTTACCTTATGTCATGCTGGGTTCAGAAAGAAGTTGTGTATGGTCTAACAGAGCTACTAAGGGAGGACATAAAAAAAGCACGACTTGTGGCTAACCCAGGCTGTTACCCAACTACGATCCAACTTCCTCTTGTTCCTCTACTAAAGGTGTCTTTTTAATTCTTTGCTGGAATACGATTTTATCAGACTGTCTCAATGTGTTGATTTTGGTGCAGGCAAATCTCATCAAACATGAAAACATTATTATCGACGCAAAATCTGGTGTTAGTGGAGCAGGTTCGAGCTTACTCCGTGAACTTTATCTCATGAACGATGCTGCAGTTGAATGTTTCTAGTTTCTTGACTGATATGAAAATTTACATCAGGACGTGGTGCTAAAGAGGCAAATCTTTACTCTGAGATAGCTGAAGGCATTTCTTCTTATGGTGTCACACGGCATCGCCATGGTATGTCACAAACTAATTATCACAATGAGTTAAAAATTTTGGTTGTATGATTTGAATCAACGTCTCTTTTGTTTTGCAGTTCCTGAAATTGAACAAGGATTATCTGATGTTGCACAATCAAAAGTAACAGTCAGTTTTACGCCGCATCTCATGCCAATGGTACATATAATCTTAAGCATATTCTCTATAGTTTTATTTGCCTTAAACCTATTAACTGATTCTCTATTGTTTGGGTAGATCCGTGGAATGCAATCGACTATATATGTGGAAATGGCTCCTGGAGTTAAAACCGAAGACTTACACCAGCTATTGACAACGTCTTATGAGGTGATGATTAGTACTCTTGTGTTGTAAGCCAATGACTACTACTTTTGTTACTTATTAATATGTTTTAAAATTATTTTGTAGGATGAAGAGTTTGTGAGAGTGTTGGAGAAAGGAGTTGTTCCTCGGACACACAACGTTAGAGGATCCAACTATTGTCATATGAATGTATTTCCTGATCGTATCCCTGGACGAGCTATCATTATCTCTGTGGTAATTAAGCATAATCATCCTCTAACTCATCTTTAACTTTCCCACAATGCCATTTTGTATAAAAAGCTCTTTGGTGTTGCCAGATTGATAATCTCGTGAAAGGAGCTTCAGGACAAGCATTACAGAATCTTAACATAATGTTGGGATATCCCGAAACAACGGGACTCCTAAACCAGCCACTTTTCCCATAATATATTCCTAATTTCGCATTTAAAACGGTAAAAGAACTTAGTAATTTTCTCCTTTTCGATTTGCTACTAGAAGATTTCTTCTGTCATTGTTTTTTCCGTCCTAATTTGTTTGTTTACACACTTATCTTCAGATGGACGAATCTGAAGCTGTTGAGCATAAAGATGGTTATGTGATTCATTATAAGGTCACAATAAGCCTCTTTCCGGACCATTTACAAACAAATGGTTTTGTTGTTTGTTAATTAAGTTGGTCAATCTTTTTTCCGAATTTAAACTTTCGTCTAAGTCACATAAGAATAATAAAGCTGCCGAGTTTGTTTGGTTACTAGAGTTCAGGTTTCAGAAAATAAGTAAAGCTATACCTCATTTCTGTTCGAATTTATCCTGGACAATAGACTTAAATTCAAATGCTTTTGCAACCATGCGTGTGTATAAACCCCATTTACCAAACATTATGTTCTACACATTCAACCAGTTAGAACAGACGAACAAAAAATCTGTGCTATATAGAAATATCGTGAGAATCAGCTTCTGTATACAAAAGTTTAAAACCTTCTATAATAATGCTTCTTACTTTCACGTTTCCCACTCAGCAAATCTCTTTAAAAACTCCATTTGTATTTATGGAATCTGTTATGGTCTAAAAACGTTGTTGGTCATTGCCGCAACTTCCTGGGCCTCGGCTTGCTCCTACACGAGAGTATGAGATTAGAAACGACAACAAATTGAATTCCATCACTGTGAATGTGATATGATATTCAGTGTAAAAGAACCAAACATACCTGGAGCCGGTGTATTAAATACATCAAGAAGAGATGAACAAAGACCTGCAAATTCATATTTTCACTAAAGGATTTCACAAATTCACAAGTAAGGCGAATGAGATTGAAGAGGTAAGCGAGTGCCTCACAAGGTAAAAGAGTAGGAAAATCCGTGCTATTGGATACCGCCAAAGGAACCTCGTGGCCCTTACAGCTCCTGAATCTAACAGTTTCACAGCATTCTGCAACTGAAGACAGAAGAAGGCGAACAGAGTAAACATAGTGAAAAGGGAATGATGAGAAGCAGAGTTTTTCTATATGGGCTCCTAAAGCTCTACCTGTGTGCTCGCTGTAGCCATGTGTCTATGATACAATGGAAGAGGCCTGAAATTGCTTTTTGTAAGTATCGAAGAACAAAGTCAACATATATATTATAAATCATATACTACATTAAGAACATAGAGATTGCTTAAGACGTACTCAAGCGTCTTGATCTCAGAATCTTCTTCCCAAGTTGCTGATGGGCGTCTTGAAACTCTGCTTTTTTCTACCTCTACCTGATTCAATAAGTTAATAACCTTTCTTGTAAGTAGCATGGAAAGTTAAAACTCGTATATGAACCACAGAGAGCTTTGATGTCGGACCTGTGCTTCTCGTACACGTTTGACCTCTTTCTCCAACTGAAACTCTGCTGCAGCCTTCTCACTCGCCATAGTCTCTAGTTGTGTTTGCTTATAGTACTGAATCAAACCCACATGGCCAGAAACTATAAGACAACTACCCAATACGAGTTTGATCTAAACGAATCAGTGCATTCTAGAGTTCCCGTTACCAGTAAATCTGTTAGTTCACGGTAGCGCTTCTCCAGCTCTGTATGCTCCTACTAGGTCAGGGGTATAACGATTAAGCTCATGTTAAATTTAAATAATCAAATGCATTAAAGGTACCACTTGATGAGCAAAAGAAAAATAAATCAATTAATTTTAGTCACTTCTGTTTAGCAACCATCGAATTAATCCGTCATATTCACAAGACCATGTTAACAAATAGAGCAATGGGTCTTTCACACAAAAGTTCAAAATAAGTTGACAGGGCAATGAAATTTGTTGCATACAATGAAACAAAAAGGGGTTTAACAGAAAACTATCAGGTCTGCCCGAGCCATTCGATAGAAACTGAAGAGTAGTAACTACTAACTAGGACATCCCGTAAGAAACTAGGAGCAACAAACAATCAGAAACTGTTAACGCATTGACAAGAAGAGACAGACTTTCAAAAACTGTGGATGTTACCTGGCGTGAGTAATGTTCTGCATCCCTCTTCATGGCTGCCATTTCAACCCTCACCTTTTGCATTTCAGCCTACAAAAAACAAACAGATCATGTGAAAAAAAAAAAATGCTAATCCTATAAGCACAAACAACAAATACATAGTGTCATAAAGAATCCCGAGGTTAGTAACATACCTCCATTGAAGAAAGTTTCTCCTCAGCACCTCTTTGACCTTGCCGAGCACGGTCCACTTCGTCCTGCCATGCTTGAATCTGCATTATTACAAGTAATTTCTCAGGAGTAGCCAAAATCTGACTTCGAGAAGCTGATAAAAGTTATTTTCAAGGGTTCTAATATACTTCTCGCTTTTAAACTTTAATTTCGATAGCTCCAATTTTTTTTTTTTTTATATATAATGTACTAGAAGATTTAAACTTAGATATATGAGTTATCAGAGTTACAAAGGGAACATAAATACTTTTTGCATATATGCTCTATAGTTTTTACTTCTACTGAAAATTTAAAAGTGTGCTACGAACTCATTATTGAAGTTAGCTTCCACTATGTAGAGTATGATAACCCAAAATAGCATACCTGGATCAGTTGGTTTGCTTCATCTGGGGGCTTCTTTTGTCCTCTGCGAGCACGAACTTCCATATCTTGCAGCTCTTGATTCAGAGAGGTACATTCGGCCTGAGTATTATTAGCCAACTCTTTAAATGTCGTTCAAATATATGATGATGAGGGAACAAATCGCATTGAAGATAAATTCAATTACCTCAAGCAGTGCCACCTTCTGTTCAAGATCTGCCACTTTCGCTGTCCTTTCATCAGCAATCCTCTAAAATACCAGCCAATTTCTAAGTCAGATCAAAGTAATTTTTGGGAAACAAGGGTTCCACATAGAATCTTTACATTGTTCATATGTAGCATATGAAAATACAAAGGTTTTCTAACTTTCCTTGCCGAAGAAATCCAACACTCAGCAAATTAACATCATATTAAGTTGGATGGCCTATTTGAATTGTAAACAAGCAATAGTAGGGCTCAATCCAAGAATCTTGTCTCACCTGAATTCTAACAAGTGCCGTGGAAGCATCCACAGCCCTGTGCTCTAGTTCTCTTTCCCTTTCCATGGCAGCCTGTCTTAGAAAGATCAATTCATGTAAACAAAAAAACTGATACATTGTTTCCAATATAAACAGTTACTGTATCGTTCACGCAACAAACCATTTTTGTGGCATTATGTGCAGAACGCTCCTCTTCGGCTCTCCTTTCAGTAGTGGCAAGCTCCTCCCGCAATGCCTGGAACAAGAAATTATTGATCAATGGTCTGAAGACCTTAGATGTTCATAATTGTATATACTATATAGCAAGCAGCAAATTATTCGAAGAAAGGAATAAAAAAATATAGTAATACCTGCATCATCCTAGTCTCAGCCAATTCTCTGTTTCTCATAATAGACTCCATGTCTGCCTGATAAAGTAAATCAGTTTACTAAAAGCATGGCAACTGAAGAGAGAAGTACCAAGGACCATTAAAGGCTCATGGTCTGTTATGATATAGGAAGCGCACGAAAGAAAATATGAGCAAATGAGAGGCCTATAAACCTGGATAGATGACAATTTTCCTTCGTTCAGAGCAGCCTGATTTTTCACTGCATCCATTGCGCTGACAAGTGATTCTATCTCTGAGTTCTTAGCTGCTAGTGCCTCAACCATGCTTGACTCTACTTTCGTCACTTCACTTTTAGAAGCTGACAAATCTTTTTGCAACTGTGTAATGCTAGCTTCATACGACTTGGTAAGCTCTTGCTATTACAATAACAATGAAGAAATAAATTTAGGTGCCCTGAACTCCAACAAGTATCACTTTTAATTTTTCTTATCGGGGTTAAAAGAAACAAACTGTACCTCTACAGTGAGAAGCTCTTCCAACTGTGCATTTTCTGCCTTAAGTTCTTGAAGGCGGGATGAAAGTCCAGCACAAACCTAGAAGCAAAAGAAGACAAAAGAAAGCATACATCTGAAATTGGTCACGTCCAACCAGTGGCATGGACAAATCCTATCTGACAGATGAAAGAGTGGTTTATCTCCAATTTGATTCAGGAAAGCAGCAAAGGATATTTGAACTTACCCTTGCTAACCTGGCTTCTTTTGACTTCCCGGTGGAAACTGTAGCTTTTAGCAGCCCCTGAGCCTAGAATTAGTAGAAAGATTGATCAACATACATTTAAATAGACAAATATATATGCAACTTCAAGTAACAGACATAATATTTTCTCTTTTTCCACAGTTTTCCGAGGCTAACAACCTCTTCAAGTTGATCTTGAATATCCATGGAAGTCGTATCAGCTTTACCATCCTGCTCTCTCTTTTGATTGGTTGAGGTGTCAGCAACTTTCTGTTCCTGCTCTTTATCCACATTGATTGAGGTAATAACTTTCTCCTCATTGTCGGAGCTTTGAATGACATTCCCTTCACCTTCCCGAGAAATGTGCACTACAGATTCTAGTTTCTTCAGATCTTTTATTGAAGAATCATCCAACTCTCCTTGTGTGCCGACCAAATCAACCAAGTTCTCAGTGGCAGCAACGTCAATTTCTTTGTCAGGTAAAGATGGTGACGGTTGCACTAAAGAATCATTTGGAACATCTCCATCAGCATGCTTGGTATTTGGCGTTGACTCAACAACATTACTGTCCACAACAGATTCTGGAGCTACCACACCAGCATCGTTACTTTTTGTATCTATCACTGATTGTGGAAGCGATTGAACACTCTGGACATCTGCATCAGTCGGTTGAATCTCTTTTGTCTGCACGATAGGCTCTGATGGAGAGGCCTCTACAGAGGAGGCAGAGCTTTTAGATGGAGGCACCTCCTGCTGTGATACCCCTAGGCCAGATTGATCACCAGAAATATCTCTTTTGTCAGAAGATTCTTCTTTTACAAGTTTCTGTCGAGCCTACAAATACATCCCACAACAAAGAAGTTCATCTTCAATATTTCTGTACCAAACAAAGAAAACGACTTGCAGATAGATCCATGGTAATACCTTTTTCTTTGAACTTGGTCTCTTCCCTTGAGACACTTTCCTACCAGAAGCTTTAGTCACCCCAAAGAAAAGCAGACATAATATAAGAGTCAGATACATAACTATAAGTAAAAAACTAATAAAGATATGAGCGTGAAGCTTTTCTTAAGATCAAGTCTAGGCCAATGCCAGTGTTTCCACATAGTTAGATAATCTCTTCAATCTGTTTTGGACTCAGTTTCATTGTACAAATTCTCACAGAAAATTTCTGATGAACAGATGTTATCTATCCTGTTACTGCACTGAAGCTCATCAATTTATTTCCAAAATTAGAAAACTGCTAAAACCCTCATACGAAACTATGATTGAAATGTAAACAGAATTAAAAAAATGTTAGACATTTCCATGATTCTGACATTCAAATTGTGTAATCATAGATCAACCACTACTAAAGATAAAGCTTTTGAACTATCAGGACAATATCCACAGTACCTGGCAACTGTAACTCACTCTGCTCTTCCGAAAGCTCTTCAACCACAGATTTTGCTCTTCGATCCACAACCTCAAATAAATCTGACGAACAAATTAACAATTACGGAAGCTTCAAAAGTTGTTATCTCTCTATGAATGCAAATAACCCACTAAAATTACCTTCGGCTGCTTTGAGCCAAGACGCCATTGATAATCAAAATTGGAAAAAACCTCTCCGCTAATCCCGGCGGATCGATAACGGAGCTTCCATGCACCACCGGCTCGAATTCACGATTGAAATCAGAAAATGCTTAAGAGAATCAACAATGGTGTTAACGATTCGAGTCTGATCTCTGGAATACAAACTTGTCCAGGGAGAATAAAGAAAGAGTTCTTCAGATGTTTTCAACTAGTAGAAGAAGAATTAGCGTAAGAGCGAACAAGGAAGGAAGAACTCAGATCGTTGATCTGGTGGTACGCCCCCCACCTGATTTGTAGTAGTCTAGCTCATCGTAGCCGTCGAATTGGGATTATAGATTTAATCTTAAACTTGCGAATATAAAACTGGAAGTTACAAAAGTACCCTTTTCTACCTGAGACAAAAAATTATTATGAATAAAGTCTCAACGTTCGTTTGTTTCATCAGATCAGCCGCATATTCTCTTCTTCTATCTTCTTCTTCTTCAATCTTCTGTTCTTTCTCTGTTTATTAGGCCAGATCTAACGCAATTTTTGTTTAATCTCTTTCGCGAATCTATCTCGCGATTTTGTTTTTCTCTGATTTTGAATCGTAAGGGTTTTGTGTTTTCATCGGTTTTACTTTCGCGATTATAAATTTCTTTGATTGAAAATCTCCCTTTTCTGATTTCAAAGTTTTCGTAAATCCATAATCCCTCTTTCATTGTTGTCTTCTTTATCTTAGGGTTTTTCAATTTCAAAGTTTGTTTACGTATGGTCTTTCAAATTAGGGTTTCAAATAAAAACCCCTCTTTTAAAATCTATGATTTCTTCGTTTCGAGAGGGTTTTGGT
The DNA here is from genome assembly GCA_963555745.1 of Cardamine flexuosa. NCBI lineage: Eukaryota > Viridiplantae > Streptophyta > Magnoliopsida > Brassicales > Brassicaceae > Cardamine > Cardamine flexuosa. The sequence goes on from OY743219.1 coordinate 22,821,097, forward strand.
TTCGTTTCGTAGATTCGGAACCTGTTTTCGTTCATAATTAAGATTAATTTCAAAGTTTGCAAATCAAAAATCAACTTGTATCGTTGTGTTGACAATTTACGTTTCTTGTTATCAAATTAGGGTTTCTGATGATTTTGTGTGTTTGCAAATCAAAAGCCCTCTTTCAAATTTCGAATTTCTTTTAACAAGAAGCGAAAGTTCTTATTCTTTTCAAATCTGTTTTGTTTTAAAAGTTTAAGATTTGATTCAAACCCAAAAGAAAGGGACTGCAACACATATTGTTGTTTGTCCGGTTTCTAACTTGGGGAAATTGTTGCCTAAGTAATCACATTATATCTTGTTGAGCTGGGCAACTTGATATTCAACCTTCATTAGACTTCGTGTCTTATGATTGGAAAATTCAATGATCTGCAAAACTCTATAGAGAATCTTGTTGAGCTGGGCAACTTGATGTATATACAACCTTCATTAGACTTCGTGTCTTATGATTGGAAAATTCAATGATCTGCGTGAACTCTATAGAGAATCTTGTTGAGCTGGGCAACTTGATTTATACAAACTTCAATTATCTGCGTGAACTCTGGGAAATTATGACAAATGTTCATTAATAGGATTGTCGAAAGATACCATAAAATTGGAAATTCAATTCTCTGCATTATTTCTCGCAATCCATGACAGCATGATGTCTGGAAAAATATGAATAGAATATTCAATTCTACATGGTTCTACAAGAATCTGGCATCTTGGCCAGGAGGTAAGTATTTCATCTTCAACTCGTATGTGTAGTTGTTAATCATGTTAGGTACATCAAAGTTCAAACCAGTGTAGTTAGATTTTGACATTCGTATGTCAAAAATGGTAAGTTCACTTTTCTTTTCTTTTAGTTTTATGTACTTGTCTTTCAAATGCAGTTGTTAAGTCATTGAGTTCCACTGTTTCCTGACTACATTTTTGTTGATTGACTCTTAACAGGGAGATCGATGTATTGCATATTATATTTTCCCACTTTTGATCAGGTAAATTTTCAGCTTCATGATCTGTCTCAGGTTTGACTTCTCTATCTCTCTCTCTCCCATAATTTCTGACATTATGGTGTTATTAGATGTGTCTAAATTTATGTAGTTAAATTCTGTATCTGCTTGAGTTATAGGAGACTTTGATGACGAATTTGCCTCTTTGTCTCTATTTTTTCAGTGTCTCATTTCTTGATTTTTAATCTCTGATATCATAGTGTTATGAGATGTGTCTGAATTTATATAGTTGAATTCTATATCTGCTTGAGTTATAGGAGAAATAATCTTATATTTGATGAAGATTTTGCCTCTTTGTCTCTTTTTCTGCTATATGTCTCCTTTCTTGATTTTTAATTTCTGACATCAGTGTTATTAGATGTGTCTGAATGTATGTAGTTGAATTCTATATCTGCTTGAGTTATAGGAGAAAGAATCTCATATCTTTTCCTATATTTCTGCAATGTATGTCTCTGTTTCTTGATTTTTAATACTATTGGTTGTTGGTTGCATTTAAGTTTCTTGTAGTAGTAGTAGTATGAGTTCTTTCGTCCAATGTTTGTATCAGAGACCAAATGACTTTTGTTTTGAATGGGTTTTTATTTGCTTGGAGAAAGCCATATGAAGACATGTGGATTCATACACACTCTTCATATATACTAAAATGGTACTACTAAGGAATTATATAGCTCATGAATGTTCAGCATCTTATAGTATCTTTTTGATATTTGTGGCCTATTAATATGTGTTTACATCTTATAGTTTAGTTACATGTGTGTCTAATTCTTTACCTGAAAACTGAGCTATCATAGGAATTCAGCAACTTTTGATTGAGTTTGTGATTCGTAGACCTTTTAATGCAAGCTGCAAAGTTGTAGTTAAATTGCAGGATTTAAATGGTTATCCAGGGAAAGCAAGGTGGTTTTCCAAAACCAAAGGTATTTCCTAATTCCTACGACAAAAATACTTACTTCTATAAAAGTTTTAAACCTTTGATCTTTTTGATACAGAGCATGACTATATGATTAGTTTATTAGTAATATAATTGAAGCTTTTTCTCTATGCCCTTTTCTTTTTCTATTTTGAATTTTGAGTTGGTGAGTCATTATATTATTTGTCTGTTTATGATTAGATAAAAAGCAAACACAAATATAAGCTCTGTCTGAATATATCTATGTGGTTCTTCTGTGAGATACCAAAACTTATTTTTATTGATCATCATGATTTCTTCAGTCTTGGTCGTTGACAACTTCTTTCAAAAGATTGTTTTGTTATTTTCTCTGCAGTAACTTCTTGTAAGACTTTTGTGTAGAATCATTGTCCTCTAGCTCTCTTTTGCTGGGATTCTCTTCAACTATCTTCATTGGTACTCTTTTTTTTTTCTTTTCTGAAATTTCAGAACCGTATTGTGCATCTTTATTACTGGCTTTACTTTATAGTGAAAAATCTTGTCTTGAGCATCTGCATATTCTTTTATTATTCTTGGTGATCCTTCACTCTCTGTCTTGCTTTTGTTTTTCAGTCGTGGTTGTTCACTTTCTCTGGTTTCTTGTGATGTAATGGTTGAACTTACTGCTTTATCCTTTGAGTTTTGAGATTTTCGAACTGTTGTTAGACATGATTTAGACTGTTTTCTTGTTCTTTTCGATGATTGACGGGCATAGTGAATAGATAGTTCCACTCATAGGATCTTCAGTGATCTTGTTGTAATCTTTGTCCATTATGATGCCCTTTTCACTATCAGATAACACTAAGTAGTTTTCTTGTGATCTTTGGAACTATGAATACATTTCTTATGGTTATTTGACTCAAACTTGTTTCTACAGTGATGTTTCCACAGTGATGTTTCCTGTCCCAATACTCATAACTTTGTCTCCATTAGCTCTTTTGATAGGAGTTATAACTGGTTTATCCAAATCCGAGAACAATCCTTCTTCTTTGACCATGTGATTTGTTGCTCCACTATCAAGAATCCATGTACATGACTTGCTGAAAATGATAGCTCTTCCATGTTAACTTCTTCTGTGTGTACATAAGCTTGTTGAGTTTTTCTCATTGGACACTCTCTAGATATGTGTCCAATTTAACCACAGTTAAAGCATTCTGCTTGTGATTTTGGCTGTATGTTTTGACCATCGTTGGATTTCTTCTTATTGACATAGCAAACGGCTTCATAGTGATTATTGCAATAGTTACACCATCTTTGTTTTCTTTTGTGATCATCAAAAGTTTGATTTGTCCGTTGACTTCTCTGAATAGGCTTCTTGAATCTTCAAGTCTATTTTCCTGCATCTGTAGTGCATTTAACAGTTCTGGCAGCAGAACTGAAGCTTTTTCTTAGGTACATGTATGAGGTATGCCTTTATTTTTTTATTTTGAACTTTGAGTTGGTTGGACATTATATTATTTCTCTGTTTATGATTAGATAAAAAGCCAACACATGAACACAAATATAAAATGGTATCACAAACGTAAACACGTACAATTTACTAAACACAAAACAAATGAGAATCTAAAAAAAAACACTTTACGCAAAACAAAGTTTACAGTTACAATGTTCAAGTCAAACGCAAAAGTCATGACACATACAAATCCACCACAAATTTGATTACAAACACAACCATATAGAAACATCATGTAAAATACAAATTTGACTGCCATGGCTTTTATTTTTGAGGCAGAAATGAAGTTTGTTTCTCAGGGTACGCCCTTCTCTTTTGAGTTTTTGACTAATTTTGAGTTCGTTGGACGTTATACCTCAGTTTTTTGCCAACTAAGGTAATAATATCTTTTGTTTATGATTAGCTAAAACCCAACTCATGAACACAAATAAAAAATGTTTTCACAGACACAACACTGCACAACACAAACGAGAATCTACTAATAAAATTTAACGCAACACAAAATTCACAATTACAATGTCCAAGTCATGAAACATACAAATATATCACAAAGTTTGTTTTCCGACAACAGACATAAAAATTATGTGTAAAATACAAATTTGACTACCATGGCTTTTGTATTTGTGTTACCACAAAAAAAAAAATACAAATTTGACTGTCATGGCTAACAAATACGAACATAAAACATCAAAAGAATATTGAACCAAGTATATATATACATATATATATATATATATATATATATATATATATATTCAACCAAATAATTTAAACTTCTTTAAAACTTTTAAATCAACAAATATTTTTTGAACCAAATTGTTTTATAATATATTAATATGTTAAAAATAAAATGTTTAATTGTTAGAATTGAACTGAAAATTTTAGTCTGAGAGAGATATACAAAAACAAGTCTGAAAGTACTTAAACCCGTAAAATGTTTTACTACCAAAATACTCAAAATGTGCTAAGATACCCAAAAATACCAAAAACATATATTATGTGTGTTAATGTATAATGTTTTGGGTATTCAAGTGATCAATTAGGCATGTTGCCATGGACATTCGGATATTCAGATTGGTTTTGGATAGGAACCGATGGGATTCGGATCTTTTGAATAGAGAAGTTTTAGATCTGTATAGATACACACATAGTTTTGGATTAGATTCAGATTGGTTCTATTTGATTCGGGTCCAAAACAAACGAGAATCTAAAAGAAAAAACACTTAACGCAACACAAAGTTTACAGTTATAAGTCAAACGCAAAAGTCATGACACAATTACAATTCCACCACGAATTTAATTGTGAACACAAACATATAGAACTATCATGTAAAATACAAATTGACAGCCATGGCTTTTGTTTTTGAGGCAGAACTGAATTTTTTTTCTCAGGGTACGACCTTCTCGTTTGAGTTTTTGACTAATTTTGAGTTCGTTGGACGTTGTACCTCAGTTATTTGCCAATTAAAGTAATAATATTGTTTGTCTATGATTAGCTAAAACCCAACACATGAACACAAATAAAAAATGTTCTCACAAACGTAAACATGTATATTTATACTAAACACAACACTGCACAACACAAGTGAGAATCTAATAATAAATTTTAACGGAACACAAAGCTCACATTTACAATTTGTTTCCGAGTAAAAATACAAATATACCACAAGTTTGTTTTCCCACCACAAATATATAAAAATTCCGTGAAAAATACAAATTTGACTGCCATGGCTTTTGTATTTGTGTCACCGCAAAAAAAAAAAAAAAAAATTTAACTGTCATAGCAAACATAAATATGAACATAAACCATCGAAAAGAATACGGAACCATATATATATATGTAAAAGTTCAACCAAATAATTTAAACTTCTTTAAAAATTTAAATCAACAAATATACTGTGACCCAAATTTTTTTATAATATATTAATATGTTACAAAGAAAATGTTTAATTTTGTTTCAGAAAATATTCACCTAAATTGTCAGAATCGAACTGAAAATTTTAGTTTGAGAGAGATACAAAAACAAATCTGAAAGTACTCAAACATGTAAAATGTTTTACTACCAAAATACTTGAAAATACCAAAAACATATATTATGTGTGTTAATTTATTATGTTTTGGGTATTTGAGTATCTGATCGGCTAGGCATGTCGGATATTCATATCAGGTTCGGATAGGAACCGATCGGATTTAGGTCTTTCGAGTAGAGAAGTTTTAGATCCGTAGATATGCACATAGTTTTGGATCGGATTCAGATCGTTTTATTTGCATCCGGGTCCAAAAAAATTGGTACAAACCGATTTGGATATTTTCGTGAAAATTATACTCATATTCGGTAAATTTTACCTGAAATACCCCAAAATATTAAAAAAAAAAAAGATACTCAAAAATACTCAAACCGGTAAAAATATTTACTACCAAAATACCAAAAGCATATATGTGTATTAATGTATTATGTTTCGGGTATCCGATCGGGTATCAGGTAATACCCAAAACATAACCAATACCCACATGTATATGACTTTAGGATCTTATTGGTAAACTGAACATAACTGAAACCGGCCCAAACCGGTTTAAAACTATTATACCTTGAAAACCAAAAAGACAAATGATTACTCCAAATTTAACGTAATTTTAAAACTATTATACCTTGAAAAGTTAAAACTGTTTTTTTTATGAGAAGAGTTGATGCCCGCAGGATATAGAATGTTATCTACTCTATTGTATGTATGGTGCTTAGAGTCTCATAGCCGCTTTAACCGCAACATAAAGCTCCCCAAGACAGAAATTTGCTGCATAATTTCTCCTAGAATTGTGCTTACTTCTAATCAGTACACTTATACACATACACTCCGCATCAAATAACACACTAATCTAAAATAAATCAAATTCATTATGCATGCTTTAAACCATCAATATCTATATGCTCGGAATCCAACTTTTTGGAAGCACACTTTTTCATGTCTTATAAGTTACTTCTTTCACAAATAAAACATATAATAAATCCTTATATTATTATATGAAATCTATCCAATCATAATCTAGTACTTAACCGACTTGGACAAGTGTTATGTCACATTTTATTCTGAATAAAATTACAGAAACAACACTAATACAGACCCATAGATCATGAGTAACTTCATATATTAGTTTTCATCAAATAACATTACCACATTAAGTATTTTTTCAATAATTCTAACACAGATAATCAATAGGGACGCGTATTAGCATCACCCACAGGCATAGGATAATAGTCACAAATAATCCAAATCAACTCATTATCATGACACCTGTACGAGCCACAACCAAGACTAAACGATTGATTAGCCACCATTTGAGTGTAATGCCCACAAACATCTTTACACTTGTTGGTGGCATGATTGTAGTTTGGCTTCTCCGTTAACCAATATTTTGCCGCGATAGGACCACTCATTTGGTCCTTAGGTTGGACCCATCCCGCAGCTATATTCTCACCGTAAGGCCCACCAGAATGTTTGACGTCGTTGTACCCGCAGATTCCAGCTTTGGCTTGTTTGTTTGCGAAGTTCTGTGCATAGGCTGCAACGGTTTTGTTCCATACCAATGGAGCCACCCCGACCGCCGCTCGAATCTTGTTGTGAACTGCTAGTGTTTTTTCTGGTTGGACATCATCGATCGGGTTCACTTTGGGTAGACCATAAGCACGAGTTAAAAAGACAAAAAATAGTGTTAGTACGAGAAAGATATAACCAAAAGACAACATTGTGTTTTGTTTTTGTAAATTGTTTTGGAACTTTGTGGTTATGTGATCTCTCTGTTATGATTCTTCTTCCTCCTCCTTTTGTAAGCCTAGAAATAATAATTAAAAAATAGTCTCTGCAAGTATTTTTCGGATTATATTATTAAGGGTTAACCAAAAAAATAAAAATTGATTTGGTGGGGTTACGAGCGAATTTGGAAAATTAATCTTCTAATAAAGCATTCATTAATCAATCTCGTATAATTGATTTAAAATATCCTTAAAAGAACATAAGTTTAGCATAAAATATTGATTTCGTAATTAAGAACAGCCTTATATATATTTTTAATCGCTTCTAAATTTGAAAATTTAGAGCCAGAAAGATATCAAGAGATTAAATGCATCCTCTGAAGATTTTAAAGTAAATTTCTCAAATCTTATGGATTTATGGCTTCTGATTTAGTTTGATTTCGTAAGACAAAGGTATAAGCAAACATGAAAAGAAATAAAGCTTTGAGTGAAATGACTTTATTAAGCTAAGACTTACCGTTACAGATTCAACTAAACTTAATAATACACCAAGTCTCGAGTTGTACGCGAGAATAATGAATTTAAAAAAAAAAAACTGGTATTTGTTAAACTTTTATCAAGATGAACGTTACTTATCATTAATATTGTATCTATTCTAAAGTTTCATTTATGTTATATGGAGAAATAAAGCTAAAAATATATCAAATATATGTTTTTGTTCGGATATTAGTATATATGATAAGAAAATATAAACATCCCAAAATCAATCTGGTTTAGGGATAATTAATCTTATGTATGAAAGAGTCCAAAAATAACTATTTGATATAACATACACTTTTAAAAATAAATAAAATTGAAGCAAACATAAGGTTTGTTGTAACTTGTAAGTGTTTACTCCATTTCAAATTAATTCTTTCTATTCAGGTAATCAACCACAAAAGTCAGAATCAATGACGTGAAACACGATGGTTAATCCCACAAAAAATGGAGTTTCTATTAGTCGTAAGAAAAATAATCATTATTATTATTATAAAGTTAGATGTATCAATAAAAGTCTTGCAAGTTACGTATAATCCCTGTATAAAGTCCTTGTGATATTATAGATTTATATAATTCACGTGAATGTTTTTTAACTCCCGTGATTTGTTGTCACCTTCATTTTCGGAGAGTAATTCTCGGACTCATTACTCTTTTTTTAGTATGTGGTCATTTGTCCTTTCGAAGAAAATATAAAACGTTTTGTCAAATTTGAGATTTTTCGTTGACGAACAATTGTAACAACACGCACCACTAATATGGTCAAGATAATCTCAAAAAGATAAATGATGTTTTCCCAAACATTCTTTGACGATTAAAATAGAACCACAAAACTAGTAAGGAATATGAAATTATGGTGATGAAAAAATACTGATTATGAGTAGGAAGTGATTTTGATATATAATTTATAAGTTTTTTTTTCTTAATAAAATAGTACAAAAGACACAAAAATAATATATCATACATAACTTATTTTTCAATATTAAAAAAAAAAAACACACAAAACACATTATTTCGTACGTAATTAGGGTAATTAATTAATGACACATCTCATACAAACCACTACACTACAATCTCGAGTCTCGTATATATAACCGTGACATATTATCTGACTCTCTTCTAAGATAGGGACGAGTATTGGCATCACCCATGGGTCTAGGAGCATAGTTACATACGACCCAAACATATGTATTATCATGACATCTGGTCGTACCACAACCAACTCGTGTCGATTGGTTAGCCAACATCTGAGTGTAATGACCACACACATCACTGCATTTGTTTGTGTCATAATTTTAATGAGGCTTCTCTGTGTACCAATACTTTGCTGCGATCGGACCACACATTGTTTCCATAGGTTGGACCCACCCGGCAGCTATATTCTCGCCGTAAGTTCCATCTGTGGAATGTTTCATGGCACAGTCTTTGGATCGTACGCATAGGCAGTAAGTTGGTTGTCCCAAACCAATGGAGCCACACCAACCTCAGCTCGAATCTGGTTGTGAAGCGCTAGTGTTCGTTCCGGTTGGAGATCATCAACTGTGTTTAGTTTCCTCAAACCATAGGTTTGAGTCAAGACGATAGAAGAAAATAATGCAAGTATGATGAATCTATAACCAGAAAACGACATTTGTTTTTTTGTATAACTGATTTGAAACAAATTAGCTTTTGTGAAGACTTATTACATTTTTGTTTTGTTTTGTTATGTTTAGTTCATTTTGTAAGCCTCAAAAACAAGAGGTCCGTGACTACTTTTGGGATTCCAATATTCTCTCCATTAATTAACTAGAACAAAAAGGTTGATGTTCTTTTCTAATCGTTTATTAAATAGTAAAACCTATAAAGTTACTTTTAAAAGTTTCTTAAAATAACATAAATTTAGAATGAAATTCTAATTTTAAAACAAAAAATATCTGTGACAAAAAGAAACGAATGGCCAAAAATATTATCAGTAAAAGTTAGCCTAAATTTGAAAATTTTGATAAGCGAAAATAACAGAAAAATCAAAGAGTTTTAATGTATTCCCATAAGTTTACAGAAGGCAATAGTAATACAAGAATTATTAAAATTCTTTAACAATAAAAAAAAAATCTAAAAATTGAAGGCATGCAGATGTAGGCATACGATTTATTGCTAATGTTTTCTCGTAAAGTCGTAAGTGGTTTGGTTTCATTCCAAAGACATTAATTAGTTAACTATAACTACGATATATATACTCGACGTGAAAAACTTAACTTTCGTTAATCAAATCGCCGAATTTTTATTGGTCTTGTTAGTTATGTACGTATAAGTGTATAACCTCTCTAAACTGTAATCCACAAGTTAACTAAAAGACGAAGAAAAGAAACTGTAATCCACATGATGTATAATTCTCGTGAGTTCTATTAAACAACCGTAATTTGGTCTACCTAAATAATTCCTTAAGATTTATGAGCTTAAGAAAAGAAAAAAACAAAGGGAGAGATTATTAGCCTAAATTTGTTTGTAAAGTGTGGTACGGTGTTGTAACAAAAAAAAAGAAAATGGATTTGATTGGTTTTTAACATCTGGGTTTTATATATTAAAATCAGGGCCGACGCCGATCTAACACTTTTTGATGCCCTATACAAAAAAATACAATTATGCTCTTAAGTACATCAAGTGTTAATACAAAACCACAAATATTGTATAGTAATATAAAAAAATGATATTAACAGTTGATAAAATTCTTTCCAGTTCCACAAAAAAATATTTTAAAAATAAAATACATTTAAAAAAAGTCCAGTGTTTAATAACTGAAGTTTTAGATTATAAGTTTTATTAAGTTAATCAAGTTCCTAATTCCAGCACATGTAGCCAATATGACACTCTAAAGATATCTAAATTTGATAACTGAAGTTGTAGATAATTAGTCATGAAAAAAATAAGAGTCATATACTTTGAAAATAAAATTCTAGTAAAAAGCCCCTCTAGAGATTAAGAAAAAAAGAAAGAGAAGAACAACAAGATATCATTTAAAGGTTCAATATCTTTTTTAGCCTTCCAAAGAATTTTTTAGTCCAACACTTATGGTTATGGATGTAGATGCAACACTTTCCTCCAATGTCGGTTCTTCAAATCTGACCTTTATTTCATCAAAAGTGAAACTCAGTCACTTATATTCAATATGTCAAAATTACTCAAGATTTGATTAATATTAAACCTGTTTATGAGCTATAAATATTAAGATATATGTTCGATAGTATTGGTTCAACAGAAAACATTTCAATTTATAAAAAAAAATTGTTGGAGGTCAAAACCGTGACATTGTAGAACAAAACAAACAAAATTAAGGATTCAAAAGAAATGTGGACAAAAACCTGTGAACTAAATGAAAGAGATTACCATCAGTTCATAGCGCATCATTTTTATAGCTTGTTTAGGTTTTAATTCGCCACTGAGAAGTCGTCTAGAAAATACTCATGAGTTTTGCAAACAAACAATAAAGAGATAACAACTAAAATGAATAAACTATTTAAAACAAGAAGAAGTAAAATTTAATAAACTAAAAGTTAACTTAAAATGGTATGTGCAACAAAGTGAGAATATACCTCTACACAAATTCTATGGTTCTCCAAATATAATCAATAATATTAGTGTAGATCTTAGTTGGATCATGTAATCGCGCGATGTTATGATTTTGTTTTATATAAAACGGTATATGGTAAGTCAATTATTTTAATATAAGTTTATTTTAATTATTAAAATTAATTTTTAATATAGGAAATTATGATTTAATTTTAAAGCAAAATCAAAACCAAATATGTATGGATGATAAAGCGGGTTAATGCACTTCATTTAATAACTTTAATGTGACCCGTATTAGAACCACAGGTTTTACGGATTAACCCGTAGATTTTTGAAATTGAGAGAACAAAAAAAAATACATATGATTCCGATAAATTTTATACTTCATTTTTTAAAATAGAAATAGACTAAATGCTGACTCCCGTGGTTTATAAAAAAAAATTCATACTTTATTAACCCGCTTGTTTAAAACTGCGATAGATAAATCTATTATAGAAATCGTTTCTTCTACATAGAAAATAAAAACTAACAGAAACCAAATTTTCTTTATAATTTCTCATCTTCTTTTATAATTTCATTTTTTGCTTGTAAATTTTTATATAACTTTTTCTTTGTACTACATCAACATCTCATTAATAAAAGTATACTATAGAATTAGTTAAAAAGATTTATTGAATCTATTAGCACAACTTTGTTATAGGTAAAATTTTTAAATTTTTTTGATAATTTTGTGGTAATTTTTTAATCTTTGCAATTTTTTTGATCATTTTGATAATATTGAAGATTATACTCTTTCACTTTTAGTCTGTAAAAAACCGTAGTATAATTTTTAATAATTATAACTATTTTGTCAATGGGTTATACAATTTTTTTTAAATAAGTTAGGTTATAGGTTTAATATTGGATTTGATTTGTTATTGGACTTAAAAGTACATTGTTATTGGACTTAAAAAAATTGAATTGGTAAAGAACATAAATTATGGAGATCTAGGCTATATTTATTTAATAATATAAGTATTTGTTTAGAAATATTTAGTGATAATGACGCGATACCAAGTATGGACCTGAAGTTGTGTCACCGTATCGGAACCGGATGACTCGTTGCGGAGAGTCGGACAGAACAGAACCGGATCGATGCGATGACTTGAGCAACGAATGGTGGGGATAGTCGTGGAACGCTTCCGGTTATGACGATTCGTAAAAAAGAGCGCGATAGAGATGAACGATAGAACGGTGGATCGATATTCGGCCACGGAAGCGATGAAGGAGCTAGCGATACCAATGAACAACGATTTGAGCCCGGTTACGAGAATCGTTGGGTTTCAAATGAGAGAATCAACTCGGATCAAATGAGATGAGAAAATGATTGTAAAAACAAGTTTTATTTCAATATTGACTAACCCTATTACAATTCGGGATCTCGTGCTTATATAGCCGAGCCCTTCATTAGGGTTTCACTTGGCAAAAGTCTAGCGTATCCATTGTAGGACCGCTTGGATGAAAACACATAAAAGGATAAGAAGATGAGCTCGGTAAAAGTGGTGAACTCCTCGGTAAAGATAGGATCATACTCGGTAACTTTCATGAGGGAAGTTACTCGGGGTCGAGTGTGATGCGCCAAGTTTGAAGCCTCATTAAAAACCCCTCGGTAAAACATCGTAGGGTCAAAACCCGAGTGGGGAAAAAGAGTGTCATCCTTGGCGTCTTTCGCGTCTCATCGAGTGATGGTGAGAACGCTAAGGACGAAGTCCTTATCGTTCCCGGTCACCATTGGCTTGGTGACCGGTTCCCCTTGCACCTTCAGGAAGCTCTCCACAGCTTGCTCCACAAAGGCACTAAGTTGGGCCCAGTAGTTCTTCTGGCTTCTGGATCTTGTCTCGTCCTTCGGGAAGCTCAGGGCAATAGCCGGTTCTCTCTGGTGCTCGCCTTCATCGGTCCGGGTAACCTTCATTGGTTCGGGAAGCTCAGACTCATTCGGATCGTCCTCAGATGCATACGCGAGAGCTAGGGTCGTATCATTCCCTCCCCATTGCTTTGGTTTTGTCCTTAAAACTGACTCGTCTCCTGCATCGTAACGAACTAAGTCAGTTACGTTGAACGTGGTAGAAGCCTTAGATTTACCTGGGATCTCCAGCTGGTAGGCATTCAGATTGATTTGCTCGAGAATCCGTAAGGGTCCGGCTCCTCGATTATGAAGTTTGCCGCATCGCTGATTCTTGTAGCGTTCGGTCCGAAGGTGCACCCAAACCCAATCCCCCGGTTGTAAGTACAATGGACGTCTTCCCTGGTCAGCCTTGCGCTTGTACTGCTCGGTCCTCTTCGTAATACTGTCCTTTACTCTTGCGTGTAGTTCTCGGACGAACTCGGCCTTGGTGACACCATCTTGTTCCTCAATCTTCCCCGGGGATAATGGAAGCATTCCAATGGGGGCAAAGGAGTGAAACCATAGGCCGCTTCAAAGGGGGAAACCATAGTTGTCGAATGCACCAAGCAGTTGTACGCGAACTCCACGAAAGGTATAGAAACCAGCCAGTTCTCCGGATTCGGATCGATGGCTGCCCGGAGTAAAGATCCCAACGACCGATTGATAACTTCCGTTTGCCCGTTGGTCTGAGGATGCACGGTCATGGAGAACAGAAGCTGGGTTCCCAAACGCTTTCAGAGCATCCTCCAGAAATGCCCAAGAAACTTGGGATCTTGATCCGACATGATCGTTTGCGGTAGTCCGTGTAACCAAACAACTTCCCGCATGAAAAGATCTGCGATCATGGATGCATCCAAGGTGCGGGCACAAGCTACAAAGTGCACCATCTTTGAGAATCTATCAACCACAACCATGATCAAATCCTGATCTTCCACCTTTGGCAACCCGGTCACATAATCCATCGATAGATCAACCCATGGTGAAGTTGGGATGGGAAGCGGAAGGTACAATCCTTGCGTCGGGTGGGCGTGGGACTTGGTCTTAAGGCAGGTAAGGCAACGGGCGCAGTAGGTTTCCATCATGCTCCTCATCTTTGGCCAGTAAAAATTCTCCCGGAGAATCGCCAATGTCTTGTTGATCCCAAAATGACCGATAAGACCTCCGCTGTGAGCTTCACATAGTAAAAGCTTTCGTATCGACCCGGTGGGAATGCATAGTCGGTTCCTCTTGAATAAGAAGCCTTCGTGGATGTAGAAGTCTTTGTAGGCTCCATGATCCCGGTAACAATCTCCCAGTCTTGGGTCGTCCGCATACTGACCCTTAAGTATTTCGAAACCGAGTACTTTGTCTTCCGCGGTGGTGATTAAAGCGTGGCGCCTGGACAAAGCATCGGTAATGACGTTCTATTTTCCCTTCTTGTACTTGATCATGTAGGGGAACATCTCAATGAACTCCAGCCACTTAGCGTGACGCCGCTTGAGGCTGCTTTGACCTCGGAGGTGCATCAACGTCTCGTGATCCGTATGGATCACACACTCTTTGGACTGTAAGTAGTGCTGCCAAGTCTCCAGGGCTCGGACGATCCCATACAGTTCCTTGTCATAGGTCGGATAGTTAAGAGTAGCCCCACTAAGCTTCTCACTGAAATATGCTACTGGCCGACCTCCCTGGGTGAGCACTGCCCTAATTCTGATACCGGACGTGTCGCACTCAATCTCGAACGTGCGGTGGAAGTCAGGTAGAACAAGTAAGGGCGCCTGAGTGAGACGTCGCTTGAGTTTGCTAAAAGTTTTCTCCTGCCGGGCTCCCCAAACAAAACTCGTACTCTTCTTGATCAATGCTGTGAGAAGAGCTGCTACTAAACTAAAATCTCGGACAAACCAACGATAGAAACTGGCCAAGCCGTGAAAGCTTCAAACCTGGATGACGTTGGTAGGGGTAGGCCACTCCTCAATGGCCCTGATCTTCTCACTATCCACCTTCAAACCCTCTGAACTGACCACAAAACCCAAAAACACGAGCTCAGACGCTCCGAACACATACTTCCTCCGGTTATCGTAAAGCTCAGCTTCTCGTAAGGTCTGTAAGACTGGTTCTATGTGCGTAACATGCTCGGAAAGGGTCTTACTGTAGACCAATATATCGTCAAAGTAAACTACAACAAACCGGTTGTTATGTGTCCTTAGCGTGTGGTTCATCAATCGCATAAAAGTGGACACGGTGTTCGACAGTCCAAATGGCATAATATGCCATTCATACAATCCCTGCTTGGTCTTGAACGTGGTCTGCCACTCATCACCTTCCCACATACGAACCTGGTGTTATCCACTCTTCAGGTTGACCTTTGAGAATATGGCTGACCCGCTTAACTCATCAAGCATGTCATCAAGCCAAGGAACCGGGTGTCGATACTTCACGGTGATGTTGTTGATGGGACGGCAGTCAACACACATCCTCCAGCTTCTGTCCTTCTTGGGAACCAATAGGACAGGCACTGCACAAGGACTAAGGCTTTCTTGAACGTAACCCTTCGACATCAAGTCGGTCACTTGGCTCTCGAGCTCCTTGGCCTCTTCGGGGTTGACATGATAGGTGGGGCGGTTGGGTAAGGATGCACCAGGGATGAAGTCGATCTGATGCTCAATCCCTCGGAGGGGAGGTAAGCTGGAGGCATCTTTTCTGGGAACATGTCCTGGTACTTGTCCAAGGCTCTTTTGGTTTCTTCCGGCAGTTCCCAGTCCGGGGTACCACAACCAACTCGTGTCGATTGGTTAGCCAACATCTGAGTGTAATGACCACACACATCACTGCATTTGTTTGTGTCATAATTTTAATGAGGCTTCTCTGTGTACCAATACTTTGCTGCGATCGGACCACACATTGTTTCTTCTACATAGAAAATAAAAACTAACAGAAACCAAATTTTCTTTATAATTTCTCATCTTCTTTTATAATTTCATTTTTTGCTTGTAAATTTTTATATAACTTTTTCTTTGTACTACATCAACATCTCATTAATAAAAGTATACTATAGAATTAGTTAAAAAGATTTATTGAATCTATTAGCACAACTTTGTTATAGGTAAAATTTTTAAATTTTTTTGATAATTTTGTGGTAATTTTTTAATCTTTGCAATTTTTTTGATCATTTTGATAATATTGAAGATTATACTCTTTCACTTTTAGTCTGTAAAAAACCGTAGTATAATTTTTAATAATTATAACTATTTTGTCAATGGGTTATACAATTTTTTTTAAATAAGTTAGGTTATAGGTTTAATATTGGATTTGATTTGTTATTGGACTTAAAAGTACATTGTTATTGGACTTAAAAAAATTGAATTGGTAAAGAACATAAATTATGGAGATCTAGGCTATATTTATTTAATAATATAAGTATTTGTTTAGAAATATTTAGTGATAATGACGCGATACCAAGTATGGACCTGAAGTTGTGTCGCCGTATCGGAACCGGATGACTCGTTGCGGAGAGTCGGACAGAACAGAACCGGATCGATGCGATGACTTGAGCAACGAATGGTGGGGATAGTCGTGGAACGCTTCCGGTTATGACGATTCGTAAAAAAGAGCGCGATAGAGATGAACGATAGAACGGTGGATCGATATTCGGCCACGAAAGCGATGAAGGAGCTAGCGATACCAATGAACAACGATTTGAGCCCGGTTACGAGAATCGTTGGGTTTCAAATGAGAGAATCAACTCGGATCAAATGAGATGAGAAAATGATTGTAAAAACAAGTTTTATTTCAATATTGACTAACCCTATTACAATTCGGGATCTCGTGCTTATATAGCCGAGCCCTTCATTAGGGTTTCACTTGGCAAAAGTCTAGCGTATCCATTGTAGGACCGCTTGGATGAAAACACATAAAAGGATAAGAAGATGAGCTCGGTAAAAGTGGTGAACTCCTCGGTAAAGATAGGATCATACTCGGTAACTTTCATGAGGGAAGTTACTCGGGGTCGAGTGTGATGCGCCAAGTTTGAAGCCTCATTAAAAACCCCTCGGTAAAACATCGTAGGGTCAAAACCCGAGTGGGGAAAAAGAGTGTCATCCTTGGCGTCTTTCGCGTCTCATCGAGTGATGGTGAGAACGCTAAGGACGAAGTCCTTATCGTTCCCGGTCACCATTGGCTTGGTGACCGGTTCCCCTTGCACCTTCAGGAAGCTCTCCACAGCTTGCTCCACAAAGGCACTAAGTTGGGCCCAGTAGTTCTTCTGGCTTCTGGATCTTGTCTCGTCCTTCGGGAAGCTCAGGGCAATAGCCGGTTCTCTCTGGTGCTCGCCTTCATCGGTCCGGGTAACCTTCATTGGTTCGGGAAGCTCAGACTCATTCGGATCGTCCTCAGATGCATACGCGAGAGCTAGGGTCGTATCATTCCCTCCCCATTGCTTTGGTTTTGTCCTTAAAACTGACTCGTCTCCTGCATCGTAACGAACTAAGTCAGTTACGTTGAACGTGGTAGAAGCCTTAGATTTACCTGGGATCTCCAGCTGGTAGGCATTCAGATTGATTTGCTCGAGAATCCGTAAGGGTCCGGCTCCTCGATTATGAAGTTTGCCGCATCGCTGATTCTTGTAGCGTTCGGTCCGAAGGTGCACCCAAACCCAATCCCCCGGTTGTAAGTACAATGGACGTCTTCCCTGGTCAGCCTTGCGCTTGTACTGCTCGGTCCTCTTCGTAATACTGTCCTTTACTCTTGCGTGTAGTTCTCGGACGAACTCGGCCTTGGTGACACCATCTTGTTCCTCAATCTTCCCCGGGGATAATGGAAGCATTCCAATGGGGGCAAAGGAGTGAAACCATAGGCCGCTTCAAAGGGGGAAACCATAGTTGTCGAATGCACCAAGCAGTTGTACGCGAACTCCACGAAAGGTATAGAAACCAGCCAGTTCTCCGGATTCGGATCGATGGCTGCCCGGAGTAAAGATCCCAACGACCGATTGATAACTTCCGTTTGCCCGTTGGTCTGAGGATGCACGGTCATGGAGAACAGAAGCTGGGTTCCCAAACGCTTTCAGAGCATCCTCCAGAAATGCCCAAGAAACTTGGGATCTTGATCCGACATGATCGTTTGCGGTAGTCCGTGTAACCAAACAACTTCCCGCATGAAAAGATCTGCGATCATGGATGCATCCAAGGTGCGGGCACAAGCTACAAAGTGCACCATCTTTGAGAATCTATCAACCACAACCATGATCAAATCCTGATCTTCCACCTTTGGCAACCCGGTCACATAATCCATCGATAGATCAACCCATGGTGAAGTTGGGATGGGAAGCGGAAGGTACAATCCTTGCGTCGGGTGGGCGTGGGACTTGGTCTTAAGGCAGGTAAGGCAACGGGCGCAGTAGGTTTCCATCATGCTCCTCATCTTTGGCCAGTAAAAATTCTCCCGGAGAATCGCCAATGTCTTGTTGATCCCAAAATGACCGATAAGACCTCCGCTGTGAGCTTCACATAGTAAAAGCTTTCGTATCGACCCGGTGGGAATGCATAGTCGGTTCCTCTTGAATAAGAAGCCTTCGTGGATGTAGAAGTCTTTGTAGGCTCCATGATCCCGGTAACAATCTCCCAGTCTTGGGTCGTCCGCATACTGACCCTTAAGTATTTCGAAACCGAGTACTTTGTCTTCCGCGGTGGTGATTAAAGCGTGGCGCCTGGACAAAGCATCGGTAATGACGTTCTATTTTCCCTTCTTGTACTTGATCATGTAGGGGAACATCTCAATGAACTCCAGCCACTTAGCGTGACGCCGCTTGAGGCTGCTTTGACCTCGGAGGTGCATCAACGTCTCGTGATCCGTATGGATCACACACTCTTTGGACTGTAAGTAGTGCTGCCAAGTCTCCAGGGCTCGGACGATCCCATACAGTTCCTTGTCATAGGTCGGATAGTTAAGAGTAGCCCCACTAAGCTTCTCACTGAAATATGCTACTGGCCGACCTCCCTGGGTGAGCACTGCCCTAATTCTGATACCGGACGTGTCGCACTCAATCTCGAACGTGCGGTGGAAGTCAGGTAGAACAAGTAAGGGCGCCTGAGTGAGACGTCGCTTGAGTTTGCTAAAAGTTTTCTCCTGCCGGGCTCCCCAAACAAAACTCGTACTCTTCTTGATCAATGCTGTGAGAAGAGCTGCTACTAAACTAAAATCTCGGACAAACCAACGATAGAAACTGGCCAAGCCGTGAAAGCTTCAAACCTGGATGACGTTGGTAGGGGTAGGCCACTCCTCAATGGCCCTGATCTTCTCACTATCCACCTTCAAACCCTCTGAACTGACCACAAAACCCAAAAACACGAGCTCAGACGCTCCGAACACATACTTCCTCCGGTTATCGTAAAGCTCAGCTTCTCGTAAGGTCTGTAAGACTGGTTCTATGTGCGTAACATGCTCGGAAAGGGTCTTACTGTAGACCAATATATCGTCAAAGTAAACTACAACAAACCGGTTGTTATGTGTCCTTAGCGTGTGGTTCATCAATCGCATAAAAGTGGACACGGTGTTCGACAGTCCAAATGGCATAATATGCCATTCATACAATCCCTGCTTGGTCTTGAACGTGGTCTGCCACTCATCACCTTCCCACATACGAACCTGGTGTTATCCACTCTTCAGGTTGACCTTTGAGAATATGGCTGACCCGCTTAACTCATCAAGCATGTCATCAAGCCAAGGAACCGGGTGTCGATACTTCACGGTGATGTTGTTGATGGGACGGCAGTCAACACACATCCTCCAGCTTCTGTCCTTCTTGGGAACCAATAGGACAGGCACTGCACAAGGACTAAGGCTTTCTTGAACGTAACCCTTCGACATCAAGTCGGTCACTTGGCTCTCGAGCTCCTTGGCCTCTTCGGGGTTGACATGATAGGTGGGGCGGTTGGGTAAGGATGCACCAGGGATGAAGTCGATCTGATGCTCAATCCCTCGGAGGGGAGGTAAGCTGGAGGCATCTTTTCTGGGAACATGTCCTGGTACTTGTCCAAGGCTCTTTTGGTTTCTTCCGGCAGTTCCCAGTCCGGGGTACCACAACCAACTCGTGTCGATTGGTTAGCCAACATCTGAGTGTAATGACCACACACATCACTGCATTTGTTTGTGTCATAATTTTAATGAGGCTTCTCTGTGTACCAATACTTTGCTGCGATCGGACCACACATTGTTTCTTCTACATAGAAAATAAAAACTAACAGAAACCAAATTTTCTTTATAATTTCTCATCTTCTTTTATAATTTCATTTTTTGCTTGTAAATTTTTATATAACTTTTTCTTTGTACTACATCAACATCTCATTAATAAAAGTATACTATAGAATTAGTTAAAAAGATTTATTGAATCTATTAGCACAACTTTGTTATAGGTAAAATTTTTAAATTTTTTTGATAATTTTGTGGTAATTTTTTAATCTTTGCAATTTTTTTGATCATTTTGATAATATTGAAGATTATACTCTTTCACTTTTAGTCTGTAAAAAACCGTAGTATAATTTTTAATAATTATAACTATTTTGTCAATGGGTTATACAATTTTTTTTAAATAAGTTAGGTTATAGGTTTAATATTGGATTTGATTTGTTATTGGACTTAAAAGTACATTGTTATTGGACTTAAAAAAATTGAATTGGTAAAGAACATAAATTATGGAGATCTAGGCTATATTTATTTAATAATATAAGTATTTGTTTAGAAATATTTAGTGATAATGACGCGATACCAAGTATGGACCTGAAGTTGTGTCGCCGTATCGGAACCGGATGACTCGTTGCGGAGAGTCGGACAGAACAGAACCGGATCGATGCGATGACTTGAGCAACGAATGGTGGGGATAGTCGTGGAACGCTTCCGGTTATGACGATTCGTAAAAAAGAGCGCGATAGAGATGAACGATAGAACGGTGGATCGATATTCGGCCACGAAAGCGATGAAGGAGCTAGCGATACCAATGAACAACGATTTGAGCCCGGTTACGAGAATCGTTGGGTTTCAAATGAGAGAATCAACTCGGATCAAATGAGATGAGAAAATGATTGTAAAAACAAGTTTTATTTCAATATTGACTAACCCTATTACAATTCGGGATCTCGTGCTTATATAGCCGAGCCCTTCATTAGGGTTTCACTTGGCAAAAGTCTAGCGTATCCATTGTAGGACCGCTTGGATGAAAACACATAAAAGGATAAGAAGATGAGCTCGGTAAAAGTGGTGAACTCCTCGGTAAAGATAGGATCATACTCGGTAACTTTCATGAGGGAAGTTACTCGGGGTCGAGTGTGATGCGCCAAGTTTGAAGCCTCATTAAAAACCCCTCGGTAAAACATCGTAGGGTCAAAACCCGAGTGGGGAAAAAGAGTGTCATCCTTGGCGTCTTTCGCGTCTCATCGAGTGATGGTGAGAACGCTAAGGACGAAGTCCTTATCGTTCCCGGTCACCATTGGCTTGGTGACCGGTTCCCCTTGCACCTTCAGGAAGCTCTCCACAGCTTGCTCCACAAAGGCACTAAGTTGGGCCCAGTAGTTCTTCTGGCTTCTGGATCTTGTCTCGTCCTTCGGGAAGCTCAGGGCAATAGCCGGTTCTCTCTGGTGCTCGCCTTCATCGGTCCGGGTAACCTTCATTGGTTCGGGAAGCTCAGACTCATTCGGATCGTCCTCAGATGCATACGCGAGAGCTAGGGTCGTATCATTCCCTCCCCATTGCTTTGGTTTTGTCCTTAAAACTGACTCGTCTCCTGCATCGTAACGAACTAAGTCAGTTACGTTGAACGTGGTAGAAGCCTTAGATTTACCTGGGATCTCCAGCTGGTAGGCATTCAGATTGATTTGCTCGAGAATCCGTAAGGGTCCGGCTCCTCGATTATGAAGTTTGCCGCATCGCTGATTCTTGTAGCGTTCGGTCCGAAGGTGCACCCAAACCCAATCCCCCGGTTGTAAGTACAATGGACGTCTTCCCTGGTCAGCCTTGCGCTTGTACTGCTCGGTCCTCTTCGTAATACTGTCCTTTACTCTTGCGTGTAGTTCTCGGACGAACTCGGCCTTGGTGACACCATCTTGTTCCTCAATCTTCCCCGGGGATAATGGAAGCATTCCAATGGGGGCAAAGGAGTGAAACCATAGGCCGCTTCAAAGGGGGAAACCATAGTTGTCGAATGCACCAAGCAGTTGTACGCGAACTCCACGAAAGGTATAGAAACCAGCCAGTTCTCCGGATTCGGATCGATGGCTGCCCGGAGTAAAGATCCCAACGACCGATTGATAACTTCCGTTTGCCCGTTGGTCTGAGGATGCACGGTCATGGAGAACAGAAGCTGGGTTCCCAAACGCTTTCAGAGCATCCTCCAGAAATGCCCAAGAAACTTGGGATCTTGATCCGACATGATCGTTTGCGGTAGTCCGTGTAACCAAACAACTTCCCGCATGAAAAGATCTGCGATCATGGATGCATCCAAGGTGCGGGCACAAGCTACAAAGTGCACCATCTTTGAGAATCTATCAACCACAACCATGATCAAATCCTGATCTTCCACCTTTGGCAACCCGGTCACATAATCCATCGATAGATCAACCCATGGTGAAGTTGGGATGGGAAGCGGAAGGTACAATCCTTGCGTCGGGTGGGCGTGGGACTTGGTCTTAAGGCAGGTAAGGCAACGGGCGCAGTAGGTTTCCATCATGCTCCTCATCTTTGGCCAGTAAAAATTCTCCCGGAGAATCGCCAATGTCTTGTTGATCCCAAAATGACCGATAAGACCTCCGCTGTGAGCTTCACATAGTAAAAGCTTTCGTATCGACCCGGTGGGAATGCATAGTCGGTTCCTCTTGAATAAGAAGCCTTCGTGGATGTAGAAGTCTTTGTAGGCTCCATGATCCCGGTAACTTGTCTTGTCCTTCGGGAAGCTCGGGGCGGTAGTCGGTGCTCTTGGGTGCTCGCCTTCGTTGATTCGGGTAATCTCGGTCTTGGACTCATTCAGATCGTCCTCGGATACATACGCGAGAGATAGGATCGCATTATATAATATTTGAAATTTAATTTAGTCTTAATATTTTAAATTTATTTTTTTAGAATGTTTAATAATACATTTTAAATGCACCTTAAAAAATAGTGTAGTAGATAGATATAAAATAGGTATCATATAGTATCCATGTTAAAGTCACGTGTACCGGTGTAAGTCACGTGTAACGGTGTTCTTCTAAATATTGGGATGTCATCACGTACGTCTAATGTATAGTTTGTTTTATAACTTTTTCATCATTAATTCGATATATTAACTGACAAGACCAACATTTCATAGTTTAGAACGAAATAATTGTCAAAGGCATGCACTAAAGAAAAAGTTCGAGAGCACACAAAAAAAAAAAAATGGACGAGAAGTGAAATGTAATTGGCTTTGAATTTATCTACTAGATTATTCACTTTGTAATTATATTTTTGTATATCTTCTACGAAAGAATAATATAACGCATGGAGAAATCTTGCACCAATGGATAAAACATCATTTGCCAAACAAAAACATAATCATCACCAGCTTACTTCTTCTCATTTGTGCAACACATATGCATAAATGTTTCCACAAGTTCCTCTTATCTCTTTTCATGATCCAAATTACTAGATAATGAATATAAATCATATGTTTGGTAAATAGTGATATAGATCGTAAAAAAAATTGGAGGAACTTCTGGAAGCAGTTAAGCATATGTGTCGCATGGCCAAAATATATGTTTTTCAATGGTGCAAGCTCTGGAGCATGCATTATATATTTATATGTTTCTAACTAACTAAATTGTCAATATTTATTGACAACCTTTTGAGCAAGTTATGATGAAAATTTAATATGGTCAGAATTTTGTCGATGTGTTTTGACCAATTGATTTGGATGCCGTATGGTCAGAAAGTTATGACCACTTATTCATCATTTCAAATTTTGGTAAAAGATTGGTCAATCTTTTTTGACGAAAAAACATTCAGTGCAATATACTCAAAACTTACCGATTCAGTTACTAACCACTTATTATGTAATCATTTGTAACCATTAGATAATGGTCCAATTATAGTTAATAATTAGTGAAATATTTTAAACCAAATATTTCTATAACGCAGAGTCGTCGAGAAAAAAACTGACAATTTATTAACCAAACTAAAACTGTTTCAAAGTGGTAAAAATAGTAAAAACTTATTGACTATTGACCAAATTCTTGACCTAATGTATAGCCGCTTCAAAATTTTGACCAATTATTGACTAAATTTATAGCCATTTCTAAACAATTTTCTCATACTCTTTGACATTTGTTATCGTATATTCGTATGATTATGCCAAATCTTTATATTTCATTTTTTGTCTTAATTCTAGTTTTTCTATTTCCTAAACAAGAATTTTACTAATAACACATTTGATTAATGTTTTGTTAAGTTAAAATCACAATCATAATAAAAAAATATGTCCAACTAATTGATTTTCTTAATAATACATACTAAGCCTAAAAACAATTATGCCTAAAGAAAATATCCTTAAAACTTTCACGTTGACCATTGTTTCATTTGTTTGGGCTATGAGCCGGGCCTGATAGTTTACTTATGAAGTAAATAAAACAAAACCCACAAAGTCTCTCATGTTACCTACCAGCTTTTTCTCTCTACGTACGTCGCTAACAAACTAGAATGTTTTGGGCATACCCGTGAAGAAAAACTACAGTATTAACCCATGCAAAATCGATAACAACCTCTAAATCTGGTTTGATCGATTGAATCAACGCAGTAAAGAGACATATACTTCTCACGTGAACTATAAATTATAATATAGCTCGATAAATAGAAAACTCAATCTCGGTGAGATTATTAATAGCTGAGAGCCTGAGATAAATGCATGTTAAAGATATTTCATCCACAAACTAGAGATGATGTTATGGTATAGATAAAGGTACATTCTAGCTCTTTAGGAGGGTCCTTTCAATCCCACCATACCAATTATTCAACCTTCGGACTGTCTTAATTTATACATTTGGGGTTTTTTGTATATAGAAAAATCAGCTCTAACTCGCTTTTTTTTTTTTTTTTTTTTTTAATGTTTTGTATATATACATTGTTGTAATTGATATAGAATGTTTTATAGAAACAATTCAGGTTTCGGTTCATACTACTGTTTTGTACATTTTAGAAGTATAGTACTCTTATGTAAATCCGAATCTAGCTACACCCGAGTTGTTATATAAGACATCAAATAGTATATTAATTTTCTTTAAATCACATGACCATTATATATCCTTGTAATTCCCCGGAGGATCATAGGCTCATAGCTACAAATAACCCAAACATATTAAGCTGAAGACTCTGCCTCAGAAAGAGGTTTTCACAAACAGACATGAAATCAGAAGATGGGCTAAAGGGAAAACAGCAAAGATCAATTCAAAGCCTCTCAGCAACGGTCTTCTTCAACAACAAGTAATGATAAGAACATAGCAAAGTGTGTAAGTATGAGTACGGATCGAATAACGCTGAGCAATAGTTTTGCTATGTTGGCAAACTAAGATGGGACAGATCTAGGGTTTTAGATCCAAGAAATGTAACCTCTATAAAAGGCATGAACGATGTAACCCTAAAGCTTAAGAATTTGAGAAATGAAATTTTAGAACCAGTTTTTCAAATACTCTCTGAGTTGAGTTTGCTTACATGGTATCAGAGCTAATAGCTCTTTCTGCGGAAATTTACTCAGTCCCTGCTCTAAGCATCACCTACTGTGTTACGGTGAAGTGACAGAGGTCAAATATAACCTAGAAGTTACTCTCTCAAATTAAGAGATCACGGTAGTATTTAGGGGTCGAATCCACAAGGCTCTGAAAACTCACACAATAAATTAAACATATTCGAGTTAAGCTAGACGAAAATAAGAAAACTAAATAGAGCAATGCAATAGACAAAAATAGCAATTAAACGGAATTAAATTCAGATGATTAAAGCGCTAGATCTAGGGACATTAATCAGGAAAAATCGGGAAAAAAAACTGGGCGGTTCGTAAATTAAGTCTAAAGTGTTTGTGCGGTTCTTAAACTCGTACCACTAATATGATATCTCATCCAACTCTCGCTGCGACAACATCTATCCTCTAAACAGAAGAAAACCAAATCTCTTTGCGAGATACCAATAAATAGAGTCTCTATGATAGTGCGGGTACGATATGTATACAAAATTCTTAAACCAACTCTCGCTGCGAAAAGGCTGTTTGCTCATCTAAAATTAGTTCGGGGTATCAATAACACTCTCGTGTCTACCAATAATCCTATGGTACCAGTATTAGGGTGATCAATCCTAAAACTAGTGTAATTATCAAATCTAAATGAAGAACATAATAGATAACTTAAAAATACTAAACCCAAATCAATTTTCCTTCATAATCCCTTTTGAAACCCTAGATCTAACAAGGTGACTACTCAGACATAGAAGATGAAACACAAATCATTGTCTGAATAATACTCATAAAATCAAAAATAAGAAACAAAGGGAGTTAAGAATTCTCCTCTCTACAAAGTTTGAGATCTGAATCTTCTCTCCAATAATCTCCTTGAAACTTACAATGAACTTGAAAAACTTATAATATGATCAAACTTAGTCTCTGGGACTTCGAAAACATAAGTTAACCTAAAAACACGATTAGGCATGATTTATAAACTTTGGAAACTTCTGGGGCAAAGTTGTAATTCTTGAAACTTGATAAAACTCGGAGGCTTCAGTATCGTCTAGGTGATGGCGACCGACACAAGGGAAGCGTGTCGATCGACGTGGACATGAATATCCATCTCCTTGTTGATTTGCTCAGCTACAAGCCTCCAAATGCTCCAAAGTGCTCATAAGGATCTATCTCGTGTTTGTACCTAATAAGACTCAATATATATACAAAAGACTCCAAAACCAATACATATATCATGTCATAAAACCATAAAATCCATGATATATCATGAAGCTTACTGAAAGAAACTACATTCTTTGGAAGACACAGTTTGAGTCCTTCTTGTCCGGTCAGAATCTACTCGGCTTTGTCAACGGACAGTTTGAGAGTCCAATGCATCTGCTTCCAAAACCTGCCATTGATGGAGTCACCTCGGTGATTCCAAACCCAGATTTTGTTTCTTGGCACAGGTCCAGCCGAATAGTAAAGTCTTGGCTTTTAGGGTCATTGTCTGAAGATATCCTAACAGAGGTGGTTGGAGCTAACAGATCGCAACAGGTATAGGTAACTCTTGGGAAACATTTCAACAGAGTATCATCGTCTAGGTTGTTTGAGTTGCAAAGAAAACTTCAATCTGCTGAAAAGAATGAAAAACCTATGTCTGATTATATGAAAGGAATTAAAGGAGTGTGTGAACAATTAGCTTCTGTTGGAAATCATGTAAGTGAGAAAATAAAAATCTTTGCGGCATTAAATGGTCTTGGAAGGGAATATGAACCAATTAAGACGTCTATTGAAGGATCTATGGACTCATTTCCTTCACCAACGTTTGAAGATGTGATTCCAAGGCTTACTGGATATGCAGATCGTCTAATAAGCTATGAGACGTCCAACGTTACACCTCATCTAGCCTTCAACATGGTCAGAACTGAGTCACCTGGAAACTATCAAAACATTTTCAGAGGAAGAAACTCATATGGTCACTCTGGTAATTCAAGAGGAAGAGGATCTTTCACCACCAGAGGAAGAGGTTTCTATCAACAGGTCACATCAAGCCCTGGATCCTCCAATGCCTCCTCTGCAGAGAACATACATGTTTGTCAGATTTGTGGAAAAGTTGGTCACCCAGCTCTCAGGTGTTGGCACAGATTCAACAACACATACCAGTATGAAGAATTGCCAAACGCCTTAACTGCTATGAGAATTACTGATGTGTCTGAAGCAACAGGTCACAAATGGTACCCTGATACAGGCGCATCTGCTCATGTTACGAGCTCACCAGCTCATCTGCAGCAGGCTCAACCTTATACTGGTTCAGACTCAGTGATGGTTGGAGATGGCTACTACTTACCGATCACTCACACTGGATCCACAAGTCTTCAGTCAACATCAGGTAAACTACCATTGAATGATTTTTTAGTTTGTCCTGAAATTGCTAAGCCGCTTTTATCAGTATCAAAATTAACTAGGGACTATCCTTGTGCTTTTGAGTTTGATTATGATGTTGTGTGTGTCAATGATAAGGCAACAAAGAAGCTGTTGATACTAGGAAGCCACCATGGTGGCTTATATCTGTTGTAGGATACTCGCAATAAGGTCTTCTTCTCTTCTAGACAACATTCTGCATCAGATGAAGTTTGGCATAAGAGACTGGGCCACCCTAATCCTCAAATCCTTCAGCATCTGTCGAGGAACAAATCTATCTTTATCAACAAGAATTCTAAGGTGATCTGTGAAGCTTGTCAGCTAGGCAAGAGCTCAAGACTGTCCTTTTTATCTTCTTCGTCTGTTTCTATAAAACCTTTACAAAGGATCCATTGTGACCTCTGGGGACCTGCACCTGTAGTGTCAGGACAAGGTTTTAGATACTATGTTATTTTTGTTGATGACTTCTCCAGATTTTGTTGGTTCTATCCACTTAAGTTAAAATCAGACTTCTATTCAATCTTTGTTATCTTTCAAGCTATGGTTGAGAATCAGTTTCAAGCCAAAATTGGTTCTTTTCAATGCGATGGAGGAGGAGAGTTTGTCAGTAAGAGATTCATCACTCACTTGCAACAAGCAGGCATCAAACAACTGATTTCATGTCCTCACACGCAGCAACAAAATGGAGTTGCAGAAAGAAAGCACAGGCATATAACAGAGCTGGGTATGTCAATGATATTTCAGAGTAAAATGCCTCTCAAATATTGGGTTGAAGCATTCTTTATTGCATGCTTCTTAGGCAATCTTCTTCCATCTTCGTCTCTAGATAACAAAAAAAGCCCATATGAAGTCTTGTTTGGTCATACTCCATACTATACGTCATTGAGGGTATTTGGCTGTGCTTGTTATCCAACTCTTAGAGATTATGCTCAAAACAAATTTGATCCAAGATCTTTAAGTGTGTCTTTCTGGGGTACAACGACAAATACAAGGGATATATATGCTTATTCCCTGCAATTGGAAGAGTGTATATAAGTAGACATGTCATTTTGATGAGTCTACTTTTCCTTTTTCAATAATGCCTCATTCAGTTCATTCAGCAACAAATCTGCTTGAAGCATGGCAAATGAGTTCTTATTCTCAACATGAATCAAATCCTGAGCAACAAAACTCAAGTGAAGAGATAGCTATAGACTCAGTTTACTTGGAAACACAAGAAACTTCAAATATATTCACATCTCAAGACTTTCCTCCACTTCCATCAGGTGAAATCTCTCAAGAGAATGCAACAGAGATTACAACAGAGAATGCAACAGAGAATGCAACAGAGATTGCAATAGAGAATGCAACAGAGAACACGTCAGAGAATGGAACATCGTCTCATAATCTGGGGCTGTCTCTTGCTGTTGATTTGGTAAGTTCTGAGTGTACGACAGGCTCAGATATTGCTTCTATAGGCAACAGCTTACCAATCTCAACAAGCAATGCTGATGGCTCCAGCTCCACTACTAATCAAGGATCTCTTCATCCCATGACTAGAAGACTGAAATCAGGAATCACAAAACCAAACAAAAGATATGTACTATATTCACAAAGAGTTGCTTTCCCGGAGCCTAAAACAGTCAAAGAAGCTCTTAAGCATCTAGGATGGACAGGCTCAATGCATGAGGAGATTGACAATTGCAAAGAAGCACACACTTGGACCCTAGTCCCTTACACTCCTGATATGCACATTCTTGGAAGTAGGTGGATTTTTCGAACCAAACTGAAAGCTGATGGATCCTTAGACAAACTCAGGGCAAGGCTTGTAGCCAAAGGGTTCAACCAAGAAGAAGGATTTGACTACCTTGAAACGTACATCCATGTGGTAAGGACAGCTACAGTCAGAGCCATTCTTCATGTGGCAACAATAATGAAGTGAGGCATCAAGAAATATGATGTTAAGAATGCATTTCTGCATGGTGAATTATCAGAAACAGTCTATATAACTCAGCCTACTGGCTTTGTGGATCCACAGAAGCCAAATCATGTGTGTCATCTCCATAAATCCAGATATGGACTCAAACAATCCCCCAGAGCTTGGTCTAATAAGTTCACAACATTCTTACTGGAGTTTGGCTTCACCTGCAGTTTTTCAGATCCATCACTATTTGTCTACATCAAAGATAAGGACGTTGTCTTCTTATTACTATATGTTGACGACATGGTTATCACTGGCAACAACTTGAAAAGTCTACACAAACTCTCCGAAAACATGCAGGAACAATTCAGAATGAAAGATCTGGGGACTCTTCACTACTTTCTCGATATTTAAGCACTGTTTCATTCCGAAGGACTTTTTCTGTCTCAACAGAAGTATGCAGTAGATCTGTTAGCAGTAGCAGGCTTGAGTGATTGCTCCTCAGTGGGCACACCTCTTCCCTTACAGTTAGACAGAGTTCAAGATCAAGATGAGATCTTCGACAACCCTACTTACTTCTGAAGTCTAGCAGGCAAGCTACAATATCTCACTTTGACAAGGCCAGATATTCAATTTGCTGTGAACTATGTGTGCCAAAAGATGAAAGAGCCAACTGTCTGAAAAACAAGCTTCTAAAAAGAATCCTAAGGTATGTGAAAGGAACCATTACTATGGGAGTTTCTCTGAGCAGCGAAACTGACTGCATTCTTAGAGCCTACAGTGACAGTGACTTTAGTGGCTGCAAAGTCACAAGCAGATCAACAGGTGGATTCTGCACGTTTTTGGGATCCAACCTCATTTTGTGGTCCTCTAAAAAGCAGCCTACAATCTCCAAGAGCTCCACAGAAGCAGAATACCGTTCAATGTCTGAAACTGCTTCAGAGATTAAGTGGCTCAGCTCATTGTTAAAAGAACTGGGAATCCCTCTGTTGTTAACTCCAGAGCTATTCTGCGACAACTTATCTACTGTGTACTTGACAGCGAACCTAGCCTTTCACTCAAGAACAAAACACTTCGACAGAGATCATCATTATATTCGCGAAAGGGTAGCTCTTGGCACTGTGGTACTGAAACATGTCCCATCTCATCAGCAAATTGCTGGCATCTTCACAAAGTCTCTGCTTTACAGACCCTTCTGCTCTCTGCGTTTCAAACTTGGTGTTGACGTGCCACCCAAACCAAGTTTGAGGGGGAGTATTAAGATGAAGACTCTGCCTCAGGAAGAGGTTTCACAAACAGACATGAAATCAGAAGATGGACTAAAGGGAAAACAGCAAATGGGCCACAAAGAACTCAGGCCCAAAGATCAATTCAAAGCCTCTCAGCAACGGTCTTCTTCAACAACAAGTAACGACAAGAACAGAGCAAAGTGTGTAAGTATGAGTACGGATCGAATAAAACTGAGCAATCATTTTGCCATGTTGGCAAACTAAGATGCGGCAGATCTAGGGTTTTAGATCCAAGAGATGTAGCCTCTATAAAAGGCATGAACGATGTAACCCTAGAGCTTAAGAAATTGAGAAATGAAATTTTTGAATCAGTTCTTCAAATACTCTCTGAGTTGAGTTTGCTTACAAAACATACTCATCATTCTTACACCTGACCGAGCCACAACAAAGTCGGACAGAGTCACGCCACACGCTGAGTGTAATGTCCACACACACCATCACCACCACAATAATTCTATAGATCAACTGACAAGACCACCATTTCATAGCTTAGAATGAAATAAAAAGAATGGACAAGAACACAAAATAAAATAAAAAGAATGGAAAGAGAAAAATAAATGTAACTGGCCTTGAATTTATCAACTAGATTCTTCACTTTGTAATTGTATTTTTGTATATCTTCTATGAAAGAATCATATAACGCATGCAGAGATCTTGCACCATTGGAAAAACATCATTTTGCCAGACAAAAAACATAATCATCATATCACCAGCTTACTTCTTCTCACTTGTGAAACACATATGCTTACATGTTTCCACAAGTTCTTCTGATCTATTTTCACGATCTAAATCACTAGATAATGGAAGAGCTTCCGGAAGCAGTTAAGCATATATATCGCACAAGTGGCGAGAAGCAAGGTGCTGATGATTATGTGTATGTCTGGCCAAATGATATTTTTTTCAATGGTGCAAGTTCTCGAGCATGCATTATATGTTTCTGAATTCTGAGTAACGAAATGGTCAAATATTTATTGACAATTTTTTGAGCAAATTACGATGAAAATTTATTATGGTCAAAATTTTGTCGATATGTTTTGACAATTGATTTGGGTGCCATATGGTTGGAAAGTTATGACCATGCCATATAAAATTTTGGTAAAAAATTGGACAATCTTTTTTGACAAAAAACATTTAGTACAATAGTCAAACATTACCGATTAATTACTGAGCACTTATGTAGTCATTTGTAACTGTTAGATAAAATTCAAATTATGGTCAATAATTAATCAAATACTTTTAATCAAATGTCTATAACGCAAAGTTGTCGAGAAAATAACTGACCAATTTTCTCCCACACCCCCATCAGGTTTCAATTTACACATTTTCTCCCATATCAACCAATGAAAATCTCGATCTTTACCATAAGAACTCCACCAATACTTCGAGACAGCACTTTTTAACTTAGAAATTAAGCTTTAAACTTCCGCAAGACTTAACTTCTAAGTTAACAAGTGCTGTGTCGAAATATTGGTGGAGTTTCAATGGTAAGAATCGAGGTCTTCATTAGTTGACATGGGAGAAAATGTGTAAATCGAAACCTGATGGGGGTGTGGGTTTCCGATGCTTGGAAAAATATAATGATGCAATGTTGGCAAAACAATATTGGCGACTTATTCAATACCCAAACTCTCTACTCGCCCAGGTGTTAAACGGAAGGTATTATAGGAAATTTCATCTTTTACAGGCTAAAAAACCACACTCTCCATCCTTTGGGTGGAAAAGTATATTTCAACAAAGGATTTAGTCCGAAAAATTGTCTGATGGTGTTTAGGTTCTGGACGTGACATATCAGTTTGGAATGACCCTTGGATTCCACATGTGAATTCTAGACCCGCGAATGGCCGAGGAAGAGAGGATTGCCCAAATTTGAAGGTAAACCATTTAATTTATCCAGTATCCAAGGAGTGGTATCTACCGCTGCTGGAATACTCTATAGATCCGGAAGATGTTTCTATGATTAGAGGAATGTCTATTAGTAAAAATTTTAACGAAGATAGGTTAACTTGGCATTATACAAAATCTGAAAAATATACGGTTAAGTCAGGATACGAGCTGGCATGGAATATGACAGAGGAAAATATTAGGGGACCAAATTGTATAGCTCTCAAAGCTCAGACATGGAAGGTTAAAGCTCCCCCAAAAATAAAACATTTAATTTGGTAGATAGCTTCAGGTGCTCTTGCTGTTACTTCAAGGTTAAATCATCAAGGAGTAATATGTGATAATATTTGTAAGCGATGTGGTTTGACAAAAGAAACTATTAATCATATATTTTTTTAATGTTCCTACGCGGTATAAACTTGGACACTATCTAAGATTTCATCATCAATAGACAATTTTCCGACGGTATCAGTGTTTACGAATTTGGATTATCTTTATTGGAGAATACCAAATCATATCAGGAACTTGGTACATCTAACTGTTTCCCGTGGATTATATGGTTTTTATGGAAAGCTAGAAATAAGAAGTTGTATAAGGGCAAACAAAAGATTCCCCAAGAAATATTGGGTTAGACCATCACAGAACATGTAGCCTGAGAGGAGACACAATTAAGTCCATCGGAGGAGGATGTTAATATGGAGATTTTGGAGATAACCCCATCTTTGTTCTGTTGTCAGATTGATGGTTTTTGGAAGTTATATGATCCTACTGCTGGCCTAGGTTGGTTTTTTCTTTAAGGAGAGGATAATGTAATTTTGATGGGCGCAAAGTGCATTCGGAAATCACTTTTCTCCTTGTATACAAAATCAGAAGCACTACTATGGGCGACAGAATCTATCCTTTCAGCAAAAACAAATTGTCATGTGTTTGAAACAGATTATGCAGAGCTTGTCTCCATGATGCAAGCTCCAGAGGAGTGGCCCGCTTTCCCTAATCAACTTGAAGAGTTGGCTCGCCTACGTGAAAGCATATCTGAGTTTTCTATTATCCGTATCCCAAAACTAAACAATACACATGCGGACTGTTTAGCAAGATCTTAAAGAATTTTATTTTCAGAAATATTGTTTGTAAACAACTTTACTCCAGTGTGAGCGACCAATTCTAAAGTGAATTTCTATTAATTTTAGTGTTTGGTTGGAAAAAAAAAAAAAAAAAAAACACTGACCAATTATTGACCAAATTAAAGAACAATACTTGGGTTCACCACTAAGTGGTGAACCCTTTTGTGCACCCCCCTCTTTCTCTAGCCAATCAAATTAACATGTCATATTATTATTAAATATTTTTTCTAAATCTAATAAATTAATCATTAATTAAAATAGTTTATAAACTACAAAAAAACTATAATTATATTATATATTCATTTCATAGCTTAAACTTGTTTTTATTACTGTTTTATTTGTTATGTTTTCAAATAACATTTTTAGATAAAATAAAGGAAAATACTTGGGTTCACCCAGTGGTGAACCCCTTTGTTCAACCTCTTCTTTCTCTAACTAATTAAATTATGACATGTCATATTATCATTAAATGTTCTTTGTAAATTTAATCAATTAATCATTAATCACTAACAATAATAACTATAACTAAACAAATAAAACTTATAAAATTATGTACCTTAAAACATATAAAAAATAAAATAACTTAAATATTTTAAAACTTTTAGCCCTTGGATTCGCTGAGTTGTATCACTTAGGATATAGTTTTATATATTTTATTTATTTAGTTTTAATTTATTATTTAAATTTAAAATTTAAAATTTTTTACTCTTGGATTCGCTGAGTTGTATCTTTTAGAGCATAGTTTTATATGTTTTATTTATTTCATTTTAGTTTTTGTTAAATATAATATTACATGAATAATCTTATTGGATGAATTTTTTAATTTATTTAATATATTTCATTTGTTTAGTTTTAATTTAATTTTATTATTTTTGTTTAAATATAATTTTAGTTGACATATTTATATTAATTATATTTAGAAAGAATAATTAATGATTAATTAATTAGATTTAGAAAAAATATTTAATGATAATATAACATATTAATTTGATTAGTTAAGAAAAAAGGGGTGAACAAAAGAGTTCACCACTAAAAGTGAACCCAAGTATTGTTTTAAAATAAAATATAATCACTTAAAAACTGATCAATAATAATATCTTTAAAGACATATCTTTAAACTGATCAATAATAATATCTTTAAACACTTTAAAGTAATTGGGGTCAGCTGACCCCACTCATCTTTCACTACCTCCGCACCGGATAGCTTACGTAGGGAAACACCCACCCCCAACCCGATAAGAACCTCTAAATCTGGTTTGATCGAATGAATCAACGCATGTTTAAATATATATATATATTATAATATAGCTCGATTCATAAATAGAAAACTCAATCTCGGTGAGATTATTAATGGCTGAGATAAATGCATGTTAAAGATATTTCACCGACAAACTAGAGATATTTTCTTTCAAAATCGGTTGGTGATGTTATGGTATAGATAAAGGTCTGTTCTAGCTCTTTAGGAGGGTCCTTTCAATCCCACCTTGCATACCAATTATTCAACCTTCGGACTGTCTTTTGTACATTTGAAGTTTTGTTTTTATAGAAAAATCAACTCTAACTCACTTTTTCTATCTTTTGTATATCAGCAGTATATAACTATATATGCATATGTATATGTAATTGTAATTTGTATACAATGTTTTATAGAAATAATTCAGGTTTCGGTTCATGTTGCTGTCTTTTACATTTTAGAAGTATAGTACTCTATGTAAAACCGAATATAGCCACAACAAGTTGTTATATAAGACACATCAAATAGTATATTAATTTTCTTTGAATCACATGACCAGTATATATAATCTTTATAATTCGTTATAAACTCCAATCATTAATACGGACGTTGACCGATATAATTCCCCGGAGGATCATAGCTACAAATCACCCAAATATACTCATCATTCTTACATCTGACTGAGCCACAACCAAGTCTGACAGAGTCTCGCCACACGATCTGAGTGTAATGTCCACACACACCATCACCACCACATGTGTCAGTGTAATAATCGTAATTTTCCTTTTCTGTCATCCAATACTCAGTTGCGATCGGACCGCTCATTGTTCCCCAACCCGCGGCTAGATTTTCGCCAAAAGGTCCCGAGGAATGCTTCATGGCACAGTCTCTAGCTCTTTCGTGCGCGTAGCTCTGTGCATAGGCCGCAAGAGTTTCGTTCCAGACCATTGGACCTACTCCGACCATGGCTCGGGCCTTGTTGTGAACCACAAGCGTTTCTTGCGGTTTGACATCACCGTTTGCGTTTGGCGGTTGAGTGGGAGTGTGACGAAAGGCATGTGTTAAGATGGAGAATAATGAAAGTACTACTATGAAACTATAACCAGAAAACGACATTTTCTTCATACTGCGTGGGTAAGTGTTTTAGAACGTATTGTTTTGTGGAAGAAAACATCTGATTGGCTAATGTATATATAGAAGTTGCTTTAGTGGGCTATGGAGAAAAATTGGAACGTTAACTTTTTTCTTGAAAAATAATCTATAGATGTAGAATTTATTAGTTGCGACAATGTCCATGCCGATTTCTTTATGAAGGAGGGCCGAGCATGAGGTCTTATCAATTCTCATGTAGGTTCAAAACTTTTGGATTTTTTTTTTTTTTTTTGGAGGAAAATTGTATCCTTGTAGCTTTATGGATGTGTTATTTTTTAATGCCAAAAGAAAGAAATGTAAAATGTTATAAATTTTGAATTGTTGAGAAAATCTTTGACATAGTACAAACACAAAATGGTTTATCTGTTTTTTTTTTTGTTTTTTTCAAATAGATAGCCACTCTTATTAACAGCAAACACGAATTCGGATATCTCACAACTTAACTTTTAACTCAAATTTAACAACTTATTTGACATTCAAACATTGAACCGGTTATAATATAAGAACATGAGAAGCAGTTATAAACATATGCATGAAAGAGTCGAGAAACAACTTTAGGGTTTAACATATAATATATAAAAGATAAAAATGTTCTAAAAATCGAAGGCAATCATACGATTTGTTGTAAATGTTTACTAGTATAGTCGTCGTCAAATCCTTTAAATTCAGGTAATTATCCACAAAAGTCAGAATCAATGACGTTCGTTAATCCCACCGAAAGTTGAATCTTGATTGGTTAGAACCATAAAAATAGAATTAAATGCAACAATAATTCACGGGAATTAACTTCAACACCCGTGATTTGTTCTCACTTTCTCAGCTTCATTTTTCATAGAGTGATATTGTTGACTTTTTACTTTGTTAGTATTGGATGGTAAAAGGTTCGCTGATTTCTTTACTCTAATGTGTCCCTCCCTGCTAAAGTATTTGTTCATTTTTTAAAATATACTGTATGTGTTCTTTTGTTAAATTTGTGAATTTTCTTTCATATTGCTAAGAAAAAATCAAATATGGATCTTAATTAGAGCCTTCATCCTCCAACTCTTTTAATGGTTAAATCATCATTTCTTCGTGACCATGCACAGATACGTTATATTGATAATTTCTTGGATCATATCCCAAATGCATATAAGTATAACATTTTATTATATCATGATCAAACCGATGGTTCTCGGGTAAGTTTATGACTTGTCTTGTAATTGGATTACGATACCATGAATTGACCATTGTGAGAATATAATATGAAGCCTCTAACAGAGTCACTATGGATGATGTGATCAACAAGTTGAGAGGTTTTTGATGATATCGTTATCTCATGTTTGGCTACTAAATATAGATGATGATGAATCGTTTGATTTGGGAAAGATGAAGTGAGGAGAATAAGAGCAATTGATTATTGTCGTCATGTTCGAGACATAGACATGAAAGTATCTATGAATGGATTATTACGGATTATGGAATACCATGCCAAGGCCTTTTGCAGGCAGTCTTTGGATCAAGAGGGATATATACTCTAAGGTATTGTTAACGGTTCTGATCACTCCTTCGTTATCATAGTCTTCTCTTTCCTTTGCTAAGCAGTGACAAAGTTAATTTATTTGACAAAAGTATCATCACTAAAATTGAACATACCGTATTACTAAAAAGGGATATGTAAAATTAAAACATGAGTTGGAAAGAACATACTCATGTGGAAAATTTTATATTGTGAATAAGTTATGGACAACATACAGATTTAACTAACTCTCATGATACAATCTCATGTGGCTGCCTGCCTTACGTTTTGGTACCAAAGCTACATAATCATTGTAAGATTTAAACCCCTAAAAGAGGTAGGCTTTGCACCTGGTTCTTGGAGCAACAAGGGTTTCATGGACTCTCATCGATCTCATCTGGTACATGCAATTTCTCCATTGCAGCCTGTTTCAAACAATAATAACCAGTTTAAGCTATGAATCCTTTCAGTAAATAATTCAAATTCTAAAAACCATCATATGATGACTCTGTTTCTTGTGTTTCTTAAAGACTCCAACCTTTATTGCAGCAACATCAGTTGCAGGCGGTTTCATATCCAAAGCTAGACCGAAATGAAGCATGGCTTTATCGTGCATGTTTCGCCGCTTATAGATCCTGCCCATTAAAGCGTAAACACTGCTCTCTGAAGGCGCATACTCTTTGAGCTCCTCAAGAACTTGTAGAGCTTCATCTAATCTTTCTAAGCAAACAAGTATGTTAGCTTTCTGATACATTGGAAGAGGGTTCTTTCTGTCTGCTACTATAGCTTGCTCCATTATCTCTAGTGCTTCCTCACTTCTCTGTTAACACAGAACAAGAAGAAGCATTTAGTCATTATTATTCTTCAAAGATTGTTCTTCTTGAAAACCTTGTAAAATTCCAATCAAATGAGAGTAATAACATAACCAACCTTTAAGGCATGCAAAGCTGTCCCTAAATAAGACATTATAACAGAGGAACTCGGGTTTATTCGGAATGCCATTCTGAAGTGATGCTCTGAGAACTCTAACTTCTCTTGGCGTAGATATATCATTCCAAGCCCATACCATGCATTATAGTGTCTTGTATCTACACGAAGTGCGTTTTGGTAACTTTTCATTCCGCTCTCAAAGTCTTCAAGAGTTGTGTATCTACAAAAAAAGTAAAGAGAGAAATGTCTCTTAGACAACAACCAGAGCATTCCAAGCATATTGTACCAGACAAAGTCAAATGGATAGAAGCTTTCTTACTCGTGGCCACATAAGGTATGTGCGTATGCAAATCTTGGATTCAGTTGTACAGCTCGTAGGAAATTCTTCAGTGCGGTCTCATGGTCCTTTTGCAAGCTATAGCAATTTCCCATAGCACACCTACACCATAGATTATTTCTTTTACTTCTGTTAGTTACCATAAATAAATGAAAACATTAATCAGGAAAAAAACTCTGACAAACAATTACCAAGACTGAGGAGCTAAACGATCGGTTGATATTAGTTCCTGAGCCAAGTAACTCAGCTTCATATCCTCCTTCAAATGCTGTCAAACAAAATACAAAAATCCAGGGAAAATGTCAAATTTTGAGTTCCATCACAAAATAGGATGAGACTGACTGTTTAGAAACCACGCAAATACACTTACATAGAGGACCGTAGAGTATATATCCATTCCTTCTAAGCTATAAGGAGAAGCCTGGCGGGCCAGACGGAATGCTTTTTCAGCTTCTAAATAGTCTATTAATTCAAAGTATGCTTTCCCGACCTGCATTTAACAGTCACAGCAATGATTATCACAGGCCATCACACTAAAACTCATTCAGGGCTTCTCCTTGGAATCTTCCGTACAAGTTTTTTCAATATAACAAATGTATGCACAACCACCAAACAAAACAAGATAGTTACTAAAAATGGTAGTCCAAAATAAAACATGTCCAAGCTATATTGAAATATGACAGACTAAGAAAGAAAAGAATCACTAATTACCTGGGAAAGAACCCATCCTGTATTATAATGCTTATGTGGAAGTTTCATATACATATCCAGTGCCTCCTGAACCACCCAGAGGCACAAGGGAAACAATGAAATAAGCCTTTTTCCGTTCACCTGACCTTACATTATTTCAGAGAACAACAATATGCTTACCTGACACCTGTACATGTATGAAAGTCTACACCCTTCGCCGAGTGTCCTTAGGAGGCTTAAAATTTCTGAAACTCCAATTGTGATTCTTTGTGCGTTCAATGATGTGCCACCAAGCGACATTGTTTCATCTTCTTGATCACAGGATTTAGTATCACTGGAAACCATAGAACCAGTCGTTGAGGCAGTATTAGGCCTTGAATCATCAAAGTGTTCCCCACGAACCCCTAAACCAATCACAATGGCAAAGCTTTTGGTATTAGAAATACGCCCACAATAATAGAGGAGGCATGATTACAAAAATCACAACAGACAAGATTTGGAACAAAATAGTGATATAGTAAGGAATGTCACAACCTTCATCCATGTTTTCATTTGCCCAAGAATGTCCCTTCCGAAGTGTTACAGAACGAAGTGCCAAGGAACTTAATTTAGAACCTCCCAAATACTTGGAACCGTTGCTCACATTCCCGCTTACAGTTGCAACACTTGAATTAGTGTTTATCCCTGAATCAGCAGACAGTCTCGAGCTCCGCCGTGGACCAGAATCAGAAAATAGCCTGCCAGAAATCTGGAGACAAAGAGACATGCACTCACAGTAAGACAAATGGTAGAGAAAATTCATCCCAAGTACGAATCAGACTATTACAGAGAAAAGTAAAAAGCAATAAATTCCAAATTGTGTGTTTATGACGACAAGTAGACCAGTAGAGATATGAATACTACCTTACGTAGCTTTCCTTCATCTACAAACTTTCTTCTGGGTGCTTGAAGAGTAGAGTTCACAGTGGACTTTGGAGAACTGTCAGTAACAAGGGAGTTTGTGTTTGGAACAGCCGGCTGAAAATTCCGGAAAAGTGGTGGTGGAGCTATACCAGATAGCTACAATTTGACAAATACAACAAAGAAAATAAAATCTCATTTACAGCTATTTCTTTAAGAACATCTACAATATAAAGCACATATAAAAATGTTTCTGGAGTGGAAACATGAAATTCTGATAACTAAAAAGGCTGATAAAATTAACGTGCCAACCTAAAGGCATTAAAACAGACTCAAGACCCCTTTTCTAATAAAAAGTTAGACAAACCATCTTTGACATTGAAGATATAAAATAAGAGATACAAACACTTTGAAATCAATACCCATGATGCATTAATCTCCTAATGACTCAAAGAATGTTTGATCAACAAATTGAGACATAGTTAGTATAATAATTTTGTGACATTACCTGTGGAGCCACTGGCGAAGGAGTATTATAGAAGGACATGTTTGAAACACCACCGTTAAGACCATGAGAATGAAAATTTCCAGAGATATCTTTAAGGCCATGGCTTTGTGTGTGTTTAGACTGTCTTGGACTATAATCTTCAGAACTCGTGTTTTTTGTAGAAGCCAAATTACGTTCCTCATTGTACGTGTTTAAGCCGACGGAAGCGGCCAGTTGTTGCATGTACTGCTTTTGAATGGAGAGAGCAGCTGTTTCACCAAAAATTGAAGTTGCTTCCTCAGCAGCACCTGAAAAAGTAGAACGGACAGAAAAATGTAAGAGAACCATAACAAAAAGAACCAAGTATGCAGAAAAGGGATTCTCTTCACCTAGTATACATAATTCCTCATATGCTGCCCAAAGTAGAGGGTCTATTGTCAAAGACTGCTTGAACTGCTGAGCGGCGTTCTTCCTTCTATCAGTATACCTGAAAGGTCACTAATGAGAAATCATATCGTCGAACACATTCAGATTCAAGACAAAGGTGCATAAAGAGAATAAGAAACAAACTTGTAAATAAGTCCAAGAAGGTAATGACCTGCTGCACCATTTGGGATCTGGAGAATAACCAGAAGCTATGTTATTATCTTCTTAAGTGAACTAAACGAACACAAAAGGTCCAGATATTGACGCAATGAGACTGAGTTTGTAAGAAGATAATTTCAGTGAGCGAATAAAAGCAATCTACCAGAGAACATTATATACCTCCGCACCCGGTTCATTAACAGGGCAGAGGGCAGATTCAGCTTCATTGAGAAGGTCCATTTGGAAGCACGATAACGCGAACAAGTACCGGGAGTGAGCCATTTGTGTTCCTTTACATAATATCCACAAAGATGAGCAAAAGAAGGTACAAGATTCAGATTACAGAAAAATCTGGTAAAAGGCTAATAAGCAACAAGTCATAAAAGAAACTATGCCACACACCTTTTAACAGATGATATGCACTGTAAGCTTGATTATTCTGCAGGTAGCTGGTAGCTAATAACTGCAAATTAACCTATATAAGAAGAAAAATCAGAAAGTGATGATAACAGAAGAAGGCCTCAAGGGCTAGTCTTTCATTGACAACTGTAGCTAACAAATGGAGAAGCTTTACGAATGTTTGAAATGAATCCAGACCAAAGGCACAGACTTTATTTCCTAACTATTATTGAAGCTGTGGTAACATAAATTTTCAACAAAGTTTGAGGTATGCCCAGAGATTTCTTCTAAGTTCTAACAGTTGACCGACTCACAACTAAGGTCCAAAGATAAAAAAAACAAAACTTTAAAATTGGGATCATATAAGGAAAAGGTCATTTATTTCGGAAATCTAGAGGGAAACAACAACCCTCAAAACTGCAATTTTTTCAAAGACCAAAAACACCACATAGATCGAGAAACAAAAGGGCTAAAAGGTAAAGAAACCAAAATCGATCTCGAAGAAAACGCAGTGAAGCTATCGAATTCCACATCCAAATAGAGATGCTTAAATGAAAAATTCAAAGATACCCAGATGGATTACGAAACCAGAATCACTAATCAACCATTCCAACAGCTTCAATTTACAGAATTTGTAGAAAGAGAGATTAAAAAGGCAGTGAAAGAGAGAGGTACCTCAGAAGGAAACTCAGCGCAGAGACGCTCACACATGAAAATAGCATTCTTGTAGACAAAATGACGAAGACTGTTGTGAACACAGTCCACAAGCATAGCTTCCATTGTTGCCTTCTTCCTCGAGAGAGAGAGA
The DNA here is from genome assembly GCA_963555745.1 of Cardamine flexuosa. Classification (NCBI taxonomy): domain Eukaryota; kingdom Viridiplantae; phylum Streptophyta; class Magnoliopsida; order Brassicales; family Brassicaceae; genus Cardamine; species Cardamine flexuosa. The sequence goes on from OY743219.1 coordinate 22,864,575, forward strand.
ACCAAAAGAGGGTTTTCTGTTTTTCTGGATTTTTGTTTTTTTTTTACCCTTTGGGGTTTTTCTGAAGAAATAATTTCAAAATTTGAGGCGGCACGTGCAATGCTCTGTTTTCAAACTACTCAGCACGTGACAGACCCAATAGGCCTTGTTTTAGTCCGATATTGGGCTTTGTACTCCTTATGTATCGATTGATATTAGACCCAATTAAATATAAATAGTCCTCTCGAGTCTCGGTTTAAATTCAAAATAGGTTAAAAATGGCATCGATGATGATGTTAACCGATTGCTTCTCCTCCACGTCACCAATATATGACATTATTATACTATTGCGGAATCCAAATGCGGAGCATGGCTATCGAATGGCCGGAGACATTTGCAATGAGGAGGTTTTGCAAAGTTGCATCAGCCATCACAAATGTTAATGGTGGTGCAGGGCTAATGCCTTTAGCCATGCTTCTATCCAACGTTTTAACATCAGCCAAGAGATATCACAACTTCATGTAACCTTAAAAGACTATTACTGGTGGCCTTTTTAGTTTTATCAAATCCTACTGTTTCAAAATCATTGACAACTCACCATATTATCTCTACGCTAAGTTGTGATTGTAACTCAAATTGCATGATAGAGTAATTAGGATAAAACGCTTGTTTGATGATAAGATTCGATTACTTCTGTACAAATTGTTGAATAACCCATTTTTCATGACTAAACAAAAGTAGTGAAATGTATCATGTAAAAGGTCTCCAAGAAACACGTCTTCTCAATCGCACCTATCAGTTTAATTATGTGTATATGTATTGATGGAAATCTTGGTTTCCTACTTCTCCTTCTTCACCGTCCCTAACAATATATTATATAAACCAATCAAATGTTATATACCATTCATGTGGTTATATCTCTAACAGAGAATTGAAAACAAACTAAATACCTCAAGACCGTTATGTCTTTTGTTATCTCTTTTATGAGATTCTTCAGGAAAGGGAAATCAAAGACCATCTGAGAATCGTTCCATTTCTCAAAAGAATTACTCAAAACCCGATTGAAACAAAGAGGGGTTTTTAAGAATTGCAGATACTGAAGAAAAAGACATTTTGCTTACTTTATAAATAGATAAATGCCCTAAAACACCACACTTTTATGTTGTTACCAAAAAATACCACCATTAATTAAATGTTCCAAAAATACCATTAAATGTTTTTGTTTTCAAAAATAACACAAACACAAAAATTGATTTTATAAAGTTTATATTTAAAATTTTTGAATTTGGGTTCACTATTTTAGATTTAGGGTATAGTTTTAATGGGGTGGGAATAGGGATTTAGGGTTTAAGATTTTTAAACCCTAAATCCGAAATCTTAAACCCTAAAAGTATGTACATAATTAAGGGAATTTGTGGTCATTTAGTGGTATTTATGGAAATTTTTAAAATTGAAGATATTTATGAAAGAAAAATATAATTTAGTGGTATTTAAGAGAATTGCCTAAATATATATCATCTTCTCCAACAACTCCAAAAGGAATGATTTTTGTTCCAAATTTAGATGCGATCCTTACAAACTCTGAATGTTGTGGCCAAAACAGCTTGTATTCTTCATCCTGCGGAAAGGTGTCCATAATTATAAAGCTTTAAAGAAGGCCAAATATGGAACATACAATCATTTAGTATTACCTTTCTGTGCAAAACTTCACGGATACCACCAGGATACAAAACCACGTGAGCCTTTGAACGAAGAAGTTTATAGAAATTGATATCTGAGACAGGAACTGTGCCTATTATCCTAACTGAGTCAAACAACTGCATATTTTTTAATATAAGCTGGAGTTTTGAGTCAATATTTCTGGTAAACATCACTGGATGTGCCAGTCCTCGCACCAGAATGTTCCTCTCTTTCAAGAAATGAATTGCAGCTGGATATAATTCGGTACCAAACAACATAGAGAATCGGTCCCTCTGAAGGTATACCCGCAAGTGATCTTACTACTGTGCCGTTGTCTAGAGTTAAGAGATATACTGGGGAGATCATAGCAGTTAGCAATCTGGACCAGAAGAATATAATAACAATCTTCAGTTTTTGCTTATAGCTAAGCAGAACCATACAAAATATTTCTAGCTACAGGACAACATCTATGAATATTGATGTGATAAATACCTTTGTGATTCTTCAAACTCTTTGAGCTCATATGAGGTAGGCAGAATGTAATCAGAAATATAATCAATTTGATAATACTCACCAGATCTACCCCATCCTCCTGAAATGATATAAAAGTGATCAATCTGAAAGTTTTATGTACCAAAATTGAAGCAACAAGTTTTCTATTGGTTATAAACTGATAGAGATTTTCGTTAGAAACAATTGAATAGGATTTACAAGATTTGAGAATCTAAAATTTAAAGCCAGCGACTCACTGACACGAGAAACTTTTGTAGCATTAGGAGAAAGAACACCTTACCAAGAAGAGGAACTGTCCATTACTCTCAAGCTTACGGACTTCACATTTCAGCAATGACTATTGAAGTCTTTCAATGTCTTCCTTGTTCACTAACCATTGATCGTGTCCACTGCAATAGTCATAGCCGTATTAAAGCTGCCACCCAAGAAAATTATTTACACAAAAAGAGATCGCTGAACTTCTACTTATAGTTAATAATGACGCAGAGAAGTTTCTAAGTTTATGAACCTCAGAAGTATCAGTGTTTGGGCTTTGACTGTGTGCATATGAGAATTAGCAGATGCTGAAGCAGTTGAAGCTTCATAGAAGCGTGTCCTTGGGAAAGATCCTAATCAAAGTCTGTAAAGAATTTGTTATTGTGAGTTTATCACATGACAACAAAATGAAGAACAAACAACATAAAGTGTTTCATCCACATAAGATTATTAATCCATCTGGATACAAAACACTAACGAGACACGATGAATGCAGATAAAGAAGCACCTCGAGCAGGGGTACGATCACTGACTGGAAGATGAAGGCACCATATGTCAAATATCCTAAAATCAAAAGAGTGTTCAATACAGTGAAACAGGAGCTGTGCACAATGAAGAGCTTATCTCAGGCTCTAAGGCCATAAAGAAGATTGAATCAAACAAGTACTTACTCTCCAAGCCTCCTATGCTGGCGAATAAGCCCTAATCCAGTACCATTGAACCCTGCAAATTTTGATTTTGTGAGTTTTTTTAGGTTGAAAACTACATTTTCACAACTTCTATTGTCCCAATCAAAAATGACGAAATCAATCAAACCAGGTAAGTAGAGAAGTAGAGGAGATCCAAGAGCGCGTGAGCCACATTCCAACGGAGAGAACTGTTGGATCGATTTTATTTAAGTCTATTGGGCATAATTAAAATTGTGTGTGTGAATATAAATGGGCTATTGTGATGTGGTTAAGCTCAGTTGGAGCTCCATTGGAAGATGGTTTTGGTTTGGGTGAGAGTCAAAGTAGTTTCAGCATTCCTGAAAATCAGGTTCATGGAGATCGTTGAAAGCATCTCGTCTACCACTCCTTCTGATTTTTTGGCTTTGACTTGGTTCATACCGTTGTTGAGCAAGATTAAAACGCCATTCAAAAACCTCTATAAAACAAGAGATATCTCTCTATTTTAGGGTTACACATTGACACACATACACAAAAGGCAAAAGCTCCAGCAATCTCTGTTTTAAAAGTAAGTGATTCGAGAGTAATGTAGAGTTGGTTCGTATATAATTGATTTTGAGTGTTTGCAAAATCAGTTGATAGTGGATTGTATCTTGGGACTCTTGGATCATTGAAACCTCGTGACACTATGGGAAATTCAAAGAGTTAAGGAAAGAGATTTCTATCTTGCCTCCACTCGTTTATTTCCTTAACCGTTTATGAATCCTTGTTTCTCGTAGTGTTGCTAATATTTGGCTCCTACAAGAACCACCGAGGCGGACCACATTCTCCGCCGTTTGATCTGAAGAAATCTCCAGCTTCCTCCAAAAAATCCGTTAAACTCTTCCTCTCCTCAGGCCGTGCCGTCTCCGTGTACGAACACTATGCCGGAGACGGATTCCGGATTTCAAGTTCGTAAGCCGATCATACGCGACCGAGGTTAGTCGTTGGGTTGAGAAAAAACCAATGGAGAGATTCCATCAGTAATACGAAGTGTGGTAACTGCCATTGGTCAAAAGAATCCGAGATCGATAGAAAAAAGAAAGTTTTTCTAATTCAACTTCTTCATCTTCACAAGGTTGAACACGACAAGCTCGTGCACACGAGAAAACAGCGATGACTACTCCGCCTTTCTTTGCACATTTCGATTTGATTTTGGTTCAAAATTTCAAATGGCTCAGATAGTTCGGTTTAAGGTTGGCTGGGTTTAAAAAGAAACTTGACTAATTCACTTCAAATGGTTCGATTTAATTCAAATCAAGTCTGGGTTTTCAAAGTTCTGGCGGCAATGTTGGATCGAATAGAATTACAAGCAAGATCATATTTACTTCGAAACGGAAGATCGTATTCTTGTAGAATAAGTAAATAAATAATCGTCAACATTAAACTTTAGTATAAATTTATAAACTTAGTATGAATGGTGCATTTCATCATTTATGTTTTTTCATTAAGGGATTTATAAGTTTCACAAATAAGATGATTTTGAGACTTATGATCAAAAACTAATCAAAGATCTCAAGAAATAGTGATTCCATTAATTTTAGTTTGTTGTCGCTTATTGATTTCTTGTTATATATGTCACGAAAGATTAAGAAAAATAAATAAATAAACAATCTGATTAAAAATAAAAAATAAGCAAGAATTAGATATGTGCATACATGATCTTGAAGAACAAAAAAAGAAGAAGAAAATGATGTTTTTTTGTGGATGTGATTAATGGTTACGAGTGACAAGCACATCGACGATGGTAAGTGATTAATATTATAACTCCGAGCCTATGAAATTTGATAGGTCACAGTGACTTTCTTATTGTTGCTGGTGAAAACCACGTAGAATATAAGAGATTATAGCACACAAGTAGAAGAGAAGAGATTATAACATCGTAAAAAAAAGGATTGTTTTGCTAATCAGTGACTCAAACAATTTTATAAATGAGAATGCAACCAGAGCCAATCACCAAGAAAACAATACAATGTAGTTAGTGAAGTAGTTTTGTTGTTAATTTTGCTACTAAAAAATTTGCAGATGCACTAATAGTCTAATAAAATTTAATATTATGTGTGAATGCAACTATATAATGTAGTTTTAGAAATGAAATAACTACAAAATCAAGATTAGAGAATAACAAAGAATAAGTAAAGAATTTAAAAGTAGTTAAAATTTACGAGTGGAATAACCCTCTAGCAATGTTTAGAAACCTTAGGAGAATGTGCGACTTAACATGAGGTTGGTACAATAATTCAGGTTTTTTTAAGGTTTAGAATTTGGACATTTTTATTTTTAAAACATAATCTTTACTCCACTATAACATAGACAGTGTTAGGTTAAACAAGTAGTCTTTAACAAATCGGAATAAATATGGTATTTTTTTGAGAAAACTAAATTTGACTTTTGGTCATTCTACCAATAGATTACGTGTATATTTTCCGTTTAGAGATGATCACCACAAAATTTAATTGGTAATAAAGATTTGTTCTAACTTCTCAGAGACACTTCCATTAGAACCATCTCACACCAAACCACTACAATCATCACTAAGCAAGTAAGATAGTTTTGGAAGGAAGATCAATAACCACATCTCTTTGAGTTCATCATAAATTTCAAGTAGTGGGTTAGTAATCAACCAATTGATATATTATGCAAGCAACAAACATATTCAAGTTAACACCATACCACACAACACAAAGATTCAAATAAGCAAAAACTACATAATACTCAACAGCTTCAAGCTTATACCTTTTTAAGTATAGACCACACAACAACCAATAGATTGATTCAAACTATAATTAACTTCAAAGCCTAGACCCCACAACAATAAAAAAAAATCAAGTCACGGATCTAAATCATCATACACTATGGGATAAACATATATTGAACCTCCAAACAATAGATTCAAGAAAATGTTTAAATCAAAGCATAAAGCATACCCCCACACAAAACATATATGTTGTAGGCGTAAATAACAGACCTTGGAAAAAAAACAATAAATCCAAACCATGGTTCAAATCAAAGACCACGCAAGAAACAAACAAATTCAAGTTAGCATGAGGCCACAAAACAAACCAAAATATTCAAGCCATAACTTCAATGGACCATGCAAGCAATTAACATATTCAAGTTAACACTATACCATACAACAGATGCTAAGCAAAAACTACATAACACACAACAGATTAAAGCTATAGCTTTAAAGTATAAACCACATAACAACCAATATATTCATACCATAACTTCAAACTTTAAAGCATAGACCACACATGGCTTTAAATCAAATAAAATTCAAAGTCATGGATGTAAATCATAAACTATGCGCTAATCATATATCCAATTTCCAAATAAAACATTCAAGAAAAATGTTTAAATCAAAGCACATTGCTTATGTAAGCATCAAAATAATCAAACCATGACTTTAGAGCATAAACCATACCCCCACAAAACAAAGAAGTTGTAAGCTTAAAGTACAGATCTTATAACAAAAAATAAAATCAAAGCATATGCGTCACCTAAAAATGTAGAAGAGAAGAAATTATAGCATCATAAGTAGTAAAAAAAAACAGAGACTGTTTTGCTAATTGAGTGATTCAATAATTTTATAAATGAGAATGCAGCCACCAAGAAAACAATACAAAGTTGTTTGTGATGTAGTTTGTTGTTAATTTTGCTAGAAAAAGATTTGCAGATGCACTAATATACTTCAATATTATATGTGAATGCAACATATACTGTGGCCTTAGAAATCAAAATAACAACAAAATCAAGATTAGAGAAAAACTTAGGAAAATGTGCGACTTAACATGGTGTTGGTATAATTATTTAGGGGTTTTAAGGTTTAGAATTTGGACATTTTATTTTTCCAACGTAATCATAACTCCACTATTAGCATAGACAGAGTTGGGTTAAACTTCTCAGAGATTCTTCCATTAAAACCATCTCAGAGTTGGGTTAAACTTCAAAAACTTCTCAGTCTTTAACAAATAGGAATAAGTTTGATATTTTTTTTGAGAAACATAAATTTGACCTTTGGTCATTTGTATATTACGTACAGATGCACTAATATACTTCAATATTATATGTGAATGCAACTATATAATGTGGTCTTAGAAATCAAAATAACTACAAAATCAAGGTTAGAGAAAAACAGAGATAAGTAAAGAAATTAAAAGTAGGTAAAATTTACGAGTGGAATAACCCTCTAGCAATGTTTGGAAACCTTAGGAGAATCTGCGACTTAACATGGGGTTGGTACAATAATTCAGGGTTTTTAAGATTAATAATTTGGACATTATATTTTTTAAACATAATCTTAACTCCACTATTAGCATAGACAGAGTTGGGTTAAACGAGTAGAGTATTAAACAGAGTTGGGTTAAACAAATCGGAATAAGTTTGGTATTTCTTTGAGAAAATTTAATTGGCAATAAAGATTTGTTCTAACTTCTCAGAGACAAATCCATTAGAACCATCTCACATCAAACCACTACTAACCACCAATAAGCAAGTAAGATAGTTTTGGCAGGAAGATCAATAACCATATCTCTTTGAATTCATCATAAATTTCAAGTGGTGGGTTAGTAATCAACCAAGCAACCAATTGATATATTATGCAAGCAACAAACATATTCAAGTTAACACTATACCACACAACACAGATTCAAGTAAGCAAAAGCTACATAACACTCAACAGCTTCAAGTTATACCTTTAAAGTATAGACCACAAAACATCAAAAGAATTCATGTCACGGGTCTAAATCATTATACACTGTGGGATAAACATATATTGAATCTCCAAACAATAGATTCAAGAAAATGTTTAAATCAAAGCATAAAGCATACCCCCACAAAACATTTATGTTGTAGGCGTAAAGAACATAAACAATATATCCAAACCTTGTAGGCTTAAAGAACAGACCTTGAAAAAAAACACTATATATCCAAACCATGGTTCAAATTATAGACCACGCAAGAAACAAACAAATTCAAGTTAGCATGACATAACATCCAATATATTCATACCATAACTTTAAACTTTAAAGCATAGACCACATAACAATCAAAGAATTCAAAGTCATAGATTTAAATCATATGCGCTAATCATATATCCAATGTCCAAACAATAGATTCAAGAAAAATGTTTAAATCAAAGCAAATTGCTTATGCAAGCATCAAAAAATTCAAACCATGACTTCAGAGCATAAACCATACCCCCACAAAACAGAGAAGTTGTAAGCTTAAAGTACAGACCTTCTAACAAACAAATAAAATCAAAGCATATGCGTCCAGACCTGAAAATGTTCCAAACATTACTATATTCAAAGAAGAGACTTGTCAACTTCAGATTCCTAACACTAATAACAATATCAATACATCGAATATAAACATAGGAGAAGCACATCTTATCTGACACTTATGTCATATATTTATATCAGATTGTTTCTAAACATCACCAAGAAAGCAAGAGAAACAAACAATAATTAATTTTTTTTATCTAAACCGATTATGTACCTGAGGTTGATATACAGAGTCCATTAACAATAAGGTTTTGTTGTAAATCGCTGTCTAGATGTTTTTAGTATCTGCAAAAATCTTCATTCTCTGCCATATTTGAAGTTTGTAAACAATATAAGTTAGTTAAATACAAATTTAAGAGAAATGCATACCTGTCTTGAAGTACATAAACTTGAAATCTCCTCGGAGTTGGAAAACTTTTCATGCACATACCTGAAAAAAAAAAAAGACTTCTTCAGTTCACTTGTCAAATATGAGTTTATGACTTGTAAAACAGTTTTAAACCGATGGAGTACTTGTGATGTCATTAGGCAACTCCAGCAATAGATATCCTCTTTACAGATTTAGAGCTTTATAAGCTTTTAGAGATTTAGGGGCATTCTGAGATTCAATATTTCTTTTAGAGATTTAGAGCTTTATAAGCTTTTAGAGATTTAGCCATTTAGGCAATTCTGAGATTCATAAACTCTTTAGAGATTTAGAGGTTTAGAAGCTTTTAGAGATTTAGAGCTAAGAAGCTTTTAGAGATTTAGTCATTTAGGCAATTCTGAGATTCATACTCTTTAGAGATTAAGCCATTTAGGCAATTCTGAGATTCATAGACTCTTTAGAGAATTAGAGCTTTATAAGCTTTTAGAGATTGAGGGAGATTCAGAGATTCAATCAATACCTCTCTTTGTATTGCAACCGACAAAACTAATTCAAACTAGAAACGAGATAATACATTTAGAAACCCAAAAGGAATTCGAATTAAGTTTAATGAAATCAGAGTTTCCATAATTTATAAACAAAATTAGTTCCAGAATTTTGAAACCCTAATTAAGAAGAGACAAACATAAAGCTTTGGATCAATTTAACTGAAATCGAGTAACCTAAAACAAGAATCGAGTGAAGCTTTTAAAGAAAAGAAACAAAAACAAAGATTCTGAAACCCTAATTCGATGAAAACTACCAAACAGAAGAAGAAATTATATGCGATTTGAAATCCAAAAGAGCGAGTTGGAAAATCAGAAACCAAAGAGAAAGATTAAACATCGATTTCACAAAACTAAACTAAACGAAGAAGAAAAAGATTTTGCAAACTTACAGAGAATTTTTGATTCTGAAATCGCCGACAAAAGAAAGAGTCGCGTATCAGAGAGAATAATGGAAACCTTCAAGATCTCTTCACGTTGTTGATACGCTTTTATTAACGGCCCCCATTAAAAAAACACCTACAAGGGCTAATTTTAATTTATTCGGTTAAGTAAACTAATTTCCAAAACTGAACTATCCAGCCCTTTGTTTATTGATTTTCAACACCAGCAAATGCAAAGCCTGAAACGTGGAAAGGAGATTTAAAATTTGGTAAGAGAATTATAAGATCAATTACCAATAACCAATAACCAATATTTAATACCAAACTACCAAATTCAGTGCCGGTTAGTCCCAGTCAGTTGGTTTACTTCAGTTGACTAAATACGAACATATCATCCAATAAAAGTATGACTGAAATCATTCATAGTAAAACATGTATAATAATAAAAAAGTCTCATGAATCGTTACTGATTTATATCAACATGGTAAACTGTACTATATAGAGAAACTAAAAACTTATGTGTGCTTGAATAGCTCTAAGCCAAGTGTGGGAAAGTGATCAAAAACCATATATATCACTCAGAGCCGGTCCTGAAAATTTTGAGCCTTCAAAACGAGAAAAAGAATTTACATTCAACTTTTATGGTGTAGAAAATTATTCTTCAATTATTTAATAGAGAAAGAAAAAAATCAAGTCTCGATGAAAGTAAAAAAAAAAAAAAAACTATGATATTTCCTTCAAAAAATTAGCAACAAATTAAAAGTTTCTCAAAAATAACATTTCTTATATTCTTTTTCTGAGGAATCATTCATCAAAGTTGTATAATCGAGATTTTTAATCATGACTTTTTATATCAATAGCATAGTTAATCTGTTTAACATTTCTTGCGACATAGTCTATCATAGGTAAATCAACTTCAGCTTAGAAAAGCTTTTTCAGCCGAGGCAATTGAAACCAGAATAAAATTCAAATAAACTTTTACCTTAAAATAGATTAACGATTCAAAAAAAATTTTTAAATTGGTCTCTGTTCTTTTCTTTAGTAAAAGAAAACAAAAAAATCTATATATAAAAAAAAAGAGAAGTGAGGTAAAAAAGAAAGTTTTACTCAAAAAAAAAATTTAATAAAATAATATAATGCAATATTTAAATTAATACATTCATTATTTTCATATCATATTTTTATGAAAATTAATACATTATACATTCTTTCCATTTTGCATATTTTGTTTTTTTTTTGGAACCCCTAAAAAGTGGGACCCATTCAAATGTTTTGTGAAACTATGTCAAGAGCCGGCTCTGGCATCACTAATACCACTGAAGAATCATTTGAAGCAACTCCAAACAAAACTAAAACTCAGATATTTGGCAAGACATTTAACTTAGATTCTGAAGTGAATAAGGATATTTAATGAGATTGAAACTCAAGCTATGGTTATTACAGAAAGTTGAATTGAAGATGAATATCTAACAATTACCCTGCAATCTCGGCTCCATTGTTGTTATAGAAACTGTTAATCAGCATAGCTGTAGCAAATCATCCATCACCTGAGAAAAACTTTTGAATAAGGATCATATTAAATAAAGAAACAGCTTTAGTTCTAACACACATAAAACTAAACGTAACCAATATTAAGATTATTATTAGTATTCACCCATTTCAAGCAGAGTATATTTGTTTCATTCTACAGTTTACACACACAAGATTTAATTCTACCCCTTCTTCATTATCAAAACACATGAAAATAAAAGTAAGCAAAGTTTCAAACTAAACCAATCAGAAGATTTCATATTTACCCATTTCAATCAAGTAATGTTTTTTTGTTTTTCAGTCTACATACAAATATTTGGTATTATAACGAGAAAATAAACTAAATTCAGGCAAATATATAACTATTCTGATTTTCCAATCAAAGCAATGGTGATTTGATCTTTCCACTTTGGAACATCTTCATCGTAATCGAGATTCGTCGGTGTTTTTTCCTGGTAGTAACAATGTCTCTGGTATCTCTGCAGACTTTGGAATCTTCTACATAAGCCTTGCTGGCACAAATGCTGGTCACTTTATTCATTGCAACGGTCCCACAAATATATATATGGGCTTAATAATAAGTCCATTCGATAGGCCTAATAGTAAGAGCTCGCCATGCCATTTGTATACTTCGGAGGTTTATTTCTCATATAAAAACGGATTCGTCTTTGAAGTTTGAACCTACCGGTTATATGAAAAATCGAACCGGTGAGTTGGCAAAAAAATGGGGTAAAGCCGTAATAACTATAACGTTTTGATGTCACACAGCTTATGAAAATTCGCATGTTCTATGTCAGTGATGAATTTGATTTTTTTTTTAAGTGAACTGGCAAAATATCCGACATATGTAAAGTGTTTGATATGATTCAGAGTTGAGCATATTATTAGTTTTTTTTTTTTGGGGTTTAATGTTAAGAGAATATTATTAGTTTGGGATCAATATCTTGAAAAAATATGGTAAAATCCGGAAATATTACAATATGTAAACAGGCCGACCTAACACATATAAAAATGAAATATGTGTGTAAGGCCTCAAAATTTTAGGGTTTAATTAGGGCTTCAAACTTTTTTATTTTATTGTTTTCTCTTTTCAAACAAAAATTACAAAATTGGGATTTCAAATTTTGTTATTTCATAATTAGGACCCCAAAATATGTTTTGGTTTTGTAAAATCAGGGCCTCTAAATTTCGCTTTTCATAATTATGGCCTAAAGTTTTGTTTACCTGACAATTAAGGAATCAAAAAAAAAAATTGCACAATTAAGATTTAATTTTTTTTTTTTGTATAGGGCTTCATATTTACAAGGACCGGCCCTGTATGTATATAATTTTAAAATTGGTTATAGATGTTAAGGTATTTATTAAACAATCCCTATAAATAAATATGTGTTTGACAGAAATAAAAATTTGAGACTAGTTCAACCATTGACACAACCCATCACGAGACGTTATCCCTATACGCTAAGTTTTCGATTTTTTTTTTTTTTAATCTGTAGAAGTTTTCCAAAACAAACTAAAACACCATAGCCTAAGTCATATTAAAAAAAAAAAAAGACATTGACCAATTATATATTTGTTCTTTAGTATAATAAATAACATGTAACATCAGGATAGATAATTTCTTTTTATGTAGCCTATCAAAAATAAAAAGATTATAAATAGACAGAGATTAGAGGGTTAATATTTTCCGAAACAACAAAAATTATCTTCCTTGCAAAGGAAATGGATCAAAATGCAACACCAAGATGTCGTCTCTCTGATCCTGCTCATCCTCACACACTTCGTCGTCAAGACAACCCTCGTCCTTCAAGATGCTTTAGTTGCGGACCACTTGGCGAGAGTGATGACGACAACTGGAATGATTGGCATTACTATTGTGACATCTGCAAACTTGTGTTCCACGAAGGCTGTGACATCGTCCCGCTACGTATGAGACATCCTTATCATCCCAACCACATGCTCTACTCCACCATTCGATTTTCCGAAACTAATATCCATTCATTCGAGCATGATAAGCCTGAAATGGTCTACTTACTTGCCTAGGACACTAGTAGACACCCAGAAGTTGCCGGTTTATGCCGGAAAGGTACGAAGTTGGACTAATTTGGAAACATGATTGACAAAACAAACATTGTTTTTGAATCCCACAACGCTTGTGATTGGTGTGGTAAAAACCTTGGTTTTATGTTTTATCGTTGTATTGGCTGTGATTTTCGTCTTGACATTGAGTGCATGAGGGAAGATCCTCCTTTTACTATCACAGACTCTGAGAGCCATCAACATCCTCTCACCTTATTCCCTAGACCACTCGTGGAACCTTGTGGTGCTTGTGGGTTGGGTGGAAACAAAGAAGTAGGTTATGCTTGTGTTCTATGTAACTACTTAGTCCACAAAAAATGTATCGTTCTACCACATGTCATAAACCACACAACTTCTCAAGACCATCTCGGAGTTAGTCATGAAACCGCTGATATCGATAAGGATGTATAAGGATGGAGAAGAACTCAAGGAAATCAAAGAAGTGCTTGCATAATAATCAAACTAAGATATGCATGGCGATAACGGAACAAGTTTTTTATGTGTGGTAAAGTGTATTTAAAGAATGTTGTTACAATTGAAATAAAATATATACCAGCAATGAACATCATCATTGTGTTAATTTGGACAAAGATGTGCTTCATCATGATACCTTTTCAAATTATAGTTTTTTTTTTGTCATTGTCATTTTTGTTAAACGTCAATGTTAAATTAATGACTAGTTGATTATATATATGGCATGATATGTAACTACCGCGTTTGAACATTTTGAGTTTGTCAAAAAACCATCAATCAACCATCGTAACAATTTTGCAATTGTCAATCAGAAATCAAAGAAAGACTAAAATAGATGGGAAAACAAAGTCCACACGCTTCTTATATACTATTAAAATTAAAATACAAATTTAGGTTATTCTTATAACCAAACACCAAATAGTTATTTATGAATTTAATTACTCTCATATTTAATTTATCTATTTTCCTTCTTTCTAAATAAATAATCACTTAATTATCTACAATCCTTTCCTTATCTAATAATTTTTATACTATTTTTTAATTATCTAATATTGTGATTTTAATAATATGAATTATGATTCTCCTATCAATTTTGTTTGATATTTTTTTCAAATTACTTTGAATTATTATATAAGTAGAGTAGAACCCGCGATACACCGCATGTCAATATTTTCTTAATCATTGTAACAAATTTTTATATTTTACTGTTTAATATTTGTGATCAGTTTTTCATATAGTTTATAAATTTTTAGATTTTGCTTCTATAGTTTTTATAATTTTTTATACTTATATGTAATTTTAACTTCATTAATTTAAAAAATATTAGTGTTATCGGTTAGTTAACTTATATATCTATTTTAAATTTGTATAAGTAGTTTTTATATCCAACTGTTCCCCATTGTCCAACAGGTTAGCAAGGCTTGAATATTTGATTATTTTAATTTAAATAATTTAAATATTTTATAAAATAAACTAAACAACTTTTAAAATTAACATTTCTTAATATTATCTTTTTAGTATATGTTCTAATTTTATGCATAAAATTCTTTATATTTTCAAATATATCATATATTATATCTCATCAACTATATACATTTATTAATTTATATATATATATATATATATATATATATATAATTTTATTTTTATTAAAATTTGGTAATTTATGCTGATCCATCAATTTGCGGACAAAGTCTGATATATCAGCGGTCTATGGCCTTGTTCATGATACCCGCTTTTTCATTTATTTCACGATGCTCGGTTTTTCATATGCATAAAATTTTATGTTTATATCCGTTTTATGTCGGATTTACTTGTACATATCCTTATTGATTGAGTTAATATATATCCGTTTATAAAAATTCAAATCACAACATATGCAGAAAAAAATCTAAAATTTTATTAATCGTATGTATTATATAATAATTTAAAATAATTTGAAAATAATATCAAACAAAGATGATAGGAGAATCATAACTCATACTATTAAAATCACAAGATTATTAGATAAGGAAAAGATTGTAGAGAAATATTGTATAAAAAAATGATTGTAGATAATTAATTAGTTAGTAGGTGTTTGGATGTATGATTACAGATATTAGGTGTTCGGTAACAGGATTTCTCAAATTTGTATTTCAGTTTTATAGTATAAGATATGATCCAAGTAAGTAATGAATTGTCATCAATTTGGGTTATCACTTGCAATATTCAATGATTTAAGTCAAATTATATCCAAGTATTTCCATAATTTCAGAAACATACTTTAAGAATTAATATTAGATTTGATTTGTTTCAGATTAATTCGGATCGTTAACTACAATTTGTTAAAAATGGTTTATATACACAGTTTTAAAATTTTGTTTGTGGCAAAAAAGTTTGTTGCCTATTGTCGCGATTCTTAATTATATAGTACATAAATATATTAACTATACTAACCGATATTTAAATTTTCTTTCTCCTAACTTTATGGGAGATTTGTTAAGATTTTTAGATTTTTGTTACTTCTAAACGACTAAATGTTAATACTAAAATAATAATTATTATAAGACGTATTTAATCAGAAATAAATTATTATTTAAATAATTCTCTAAATATAAATTTTAATTTAATTTCTGCATTTTCATTTTCTAAAACTATTTTACACTATCTAAATTTTAAATAAGTAAAAATATGTTATACAATGTAATTCAAAACTTTGTAAGAAACTTAACTTTAATTCTGACCATCAATAAAATTATTTTATTTTATTTTACTTTAATTTATAATAATTAATTTTATTTTATGATTTCAACAACCGATATGTATGGATAAAATTGGGAAATATAATATATATATATATATATATATATAATTAGTTATTTTCATAACAAACTAAATTGTATTTTTGGAATATGTCATTAATTAATTGTTTGAATTGGATTTCCTACATTTATGGAAATATATATTTGGAAAACCGCAATTTTGGATTTTGTTAAAGATTGTTTGATTATACGAAACTTTTACTAATTAGTTTTTTAGAAATGTTTTTAGTTATGTTTGGATATATGGATTAAACTAAAATATAAAGACGTTTTTGCCATTAATGAATTTTGTTTTTGTTCTCTTTTCTAATGGTATTACATGTAATTTTTTATAATTCAATGTCTTCTTTACTATTTCTGCTTCCCAGTTAATAGTTTAGATATATATGATTAATAAAATTATAGATTTTTTATATATATGTTGTGATTTGAATTTTTATAAACAGATATATATTATCTTGATCACTAAGGAAAAAATGTGTATTCAACATCTCACATCGGAAGAGATGTCAATCAGATCCGTGAGACCGTGACATACATGATAGGTACAAGTAAATCCGACATAGGATCGGTATAGCATAAACTTTTATGCATATTAAAAAGCGGGCATCATGAACAAATTCATAGTTGACCGCATGTATATCGGACTTTGTCTGTAAATTAATGAATCGGCCGTAAACTACCAAATTTTAATAAAAATAAATAAATTATATATAAATTAATAATTGTATATAGTTGATGAAATATAATATATGATATATTTGAAAATCTAAACAATTTTATGTATAAAATTATAATATTTATTAAAAAAGAGAATATTAAAATTATTTTTATTTACAAAGTTTTTTATTTTGTTTTAATTACTTATATTACAATAATTAAATATTCATGCTTTGCTAATTTATTGGACATGGGGAAGAGTTTGAGATAAGAACTACTTACACAAATTTAAAATAGGTATATACACCAACTAATCAACAATACTAACATTTTACAATTTAAAATTACATATAAAAACTAAAACAAACAAAATCTAAAATTGTATAAATTATGTGGGAAACTGATTACAAAATATTAACAGTCAAATATAAACATATGTTATACTTATTCAGAAAACATTGACCTGGGGGTGTACCGGGAATTCTACTCTAGTTGATTACTACAAAATCAGAATATTTTATCACTAAAATCTTTCTACACTTTCTTGTACTAGTAATTTGCCAATACAAGGAAAACCCCGATATACCACCAACCCGCTAATGCTTTTGTACTATTTCTTGAAGATTTTGAGGAGACAATTAAAACTGTACATAGGACATTTCATTGGAACTACCATTTTGATGCAAGTTTTGGTTTTCTGATTGTTTTCTTGACTCCCGTAAAGATTAACTTCAAGACTTCAAGAAACCATGAGCTCGTGAACATGAACCAGTCAAAGACCTCTTAGGTACTGTCAAGGTTCAAAACTTCTTCCTCTTAAGCGTCACGATCCTCTTTTATCTCTAATCTATTTTCTTTCCTCCCAAGTTCTGATTGGATCGGCTGGACGGACTTTTACAAAAACAAGTGATTGAAGCCATGTCCTCCAATAATGAGGTATTTATTACTTCCTATCAAGTGATCATATTGAAGCATGTTTTTGGTTTAAGAGGAAGAGAAACCAACAAAATACACTGATAATGGCTCTCTCTAACCGGACAAATCAGAATATAATGTACAGCGGAAGAAGCTTATACATATTCCCGGGTTTTGGACTTAGTTTGGTTGTCTCATGAGCAATACGGGTACATGACCATATACTTATAGCTGCTGGTAAGCATCTAAGAAATGTAAAAATAGTAAAACTTCTATATAAGTTCAGAGTTCAAACACATGCAACATCTCATCCTAACTTTGTAACTCTGAAAGGTAAATATTACTCGCTCTTGTTTGTCCAACTGTTAATAGTTGTTTTTCTTGAAAAACAATCACCAACATTACAAAGAATCATCAGTTCAAAAAAAAAAGTGAGGAATGACTATTGAAGAAACGTAAACTTTGACTTGTTCTTCAGATTTTTGATTAGTTAAAATACCATCAATATTTTTTCCTAAATCAATATCTCCATGATTACGTAAAACCCTAAAATGTCTCACTTCTAACCAAAATTTTTTGTTCAACATCAGATATTGAAAAGCAAAAACAAAACTGCTTAATCTTGTGAACCTGAGCCCTCTCCCTCTCCCTCTCCCTTTTTCTTGTAAGCTTGCACCTTCTTAGCTCTTTTTTCAAGTCTAGCTTGACTGTTCTTGTTCTTTCTTGTCCTTTTTCTGCTGGCGATGAGCTTCTCGTCTACACCAAAAACACTATAGTAGTCCCACGCTTCAGTGGCACTCTCTCTGAGTGAAGAGACTGCTTCTTTATTGTAGCCCAAATAGACTTCAAAACCATTCTTTCGGACAGAAGATATGCTCTTGATAAAGCCTTGATTTCCTGTCAAGAGAAGAATGGGACAAGGATCCCGTTTGTCACACACATCCTGAAGAAGTGCGACTTTTGCTGCTTTATCTGAAAGATTATTAAAATTATTAGTTCTCATAAACTCGGCGGAATATTATTAAAACAGACAAGGTTGTAAAAGAAAGATTATTAAACTAAACTAAAAAGACAAGGTTGTAAAAGAATCATTATTAAACTACACTAAAACAGACAAGGTTGTTGTTACCTGTTGATGGTGGCACATGGATCAATTCAATATTGTCCTTCACATGCTCTTTGAGATATTCATACTTACTGTCGTTCAAAGTTTTCACATCTCCAAAGCCCATAAACCCAGTCACAAAAAAACCTTTCTCCTTAAGGAAGTCAACGATATGAGGATATAGATCTTCAGGTTTGTAATAATATGGGATTGGGCACTTTTGCCAATCCCATATTATATACAAAGGACGCAATTGAGTTGATGTGGAAGGCATACTTTCAGCTTTATGCTCATCGAGATCGTTCTTGTGTGCATACTCTACAGCAAACTCGCCTTTGCCACTACAAGATAATAAAAAGTTAATTTTATGTATCCTTACAGTTCTATGCTTTTATCAATAAAAACAAATTTACCTTTTAGTCAAAGATTCTTCGAGAGACTTGGTTGCAATTAGATCTCTCTTCTTGAATCCACCAACTGCTTTCTTGATTTTAGCATCTGTTGCCTCTTCTGTATGACTACCATAGACAAACAAAGTCTTGCTATCTCCTCCTGACATTGACACGAATTCGTGGAGACAGAAAGAAGAAGGGTCGTGAAAAGAATTACGTAGATGTAGGGTTTTTTTGTTTTAATGTGTTTAGAAAAAACCCTAGATCTACTTAACCGAAATCTAATAATTAATTTGCCAATCGGTTTAACAGCTGAAAACTGAACTGATGTCGATAACCGAAACTTTCGGTTCGAGTATCTCATAATTGAAAAGGAAAGATGAAAAACGAAGGCAAGAATTGCCCTAATATTATACATGTCAAATTGTAAATTTTCTTTTATCACAAGCTTTGATTGGTACAATTACAAAAAAAGAATGCAGTATTTCACTAAAAGTTTTCTAGTTTCTTGTACAAGTAATTTAATTTGCCAATACAAGGAAACCCCATACCAAACTAAAACCAACTGATTCAACTTCCAAACTCTCAATAGTCTCATACCAAATATATGTGTATGTAAACAGGTTTTGTACCATTCTAGTTATCAAGTTAGCTTCCTCGGCAAGTTATACGTCTTCTTCAGAAACTTAGTCGCAGACTCATCATAACGATAACACAATACTCTTAAAAGTGTGTTTGCTTCTGTTGGACTCCACGGACCAGATGTTGGCGGTAACGGAAGCTTCCCTCTGTCAGAACCATGATTCTCCAGACACACCGCTTTAAACCGTTCAATCAAAGAATCTGTATCCGTGCGCAGCAGCGGAAGTATACTCTTGACTGTAGTCGAAACCTTCTCGATCAAATCCAAAGGCAATCCGTCTCCATTTGACCAGAAAAGATCGCATAGAAACTTGAAATCCTCCTCTACCGCAGCAGAGTCTTGAATCGTGAAGCCACGCGATGGTCCACCTGCGAGGAGGACCAATAAGAACCCGTCGAAAGAAGCTCTCATGATGTCTGAAATCACTCTGGTTCGGACTCTGTCGTGAACCGTTGAGGAAATAATCTCAAGGCACCTTTCGAGCTCTTGAAGAAACTGTTCGATCCTCGAGGAAGGAACTTCTCCGACGTACAGACCATCCCATAGAATGTTGCTCAGATCGTGGAAGACTATCTTGTAAGCAGTTGCTTCAGACAATTGCTGTATCCCTTTTGAGCAATAACCAATCGACTGTTCAAAGATTTTACCTTTACCATCTCCATCCAAAGCCGCAGCTTCAGAATCTGGGAGACGGTTCAATGTTTTTCTCCCCGATGATTCGATCTCCGTCCTGATATACTGCAGAGTGTTGATTCTGCAACAGAACTGAGTTATTTCTGCCGATTCATTACTTGTCGCGGGCTGTGATTTTCTCCTGTGAGAAGCTGCCATTGGCTTCTCCTTTTTCTTAAATACACCATGTAGTCTCGACCCGACCGTGCATCTTGTTAAAGCGGGCAAAGCGGGTAGAAACGTATTCCGTGAGCCTAATCAATTCCATACAGAAAAATCAGAAACTCCATAAATGAAATCAACAAAGCATGAGCTTCATCACCAGACAAATGAATATGCATACCGCAGGAAGATTTCGCCTTTGATACATAGTGCTGCATACACTTGTCAAGACCCGAGGTTAGCTCCGGAAGTAAAACTGGATGCATAAGTATTGGCAACAAGAAAAACGCTTCCAATGTCTCATCTACCATCCTCAGTACATCCACCGCAGACGGAGCGATACCAAGTTTGTTCGATCTCGGATTCCATACCTGCAACAGAGAGTTACACAACCAATCAATAAACTCTTAAGGAAAATAAAAAAGGTAAGATTTTTAAAGTCGTTAGATAGTACCTCTTGCTGGAGATTCCGGTCGATCCACTCCTTAAGCCTATCAACTCGGGTCTTGATCCATGATTTCACAAGGTTGCCAATAACGACTTCAGCTTCAAAAGGAGGCATCTCTCTTATAACTGATTTTCCGCCATCTTCACTGTCTACTGCATCTTGAACTGCAATCTGCACCAGATCCTTCTCCAGCTTATCTGCAGCGGTGAGTACTCTTATAGCATCCGGAGTCAACTCGGTAATACCCGAGACAAATTTCTTCAACTCAGTTCCATAGCATGAATGAAGCGTAGCTGCAGCCACACCAGCTGCAAGAGGATGCCAATTCTTTAAGATTGGACTAAATATGGCCTTCTCGTTGAAAGCTAAATGACCAATATCCTCTGCCAGAATC
Organism: Cardamine flexuosa; assembly: GCA_963555745.1. Lineage (NCBI taxonomy): Eukaryota > Viridiplantae > Streptophyta > Magnoliopsida > Brassicales > Brassicaceae > Cardamine > Cardamine flexuosa. Next base: position 22,886,066 of record OY743219.1, read on the forward strand.
GCAAGAACCGGAAGATTGCTAGTGTTCTGACGGGATTTTGATTTCTTGCTATGTTCCACCATCCTCTTTGTCTGTTACAAACAAACCAAAAAAAGCTACATAAATGCCCGCAGAAACGAAACTAGATCGATACAAAAAGGAAAAAATAAACGAACCTGTGAAAATGCCATCCGCAATGAAGATCTGATATATGTATCGACTCGATCACGCCCTAAATCGACATGCTTCTTTTTCCTTCTATACTCGCTAGAAACATCTTCACCTAGTACTTTAGCTACCAAAATCTCCAAAGAAACAGTAGTTTCAAGCGTCTCAACGTTATCAATGTTGAAAGTATCATGGTAAGCAAGAAGTCTCTTCTCAGCCCAATCCATAATCAAACTCAAAACAGAATTCAAGATCTTGGAATACTCAGCATCATTTGTCTCCTTTGCGTCATTCTCAACTTCGAGTATTAAATTATGAGCAGCTACAAGCAAGTCATTCTCCACTTGACCAGTTGTAACATACCGATTAAACAACACCCAGAGAAAGCAAACATTGTGAATCATCTGATTCATTCCCAAGACAGGCCATGTTTTCTTAATAAGCTCCAAAACTTCATCAACTTCTTCAACAAGCAATAACTCATCGTTAACATCGAAACAAGACTCTAAAAGCATTTGATAGATTCTAAGATTCAGTGGAAACCCATCAGCCCAATGACAAATCTCAGAACCAATCCCATTGTTGTTTGACCGACTAGCAAGAGACATTACTATACTCCTAAGATTCTGTGTCTCTCCCGTGATCTTCCCGGTATCTATCGGTCTCTCGAGACCCGATCTGATAATCTGCTTAAGCTGTTGAACAGATTTATCAGATTTACTTAACGGCACACAAGGATATAATATCAAACCAGCTTCAAGAAGCTTCAAGTTTCTTCTTTGCCATGATTCATACTCTTCTTGGTCTGGAAAATCTGAAGCTTTGAGCTGTTGCAAAAGCTCAAGAGGTAGCACCATCATCTCCACACGCCTCCCAAGCTATAAAATCAAAATCACAAATTCCAAAGCTTAATCTACTAAATTTCATTTAAAATATCTGTAATTAGCAGTAGATTAAAGCACTATGAAGCTCAAATTCAAGTACACTTTCTTAAGAAAATCTCCTAAAAAGAGAAATTTTCAAAGCTCAATTTACTAAAATTAACTTAAGTAAAATGTAATCAACGACGGATTAAAGAATCCTGGGGCTCAAATTCAAGTAGATCTTCTTCAGAGATGATCAAATTCTGGGTTTTACAATTTTTCTAGGGAAAATTACAATGAGAAGAAACGTACCTGACCAGAAGCGATCCTGAGAAGAGCTCTACGAATCCTTGAATCGGACTGCTCCGAGATTCGCATCTGTATCCGAACTAACTCACCCACCGTGACTGATTTCTTGATCGGATCCGTCTGACCCGGCGATTCTCCTCCTCCTCCACCGTCTCCACCGCCGCTTCGTTTCTTCATCCCTAACGCCTTCTTCACCTTGCTAGCAGCCGTGGAAGTCAGAGATCTATGAAGCGACGGTGACGGCAATAACGCCGCCGAAGCGACGCCGTTGCTCCGGTCAGACTTCGGCGATTGCGGGATGAAAGTCAGCGGACGACTTCCGGTGCTCCGGCAAGCAGCTACTAAGATCTCGTAAGCGGATTCTCTCAGCTCCGAATCAGATAAATTAGGAGCTGGATCACCAAATGGAGAAGGTAGTGATTCCATTTTTTCACTTCGAATTCACCAAAACCAAACAAAAGAACGAGAATTTTAATTTTAATCGAATTTGAAAAGCTTTATTAAACTCAAACCCCTCTCACTGTACCAAAATAAATACTTGAAAATGATTTTTGAGAATATTGAGCAAAAACTCAACTCTAACTCAGAGATGAAATAAACGACAAGAGAATTTTTGGGAAACGATTATATCAAAGCCTCAAAGGTAAGAGACAATCATTGATACATCAATCACCAAATGCACAAACAAACAAACCAAACTTGCAAAGGTAAAGTTTAAAACTTTATATTTTTTCTGTTATTGAAAAATATAATATTAGAAAGGATTGAAGAATTTGGGTTGCGCAGGTTTTGATTCTTTGCTTGATGTTAAAGAATGAATGATTTGAAACAAGGCGACAACAGAATAAAAATGAAAGAGAAGATTAGAGACAGGTGTTTATTTAGGTTGTAAACGCATACATAGACAGAGATTTTAAAATGTATGTATAATTCCTATATGACCACATTATTGATGTTTTCTTTATTTGATTTTCTACTTTAAACCAGAATTAATTTAAATTTAAAATGAATTTAAAATAATGAATAGACGAGATTAGGGACTGGTTTACAAAGCTTGGATAAAACAAATAAAAAAGGGAATGTTATGATCGGATATAAAATTAACTTAAATTTATAAGGGTAATCAGTTGAAATAAGTAAATAACTCAAATAATTTTACATTTAGTTGTTCCCTTAATTACAAATTGATGTTTGACCTGTAATATAGATCTGTGTTAAGCAGTTGTTATCGAACACAAATTCAATACTAGTTTTTTTGAAAAATATATAGTTGTGTGCCCTGCGATGCCAAGAGTCGTAGACTTTCTACATTCAATGTGTTCTAGACTTTAATGGAAATTTTCAAATTTTCACACGGCATTTTGTTTTGACAACATTTCACACGGCATTAACGAATAACAAGTACCGATTCAACAAAAAAATATGTAAGCATTAGATTAATATCTCATGAAATTACATTCCGTGTGACAAAGAAAATGAGTTTATTTTAGTTTTATAAAACATACTGTATATAGATTTAGTGAACTGGAAAATAATAGAGAGGAAAATAAAAGGTACAATATAAGAGAATGTGATTGATTATGAATTATCTCCAAATCCCACTAATAAGCGGTAATGGCAAATACTTTAGGTTACGAGAGCAATTTAAAAGGAAGAAAAAAGAGATGTTCCAGTATATAAAAAGCTGAGTTCAATGCAAGATTAGTGGATGGTAAACAAGATTCCTCACAACAGCGAGCAAAGAAACACTCATCAAGACGGTTGCCTATGCTATCTCGGTATACTCTATGAACGTTTTTCAATTACCAATTGAGCTTTGCATAGAAATAAATAGTATGGTTGATAGATTTTGGTGGGGTAGTATACTGAAAAATAAAAAAATATCATGCGTATCTTGGAAAAAGGTAACCAAATCAAAACAAAATGGCGGCCTAGGTTTTAGAGATTTACACCAATTTAACCAAGTTCTTTTGGCAAACCAGGTTTAGAAAATCATGCGACGCCCTCATAGCTTAGTACACAAAATACTGAAGGCTAGATATTTTAGGGATGGACATATCCTCTCTGCAAATAGTGGTACCCTTCCTTCTTATGGATGGAACTCACTCCGCTTTGGAGCTGATCTCCTTAAACGTGGTGTACAAGTTAGCATAGGCGATGGACTGAAAACTAATCTAGTTAGGGATCCTTGGCTCCCAACCAACCCTCCCCGACCACCATTAATCTTACCGGCAGTGAATCCGAATCGGAAGGTGGCAGATCTCATCCATCACTCGAGACAATGGGATGATGACAAACTTCTGCAACTAGTTGATCTTTCTAATCATCACCTAATCCACAAAGTCTACCTACCAAACCACGCGACCGAATATACAATCCTTTGGAGCCATACGAAGGATGGTCATTATAGTGTTAGATCAGGATATTGGCTGGCCTCCAAGCCTTCAACCCCAGAAAACATTGTTACGGAACTCAAACCTCCCCTAGCGGCTCACCCAGATATAGCTAAGGACATATGGAGACTGGATATTGCTCCAAAGCTGAAGCACTTTCTCTGGCGCATATCTTCACGTGGCATAGGATCGGCCGATAATCTACTTCGGCGAAATATGAGAGTCAATGCTTTTTGCACCCGATGCGTCATAGAACGAGAAACAAGCAACCATTTGTTTTTCACATGTAGTCATGCTGCAGCAGTATGGAGAGCTTCTGGAATCCCCACATCAATACTTACCAACCCACTCACTACCATTGAAGATAAAATAAGGTACCTAATATCCACCCATAAGAATTCAAACCTTGAGTTCTACTTAAAGTGCCTGCCTTTCTGGATAATGTGGCGACTTTGAAAAAGTTGGAATGATATAATGTTCAACCATAAAGCAGAAACAGTCCAAGATACTCTCACCAAAGGAATAGCTGACACCAAAGAATGGATAGATACTCGGGAGGACGACACAAGCCCTACAGATACCGTAAGCGCAACACCATTTCAAAACATGGTATCGAGGCGATCACCACAACTGGGATGCGTTAAATGCAATTATGACGCCTCTCACCATATAGGCAATCGTCCCTCTGGATTAGGCTGGATCATACGAAGCCCAGACGGTAACTTCCTACATGATGGCATGGGACGGTACCAAGGACGACACACAGTTGAAGAAGTCGAATGCACAGCCCTAACTTGGAGTTTACAAACTGCTTGGAATCTGAAATATCACCATGTTGAATTTGAAAGAGATAATTTTACTATTATCAACCTCATTAATTATAAGGTTAAAAATCTGTGCCTTCAGCATTATCTTTAGGAAATTTATTTATGGCAGTCACAATTTGAAACAATCAAATTCAGCTATCAATCAAGAAAACATAATCAGTATGCTGATGTTTTGGCTAAACAAGTATTATTATCAGGGAATCAATGGTTCTTATATAACTCATGTCCTTCATTTTTATTATACTGATTATGATTGTTAATTAATAAAGAAATTAGATGAAACAAAAAAAAAAAAGATAACGAAGAAGAAAAAAACCATTCGTTACAACTTATAACAAAATTTTGAAATTATCATTGGACAACTTTAAATTGTCAACAAGTGTAAATATGATGTGATCCATGGAATACAATAATAGCTATATGATCCATTTATCTATGAACGTCTGGTCGGATATTAGTATACAAATTTATAATCGTTAGATAAGAGTATTTAAACTTTCAATATTATTATTTTTGTTAAAACGAGATATACTTTAATATAGGCATGTGGTGCGGCGGTTGTTGACCATTGTTTAGTTATCTTTCTAATCATATACTGGTTCCTTCATTTTCAAATAATGATAATTAAAGAATACAAAACAAACAATAATCATTGGATTGAAATCATTTTGAGGTCTCCAATTTTACTTAAACTAATATAATCTTGAATGTTTGAGTTACAAGAAATGTTATGCAAACTTACATGTGCCACCGATACATCTCTTTTGATGATTGTTTTTTTTTTCCCGCAAAAATTTTCAATTACATGAAAGGCTTCGTTACAAAGCAACAAATAGCTTGCTCCATGGTTTGTAACGAAGACCATTGAGCAAGACTAATTAATGAATGCCTTCGTTACAAAGCAACAAATGCAGTAGACATCGAATGATCGAAGCCATTTATTAGATAGTCTTGCTCAATGGTTTTTTTCTAGTGGACTAGATTGGCCCATTTAAAATCAGTTTATATACTATTTGTTTGGACATGCCACATTCTAGAATATACAAAACAAAAACGTTTAGGCCCGTAAATTTCAAACTCATTTTAATAACCCTACTTGCACGTAAGCGAAAATCACCAATATGTTGCGACGCTCCTCGGCAAATAAATTGTATCCACTGTAAAACAAAATTTTCAGGGTTCTGTATAAACCTTTATCTCAGAAGTCAGAACAAATCGTCTTCACACTGTCTCACACAATGTCTATGATTGATATTTTTGGCAGTTTACTAAGCTCCCTTCTACATCAATATATTTGAGGGTATCTCCAAAGACAAGGTTGTGTTCTTTCACAACAACTGGTGGAATCCACCGAAGGAAAAAAAATCAAAACCAAAACTATCAAAGTTTTATTAAACCACCTTTTGCCTATTTTATCAAAATTTTATCAAACATATCGAGTGATTTGCCTTATTTGATCAATTCTCAAATATTTCTTTTGCCTATTTTAGTGTCGACGAGAAGCTGTTTCAACAACACTTAATGTCTAAAACATTTAGTTAACAAAAACGGATGATTTAAATGGCCTAATACAACATTTCATGTTTTAAATGACATTAATTATTGCTTGAAAATGAGATCGCTTTTGCCATTAATGGAAGTCGTTAATGAGAGAGTAATGTTTGTCAGTGACTGTTTGCAGATTTAACGTTATCTTCAATTTGATCGAGTCAACGAAACTTGATGACTAAAAAATTAATCAACAAAAATTGATGTTTTAAATGACTTACGATAAAATTCATGTTTTAAATGACGTAAATGATAAAATTCATGATTTAAATGACATTTTTCCCAAATAAATATAGGATAATACTAATATTTATGTGATCTTGTCGTTAACTGACGGAAGCGTTGAGGAATAGTGTCAGTTGGAAACAGTGCTAACGGAATCGGTAATGAAAAGTAAATACAATTGTTCCTCTCTGCTCAGTGCTCACGCCCTGTGTAACAAACTTATTCAGGACCAGAAATACCTATATTCCGTTATAAAAACGCTTATATATCTCTTTTAATAAGCTCAATACCTATCATCATCTCAACATTCTAAGAAAACAAATAAAAAGCTCTTGCGCAATGGCAATACTTCATCAAGTGAAACACGCGTTTAGGAAGATCTTCAAAGAACATAAAGGAACCTAAACCGTGGCGATCCTCCATGGCGGATCTTCCACACCACCACCGTCCGTGATTCCTCTCGGCACAGACATAGATTGTTAATTTTAAGCAACTTTGAAACACAGTTTAGGTGACATAATGCTTGGAACTAGCTATATTCCAAACTTGTAAAATTCTTGACATAGTCATTGTTATTTGCTTAAAAGTTTTACTTGATTATTTGATTAAATTCATGTTCTCTTTAGGAAACGATTATGTTTACTTATTGCGTATCAAATTAGTGGTTTTGAATTATTTGTATGATTTTCATCTTTCAAAAAACAAGGCAAATCTGATATAGTTTCTGATGAAATTAAACTCCAAGGATTTAGTAGTTTGTTAGAAATTTCAGATGAATTATATTTATCGCATATCCATCAAAAAATTTCATCGGATTTTCAATGAAATTGTAACGTTTTGATAATGTATGACAATTTTTTTTAAAGTCCATTGAAAATTTTTCAAAACTTTAAGAGCCAAAACAACAAAATTCGACTGCTATAAGTTGGAAACAAAATTGAACTGCCATCAAAACATGGATTCCGACCGAAATTTCTGTCAAAATATATTTTATAAATAAAAACTCTTCTTCATATTTAACATATCCAAGTTTTTCTCTCTCTAACTCTAAACAAGGTTATTTAATCAAAATTTTATAGTTAATGTTTACAATTAGTTAATTAGATTTAGGATTGTAATTAATTTATATAGGCGGCTAGTTAGATTTATAATTTTTGTTAGCTAGGTTTATAATAAAATTTCATTTTTTGTATTTTTTAGTATGCGTATTTGATATTGAAATTGTTTCTTTCATATTTATTGAAAACTGAAATGAGAATTTTGTTAAGTTAGAAAATGTTCACAACTCAAAAGGCGGGAATTTACAAAATGTTCAAGAAAATAAGAAAGTAGAAAAATTCTAACATAACCTTATTATATAAATTTGGATTACACTTACTAGAAGCCAAAATGTGTCAAAATTCTAACTCGTAAGATATTGACACGTGTCACTAATCATTCAGATCTTGCCACATGTTAATAATAATTCAGATCTTCCCACATGTTAATAATAATTCAGATCTTACCACATGTCAAATTAATAAATTAATTATTAAGAAAATACATAAGTAAAAAAAGAAAAAAAGAAACTAAGAATATGATCATTTATATAATCACTAATTAAAATTTAAAAATAATTTAAAAACAAATAAATAAAAGAGAATAAAAGATAATTTTAAAAAGGAAAAAGGAAACCAAGAATTTGTTAATTTATCTAATCAATAATTATTAATAAATAATTTTAAAACAAATAAAAAAAGAAAATAAAACTAACTAAAATATAGAAGTAACTTGAAAAGGAAAATAAAAACTAAGAATTTGTTAATTTATCTAATCAATAACTAAAATTAATTTATAGATTCAAAAAATCCAAAAAAGAAAATAAAACTAACTAAAATATATAAATAATTTTAAAAGGGAAAATGGAAACCAAGTTTTTTATTTATTTATCTAATCAATAATTAAAATTAAGAAATAATTTCACAAGGAAAAAAAAGAATTTATTAATTTATCTGAATCAAAAATTAAAATCTTATTATATAAAGATGAATGATTCAAAGTTAATAAGTCACCAGATCGTGACACATGTCAATTTAAATGATCAGATTTTGACATGTTTTAAAGTGTAATGCAATTATAAAAGAAAAAAAATTCATTTAATTAAAATACAAAAAGTTAAAATACCTGTTTAAGAAAAAAAAAATATAAACAAACCATAGATTATCAGAAAAATAAAAGGAAATTCAAAATAGGAATACAATTATAAAAAGGAAAAAAATCTATTTTAATTAACTTAACATAAAAACAACAAAAGCGAAGTAAAAGTAGAAAAGAAAACTAGATTTTAACATGTTTTAAAAATGGAATGCAATTATAAAAGGAAAACAAATTCTGTTTTAGAAAAAGAAAGTAAAAGTAGAAAATAAATTTATTATTGTAATTTTATAAAAATAAAGTAAAAGTTCATTTTATTAAAAAACAAAAAAGTTAAACACATGTTTAAAAAATAAATAAACAAAACCATAGATTATCAGAAAAATAAAAGGAAATTTAAAATAGAAATACAATTATAAATGGAAAAAATCTATTTTAGTTAAACTTAATATAAAAACTACAAAAACGAAGTAAAAATAGAAATGAAAACTAGATTTTGACATGTTTTAAAAATGGAATGCAATTATAAAAGGAAAAAAAATCTATTTTATTAAAAGGAAGTAAAAGTAGAAAAGAAAAATATTAATGTAATTTTATAAAGATAAAGTAAAAGTTTATTTAATTAAAAACCGAATAAGTTAAAATACCTATTTAAAAAATAAATAAACAAAACCATAAATTATCAAAAAAGTAAAAGGAAATTTAAAGTAAGAATACAATTATAAAAGGAAAAACCAAATCAATTTTATATAACTTAACATAAATCCTACAAAAGGAAGTAAAAGTAGAAAAAAAAATTATTAATGTAATTTATAAAAATAAATTAAAAGTTTATTTAATAAAAATGAAAAATTTAAAATACCTATTTAAAAAATAAAATAAACAGAACCATAGATTATCAGAAAAATAAAAGGAAATTTAAAATAAGAATACAATTATAAAATGAAAAATAATTTTTTTTTTTACTTAACATATCTTATTATATAAACTAGATTAGGACCCGTCCTACGGACGGGTTTAAATTTTTAAAATAAATTAAATAATATTAAATTGATAAATCTTTGTTATTAATGATATATCTTAAATTTGTTTAGGGAAAATATTATGTATAAATAATATTTTGTAAGAGAAAACAGTTATTTACAAAATTTTAGTTTTTTTACATAAATAAATTAGTTAACTTTTTGTTTTAAAAATCTATATAATGTCCAAAATATTTTGATTCTTTTTTGTTGTTCTTTTTTTACCACTATATTAGAAACTTTGGACAAAACATATGAAACCCAAAAAACTAAACCATATTCAATCCGAAAATGGGTACTAATCAAAAAAAATCTAAATGGGTCATAAACTCCTATATCCAAAAAAGCCAAACTTGAACTGAGCCAAATGGAGTACCGAATAGATACCCGAAATACTTGAAATACAATTATATATCAATTATTAATATAACTCAATTATTTAACAATTAGAAACCCAAAAAATATGAATTATTTTATATCAAATAACTAAAATATCCAAAATTTACCAAAATATCTGAAAGTTCTTGATTATTAACTCTTTGTTACATCAGTTTTTTTTCCTACATATTTGATTTTGCTATACAACTTAACTCAATCTTCAGTCATATTAAAATCTTACTCTAACCTCATGTATACTCCATATAAATTAATTGAAGTATAAAAATGTATATTAAAATAATATACATTATATCAAACATCTAAATTTATTTGAGGTTAATTTTCAATCATCTAAATTTTGTTATAAAAAGTGTTCAAAATTATATATGTAAAACTGGAAAATAAATATTATTTTTTTGGTTGTTTAGTTATTTTTCCTTATTTTTTATTTTTTAACTAAAAAATAATATGTCAAATATAGAAAGTAAAATATACCTATTTTAAAAAGTAAAATAAACAAAATCTTAGATTAAAAATAGAAAAAATTAAAAAAGGAATACAATTTAACAAAGAAAAATAGTTCTACTTCCCCACCTATATAAAACATGTTTGACATCTCTTCAAATTCAAAACAAGAAAAATTACAGCTTTACAATCTTCATAAATATAAGGTAATTTTACATTGATATCTACTCCATTCATATTTGTTTTATTACTGTTAATATTTTAGGGTTAGTGCACCTCTATTTAGTACAATAAATAAACTTATTGATAGTTAGAGATCTTTAATAAATAAACCTATACAAGAAAATTCGTATAAGTTTTATTTTCTAAGCACCTCTACCTCGGAGGTAAGAAATCTTAAAAAAACAATGAGCTAATAAGAACTAATTTATTTTTACTTGATAAAAATGTTTGTTTTATGTGGTTAAATTAATATCTATGTTTTTCTACTTATATCTAACCCTAATCTATTTTTTTCCTTATAAAGAAAAATACTATTCAAGGTTATGTACATCATTCCCTTCTGGAAAAGTTTGGAGATCAATTACGTGAAGAAATCTTATTGAAATTTGTAATTTTAATTTGCAAAACTGCAATAAGAATTATAAAGTCTCTGATCATAAATTATATATAAATTCAAGTCAGATTCGGATATACAAAATATCAGAACAACTACATATAAAAATTCGGTTATATTTGGTTAAAATTTCATAAATTTAACTAAGAACAATCATTTATTTTGATATAAAAATAATTTATATTTTCGGGTTTATAATTGTTGGGTAAATGTGTTATATTTATTCAAACTATCATTAATATTTTTGAGTATATAATTGTATTTCAAATATTAAAATATATCATTAATATCATATATTTAATTTAATTATACTAAATTTATATTTTACAAACCCGCTCATCGGACGGGTCCTAATCTACTTTTATATAAACAAAAAATTTCTACTATGAAGATGGAGAAATTCTCCCTGGTTAAAATCAAGAAGCAATACTATGATTATGATTTATATTTTAAAGCATAATTTTAAAAGCAATACCATGACTACGTAGTTATTTGATATGTTGTCTAAGATTTGTTTTTCTTTTTCAAGTTTTAATTTAAAATCAAAGAGATTTTAAATCCGTCGGAAAGTTTTGTATTAGTTAGAAATCAGTTTGAGTTCTGTCATATTTTTCTGTATTCAGTTTCCATTAAATATTTTTTTTTTAAGTTTTACAACTAATAAAAAAATTCTGCTAAAAAATACAATTTCTGACGCATTTATCTGTGTAATTTTATTTTTTCTTTTTAGTTTATCCATGGGAAATTGCTTAACTTTTAAGTGTTTTTTTAGAAATATTACGGGCTATGCCCAGGCTCATTAAGAATTTCACCAGATAACCTTAGTTGTTCTCCCTTTCAAAACTAACTTTTTTACCTTTTTAAAAGGCAGCAAAAAAGGTGAAAGATGAGATTAAACTTGGACAAAGAGGTGTGTCTTAGCTATGTCGGGGAAAAGTGTAGCTATGAAAAATTGAAATGACATATTAAATGTGGACAAAAGCGTGGGGGGGGGGGGGGAGCTCAAAAGTGATAGGTAAAAAGAAAAAGAGAAATTCCTTTAAATAGCATTGAATGAAGTTTTTTTTCCATAAATAGCACACTCTTTTTTTGGACAAAAAAGACAAAATTTTAAATTTTTGTTTGAGTTAAGTAATGTACAATTTAGGATATAGTTTATTTGGGGTGGAAGATATAATTTAGGGTTTAGAGTTTAGGATAAAAACCCTAAAATCTAGACCCTAAACCCTAAAAGTATGAGGTTAGAAGATTTTGTGCTATATAAAAAAATAATATTTAATAATATTTTTGTCCAAAAAAAAAGTGCTATTTGTGGAACAAAAACTTCATTTAGTGCTATTTATGAGAATTGCCCAAAGAAAGATTATAAAATGTGAAAGAAAAAGCTGGAAAGTAGGAAATAGAAAGAAATAATTAGAAAATTGTGTATAGATAATTATTTGGTTTTGTAGACAACTGAATATTTTTTATATTTAAAATTATAATCTTGTCTACAAGAACTTGTAAACCTCTTACAGAACATTAGTTTTGTCCTCGATAACTTGCAAAAATTAAAGTATATGGTTATTGTTCATATGGTTTACACAAATATATTATAGAAAGTGAAATTCAAAAATGAGACGATAATTTATATTATAGAAGCTAAGTTGATGAATTTATAGTAGTGATTTGGGTGGAGATTAATAGTGGACAAGAATGTCAAAACAAACAAAAATATTTTTATTAGAGAAGGACAACAATCTATTGCAATGGACAACAATTTCATATTATAGATAGACAAGAATATAAACCAAACAAATACATTTATATTCGAGATGGACAACCATATGCTCCGATGGACTAGACATGTTTGATCTATAAACTGAGACATTTTTAAAAATTCATAAATCTTCAACTCCAGAAATTTTGGAAACATCACAAATTATGACAAACAATATTGATTAATATTGTGGACAAAAAGTAAATAACAAAAGTTATAAAAAAACCAATTACGAAAATAAAACTAAAATCTAATATTTGATTTTGTTGTAGAAGAAAAAAAACAGAGAAAACAATAAGAGGAAGAAAAAGAAGAAGAAGAGAAAAAAATGGATTAAAGAGATATAAGAGCATGTGTAGTAGAGAAAACCTCTTAAAGTCTCTCAGATATAATTTTTTAACATATATAATTTAATTTAGTTATTTATTTAAATTTAAAATAATAAAAAATATAAAAAATCAATCATATTTTGATATGTGTTCAGGTAGTCTCTCAAGTAGGTTTTCAATAGTTTTCAAATGAGAACCTCTATGTCTCTCTTCTCCTTTTATTTTTATATTTGTGAGAACCTTGTGAGAACCTCTCCACTACGCATGTTCTAAAAATGGTAAAAGAAAGAGAGAAGAAGAAGAAGAAGAAGAGGATGAGGAAAAGGTAAAAAAGGAAGAAGAAATGAATAGATGGACATCAGAGAGAGAAAGGAGAATATTTGGGGATGAAGGACAATATTTTCCAACATTTTGGAAATGACATCAAAATGTTACTTTTGAAAGAGATTATGGTAAATATCAATGTTTCTCAGATATCTCTGGAAGCTAATTTTTTTTGAAACCCGAAAGATTCCATCGTAAGCTATTCGTTTTCTTGATTTTTTTTTTAAAGGTTCTTCTGAATGATCTGATATATCTAACTAGTTTCTTTGGTTGGTATAGAAAAAACAAAGTGTTAAGTTGTTGCCAACCCCGCCCTATCTGACCCTCGGCTATTGGTCGAAAGACAGCTCCCTCGACTTGTATAACCCAATCAAGGAAGAGACTATTAAAATATCAGATAAACCACTCCCCGACGAGCTCAAGACGTTGGGATTGGTGGGAATATAACATGGTTGGGAACTTTTCGTTGACAAAGAAGACAGCTCTATTTTATGTATGTCCAACTTTTCTCTCCCTTCATCATCCAAATCATCTCCTAAGGTCACGTCTTTGCCTCCCCTATGTCCTATGCCCAATCAAAAACTGGAACCCATGATAAACGTGTCAATGTCCTCTTTGTCCTGACCAAGAAGACGAGGAGTGTGTAGTTGCTGTCAAGTTTATGGGAGATAAATTGAGTCTTTGTGTCCCCAGAAGGGACTCGTAATGGACGAACATTGTAACCCCTTTCAACTTCTTCAACTATTCGACTAGTCTCATGTATTCCAAGAGAGATGAAAGTTTTTGTATGCTCACTCCAGGAAGCCGCTTCTTGGCTTCTTGGTTTATCCATTCCAAGAGCTGGGACTACCCAAAGTTCCACGAGTTACGGTTTCAAAACATTCCCAAACTTGAACAGTCGGAGTGGGAGCTATTGGAGTCGTGTGCCAAGACTGAACACTTCGTGGAGGCCCCCTCCGTCAAATGTTTCCTCATCAAACAGTACAAGTTCTTTTTTGTAATCTGCATGTTCCATATACAATGTTCTTTTTTTATGAACCGTGGGAGTTATCTTTTTGTTCCTAACCTTTAGCACATAATTTCCCTCGATATCCGGAGCCAACTTTTACTTCAATTCATATTAAAAAAATGTATTGAACCCGAAAAACAAGAGAACCAATCACCACTAGACCACCACCCCTTTGGTTACAATGTTTTTTCTTAAAGATAGAAATAATAGCAATGCTTACAGGTATGCAGAGAGCTTTCCATGTGTGTTCAATGAGAAAGAACTAATCCACTACCAGACAACGCGGTTCATGGTGTTTAGACAAGAGGATGATGAGACAAGTACAGATGGAGGAAGAAGCATGTGTTACACAGGAGAAATTGGAGATCTATGTATCTTCCTTGGAGAAAATGAACATTTCTGTGTTGAGGCCAGCTCATGCCCTGGTCTCAAGCCTAACTCTATCTATTTCATGGGTTATGGCTTTGGGCGTTTATGACCTCACAACCAAAACTGTTCATGACTTTCTTGACAATGGTTTACATGCATATGGCTCAGTATTTGGTTGCCCGTACTGGATTCCTCCGGATTATGATCACTAGTTAGCATGTTTAATTTTTTTTTTTACTTGGTTTTGTGTTCATATAATTAATCAACTTGTTTTACATCTTTCTAGTTTGTTTTATACAAGGGACAAAGTCTTGGTTTTGAATTTTTTTTATTCATCTTCGGTTTCATGAAAGAAAAAATTATGAAATGTGATCACAATTTTAATTAACTAACATATACAGTTTTTTTAGAACAAAAACAATTGTGTCCGTCAGTGTGGTAACTGTTGAATTGTTGATACCATTCTGGGGTTTAGATATTGTTTAACTGTTGGGCTTTAAAACAAATGGGCTCAATTCAACCCTTTACTTTTAACCTTTCGCAATTTGACCCTATAGTTTCAAATTTTCAATCCACCACCTGTGGATGAGTCTCTCTCTCTCTCTCTAAAACCTTCACTTCCTCCGGAGCTCTGTTTCACCGGCAATGTCGTTGAAACTCAATACTCCTTTTCCAATTTTCGCGCCATCTATATTTCCTAATCCAAGCCCAAGAGCACCCACCGAGATTCGATTCTCTAGGTGGGGCAACGCTAATGCCGAGCGGTTCGAGCAACGTCGCCGGAACCAAGAGGAGCTCGAGGCAGAGATCCGTCGCGACCGTCGATTCGACGCCGCCACTAAAATCGTCCATACCCATGATTACGACTCCGCAGCATCTGAGCCTAAAACGTTGCCGTTTAGATCAAGAGGCACTCCTTCACTTCCCTCAGCTCGATCAATTCCGGGTCGAAGATCCAAATATTCCAAACCCGATTCAGGACCCAATAGACCCAAGAACAAACCTAAAGTACCCGATTCGCCGCCGCAACTAGACGCTAAACCAGAGGTTAAGCTAAGTGAAGATGGATTATCTTACGTCATCAATGGAGCACCTTTCGAATTCAAATACAGTTACACAGAGACGCCAAAGGTTAAGCCTTTAAAGCTTCGTGAGCCTGCTTACGCCCCTTTTGGACCTACAACGATGGGAAGACCATGGACTGGTCGTGCTCCGCTTCCTCAGTCGCAGAAAACGCCGAGAGAATTCGATTCTTTCAGATTGCCTCCTGTGGGGAAGAAAGGTGTGAAACCGGTGCAGAAACCGGGTCCTTTTCGACCCGGGTTGGGTCCAAGATATGTTTACACGAAGGAGGAGATATTAGGGGAGCCATTATCCAAGGAAGAGATAAGAGAGTTGGTTACTTCTTGCTTGAAGACAACAAGGCAATTGAATATGGGTATAAAGCTCAATACTTTTTTTGTTGAATTTGCTTGGTTCTGTTTTAGCATTGTGAGATCAATCGTTTTATTAGTGGAAGGTCAGACATTGTGGTTTAGGTGTTATAGAAGAAGATATGATGTAAAGTTTATGTCTTTTCTCAGGTAGAGATGGTTTGACTCATAACATGTTGAACAACATACATGATTTATGGAAACGGAGAAGGGTCTGTAAGATCAAATGTAAAGGAGTTTGTACAGTCGACATGGATAATGTTTGCGAGCAATTAGAGGTTTCTCCTAGGAACCGTTTAATTATAATTTTTATTCGTATTAGTAGACAATGCATAGATTATGCTATTTGTGGTATGTTGTATAATTGTATTCATGAGGTTGTATGTTGAATTGTTAGGAAAAAATTGGTGGGAAGGTGATATACAGAAGAGGAGGTGTGCTTTTCCTTTTCCGTGGAAGAAACTATAACCACAGGACAAGACCGCGCTTTCCTCTTATGTTGTGGAAGCCTATAGCACCTGTTTATCCAAGGCTGATTCAACAAATTCCTGAGGGTTTAACTCTTCAGGAAGCTAACGAAATGCGGAAGAAAGGACGAGAGATAATGCCTATATGCAAGCTAGGTAAAGCATCAGGATAGTAATAATTTTGATATGTTATTTTATTTTCAAGACCGACAATGTTAAGTTTTATCATGTAGGGAAGAATGGTGTGTATTGTGACCTTGTGAAAAATGTTAAAGAAGCATTTGAAGTTTGTGAATTGGTTCGGATCGATTGTCAAAGCATGAAAGGCAGTGATTTTAGGAAAATTGGTGCCAAACTCAAGGTTTGATCTTTTATCCTTATTCACATATGTTTTGTTATTTTAAAAATCTCTTTGTTGAACCCAATGGTTGTGTTATGGCTCACTTGGCAGGATCTTGTTCCATGTGTGCTCATATCTTTTCAAGATGAGCAGATTCTTATCTGGAGAGGACGAGAATGGAAATCGTCTCTCACAACTCCAGATAAAAAGGATGATATCCTTGGAGATATCGAAGTTGATACCGCCTTACCGGAAGATGATGAACCATCGGTATTACCAAATCAGACTCAAACTGTGACCCAGAACTCTCCTTTGGGTTCTATGGAATTGCAAAATGATCCAGATGGTCATGATTTGAGCCCTTCAAATGTAGATTCCTCCGCGATGGAGGACATAAGCAGTTCTTTACAGAGCTCTTTCACAGAGGATGTAACTGAGCTAACTACTGATAGTTCTATTGGAGACCATCAAGAACCTGAACACGATTCAGAAGAGATAAGCAAACAAAGCATAGAGAGAGTTCTGAATCTGATGAAACAAGCTGTAGAGAACGGGACTGCGCTTGTGTTAGACACTACTGATCTGGACGCAGATAAAGTCTTTGCGAAAGCTGTCGCCTTTTCAACTGTAGCTGCACCAGGACCAATTTTCCAATATGGCTTGAGAAAAGAACCAACGGTTAAGAAACAGGAAAGTCGAGAATTCGGGTACCGAAACTTGGAGGCAAAGACGAATAATGTTGTGGTTTCAAGGAAAAGAGAAGTTGCAGTGCGTGTGGAAAGAGAGCTGAAGAAGAAAGAGGTATTTAAGAAACAAATAGAAGAGTTTGATGAAGATTACAGAGAAGTAATACCTCATGGAACACTGAAGCTAGATGAACTAGCTAAACTACTTGCATAATAAACATATGTTATTTGTATTTGTTGACTAGTGTATAATGTAGTCTAATCATCATTATCAAAAGTGTAATTTTGAGAAAGAAAATGTATCTTAGATTCCCTTTATATAATAATACTTGGAGAAGCCGAGAATGGAGACTATGTTGCGTATCGCATAGGGGAAGTTATAAATGGTAAGCTATCACTTAAAAAGTCTTATTATGTTTTTATGAGACCATGTCTTTTGTTTTGAAGTTTTAATCCATTTTCTTAATCTTTCATATATTGATGTCATTTTATTCAATTTGATAGATTTTTTAACATAAAAAAAAACTATATCATGCTTAAAACTCACTATTGTACAGTATTATTCATTGTATAATATTGAGTCTTTATCTAATTTAGAATATATAAACAAATACATAAACATTAGTTTTCTTTTGATTTCAGTAAGTGAAATTGACTCAGATTTTAAATTTCAAAATTAATTCTCAATTTGACAATGATTTGATTTGAAGGAAATCGAAAGAAATGCATACATGGCATTTTTCGCTTTCCACATAAAAAGGATGTATTCCCTACAATTCAAAGTCAAAGCATGTATCCATATTTTCAATTCATATTCATTCACCTTCACTTCCGTTCCAAAAAATTCCTTAATTAATAATCACCATAAAAACCATTTTCATATTAATTTCTCTACAACTAACATCCATAGAAGACCTAAGAGTATTTTATAATTTTAACTTATTCCACTAATCCCACACCTTACAATCCATGCCTCTCAAATGAGATCAATAATGATGTCACGTTGATAATATATCATTGCGTTTTAAATCAAAAACCAAATTTTCACATCTCTCTGTCTCTCCAAATTCATAAAAGCGACTTTTTGTTTCTTTGTTTTGTTTTCCTCAAAACAATGAATCCAACACAAACAATCTCAATTCTCTTCTTCTTCTTCTTCTTCTTCAATCATGTCTCTGCTCAATCTCCTCCTCCTCCTCCTCCATACTTAAACAACGACCTCTTCAAACCAAGCTTAGCCATCATCACCGGAGTTTTCTCCATCGTCTTCACTCTCACCTTTGTTCTCCTCGTCTACGCCAAATGCTTCCACAACGATCTCCGATCAGAGAGCGACGGTGAGGGAGATAGAGGAAGACAAGATCGTCTATGGCAAGGTCTTTTCAATAGGTCTTCTCGATTCTCTGGTTTAGACAAGACAGCTATCGAGTCTCTTCCCTTTTTCAGATTCTCTGCTTTGAAAGGATTGAAACAAGGATTGGAATGTTCTGTTTGTTTGTCTAAATTCGAAGATGTTGAGATTCTTAGGCTTTTGCCTAAATGCAGACACGCTTTTCATATTGGTTGTATTGATGAGTGGCTTGAACAACACGCCACGTGTCCTTTGTGTAGAAACAAAGTCAATATTGAAGATGATCTCTCTGTTTTGGGTTGTAGTAGTAATAGTCTGAGAATCGTGAATGAATCTCAGACGAGAGAAGAAGACTCGAGCTTGGAGATTTATGTCGAAAGAGAAGGAGGAGTTAATGATGGTTCTTCGAGATTTAGCAGTTTCCGGAAGATTATAAAGAAATCGCTGTTGCTTGAGCGACAAGGAAACGAGGACATGGAGGAGAAGAAGAAGAAACTTATGCACAAGTTTAATCACAGGATCGTTTTTTCAGATGTTAAGTTTAAGAACCGTTGGAGTAATGTAACTTCATCTGATTTAACGTTTTTGACATCTGAGATGTTGAGTTCGTTGTCAAGCGACAGATTCTCGTCGATGGATAGAGTTCAGAGAGGTGACTTGCATGACAAGGAAGATATTGAGATGAAGAGAACCTTGAAGAATAAAGACTCATCGAGAAGAGCTGTTTCTGAGATCACGACTGTTCCTAGAGAAAACATGGTCGGAGGAAGTTACAGCGGTTCAATCGCTTCCACGTCGCGGAATTATGTGACGACGGAGGAAAGAAGACGGCGGTTATGGTTGCCGATTGCTAGAAGAACGGCTCAGTGGTTTGTTAACAGAGATAAAAAGAGTGAACCTAACACGACACGCCAAAATCTTAGTGTATAGTTTTTGTTTTTTTGTTCCCATGACAATTTGCAATTTGTTTTCACTGTTAATTTTATAAGTTTGTTGAATGACTTTAGAATGAGGCATTTGTGGAAAAGTGGTATTGGCTTTAGGATTAAATTTTATTGGAAATATTTTGTGTGGATCATTTGGTTACTTGAGTTTTGGCCAACATGTTTTCCATGTGGAATTGTCAGATGTTTTGACAAATTTTTGATATGATTTGCTAAATCTTAAGAAAAAACAAAAGTTGGTTTTAAATGAGGAATATGTCTAGATGTCATGGAATGATTATGGTGGTGTTACACGTTGATTGAAATGGTTTTATATATTTTTCAAACGAAAAATGTGAAGTCTACCTAATACATGTAAGCCACTACATTTGCTACATTTATAAATTAGCAGCTAATAATGGGATTGATTGATGGCTTTCTCTTTGTTATAAGACTACACTCTAGAATAAAGTATAAAATCCAAATTTAAAACTGAATAATCCAAAGTGTGTATCTGTGTTTGACATCATAGAACATGTTATATCTTTTGTTTATTACCTTTAATTTCAATACTTTGAATTGTATGGTTACCAACTTCAGTGCACATTTAGACTAAGCCGGAGATTAGCCGCCGGTACCAAACAGAGAGCTTTTTAAAAGTCAAAGCACATCGGGAAAACAAGTCAGACAAAACAAAGCTTGGAGGTGATGGTGATTGATTGATTGATCTTCTTCAGCCATTATCTAACATATACACCTAATTACACCACAATCAAAATATCCTAAACTTTCTCATGAATCAAGGTTTTTAAGATTCTTTGGCTCTCTTGTTTTCAGCACCAATGACTGTTTCAAAGCACGCAAATTTTAAACAACGAGAAGCGAGGAAATGTTTCAATTCTATTACCATTCTTCAAGCCAGTTTTGAGCATCTTGATCATCTGTAATGTCCACGGATTGAGAAGTTTCTAGAGGAAGAACGTTGTCATTCTCCAAATGGTGATGAATGCGCGAGATTATCTCTTCAGGAACTTGAAATTCACGGTTACTAATAGCTCCCCATTCAAGTCCATTGAACCACGGATGTTTCTTGATTGATTCAGGACCTCCTTGGCTACCAAACCGCAGGTTTTCATCAACTTCAAGCAACTACACAGAGTTTAAAGGTGCAGGTAAGACAATGAAACCAGAGATTCTACTTTTAATATTGGAACTTAAATATGAAACCTTTGTGATGAGATCTTCCGCTTCTGAGCTTAGAGCTCGAGGAAAAGTTAGTTGGCCTTTCGCAATTTTCTGAAACGTGTCTAGCTCGCTATCTCTCCATGACCCGAATGGCTTTTCTCCTTCAAGCATATAGTATATCAAAACTCCAAGTGCCCACCTTTATATTGAATCAGCCCCAAAAAAAACATTAAGAATCTTCAAATCTTATTATCCGGAAAAGAAAAAAAATAAACAGAAGAAGAATAGAGGGAAATTAATACCAGTCTGCTGCGAAACCATGGCCTTTGCCTTGAACGATTTCTGGGGCTAAGTAATCTGCATTTCCACAGATTGTAAATGTTCGCTCCCCGGACAGTTTCTTGGCAAATCTGAAGTCTACAATCTACAATCAAGATATTAAACCTATACGATCAGGTGGAAATAATGAATAACATGAAATAAAAAGAGCATAATCGTGGACCATGTAACGGTGATCAGACCTGTAGATGTCCGGATTGATCCAACATCAATAACTCAGGAGATGAACCTCTGAAGAGAATCTCGTTCTAGAAATTTGAAAAGGAAAAAAGAGTTTCAGACCATGAAATCTTGGAAATTATAAGGAGATGTTAAAGGTAAAAGTTTTAAGTAACCTTGTGTATATCTTCCAAGGCAGAGACAAGTGAGGCAATAATGAAACGGGCAGCTGACTCGTCAAGTGGAGAGTAAAGCAGAGAAGATAAAGGACAAGCAAGTGTAGTGTTCAGTAAGATGGCTGCGAATGTTTGATCCACACAAGTGCACAAGATTTGGGGAACAAAAGCTGAGGGCTTTAGTACGTTCTTCATCAAATTCCGCTCTTTCAAGACTTGTGCCTCTTTACCTAGCTTCTTCACCTTTTGCTTTGAAAACCTTTTCAAGCTAAACAGATTTTCTTTATCTTTCAAATGCACGAGCCCAATCTCACTGCAGTCTGTTGAACTCAAGCATGTTGTCCATTCCTGGATAAACCAAAAATAATGTAAAACCCGAGAAGTACCGTTTTATGATTGATGTAGAGGAACATTGCTTACCAGGTCTGCAAGAGTGGCTTTGGCAAGAGCTGTGGTATCAGTAACTTTTGCCCTGGATAGATCGAACGAAGAATGTCTCGACCTAAAAAAAAAAACCATTACACAGAATCATTTTACTATCAAAGTCACAGAGATAAATCCAAAAAGAAGGGGTGTGATGAAAACTGTAGGATCTACTTGTGACTGTCAGCCGGAAGATTGGACAGAGGGCCGACCGCTGAATCGAAATTTTCTTTTGTTAAAACCACACAGACCACTTCACCAACTGCGACCACGCTTAAGGAATCTTTGAGCTCGCCAAGAAGAGCCCATTCACCAAAGTAACTTCCTTCTTGCTTTTCTATGGAGACTTCTATTCCGATTTCAAGATTCTCATATTCTTTAGTGATCGCAGTTTTAAGGCTTGATACATTTTGACTCTCCAACACCTCTGTACCAAAAGAAATTTTCACTCGTCCCTTCTGGATAACATACAAGCCCTGAAGTTTTTCGTCCTATACATTCACAGAAAAGTATGAGAAAGAATCTGTTGGAGTAAAGTTAGTTATCTTTACAAAAAGCAAAACTAACTTCACCTTGTTAACTATTGTTTGTCCATCAGAGAAGCAAGCTTCGGAAAGAGACTCTGCAACATGGCTTAGTTGCAAAATTGTAAGACGGGAAAGCAGATCAACAGAACGAAGAAGCTTCAAGGATGCTAAGTTTGAAAACTCAGACATCAGAATTCCTCGAAAGTCTTCTCTTTTTAAGGCCCACAATGTTCCATGGTCCACAGCACGTACGGAAGCCTGAAGTGGCTTGTTATGCCTGACGATCACATACAGCAAGAACTGAATTAGACAGAGAATACTTCTTCTCCTGAAGAAGATTATTTCAAATAAAAAAGTGCAGAGAACCCACATTAAGGCGAGTTCACCGAATGATGATTGTTTCTCAGCTGAATAACGCTGCAAGATCCTAGGCACCTCACCATTCATTTCATCCTAACATTCATCCTCGGTTAAACACAGTTATAATAATCCTCAAAGCTGCTCACAAGTCAAATCGAGTTACTATAGAACAAACCTGTGTGGCTAAGACCTCGAATTCTCCACTACCCACAACATAGAAACAGTCCCCTTCACCACCCTACAGAGAAATAAATCAAAGAGATTGTGATATCAGATGTTTGATTGATGAATTATCTGTTGCAGAATATGCGATCAAGGAGGAATATGCTTCGACCTGTTTCACAATAACATCCCCTGGATTGACTTCAAGCCTTTGCATGCAATCCAGCAAAACTTGGCACTGGGAATCAGTGAGTTTCCTGAAGAGGAAATGGTCACGCAACACCCGCTCAATGTGTGCCTGCAACAAGAAAATTCAGCTTTTAGACTTTGAAGTTAAGAATGACTCAAAGGAGAATGCGAAGCAGACAAACACTCTTACTTCTTCTTCCCAGGATTTTCTATGGCCTGGAGATGGAGGAACCCAAACATTTCCATTCTCTAGTGAACTCTCAATGGCACGTATTCTAGCCCGGGATAGATCATGCCTCACACGTTGGTTAGTTGAGTTCCATCCAAAGGTGGAAGGAGATTCTGAACCTGTAAGCTCCACAACTTGTGGAATAGGAGGCTGCAAGAGAGTCCCTGTACTCGACAACTGCCGAGGAGCATCCTAAGAAAGATTCAAAATTTAATTTTAGCCACCAACAAAGATAAGAATGATATAAGGTCTACAAACAGAAGCTTTCCTTACATCTTTTAGTCCATGAATGTGCACGACAATGATGGTTATATCATCTGTCCGAGTTTCATACTGTAGCCATAACCTATATGATTCAGCAACAATTGCAGCACAAGCATCTCGAGGATCCTTATGTTTTGCAACCTGAAAAAGAAAACATTCAAATTTGGTGAGACTTCTTCTTCTACTTAGGCGATTATAATGAGAAAGACCATGGAGGGAAGAATACCTTACCATGTCAACCACAGTTTGACTAGAAATGAACTCGAAGACACCATCACTAGCAATCACAAAGAAAGGATTATCCGGTGTGAGCTCAATAACAGCAATCTCAGGGTTAGCAACAACACCAATTGTCTCTGCAATAGAGTCACCAATACTCCTTGTAAAAGCAGTTCCAGGATACATTCCATTGGGCACCCAAAGTCTCGGAGGGTCTCCATCATCATCTTCCTCAGTACCCCAACACTGAACATCAGGATTTTTCAAGCCTTCAATCTGATCAAGAGTAAGAACTCTAGCTCCACAAAGCTTAACCCTTTCGAGCTCATCGGATCTAAAGGGAGTCTGGTCAATAGACAAATCAACAGCTACAAGATCACCATCTCTCTTCTCAGCTAAAACCGCCCTCGAATCACCTGCATTAGCCACATATATAGTCCTTCCTCTAACCATAACCGTAATGGCCGTTGTCCCACTCATACTATCATCTACTACATCAGCATGTAACTGAGAATTCGTGCTCAAGAACGCCGAATTACAAGCCTCAGCAGGATCTACACGAAACCTACCATGTCTAAGAAGATTCTCACACAACCTCCGCTTCACAAACTGCGAACACTGAGCACCAAACTCACCATGGCCATCAAAAACCCCAAAGAAATGATCATCCGAGTTACTCCCAAAAGGCGTATGAATAGCGAAGCTATCTTGATTAGCCTTATCTAGAGCATCAGGATAATACCCTCTTTGAGATAGAAACGAATATCTCAATTCATAGTTACAAGACGGAACCTTTACAATCCTTGACCCATCTGGTGGTAGAAATTGAGACGAAACCCTAGAAAGCCGAGTAATTCCCCATTCCTGGTCTCGACTCAAACTCAGCTGATGAATTTCATCGTCATCTTCATCATCCACCGCATCTGAAGAGAAATTAAACACCGGATTATCTTCCTCAGCCGCGGCTGAAGTCGCAGTCGTAGCTTTTGTGCCGCCTCTCGCCGGAGCTTGTTGATGCGTTTGTTTGATGCTATTCTCTTTCGTAGCGCAAATCTGACCAATGCAAGTTTTGGAATAAGCACAACCCATCACTGATAGAGACGAAGAAGAGAACACGAAACCCTAAGTACTAAGCTCATTCAACGAATTCGCCGGAGTTGGTAGTAAGTAACGGAAGTCCAAACAGTTACTTTCTTCAAAAGCTCGTCATTTTCCTGGAAAATATCAAAACTTTCCCGAGAAAAAAATCTGTTGAATATACTGGGGAAAATTCATTTCATCTGATGAAAAAAAAAAGAGAAGAATCTGAAGATTACAGATTCGGTGGAGTTAAAGTGAATCAATACAAACAAAGAAACAAACTTTTATAACGGAAATTTTGACAGAAATTAAAAAAAAAAAAATCCCGGAAAAATCTCGGGGAAAAAATAGAATCCAGATAACGAAAATTTCGAAATTGAAGAAACTGAGAAACACAAGTTCTCGATCTACTTCAAGTAAGAACCGTTGCAGCAAGGTGAAGGATAAAAGAGAATATTAAAAAATATTGAAATTTGTTGAAGTAATGAATTTTTATTTTATATATTTTATATTTGTAGTTGTGTTACAACCAATCGAATGAATAGCTGAAGAAATAATTGGATAGAGGAACCATTTTAGCTTACGCTTTGGACTGATGACGAATTATATTTTCAATCATTTTCTTGTATGTACACTTTTAGTTGATATGATGATGATGAAGATTAAAAATGAGATTCATATACTTTATCAAGATGTTATAGTGTATTTAAGCCAAACCAAAAATATAATTAAATTCTATTTTAATTATATATAAATATCTAAATAAATATAATCATATGTATAATATGACATAGTAAGTAATTATATATACATACTTATTTGGTAAAACTGTATGAATTGTTAATAGTTTTTATTTTATTTTTAACCCAAGACTTTTTAAAGTTTATCTTCTTTTTACCATTTGTAAATTATGTAATTAACCTCTATAAAATGTTTTCTCAAACCAATATCTTGATTTAATCCTATAATTTCCAGAATTAATAATAATAATAATAAAACTAAATAAACTTATAAAGTTAGTAACCCTAGTTAAAGAGTAAAATTAATCTTATCAATTTTAGATCTATATATGGTCTACAAGTCTACAACTATATATTAATAACTTAACAAAAAAAAATTGAAAGCATATGACCAAATTAATTATGATTCATGGAAATAATGTTTATTTATTTATTTGATTTTGATGTACAATATGTTGGAGTTTTGCTAATAAATTTTGCTATAATAGTGTCATCAAACTAATTCGAAATTAATTTCTTCGGAGTCATTTAACATGCATGGTAACTAATAATAAAAGATAGTTTAATTTATATTCGGTTGTTACTTATATATTCTGAATCCAGATAAAGGTACACCATTCTAGTTTATTTAAACAATATTTAGATTTCTATTATAACGCTGGACAATGCCTATTGTACATAATTATGTTGTCTACAAATATAATATACAATATATTATATATCTATGAAGAAACAGCAAAATCCAATATCCATTGTAAAGAAAAACATAGCAAAATCTAAGACTCTCGTATTAATAATATAGACGACATCACGACACTATATAAGTGAGAGAAGAAGTGAAAAGGGCAGCCACGTTAGGAATTTAATTGTACTAATTAGATAATACGTGAAGCCTTTAGAGGTTATGAATGCGAAATGGTCCCTCACGACCCTAATGTCATTCAAATTGTTTAGCAATGCGTCGTGTCTCATTACCATTTTATTGCTTCTCATCATTACTTAATTATTAATCTTTATACCTTCCCCTCTTAACATATTTAATCAACTAAAAATAACATCAACACCCTTTCATTGCTTTTGTATGGTAGATCATAATATGTTTAAGATTCTTTTAACGAATAAATACCTAACAAAAACGAGAAAGAAACCCAATATAATTAACTAAGAAGTAAACATAATACTATTAGTTATTTCTAACATTTGAGTGCTATTATTAGTGTAGAAAACGTACCGTTGGAAAGTCCACAATCGTTCAAAACTGTCTGATGTCCATCCAAAATATTAGCCGACATAGAGTTGTATTTGGTCGGTATACTTAGACTTACATGTATAACTTTTTTGCCATTCGATAAGTTTTTTGAATTGTATCAAATGCCAATGCTTTATATATGTATCTAAGTCATCTTTCCATTTTCTTTTGGTCAAAAGAAAGTTGGAAGATAAGAGAAAGTTTTTGAGTCACACACATCTGAAAGAAACGTAAATGGCTTCTCATGTCTAATTACGCTTTATACGCTTGTGGGGTATTTGATTGGATATACGTCACACATCAGTGAAATCACAATATATAGATGTTGTTTATTAGCTTATTTGTACATCGACCCCGCTTATATATGAAAATAATGAGTGTAACTGTGTAAAGATTGATAAGAAAAGTTCCATATAACTTTTAGGTATGAACGATAAATCTATACTTGATAGTCAAGTAACGTTAAACAAATTATACTATATGCTATATTATCCATATTTGATCTTGTAAGCGATACCATTATTTCTTACTACTACATATTTTTTTCATTGTCATTTATATATATATATATATATCATAGATCAAATCCACAAATGTATACAATTTCATATCTTCTTCTAAGAGTCTTACCATTTACCAACTAACCACAGCTTCAAAGATGTTTCCAGTTTCCATCCACTATCATTCATTATATAGAACCATATGCCCTAAAACCTTATAAAGATTAGAAAAAATCTTATCCAGAATTTCACGTCAATCATTGAAGATCCACCTCATCATTATCTCTGTCAAATATGCATATATTTAATATCATTTTTTTATTTTATCGTTTATATACTCATTTTTTATTCTTTTGTACAAAACATTATTGAAAAGATACACATTTTGTATTCCATATTTCCATACAATTATCTCCAAAGACTAATTTTGTCGTTCCTATCGACAAAAAGAGAGAGATTTACCTACTGAAGGCTGATTGATATAAGCTATTATCAACTTTTGAATACGAGTTTCTTGTTTTTACTTTTTAGTGAAGGGTTTTCTTGTTTTTAGTAAAAATATGATTTACAAAACAGGAATCAAATTTTAACTGATTAATTATTAAAACAATACACACTGAAGAAACTATATATTTTTTTGGTTTGGTGGCTGGCACTGGCAACAGAAGATGCATGTACTTGGAGGGAACAAATAACCTTTATAAGCCCATAATATGTCGGAACATTACCATTAAAATGTTCAAATATTGACTTTTTTTTTTATTTGGCTTAAAATGTTCAATATCATTGTAAACTTCTAATATTTATAAAGTCAAATATAATTTATATTTACTTACTATATCAACACAAAAGATATTTTTAACTACTTCTCCCAACCTCCCACACATACCCAATCACATGTGAATGTTGATTGTGGGCAAGAACATTTGATGAGGTCAAGAAGCCATCCATGTATTTTGAAACATAACAATACACATGTTACAATTAATGAGCCCTCTTTCTTAATTTATAAGTTCTTACTAGCTAAAGCTAAAAATACGTCGATGTAATGTTAGGCAAGCAAAAAAAAAAAAAAAAAAAAAAAAAAAAAAAAAAGAAATGTTAGGCAAGCAAACAATTTGGAATATTAGACAATTTGATGTAAATGTTAGTGTATATTCATGATATTGCTAAGGCCCATGCGTCTATTATAGCTGAGGCCCAATTAATTATACAATGGCCCATACCCTTGTTTATTAGTTTCCTTGTCACTTGTCAGCGAGAAAAATTACAACGTCTCCTTTCTTTTCAATTTCCTCTCTAGATCTGACTCACCTCGAAATCGATTCATCGAACTTCTCAGCTTTTCTCTCCCTTCTCCGGCGTAATCTCCCGTCGATTTCATCTTCAGGTGAGTTAGGGTTTCTTCCTTTTCTTTATTTTCTGTGCGACATAAAATCTGGTGATGTGTTGTTGCCTCAACTATTAGTCGTCATCGTCTTAGGGTTTTGGTTTATGGAACGGAACTGCTTCTTTGTGATCTTCGATTAATCAAAATTCCTCTTAGGGAAATCAATTAGGTTTTGTTGTGGGAAGAGAATTAGGTTCATCTTCTTATCGTTGCTTCTCCTTTGTACTTGTGCCTTCGTTTCAGATATTTTGACCTCCGTGAATTAGGGTTTGTTGATTTGATGAATTGTTTTAGTTCACTTAATGGTTGATTCTCTCTTTTCTATAATTTTAGTTTAAAGATTGCGTAGAAAAATGTGATGAGGATCAACTCTATTAGTTTTCCTTTATTGCTGAAGATCCACAAGTTTATCTGCTTTGTATTTCCACATTTTAGGAGATCTTGAATGATTTATTTGCATATTCAGGGGTTGCAGATATTATTTGGCTCTAATGTATTCTTTCTGTATTTTGACCAGGCAAGTGACATTGCATCAGTTGCAACTTTCTGACTGGAGACGCAGACAGAGAATGATATGTTGTTTTGTGATCATCAGAAATCAGACAGAGTATGTCATTTTCTTCTTGCTATATCATCTTCTTCTTGCTATATCATCTTCACACATGGCATTGTTTAGTGATCCTAAGGATTTCTTGTACCAGAATTGGTCTTGAATAGAACTGTAAACTCACGTTTTCTTCTGCAGTTAGTATGAAATTACATTAAGTGCTACTTCTCCTCTGTGATTCTTTAATTTTAGTTTAAGATCTGTGCCTCCTTTTACTAGATTTTGAAAATGATATCATGTTGATACATTGTATTGTAATGTTCAGGACTTGTGTCATTTTAACAAGGATTTTGTGGAATCTTTAAACGGCTTTCTCGATGGCAATGCATCTATAATTGTGAGGGTGATTTAATACTTAAATCTGATTTAACAATGTCATTGTCGACTATCAGGCTCATGCTTATGATAGTCGACAATGAGGAGTTCTAGGAACGAGAGCAGTCATTGTCGTTACAAGATATCAGGTTGCTCATCATTATTCTCAAGCAGGTAAGTGTTTTGACTTATTTCATCAAGCAGTCTTGTAATATTGACGTGAAAGAGTTATGACCTTCTTAGATTGAGATATGTAACACACAAATATAATAATTTATGTTGGCTTTGCGTTTTCATATGTAACCTCCATATAGTCATTTTCAACTCCCAAACTCATTTTCACTTCTTTTTTTCCACAACGGACTTGCAAAACGTGTCAATCATTACCTGAAGGACCGTACTACGGATGCTCAACTCATTGACATAAGGTTAGAGAGTTCAATCATTGTCTTTGTTCATTATTTCTTATTTCTTATAGACATGAAAAAACATAATGACTAAGTGAACTAACAACAAATAACTTAAAAATCTTAATTAAATAACAACAAATAACTTAAAAATCTTAATTAAATAACAAAAAAAGTTTTAAAAATCTTAAGACAAATAATATAAATTGAAAAAAAATTTTAAACAAGAAATTATAGCTTAATGAAATGTCTATGTCCCTATAATGCAATGAAAAAGTTGCGGCTCTTCGTCATCAAAGCATAAAAAACAAATACTTCTACACTACTCGAGTTCGTAGTCACTTAAACCTTTATGGAATGTCCCTGTCCCTATAATGCAGTAAAAAAGTTGTGACTCTACGTCATCAGAGCATATAAAACAAAGAACGATTCAAGGGTTCACCCCTTGGAGTGAACCCTTATATTCACCTTCTCATCTCATAACCAATCAAAATGACACATAATATTATATTTAAAAAAATTAAAAATATATTAAAAATAAATAAAGTTAACAATAAAAACAAATTTGGAAAAAAAATAAAATCTTTTAGTTAACAGAGTTAACGTCGTTTCTATTTTTTTAGGGTTTACAGATTTTTGTCTCTTCTTCTTTGATCTTAGAAAACATCATCAACTGTCTCACAATTCATCTACAAGTAGGTACGTAATTCAATTTTTTAAAATAACTTTGTCCTCTTCTTTTTTTTTTTTTTTTATGGAGCTATATGGAACGATGTGTGTTTATATATCTGTCGTTGATTTGAATAATTTTTTTGTCGTTGGCATGATTGAATTATCAACATCGTATTATTCATATACTAATTTATTAATATTAAAATAGTTTATGCAGATTACAATGGAGGATAGTCAAATTCCAGGTGAATCTAGTTTGTTAAATCAAAATTTATTAGATGTTTTAACCGAAGAAGAAGATGCTTCACTCAGTGAATTCAAAGAAAAAAACGATATAACCAACAAAGAGGATTATGTTCACACTAAAGATGTTGATGTTTTAGTAGTAAACAATAAAAAAGAGAAGAAAGATGAACTTTGTATTGGAATGGAGTTTAGTTCTGATGAATCTGCACACAAAGCTTATAGAAGTTATGGAGGCAATCATGGTTTCAACGTAAGGAAACAACGGAGGACGAGAAAAAAAGATAAGATAGTAAGGATTGTTTATGTATGCTCAAAATAAGGGTTGAGGAAAAAATCTGATGTGGTCATGAAATCTTTTTCACGACCAATTACAAGATGTGATTGTGAAGCGCATATGACTTGCTACCTTCAGAGTAGCGGAAAATATAAGATTGTGTCTTTTGAGCCGAATCATAACCATGATTTAGTGATAACACCTATGAAGCATTTGCTGAAGAGCAATCGGGCAGTTTCTGTCTCTCAAAAACAACATGCTGATGATGCCGAGATGTCAGGAATTTCAACAAAAGCAACCGTTGAGATGATGAGTAGAGAAGTTGGGGGGCGAGAAAATCTGGGATTTATGGAGACTATCGCAATTATATACACCGAAAGTGAATGTCAGAAATGGAAAAGGGAGATGCTGGAGCAGTTTTAGAATACTTTCAAAGAAAGAAAAGAGGATAATTCATCTTTTTTTTATTCAATGCAACTTGATGAGGACGATATGATTACTAATATCTTCTGGGCAGATGATCGGTCTATAAGTGACTACAATTTTTTTGGAGATGTCATTTGTTTTGATACAACTTATAAGGCCAATGAATATGATAGACCGTTTGCTCCATTTGTCGGGGTCAATCATCATAAGCAAACTGTTGTGTTCGGTGCTGCTCTCTTATATGATGAAACCACTATGTCTTTTAAGTGGCTTTTTGAGACTTTTCTTGGAGCAATGTCTGGAAAACAACCAAAAACAATTCTTACAGACCAATCTGCAGCAATGGCGAATGCAATACATACGGTGTTCCCTGAAACAAAACATAGGTTATGTGTTTGACATATTTACCAAAATGCTGCAAAGAAGTTGAGTCATGTATTCAATGGGTCAGACCATTTTGCCATGGACTTTGGAAAGTGTGTATATGACCATGAGAAAGAAGAAGATTGGTTACTGGCATGGAATGATATGCTCAAGAAGCACAGATTGACAGAAAATAAATGGTTGAAGAATTTGTTTGATATGAGAGAAAAATGGGCAATGGTATATGGTCGTCATACTTTTACGGCAGATATGGTGAGCACACAACGTAGTGAAAGTATGAATAATATTTTGAAAAAATACTTGAAGCGCAGTTATGACTTGTTGTGTTTTTTTAAACACTATGAGAGAGTGTTAGCTGATCGGTGATATAAAGAATTATTTTTGACTTCGGTATGATGCATACCTCACCGGTATTACATGCTTCTGTAGAGATGCTGCAACATGCAGAGAAAGTTTATACACCAGAAGTTTTTACCTTGTTCCAAAAACAATACATAGTTATCGGTGATTATGTTGTCAAAAAGGTCAGCAAGTCTGAGATGGTGTATGAATACAATGTATCTTTTCGTGGTGTTGCACGAGAGCATGTGGTTAAGTATGATGCTACAACCCAAATGATACATTGTAGTTGCCAGAATTTTTCTTTTGCTGGGATCTTATGTCGTCATGCATTGAAAGTGTTAGACAAGAAGAATGTTAGAAGAATCCCACCTTCATACATTATGTATCGATGGAGTAAAGAGGCAAAAGCACGAAGCATATCTTATTATCGTTCAGAGATACCTAATAAAACAGTGAAGCAATCGATTAGAAAGCGCTATAGTCATATTTGTCGTAATTTCCGTGAGATTGCATCTGTTGCTGCTGAACATATAGAATTGACGGTGTGTGCAAATGAAGGTGCCTTCCAATTGCTTAAAAAACAGGAGGAAAAGAAAATGGAACTTGTGAAAGCTAATGCATGGATGCTTTAAACTTCAGACATTGAACTTGTGGAAGAAGAAAAAGAAGATGAAGAAATTCTAAATGCATGTGGAATAAAAAGAAAAGCTCCTGTTGGACGACCGAAGAACAAAAAGGTTGGACCCCATGGTCGATTTTTGAGTGTTCTCGAAATGATAAATCATGACACATCTAAATCAGCAAATAATACTACGGCGAAGAAAAAGTTATCATTTCAGGTATTTGATATACTATTTCTCTTTATCGTTTTCCAAATTTTATTCAAACTTGAGTTAATCAATATATATATATATATATAATTATTGGATAAATTGATAAATGTTTCAGGACTCAACTCTTACTCCCGATACCCAATTATCTATTGGTACTATCAGCCAGACCTTACATAATGGGTCATTTTTCTCACAAGTGCTCCGAGTAAATATTTCATTCTGTTAACTATTTATAATTATGTTATTTATAAATTTTTTAAAAGTAGACAAATGTTTCAGGACTCAACTCCTACACCCGAAACTCAGTTATCTGTTGGTTCCACCAGTCCAATTTTACATGATGGGTAATTTTTCTCACAAATGTTCTAGGTAATTTTTTATTCTGTCAGCTATTTATAATTAAGTTATGTCTCAACTTTTAAAATATTAAATCTTTTATTTTGTAGGACTTTGACAAGAATTATGGTGGTTCATCGTAAAGTTTTATTATTTTCAATATAGGATCACATTTTTTTTACTGAATTATTTGGGTTTTTGGAAAAAAGATGTTTGGTTTATATGCGTTACGCCGATTACCTCATCATAAACTAAAGCTTTTTCTACAGACTTCAAAAACTACAAAAGTATGGGATGCGATTATCTCATCATAAAAGATGTTTGGTTTAAATGCAAAGTTGATATTTTTTCTTTTATGTTTACGTTTCTTTTATGTTTGGTAGCAAAGTCTTGATATTCTACTTCTATTACAGTCTTAACTGTAAAATCTATTGATTAGAAAGATTATAATTCAAAGTGATTTAGTTCCCTTGACTATAATTCTAAATCCATCAACGTCTCTGCAGGTACCTTAAGAACATCCGTCAAATGGGGAGGAGTTTAGCAATTAGAGTCAAGATAGCAAACATAGTTACAGGAAAAATGTTTTGTCTTTTGTTTCATATTGATTTAACCTTCATTGTAGCAATGTCAAGGCTGAAAGAAGCTATGGAGAGCTGTGATATTATTTTACTTCCATCTTATCAATGCATAATTAGTTCTCATCAATTTTTTGCATTCCCAAAGCGTTTCTCAGGTTTGGACTCATCAAGTTGCAAATTTTAGAGATTAAAATTTCTCATCACAAATAAACAACATGATGAGCAGTGTAAAAGATGCCAGAAATATCAACAAAACCCTGGCATAGGTATATAAACAGAGTTGTCTTGTCTCATCGTATATTTTTTCAAATGTCCTACTTGTCACAGCTATTGCAGAACATTGTTCTCTTGTTATTTTTTTCAAACACCAGAGGTCCACAGCTGATTACTGAAATAAGGAGTTAAAACTACACCCTTTATTTCACGTCTGATAGCTCCAACAGCTGATGATCTAGAATCAGGAGATGGTATATGTACTGTATCTGCAGAAGATGAATATATACCAAGAAGAGAATTGTTTGATGGCACAGTAATCTCAAGAATTGCCTGCATTCCTTGAGAGAGTAATTTTCTTATAAAATGACGCACTAGAACATTTCTACTCTGCCTGGACCTAGTATATGCTGTTGCATTCGAAATGTGATCCCTATATAACTGACGATCTCCTGAACCACCTGATGAACTGACAAACCATAAAACAGAACAATATTAATATTCAACTGATTTGAGTTCAGAGAACTTTTCTCTAAGATGTAGCATAATAAAGATTTTGTAGAAAGTGTTATATATCCTAAGAAACAATCACACTCGTAGACAATATGTAACAAGTAAGCATAACAATTAAGAAGGCAAGACCAAAATAAGATGCAGCAGTACTAACTGATCAAGGTAAAAGCTTTTCACAAATCCATAAATTTATAAGCTCTCATTACATTAAGCAAGAAACTATTAAAGCCAATATCACTTTTCAGCGAATGATGAAATCAGAGTAATAAGAACCTTGAAGGACATAGTTCTAGCAAAAGCATCAAGATCTTCAACCAATTTAGCCGTAAGAATTTCATTCCAAGGATGCCTATACAGCTCACGAAGCACACAATTAGAAGAAAAGTTGTAGAGAATTGAAGTCCAGCTTCGCGATGGAGACTTGGCCGTTAATTCTGACTGAGAATCATCATCTCCGGTAGGGTTGCGGTGAACTCAAAATATTTCTCTAAGTCTGATTTTTTTTTCTAACATCTCTAGTGTCAAATAAGATGTAAACGGTGTTAACTTTGTTTCCGAATTAATCATTTTGTTTTTTCCAAATTCGTTTTATTGTTAACTTTATTTATTTTTGATATATTTTTATTTTTTTTAAATGTAATATTATGTGTCATTTTGATTGGTTATGAGATGAGGAGGTGAATATAAGGGTTCACCCCTAGGGGTGAATCCAAGAATCGTTTTAAAACAAATGCCTCTACACCGCTTGAGTTCCTATTCATTCAAAGCTTTATGCAATGTCCATGTCCCTTTAATGCAATGAAAGAGGCTTTTCGTCATAAGAGCATAAAAAACAAATGCCTCTACATTGCTTGAGTTCCTAATCACTCAAAGGTTTATGGAATGTCCTTGTCGTTATAATCCAATGAGAAATTCCTAGCTCTTCATCATCATAGCTTAAAAAGAACAAAAGCCTATACACCGCTTGAGTTCCTAATCACTTAAAGCTTTATGGGATGTCCCTTTTGCTATAATGCAATGAAAAAGTCTCAGCTCTTTGTCATCAGAGCATTAAAAAAAATGCATATACTCTGCTTGAGTTCCTAATCACTCAAAGCTTTATGGAATGTCCATGTCACTATATTGCAATGAAAAATTCCCGGCTTTTCATCATTAAAGCATAAAAAACAAATGTCTCTAGTCTACACCGCTTGAGTTCCTAGTCACTCAAACATTTATGAAATGGGCATGTCACTATTAAGCAATGGAAAAGTCTCGTGGCTCTTCGTCATCAAAGCATACAAAAACAAATGCCTCTACACGTTCCAGTCACTCAAAACTTTATGGAATGTCCATGTCGCTATAAATGCAATGAAAAGTTCATGGATCTTCGTCATCAGAGCATAGAAAAACAAATTGCTCTACAACGCTTGAGTTCCTAGTCAGTCAAAGTTTTATGGAATGTCTTTGTCCCTATAATGCAATGAAAAAGTCTAAGCTCTTCGTCATCAGAGCATAAAAAAATGCCTCTACAGCACTTGAATTCCTAGTCACCCAAAACTTTATGGAATGTACATGTCGCTATAATGCAATGAAATGTCCCAGATTTTTGTCATCCAAGCATAAAAATCAAATGTCTCTACACCGCTTGAGTTCCTAGTCCTTGAAAGGTTTATAGAATGTCCATGTCCCTATACTGCAATGAACAAGTCCCGGCTCTTTGTCATCATATTATACAATATTTTGGTTATTTCAGTTTAAAAATAATTGAGATTTTGGGGTTTACATAATTTGGATTTAGGGTTGCTACTCCTTTTTACAGCCTTAGGCCTTCAGATCGGTTTAATCGGGTCGGGTCGGTCGGAACTGGCTTAATCGGGTTCGGATTCCAATTCCAATCAAAGGATAAACCGAACGGAATCAATAAAATCATAAATCGGTACTCGGCTTGGTTTGGTTCTGTAAACGGTTTTTGATCGGTTTTAGCTAAACCGATGAAATGCCACTAACCCTAAATCACCATCACTTTCTCATTTTATCTGTTTCATCCGCGACTTGTTTCTCTCTTCTCCTTCTCCATCTCATATTCTTTCTTCTCCTTCTTCCTTTTTCTTATTTCTTTTCCTTCTTCACTTCTCCTTTCCTTCAATCTTCTCAAACTAAATCCACAAGAGAGCCTCATCATCTCATCATTTTTGCTTCTCAACTTCATTCATAGTTTCTCGAGTAAATATGAACCCTAATCTCTAATTTTGATTTTCGGTTTCGGAGGTTTTCAAATCAAAATAGGTTTTAGGGTTTTCTGTCTTTGTAAATGAGGATTTCATGTTTGTTTCTATTTTTAATGGTTTGATTCTCCAGTATTTGATGCATGTTTCTTGTTTATCGGTCTTTTGATGTTTGTTTGTGGATTTGTTATATTTACAGATTTGGTGGCTTGGAAAAATGTAACGGTGGTGAGAACGATGTTCAGTGATCTTTAAAGATTACGGATCTGGTGGAATTTTAGGTTTTGTCGTCAACACCACAGTTCACGCGTTGGTGAAATTAAACGGGGGTGGAATTGGACAGTCACGCAAAACCCTAATTTTTATGAGTTTGGAGCATTTGGGCTTTATTTAAGTTTTGTATTTGTTATTGGGCTTGTTTTCTTTTTAATTTGTATTGGGTTTAGATTGATAATAGTGTTATTTTTTAAAATTATCAAAATAGAATTGAATATAAACGATTAAAAACTGAAGTAATTGAAATTTTTTTTGGTTTAACTCAGAATTGATTTTAAATAATGTAACCGAACTGAACAAAATGATATTGTAATCAGATTCAATTCAGAAGAAATTTTATATTCTGAATAAACCAAAATTTTAATTAAACTGACCTGATTAATCCAAACTAACCGTATGTCCATGATTTTTTGGGTCAGATTTGGTTTCTGGAAAATTTTCAAAATCTATTTCACACATTGATCTAAAAAACAAACACAAAATGGAACCAAAAGCTATTTGATGATTTGACGTAGTATAAATTTTAAATATGTAAATAATAAAAACCGTTATACCAAAAGTTAAATTAATTAATTTATGTAAATAACTATTTTTTCAAAGTAAATATGTTTTCTATTTATTTCTCTTAAACAATTCAAATATTTGACTAACAATAAATATTTAATTTTTGATTTTACCAAAATTCAACTTATTTTTAAAGTTTAGGAAAGCGATGGATCCTACGTTGAAGTATAAACATTGTTGTTTAAAAATAGATAATTCGAATTGTAGACGCTTCGTTTCATAGATGGCTCGGTTCGGTCCGGTTCGAAATTTCGGAAGTTCAATTTGACGATTTGAAAAAATTGGTTCGGTTCGGTATAATATGCCCAGCCCTATTAATTAATTGAAAAACCTTGCCGTTCGAGTCTTTCACTGAACCTCTCGTAAATCATCACACCTCTACCGACCGTCGCCTCCATCGAAATTCTCACGCCGGTGAGATAAGAGTGATGGGACTCGATCAAGAAGATATAGAGTATGTTTTTTGTTTCCGTGGATTTCTTCATTGATTTTAGATTTTATGTAGTTGTTTTCTCTAGTTTTTGGAGAAGATGAATTTGTTTTCGTCTTTGATGTTTAATTGTAATATTTAGACATTCTTCTAATGAAACAGCTTGGCCGATGTTGAACATTTCATTGACAAGAAGAAGCTTGCAGCTCCTATCAAGTCTACAGTAGATAAATTCCAGCTTGTTCCCGAGTTCTTGAAGGTACACACAACGCACAAATCTTCATTTTTGCTTTTTTTATATGAATAGCTGAAACTATGCAAATGTGTAATTGTCTTGTTTTGTAGGTGAGAGGGCTTGTGAAGCAACACTTGGATTCCTTCAATTACTTCATCAATGTTGGGATAAAAAAGATTGTTCAGGCAAATAGTCGTATTACATGTACAACAGACCCTAATATCTATCTAAGGTCAAACTTTCTTATCATCTTTTTTAATCTCAGTCTCTTTTTGTATCTGACATGTCTTATATGTATGGATTTTGATATTCTGTTTCATAATAAGTACATAGAGTAAACTAGGTAATTTTGATGCAGGTTTAAGAGTGTCAGAGTTGGTGAACCCTCAGTTGTAAACGTTAATATGGCGGAACTGATTAATCCACATATGTGCCGATTAGCTGATATGACGTAAAGAGTTCTTCTATTTACATTCTTTCATATCTTTCTTTGTCTATTGGCTGTGTTAAATGAATTATAACTTCTTGTTTTTTTAATTATCAGATATGCTGCTCCAATATATTCCAATATAGAGTATGTTCATGGAAGTCATGGACAGACGTCAATAAGTGCCAAGGTAAATGATAAATGAAATGTTTCTTATCAATGGAACTCAGGCTTAATATGATGTTTCTTTGTTTTAGGATAACGTAATTATTGGAAGGATGCCTATTATGTTGCGGAGTTGCCGCTGTATATTATCTGGAAAAGATGAAGAGGAACTTGCAAGATTGGGTTTGTATTCTACCATTCTTTCAAGCATTGCTTCCTCTTGTTCATCTCATTTATTGTTTTCCATTTGGTTTCTAGGTGAGTGCCCTCTTGATCCTGGAGGATATTTTGTTATCAAAGGAACTGAGAAGGTGATACTTCATACTTTATTATATAGAAATTTCTTACAACTATCTTATGGAGTCTATAGATTGGCTAGTACTCCGCAGTCCGCACTTTTGACTTTGTGGGTATATGTTTTGCATTATTATATTCTATTTAGTCCAGACTCGATTGTATGTTGATCTAACCGTCCAGCATCGTTCTTTTTCTTATTTTTCCCTGTCACTATCGCCGTCCGATTCGTCATAGAATCCTTGTCTTGATGTTTGCTTTCATTTCAGGTTTTGCTGATACAAGAACAACTTTCTAAGAACAGAATTATTATTGATTCTGATAAAAAGGGAAAGTAAGTAATCTCTTCTAGTATCCCCATAAATATTAGTATCATGCTTCCGCAGTGTTTATCCATTATTTACCCACCCACTATCTAATTACTAGTTTCACTATCTGCTGATTCTCGCTTCTTTCATTGCTTATTGTCAGCGTAAATGCATCTGTTACAAGCAGCACTGAAATGACGAAAAGCAAAACAGTTATTCAGATGGAGAAGGAAAAGATATATTTATTTCTTCACCAGTTTGTAAAAAAGGTATCACGTCCTTCTTTAAGGGTAGTAGATCTTCGAGCGTTGGATTCTATTGGCTGAGCATGTGATTTTTTCATAGATTCCAATTATAATTGTCTTAAAAGCTATGGGAATGGAGAGCGATCAAGAGATTGTACAAATGGTTGGAAGGGATCCCCGTTTCAGCGCATCACTCTTACCTTCTATTGAGGCAAGTATTATAGCCACCTGCTTTTGCCTTAGGTCTAGTTTATGGCTTTTTTTGTATTGATTTTAGTGTTTGAGTGAAGCTTTCAAGTTAATATAACACCGACTCTAGAAGCAGCTGATTAGTTCTCTGGATGTAAAACGTTTATGCATCTCTTTATCTTCCATGCCCTTTTTATTGAATCTAAAAATTTTTACGTCTCATTTTCTTCCATGTCATTTTGTTCAACA
The DNA here is from genome assembly GCA_963555745.1 of Cardamine flexuosa. Classification (NCBI taxonomy): domain Eukaryota; kingdom Viridiplantae; phylum Streptophyta; class Magnoliopsida; order Brassicales; family Brassicaceae; genus Cardamine; species Cardamine flexuosa. The sequence continues at coordinate 22,926,911 of OY743219.1, forward strand.
TGTCTGAAGCATCGTATTTATCACTCGAAGTGCTTATAAAATTTCAGGAGTGTGTTAGCGAAGGTGTTAATACACGAAAACAAGCACTGGACTATCTTGAGGCAAAGGTGCAGTCTTTTTGTTATCAAATAGTTTTTCTGTTCAATGATTCTAGTGGACACTTATTGTCTACTTCAAAAAATTATCTAGAAAACAGAAAAGGTTTTAATGTCTTGTTGAAAAAGATCTCTTTATAGTGTTAAAAAGACCATAGCTCATTTCTATCTGTGTTGAAAGGACATCTGTCATACACTTTATGATGATATAGTTAGTTCTTTCCACCTTATTATGTGATTTAACGAGATAAGTATTCAATTTATTCCATGATGTTGTTGTTTTCCATTGAGAAATAAACACTGAAGAAAAGAGTAGACTATCAGGTTATGTTATATTAATAATAAATTCTTACTTTTGTCATTCTGCAGCAAGAAATATGTGACATATTCTTTTATTTGTCAATTTCCGTAGGTGAAAAAAACATCATACGGACCTCCGCCTGGAAAGGTTCTTATTCTTTATTCCACTATTACACTCTCTGGTTCAACTTTGTACCGACACATAATCTGTTCTTGGCCCTGCAAATGTGAATATGAAAGTTTTTTTGCTAAGTGAAAATGTTTGCGTTGTATATTTACATCATATACTAGGACGGAAGAGCTGTCTACATCCTCAGAGAATTATTCCTTGCGCACGTACCTGTAAGTATCTTAACTTCTTTTGGTTCGTAAATTTTTAGCCTTTGCTTACTGCTATGTTCTTGTCCTTAAGGTGCGTGACAACAATTTTCGTCAAAAATGCTTTTATGTTGGTGTGATGTTGAGACGGATGATTGAAGCAATGTTAAACAAAGATGCAATGGATGACAAGGTAATATGATGATGACCTTTTTTCTGGAAAAGTAATTTTTGTACATGTGGAATATATTTGAAGTCTCATTAATTTCTGTTAGATTTATTGCTGTATGGCATGCTAGATACTTAGATTTCCCAAAATTGGCAAATCTAAACAGGGAGTGACATGCTGAATTGGCTTACAAAATGTCTGGGCCGTCCCTTAGAGTAGCCACTAATATTTAATACTTCAACTCACTATGATGGCTTACTTGTTTGTCTATAATCTGATATCAACTAAGGATGATCTGTAGACAAGTCATACTGTAACCCGAAAGTTTATATCGCTTGTAAAGTATGTCTCTAATGTGCGTCTTCTTGTAGGATTATGTTGGTAACAAGCGATTGGAGTTATCTGGACAAATGATATCTCTTCTCTTTGAGGTATCGCTGGAACATATCACCAAACACAGTACTTTCTCTTCCTTTTTAAAGATTTTTTCTAGTCCTTACCTTCTGTTTACCTCCTCTCTGGCTGCAACAGGATTTGTTCAAAACAATGATCAGTGAGGCCATTAAAAAAGTAGATTTTATTCTTCAAAAAACTAACCGGGCTAGCCGATTTGATTTCTCACAGGTAAGTGTAGAAATATACTGCCCTGTTAGTTCAGGTCTTGCACTCAATTTTGTTGACCAGAAAAAATATGTATCCTTGGACACCTCATATCATTTGGATTTGTAAATGATCTTCAGTCAAAAAACATAAAGGATTTATGTTTTAAGACTTTGTTGTGTGTTCATCTAGTAGCTATGAACCGGTCTTCATTCATGGTTCTTGAAGTAATCTAAAAAGTGTTGTTGTTTGCAATAAGCTCATTATAAGTTGTCTGCTAGGTGTTATTATACCGCTTAGCACTTGCTTTTTGAACTTACATTTCGCTTGGATATTCCAGTGCAACTTGAATTGCTAAAATTAGTTTTTCTTATTGCTCTATGTAGCTTTTCCCTTGGAATAACATTTCCCTTATAGTCGATTTTCAGAAATAATTACTTTAGTGAACAGAACTGATAGTACAACTTCAATTTTCTTTTGTGTACTCATAGTGTCTTACTGGAGATAAGATTACTCTTGGATTAGAAAGAACCCTTTCAACAGGAAACTTTGATATTAAAAGATTCAGAATGCATAGGAAAGGCATGACACAGGTCAGTCTCTTTCTCTCTATATACATCTGTGTCTATGTCTCTAGCCTCCTTCATGCTACATCACTCTCAAGGAAATCTTTTCATGTAGGTCTTAACAAGGTTATCTTTTATCGGGAGCTTGGGGTTTATCACGAAAATTTCCCCACAATTTGAGAAGTCCAGAAAAGTAAGTGGGCCTAGATCTTTGCAACCCAGCCAGGTAATGATACTTTCTTTATCAGCCTGCTGAAATTTATAAAGAAAACTACTACTTTTCTTTGAACTATCATCTTATCGGATATTTGGAATCGTGATTTTCTCTCCAAGTGGGGCATGCTATGCCCATGTGATACCCCAGAAGGAGAATCTTGTGGTCTTGTCAAGAATTTGGCTTTAATGACTCATGTAACAACAGATGAAGAGGAAGGCCCATTGGTTGCTATGGTATGGATTTGCTATCTTTTTCTGTGTGCAGCCAATTAATTCGCATTAATCATCTTTGCAATGGCTGTGAGAAAGATACTGCGGGAACCACATTACCCTTTCTTAATATGTACTGCTAGTCATCTGTTTATAGATGGATTCTTGTCAACTAAGTACTGAATCTGTGTTTGAATTGATTTTCGGGAAACAGTGCTACAAATTGGGTGTTACAGATCTGGAAGTATTATCAGCAGAGGAACTGCATACTCCAGACTCATTTTTGGTAATATTGAATGGGCTAATACTTGGCAAACATAGAACGCCACAGGTACTTTTACATACAGACACAGGTCTGCAACAGACGCAGGCAATATATATTTTTACACCTCTTCACTAGCTTCTATTGTTTCAGCGCTTCGCCAATTCACTTAGAAGGCTGCGTAGAGCTGGAAAAATTGGTGAGTTCGTCAGTGTGTTCACAAACGAAAAGCAGGTATTTGCTCAATCTGTTTATTGGGTAATCTAAGTTTTCGACATGCACCTTATATAGCTTGTTTTCATTCGTCCATGAAGTAAAAACCAATTTATCTATTTGATTATGTTCTTCTGTATATACTATTTAAGCTAAAGCTAGAAATGAAGATTAAGATTTCTGAATTGAAAATAGACTGTGGAAGCTACATTAATTAATTTCTAGAGTCTTCAGTAGCCTCCCTTTTGGTATTTTGGAATAGAGATACAGCTAAGGATGCTTACAAACAATGAAGGAAGCGATTGTTTCCTAAATACCTGCCAAAACATTTCTTATGAATACACAAATATTAACTGAGACTGACTCCGAAGAGAAAATATTTATCAGCATTGTGTTTACGTTGCTTCTGATGGTGGGCGGGTGTGTCGTCCACTTGTTATTGCCGATAAAGGAGAATCAAGAGTTAAACAACACCACATGAAGGAATTACAGGTACACGTATTATTTTTCCTAGATTCATGCATACTTGTCATAGTTGTATGAGTTAAATATAATGGCTGACTGATGTGTATTTCCTTGAAGGATGGGGTTCGCACTTTTGATGACTTTATTCGTGATGGTTTGATCGAGTATCTTGACGTCAATGAGGAAAATAATGCGTTGGTTCGCCTCAGTCTCCATATTTTCTAGATGTATTATAGTCTATTGCACTGTTGGCAGCCTAAAATGACACTGCTCTTTTTTCCTTGTTGTAAGATTGCTTTATATGAAAGTGAAGCCACTATGGATATGGATGAAGGAGCAGAAGCTGCTAAGATAAGGGCTGACACAACTCACATTGAGATTGAACCTTTCACCATCTTAGGTGTTGTTGCTGGTCTTATCCCCTATCCTCACCATAATCAGTCACCTAGAAATACTTACCAGGTTTGTGTTTCTAGACAATCTGATATAAGAAGCTCCAATTTCTTTTGGTTTGCATCTCGTTATTGTTCCTGTTACATTATGTACAGTGTGCTATGGGAAAGCAAGCTATGGGAAATATTGCTTACAACCAGGCAAGTCCATTTATGCCCTTCATACCATTTCATTGAGGCAAAGCCTTCTGCTTTCCAGTTTTGGTGTGATTAGATAAATTGTTGACTATTATGCTTCCTCAGGTTTTGCTTAATTAAGGTTATATGAAGTCTAAATACTTGAACGCCTGTGTCTTCTCTATTGCATGGTGTTTTAGTATATCTTTCTCTCTCTCAGACATTGACTTTGCTTTTAATTCTTTTTTGTATTTAGTTAAACCGGATGGACTCCTTGCTTTACCTATTGGTGTACCCTCAGAGACCCCTGTTAACAACAAGGACAATTGAATTGGTAAGTTTCTTTGCTCTAATAGGAATGTGCTAGTATTTTGTAATGTGGACCTAATAAATTATGTATGTTAACAGGTTGGATATGATAAACTTGGAGCAGGTCAAAATGCTACTGTTGCTGTGATGAGTAATACGGGATACGACATAGAAGATGCAATAGTGATGAACAAAGCTTCCTTGGATCGTGGTTTTGGCCGCTGCATTGTTATGAAAAAGTATATAATGGATGTCTCTTTAGGTTAAAAGTCGTGTTCTATGAGAACTCGCCCTCTTACATTAATAATGCTTCTCGTGTTGTCTTGTCTTGTCTTGTGAAACAGACTTGTTACTACGTGCCAGAAGTATGGTAGCGGTGCAGGAGACAGAATACTCAGGCCACAGAGAACAGGTCCAGACGCAGAAAAGATGCAGGTAGTTCATTTTGTCTGCATTTGCCTTATCGTAAGACTTGGGAATTAGTGTTTTTGCATATTTTTAGATGCTGTGGAAACAGTCCTAGGGAGTTCGTTGACCATAAAATACATTTTTGGACTTTGCAATTTCTTATCAGAAGGACCAAGCACAGTATGGTAGTTCCTTATTTTAAATTGTGACTGTCTATTCTTCCTCATAATAGATACTTCATTAACAAACTATGAGACTGCAAATAAATTTTGACAGAACTGGCGTAAACTCTCCTATTCTGTGTTTATTGGGAATTCTTATCGTTCTTATCCAAACGGCTAGTGAGAGGGTCTGAATTTAGGCGTTTTCCTTCTCCTTGTTCCTTTTTGTTGTTTATTTGTGATTTACTTGACTGTGGCCTTTAATTCTGCTAATACATGTCTAATATGTTTTCATGTTAACTATTTTTTTGTCTTTAAGATACTGGATGATGATGGAATCGCTTCTCCAGGGGAAATTATCAGACCGAATGATGTTTATATAAATAAACAAATCCCTTTGGACACGAGTGAAAATATTACATCTTCGCTATCTAGGTATCCAACTGACTTTTCAATATATATGATCATAATTGTTTCTTAAAACAGTAATCACAGATATACAATCCGTTGTGTAACTTTCAGTCAATACCGTTCGGCTAGAGAGTATTTCAAAGGTCCTGAAGGGGAGACACAAGTGGTTGACAGAGTAGGTCTCTGTTCTGATAAGAAAGGAAATTTATGCATCAAATATATCATCCGACATACTCGTCGACCAGAGGTGAGAAATTTTGTCTTTAATACTGTTATGTTTCTAGCCCTAAGCCTCATGTTCTACAGTGTTAACAATGTTTTGGTCTGACCTTTTTTTAGCTTGGCGACAAGTTCAGCAGTAGGCATGGGCAGAAAGGTGTGTGTGGTACAATTATTAGGCAGGAAGATTTTCCATTTTCTGAGCGTGGAATTTGCCCTGATTTGATCATGAATCCTCATGGGTTTCCAAGGTCAGAAGATATTCTTTAAAAGATTTATCTCTATCTATCTGTGCGCGTTGATGTCTTTTCATAACCTAGAGCCAACAAAAGAATCCTGAATTTTTTCATTGCTTGAGTTTTTGTATTATTTAAAACTGATCAAGTTATTAACATTTTTCTTGTCACAGTCGTATGACAGTAGGTAAGATGATAGAACTCCTTGGAAGTAAGGCTGGGGTTTCTTGTGGTAGATTTCATTATGGTAGTGCGTTTGGTGAAAGAGGTGGTCATGCTGACAAGGTTGAGACTATAAGGTACTCTTCCTTCTCTCTAAATATGAGGTTTCTTTCTTCTTCCATGTTTTAACTGTTGTTGTGGCATTAAATGTTTTCGTATGTTCCTCTATCATTTCAGTGCGACCCTTATCGCTAATAAGTTTTCCTACAGTGGGAAAGACTTGCTATACTCAGGTACTGCATTATGATTCTTCACACATTTCAGAATGTACAGTTTATATGCTAACATTCAATCGAACACAAAGTCATTTAGGATCTCTAAAATGGACTTAGACACCACTATTTGATATTTATAAGACTCTGGCCGGACTCGTTCTTAATCCAAAGCTACCTAGGGTTCATGATTATTTCTTTCTTTCATGTCTCACAGGTCTTAGTGGTGAGCCGTTGCAAGCATACATATTCATGGGGCCAATATATTACCAGAAACTGAAACATATGGTGACGTTCCACTAACCTATTTGAACCATTTTTTGTCTGTTTTATAATCACAAAATAAATTCTAAATATCAGTGTATAGTCATTTTTTTGGAAAAAATAAACGGAGATTCTCTGTTAAATAGGTTCTGGACAAGATGCATGCCCGAGGGAATGGACCTCGTGTTATGATGACAAGACAGCCTACTGAAGGAAAATCGAAAAATGGAGGTAGGTGCCTTTCTTACTTGTATATCTTTTTGCGTTCTGAGTTTTCTTCTCAATTGTATATTCTCCAATGCTGTTGCAGGTTTACGAGTGGGAGAAATGGAACGAGATTGCCTTATTGCTTATGGGGCAAGCATGTTGATCTACGAGCGGCTCATGGTTTCTAGTGATCCTTTTGAAGTTCAGGTAATAAATCATAATACACTGTTTTTACTAAGTGGCAAGTTCAGTAAAATCATTGGAACTACTCCATTGTCTCACTGACATTGTATATTATCATCAAGCAAACGAGATAATCTTTTATACAAACATCAAATGTATTTGTGATGCATTATTAAACGTTTAAATGCACAGGTTTGCAGAGCTTGTGGTTTGTTGGGATATTACCATTACAAGCTTAAAAAAGCACTTTGTTCATCTTGTAAAAATGGCGATCACATTGCTACTATGAAACTTCCTTACGCTTGCAAGCTCCTCTTCCAGGTAAAACCATTGATCCACTGCTCAAATTGAAACTCTTTACTTAGTCCCATTTGGAAATTTGGATATAAATTTCTTCTTGAACTAAAGTAAGAATCTTTGATGTTTTCGGTTTTTACTTGTTTGTGGTTGGTCTAATGACACTTTTTAAAACTCTCTTATTATAGTTTTATTTCGGTTATTTCTTAACTCGTTTTCTCTTTGGTTCTTGCGCATTACGTGGTTACAGGAACTCCAGTCAATGAATGTTGTTCCTCGTCTGGTGCTCACAGAGGCTTGATTTCAGGGAGATGTTGTTAAACTATTTACTTGGATGATAGTATTTGATAAGGCTTTTTATTGTTGTTGATATGTACTGATGTCAAAGTGCTTGAGGTTGGACCATATTTGGATCAATGCTTAGATGAATTAGAATCATACGGAAAATTATTGTATTTTTTCATTTGTTGTACTGAAACCATGAGAAAATGAGTGTATTTCTCCATGATCTAAATTTATGTGGAACAATGTCGATTCGAAGAAGAAAAATTCATTACTGTAAACTTCTAAGTCGATTCAAATAAGAATAGGAGAATCAGTGCATTAAAACTTAATTTGGGTAAATGCAAAGTGATTGGTGGGTATTTTACATTGACAAATTTTCAGGATCCAAGTAAATTCAGACTTGTCTCGTAATATCTACCAGTAAGTTTTGAAATCCATACATCTAAAATCTCTACCAAATATCTATTTTGCATATTAACTGTCGCCGTCTATCATTGCGCTTATGATGTAGATGAATATTCTCCTACTTATGTTACGAGTTTCTCAATGTTGGATTTGTCGTAACTCTATTATATCAACTTTTGAAATCTGATTTTTTTTCTTCTTGGGTTCATGTTCTAAATTTGGACAAAGATAATGTGAAATTGTTTCAATAATTGAGTAGATAATCATTCTTTCATGGGATATGAGTCATATAAATTTATGAATTTTTTGTAGCTAGAAAACTATTATTCTTTACTTTTTACTTTGTAAAAGACCCAAAAGTTATTACTTTTTTATTCTGTTATTATAAAACTATTATTCTCTACTTTCAACTTTTTGTCCTATTATCATTATTATTGAAAACTATTATTCTCTACCTATTACTTTGAGAAACTTAGTGTTTAATTAATGTTTTTGTTAAGTTAAAAAGCCCATAATCATAACTTTTGAAAAAGCCCAACTAAAATTAATTTTAAAACTAGGCCTACAAATGTCCCTTAAAATTTATCTATCGTGGGCCAGGCCTAAAGTTTGCACCCTTTTGATTAGATTACCATTGAAAATTTCGAAATTTCTAGTTTCGGTTTTGCTCACTTTAGGTTTATTTTTCCCTTCCTTCAACTGAAATCAGAGCTTTAATGGCTGCTTCAATCTCAGCAAGGGTTTTTCGCAGTTTGGGATCCTTACGCTGCTCTGCATCCAGTAAGCTTCTCTCATTTTTTCCCCACTTCTTTTTCAAATGCAATTTCTTGATCTCTGATTGATTCTTCTGTCTCTTTCGAACAGATTTGTATACTAATTCATCTGGAAATGGTTTATCTTCGCTTACTAGTGATCTCAAGGTTGGTCTTTTATAAGTGATTGTTTCATCTTCCTAATTATTTTCAAATATCGATTTCACCTTTGTTAATCGTTGCAGTATGGAATGGCTTTACTTTCCAACCGAAAGCTCTCTACTTTGACTTCTGATACATTTCCTTCTGATTTACTTACGAAAAAGACGCAGATTACACCTGACCGAACCATAGGTATGTGTATATGTTTTGGCTACAAGCTAATTCTTGGAATCTCGTTATCTTTCATGTTGTTATGCTGAGATTTTTTGTGTAGTTGTTGGGAATCTTGGAATGAGTAAGTGATTTTAGGAAAATGTAGTAACTTTGCGTTTTGGGAGGAGTAATGGTTTTGCTAGGCCTTAGTTTTTTTAGCTTATTACATGAAGGTTTAAGCAGATTTGAGTACCATTGTTTCACTTGTCTTAAGTATGTATATGTTTGGCTACAAGCTGATTCCAGTCTTCGTATCTTTCATTTTCTTATGCTGAGTTTTTTTTGGTTTCGTTCTTGGGAATCTTGGAGCTTGACTGTGGAAGTGGAGAATGATTCATGGTGTTAGATTTGAGTATTAGCTTATTACATGAAAGCTAACTCAGATTCGAGTACTAGTGTTCCACTCTGTTATGTTCTCTCTTTTCGTGATTGAGCTTGAGACGTGATAAAATCTCTGTAACAATGATGTTTTTCCATATTGCTTCTTTCATTTAAAAATTCTGGAAAAAGTTTTAACTGGTTTTGTGTATTTGATACTTTTTCCATAGGACAATATCAAGACTTGGTCATTCCGGTGACAAATTTTCAGAACGAGGAAAAGGGTTTAATGGTTTTAGCTGGTGATGTCTTCGATGTTCCAATAAGAAAAGATATTATTCACAATGTTGTGAAATGGCAGCTTGCGAAACGCCAGCAGGTAATATTAATTAGTTAGCTTAGTCAAATTATAAGCAAGCAAATAAGTGTGACACATTTGGTTGATATTTTAGGGAACTCATTCGACCAAAACATTAAGTGAGGTAAGTGGAACTGGTAGAAAGCCATGGAATCAGAAGGGTACAGGTCGAGCTAGACATGGTACACTGCGTGGTCCGCAGGTAAATCAGTTTCTTGAATTCTATGGTTTCTTGCTACCAAGTATAGATGTCTAATTGAAACTTTGTTGAACCATTAGTTTCGAACTGGTTGTGTAATGCATGGACCCAAACCAAGAAGCCATGCCATAAAGATGAATAAGCAGGTTCGACGGCTTGGATTGAAAATAGCATTGACAGCTAGAGCCGCAGAAGGAAAAGTTAGCTTCTTTCTCTTCTCTCAGTCTTAACCTTTGCTCTTGATTTTACAAAACACTGTGCCTTGTTATTGAATCTGCTGATGAGCCTAATGTTTTTGGTGAATTTATGCAGCTAATTGTGTTCGATGATTTGGCATTGCCATCACATAAAACCAAGAATATTGTCAACTATTACAATCGAATGGAGAACACAAAGAAAATCCTTGTTGTAGAAGGTGGTCCTATCGATGAAAAGCTGAAGCTAGCCACCCAAAATCTTCACTATGTCAACATAATTCCATCAATAGTAAGTTACATAATCACATATCAAAACCTTTGTTGTTTCTCGATAAACCGGTTAGCCAATAATCTTAAATCTCGCTTTGCAGGGCCTAAACGTTTACAGCATTTTGCTCCACGATACGCTAGTGATGTCCCGTGATGCAGTGAATAAGATCGTTGAGCGTATGCACACTCCTATTAACCGTTAAGGAGGCAACAATGTCTTTGAACTGGCATTCTCAATAAGAAGAAACTAGATTATAATTAGGAAAACAGTTCCAAGAAGTTCCGAATCTAGCTTCTGTACCGGCAATTTATATTGGTTCACACTGACCGGTTTATGGTTTGTTAGCTTTTCGGTCTGGCTTTACAATCGTGAATGTTGAGAGATTGGTTTTGTATACTATTTCTCTTATGTTTTTACTTTTTAGACATTCGACCGGTTTTTCACTTTCTTACCGTTTTGAATATTATTTAGGTTATTATTATGTTTTTGAAAAGTGATTTTGATGTCTACAAAAACTATATTTTTGAAACTCTAAACTCGCAATAATTGAAAATGAAATAATTCTTCATCTATCGAAACCAGTTATTAATTAATGGAACGTTTATGGTTTTCTATGTTCCGTAAGCTGTTATTAACGTAAACCAATCTGTTTCATAAAGATTAGCCTATTCCACTCGTTTGCAATTGTTTGAAAGAAATGAAATCATAAGTATCGATAATTTAAAAGACAGAATCATCCCACGTAAAGAATAAATTATTCGTTGACCAAGAAAAGGAAATAATATGAACGTTCTTCCAGGAATTGATATCTGCAACAAATAAATTAAAAATGGGAAATCAAAATCAATACGAGGATTCGGAATAAGAGCTCACACACACATAGAATCTGTTCATGGTGATTGCTCTTGTTATCCAACTAATTTCAGGTAAATATTTTGAATAAGATAATAAGTTTATTTTCATATATAAGTTGTTTGGGGGTGACTATAAACGGAATTTGTTACTTTATATCGAGAATTCGAATATGTGTATTTAAATAAATAACAAAACTGATGGTGTAAGTTTTGGACGACGAATATATTTAATTTTGCACAGGTTTAGAAGCAATAGGTGAAATATATGATCATTGATCCATTGTGTCCTGGAATATGTGGACATTTTGTTAAACCCGACTGCAAGGGACTTTGCCTTTGTTTAGGGCTTTCTGAATGGTTCTGTACCAAAAAACATACAAAAGAGAACATCTAGACCTCTTGATGTTTCACCTACTGCTTGATTGTTAATTTTTTTTTTCTTTTCTAAATGTCCTTTATACTTTAGAAATACGAAAAACAAAAAAAAATTCAAATTTGCATATTGTGATATATGTCTTCATTTATTTGGATTATGCAAGGTTAAGGACAATCTATATCATTATATATTAACAATCTTTGTTGTTCTCTTGTTTTACTTGTTTTCATGCTGAATCATTGGGGGATGGGTTAAAGAAGAAAATCTGATATATTAGAAGAGAATCACATGATAGAAAGTAAACAAAAATCATGAACAGACAAATATTAAGCTTATAACACTAAAACAACAACAACAACAAAAACTAGGAAAACTAGAAAATAATTTTGGACTTTGTGTTTCCTATTTTATTTAAAAACTAAAATCGACTTAACTTTAGATTTTTCCAAAAATTCGAAAACTAAAACCAAACGCCGGAGTCGGAGAGATATACAATATATGGCGTGGCATAACAACTAACAAGCATATATAAGTTCTATGAGACCAATATTTATATATAATCTAAATTGTTTTAACCACCTTCAAAATGTACAATCAATCCTGTAGAAGAAAAGAAAATTGATACCCCCAAACTGAAATGCATGCACGACTTCTTTTAAATTTTATAAAGATCCAACTATTACAAATTATAGGTCAAAGTGACAATCTCAACTCCAAATCTAGCTCTTGATTATCATTCGATCCTGTGCTTTGGTTTACCGATCCCAACGATTTACTCCGTCTTGTTGAACTTGGATCCTATTTGAAGATAAAAAATTTAAACTTAGAATCACGTAGATACAAAATCGACTACGTACAACTTATATAACACTTTAAACAAGTCAACGAACATTTAAACAAGACATAACTGCACTGAAATATCGATTAGGTCATCATCTTTCCAAATATATGTAAATATACAGACTAATATATGATCATGTATTGAACGTGTAATTTACTAAGCATGCAACTTCTTAACTAAAGATATGATCATGTGACACGACCATTTTTTCTAATTAAGACATGATGTGTATATATATGTATATGTTTGAAGGTATAGAGTAAGAACCTCGTGTAAGAAATGTCTCGTGATGTTTGGTTCCAAAGAATGTTGGCTCTCTAAGACGCCGTAGCTTGGGTTCCAACTGTTTTGAAACAAAACAAAAAAAGGTCACTTTTAAGACAAAACAAAATATAACACATAAATACAACTACACATAAAAGTGATTCTATATGTACCTCATGGTTGATCTTTCGTATTGATCTCTATGTACACCGATCTGCCAAGAGCCAAAAAAAAAAAAGAAAAAAGCAAAACCATTAATAGTTGATATTTTTCGTTCAATAATTAGATTTTTTGTCTTTATTTCATGATTATTTGAAATGACTTTGTTAAAGATGGAAACATAATCGACCAAATCTTTGAGAAATTTTCCCCTATTAGGATGGGATATTTTGAAATTAATCAAGTTAGATTCTGAATCTAATTAGTAAATTCTTCTTTCCACACTTTTCTATATATGATCCTGCTTATAAAAGAACAATATCGTGTACTGTCTATATCGAACACATGACACAACTACAGCATTAAAGGGAAATATATACCATCATGTTTGGATAGAAGACATAAGGAGCCGATGATGGTGATGATGATGGTATAGATGAATATCCTCCTTGCACCTTCACATCCTCCTACATTCACAATTTACAAATGACGGTTTATTGAATATAAAACTTATACTCGATAGTTCTTTTTATATATAGTAGAATTAGATAGATAACTATGCACATTACTTATAATTTTATGTCATTAGTGAAAGTTCTCTCATCACACAAATACATAGATCTAGGCATCTAGCATACATATATAGTTATTTCAATTATTCTAAAATTTCTCAAGTGTATATCTTAAGAATTCGAGAAGAGAGTGCCCTCGTGAACTCAATAAACAACATTGGCTACCACTTATGTGAAATTTATTAAAGATTTCAACTGACTAATTTCAATATGTGTTAACAATAGATGGGTAGATAAACTGTTTTTTTTTTCTGATTGAATCCAAAAAAAAAAACAAGTTTATAATTTCATTGCGATTAATTTTACGTACGACCGAGTAGTCAATTACATCGTAAATTGTTAAATAAAATTTTCACCACGAACATGACTTTTTTTGTCTCAAGAAAAATAATATTATCTTAATCTAAATTATATTTAGAGTAAAATCCTTAATTAATACATACGACAAGAAAAGAAAAAATCCCTATTAATTTCACAAAATTAACCATATCAATCATCTAAAGTTCGCAGGAAAATGAATTAAAAAGAGATCCGATGACCGGACAAAAGCAAAACCTACGAACTCCGACCAGATTATATACACGTACATGCATAGATATAATATGTATAGTTGATCAAAAAACAAAAAAAGAGAGGGTATAATATTGTAAATGTTAACCAATTTATGGTGTCATATAATGGTTCAAATGGTTAGGTATGAATTGAGGGATCATGATCTGAGTGGGAAGAATCAAGATTCTCTAGATTATAAAAAGTGTCTTTGTATATGTTACCTGAGGATACAAAGAAGGGTTGTAACTGTTGAAACTATTGCAACTCATTTCGCCGTGTATTCTAATCTTCTCCAGCTGTGCAACTCCGAGACCTCTCTGTGGCTGCTTCGGCTTATCGGAGCCATTCTTCTTCCCTCTTCTCGTCGCTGGAGTAGAAGAGGAAGATGTTGGAGAAGATGATGACGGCGAAGACCCTCCCATGTTTGGTCTACCTAAGAAACTACTTGCCATGTTTCTTAGATCGGCTTTTATTAATTATCACTTCGGATCTTGTGTGTTTCCAGGTACACCGGAAAATCAAGAACTAGAGAGAGAAAGTCTCCTCTAGAGAGCAAGAGAGAGAGAGAGAGGAAAAATGATTTTTATTATTTTGGTTGCCTCTGAGCTAAGAAATTAGGGAGATCTCTTTCATGGTGGATTAGTGATCTCATTTTTATAAGCTTTAGGAAATTACATTTTATTAAGTTTTGTTATAAAAAAAACAAAACTTAGTATAACTACTGCATCGCTGGATCAGATTGTGTCCAGATTTCAATAGATACGCCACGCACACAAATACATTACATTACATAGATTTTATGCCCTTAATGTGATTTTACAACGCTTTTTTATTTTATTTTTAATAAATTAATTTACAATTTTATTAATTACAATGATTGTGGAATAAAATAATATTAATGATTAGCTTAATTTTCTTAATCATTTCTCGCTTTTGGATGACTTCCAACACAAAAGACTTCGATGTTGATTCGATCTAATTATTCATGCTTCAGTCGAGAAACTCAAATTAATTATATATATATATACACAATCGTCGGACATATTATTATACTATTTTCATATTGACCCACGTAACGAACAGCTTAGGTTTATTATATTATTTTCATATAATATGTATCTCCTTATTCTCGAGAAAATAGCTAAATAATGTTTCACTGAAATACATTTGGTGCTATGTCATGTAATAGTAGATCTTATATCCAGAAATTAACTGCTAGCAATATCACAGCATTTATAAACATTTCTCAAAAAGACTTATTAAGAAACGGAAAGTAATTAAACTATAATAATAAAATACTATATTAACATAAAATAACTTAAATGTAACTAATATTACTTCTTCTTTTTTGGTGAAAATGGGTTGGAGATGTTACAATTTTTTCTTCTTCTTCATAAGCTCTTATTTTCTGTGTCAGCCTCAGACATGTGAACAAGTCCAATTATTTTATAATCATAATTTTTCGGAATCTCATCCTTCCAGTGAATTAATTAATTAAAAGAGTAATAATCATTTACAAGCAAACTTTTTATTTTCCTTGCAATTTAAAATTACCGTATGAAATCATAAACCTCTGATCAAATATTGAGGGTATCTACGTGATATATGATTAAACATTTGATTATTATTTGCTAACATCTGAACATTTAATTTCGCAGAAGAAATCCTAATACTTTCTTGTTTAATTTATTTATGATTGTAATATTTGCTGAAAATAAGAATGATGGTGTGCTCTATTTAAATACTTTTTCTTAATAAAATGTTATATTATTTGACTCGAATCGGATAAGTGAGGTTTACAAAATTGGAATCGGAGTACAGGAAACTGGTGTAAACCAGAAATCTGCCAAAAACCTTAGATTTAGAAGAAAATGAGAAAGCGTCCTCAATTTTTTACAACTCCCGGCCGATCTGACTTTTATGGTGAGAACCCTTACGCTGGAAACAGCTCATTAGCAGGCTCGTCTCTGGCCCCTGGCAGCTTTAGCATTTGCTATGAGTCTTTATCAAAAAAAGAAAAAATTAAAAAGTTTTGCAAAAAAATATATACCTAAGGTCCAAAACTTGTTTAAAATATACCTAACTCAATCAAGATGAAAACTCTCTGGTTCACCTACAACGAACTACACTCCGCCTCAATCGATGAACCCACTATACGGGCTCGGTTCAGAGGACAAGCGGAGCGGGTTAAACAACGGTTTAAGACCAAATATTTTATATATTTTACGCCACTAAAACTATATTTTTATGATAATGTATATATAGTAAAGGTTAAATTTGATTTTTTAAACTAAATAAGTGTTGTTTTATAAAATATTTAATACAACTTTAAAGCTAATATGAGTTAAATTTTTAAATAACAAATCTAAAAAAAAACAAAAACAAATTTGTTTCGGACCACCATTTTTGTTGGACCGATCCTCCATCACACCTCAGCATCGTTGATGACCAGAGAAAGCGCACATCCTCTTCCTCCTTAGACACAGACCATTAAGCACAAACAGAAACTAGGAAAATAAGCCTCTCAACGACAGCGAAAACCGACGCTGGAGGCACAAGAAAGAAGAAGCATTAAATACTTACCTATCGAATAGATAGAACGTTCGAATTTCGTATAATGTGTATTCAGGTTACGGGAAAAAACATTATTTTAGTTTGTACGTTAAGCACATCTGTTTATTGATCAATGTAATATATATATTTTATATTATATTTTTTAATAACATGTAAATATACGAGTTTACAGTTAATACTAGCTCAAACCACTACACTATAAATCTTGGTCCGCCGTAAAAAAAAAGAAAAAAAAAAAAATCTTGGTCCATTTACTTTATATGTAAGTAAAATATGTTTTATTTTTCATAACAAAATTTAATTAAAAGCGATTAATTTTGTAGATTGGTCAAGACATAAATTCCATTCATACCAACTTTTCTTTTTGTATATAGAAACTAGAAAGTTAAGAATATCCCACATTATAAACTTAGTAGGATGAGATGAGACGTTGAGTAACATATTATATATATAAATTAATATACTTATTAGAAATTGGTTTTGACTTTGAAAACCATGAAACTGAACATAAAATATCATAACAAAAATTCATTATGCTAAATATGAAATTCCTAACAAAGTTCCTCAAGTTATGTGATTATTTTATAAGCAGGACTGTGTAAATTCTAACCTCTAGATTGTTTAATTGACCTATCAAAGCTACGTTCAACAACGATCAAACGAATATTAATATTGTGTACCTATATCATTTTTAATCCAAATAATGTTTACAAACTTATGTCGTGAATCATGTGATTCTTTGAACATGTCCTAGCCTTACAGCTGAGCTCTGACGAGAAAATAGTATATATGTTGCAACGATGTGTCATATATATGTTGCAACGATGTGTCACTTTTGCTAAACCAATAACTGCAGAACACGTGTTAACTGATATGCTGACGATGAATATTCTTTTTGTGTAACCGCAATATATATGTAGGTCTATCACACTTCGATACCCAAATTTGATAGCAGTTTAATTCACTTAATTTTATCTAAAAAAACAAATTTGTTAGTACTATCGGTTTTTCTATTTGTTAATAGATATTAGTATTCTTATGTATACAGCATATGCCGAAGTCTTTGGAATCGGCAAAATGGAACTTGAGCCCAAAAATCAAAAGTTGTGGAATCGAAAAAATGCGAACCATTCATCTGTGGTTTTCCAACTTACAAGAATACGTACACGTTGATATACATGTTTAAATTATACATATATATATGCACATAACTATGAAAAAAAATGATATTATCAAAAAGAAACAAAATAATTATGAAAAAATGATTGAAATAAATTAGAGACAGAGAAGTGTATCAAAACAGGGGATTATGTTGAGATTATAAGTGATTTGATGAGTAATTAAGAGAGCATAAGACCAAAAAAAGACAGAGCATAGTGGAGAGAGTATGTATAAAAAATAATTAAACGAATATTAATATGAAATAATATCTACAGTAGATTTCGTGCACATGCATTCCCCTACTACATTATTCCCCTACTATACGTCCTGCCTTCTCTATCTTTACTCGTAAATGATTTAATATTAGTCAAATTATTGATTTGTTAAGGATTATATATAAAATTAATTTTCTCGAATCAAATCCCTTGATCCTGCTACTTACCTCGACAGCCAATCAAACCTACAATTCCTTATTGAAAAATTATTATATTTCTGAATTTTGCTCGTTAATTTTTTTTTCAGTAACATAATATAAGTAAGCAATGAAAATGTACGCTTAATATTCTGTACGTAAAACAAACAAGTGGTATATATATTTTATTTTTAATCCATATAGTTTGAGTGATACATGTAGTACTTTAAGCTATAAGAATTTTTCATTTAAAAAATTCAGTAATCTAAAATAACCCGCAAATGCTGGGATATATAGCTTGTGAAATAAAATAATACTAAAATCCTATTAGAAGTAACTCATGCAATCTTTTCTAAAAAGTAACTCATGCAATACTTAGTTCTAAATTTGAAGAATATATAATGGTATATATGAAGCAGTTATTAGTATGGACTATGGAGTATGGACCATGGCTTATGTGTTTTCATGCTCAATTCGTGGATCTTGATCATTGGTTTTGCTTTAAAAATACTGTAGACATAAAAGATAGCAAAAATGAAATAAAAACAGCAGACATATATATAATTAAAGATATCTAAGGCATATCCCGTTTAATTGGCATCAATCATGCAGATTATATAATTTAATAAAAGGGGATTCTGGTCACATAAACACATGCATGGATGATGAACAAAAAATAAAAAACAAACACATGCATGGTTCACCAGAACCAACTAGCTGTTCAAATCTCAGAACCTTCCATATATATATATATATAATGCTTTTTCCCCGACAATTATTTGTATTTTGATTTGAGTTATGTTTTCCCAAAATCTAATGTGGACGTCCTTGGCATTGTAATGTTTGAGGAGCAGTTTGTTTTTGCCAACCATTGAAATTACTAAAACAACAAAAAAAAGCACGATACATGTAATTTGATACTTATTTTCACTTTTAGATGTTGAAGCGTCATGTTGTTAAACATAGAGCAATATATATCGTACCACAAACTGTGCCACTCTTCCTTATCAATCTTCCTGTTTATTCAAATTTTTACGCGAATCAGTGTTTATATCTCAATCTCATGTCCAAGAATTAAGATGAGAAACCTAGTAAATGTAAATGGAGAGCAACAAGCCCACCTTGTCTATTATATAGCTCAGTTTACAAAAAACAAGCCTGAAGTTGTGGTTTATACGAATGCATTCTGCCTTTGCACGCTTTGGCATAGAATGAGAGGTGGAAATTCATTCCACAAATAGGCATCAGGTCTGTAGACCAGCGCAGCCAATCCGCTAGCCTAGAGAAAGAGCTGTGAAAAAAACAAAAAAAGATAGATGTGAGGGGTTAGAATCTTTGAATTGGACAAACGCTCACATCAAACCCTAAGCGAGCTCTTTCTCTAGGCTACAGGTGGCAAATGTTTATGACTACAATTTACGAGGCCACAAACACAAATTATAGAGCATAGAAAGGCCATGGAATTCTTTGTTCCTTACTTTGCACAATACTCAGTTGAACCCACGAGGAGATATGGTAAAGCACAATACTTATTTCCTCCTCTTTTCACTGAACAATTAATTTTCTCCAAATGTTGTCCCTTATGGAGAAGGGTGAAAAGCTATGGAAATAATTGGTACTTTCAAAAGAAAAATAAAAAAAAAGCTTCAATGGATCATATGAATTCCAAGAAAAAGAGAGAGGTTGTATGGGCTTGGGCTTCATTATGATTTAATTTAGTTCACTTGAATTTCTTCTTTCACTCCTCCTTTAGTCATTACGACATCATTTCTGTTTTCTGGTAAGCTATAGAAAGTAGTCACAGAAGATTTAATAATTAACTGTCACTTTTATTAAAACCAGACTGTTATTAACTGTCACTTTTATTAAAACCAGACTGTTATTAACTGTCACTTTTATTAAAACCAGACTGTTTTACCATTATGAAAGTGAGATACAATTTGTAAGAGCGGATTTCTGCATGAGATCTAGATTTCTGAATTTCTGCCGACGTTAACAATGTTATACATATGAAATAATTACTTAGTAATGACAATTACTTGTGAGTATAAACTTAGTATCCAAAGTAACTTAATAGCTTGATAAGAATATTACCGAGTAGCAAAACAAAACACATAGGCAGTTAAGAGGAAGACAAAAGAAAGAGACAGCCAAACACACAAGTTGGGACTTTGGAACAGAATCTCTATGTGTCATGTCCTTTCCATCTTGCTCTCTACAACTCTCATCTATAGCAACTGCTTTTGAATCTTAGGCTAAGGATCACTGTGGTGGTCCCGAATTCGGTCGCACTGTAGTGAAAAGGGAAGGTTTGTGTAAGCTCACTATGATTCTGGTCCTGTTCCACTTGTACAAAATACTTAACTAGTCTGTGCCAAAACAAGCGTGTGTAACTAACAAAGCCTCCTTCTCTTCCAGGGGGTCTTGGAAATCATTAAACTTCTCACTTCTCAGAGTTTGATTCACTGGATTATCATGGTGGAATTGTGCTAATGAATAAACATCATTCTCTAATTGATCCAGACAAGAACGGAAACATATCATATTGGTAAGACAAAACATTGGTTCCTTTAACAGAATCAAAGATCAAAGCTAACACCTTACAAAAAAAGAGAGGAAGAAACAAAAATCATCATCCTTTATTACCGTAGGGTCAAACAATAAGAATTAGGGTTTCAAAGATGATTTATAGTAGAAAGTAATATCTTTTATTGATTGCTTAGAGAACAAGTTACAAGAGTTTCTAGGGTTCTTGAGTAAAGAGGAGACAAAAATTATGAAATCTAGGGCTTAAGTTTTCTCTTGAGTCTCAATGATTTTTGAATCATCCTCAATGTCTCTCGATCCTCTTATTTATAACAACTCTGTGACGGTTTGATGTATGTTTTGGGCCTTGAGTCGGACTTTCTTTATTCCGACTAGACTTTCATTTTCTGATCGTCTTTCATTTTCTCGTCGCCGGTTGTGTAAGTCGGCGAGTTTTCCTTGATGGGCCAAAATCGGTTTTGGCTTTAAATGAATGGATAGCAATTTGGGTCGGATTTATAGTAGGGTGCTAAAACCGGTACCAACATACTACAATTGTTGTTAAATAAGATTCTAATGCTATACAAACTTAACTCACTAAGAACCTCTATAGCTCATACAATGATTGACTAGACTCTGATGAGTTAGTCGGCGATAATCTTGCACACACAAAAGGCGGTGGCGGTGGATCAACAGACAATGTACCTTCTAAAACTTTCACCACTTCCCCCATTGATGGAACCGTTCATCAGCCTGAATACATCAAAACGAGATGTGTGATCAATGCCAATTCTAAAAGAGACTAACAAAAAGGGAAAAAAATGTGAGATGAACCCAAAAAGAAAACAATAAAATCGGAATAATGAGACACAAGAGATCTACGTTGGAGAGGAAGAAGAAAAAAGAAAGAACGAATCGCTATTGGAAGACAACCCTAGAATTAACATTTACTGTCTTATTACACAAAAGTCTGCTACAACTACTATACTAAAAAGTCTGTCATCATAAGATTTAAAACAATAAATTTGTTGTCATATGTTGGCACTATATGGTTCAATCGAGCAATTTTTTATCTTTCAAAATCAATTCTGCTATCAAACAACAGATTTTTATTAACATAAACAAAATCTATTATAACATACAATAAATTTTTCATAACATAAGAAAATAATATTCCGGCCATATGTCAATCTTGCAACTATATTTTACCAAAAATAATCTGCTATTAAAGCCAGATTTATGTTAACTTAAAATTTTTTTGTCATCAAATAAAACAAATCTGTCATAACATAAAAACAAATTAATAACACAAATATGTCATTTACATAACCAAAATCTGTTATCAAATACCAGATTTTTGGTAACATTAAACAAATTTGTCATAACATAACCAAAATCTGTTATCATTAGACGACATTCTAGTAATTAATTTTTGGTGGAAAAATATGTTACAATTAGACAGATTTGTATCGAAAACTATAAGTATGTAGTCACTGAAAAAATACATCAGCTAAAATTATAAGAAAACTGTCGGAAATTATGAAAGTTTGTGTGTCATAAATAGAAAGTATGACTAGAAAAATTAAATTGTTGCAAAATTTAAATATGTTGTAACTATATAATAAAAGCATCAATACTAATCTGTCGTTGAAAAGTAAATCTGTTATAAAAATAAATATTTATAATATTTTCTTTTTTTCTTACATTAAAAAGGATAATTTAGACATGAAAAGAACATAATTAACCCTTTAAATTTATAAAACATTCTAGCAATTAAATCCTTAATTTGGGTATTCTAGTAACTTTCCCATATATATATATATTAATATTCAATTGTAGTTTTTAGAAATATATCTTATCGTGCTAAGAGCAACTGAAATTAGTCTAAACTGTCTTAGTTGGACAAATAGTTCGAACTGTAATTAGTCCGAACTGTCTTAGTTAGACAAATAGTTAAAAAAAAACATGTACAGTCTTTTGTGCAATTAGAAATGTATTTTATCGCGCTAAGAGCAACTGAAATTGTAAGTAATGTTAAGCTATCAGTATTTATATGTTACTAATATTATGTATTGTTATCACAATAAATAGTATGAATTATGTCAGTAAGCTACACAGTAAAACCTAATTAGTGAAAATATATAATCGCTCAGAGATATACTTAGTGTGCTAAGAGCAACTGGTAGATAATGATATTAATAATATACCAAATACAGTGGTCTATAACCTAGTAACAATATTATTAAATAAATACAAAGTTAACAATGTTGTCTAGATAACCACGTAAATGTACTTTGCATGTCCTCAATAGCCAATAAGAGTACATTTTCATAATGCTCTGCCACCACCACACACAAAATTATTAATTTATCACTTTTACTTACTTAAGTAAAAGATCCTTAATGTAATATTAACTCATTTTATCCTTTATGATACATCAAACAACTAAGAGCATCTTCATCGGTTAAGAAACTCAATTAAGATTCTCAAATTTAGTTTTGTATTTAAAACTGATAACTGAAAACAAGACACATGTCAAAAGGGTTTTTTAAAGAGGTTCTAAAGTATCTCAAACAAGATATGTATCTCATCAAACAAAAAAGACACTTCTTTTTTTTCTTTTTTGTTTCTCTCTCAAAACCCTAATCGCCGCTTTTCCATTAGATTTCGATCCAGATCTGTGTGGCTCGAGATCGGTGGCCGGTGGCTTCCTTAGCACCGGTGCTGGTCTCCTTTTGTTTTCCTTTTTAGATGCTCAATTGTAGTTTTTAGATCTGATATTTTCTTGTCTCATGGATTAGTCTTGTGGTGGGGGTTTCATCTTCTGAGTAAGGGAATGGGAAGGATGCGTTGAGAGAGATGCCAGATCTCCAAGGTAAATGGTTTGCTTCTTTCGCTTTCTGACGATAGCAAACGTCTATGTTCTCACCATATTTTTCTTTGTTTTCTTGCTCCGGCCGCTGTGATAAGCGATATCGGCCAGAATTTCTTTCCTTGGCTCTTTTGTGACTGAGTAAAGTTCGATTTAGTTATGGTCCAAGTGTTTGGTTTTTAGTCTCGGCTTGTTCTGGGGTCAAAGGCTCTGTTTAGATCTGTTGCCGTTAGTTGTTTATCAGTCCTACAGGTTCCTTGTAACTCGGTTATACCTTTTGGTTCCATTCCGGTTTTTTTTTGTTGATGATCTTGGTTTAGAGAGGTGATAGCTGGTTTGGTTATAGTCTCGCTCCTTGTTTCTACTTATCAGCTCCGTTCGTGTGATGTTCTGTTTGGAAGGTTTTTGAGGTGATTTCTTGTGTTGGGTTGTTAACCGCATTCGTCGACTCCGGAAGATTTGGGGATGAATATGCCCTTTTGTCTTCAATGGTTGATAAAACCAAAGAACATTTGGTTTGGAGAGGTAGTATCTATTCGCTATAGGAGGTTATCGTCGTCTCTGATTGTAGAGCCTTTTGGTTTGCAAAGGCGTCGTCTCAAGAGGGTTCCAAGTTCTTGGTTTGGGTGTAGGTTGGTAATTGGCTTGGTTTCAGTTCTGGCTGTGGCCCTTGTTCTTAGTTTCAGTTTTGAGCTTTTCAATCACTTGCTTAGTTAATTTGTTTAGTCCCACTTTCTTGTGTTTTGTTTCCAAGGAAATCTTGTCTTCTGTTGGCTTAGTGTTCTCTTTTAGTTGTAATCTTCCAAACTTCTTAATAAAGATTCAGATGACAAAAAAAGATATGTATCTCATCCTCTCTTCTGTTTTTTTTTTTTATAGATATTCTTTAATAACGTCTCGTTGGAGGTGCTCTATGCATAGCCGGATCTGAACCCCTATTCATGAAACATTTGCATGGAGTCCACGATTTTTTAAGGGTCCCACTTAAACTAAAAGAAATAGTTAAATTATTAAATTATTTTTAAAAGATTTTAATTATAATATAAAAACAAATTATAAAAAATTATATTCATAAAATTTTAAATATGAAATTATTGCTAAAAAAATATTTTATAGTTGTTAAATTTTCTACAAGAGTAAAAAAAATATTATGATGTTTGCAATATTTACCACTAAAATATATATTTTTTATAACTCTTTAAAATTATCATTTAAACTTTTTATTGCTAAAATATAAAAAAAAAATTTAATGTGAAGATTTATCAAAGTTTTTATAATATTAATCACTAAAATATTATAATTTAACTATAATGGTTTAGAATTTTATTGTGTAATTTTGCATAGGACCTGAAAAATTCAGGACCGCCTCGGGCTCTATGTGATGTTGTTTGGAACACACTCTAGTCTTCTCAGCATCAGTTTTGGTTCTCTCTGCATCATATGTTGTCTGAACCTTAATACAAATCTTGTCGAAGCTTTTGATATCGTCAATCAAATGGTTTTTATTTCCTTTGATTCTCAAACTAATCAAAAATAAAGTTCCTTTTTGGTGAATTAGTAACATAGGATTGAATTGTATTGAAGCTATTGGACCCAATAAATTTTTCGAAACACATTATTGCTCTCAAAGATTCTTTGTAAACTGCGTTTTGTTTAGCTGGTCTTTCTGCTCTATGTGCTTTTCCTTATGTTGTGGCACACTGGCACTGACATTAATTGAAATATATTTCTCTTCTTTACCAGTGAAATTTTCCGCCATAGATTTTTTTAGAGTACTTTTAGAAAGACCGTGACAACCTTGATAAAGTTGTGGTGTTATCAGTTATTATTTTTGCGTAGCGTTTCATGAGAATTTTATTGTATATTTGTTGTTTATAATATCTCCCAAACTATGTAGATAGCTCTATCAATCAAACCAAATTTTGCAAAGTCACTTAATACCCTTGGTGTCGTCTATACATTTCAGGTTTTGTATAGATCAAGAGCAGCTCACTTTTTTTCCTGGCATTTTTTTGCGGAAAATATGTTTTTACAAAAAAAAATGTGGTTTTGTAGTTTTGTCGAGAAAGCGTGTTTCACGCAGTTTACAAAATGATTTTAGAAAAATCATATAATTAAGGCTAAAGTTTTTGGCGGAATTAAGGAAAATATGCTTATGTGATTTTAGAATTTTGACGGAAAATCATGTTTTCGAGATATTCGTGGAAAAATGTGTTTTCATATTTTTGGCGGACAATATGTTTCCATGTTTCTAGAGCTTTTGGCGAGAAACCATGTTTCCATGTTTTTAGCATAAAAACTTGATTTCACGTTTTTAGCTGAATATATATGATCGCGCATTTTTTGGCAGAAAAAAAAAAATTGATAAAAATGATTTTTGTCTTTTATATATTTTATTTTAGTTAAAATATTTTAATAAGACTTATTAATGTAAATGATGCAGTATGGTTTAATAAAAGTAGTTTTGGTTTGGTGAGAATTTAAGGGCATTATAAATTTTTGGATTTTGAGATGGAGATGCAGTATCTAGACTCTCATTTTTAGCATTTCAATATATATAAATATATTAGATTTGTATCTCATCGTAGCATCCAAACACAAATTTAAATAGACCAAAACAATATATATTTGAGTATTTGTGTCTAGATATTGCATTCGGATGAGCAAATGAACATAGCCTTAGTGTTTAATATATATATATATATACTTGTTATATGATTTTTGGTTCATTATGTATATAAAGTTTAATATTTTCATATTCATTTTGAAACAAAACTAATAGTTTAGTTCAATAACTGAGTTATGAGTAGTAGTTAGTTCGGTTGGTCATGCGATCATGTTTCGACCGACATAATTGAATGATGGATACAAGAACATTCATCTACTTTTGGGCATGGTGTCACGGCCCAATTATTTCCAACATGTCCATGGGCCGGACTATAAGGTTAAACTCCCCTGATTCAACATTTTACGGGCTGGATCCATCTCTAGAAGCTTCTCCATGTTTTTGGCTAAGTATGGAAAGATATCTCTCAGACTTTATCTCCAAGTCATATCCCTGCAGATCCTCCATGCATTTATTGAGATTCCCCATCATATCCCTTCAAATCAGCCCACATTAATGTGTATCTTGTATTTATGGCCATATCTTTAATCTCAGCCGTTAGATTAGTTTAATCTCCACCATCCATTCTGGAGGCGTTTTTGTATAAATAGGGGGTGAGATCCTCATTTGTAATCATCCAGCATTTTTATCAATATCAGAGCAATTCAGTATTCTCTTGTCCTTTTTCGAGTTTTTCTTTCTTTCCGAGTTCTTTTCTCACAAAGGGTCAGATTTCGTAAGAGTTAGGCTGCCTAGTCTTTTTGTCTGAGGCAAAGAGAGACTAGGGCCGCACGGTTTGATCCCAAAAGATCAATCCCGTGACACGTGGTATCAGAGCTTTGTTCGATTAAAGGCAGGCGACTACTGGGAAAAATGGTTGGACGTGGTGACAAAGATGTTATCGGGGATAACAATGGTGAGAACATCAATGTGGTAGAGGCTGTTGATGTAAATGTACCGAAGAAGAAGCACGACAAGAGCAGGGCCCGAGATGAGCTCGGGTCCCTGGGCGTTGCGGTGAGTGACATGACGGAGAGGCTCGAGCGTGTCGAGCACTCCACTTCCAAACTGGAAAACACGATGTTTGCCGAGTTTGGGAGGGTGAAGGATAACTTGGGTGGGTTTGACACTCAATTCATCCAACTGGAAGAGAAGGTGATGGGTGCGGTCCAAGCATTGCAAGTGAGCATCGAGGCGATGCAAGAAAACCTTAAGTTGTGCAAGAAGGCGGTTGCCAACGGGGGTACTAGCAATGCTGGGGCGGGTAGAGTTGATTACCCGAGACCATCACGATTCGATGGGGCTTGTGATACCAAGGAAGTTGAGAATTTCCTATGGCAAATGGAGCAGTACTTTGACAATCTCGGGCTTGGAGATGAATTGGCAAAGATCAAGGCAGCCACATCGTATCTCACGGATACGGCTATGTTATGGTGGTGGAGGCGCCATGCGGACATTGAACGGGTTACATGTCAGATGGACACGTGGGACGTGTTCAAGATGGAGCTTAAGCGACAATTCTATCCAGAGAATATCCTTTATGAGGCGAGAAGAAAGTTAAGGGAACTCCGGCAAAAGGATATGATCCGAGATTATGTCAAGGAATTCACTACCCTTGTGCTACAAATCCCCAACCTTTCTGATCAAGACTTGGTTTTCCATTTCATTGATGGACTTCAAGGATGGGCGAAGCAAGAGTTGCAACGCCGCAGTGTGAATTCGGTGGACGAAGCTATTGCGGTAACAGAGTCACTTTCGGATTTTTCCTCCCAAACTCCACATGATGCTTTCAGGAAGAAGGTGGTGTCAAGGAGTGGGGGCGAAAGGAAGGAAACGCAACAACTGACTTACAATCGAAACCAAGGAAAGAGTCCGGTGCAGGAGGAGTATGAAGCTAAGAATCGCTCTTTTGTTCCGAGAAGCGGTTGTTACGTGTACAAAGGACCACATCCACCGAGGGATTGTCCAAAACTTGGGTCATTATCCGCTCTCATCGAGCAAGAAGAGGCCGATGCTCGTGAGGAGATGAGTATGCTTGGGTCTTTACAGCTACTCAATGTCCTAAAGACTACTCCAACGTCTAAAGGAGGAAGAAAGGGACTGATGTATGTTGATGTTAACATCAACGGGAAAGCAACTCAGGCGATGATTGACACTGGTGCAACACATAACTTTGTCTCGGAAGGCGAAGCAAGGAGACTCGGTCTATCATGGACAAAGGGGGACGGTTGGCTCAAGTCCGTGAATGCAAAAGCCCGACCCCTCCATGGCGTTGCACAAGGTGTCAAGCTGAGTGTTGGAGTCTGGGAAGGTACGGTGAACTTTTCCGTGATACCTATGGATGATTTCAAGGTGGTGTCGGCGATACCAATGCCCGCCCTTAGCACAGTTTGCATCCTTGACAAGGGTTCAACGTGCATGATTCCCACCGTGGACGTGTTAAGTGAAGAGATTGGCGAAGTTAGGCAACTTTTGGCCATGCAACTTTCCAAGGGAATAAGAAAGGGCAAGCCTATGTATCTAGCAGTGTTGAAGATGGATAATGAGTTTGGAGAGTCATCCATTATCCCACCGGTGATTGAGGAAGTCCTTGAGCAGACAAGGACATGATCCCGGCGAAGTTACCAGAGACACTACCACCTAGGAGAGAGGTGGATCATCGGATTAAACTGGAAGTTGGAGCCAAGCCACCCGCAATGGCTCCATACCGGATGGCTCCTTCCGAGCTGGCAGAGCTAAGAAAGCAACTTGATGAGTTACTTGCGACGGGAATGTTAAGGCCATCAAAAGCTCCTTACGGATGTGTGTGGATTATCGGGCGCTTAATAAGGTAACCATCAAGAACCCTAATCCGATTCCCTTGATAGCGGATCTGTTCAATCGGTTGGGTAGCGCTAAGGTTTACACTAAGATGGATCTACAGAAGGGTTACTATCAAGTTCGAATTACGGAAGGTGATGAACCAAAGACTACATGTGTTACCCGATATGGTTCATTTGAGTGGCTGGTTATGCCATTCGGGCTCACGAATGCACCAGCCACATTTTGCACGCTCATGAATCAGATC
This sequence comes from Cardamine flexuosa, assembly GCA_963555745.1. Classification (NCBI taxonomy): domain Eukaryota; kingdom Viridiplantae; phylum Streptophyta; class Magnoliopsida; order Brassicales; family Brassicaceae; genus Cardamine; species Cardamine flexuosa. The sequence continues at coordinate 22,956,018 of OY743219.1, forward strand.
TTCCAGCCCTATCTAGACCGGTTTGTGGTGGCATATCTCGATGCATTGTCATCTATTCTGAATCTTTGGAGGAACACGTCGGCCATTTGCAAACAGTGTTCCGAGTTCTGCGAGAGAACAAGTTATTCGTGAAGCGGGAGAAATGCACGTTTTCCACGGAGGAAGTACAATTCTTGGGGCATGTCATTGCGTGTGGGACGCTAAAGATGGACAATGCCAAGATATCTGCAATTACCGAATGGAAAGCGCCAACCAAGGTACCAGAATTACGATCATTCCTTGGACTCGTTAACTATTATCGGGGATTTATCGAGGGTTACTCGAAGAAGGCTGCACCATGGACCGATCTTCTCAAGACCGAGAAGAAATGGGACTGGTCGGATCAATGCAATGAGGCATTCGAGGAGCTTAAGGCTGCAGTTATCCGAGAGCCTGTACTTGTTCTTCCAGATTTCACTAATCACTTTGAGGTGCAAACAGATGCTTCTGACTTTGCTATTGGTGGGGTACTTATACAGGGGGGGACATCCAATAGCATTCGAAAGCCGTAAGCTGAATGACACGGAACGACGCTATACGGTCCAAGAGAAGGAGATGACGGCCGTTGTTCATTTCTTACGAGTTTGGCGGCATTACCTCTTAGGCTCTCCATTCTCCGTGAAGACGGATAATGTGGCAACAAGTTACTTCCAAACTCAGAAAAAATTTTCACCAAAGCAAGCTAGGTGGCAAGACTTTCTAGCCGAGTTTGACTTCACGTTGGAGTACAAACCAGGGAAAGGTAATATTGTTGCCGATGCACTTAGTCGGAAGGCTGAACTTGCTTCAATCAGCCAAGCCGAAAGCTCATTTCTGAGTCGTGTTCGGGAGGGACTCGATCAGGATCCCATAGCCAAGGTGTTGGTAAAACTGGCCTTAGAAGGGAAAATTCTCCGTTTTTAGGTAGAAGATGGCGTACTCTACACCTAAGGTAGATGGTTATATGTTCCAAGCCACAGAAGTTTACAACATGATATTATCCGAGAATGCCATAACACTCAGTGGGCGGGACATCCGGGACAGAAGCGGACAATGACACTTGTGGAAGCTGGGTATTTTTGGCCACGGATGCAGGATATCGTGGAACTGTATGTGAAGACTTGTCTCGTGTGCCAACAAGACAAGACGGAGAATAAACAACCGGTTGGGTTGTTAGAACCATTACCCATACCAGAGAGACCTTGGGAATCCGTTTCTTTGGATTTCATCAGCGCATTACCAGATTCCAGAGGGTGAGGATCAATCATGGTGATCATTGACCGGTTTTCAAAGTATGGGACATTTGTTGCCCGTCCGAGAGATTGCACGACAGAAGGAGCAGCTCGGGCATTCTTCAAGAATGTGGTTAAATTCTGGGGGTTGCCGAGGAACATTGTGAGCGACCAAGATCCTCGATTTACCGGGAAACTTTGGACAGAGTTGTTCAAAATCCTCGGGACTGGACTCAAATTCTCGACTAGTTTTCACCCCCAGACAGATGGTCAGACGGAGCGGGCAAATTCCTTATTGGAATGTTACTTGCGGCACTTTGTGAGTGCTAACCAAGAAGACTGGGCAAAGTTGCTGGACATTGCCTAATTCTCTTATAATCTCCAACGAAGTGAGGCGACAGGCAAGAGTCCGTTTGAGCTTGCCAACGGGCAACAACCAGTGACTCCCCATGTGTTAGCCATCACGCAAAACGAGACACAAAGTCCAGGAGCGCAGAAGATGGCCAAAACATGGGAAAATCATGCCGATTTTGCTAGAGTTTGCTTGGAGAAATCTCGCAAGCAGATGAAGAAGTGGGCCGATGAGAAGAGGCGCCCACTAGAGTTCAAGGTTGGTGATCAAGTATTAGTAAAACTCCTTCCCCAGCAGTTTAAGATCTTCCGGAGTATACACAAGGGTTTGATCCGGAGATACGAAGATCCATTCGCAGTCACGGCCAAAGTGGGCAAGGTATCTTATAAACTTGATCTGCCCGACACCTTGAAAATTCATCCGGTTTTTCATGTCAGCATGCTAAAGCCATACCATGAAGACATGGAGGACCAAAGCCGGGGGCAATCTACACGAGCACCACCAATCATGACTAAGTCTTACGACAAGGAGATTGGAGAAGTGCTCTTATCAAAGGAAGCCCGAAAGTGTGGTGTTCCTCGTCAAACTCACTTCCTTATTCAGTGGAAAGGTCTACCAATTTTGGAGGCAACATGGGAGCGAGAAGATGACTTGTGGCAGTTCAAGGAGCATCTTAAGACATTCACGATGACGAGGGCGTCGCCAAAATAGGTGGAGGAGAATGTCACGGCCCAATTACTTCCAACATGTCCATGGGCCGGACTATAAGGTTAAACTCTCCTGATTCAACATTTTATGGGCTGGATCCATCTCTAGAAGCTTTTCCACATTTTTGGCTAAGTATGGAAGGATATCTCTCATACTTTATCTCCAAGTCATATCCCTGCAAATCCTCCATGCACTTATTGAGATTCCCTATCAGATCCCTTTAAATTAGCCCACATTAATGTGTATCTTGTATTTATGACCATATCTTTAATCTCGGCCGTTATATTAGTTTAATCTCCACCATCCATTCTGGAGGCGTTTTTGTAATAGGGGGTGAGATCCTCATTTGTAATCATCCAGCATTTTTATCAATATCAGAGCAATTCAGTATTCTCTTGTCTTTTTCCGAGTTTTTCTTTCTTTCCGAATTCTTTTCTCACAAAGGATCGGATTTCGTAAGAATTAGGCTACTTACTCTTTTTGTCTGAGGCAAAGAAAGATTAGAATCGCACGGTTTGACCCCAAAAAATCAATCCCGTGACAATGGGGACTCTTTTGTCTTCGTGGTATTAAGGGTTCATGTACCATAGTCCATAGAAAGTTCAATTGGTTTCTACGACTTTTTCAACATGATTTCTCATTCGTATATTTGATCATTCAGCTTGGTATAAGCTTGCATATAGATCGATCTTTTGTGGCTAGCTATAAGTTGGAACATATCATAAATAAAAACGAAAAAATCTTCATAAAAAACCTAAAGTTTCAAACATATAGAGTGCAAAAAGTATTACTTTTTATTTATTTTTGGAGAGTAGATATACACTTATAGTACATAAGATACATTGTAGAGACTAGAGCAATCAGTCCAACATATAAAAAATGGGTGTTGAAACTATAAGAAAATAATATATTAACAAATATATTAACAAATATATTATCTCATCACATCTCTATAATCATGCTCTTTATTAATTATTACTATTGTAACATTCCTTCCTACATAATTATTGTATATATAGTTAGACTTCTATAAATTAATACTCGATAAATTAATATCTTACTAAACTAATAATTTTCTTCAATTCTAAATTGATATTTTGACTCAAATATTATCTATATAAATTAATAATCATGATAAATTAATAAATTTTTTAGAAAATATATTAATTTTAATATTATTAATTTATAGAAGTTTTACTATATAAAAAGATTATTCATATTGAATAAAATAATTCATTTTTACAAGTTAATATGGTATCAAAGTAGGTTAGTTGTGTGAGTTCTGATCCACCGAACAAACTCAACAATGCTCTTAGTATTTGTTTAAAACACATTTTATTTTCTACTTTTTAATTACCTTTCAAATTTCGAAATATATGGCTTCTCTCATGTCTTGCTTCCATCCTCACATTCCTTCTTCTCTATAACTTATTCTTACCAAAAAAAAATCTAAAATCTAGACGTCACGTCCTCAACGGTGTTGATCACTCCTCTATATACTTTTACGTCGTTCATGACTTTTTCAAGCTATATGCTTTTTCACGACAAATATTGTCCATGATCCAAATAGATCATTTGTTTATGACACTTCAGATTTATCTTAAGCTATATGCTTCGTTGGCTTCACCCTCCACAAGTGTTCTCTTCTCCAAAGTTCATTTTGTCAAGTGTCACAACTAGCATACTATGGTAAATCTGTCCAACCGCTAGGTTCAAGCTTAGTGCTTTTTCACTACCATTAATTGCACCTTTTATCTATGATTAATCTCAAACCATCACTTCCGCTTCACTTCAATACCGGCTTGATCTTGAGAGGGCGTATAAGAGAATAATATATTAACAACTATATTATCTCATCTCATCTCTATAGATTATAATTATGCTCTTCATTATTATTGTAATATTCCTTTCCTATAAAGAGGTATTCACATTGAATAAAATAATCCATTCTTACAAGTTAATAGAAACATCATCAGATGCTTATCTGTCAAGGCCGTACCGATCTAGTCCACCTATTTTAGACTGGCCATTCGGAGTATACTGGCCCATTCGGACATGTCTAAAAAGAGTAAAATGACCATGGTATTATAAATATTAGTTTTTTATCCGCGCTACACTGTAAAATATTATTTTTATATTTTAGTTTCGTATATTTTTTTCTCCAGTTGAAATTATTAAAACTTGATTTTATAATTATTTTATTAATTTCTAAAAAATAGAATTTTATTCATGATTAGTTGAAATTTTAAAGTGACAAATAATTTAAATCTTTATGAGATATATTGAGCCTAGACTATTTAGTTAGATTTGAGTTATTGGTTTTTTTTTCAGTTGGAGTTATTAAAACTTGATTTTATTATTTTTTTATTATTTTTTAAAATACAGAATTTCATTCATGATTAGATGAAAGTTTCATATGACAAATAATATAAATCTTTATGAGATATATTGGGCATGAATTATTTAGTTAGATTTGAGTTATGGATTTTCTTAGTAAGACTTTTATTTTTAATATGTTTTTTTTTTTTATGAAATGCAAATAGACGTTTGTCAAAAAAATATATAGATAATCTGGTCATGTGTTTTTCTCCTCTCTCAGTTTCTGAAGTGAAGGTTTGACTCTGATTTATGTGACAGAGAATCTATAATGACATGTAAACATTTTAAAGTTGATTTCTTCTTCTCAATTCTAATCTTTTTACGTTTTTTAGTTGAGAATCCCAAAGGTAATTTTCTAAAACTGATATTTTTCTTATATGGTGAGAATATATTTGTGCTTTATCTTGTAAAAACTTTCATTAATAAATAGTTTCTGAAATATGGTTAGTTTTGATTCTGTATAGCAAGGACGAAGTTTTATTAGGTTATTTCATTGTTAATCATTTGTAAGATTTTAGTATGCTCTGAATCCAAAAATTTGGTATACATCTTATAGTGAAATACTTGGTTGAGTTGAAATACATTAGAATTTTCTTTATTTATTTTTCAGATTGATGTAGAATATTTTAAATAGATTAAGATGCATGCAAATTTCTGTATTTGATATTTAAGATCTTCTACATTTGATTTTCTTGGAATGAACTCTCATGTTATGAACTTCCCTTTTCCAATTTTGAAGGTTCTTAATTAGTCTTTGATCAACATCAGCAATGAGTGAATGTAGTGGTAGATGTGAAACTCTACCGTCGAAGTCTTTCAATATTTTCCAATATTGCAGGTTCTTAATGAGCCTTCTAAACTGTAGTCATATTGTTCTAGAGATGAGTGTGAGACAATACCATTATCAATCTAAATACTAATGGACATAAAAAATATTATTTAGTACTATTTAAAATAATTGTTCAAAATAAAAATAATAACTCGATACAGCTTTTACACGACAACATTAGCATTAGCATCAGGGCCAAAACGTCTGCATGGAAAACCTAACATTTTTTACCACATTTTAGATTATCACTAAATATATGATTATCCTATATATAAACTTATATGTAAACTGTTATAAACGAACACATATCAAGAGGCAGACGTACGTGACAGGGGCACTTGCCCCAGATAAACTTTCAAAATTAGTTTTATTTTATTAAAGATTTTAATTATGCTCCTATTAATATATGATTTATTGTCTCAAAACAAAAATATTAACTCGATACAACTTTTATATTAATTATCTTTTGTAAACAACAACATTCTCACCCATTAGCATCATGGCCAAAACGTCTGCATGGCAAACATGATAGTTTTTGCCACATTTCAGATCATCACTAAATATAATTATCCTATATATAAACCTATACAAAAACTGTTACAAACGGACACATATCAAGGGACGGACATACTTTTCAGGGGCACTTACCCCGGGTAAATTTTTCAAGATTAGTTTTATTTTATTAAAGATTTTAATTATGCTCCTGTTAATATATAATTTATTGCCCCTCCCCCTCCCCCCCAAAACTTATGTTTTTAATATACATTTTGATCAATATAAATACAATGTATAAACCTCAATTTATTTTATGTACAAGCATATATTTTTTTAACTAAATGAATACACCTAAAATATCTTTTTTTAGTTTAGTAGAATTAACCAAATATTATAGATGATTTAGAAAGTTTTATAGCTTTTACTTAACAAAATTTTGACCTTTTTCAATATTACCCGATCTCAATTTTTAATATCCCATTTTTAGTTTTTTTCTTTCATTTTCTTTTTCAGATTTTTGTCAAAATTTGGTTTTTGTCCGTTTTTATCAAACACAAAATGCTTTGTTCATGTATTGATTATTTTCTATGTTATGAGAATTTAATTTAGTTCCTCTCTTTTAGATTTTTATTTTGTTTGTTTGTTTTTTTTGTTTTTGTTTTTTATATTTTAGAAAAAAAATTTCTGTTTACTAAGTGTTTTTTCTTCAAACCTTTGGATATTTCTGTTAGGTATTATTGTGTTTTAACATGTGTAATATATTTTTTATAATTTAATATTATTGCTCCGGATAAAATTAATTTCTGGATCTGCCACTACACATATCCATACTCAAACTTCATCCTCCACTTTCGCAGCTGAAGCTCTATCCTCCACCACGGCGTCAACTCTATCTTCATTCTCCACCACATCGTCTACTCTAGCTCCACCCTCCATCTATGCCGCTCAACCTCTATCTCTTACATATATTTTACGTAAGAGATGAAAATAAATATTATATATATATATATATATATATTACATATACAGTTTGAATATATACATACATATATACATACATATAAATGTGTTTCCTTAGTGTCTTATTCATAATATCTGTTTTGAAAATCAATGATAATTATTTTAATCAAAAACGGATGTGTATAAATGAAATGTTCTCATTGAATGTTCAACTTTTTCATTTATTGACATATCAATCTGAAAATGAAAGAAAATGATGAGTTGTCAATACAAGGAGAGAAATCTGCTTGATAATAGTGTTGATTACTAAGCCGCACATAATTGTTTTATTCGTTTTGTGTTGTTTATCAATAAAATTTTAATGCTTCATGTTAAAAAAAAAACAATTGTAGTTGTTAGTTAACATTTTCATTCTAGATAAATATCCGGGCTACGTCATGGGTTTCTTTTCTTTTTTTTGTATTTTTTTTATTCAATGACATATTAATCTATATTAGTAATTTAGTATATAATGTGATTATTTTTAATGTAACAAAATAAAAATACAAAATAAGCTAATCAAAACATGTAGTTTTATTCATGGTAAAAATAATTATTATATGACGTGTCACATTAAAATAATATTATTTGTTTAGAAAGTTTTTTTATTAATTTAGTTATGATAAAATATAGTATATAATGTGTATAACTAAAATGATATGATCAGTGTAAATAGTTTTTTATTAATTTATTCATGGTGAAAATAAATATTATGATTATTTTCTTATGTGTATAAATAAAATGATTTGATTAGTTTACATAGTTTTCATTAATTGATGTGGCATCTTCATGATAATTTAAAAAATTTGATGTGTTTAGTTATGTGTATTAATAAAATAATTTGATTTGAAGTTCATATTTTTTCATTTATTGACATGTCAATACTGCAATGCATCAAAAAATTGATGTGTCATCTCAGGAGAGACACTCTGCCTTATTATAATGTTAATTCAAATAAATAAATTAAAAAAATCGTTAATACACAATTTTACAAATTCGGACGTGCCTGAAAACCCAGTCGAATCAAGTTTTGTTAAGCAACAATTATAAATACTATAGTTGGTTGCTTAAAAGATGTAAAATCTAAAAAACTAATACAGTATAAGATTCAGTTAATAAAATGGGACTGAGGAAGAAGAACTTCATTAGGAAGACAAGAAAAAGGAATTTGGTGGTTGGTGTTTGTAGGCATTGATGCTATCGAAAGGTAAAGAAAAGGAAATATATATGATAAAACACATAAAATTTAAAAATAAGGAAGAGAATATCATTTCAGAAGTAACGACACATCGTCTCCGACAAAGATTTTGGACGGTACGGACAAAGCATGCTTCATTCTTCATCATTCCCTTTGGCCTTAAAAGTTAAAACCTTTTGCTCCCATATAATACGCTTATTTGATATTGTTTCATCTCAAGAGGTTAATTCTGTATATTCTCTCGCTCTCCCTCTGTTGATACTTTTTTTGTCGTCAATATTGATACTTTTGACATTAACCTTTACATTCCAAACATTTATTTCTGGTTTCAGTTAGAAATTTAGAAGTAAGTGTAATTTTGTTAGGAAAATTTAACAAGTTTGAACGTGAATATATATATATATATTTTTTTTATGAATTCTAACGCGAACAATCTACTGACAGAATAACAAGAATAGATATATTTAACTGAAAATGCTTTTATTGAAAACATCTTCAAGTTCTCCTTAACTCTTATCTTTGTACGAATAAATTCTATTTGGTTTCTGATACAGTGAAGAGATAATCTGTTGGTATAGACTCGAAACAAATACTGTATAATTAGGTTTACTGCTGGCTAATTGACCTAATTCACATTGTCGTTTCCATTGGTTTTCAGTTTAAGCTTTCTTTCTTTTTCTTTCTTTTTTGGCATATTGGGCTTTTAGAGACCATACTTATGTAAAAATAAATTCTAGTAATTTCAATAGCAAATCCTTGAAGGACATATATATACATGCGTGAGATTAAGGGGAAAAGACCTAAATATACCAGAAAATAGTAACTTAATTAACATATATAATACATATCACTAATACATATTCTACCGATATATTTATCGTATTCTATTTTAGTAATATTCGTAAAAACTAGTATGGGATAAACTGATAAACATATGCTTATTAAGAACTATAGCTATATATAAACATAATTGATCCATCATCCATGTTTTAGTTTGTCCGGCTTAATTATAAAATTACAGCTCAAAAATAAATAAGTTTTTAACTATTTTAGTTTCTGAGTTATATATTTATAAGAAGGGAAAAGTGCGACTGAGTAATTATATACTCCTATTAGAAACTATGTTTATAGATATAGAATTTCTTGGAAATTGTAATCATTCTTTGGAGAGACAGAAGGATCTCCAAACCCTAGAAATTGACTCCTTCGAGAAATGTAGCCTTCTCCGTGTAAAATGAAAATTAAATCATAATGTTATATTTTTATATTCATTTGTAAACGGAAACAAATTCACCGTCTCGCATTCGATTTTGTGATTGAATGCGTCACCATGAAATCATGCTTTAATCATATTTTGCGAGAGTGGGAAATAGTTTATTTACAGGTAGCAAGTACATAGTACTTTTTCGATTAAATACTTTTCTCAATTTATACCATAGCTAGGTGCACATTGTACGTACAGGTAATATTTAAATAGGCTGTCTTAGGGTGGCATAAATTAGAGTAAAAAAATTAAAGAAAAAACTAGAGGCAAAAGAATTTTAATTTGAGTCATATTCGAGTACTTAAATTACACGAGTTAAATTGTTTTTTGATAAAATATAGTTTAAGGTGTTTTCCTATACTCTAACAAATATACTTCAGTATAAACAAAATAACATATATACCCGAGACTATACTGTATATGTTTTTCTTGTTAAGACTTAAAAGACTTTCAAAACTATACTGTATATGTTAAAAGTTAACTTGATTTTGCCTTAAGTTTAGTTAAAGTCTTAAATGTTCGTAATCATTCATAATAACTAAACGCAAAACTAAGTTCAAATTCTAGAGTTTTTCTGTATATCATCTCAACGTTTTGAGATAATTCCATAAGATAAAGTTATAGAGAGTAAAATAAATTTGTAAAATATTAATGTAGTTTGAAGCATGTAAGTAGTTTTGTAACTTCATGTCTTAAGAAAGCTTCTGAACAACTTGAAGATCCGATGTAATGAAGACTCAGATAAACTTTTGACTCATTTTAACGTAATTAGCTTTGTTAAATTTAATTGCTTTTTAAGCGCGTGCGTATGTAATATTTTAAATAAAAAAAGTGGGTACGTATATATAATTAAAACCCTACGCAATACAAGTTGATCCATTTAACTTTTAAGTCACCAACAACGAGAACTTTTATTTATTTGTATTTATCATTAATTGGAGTAAGAAACTCTATATGATAATCAGAACAAAGTAATATATTATCAAGATTAAAAACCATTGGAACCTATATATACATCTGATGTAAGAAATATGAATATATTGAAAGACACTTGTAATATGCAGAAAATGTATATAAGAAATATTATAAACTTAAATAAAAAAAAGTATTAGATGACACAAAATAGAAATAAAAAGTATTCGAAGAACCCCGTTTTCTGCTTCTATTTTAGATTTTGCATTCTTACTCGTAATCCGATGAATTATTTCCAACAAAGTTTTGTTTGAGATTTAATTATGAAATCGAAAAACTCATAATTCGATGAATAACAAAAGGACCTTTTCTTCCCTACTTTAAGATAAAGCTAAGGCATAGAGAAATATGAAGTATAATAAATGCTTTTAATTAATTATTTTCAAACAATTATATTAATCAAAACTAGTAGTATATATATATATATATGTACGTACATGAATCATGATTGTACATAAACATACTTGTAGTCTTGTAGGTGTATCTGTTTTCATGATTAAAGAAAAACGTTGAGCAAAAATATTGTGCTCAAAACTTTATTAGCCCGTTGATCTAAATACTTTAAAAAGAAAGATAAATATACAAAAGGGTCTTAAATACATCAAAAAAACCATCATTGACATCCATCTAATGCTCATTTCCCTTGTCTCTCTTCCTCTTTCCCTTTCTCCAAAAACTAGAGCTAAACCAAATCAGCATATAGAAACAACAAATCTCAAAATCTTTCCAAATCCTTTTTTTGTAGAAATTGAGAGAGAGACGATGAATAGATCAGGAGTGTTGGAAAGTTCACCGGTACAACACCTAACAGTGGCTGGAAACCCTAATTGGTGGACTAACGTTAGCACCGACTTGAAGCCACCACCGCCGTTAATGAGTCACCAGCCGCCGCCTACCACCACCACCACCACTTATCTTCCGGGTCTCTTACCGAACTTGTTTTCTTCTCCGACTTCTTCTTCTTCAACTTCTTCTTCACCTTCTCTGCATCTTAGTAGTAACCCTAACCTCTCTTCTTGGCTTGAGACTGTTGATCTGCCTCTTGACCAACCATGGAGCCTTAGCCAACTTCTTTTGTAACTCTTTCTCTCTTACTCTCTCGGGTTTTTTTGTTCAAAGTAAATGGTTTGAGTTCTTGGATTTGTTTTGTTGTCTGATTTGGATCTTAGAACGATCTTTTTTGTTTTAAGTATACATATTTATATACTACGATCTAATATGGGATAAGTCTTTGAATGAAGGAGTGGATTGGTGATGGGAGAGGAAGAGAGAATGGAGATGATGAACCATTATCATCATCAAAATCAACATCATAGTTACCAAGAGAATTGGGAAGAAACTGTTTTGAGGCACCAAGCTCCCATGAAACAAGAGAGCAACGATAATAATGCTTATGTGATAATGTCGTCACCTAACTCTCCTCCAAACAAGTCTTGTGTAACACTTCACAACATCAATGAAGACAACAAAAAATTAATTCACAATGGTCTAAACTTGTCCGAGGTTGGTCGAAATGGTTAATTATTTAGATCAAGATAATCTTTAATTAATATTTCTATTTTTTTTAGATCAAGATAATCTCCATATTATTTATCAATTTTTATTTTTTATTTATTTTGGTTTATGTCTGTGTTCATGAAGTGTAATAGCTGCTCAGAGATTGGTGGATCTTCTAATGCGAAAAAGAAACCAAAGCTTCAAGTTCCTTCTTCACAATCAACTCTCAAGGTAACTAACTAAATCTTTATATCTCTCTGTTTCTATCTCTTTGCTGACATTTATAACAACAAAACAAAAACACAAAAACAAAGGAGAAGAAGAAAGAAACAAAAGGGAATGGGATCAGAATAAGATGCATGTGTGTGTGATTGTAACATTTTTGTCTTTCTTATGTGTCTTCTTCTTCTTGATCTCATTATTCTTTTTATCTTTCTTTCCTATGATTCAACGGTAGTTACGCAATCCTTTTCTGCTCGTTTTTATTCGCATGTAAAATAAGAAATAAATCTGTTTTTCAGTTTGATTCAGTTCTAGTTCAGATTTAACAAATTTTAAAATTATAGAAGCTATTTTTTTTCTCTTTTCTTTATTTACTTTTACCAATCCATTTTGTGGTTACTTCACATAGTCATTTAATTTGGTTTAAATAAAATTAAATAGAAAACCCTATTTTTGTTGTCCCGTCTAGACTAATCTTGGTATGTTTTGTAACAAAATGTATTTTTATTTTGAAAACTTACCAAAATTTATGAAATAACTTGTATTATTATTTTTTAGTGCTGGGTCTTGGATGTGGTTGAAAACTTTAATTAAGTTCCATATAACTGACTGCACATTCCTTCAAGTTTTCAGCCACATCAAATTCATGTTATTTCACGCTATACTAACGAAAACTAATGATATATTAATTACAATACTTAGATTTATTTTTGTTTTTCTTTCTTTTCCCATATTAAAATTGATAAAATCGATCACAGATCTTGTTACATTCTTTAAAGTTAATTAAATAATGAAATTAGAAATACAATGTGTATAATTTATATATATGATCTCTTTGTTGTCACTTAACTATCAAAGGTGAGAAAGGAGAAACTTGGAGGCAGAATCGCAGCTCTTCACCAGCTAGTATCTCCTTTTGGCAAGGTATGATTACCGATTAATTCCATTTACTAATCACTTGATTAAGATAGCCTAATTTCTAAATTAAAATTGAGTTAAATTAGTCACTGTTTATTTATTGGCTGATTCATCCCTTTTATTCCAGACTGACACCGCCTCTGTCTTGTCGGAGGCTATTGGATACATTAGATTCCTCCACAGTCAAGTTGAGGTGACTTGTCTTTTCCAAACTACCATGCTTCTTATTTCATTTATTTCAAGAAAAATATTTATTCGAATCTTCCTTCACAACTAAACAAAACCAATTTGTCTATGAACTCAAGTATGGCTTGTTTGGAGTTGTTTTTTCCTTCTTCTTTTATTGGGTTTTTAAAATTATTAGAACTGAAAATATAACTAATTATATTTTGCTAAAATAATTAGCAGTGGTTTTGTAAAGATAGTTTTGGAGTTCATCATTTGATTCTAAGAATCTATTTGAAAATCGTATAGTTTTGTTGTCGCTTGACGCAACTAATTTCTCAATATTTTTTGTTTTACAAATTGCAGGCTTTAAGTCTACCATACTTTGGTTCTACCTCGAGGAATACTATGATGCACCAACATGTAAGAAGCAAATTAATATACACCTTAGTCACGTGTATTTTATATAGAAATATATGTAAGATGCACATACATGTGTTTCTAGTTTCTACCTACAATCATATAATGGGGAACTAATATGTATATTATTGCTAACTATAAGTAATTAATACCTATTTATATGTGTAGGCACAAGGAGATTTTAATGGTACATTTCCTGAGGCCCCTGGTCAGGTACGCACATACTTATGTTTTATGCACTTTTTTTTTTAATTATTGGATCAATTAAACCCAAATCTTAAAAACAAAGTTGGCAGCTTTAGTTTCTTAAAAATTACCCTTTTTCTCTTTACTACTGTTCTCTTTAAAGTGAAAAGACAAAGATAAAAGTATGGGTCAATAAAATAAAAAGATGACAATACCAACTTTCCTTTTCAGTCTTCATATTGTTCTATTACATTTCATTAAACCAAGAAAAGCCACACACACAAAAAAAACACTTGAAAAATAATAATCGATCATTCATCATATATAGTATCTTTGAACATAAAAGATTTAGCACATGATCGATCGATACCAACTTTTCCATATGTTACTCGTGGGCTTTTTGGGGCGACATTCACGTTTTGTCACCGATATTCACGCTATACTACAATTTCAATATTTTTCTCAATATATATCATACACTGAAGAAACCTTTTTCTGATTTGGTGATCAGCTTGTAAATGAGTATTGCCTAAAAATATCAAAAGGAGCTTCATCATCATTGGACAATCAAGAATCAAACCCTAACGAAGAACCAACGAAAGATTTAAGAAGTAGAGGACTTTGTCTTGTCCCTATCTCATGTACACTCCAAGTTGGTAGCGACAACGGCGCTGATTATTGGGCTCCGTCGTTTGGATTCACTTTCCCGTGAACTATTGACATTTTGCTATTTGATCGAGTTTTGGTCAGCCAAACAAAATTTAGTAGATGTTATAACATCATGAGCAACCAATCTATACTGAGAAAACATCAAAATGAGTTTCCAAGATTGATTGCTCATGATGCTATACTAATTAACAGATATTGTTTTTGGCGTTTGGCCTTCGAAGATTTGTAGTTGATCACGAATATGAGATGCTCTATTGAATCATGTTTCTTGCTTTAACTAGGAAACTTTATTTATTCTCTTAATGTATATGTTATATGACGGTTGTATGTTTGATTTTATTATTAACATATCCTAATTTACAAATTACAATATTAACGGAACACTAGTTAAGTTTAATCCGGTGTAATATATAGCATCCATAAACATGATTAAGAGAAAACACGTTGGAAATGATATTTTTTACTTAAAAGATATAAATGAACTCTTTCATAACTTTTAGGCTCCTAATATTTCTTTCGCCAACATCATACTCCCTTCATTTCAAAAAGATCATATTTCTAGGATTTTTTTTTTGTTTCAAAAAGATAATATTTCTCTAATCCCTAAACATAATTGCCTTCAAATTTCTGTTATATCCTTACTGAACTCTTTTCATTTTTATTAATATTTTCTAAAAATTAATTATCCAAGATTAAAACTGTAATTTTAAAAGATTTCTTAAAAACTATGAAAATCCTAAAAATATGATCTTTATGAAACCGAGGGAGTATATTGTATGTCATCCAAAACTCTACACATGGAGAAATATTTCTCTACTTGAAATAGTTATAGTGTTAGTTGTGAATTGTGATCATTGTGGCTTGAATATTTGTCTTCTCAGACTTCTTGTGTTATAGCTCATCAGTTAGTGCGTTTCTTTGAGGCCTTTTGCTCCATCATCATGATGGTTGTGCCGACTTTTAATTAATCCCACAGACTATCTTGACTACTATGATATACTACTTTTTATAGAAGTCAATATGAGAATTCAATACTCTCCAACTAGTTCAGGTATATTCAAATCATTATTCTCGATCCTCTTGCGCCACATAAGTTTCGATTACTTTTCATGCTAGATCCATTGTTTAGATCAGCTGTCTCACTTGATCATCTCTGTTTCATTCTTATCATCTTGTAATCTCAAAACGTTATCTACTTAATTATCCCTTAAAAGGAAAGTAAAGAATAATACAGTACCTTAACAAAAAAATATGGAAATTCAAAATGGAGAAAATTCTGGTGGCGTAATTAATTTTAATTATTATCGTTGAAACATTTAATGAGTGTAATTTTTTTCTGAGTTTGTGCTTCATAAGTCTGCATAGGCTGATGATGATGTGGGTGCAGAACTAAAACTGCAAAAGGTAACCTTTTTTCAGGTCTCATGTGTTACATCTCGGATGATAGTTTGTGGAGTTGATCAAATGTTGCATTGTTATTCCCTACTAATGACAATAGTCACTGTTCAGTGATGAAAGAATAAATATTCATTGGTGCTTGGAATGAATTTTAATTGGGATTTGGGACAATAGCTGAGCTTTAGTTCCACATGGCCAGTGTTTTAGTATTACGCAAATAGATATAGGAAGAAGCACTTGTTGGTTTTGTTGTTGTTGTTTTCGTTTTCAAGAACATGCATGTAATAAATATTAGAGTCGAATTTGCAGTGTATGTTTTTTTTAATGATTGTAACAAATGTTTATATTTTTTTGGGTCAATTTTTACATAATTTATAAATTTTTACATTTTGTTTGTTTAGTTTTTATATGTAATTTTAACTTCATTAATATTAGAAAATGTTAATGTTATTGGTTAGTTGGCATAAATTTGTGTAAGTAGTTGTTATGTCCAACTTTCCCCACTGTCGAACATGTTAGCAAGGTCAAATATTTGACTATAGTAATAAAAATAACTAAAATATTTTTTAAATAAAACAAATAACATTTTAAATTAAAATATTTTAATATTCTTTTTTTTAGTAAATGTTATAATTTTATACATAAAATTCTTTATATTTTCAAATATATCATATATTATATTTCATCAGCTATATACAATTATTAATTTTTATATATAATTTAAAAAAAAAAAAAATTAGATAGTTTGCGGCCGATCCATCAATTTTTGCGGAAAAAATCTAATATATATGCGGTCCACTATGCCCTTGTTCATGATATCCAGTTTTTAATGTGCATAATTTTTTTTGTCTATATCCGTCCTATGTCGGATTTACTTTTACATATTCTATAGGTCACTGATCCGATTGAAATCTCTACCGACGTGAAATATTGAACACACATGTTTTCTTTATTGATTGAGTTAATCTATATCTGTTTATAAAAATTCAAATCACAACATATGTATTAAAATCTATAATTTTTTTAATCGTATGTATTATATAATATTTTAAAATAATTTGAAAAAAATAATATCAAACAAAAATGATAGGAGAATCATAATTCATACTATTAAAATCAGATAAGGAAAGGATTGTGGATAAATATTTAGATAAGGAAGGGATTATGGAGAATGAATTGATTATTTATTTGGAAACAAGATAATTAATATTAATATTAATAATTAATAATTAATAATTAAATAATAATTACTTTAAACTTATTTGAATATAAATATAAGATAAAGAATGTTTGGTGATAAGAGTTCTCAATTTTGTACTTCCTTTTTATTAGTATAAGATAGGAAGAAGCACTTCTTGGTTTTGTTGTTGGTAAGTTTTAAATTTTTACCAGGTCCAATGTAAAATTGTAATACAATAACATCAAAAACAAAAAAAAGTTACATATAATATTATATCGTTAAAAATTATGAAACTAAATCCAACTTAAATTAAATAGATTACGATCTAACATAAAAAGATAATTTTTTTAAAAAATAAAAATTTGAAAAATGTACAATACATTTAAATTCCCACATGTATTTTGATGGGTAATCGGTGGGAAATGAATTTTTATTTTTCATCATTTGCAAGACGAAAAATAGTTTAGAATTACTCGTTGGAAATAAATAATCTGTGTGAAATTTCCAACCGAAAGTTGTGTTGGAAAAATCGTGGGCAATTTTGGTGAGCAGGTGGTGGGTAACTACCCACTAATTTTCATTCATTTCTTCGAAAGAATTATTATTTTAGTCAAAAATCCGTAAAAGTTTGAACACATAAAATCGGAGGTCAAAAGAACAATTTTTTTACCAAATGATCCATCAGTATTTAATATCTAAAAACAAACTACTTAAATTAATTATTTAACTAGGTCAAATGATCTCTAACCTTTAAATAATTTCGTTTATGGATGACAAAATGACAACACTAACAAAAACCATGAAAATATATATTTTTAGTTGGTTGCATGTATATAAAATTTGTTTATGTTAATATATATATATATATATATTTGATTATTCCTTACTGAAAAGGGCATTCAATTTAGTAGGTTTTTTGCAAACCTCTTTTTGTCACTAATTAGTCACATATCTATTGTCGATACATTTTGTGCAATTTTATCTATATATATTTTAGCTGATCAATTGAGATTTTGCTTATTTATAACTATACACATTTTGTTTACTAGATGGAGATTTTATGGTTGGTTTTTAGGTTTTCCTTTGTTGGCCATTAAGTTACAACTGTTTTTCTCTTTTATTGCATAAAATTAAAATAACAATAATAATAGTAATAATAAGAATCCAGCCATGTTAATATAAATGTGTTTTGAAAATTTTTCACCCGAATTTAGAAATATTAAACTTTTTAATTATATCTTTAGATTTTTTTAATATTTTATATATCTTTAGAAAAACAATTGACTTGAATTCTATTTTATATTGTTGGTTAACAATATTAAATAAAGTCAAAATAGATAAATTCAAATCAATATTTATAATAAAATCATAAAACGAATATTTATTTTGGAAACCGAAAAAATTTAGGCTAAAAAACACGAAATTTGAAAGAATATATTTTAGATTGAGAACATTTTTTGTTTGTGTATAACTTTTTGCTATGTTCTTGATTGTTAAAAAACTACTGGGGGCATTTTAGCAAAAATAAATGAACATTTAAGGCCAAAACCATTATTTTTAAGAACTTCTTCGTTTTTGTGTAAAATTGTAAATCACCAGTGACCATCGACGTGTCAGTTCACAAGTGGTTCGTATCTCCAAATATTCTTTTTTTGAAGGGTTTTGTTTAAAACAAAACAAATATTTTATAATCTGCGGCGATCGAACGGTGAACGGCCAACTACACTTCAAACCTTATATGAATAGTAATCGTCAGATCAGCGTATTCAACATCAACCGTACGATCAGATTGTCTATCAAATCTATCCGTCTAATATAATCCAGAAATTGAAATTTCAAAACATGTATAAGAGAGGGAGGAGAAAAAAAAAAGCTCTCCCCGAAGAGGAAGAAGAAGAAAACCCCAAATTCTCAGTTATTCCGTTTTTTTTTTCTTCGCTCTGCTATCAAATTTCTCTCTTCTTCTTCTTCTTCTCCGGAAGCTAAAAACTTTCAAAACCCTAATTTCATCTATCTCCTTATCTAACTCTGGATCAGAATTTCAAAATTCAAAATTCAGTTTTGAGTTTTGTAAACGCCGATTCGGCTCGTGGGCTTTCGTTTTCGTTTAGAAACGAGATTGGGGCTTGGTTCAGATCTTGAAAGTTTCGTGTTTTCTAAAGCTGATTTGAAGTGGTGATTTTTAAATTGTGGGTTTTTTAATTTCGTGTGGGAAATTTCTGGGGTTTTCTTCAGATACTGAGAAAATTTGAAAACTTTAGAGATGGGAGAAGGTGAAGAAGGTAACAAACTCCCGCCAAAAAAGGAGGGTACACAAGAGTCTGATGCTCTCACGATGAAGTCGGTGAAGCAACTCGACTTTCCTGGTGGCTCATCCGATGTGGAGAATTCACAGTCCAATAAAGCTCCGGTCACATCTTCTTCGACGGCTGCATCGATCCCTTCTCCGGCAGTGACGGCTACTAGGCCTATTACCGGTCAGCCACGACCGGTTACAGCGGCGATGGTGACTCCGATTCCACCGCCGCCACAATCTCAGGGCCTCCTTCACGTCCCAATTAGACATCCGTAAGTTTTCGTCTGATTCCTTTAAGAAAAATTTGAACTTTTGGGATGTAGATTGGGAAATTACAGAGATTTGTGTATTGATTGTTATATATTGCTGAATTCATATTTGGGGATTAAAGCATAGATCCTTAAATAGATTGGTGATTTAGTTGAATGTTTTCAGTGCTATGTTTGCAAGCTTATTGGAATTCATATTTTGATTTTTGCATATTGTGTAGGGCAAGGTTTGAATTTTCAGAGTTGACACTTGTTTCTTCTTCTTTATATTTTAATGGCAGGAAGCCTGAATCTCCGAAATCGAAGCCAAGGCCTGTGGTTGAAGGTAGAGATGGAACCCCTCAGAAGAAAAAACAGTGTAACTGTAAACACTCACGGTGCTTGAAGCTGTAAGTCTCTAGTCTCTATCATGCAAATCTATTGTTATGTATTTGGTTTATAGAGTTCATATAATTTGAAACTCTACACATTGATCAGGTATTGTGAATGCTTTGCATCTGGAACCTACTGTGATGGTTGCAACTGTGTAAATTGTTTCAACAATGTTGAAAATGAACCCGCGAGGCGAGAAGCGGTTGAATCAACTCTGGAACGGAATCCAAATGCGTTCAGGCCTAAGATTGCTAGCAGTCCACATGGTGGACGAGATAACAGGGTATGTGGTTTAGCTACTGTGTGATGTGATGCTCTTAAGCTGCTTAGATAAGTTTTAAAATTTAAGTCGATGTGCAGGAGGAGGTTGGTGAAGTTGTGATGTTAGGGAAACACAACAAAGGCTGTCACTGCAAGAAATCAGGGTGTCTTAAGAAGTATTGCGAGTGTTTTCAAGCAAACATTCTTTGTTCTGAGAACTGCAAATGCTTGGATTGCAAAAACTTCGACGGAAGTGAAGAGAGACAGTCTCTTTTTCATGGTGACCATTCCCACAACGTGGCTTATCTCCAACATGCAAATGCTGCTATAACTGGAGCAATTGGTTCCTCTGGCTTTGCATCTAGTCCAGCTCCTAAGAGAAGGAAAGGTCAGGAGATTTTCTTCAACCAAGCAACCAAAGATTCATCTATTCATAGGCTTGGCCAGGTAAGTCAGTTACGCAAAGAAACTTAAGTTTACTTGCTTGGTCCGGTTAATATTCTCTTATCGTATGAACGATTTGGTATCAGGCAAATAGTGGAAGAATCACATCTTTGAAACCTGGTTCTCGTGCTGGAGGCAATGGCCCATCCAAAGTTGTATATAGGTAAATATCCGATGTGTTTACAAAGCTAAATCTTTTTTTAAAGAGATTGCAGAAACTGAGTTTTTAAATATGTTTTGTTTTGAAGGTCTCTTTTAGCAGACACAATTAAAACAGAGGATGTGAAAGCACTTTGTTCTACTCTGGTTATTGTAGCTGGGGAAACAGCCAAGACATTAATGGAAAAACGGTTGGAAGATCAGAAGGAAATTTCTTTAGCTTCTTCTATGCAAGATCAAGGACAAGGCAATAATAATAATAAAGGTACAGAGGTTGAGAAAGCTGCGAATGGAAATCAAGCTGACCAATCTGTTCCAGAGGATGCCAACTCCAAAAGAAGGTCACTGTCTCCAGAAACTATGGCATTGATGTGTGACGAACAGGACACTATGTTAATGGTTGCAGCTTCACCTAATGGTTCGGTGGAACCCACCTCACAGTTACCAAACGGGCAAGATCAGGTTTATGCAGAGCTGGAGAAAGTAGTATTAACCAAGTTCCGTGACTGCCTTAACCGAATTATCACCTACGGAGGATACAAAGGTATACATTTCTTATATCATCAATAAGAATGGATAAGATTCACGTTCTAAAAGCTTCTTCTTGTTTGTTTGTTTGTTTGTTGCAGAATCAACTTGTTCTTCGGCAAGAATGGATTTAGACTCACCTGTAAACACTGTTGTCAAAACCGAGCCAGTGGTTCAACAAGGACCAGTCGCGAATGGAGTTTCACAAGCCACAAAACAACCTCCCCAGCTAACCACAACAGCAACAGCACCAAACACATCTTCACACACTCATCTTCATAAAACTCCACCTTTGCCTGAGAAGAAAGACCTCTGAATCAATATTTACTCCTTTAGGACAAAAATAACTTTACGGAGAGTAACAATGCATCTGAATCCGTCTAGCCATGCCTAATTTACAAGGTAAAGCCACAAACACTCCTTTTCTTCCTCTTACATAATTCTATTACAGAGGAGACATCGCAGCTTCAAGGCATTAGGAATGTGACCAGAGAGTATGATTATATATTCACACAATTTTGATTGTGTTATTAGGCTTTTTTTTTTCCTTCTTTCCTCCAGAATCTTCTCTTGAATTTATAGTTGAGCTATTTCTTTACGAATCGTTGTCATTATTTATGTACATTGCTACTTACCATTGCCAATCATACTGTGGAACATACATGCTTTCGTTTGATTCTTGAATTTGAGATTTGAAGAATAAATAAACCAAATCCATTTTAGGGGTTTTAAAAGGATATTACCCAACTTTTGTATGTTGTAACAAACATCAAATTCTCAATGCTTTTTGAAGAGAAAGATTCGTATCTAAGAAGAGAGGGACCTACCTTACATTATACACTTTTGTAGACACAAATGAAATATTACAACAATATTGAAGAGACTCCAGAGACACACACTCAACATCAAAACCCAAGAATAACAAAAAGACTTCTGCGTGAACCTATAAGCTTGTAGTTCTATGTAGTTCTATCGATCGAGGCCAAAGGTTTATCTATTGTCGATAGAATCTGCGGCATTGACATTCCACCAGAAACAACAATCTCTGCAGATGAAGAACAAATCTAAAATGTTCAGTAGCTTTCCACAAATAAACTTGAATGCTAGCTATACACCAAGACATGTGTCTTGGACAGACATTTAGATTCTGAAATCTCACCTATTCCTTCCCGGACCGAGAGATTTGGCCTGATAACGTCATTACTGTTGACAAGTAGTATATCTCCAATGTAAAGGTGGTTCGTGGGAACGTAAACACAGCAAAGTTCCTCCTCGGTTGGGTAATTCTGCAAGGAAGAGCATTACTACATTAGGTAAACAAAGGATTTCATTATAATAAACTATGCCTAGAAACTGTCTGCCCTTTGTGTCCTTAAGGAGGAGTTCTCGAATTTATTACTAAATCCTTGAAACCAAGCATTTTCACTCACCTGGAGAACAACAGTTGATGTGATGAAGCCAAATGCGTATTCCCCTACACGTGGATGCCTGATGATTGCAACTTCCTTGAAAGCTTGTGTATTTTGATCTGAGAGGAGAAGGAAAACACCGATAAGAACAACTGAGATTGGAAAAGTTGGATCAGATTATAATGTTGAGATGCAAAATAAGATGGTTTTTTTAAGCGAGACCAGGTGATATGGCAGTGCTGATTTGCTTGGAGGCATTGTAGATGTGACGAACAAACGGCATCCGCTTGATAAACCACTCTCCCAGGTTCAGAACCGAAGCTCCCAACCATGAAGACATGAACACCCCAACCAAGAATATGAATGCAATGGAAGTCAAAAAACCAAAACCTACAAAACCAAAATCAAATTTATGAGAAACCGATATTAGTTGATTCGATAAAAAGATGGGCCAACTCAAATGCTTACCAAATACGTTGATTCCAAGTTGTGCATATATTGGAGAGAAGAATCCATCAACAAAGTGAATAAACCACCATGTTATATAGAAAGTAATTGCAATAGGAAGTAAGATAACACTGCACAAAGCAAATTGAGATTTTTAAACTATCAACACAAGTTATAAATGTATAACAACTTCACCAAAATGCCAAAAATTTCAACTCTTGCTTACCAGCCCGTCATAAACTTCTTTGACGCCCAGCCCCTAATGAACAAGCTTAAAGTCTGCAAAAACATAGCTATAGCATCAAACTATATTCTTGACTACATGAATGAGCATAACACTAAGAATCGACGGATCCAAACTAAACCAGTTAGAAATGCATATTCATACTCTACTTAATGAAAAAAAGGTCAATTTTCTAAGTTTAAGAGCAGCCAAGATTAGTGTTTGGCTAAGTTAACACACTATTCAACTAATCTAAGGAAGTGTTCTTATGCTAGATGAAATCTAGGGCAAACCAATTTACCAGATTTTGAACTAAGGGGAAACAGAATCGGCCAAATCAGTGAACACTAGATATCAAAAAGGTACTCAGAGCTTAAAGTCAATCCAATTCTACAGTTAATTTCGCATGAATCTTGAAATGAGAAAACAAAGAAGTTGGTAGGTGGATCAAAGTTCTAGATCAGGAGACCTCGTGGTTGGATTGATGCGAAGAAGAGGAAGAAGATGAAGAAGAAGAAGGCTTCGAAGTAGGACCGTCGTGTTTTTCGCCGGAATCAGCGACGGGAATCAGAAGCTCTCGATCTCTTTCTCGATTGGGCATCACAATCGCTGGCTTCTCGTCTCCCATGGCCAGTTATCTTGGAGAAACCCAGACGATAAGAAAATCTAGTCGGAGAAGGAAGAAATGCCGGTGAACTTTCTACGGCGGAGAAGAAAAATCCCCCCCTAAAAGATTGTGACTTTTGCCGGCGACTCTTCTTCTGAACACAAAAAAGTGGCTAAGCTAGCTTAGCTAACTCCAACTTGAAGCTCTCTGTCGTTTTTTGATTTTTCTTTTTATATTTGTCTTTCTTTATTTATCTTTTTCTTCTTACATTATAAATTTATGATTCTAATAGTAATAGATTCAGTGTAAATAATAATTTGCAAAGATCAAAGTACGTTTTGAAGAATAAATACATCAATATTTGATCTAGTTGAAAACTTGAAATCAAATAAATATAATTTCACAAAAGAACTTTTCTTTTATTTTTTTTAATCATTTTCACATTTTTAATTTTATTGTGTTAGAGATTAATATTAAAATAGTTTCAATTTTTATAAAATCTCATTTTAAGTTTTTCACATATACAATGGGCCAACTAATAATAGGCCCATAGGCCCATTTTAATTTTCT
This sequence comes from Cardamine flexuosa, assembly GCA_963555745.1. Taxonomy (NCBI): domain Eukaryota; kingdom Viridiplantae; phylum Streptophyta; class Magnoliopsida; order Brassicales; family Brassicaceae; genus Cardamine; species Cardamine flexuosa. The sequence continues at coordinate 22,980,704 of OY743219.1, forward strand.
CAGTGATCTGGTACGCACGAAAAGTGAAGATTTCTTTCTCCGGAAGCGATAAATCTCAGAAAGAAGACGAAACCTCGACGCAGAGAAAGCAAAGCATAATGGGTCAAGGACCATCCGGCGGATTGAATCGGCAAGGAGATCGGAAACAAGATGGTGCTGACAAGAAGGAGAAGAAATTCGAGCCAGCCGCACCACCAGCTCGCGTCGGAAGGAAGCAACGGAAACAGAGAGGACCCGATGCGGCGGCGAGATTGCCGACGGTGACTCCTTCTACTAAGTGTAAGCTTAGATTGTTGAAATTGGAGAGGATTAAGGACTATTTACTTATGGAGGAAGAGTTTGTAGCGAATCAGGAGAGATTGAAACCTCAGGAAGAGAAAGCTGAAGAAGATAGATCTAAAGTTGATGATCTTCGTGGAACACCTATGAGTGTTGGGAATCTTGAAGAGCTTATTGATGAGAATCACGCTATTGTTTCTTCTTCTGTTGGTCCTGAGTATTACGTTGGGATTTTGTCTTTCGTTGATAAAGATCAGCTTGAACCTGGCTGCTCAATTTTGATGCATAATAAGGTATTCTTAGTTAGGGATTTAGGAACTATCTTTTTCTCAATTTGACAATGTTAAACCTATTCTTCTGTGTGACATTTGTATTGGTTTGTGATAGGTACTATCTGTTGTTGGGATTCTTCAAGATGAAGTGGATCCAATGGTGTCTGTGATGAAAGTTGAGAAGGCTCCTTTGGAGTCATATGCTGACATTGGTGGTTTAGAAGCTCAGATTCAGGAGATCAAGGAAGCTGTTGAGCTTCCTTTAACCCATCCTGAGTTGTATGAAGATATTGGAATTAAACCACCAAAAGGTGTGATCTTGTATGGTGAGCCAGGCACTGGGAAGACATTGCTTGCTAAGGTTTGCCTTTTAGCCTATTGTGTATCAAAAAGCTTCCTAGTTGTTACATGCGTTGTCGTTTTGTTCATTCGAGTCTTTTATCAATTTCCACTAAGTGAGACTGTGCTTCTTTGTCCCTAGAAAGATAAGTTAGTTAGGGTAGTGTCTTCTTTGGTTTGATCACCTGATTTGGATATTAGATCGTAGTACTTTTCCTAATGGAAGAAGTTTGTCAGAGTCACTTGTATTTGCCAAAGGTCTTCTTTTTCTGTATTGTTGCAGTGTGGTCTCTTTTTAAGGTGCTTATTATGCTTGTTAATTTCGGAACTGTGGGGGATGAGTAAGTATTATCTCTTGGTGTTTTCTCAGGCAGTGGCGAATTCTACATCAGCTACTTTCTTACGTGTTGTTGGTAGTGAACTGATTCAGAAGTATTTGGGAGATGGTCCCAAGCTTGTTAGGGAGCTTTTCAGGGTTGCTGATGACCTTTCACCTTCTATCGTTTTCATTGATGAGATTGATGCTGTTGGCACCAAGCGGTATGCTTAAATACACCACAAACATGGTCCATTGATAGCAATGATCAGACTTTGCTTCAGAGATGGTCTCTAATCTAATTGATAATATAAATGGTGGTTGAAACAGGTATGATGCGAACTCAGGTGGAGAACGTGAAATCCAACGAACCATGTTGGAACTACTGAACCAGCTTGATGGATTTGATTCAAGAGGAGATGTTAAGGTCATCCTCGCCACAAACAGAATTGAAAGTCTTGACCCGGCACTTCTTAGACCAGGCCGGATCGACAGGAAGATCGAGTTCCCTCTTCCAGATATCAAAACAAGGAGGCGTATCTTCATGGTACACTATTCTACAATTGGTGATCCTGAATATTTTTGTTGTATAAAGAAATATTTGGTGGGGTTTTAAATTGCATATGCCATTATCAGATACACACATCAAAGATGACTTTGGCTGAAGATGTGAACTTGGAAGAGTTTGTAATGACGAAAGACGAGTTCTCAGGAGCTGATATAAAGGCGATATGCACAGAAGCTGGTCTGCTTGCTCTTAGAGAGCGTCGAATGAAAGTAAAGATTCTTCTGATTCTCACCACTTGCTTGCATCTATTGAATCATTGTAATAGTATTAACCTTTTTTCTGGATTTATGGTTTAGGTGACGCATGTAGACTTCAAGAAGGCGAAGGAGAAGGTTATGTTCAAGAAGAAGGAAGGAGTTCCTGAAGGTCTTTACATGTGATTGATGACAATAACTGTTTTAATCTCTTTTTCGATTTTGCTCTCTTTCTCTCCATTTTACTACTCCTTAGCTTGTTTTTCTCATCATCTAGAATCGTATGCCTTTATGGTTTGCTTCCGAACTAGTTTATTAGTTTGCATTCTTCACAAGTCAGAACCTTGTTTAGATAAATTCATTTGCAAAGCCACTATTTTCACTTTACTCCAATTTGCAATCCCAACTCACGTGTATTAGGATCATTCTTTTGAACTAATTTTAGAAGTTGAGAGATTTTGAACAAAAAAATTAGAATAATAATGATTGGGCTTAAACCAAATAATAAACCTGAATAAGCTATTTTCAGCATGTGTTAAAAGTGAAAACTAGCAATAATGAAGTAACACTTATGGCATGTAAAATTATTGAACAAGAAAACAAAAAAAAAGTGGTAAAAAACATAAGCAAGTGAGCTTCCGAAAACATAATAATGTCAAAGAGTGTGTAGAATTATTTGAAGAAACAAGAAAGTCAACACAAGCTGTCGATGTTTGCCGTGACGTGGATATCTAAATCAAATACTATTAAATACATAAAACTTCAAAGAAACTACGTATTAAGTTGTGTACTTTTGTACTTAAGTAAAGAGCACGGTTTTCTAGGAAATTGCAAGGAAAGTTAAAGAGATGGATGGAATACCAACGAGAAGAAGTTGTCGGGAAAATAATTATAAATAGGGTTTACAGAAGAAGAGAGATAGGTAGTATGATAAGAATAAAAATAAAAATAAATGAAAAGTCCTAAAATGAAACACGATGTGTTCATGAGTTTCAGGAGCAAAGATACTCGTGACAACTTCGTAAGCCATCTATGTGGCTGTCTACGTAGGAAACGGATAAAAACCTTCTTATACGACGAGCTACCAACCGAAGAGAGATATGAAGAGTCGTTAAAAGCAATTGAAGTATCGAAAGTTTCAGTGATTGTGTTCTCAGAAAACTTTGGGGATTCAAAATGGTGTTTGGATGAAGTTGTAGCCATCTTGAAATGCAAAGAGAGGTTTGGTCAGATTGTGATACCTGTTCTTTACCATGTTGATCCTCTCGACATTGAAAATCAGACAGGAACCTTTGGAGATGTTTTTGCTAAGCGACGAGATAAAGCCGAGCAGCTTCAAGAATGGAGAGATTGTTTTACAGAAGCCATTAACCTCCCTGGATGGAGTACTGCACAATTGAGGTATAACTCTCCAACTCATACTTTCGATTATTATTAGTTTAGTTACCGCAGTAAATGAGATCTAGGGCCTATTTGTTTACTTATTCAAATGGATCATTTGAGTGAGTGATGATAATTGATGTTTGTTTAGAAAAAAACATGTTCATTCAAATGGATCATCTAAATGAACATATGGATGACTTTTAAAATCTAGGCTAAATTTTTATAACCATCTAGATGATCCAAATTAGATCATTTGGATTGAGATGATTCATCAAAAATAACAAATGACAAATGTACCATTAACTATGTTTTCTTATTGGTTTAAATCGCATAAAAAACTATTTATATCAACAATAATTTATAAAAATATTTATCTAAACAATAATTTATAAAAATATTTATCTAAACAATAATTTATAAAAATGATTTTTTAGTCAAAAATACGGTTTTGGCGCCACAACGTCAATTTTTGTCAAAATTTCGATTTCACGGTTTTGATGAAAAAACACAATTTTGTAATTTCACGTTTTTGAAAAAGTTGTTATTTTGCAATTTTTTGTCGAAATTACGGTTTCACAGTTTTGGCGGAAAAACATCATTTTGTAATTTTACATTATTGGCAAAAATGTTATTTTGTAATTTTACGATTTTGACGGAAAACGTTATTTTGTGAATTTTTGTTGAAATTACAGGTTTACGGTTTTGGCGGGAAAACGTTATTTTGGGATTTTTCGTCGAAATTATGGTTTGACGATTTTGGCAGAAAAACATCATTTTTCGTCGAAATTGCGATTTCATAGTTTTGGCAGAAAAAAAATATTTTGCAATTTTCCGTCAAAATTATGGTTTTACGGTTTTGGCAGAAAACATTATTTTGTGATTTTCTGTCAAATTGCGATTTTACGGTTTTGGCGGGAAAAAAATGCTATTTTGCGTTTCTCTGTTAAAAGTGTGATTTCATGATTAAACGTTTTTTTCAGAAAAATATCATTTTAGCATTTTCAGTAAAATCTCGGGTTTACGGTTATTTTGTTTTTAATATATTAATATATTTATGGTCTTAATATTATCTTTTAATATGTTTAAAATTGAAATATAATTAAATTAAATAATGGTCATTTTAGTTATTTCTTGTTAAAAGCATTTAGTTGGAGATGAAAATTTACAAAATTAAGCAATCAAACAAAGTTCATTTTGATGGATCATCCAAATGATTAACCTAAAATAGAAACAAACAACATTCAAATGGATCATGCATATGGATTATATGGATGATCCATCTAAATAAGAATGACAAATGGACAAACAAACATGCCCATATATGTTCATTTTTCTATTCACATATAGTCTATCTTTGCTTATTATATACTTCTTTTTGCCAGAGATGAGGATATGTTGGTGAATGAAATAGCTCGGGAGATCGAGAACAAACTGCTAAGAGCCTCAAGAACAAAGGTCCGTTAAACAAAATAAAAACCTTATTTATAGTCTTAAGTTCTTAACATTTTTCAATTCACAATGTTGTTGGCCAAAAGTGATTGAAATGAAACTCCTTTGTCTTGGCTTTAAACAGGTTATAACTGAAAGGTGTCTTGTCATCACCAACCTCATGTTGGAAATAGCTTCCTCAGCTTTCGACCAGATCTCTTCTACTAATAAACCTAAATACGCATTGGCTGCAATGTCAATATCATTGGTGGCTTGTCTACTTTGCCTCGTAGATCTCTTACACAAAGGCAGAGTTGAGAGAGTTGTGTGGAAGTGGAAGTGGCCCATTCCTTGGTTTCATTATCCAACTCAAAGATCAAACAGATTTGGTAGCTTTCCAGAGATGGTTGGATTGATATGCAGCTTGTGTCAAACCATTTTCACTGCCATTAACTTTTCATTCACCACACATAGAGTTGATACACCCATCAAATTTTCAGTTTGGCCAATCATGTTTGCACTTGGGTTGTTTTTCACTATGTTTGTAAAAAAATATAGCTAGTCAGCTTCTTCGTTTACTTGTTTTATATGTAGATTAACTATCTAAGCATGTACTTAATGTGCATGGTATACAATATTCCAAAGAATTGTGCCTTTTTGATAGCTTATTAGCATTTCTCGAAGGATAATAGTTTCCCTTATTATTAGCATTTCTCTATGCTTCTTCTTCTTGGATTGCGAATCCAAGAATATTTTATGGTTAGCTTTCAAATGAGTCCTTAGCCCTTTATTTTTGCATTCCTCAGCATCCTCTTTAGATATATAAAATTTCTAATATCTTCACTTTGTGGTTATCAATATAGTCTAACTTGCAATCCTGAAAGATAAGGAGAAAGCTTTAAGGTTTTAATGTGTCGAGTTTATTCACGTTCCTTTGACTTGTATTTATACATGTACATGCTCTGTTTTGGGCCTATCTCTAAGCCACTTAATATTATCACAAACCGATAATATATCCTAATTATATACGATATTCATATTATGATAGATATACTAAGAAGGTTCTAGAAGTGTATCGTAAGTGAATATCCTATATAATTAGGAGATATTATTGGTTTGTGATAATATCAAGTAGCTTAGAGATAGGCTCAAAACAGAGCATGTACATGTATAAATACAGGTCAAGGAATGTGAATAAACTCAAAACATTAAAACCTTAAAGCTTTCTTCTTGTTCGGTTAAATTTGCTGATGGTAGTGACATATCTGCGACAAAGAGCGGTTGCTTGGTTTTGTCGAAATTTATAACATTGGAGAATGTGTTATATGTGCCTAATCTCAACTGTACTCTATTATCTGTTGCGAAATTGTTGAAGCAAACTGGTTGTTTTGCAATTTTTTCTGATACCTTATGCATATTGTAGGACCATTTTACGAGGACCCTGATTGGAATCGGTGAAGAAAGAGATGGTGTGTATTTGTATCGAGATGTGACTGTTGCGCGGGCTAACAAGGCCAAAGTCTCTGTTGATCAAGCTTTGTGGCATCGTAGACTAGGAAATCCTGCATCTGGTGTTTTGAGTTTTTTACCTTTTCATGCTGGTGTTAAAATTGTTACCGACAAGTTCGGCGGTTGTGAAGTCTGTTTTGAGTCTAAACAAACTCGTGAAGTTTTTTATGATAGTTCTAATAAAGCAAACAATTGTTTCGCTTTAATTCATTGTGACTTATGGGGAACATATCGAATCTCTTCCTCTTGTGGTGCTACATATTTTTTAACTATCGTAGATGACTATTCTCGCGCAGTATGGATATACTTACTGCTGGAGAAAAGTGAAGTAAAAACAGTTCTTCCAAAATTCTTCTCCATGGTGCGTAGACAATTTGGTAAAGATGTGAAAATTGTAAGACCTGACAATGGAACAGAGTTCATGTGTTTGTCAAAGTATTTTAATACAAATGGAATTCTCCATCAAACTTCTTGTGTAGGAACTCATCAACAAAACGGGAGGGTCGAACGCAAGCATAGACACATACTTAATGTCTCTCGAGCTCTTTTGTTTCAAGCTAACCTTCCTGTTCAGTTTTGGGGAGAAAGTGTACTTGCTGCTGCACACTTAATCAATAGAACGCTTACAAAGTTTCTAGAAGGTAAAACGCCTTATGAGTTGTTATATGGCACAGCTCCCTCTTACGATGATGTTAAGGTCTTTGGGTGTTTAAGTTTTGCACACAAGGCAGCGAGGGATAAAGATAAATTTGGTGAGCGTAGTAAAAAAAACATATTTGTTGGGTATCCTTATGGTCAAAAGGGATGGAAGTTGTTTGATTTAGAAACAGAGCAGTTCTTTGTTTCCAGGGATGTTGTTTTTAATGAAGTAGTTTTTCCTCATCAGTCGCGAAAAGATGACGAAGTACCAATTACTTGTCCGATACGCAATAGCGTGAGAATATTTGATGATGTAGAACCGGTGGTGGTTGCTGCAAATGAGAGAACCGAAGAAACGCAGCAGGTGGCTAGCTCTTCTCCTGCCCAGAACACGGGCGTCAGCAGGTGGCTAGTTCTTCTCCTGCCCAGAACACGGGCGTCAATACTGCTGCATTAGTAGTAAATCCAGCAATGGAGCCGGTTGCAAATGTTGAACAAGTTGTGCGAGTGTTGCCAGCTGAAAACATCAACGCAGTTGTAAGTCAGTCTACTGATAATGCTTCCGCAAGCCCCTCTGTAACAGCTGCTAATGATGAAGCTGCTGGTACCACAGCAAAAACAGTCCCAGTTTCAACTCAAATCACAGAATCATTACAAACTGGTACTGAGAGATTAGTAGAAAATGAAACCTGAGTTGCTTGGGGTTGGTAACGAAATTTTTTCCCTAATGTGCGTCTTCAAGGGTATGTCACAAACAGTACGCGCTGTCTTCCCAATACACACATCTCTGAGCTTCCCGACACATCAGGCACTCCTCCTACAGTCGAAGGTACGATACCCTATAACCAGTGTTAAAAAAAGCGGGCTAGGCGGGCACCCCTAGTCCGCTTCGATTTTGTCAAAATCGATCATATTAGACGGAGGGTTAAATTTGGCGGATTTTATGATTATTAAGCGGTCATTAGGCCGGTTAGGCGGTCATTCGGCGGGTTAGACGGGTTTAATAAATATATTTTAAAAAATATATATTTAAAAAAGTATTTAAAATTAAAAAATATATTTAAAAAAATATTTCAAATTAAAAAAAAACATTCATATTAAAAATTGAAAAATATATTTTTATTCATCTTTAGAAATTCTAAAATAAAAGATATGATTTTCTTTTTCTAAAATAAAAACAATTATGACTCATCATTTTCAAAAGAAAAATGGTAAATTTAAAATTTAAACTTAAAATAGTATTTAATAAGAAAATCTAAGTTCATATACTCTATAATTTCATTATGTTATATTATAATTTATTATATATAGTATATATATATATATAGTTTTTATTACAAAACTGCCTAAAATCGTCTAGGCCTCGACTAACCATTCTAGGCGCTAGGCGGAGGGTCACTGCCCGCTTAGTGCTTAGTGCTTTCTTGAACCTTGCCTATAACATTGAGTACTATGTTTCTGACGAAAAAATTTCAGAGCATCATAAAGCTTTCTTGGCTGCTGTATCGGCTGGAGTAGAGCCACGGTCATACAAAGAAGTTTAAAGCAAGAGCAAGCTCCGTGTTGTTGGTTTGCCAAACTTACGGAGGCTTTGTTAAAGTATGGTTTCAAGCAGTCCTATGAAGATTATTTTCTGTTTACTCTCATCAAAGGGAAAATGAATCTCCGAGTACTAATATATGTGGACGACTTGATCATAAGCTGTAGTGATTTGGCAGTTTTGGAAAATTTTAAAACTTACTTGGTACATGTTTTCACATGAAAGATCTTGGTAAGATCAAGTATTTTTTAGGTATCGAGGTTGCACGTGGTGTTTCGGATATGTTTCTCACACAGAAAATATGCTCTTGACAATATTGATGAGTTGGGGATGCTAGGTTGTAAACCGGTTAGTACTCCTATGGAATTAAATCATCAACTTCTTGCTGATAAAAGTAAAAGGTTATCAGATCCGGTTCAGTTCCGAAGGTTGATCGGACGCCTTGTGTATTTAGCTATAACAAGGCCGAAATTATGTTATGTGGTGCATGTGTTGTCTCAAGTCATGCATGATCCAAGAGAGGCTCATTGGGATGCAGCACTTCGGATTGTGCGTTACATTAAGGGATGTCCCGGGCAAGGGATTATGCTACTATCTGATTGTAATTTTAAAATTCAAGCTTGGTGCGACTCAGATTATAATTCATGTCCACGAACGAGAAGGTCTCTCTCTGCTTTTATTGTGAAACTTGGTGAGTCTCCCATTTTTTGGAAAACAAAGAAGCAAGACACAGTTTCACATTCCTCTGCTGAAGCGGAATATCGGGCTATGGCTGCTGCTTTGCGAGAACTTAAGTGGATAAAGCGGTTACTAGCTGATCTAGGAGTGGTTCATACTGATCCGATGGAGTTATTTTGTGATAGCAAGTCTGTTATATGTATTGCTTCTAATCCAGTATTTCATGAAAGGACAAAACATATTGAATCAGATTGTCACAGTGTTAGAGATGCGGTTTGCGACAAGCTGATTACTACACGACATGTTAGAACAACAGAGCAACTGGCGGATGTGCTCACTAAGTCGTTGGGGACTTCAAGCTTCACTTATTTATTGTCTAAGTTTGGTGTGTGTGATTACCACGCTGCAACTTGAGGGGAAGTGTTATGATAGATATACTAAGAAGGTTCTAGATGTGTATCGTAAGTGAATATCGTATATAATTAGGAGATATTATCGGTTTGTGATAATATCAAGTAGCTTAGAGATAGGCTCAAAACACAGCATGTACATGTATAAATACAAGTCAAGGAACTTTAATAAACTCAACACATTAAAACCTTAAAGCTTTCTCCTTATCTTTCAGGTAGGTATTAGGACCATCGTTTTGAACTAATTTCAGAAGTTCAGAGATTTTGAACAACAAGGATAGTAGTAATGATTGGATTTCAACCAAAATATAGACATGAATAAATTAACCATTTTCGGTATGTGTTAAAAGTAGAAACTAACAATTTTGAAGTAACATCTTATGACATGTAGATTATTGAACAAAGAAAAAAGTTGATGTGGTACAAAGAGTTTGTAGAATTATTTGAAGAGACAAGTCAACATAAGCAGCTACCGATTTTTGTGGTCAAATTGATATCTAAATCAAATATATCTAAATATATATATAATAATTATTTTTAAATCAAATATTAAATACATATATTCGAAGAAACTACGTACCTACAAAGAAAATTTGGAAAGTCGTGTAGTTTTGTTCTTTAGTAAAGAGAATAATTTGTAGGAAATTGCTACGAAAGTGAAAAGATGGATGGAATAGCAACGAGAAGAAATGGTGTTGGTCGAAAAAATATTTATAAGGAGGGTTATGGAAGAAGAGAGACTGGTCTGATCATAAGAATTAAAATAAAATGAATTCAACTCCTAAAATGAAACACGATGTGTACTTAAGTTTCAGGGCCAAAGATACACGTTACAACTTCATAAGCCATCTATGTGGCTGTCTACGTAAGAGAGGGATCAAAACCTTCTTATACGACGAACTACCAACGGATGATATATATGAAGAGTCGTTCAAAGCCATTGAAGAATCAAGAATATCAGTGATTGTGTTCTCAGTAAACTTTGCGGATTCGAAATGGTGCTTGGAAGAAGTTGTAGCCATCTTGAAATGCAAAGAGAGGTTTGGTCAGATTGTGATACCTGTTCTTTACCATGTTGATCCTCTCGATATTGAAAATCAGACAGGAAGCTTTGGAGATGGTTTCGCTAAACGAAGAGATAACCCCAAGAAGCGTCAAGAATGGAGATATGGTTTTACAGAAGCCATAAAACTTCCTGGATGGAGTACTGCCATTTTGAGGTATAATAGATGAGCTATGCAATACTAGGCTGTTTGATAAGATCTTAGTGCTACATTGGATAAGACAAAGACTAAATGGATACTTATCGTAGCACAATGATTCTATGGATTTGGTGCCGTAGAACAAAAATTAAGTTTTACAATTTGTGTTTCTAGTTTTCTTAATTTTTTTTTTCTTTTCTTTTAATATTTTTCAAAAAATTTGGGTCTTATTTCACATGTTAATCAAGTAAATTTGGTTTCACAAAAAAAGAAAGAATATATTTTCTTAAAACTGGACATTTTATCATTTCTTAAAACCATTCTTCGGAGATTGCATTATATATATGTTCATTTTTCTATTTAGATATATAGTCTATCTTTGCTTATTGTATTATATGCTTCTTTTGCCAGAGATGAGGAGATGTTGGTGAATAAAATAGCTCTAGAGATCAAGAACAAACTGCTAAGAGCCTCACGAAAGAAGGTCTTTTAAATAAATAAATAAACATTATTAAGTTTCAAAAAAAAAAAAAAAAAACAAAAAAACATTGTATGCGAAAATGATTCAAATAAACATATTTTTCTTGTTTTTTAAACAGGTTATAATTGAGTGGTCTCTAGTCATCACCAACCTCATGTTGGAGATACCTTCCTCTGTTTTCGACCAGATCTCTTCTACTAATAAACCTAAATACGCGTTGGCTGCAATGTCAATATCATTGGTGGCTTGTCTACTTTGTCTTGTAGACCTCTTACACAAAGGCAGAGTTGAGAGAGTTGTGTGGAAGTGGAAGTGGCCCATTCCTTGGTTTTACTATCCAACTCAGAGATCAAACAGATTTGGTAGCTTTCCAGAGATGGTTGGATTGCTTTGCTCCTTCTGTCAAACCATTCTCACTGTCATTAATTTTTCATTCATCACACGAGGAGTTGATCCTCCCATCAAATTTTCAGCTTGGCCATTCATGTTTGCACTTGGCTTATTTTTCACTATGTTTATAAGAAAAATATAGCTAGTCAGCTTCTTCCTTTACTTGTTTTAAACGAGTATATTTCTCTAATGCCACTAATTGGTATGCGTATGTTATACAATATTCCAAAGAATTGTGCTTTTATGATTCATGGTTGTCTCTTAAGATTATGTTATTATGATACATGGTCGACTTTTTAGTTGATTACTTGATATCTCTTTCAACTAATTAACACTCATCTTGAAAATAATAATAATCGTAGATATGTAAAACCGTTTGTATGTACTAAGACGTGAATTAGTTTTCTTTATTTATTTATTTGTGTAATGGTCTTTTACAATATTGTCTTTGAAAAATGTTTGAATGGATCATATGTAGAAGATTTTACATGCATCAGTCTCATTCATCTCCACAATCCATTATTTTTGTGGTGTCTGGAAAGAACATTATGTGTCCAGTCTGGACCAATCTTATCAAGTTCCAAGTCGAGAGGAGGACTATGATGACATTGGCAAGGACCACTTGAAGTGCACCACTGCCTTGGAGACGCTAATGGGATTATTCTGTCTAATTCTTACTATATTTTTCTTCCTTGGCTGGATTTCTATACTTTTTTTTACCTACGTTTTTATATTCCAATTTAATTTCCCTCACAAGACCGTTGATGAATCTCTTTGAGGGCCGTATTTTAGCACACATACAGACCTATTATGGATGGCGGCGACTTCAAGAAGGCAAATGAGAAGGTTATGTTCAAGCAGAAGGAAGGAGTTCCTGGATGATGCGATCTCCTCCGAGATCGTCCCAAAATGCGACACTTAGAAGATTTTGGAGTGGTAGACTTGAACAATGAGACGATGATGACTCAAAGACAAGCGGGTGAATTGAAAGATGCCACAAAAGGCCCCAGAACACTTCTTGATAAGTCGTAGAGATCGATTCGTTAAACGAAAGGATCAATGATCTGATCTTTTTAAAAAAGTTTGGGCAAAATAAAAAGACAGATGAGTTTACAAGAGATCTCACACACGATTATAAAGCAGAAGAGAAGGGAAGCAGAAGAGTTTACAACACCTTGAAAGTTGAAACACAACACACACATTAAAAATAAAGTTTGAACAAGAAAATGATAGAAACCGCACCTAAGTTTTGATAATGGGCCGATTTTGGATCGTAACTAGGAAATGGTAAGATGAGACATGTGAGCCACAAGTCTCGTTAATAACATTTCTCTTCAAAACCACATGATAAAAACCAAAGATAAGGAAAAAAGAGTGTGAGTAGATCACATGGTCATTTAATAGTCTTCTAGAGCATGTATCATGACCAGAGTAGTCTTGACACAACCTACATAGCTCAAGTGATCCTCTTGGGTCATAGCTTGGGAAAGAAAAACCGTAACATCTTGGGTTAACTCCTTGGTCCGAGAACAGGTCATGGCTTCAAGAGGCACTTCCAAAGCATCATTAGCTCCTTGTCCCAGTTACATGTTATAGGTCCTTAGAGCCATCCATAATCACATCATCCTTGCCTAGTTAAAAAGGATTTGTCTTCAAATCTGCTTGACCTGCCACAAACAAAACTAAGTTAGAACCATCTAAGAGTAAAATCATGGGATACTTACCTCGGAGATCGAGTGGATGGGCGATGTTATCATGAAACTTTAAGAGAGGTTAAGCATCATATTTGCTATCTTTAAGAACTTTGGAAAGAACTTCCATCCTTTTTTTCATAACCATTTCCACAAGAGTAAATCTTTGGAAAGTGTCAACTCCTTTGTTCCTTGCTTCATATCACAGAAGTAGTCGAAGACAAACACTCTATTTCTCGTAAAGTCCTTCGTTGGTTTTCTATTCTTCAATTCAAACGTTTGTTCCTTAAGTTTTAAGAGATAAGTCTGGATTCAACTCGTAGTCTATGTCCGGATAATTTTCTGAGGGAAATGCGTTTTCTGAAAAATTGGGTCTAGGTGACATGTCCGGATTTGATTCATAGTCTATGTCACGATAATTTCCTTAGCGGTTAGTGTATTCCAAAATTTAAGGACTAAGCGACATGTCAAGATTTGACTCGTAGTCTATGTCCGAATAATTTCCAGAGCACTTTGGAATTTTGGAATTTTGAAAATTGAAGGTTTAGGTGACATGTCCAATTTCGACTCTTATCCTTTCTTTTTTTTGTCACACTTTTTTTTTTGTCACACGTTTCGACTCTTATCCTATATCCTAAAAGTTTCATGAGCGGTTAACGTTTTCCAAAACTTAGGGCATGGGTGATATATCAAGATTCAACTCGTAGTCTCTGCGTGGATAATTTCCAAATGAGGTTTTTAAAACCGGACCGGACATCGATTCGCCATTGCTACTGGATGGCTGGTTGGACCAGTTCAACCAGTTCAACTGGGTTTTTAATATTTTTATTTATTATATATATATATATAATTGAAAACATAATTAAAATATAAAATTAACAAAAACCAATTTTAAGATCCTCAATATTTTTTTGTTTTTCTTCAATGATTCCTTCATCTGAAATTGAACATCAGAAGAAACCACTTTACACAAATCTATGTTTCCTCTAACCCCAGCTAAATGTTGTTTCATTCTGTTGATGCCTCCTCCTCCACTTTCCTTTTGACAAAAATCACAAATCAGAGTTTGCTTCCCATTAAGATCAATACGTTTAGTGATATATCTCCAAGCAATATCTTTTTTCTACGAACTGATGGTTGAAAAGAAGGTGATTGTGTATCTTGTTTGCACCGACGTCGTTGTGTATGTTTCTTTGAGATAACGGAGGAGGAGAGCGATTTCGGGTTGGTTTACCAGCTGATTGAGTTGCGCGGCAGAGATAGGCGCATTCTGAGAATCGATGTTACACGGCGGAGGTAGGCGTACCTCGGTGGTTGGTACAGTTAATCCCGTTTCTTGAGTCGTTTGATCGGTTCCTAATGGGATGACCGGGCTAACATCATTGTCCACAGTGATGGAGGGGATTTCGGTTGCTGGATCTTTATCGGCGCTAGTGTCGGTGTTATCGTTGGTGGTTCGGTTGATCGGAGATGTCGACATTGATAAAGATCGAGATCGGAGAAGAAGGTGCGATTTGACAAGAGAGGAAATTCGATCTCTACAGGTAGCGCCAACTGTTGAATCCGAGATTCAATAAGGGTAAAGAAGAATTATATTGATATGAGAAAAGGGTTTGTTACAAGAGATTTCTAGTGAGAGAAAGTAGAAAGAGAAAGACAGAGCTGCTTTCAAATTCGTCTCTCCAATTTTTTGTAGTGACTTGCTGGTGAAGTCACTTCTCTATTTATAGATAGGCTCAGACTACGTCTAAGCCCATTAGGCCCGTTCTTTAGCTCCTTTTCTCCATTCGAAATGTATCTCTTCTTCAGCCTTTCTGACGAGTCTGGTTTACCTTAACCGATCTTCATGCGGATTACTGGTTGAGATGATCTGGGACTGATTACACCAATTTCATCCTTCGTGTCGATTTAAATTGGGTCGGATCTTGGACGGGGTGCTAAACCTGGTACCGAACACCAAGGAAATGAATTGCTTTGGCAAAAATAGGGAAAGCAAAGGACTAAAATTTTGTTGCTGGATCTGTTTGTTTCCTCAGATAGGCTACTCAGACATGAGAAGTAGCTTTACCAAGATTTGGTTTCGTTAAAAGTTACAAATGATTGGGTCGATAGATATGAACCTAACTCTCTTGTCTATTCTTGACTAAGCCTTTACGGGCCTATATGTACAGCTCTTTAAAGTATACATACAACCTGGAATAGATAACCAAAAAAATAAACCGAAACACAGGCGAGATTACATGTTATCAATTACTCAAAATTGTGAGTTGCTTATCCTCTTGCTGCTTCAGGCATTATTAACCTGTTGTGTGGTTTCCCTGATCTTCGGATTCCTTGCTACTACTAACCCTGCTCGAACTTGGGTATGATGTTGCTTGATTCTACAAGACCAAAGATAAAGATCTTGTGAGTTTTGAACAGAGGAGAAGTAGAGCATTTTGTGAGACAGATGAAGGTAAAGTATACCTGAAACTGAGGTGGTTGGGTTTGGTGGAGATTGCGGAACTGCTGATATGGATCAATGTAACCACCAGGATACTGAGGCTGGCTTGACGTTGGATCAGACTGCTGGTTTGGTACAAAGACTCTTGATGGCTCAGGGTAGTGCGGTGCTGAGAAAACAGAGCCGCCCATATGAGTTTGTGTAGGCAAAGGTCTCTGAGCAGCTAACATGTTTGGGAATGGCAAGAACGCATGAGGAGGAAGAGGCTGGTTCATACCCATAGGCATGTATTGTTGCATTCCCGTATACATCATTGGCATCATACCACATCCCATTGACATCATCTACAATTAATCTCATTCAGAAGACGAAATCTTAACTTTTGAAAGTGGAAAATATCTGTTATTGAGGACTCACCTGAATTTGAAGCTGTAGTGATTTCATGTACTCAATAGCTTCATCAAGCATTGAAGCTTTATCTGACTGTAAATAAAATAAAGGGTTTTAAATTAGTAACAAAAAAATTTAATGTTAAATAACTTGAGGAGAAAGTGAAAAAGATCAAAGACCTTATTGCATCGAGGAATGAGTTCTTGTAGAGCTTTCATTCTCTCATTGATCCTATCTCTTCGTTTCTGTTAATTACCAAAATTAATTATTCACCACATTATTCAGATTCTTTATGTCAAAATTTGTTCAAACAACAAAACAAAACACAAATTACCCTTTCTGAGAGATTATGAACTTCTGCAGCTCGAGATCTCTTTGATGTTGATCCACGTGCTTGTTTAGTTTCCTGTAACTCAAGTAATCACCATAATTAACGTTAATTTTAAATTCCTCCACGCACTAAAACGCGCTTAATACTATATAAACTGTTCTAAAATACGCTTAATTTTTTTAACTGCGCACGATAGCGTAAGTGGAGAATTTTGACGACTCACCTCGCTACGGGATTCAGTGGCTTCCTCAGTGGCTTCTCTTTCCTTTCGTTTCCTCTCATCGACGATCGTCTTCTCCGTCTCCGGTTTGATTTCGTTCTTTGACACAGCAGAACACGATGTACCGGGAAGAATCTCATTTGCTGGCGTCGGCGCCGGAGTAGCCACTGCTTGTCCCTTCCAATTAAGTCCGGGAGCTACGATATTAAACGCGCCACCTCCAGCTACGGCGGAGCTAGATCCACAATTAACCGTCGTAACTTGACTATCAACGGCATCCGTCCGCCGTATTAAACCGGATTCGCTCGCCGCCGCCGAAGACGGTGTAGCGCTAGGACTTACCTGCGTTGATTCTCTCACAATCGCTTTCGAAATCGACGGTCCAGATTCACCTCTACCATTACCGCCGCTAAAATTCCCTCTCAGCCTCGAGAAATTCATAAAATTCCTAACCGGCGGCGGCCTCTGCTCATTCGAAGACGGTCTCGCGGCGGTGACCTGACTAGTGGTCGTCGTCGCGGAAGGAGGAGCAGTTGGTGTAGCTGAAGCAGAGGAGAAGAGAAGATCTGAACAAAAATCATCTTCTCGGAGAGGATAATGAAGCCATGACGTCATTTCATCTTCTTGGATAAAAAGATTCTGATCTAACGGAGGAGGAGGCGGAGCAGCTTCACCTTCTCCGCAGTGAAGTTTGACAGAAGAAGAAGAAGAAGGCTTCTTGGTGTTGTTGTTAGGTCTCTGATTTTGAACAACAACTTGACCGTTCTGCCATAGAAGCTCCATGAGATCATTTTCTTCACTCCTAGTAAAATTTATTAAAACTCAAAATCAGATCTAAGGAACAAGAAAATCGAAATTATATATGAGATTGAGAACTTACATAATGGATTTTCTAGGAGGATTCAAAGAAGAAGAAGAGTTAGGGTTGTTGACATAATCATCATCAAAGTCAAAGTCAGGAACGAAATGGTTCATGTCTGGAAAAAAAACCGGTAAAACAAAACAAAACAAAACAAATGTTTCTTCTGGTAGAGTGTATATAGTTTTTTTTGGTATTATCAAATCAATAGAAAGATACAAAAGAGTTGTAGTAGTACTAATAAGTGTCCTAAAGAGATTACTAATGAACGAAGAAACATATAGTATTACCTAAACTATATGTAACCTAGAGAATGAAATGGGATAGGCTTCAGAAAAACAAAGTTATCGCCTTTATTTCTGGGAATCTTTATGGTGTGTGTGTCTGAATAAATTCTGAATTTTTGTGCTTTAGAAATGTGATAAGTTTTTTTTTTTTGTCTTTTTCTTCTGTGTCTCTCTCTCGATTTGGAGTCAATCTTTTTGCCCCTTGGGTGAGGTCATTGTGTGTATCGCATTTACTGACTGTATCAACTAACTTTAACAGTAAATTTTCTGTATGTATTTTTGGATATATTTATGTATGTTTATGTGTCAAGTGTGAATAGAAACTTGTGCCGCCTCTGCAAAAAAATAAACAAGTGGAACAATAGAAACAAAATGTGTGAGATCATTCGTAGTTGACGGAGAGAAAGAATCAGCCTCAAGTTCTTTCTTCATCCGTACTAAGATGACAATAATATATCTATCTGCAGAAATTGGCTTTATGGAGTCTTGATGGATATAATTGTTTTTGATGTTTTTTTCTCTGCTAGTTTTTTAGGGGTTTTAAAATTTATCTATTTGAAGTGAGATTTTCGACACAAGTGTGAATTAAAGTTGATGTGTACAATTATCTATTGATAAATAACCAAGTAGTGTAGTTATGAACTTATGTCATGTCTATGTGTGTGTTTCTCTTAATCATGAGTCTCTATTTTTTTCCTTCTCCGCCTACTCATAGTATATCTATGAATTCAGTTTGTCATTGATATGGAATTATGACTTTTGTGATAAATACCATATGATTATATAAATGATTTGCTAATGTATATAATAAGAAGGATACCAACAAAAAATGGAAAATAAAAGATAATAGCAAGTAGGGAAGAAAGAAACAGAGGATCAGATGGACTCACTATGGTGGGGACAACAATATTAAGACAGACTTGGTTTCTATTGGAAACCTCAATGATTTAAGAGACAGGGTAATATGTTTTTTTGTTGCTAAACCCTCTTCCAATTATCAAATCTAACTAATTTATATTATTTATTCAGATTCAGTGAACAGAGAGCTATAATACAATAGATAAACCTCAACCTTTTTTTTTCCAAATGAAAAAAACAAAAACGACGTTAACGTTTGTGTAATTAAGTACCCAAATTTTTTTGTATACATTGGAAACAATATTTTGATTTTCAGTCAAGGGTCACTTTGAATTGTAACCAAAAAAGGAAAAACATAAACAAGATATTTTCTTCCGTTTGCAATAACATAAGAAAAAACACTTGACTAAAAACGAAATTTTGTTTTTAAAAAAAACAAAATAAACAAAATGTCAGAAATAAGTGTTCAAATTTTGTTTCTTACAGTGCAAATACAAATTTTTACTGTTAATGACTTAATGCAAATGAGAAGGAAGAAAAAAAAAAAAATCAAAGCCTGAGTCTGGTTACATTTAATCACAATGTTACTATACATATACGTATGCCCTTTCAGACATACTACTATTTTATTTTATTATTTTATGGATGCAATGCAATGCAACTATACCAAATTGTGATAGCGAGGCTAAAGTTTAGGTGACAGTGATATTTAAATTATAGTTAGAGATGGCATAGATTTTAAGAAAATAAGTCATTGATTATCTTTACCAGCTTTGGTAGCTTTGGTAAAAGGTCTGCAATAGATCAATAAACCTTTTGTCATCAGATTAATATATTAGTTAATATCGTTAGTTTTAAATATTAAGCTAGCGTGTTGGGTTTAAGGAAACCGATAACCATAACAATAAAACCCTTAATCATTTGATTCATTTGCATAAGACAATGTTTTTTTTTCAGGTAATCAGTAATCACTGATCACTCCCTAATAATACTTTAATAGTTCGCACATACCTTAAGCTCAATATATTATTTATGCAGTATTAATACACTTGAAATTTGAATAAACAATGAATAGTGATTATGTTATAATATATTTGTCACCAATATGCAATATGCAAAATTAAATTTGAATAATGATACAACGACAACTCTAACATAGAAGCCATGAATGTTTTGTAGTTTTTGAGTAGATTTTATATTATAGTTTATGATTTTTAGATTTTGAAAATAAATATAGAAAGATAAATTATTTAAATAGAAAGAAAATTAGTCACATTAGAAATTACAAAAACTAAAAAATATGGTTTATAGAAGTTTTTTACAAATGAGTAAAATCTGGATTCCTATTTTTTAGAAAAAATACTTTTTAGAAAATCATGAATGGTTAAATAATGAGTTCAAAAAACTAAATCCAAAATATATTTCTAATAGCGGTAAACATTCAAGGCATAGTCACAAATAACAAATTCTTTTCGATATGCTTTTTCTATAAAAAAAAGATCACAAAAAGTTTAAGAAAATAATGATATAATTTAGATTAAAACATATAGCATCAAAATTTATATTTTATAAATAACAATTTATTGTTGAAAACATATAGATCTAACTATTTTTAGATAATATTTGAATTCACATCACACGATTAGTCGATTACATATGTCTATATATAGCATAACAATATCGGTTCAATTAAAACTTTGGTCCAATTAAAACAAAAGTTGTGGCATCTTCTTTAATATTGATTTTTATATAAATATGTGCAAGAATTTAAACTCCAAACTAAGTTAAATTATTACTTTGTTGATCAACCATAAAGTAATTTGTTTAAAAAATTTTATTTTCATAGAATATTATATTATTGTTTACAATTTATATAAAGGACGAAAGTATTAATTTTTGGGTCTATCAAAGTGGAAAAATGGTTTTGTTAGTAAGTTTTTGTTTTTCTTTGATACAACTTTTATTTTTTTTAAGAGTAATTTATCCTGGTTCACCACCCGGTCCACACCAAAATGCTCCATATGCTCTCCGCCCTCCGGCAACGGTCATATACAGTAACTATTATTCGACATTTGAGCAAAATAATTATGGCTTAACCAAAAAAGAGACTAAATAACTGATAGAAATGATTGACTACAGAAATTACAAGTAGAAATCATGATGAAAATGGGTTGACACAGAAAAATGATGACGAAAATGATGTTTGATAGAGACATGGCTATTTTTATAATAATAAGGAATACAATAATATAGTAAATCGTATAAGATAAGGTGGACCCAAATATTATAGTAATTAAATACATATAACTTGGATCTGACTTTATAAAACTCTTATTTAGGAAAATTGCAAACTATTTCGGCAGTGGTTGGGGAATCCTCTGCCCACACCTTCTATTACTTACTAGTTTTTTTAATTTTCTATTTATATATACCAGTAGTGGATTTAATAAATATTTAAAAACCGCAAAAGTGAACTACTATTCGTAAATTTTCAAATTTATCTCACGACTAACATCATTTGAAGCAAAAAAAACAAGACAATTTATGTAAAAATGAAAAATGGAAGATAAATGATTAGTTGTGAAATATTATTGCAAATAAGTTATTTAGCAATCGATAATTTGAAAAGCATATGGCTGGGAAGACAAGCTGTTCGCTGTCTCGTCGTGCTATGTTTCTCCACGAGAGGGTTAATAATTGGGGATCCCAGTCCTATGCAATAATTTCCCATTTTCATATACTTTTAATGATATACATTAATGAGACATAGATATCCGCCCATTTTAAACGTAAAATATTTTAAAACAATTCTAGGTAATACTATATTTTATATTCCCCCCCCCCCCCCCCCCTCCCCAAAAGAATTAAAATTTTCAAAAACGCCACAAAGTTAATAGTTCAAAAGATAGAAAAGTATCATTAAATTTTAAAATTTTCAAAAACACCACAAAGTTAATAGTTCAGAAGATAGAAAACATTGTTAGTTTAATGGTGTTTTTGAAAATTTTAATGTTTTCAAAAGTCCTTAAATTTTCATGTTTTCCAAAAATACCATTAATTAAATTTTAAAATTCGAAAAATGCCCTCTCATGTTTCAAAACTTTGCTAATTTTCAAAAAGATAAAATTACTTTATAGATGTTTCAAAATTACAACAAAATTTAAGTTCAATAAACTATTAGCAAAGTAAATATTAGTTCAAAAAAGATAGAAAACGTTGTTAATAGTTTATTGAACTTAAATTTTGTGGTAAATTTGAATTTTTTCAAAAAAATATTCAACATCCTCAATATTTAGCTATAAATGAAAAATCATATTTAACCTTATATTTATAATATTGGATATTATAAAATTAGCTTCTATTCACTAGTTTATATAGATGATGTTTTAGAACTTTATTGATATTATTTTTATAACATAACGTGTCACATTTGTTGCTTGCATTACATGTTAAATAATGACAGATTTGAAGTTCTAATAATATAAATTTATTTTGTTCATTAATAAAAGTATTTTAATCATCAGATACCAAGTTTTTTAAAATCTAGGAAGATACATTCTCTAGTCCTACGAGAGAAAAGCAGTCAACACATTTCCCCATCACCGATTTTTTAATTCCTGGATCCAAGTAATCCATCAAACTCAAAACTTTAAATTCTACAACATCTCTTCAGGTTTTGCTTTAAAGCGAATCACAATGCAACATATGAGAATTTGAAATCGAAGTGGAGAGAAATCCCAAACCTTATGATGAAATTTGATGTGTTTAGTGATGAAATACTTTTTCGATCTGCTGATTTCACATTACTGACAGAGATATTTTCTTATATCCTTCTTCTTTGTTGCCTCCGTCATCTCTATTTGAAAAATAAGAAGTGAAAAGAAAAGGAATTTGATTATTATTGGAGTATTTGGTTTAGAGATATTATGATGCACCCCATGTTCACAAATTTGCTAGGCGCTAGTGAGACGGCTGGAAGGAGCTTACCGAAATCGAAGCGTGAAATTTTTGGACAACCACCTCGAGGATGTTGAAGCCTAGAGCTAGCTCGTTCTTCCATCCGATTCAGATTTCTCAAAATTACTAGTATGATTTTAAAATTTCTGATTTCTTTTGCTCTTACATATCCGAATTTAGACTTTGTACACCATCAATGATCTCTTTCCGTGCCAGTTTAACGGGCCAGTAACTTATAGATTTACAGGCCCATTTAGATATAAGTTTGATTTTTCGTGGGGCCATTATGACCTGACTTCAGTTATTTTGTATCTAAGAGTTTCAATATATGGTAATGGTAAGAGTCACCAAATATATGGATGGATGTTGATGATATTAAGTATTAACACATTGAAATGAAGAGGGCATATACATTAAAGTGAATAACTAATTGTGGTTGTTATATGAGTATAATATATATAGATGATTTCATAAAGGAGTATAATATTTATCTCTTTTTTAATTTTCTGGACGAAAAAGCAATTTTATCTTAGTCGCAATGTTATACAAGCCAATAGATGCATAAATGGTAAAATTCATATTTTGTTGTCGGTGTTAATAAAATTTTGTAGTCTATGTTTAACTAAATCAACTGTATTTGCAATCTAAACTAACCATATGATTTTTAATATTTTTCAAAATACATAATTCTCTAGACAATTATCTATGTTGTGTAGTATCATTCAAACTCATGTGAAATGTAAATTTTGTTAGAAAATAAATTGGTAATCTAGGTTTAACTAAATCAACTATATTTTCAATCCAAATAAAAATAATCATTATTAGCCATATGATTTTTGAATACAAAAGAATTATATAATTTTCATTTACCTACTATATAGATAATTTGAGTTTCATTTGGTTGATTAGTTACTAAAAAATGGAAAGTTAAGAAAGATTTGGAATAATGAAAGAGAAGAAGATGATGAATGATTTATTATTTCTAATGATAGATTTAAAAATATGATTTTGAATACAAAAGCATCATATAATTTCCATTAACCTATTATATAGATAATTTGAGATTAACTTAGTTTTCTAATTACTAAAAGGAAATGGAAAAATTAAGGAAAAGTTTGAATCATGAAAGACAAGAAAAGATGAATGATTTTTTATTTTTTATTATAAATTTCTATCGATACAAATAAAATGATATGTCATTAAAAGAAGTGTTAAATATGCGGATATTTTCTTTCTCATATATATTTTTAGTTTGTATATTTACTTAATATTTAAATTGAGATATAATCATTTGAATTATTCTTTACTATAATATATAAAATGTTTAGTAAAAAAAAACTAAAACATTTATCAAAAATAGACAAAAAAACATTTCATATATTTATTTGATACTTACATATAATATAGAAATAAATAATAATTTAATTGACCACATTGATATATATTATAAAAATAAATCATAAACTAATATACATTATAACTATTTAAATATAATTAACCAAAATAATAGTGAGAAATATGATTAATTATGTAAAAAAGATGATGAAAATATAATATAAGTTAAAGTATTGAATTCTGTAATGTTGGCTTTTAAAAAGTGTAATTTTTATTATTTAATTTTGAATGATTTTAAATTATTTAAATGAATTCACTGATTTGTCAAGAATTAATAGTTTGATGAGCTTGTTGAAAATTGATGATATGGCTGCATATCAAGAAAGAAAAGGAAAACTGATGTTGTATTATTTAATCTTTAATAATTTTAAAGTAATTAAATTGAATTAATTGATTTGTCAAGAATTAATAGTTTGATAGGTGGTTGAAAATTCATGATGTGGCTGCATATTAAGAGAAGAATGGAAGTTGATGTGTCAATGATGGAGAGACACTTTTCAACTATTATATATAGGATGATGATGATTTGGACACTAAACTATTAATCATAAATTTTTATTATTATTTTGGTTAAAAATAATGTATAGAACCAACACTTATTTAATTGATAATTGATTCATCCACTTTAATTGATAAGAGCTCTCCTTTGTTCAAAATGTTTTTGAAGAAATATATTGAAGTAAATAATGTCTATTTTCATTGAAATTAAAACTTGTAAAATTATTAGTTTATTAGTTAGTTTTTTATATATTATTAGTTGATGGAGTTGATAAGTTCTTATAAATACAGTAAAGTTCTCTCCAATAACATAATGAGTGATATACAAAGTTTTATGTAGGAATTTATCATAGTGAGTCAAAATTTTAAATTTTAAACATATTTAAAGTTAAAGTTTTAGTTATATTATTATAATAAACTAATTTATTGTTTAGTATTTGTTCTTTTACTATTTTAAAATTTGTTTAACATAATTTGTAACTTATGTTTTTTTATTACTTAGACTTATTTTATTATTAACTATTTAAACATTGTTCTTTTTTTTTTTGTCATTTAGAATTTTTATTGATAGTTTTCAAAGGAGTTACACAATGTTCATGAACTATTATATTTAAGTAATATTTATTAAAAATTTCTTATTTAATAATATAGTTTTTACTGTATAATTAAGATGATGATGATGTAAACACCATATTTCTAATCAATCTACTGCAAGTGAATGACTCTGCATATGTCCCTTCAAGAGAGGATGTGTCTTAAACTCGGCACCACATTCATGGTAAGTACGTTTACTTGAACCCTCTGCTTCAACCTCACAAGCTTCATCATCTTTTCCTCTTCAATTTCCATCTACAAACAAACACAAGAAACAAATCTGACAGATATATTTTCTTATATCCTTCTTCTTTGTTGCCTCCACCATCTTTATTTGAAGAAAAAGAATTTTAGTTTAGGAAGAAGTTTAACTTATTTGGTAAACCTACTTAGACTTTTATTGAACCTATATTTTGTGGTAAGGATATAAACGTATACTTAAACATCAACAATGACAAATCTCGATGTTGACCGACGGTTGCTCTGCATGGAAGATTAGCAAGTGGATTAGCAGGAGGAAGATCATTTTCTCATTCTTATATGCTCGGTTTTCTCAGGCCATTGGCCGACGGTGATGATCTAGGCTGATTCGTTGGTTCGTGAGGATCGACAGAGGAACAGTGATGCGGCGCGTAATTTTGTATAAAGTAATTTTATATTTTGAGCAAATACTTACTTTATATTATTGTGGTATTTATGACCTTATATTTATAATTTCGGATATTATAAAACTAATTTTCATTCACTAATTTAAAAATAGAAAATACTTGGGTTCACCACTAGTGGTGAATCTTTTTGTTCACCTCCTATTTTTCTAACCAATCAAAACATTACATGTAATAGTATAATTAATTACTCTTTATAAATCTAATCAATTAATTATTAATCACTACAATAATAACTAAAATTAAATAAATAAAACATATAAAACTATATAAAAATAAAATATATTAAATATTTTTTAAAATTTAGCCCTTGCATTCGCGGAGTTGTATCCCTTATGGTATAGTTTTATATGTTTTTTAATTTAATTTTAATTTATTAGTATTATTTAATAATAAATAAAAAAATTAAATATTAAATTTTTTTTACCTTTGGGTTCGCTGAGTTGATCTTTTAGGGTATAGTTTTATAAGTTTTATCAATTTAGTTTTAGTTTATTATTTTTCTTTATAAATAATATTACGTGAATTTTCTTAATTTGTTTTATTTATTTCATTTCTTTAATTGGAATTTTAATTTATTATTTTTGTTTAAATATAGTTTTAGTAGACAGATTTGTAATGATTATATTTAAAAAGAATAATTAATGATTAGTTGGATTAGATTTAGAGAAAATAATTAATGATAATATTACATGTCATATTTTGATTGGTTAGAGAAAGAGGGGATGAACAAAAGAATTCACCACTGAGGTGAATTTAAATATTGTTCTTTAAAAATATGATGTTTTAGAACTTCATTGATATTATTTTTATAAAATATCTTGTCATATTTGATGCTATTACATGTTTCATACCAAATTTTAATTAATGACAGATTCGAAGTTTTAATAATATAAATTTATTTTGTTCATTAATAAACGTATTTTAATCATCAGATACCAAGTTTTGAAAATTTAGGAAGATACATTTTTAGTCCTACTAGAGGAAAGCAATAAACACATTTCCCATAAAACAAAGCAAAATAGACCACACCATAACAAATTGGGAAACAAAAAAAAAACAATTTGGAAAACTACACCCCAAAAAAAATGAAACACAAGAGACACCCATATACAAAATAAACAATAATGAATATTGACCCCCAAGACACAAGAAAACCCCAACGAAGCATTGAGCACAAGCGGCTCGTTAGATGTTTGCGTCGATAGGAGCACCGGTTCTAGCCTGAGAGATCCGGTTTGCATAGATGGTCACTAGACGAACCTGGGTGCTGTTTAGACCTTCCAAATATGGCAAAAATGCTTTCCCAAGCATTATATATATGTCTACTAGACAGAACACCACTGTCTGCAACAAACACAAATCCCAAATGAGCTCAGAGAGAATTACAATATATCTAGTCCTATTTCACAAATCTCAGTGATCCATAAAACATGAGAATAAGTTAGTAGTTTCTGAATCTTTTTTTGTTTGTTTCAATTTGCTTACCTTGCGGACATCTGCGCTTTGGCTTCCAAATGCTTCAAAAACCGCAGGCAAAAAAGAAGACAATTGATCCATTAGTTCCTCTTGCGAGAGCCTACCCACAAGCTGTACACAAAAATGGCAATGAAACTGTTTAAGTAAAAGATCTGATGATATATTCACAACAACAGAGAAACACAAATATACACAATAAAATAAAATAAAAAATGTCACCTTAGTTAAACAATTGATGCAAGCGACGAGAGTTTTCTCATCTTCTGCTACCAATAATGGGACAATAACCTGAAGAATAGACATTGCTTCTTAGCTTAGACTAAATCATTAGAAAAAAAAAAAAAAATCATAAAACCAAATAACGCCATGAAAAGAAGGGAACTAAATACATACACTTAAGCATCTGAAAGGATCGTATTGGGACAAGACCGTAGTCAAACATTGCTCAGCTTCACTGGAAACCTGATAAAGATATATTAGCATATGAGATGCACAGACATACAGAAAGGGATTGATGCACAAGAATAAGCTTTGGAGCATGCAATCGTTACCTTGGGAACAGCGTCCTTTGAGACATGGAGCAGCTTTTCAATCACTATTTCAATAGAATCTTCCATGGCTTCTTTCTGAAATTGTAAAGCAAAGATATATATATACACAAGTAAGAAAACAGTATTCGTGATTTCACAGAGCTGGAAATATCACACCCTTGACGTGTTAGAGATGATTGATTGACAAGGTTGAGTAAGTAACAAACCTGGCTCTTTAGCATTTCAGAAATTAGGGAAAGAGCAACTTCTCTGATTGAATAATCTTCGTCATCGAGCACTTCAAGAACAACCGTCAAAATTTGATTGAAGTACTGAGAATTGAAAAATGGGGTTAATATCCATTAGGAGTGATAAGCAAGTGTATAGGGTAAGTCACTATGAACCATGGTTTGGCGTGCTATTTTTTAACAATCTTTACAGTAGACATGTAATCTATAAGTTATAATGTCAAGACAAATTACTCCAACTAGTGGAACCAAGGTTTATTAGTTATACCTTAGTCCAAACTGATTCCTCGTTAGCTACAGAGGCGTCAATTAATTGCTGGAGTCCTGATTTCTTGCTCGAAGAAGGGCTTCCGTCACTCCCATTGATCTGTCAAATCACAACATCATATATGCTTTTAAGTACCAGAAAAAGAAAGATAATGACTTTTAGCAGATGTGACAAGCGTTACCATATGTAGAATCTGAGGAATGCTAGGTCCAGATTCCGGTGTTGGGCTAACTTTAATAGATGAGAGCATGTAGTGATTCAAATCTAATTCGCGGGAGACCTCACTTTCATGTCTTTCTTCCAAGGAATCAATGTTTGTCATGTTCAGACCAATTTTCTCCAAATGTGGTGGAGATAAGCCATCAAAGTTTTCGATGTTGTCTGAGCTTCCATTAGGGCTAGTTCTTGACATCAAATTCTGACCAGCTGAAGTAAATGAGTAATCAGAATCCTTGGGGTTCAACACATCACTAGCAGCACTGATCCCACTTCTGAAGTTCTGATACAGCTTTTCCTGAGTTCCACTGGAAACACTTTGGCCAACACCACCAGTGATCATTGTTGGCTCCTGGGACGAACTCCACTTCCTGCCACTATCACTGTCAACAGAACCCCCAGAATACCGGCCAAGGAATATATTCTTCTTGGAAGCACCAGCATATCCTTCTTCAGATGATGTCCCAATGGCGTCAGATGGGTCATAAGACTTTATTCTCTGTTTTTCCTTTTTACTCTGCATATAGTTTAATAGGTCCACCTCGATGCGGGGAGTATATTGTTTGAGGGATCTTCTCAACGAGTTTTGCTCTTCGACCGACAAACTCAGAATGTAATTTAGCAGTCCCGCAGAATCATAATGATTGTATACAGATATGATGCAAGTAATGGAAGCTTCTTTAAGCTTGGTATTTTTGTCGCG
Source organism: Cardamine flexuosa (assembly GCA_963555745.1). Taxonomy (NCBI): domain Eukaryota; kingdom Viridiplantae; phylum Streptophyta; class Magnoliopsida; order Brassicales; family Brassicaceae; genus Cardamine; species Cardamine flexuosa. The sequence goes on from OY743219.1 coordinate 23,009,964, forward strand.
GGTTAATGGCGTCAACTTTGCCAGCCACAACTTTAAGATGCCACTATTACCTGAAATTTCAGGGTTACCAGCATACCTGTTGAAGGAGTTGATGGCAAATTCGATCACAGCTAATTTAGCCTTTGGAGATCTCTGCTCATCCAGTGAACGAAGCAGTGCAGGTAAAAGGGAATCTACACTGTAGGTTTTGCTGACAATTTCCAAGGTTGACGAGCAAGGTTGTCTAACGACCTCTTTAGGATCGATTAGCCGTGAAAACACATGGGGTAAGATTCTTTCCATGTAGCTTTCAAAAGGCTTTCGGCAAGATGGTATAAGATCTGCGAGTGTCGATAGTGCTGCTTGTGCGACCTTGTGGTGAGGATCATCCAAGTGCCGAAGAAACAGTTTCATTACTTTCTCAAAACTTTGAATTACTTCTTGAGCACCTTTTGGGCCTTGTTGAAGCAGAGTTTGCAGAAAATTAAAAGCTGCAACTCTCGCACACCAATCAGAACTTGAGTTCAATCCATCGTTAAGGGCCTCATTCAAGGAAGCTGGACCATCAACAAAATTTGAAATGTCACCAACTTGCAATTGGCTATCATCAAAACTCCTCCTCCTACCTGCCGACATTCTTCCCCCAACATTCTTCCTCAAAAGTGGCCTCTGGAAATTGGGAACATGGCTAGCGTTTGAATCCCTGAATGCCATATCCCTATAAGCAGAATCCATCTGCTGTTTGTCAAAATGACCCGTCATAAACCGCCTCGCCTCCCTGGTATCGTTGTTGTCCTCAAAAGAACTTCTCTCATATCTCTCTGAGACCCGTTTAGCTGTCAAAGATGAAAAGGTAGGATGAGACTCGGACAACAGATTACCACGGTATGATGATCTTCCTGAGTCCTTTGAAGCTTGAATTTGGGTGATGATATCTGACAAACCAAGGCCACCATTGCGATTACTGCTTTTGTTCATACTAAGCGTTGATTCAGCAGTTGTGCTACTTGTGTGACTATTGGATGCTGGAACACCAGCATGGAATTGAGGATCACGAGACGATGGAGGGTCAACTCCTGCACTAGGGGAAAAAAAAGAAAATTTAGCTGTGCAAGGATATTTTAGCTCATGTCACGAGACGATGGAGGGTCAATAACAAAATACACTCTCACAAGGAAAGAAACTCAATACCTAGATCCAAACTACTCGAGCGTAAGGCTGCAGGATTTTGTCTATCAGATACATGCAGTCCTCGGAGCATACTTTCAATTGCACTGACCTTCTGCTTGCTCGATTGTAACACACTTTCCAGACTACGTTCAGAACCTTTATTGATATCCTTTGATTGCGACAAGAGTAACCCAGAAGAAAGAGATCCTCCTGATGATAAATTTGAACTTCTATCCATAGCGACTATAGCTGATGTTCCATAGCCAGGTAGATTAGATGGAGCAGACGTCTGAGAAAATGAAGGCTGGGAATGTCTCTCACGGACAGATGGTGAGGCGTGTCTCCTATGAATTCCACCGTCTTCTTCATTTATCAGCTGAAAACATATGGAATGTCTTATCAAGCCTCCTCATTGATGCTAATAAACAGAATATAGGGAGTTGAGAAGCCTTACCCTTTGAATGACAGGGTCAAAGGAGGAAAACAAACGACGAGAACGATCCGGCCAGGTTTTTGCAAACATTCTGTAGCACATTCTAGCAGTTGCCCGTACCTGTTATTCAAATATTAACAGCTTACAATGGCACATGGAAGAATGATATACAACAAATACAAATCAAATGATACTATTGATGCAAAACATACATTCCATTAAAAAGTTGCATCAAATCCTTATCTACTTTACTCATAACCTCTGCCACATAACATCTAGTAATATGGAAAATGGTACCTCACTCATAGCATCTGCAACACAGCATCTAATCAGATCTTCATATAAATCAACTGATCGCTGAATTTCTGGAGCATCAGGCCAATGTTCAAGTGTTAACAGCGCATATTCACAACATCTGTATAAAAAAAAATGGGATAAATTTCCATAACATCGTAAATCTTGAGGTTGATACAAAGGCGTCACTTTACCTTGCACGCAAAATTGCATTACGGTCATGCTTTGCTGATTCAGCTATGCGAGGAAGTACACGGGCAGCTTTGCAGTTACGCAGCATCTGGAACAGCAAGAAAGCATCTGTGTAAGCGCAAAACTTAGACGAGCAGGCAACATTCTGAAAGCCAAAATAATAGAGCTAATAGTTTACCGTTTTTATGCAGTTATCAGCAGATTCTGCAATTACAAGCACAGTGATCACAACCAGCTTGAAAAGCACCTGATTACCATATAATAATATTAAAAAGAGTGTATGTTTATGCATTGAATGTCGTAACGATAAATAACTGGAGGTTAAGCTTACTGGAATAAACATCTCAGCACATGCTTCAAAATCTCCCAATAGCTCTTTTGATAGGAGACACAAGAGATGACAAGCCTATGAAAACAAAAAACATCATATGAAGGAAAGGCAATGGTAAAAATAGTTATCCAAACTACATAATCTAATATACCGTTCACCGATATTGAAAAAGTGACCACTACTAAGATGTGTGATTCTGGCTAAAATGAATATAAGTTCTACTAAGATGAAGGGCGTTGGCATAGAAATTTCTAAAGTTCCCATAGATGGAATAACTCCCCAAGTTGCCAACTCATCAATTTGTCTCCATTGCAAGGCAAAGAAGAATCACAATACATTCTAAATCCTAATAATGAAAATATCAAATCGACAGTTTAGCTAACCTGCTTAACAATGGTTGATCTCCGGTCAGCTAATTGTGTACTTAAGGGACCAACAAGTTGCTTAAGGAGACCTCGAAAGCAAGAGTAATCAGTCGCACCTTCAACAGAAAAAGACAATGAGATGAAATACAAGGAAATTCCTCTGCTGCTAGCAAAAAATATCACTGATAGTAATCAAAGCAAGTGAAACTTAGTTTAGAAAATCCACAGACAAATAAAATTGATTTAGTACCTCCTGCAACAAGTCCTTCAACTCTCCGCATAGCTGAAATACGCATTGACCAGTCTTTCTCTGGGACGAGTGTTGAAGCAATTTTCTCAAATTCTCGTATCAGCTCCTTTTCTGAGTACACTTTGATTGGCTCAATGGGTTTTTCAGTGATGTCAGCATCTCCTGATATGTAAGTATACAAAACCAATAAGCCGAGATGGAAATATTACAACACCTATTTTTAGAATTTAATCCTTGGGACAAAGATCTTACCCCCAAATAAAGAGTTCTCTCTTGTGGCAGTCTTTGCCCTGGGGCTGCTTTTCTTGGGATTGACACTTGATGGTTTAACCTCATTAACAACATGGTGACCACTACGGCTATCTGTAGATCGTTGTTGTGGCTCAATACGTTCCAGTCTAGCATTAATATCCTTTACCTGATTCAAAACACAGAGAGAGAGAGTTCCAGCAAACGTCGCCCCAAGACTGAAAGTGTATTATTCTTTATCAAAGTAGACTAAGTTATAGAGCAGATTGAAAGTAATGCATAATGCAATCTCACACTTCACATGGATCAATTTAAAACTGAGATTTACCATATATGATGGAAGCTGGTGTCGCTGAAGCTCTTCCCGAAATTGAGACCCACCCTGCATATACATCTCCTGAAAGAAGACATTAAAATCAGACGCGATATAGAGCATCTGAATTCTGAAATTTTCATGGATTTTATATATATATAAAAAAGACAGCACTCTGCAGAGAAAGTGAAATCCTCGCAAACATTGATAGGATTCACTATTATTTCATTCATAATACTGGAATTTAAGGTACATAATACAAGTTTGAGAGCCTGCCTTCATGGTTAATAGATAGTTTCTAATTTGAAGCTGTAAACAAGAAGAAATCCCTTGAGTAGTTGTAAACGAGTAAAGCTTACCTCAATGCACAAAATTGCAGCTTCCCTAACTGCTTGATTAGGGTCATTTAACATCTGAAGTATCTGATACATACGAAAAACTAACCCCATCAATTCATTGCCTTAAAAACCAATCAATACAAGAACAACAATTATTCATTCTAGCTAAATAGAATCAATTACCGGAGCAAGTATAACACGCTGAAGAGGAAGCTCCGTAGATGCAAAAAGACCAATGGCCGATGTAACAGTCCTCGCAAACTCTTCCCTCACTCTCCAACTCTTATGCATCCAAGCATACGAACCCGCTCTTTCAACTATAATCGTCGGAGACGAAACCTAAAACACACACATACAAAAAAAACTCACTAACCAATTCAAAAATTAAAACATTCATCAAAATTTAGCAATTTTTTTCTTCACCTCCATAAGAGTAGTCAACAACCTCCTCGCGGCATCCCTAACTGGTTGTTTACTATCACCAAGCCTTTCAACAACAGCAGGCACAAGCGCATTCAAATGAAGCTTTAAATGTTCACCAGCAAGCACAGCAGCAGAAGCAAGAGCTTGAAGCGCACCTTGAGAGACTCTAAAATTACTATCCTTAAGGAGATCCAAGCAACAATCAACAAGTGACGTCACTTCCGCTGGACTCAAACTCTTCCTAGAAGCTTCTAGAAGTTGATGTAGTCGTTCTACAGCAGCCATGCGTTCCTTTGTATCCTTGGCTCTCGCCATTTCTAAAGCTTCTTCCATCGCCGATGAATTCTCCGATCTGATTCTTCTCTGTTCAGATCTGCTTCAGGGAATCACCCACACCTAACCGAATCGATCCAATGAACGGAGAAAGTATAGAGAGAGAAAGAGTGTGTAATGTGATTTGAGTTTAGAGAGAGAAAGAAGCGGAGAAGTGCCGCTTAATTTTTTTTACTAGTGAGAAAGAGAGAAGAGTAAAGGCGACTAGTCGAGAGACTAAAAACATTTTTGAAGAAGAAGATAAACGAAACCATGTGGTTGGCTAGCGAATTTGGATTTTGCCCTTCTTCTTTTTTATATTTACAGATACATGCCACTACTATTTTGTTTTTATGATCTGAACTTAACCTCCGGTCGTGATTCGAATCGGTTTAATTCGGTCTGGTTAATTACATATCAATTGAAGATGAGGATGTAAAATATGTAATTTTTTTTTTGCCGGCTGTTATTGTTCATTTACTTAAATAAATTCACATTTATGTTCCAAGTTAAAAGATGAGATATTAATTGTCGACCAAAAATATGTGTGAACAAAAATCAGTGTTTAATTTGGATAAATCGGTTTGGTTTAATCGAACCATACCATATAAGCATATAATAACCAAAAAAAAAAAAATTGTAACCGAAGCAATCATACGTGTTTGATTAAAAGTTGAATCAAACCGAAACAAAAACTATATACTACAACACCAAACTGGTCCAAACCCAGACAAAAACATCGGATAAAATGCCTATACTTCAATGATTGGTAAGTTCCATAGGAAAAAAAATTGATACACATTACAATTAGAGAATGTTTATTTCATTAAATAACATTTAATTGAAATCAAAATTTAATGTCTATCACCAACCTAACAAAGCTGGAATAAATCCAAATTATGTTTAATCAATTTATAGTCATTGAAATTTGTAACGACGATGATTAATAATATATGTTATGATAATAATCTAATCCATTAATTATTGCAAACGTTTCATTCTTGAACCGATAATATACTATACTACAAGACATCGTCGGTTCATAAATTGATTGATTAATGAACATGAAACTGGTGGTATGTATTAACACTTTGATCGATTTGAAGAGTTACGAGCGATTAGTATATACGTGTCAGATCGAAGTTTATTAACTAATTTTTTTTTGTTATGTTTAAAGATGTGTTTGGTTATGGTAGAATTTAACTGTCCACTTACGTTATGCTATTTTGCTCATCTCCCTTCTCTTGTTAGTTTACCAAGTTGAGGATTTTTCTTGCAAAATAACTTTTTTTTATTTTTTGTTACACTCAAAAGAACATATACTTATTTATTTTCTGAGAAAAACATATAAACTTCAGATAAAAAAATCACACGTGGCGAATTATTGTCACGCCGGCGCTCTTAAACAGCTGGTGCGGGCCAAAGAGGCGGAACGTAAATGACAAGTAATAATACTAAAACTTTCCCACCTTTTTATTTTATTTTATCTTTGGGAGTTTCAATGTAAATAATCTATTTGTTTATCACTTTCCAAAGTAATCATTTAGTTTGATGCTGATTAGAAAATACTACTCCATCTTACAACTGGATTAGGCACTAGGCAGTAGGCAGGACAACAAAGAATTAACAGACTAAATTTGAATTGATGATATAGACGAGGATAAATTTTAGTATTTTGTGCAAAAATATCATCAAACTTTATTTGTTTTGCAAAATTAATCCTGATCTGAATGTTGTGCAAATCAAACTTACCAACTTCAAAATTATCCGCAATATATTTTACTTAAAACGACGTAATGTTTTGTTTCAAAAGTTATTGTTTTTCAAAATACAAAATAATATAATTTTTATTTCTTAGATTGGGAAAAATTAAATCTGGAGATAAACTAAAATTAGGGTTCTTACCAACAGTATTTTATAATCAAGCTCAAATTTAACCACTCGAATCATACAATTTGTCTCCTCACATGGATCAGCTCAAACTCTAACTTTCTTTCAATTCTCTTCAATTCTCATTTCGATTAAATTCCTCAACATCTCTCCAAGCTCCGCCACATCTTCTTCGATGGTGGCTGATGGCCCTTTGCTCATTATCTTCCTCCGCTGCTTCAAAGGTTTTAATATTTCGTCTGATGATGACCCATCGATCTGATCAACGATGATACACTGTAGAGCTTCTCCGTCTTGAGCTCCCCGGCGTCAATCTGAAGCTTCTCCGGCTAGTTTTCTTCAAAGCTTTCTGGCCAGTTCTCCTCAAAGTTTTCTGATCATCTGTTCTCAGACAAAGCTCACCATGTAACCAGCTATGTGCCTTAGTTTTTGAAATCTCTCTTCCTTAAGATGAAAGAAGCATAAGAAGAAATCTCTACAGATATATTATTTCTCCAGATCTGTTTATTGGAGCTAGATAAGCAGATTAAATTCACAAATAGATGTATGCTTCTTCGTGTGTTCATTTCCAGAAATCTCATATTTGTGTTGATTGGTTTTGATTTTGCCCAGAAAGAGACTCATGTGTTCTAGAAAGCAGATTTGGTTTTAGTTCACAATTTAGCTAATTCAAGATAATCCATTAGAGATTTTACGAAGTTTGATACTTTGATTGATAATTGCAATTAAAATATCTATTCCTGACAACTTAATTTTATTGGATAATTTGTAATTTTAATTAAATTGATAAATGAGAGATAAAACATAATTTTAATTGTTTCTCAATCATATTTCTCTGATTATAAATCTAATTAATTAAGTATAGTTTGAAAATCATGTTGTTTTTTCACTAAAAACAGCAAACTCTCTACCAAAAAACATATAGTTCTCAAGTGTTAAAATGATATCGTTTTATTGATTATGTTAGTTTTTTAACAGAAACTAACGTGGCTACATCGACAATACATGCAAGGGTTATATTGCGGGTGACTTTGGAGTTGATAGATTTGACTTGCACAACATTCAGATCAAGGTATATCTTACAAAAAAAATAAAATTCGATAATTTTTTTGCACAAAACCCTAAATTTTAGGTGTGTCATAGTCACTAGTGAATAATGACTTTGGTAGCTAAACAAGTAAATTAACATGACTCACATATACTTATTTTAACCGAACTCATCAAAACAATCTTGTACTTAACCTGATGACTATACTAGCAACCAAACTAGAACAGCGGATCTACCAATCTAAGGTGCATTGAACTGAGACAAAATCACCTTATAGACACAATTTGACTATATAATTGAGTTTCTATTAATTTTTCTATCATTTAACGCTTTAAGATTTTATTGCCAAATAATCGTTAAAAAACAAAAAAAATCTTAACTTTCTTGTATTCATGATTCTTTTGTTTCATCCTACAAGTATTACATTTTGTAGAATTACAAGTAGAAACAAAGAGACCAAGATTTCTTGTTATTTAGTTAAACTTGTCTGATAATGATTCGGCTCTTATTTACTATATCATGATACAATAACTAAAATTTCCTAGTTTGTAGTTCAGTAAAATAAAATTGTGTTATATATGATAGTTAGACTAATGTTTTTAAAGTAGTTTTTTTTGTTAAAAGGTATAAAGTAGGTTTTTATGTAAACTAAAAATGTGCCTAATGTTAGTTACATTGGCTGAACTATATAAAATTTTGTAGATGAAACAATAGTTCAAACTATTACCAAAAGAGAATTTTGAACAATGTTTATCCTATGATCTAATGATCTACAAACTATTACAAAAGTAGATTGTTTTAATTACCAAAAGAGAATTTTGAACAATGTTTATCCTATGAATTCATATAATTTTTATAAATGTATATCATACATTGTCTAACACTGAATAATTTATGAACAATAAAGTAGTTTTGTTTTTGTTAAATGGTATAAAGTAGGGTTTTATGTAAATTAAAAAAGTGGCTAATGTTAGTTACGTTGGCTGAACTATATAAAATTTTGTAAGATGAAACAATACTTCAAATAAACTAATTCTAATATAAAACATTGTCTAATGATCTACAAACTATCACAAAAATAGATTGTTTTAATTACCAAAATAGAATTTTGAACAATGTTTATCCTATGAATTTGTATAATTTTTATAAATGTATATAATACATTTTCTAATAATGAATAATCTATGAACAATAAAATGCAATCGTTGCTAACCTTCCCCCCCCCCCCCCCCCTTCCATTAGGTTGTATTAAGCATCAGCAAATTGAACAATTGATCAATTTCATATGTGGCAATTCCACCAAGACTTCTTCGTTAGTTGGGGAAGAATTTACGTAAATTGGATGCATCTGGGAATGGTGGTGAGGGTTAGGTTTTGCTCGTATAATCTAATCATGTAAATTGCAGTTGTCCGGTTTGGAATAATTTTTTTATTATATTAAAAAGAATGATATACCAGTTATCACCGAAAATAAGCATTTTTAATTTTCACATCAAACCATTTTATTGATAATAACCATTTTCAATTAATAGTTAAATTGATCATACATTTAACTAATAAGATACCAAAATTACAATATTCAACACGATATGAGTGAACTGCCATAGTTTTAAGTCAAACAATTTTTTGTTCTAACATATAATGATACATAATTATATTTCCAAAATTCGTCACCTCACACATTCTATAAATATATTTTACGAGTCACCTAATTTTTGTAGGTATGTTAACTAACATTACTATGAGTATCTTCTTTACTCAATAAATTGATTTCACTTTTCTTTTTTATATAAAGTTAAGTTTGTGAATCTGGAAACATAAAAAAATATATCTTTCAATGGTTTTTTCTTTCATTCCCTTAATGAGTTGAATCCTATAATTTGTGGATGGCATATCCGAGTCAAAGTTTTAAGGATTTTTCGCGAGTTTGTTGCATCCAAAGACGACTCTATGGGAATGACCTTAGTTGACGACATGGTATATATCTTTTTAATAGTTTTGTTCTTAAACATTTAGTTTATATTTAAAATTTACATTTTACTGGATTTTTATTCGTTTGAATTTTGGAGTTACGTATAATATTCATGATACATAAATTAAGGATATATTATATAATTATTATGTTTGGAAATTTTGTTTTTTTTCCTTATATTTTAAATATATTAGGGTTTTTTTTTGTGGTCCAATATATTAGTTATTTTTTTGTTTTGTTAGTATTTTTACTATTTTTGTATGTTATGTAACTTGAAAGGGAATGAGTTTTAATTTTTCTTCTCTTGGATATATTGTAGGGGTTTAAGATTGAGGCTTTTGTTGATCATTCTCTTGCCAAACACTATTTGCTGTTTATTGAAGAAGGTGATTTCATTTCAATAATGACTTTCGATGTTCTTCATAACTTGGGTCCTATAAGAGCAACAAAACATCAATACAAAATAGCTTTCTCAAAAAACACAGTAGTCAAGCGCTCAACTTCATTCACTGACAATATTTACCTCGAGTGTTCTCCTTTCTGCTCTGTACTTGATGGTCAAGTAGATATGACTAATTTGATTGGTAAAATTTAAATTAATTATTATTTTTGATTATTAGTTATTACCTTTAAGATCAATTATTTATTGGTTTCTATTTGATTTTTGTGTGTGTGTGGGTACTTAAGATTTAATTGGTCATGTTATCGAGGTTGGTGAGCTGACTAATGTTGTACGTGGTTCTTACAAGCTCAATGGCTACTGGATTAACTTCAAGATTAAAGACAAAGAGTATGTAGTTTCAGCTTCTTCTTTTTTTTGTTACTTTATTTTGATTTTAATTTGGTAGTTAATTTACTTAATTGAATAGTGGCAAAGTTATCAAATGTTGTGCTATTAGAAAAGCTGCTGTTGATTTCAATAGTCGTTACAAAGAAACCGATGGTGGAGATTGGTGTGTGTCCTAAGGTGGTGGAAGGTGTATGGACATTTGCATGGTCCAAATGAATTCAGTGTTTCGAGTCATGGATCCATTTCTGAGTCTTTGATTAATCCTGATTATCTAGAAGTTCAAGAACTAATGAGGATGTAAGTGCTATTATGTTTTTTATATTAGATCCGAAAATATTATAGAAATTTTTTAATTGTTTCTTTTCCATTTTTTTTTTTCAGGTTCTCTGTCTCCAATGCATAATCTTTTCAGTTTTCAAGTCTTTTAAACTGAACTTATTTGAAGTTTTTTAATTTTGGTTTGTAATATTGTTGGACCTGAGTATTTATCGTTATTATCGACTCTATTTCAAATTATTTTGGATTGTTTGTTTTTGATCTGACTCTATTTTGGGATTTTTGGATTATTCTGGATTGTTTGTTTTTGATGATTCTCATCTATGATTCTCATACCATATTTTGTGAAGCTATTTGATGTGAACGTTGAACCAACCTAATGTTCATACCAAACTAATGAAAATTCTCCAGTAAACCGTACCAGACCAAAGGAAAAACAGCAAAATTCGACCGGTATAGAGGAATTATCTACGGGTCATCATCATAAGGAACATGTGAAGCCGAGGATGAAGGTAAAAGGAAGATAGGTTCTCCATTGTGTTGAAATTCAAGGAGTAGAGAGGCACGGTCAGCTTCGTGGTTGATGCAGCTATTCCCGGTCATGTCAAGACGTTTGAGATCACCTGAACACAATCATGGTTACACAAATATCAGCAAATGGCCCAAGAATCAAACCGGTTCTAGAAAGTTAATACAATACCTTTTGTACTTCTCAGGGAATCACATAGTATAAGCAAGGCTTCGGGTGGCATGAGATTGTAGGATGCATCGACTGAGATGAGTTTTGGTGCCAAGGGTATGAGTTTTGAAAGGAATCTAGCGGTCTCTACTCCTCCGCGGTTTTTGCTATAGTGGGAAAACGGCAAAACGAAAGTGAGGACACTGAAGGGCGAAGATTCAATGTATACAGAAAACATATGATATGGATTTGCTTTGAACCTTATATTGATACTCAGCAGCTTCTTCAATCTTTTTTCAAGTTTTCTGCCTAACGCAAGAAACCCGAGTGGACCTAGTCCTATGCCAGAAATGTTGAGAGACTCGATGGAGATTGTCAAGGAGTTTACTATAGCCTCTGCAATCTCGCTGAAGAACAAGAATTTTTTTTTAAACGGTATAAAGTGATAATGAGTTTGTAACTTTAACTAGGGATGTTAAAATGGGTTTTTAATAATACCTTCCAAGGGCATTATCTGCAACAGATAGGAACTTTAAAGGCTTCTCCAGTATTGAGAGGGTATCAAGAAACTCGATAACTCCACAACATGATAACCCACAGTCCTCCAAATCCAAATCGGCTAAACAAGAATCTGGATTCTTTGTAAAGTAAGATATTAAGCTTCTGTACCACCCAAGAAAAGCATGTAAGAGAAATGCGTATTCTTGTTGATTTTCTCCAAGATTACAAATGCAGGTATACTTAAAGGACAAACCTGATCCCACTGTCTTCAATGGGGTTCCCTCTCAGGTTAAGAGATTCCAAGCCGGGCATATGAAGAAGAGCATGAGCAAGATTCTCTGCATCGTATTTGTCGAGTTCATTTCCCCTAGAAACACATTTCTAACTGTATCACAAGGTTTCAAGACTTAAAACCGTAAGAATTGTCTATTTAATAAAAAGATACCTTAGGTTGAGCTTGCACAGGGACTGTAAAGACTTTCCAGATGACGGAGAACCAACAACAGATCTCAAGCTAAAAGTAGAAAGCCATCCTGAAATCTTTACACCGTCTGTTGGTCAGCCAAGAAAAGCAAGCCATATATCAATTTGAACACGAAGAGCTACGGTGGTACCCACATTGTTTTCGGAGAGATCAAGGGACGAAAGATCAGAGGAAGAATCAAGAAGTGTAGAGAAAACCATCCTGGCGATATGCCTATCCAGGTTGCTATCGCAAATATGCAAGGAACGTAGGGACCTGAAAGACAAAAAAGATGCTCACTATAAGAAAACAGAAAAAAGAAGTTTTATGAAGAGACTCTGATAGCCAAATGAGCAAACATTTCACGAAGACACGCGTTGGCATCATCAATTAATAAGTATACCTCACCGACTTCAGGAAAGAAATGAAAGCAGGAGGCACAGCTAGTGTATCTATCTCAATGCTAGATGTCTTTATACAGAAACGTTGTATCCCAGTTGTGTGAATACCCTTTTCAGGAAGAGAAGCGCAGATTGCACTGATGAAACTCGAAGAAAGCTTACAGTGAATAAATTCAAGCGAAGTTAATGTTTTTCGGCTCTGGATCAAGAGCTTGCACAAGGGCTCAACCTGCAGTATCATGGACCATCAGCAACAAAATTCCAGCTAACTAAACATACGAGACTAAATAATGAAATTGCCTTACATGTTTCTCGGACCTGATCCAACGTAGAACCAAACTTCTCAATTTACTTGTCCTCAATAATTCCTACAGTAACAAAGCTTAAACATTATTGATTCATCTACAAAGATACAAATTTGAAGTTCTAAAAGAAAGTTAATCATCGAAAGCAATACAAAATAGCACAGCGATCAGTGATACTGAAACAAAAATAAAACAAAAGATTACTCTATTTACAAGCACTTATACACTTCAAAATGCAGAACATAGTTTAATTACTTACAGAAGTTTCTGTAACGCAGAGTACATTCAGAAGCCTCAGACACCTGCAACAGGCAAGAACGCACACAAAGAAGCATAAGTATGACGGAGTGTTAAATCAGTCCAAACCAGTCATGAGCTATATAAAACTTATGCAAGCTGAAAGTAATACAGCTGAGTCCGTAAATACAAGGAGCATGTGATGAGGCTATGAAACGATTAATCATCAGAGACACAAGAATTGTTACTTAACCTAAGAAACGGTCCAAAAGTCTGGAAATGAAAAGATAGTTCCTTGCAGACACATTTTTGACAATTCATGTGCTCTTCATGGCAAATGTATCTTAATATGTTATCTGCAACAGAAGATACAACGAAACTGAATAGTGTGTTTCTTACACAACTGACAACTTAACCCCTAGAATTTCATTATAATACTTACCTGATACATTAATAGAACATATCCGACCACTAAATGTTGGACGCAGAGCTACCTCAGCTGCTTCATCAACACAACTGTCACTCGGATTAACATAAAACTCAAAATAAAAAAATTGAAATAAAAGTGTCATCAGTCATTAGAATTGGCATACTTTTGCAAATGCTTTTCCCAGTAAAGCTGTTGCCAATCAGGTGGTGATTCGACACAGTCAACGAGCTCAGGCCACCGCAGCTTAAACAACACCTTCCAAGAGCTACCAAGTATATCGTTTCTGCAGATAAAATTTCAATTTAATCTTTCTCAATTCCAATAACAAAAAAGGGAAAATAAACAGAAATCAAAGAATAATTCATCAACAAACCTTGGGCGTTTTCTTCCATTAACCAAGTATTCATCACCAGATTCATAATGATCCCAGAAATTGAAAGGCCTATATATACCAATTCTCCAACAAAAAATCAGAATATGAGTTTATCTCTACCATGGAATTTATAACCAATCAGTACTGACATGTGAGTCTGAAAATTCTGCAACGCTAGTGCAGGCAAATGAGCGATAACACCATTAAGCAATTCCGATGGAAGCTCGTATAAATCTTGAATTGGATTATCGCCTGAAAATACACAAAACCCCAACTCCAATAAGTATATTTTGAACCAAATTGGCGCAATTAAACCTGAGATTTCTTCAAAATTACATAGTAGAAGCTGAAGTTTGAGGGATTGGATGCAGAGAAACGCAAGAGATGGAGCTTTCGTCATCCTTGGAGAAGAGAGCCTCAATGGCTACGCAAATCTTCCCGTTGCAGCTGTGAGGTCTCTTCGTAATGGGCTGAATAATAGTTGGGCCTTTTCTAAAGTGGCCAACCGAAGTACGTAAAATAAAACTAAAAATGACTAATGAATAAGAGGAAACGACACCGTCTTATAGTTGTGCGAAAGCGAAACCGAAAAAAGAAGATAAAAAGCCGTAGAAGCGTACTACAATCTAATAATAGCCAGAAGATAGCAAAAGAGTATCATTTTCAAGATATTGAGAGAAAGAAATGTACAGTTTGGAGGTTTCACAGGCTATGGGGGGGGGTTTAAAAGACGACATTGAAGAGATATTGAAATCGAATTTGTGATTTTGTGTTCTTGATTTAGTTTAAGCTTAATTAATTTACAAGTTGGGTTACTAGTACTACTTCATTCATACTTTAAATGTCGTCTTATGATGATCCTTTGAAAATTTTGATCTACAACTACATAAAGATTGAGATATAAATGTCTCTTTTACTGAGTTTGCTGAGTCTTGCACATGGGCGAATCTATTGAGGGCCTAATTTTTGTTGTTGTCTGGAACAAAGTTAGAATGTTCCTTTTCTTAGCTGTATACAATTCATAGAACACAGCTTGTGGTGTCCTTTTGTTTTTAGACTGTTTTATAGATTAGTTGTTAACGTAAATTTGTAGAAGTAAAAACAAAAAGTAATTTTCTCTTTTTTGACCAGCAACACTTTTCTCTTTTTCTCCCACTAACTCCATCTTCTTTGTTACACAGGAAATGTTGGCTTCATATGTCAAATCTCTAAAGTAACATCTTCTTCTTCGATCAGATATAAGCTAGCTCCTTCCACCAAATGGAAAAGGTAGAGGTAGCAATTCACGAACATCCTCTGTTACCTTTCACTCGTTTTTCCTTAGCTCTGTGTGAAGGGTGTAAGTCTGAAGGTTACATTTACGGAGGCTACCGTTGCAATGAGTTAGGGTGTGAAAGATATGTGTATCATAAAGAGTGTGCTGAGTCTTTACCAGAAATCAACCACTCTTCTCATCCCGACCATCCTCTCAAGCTGATCCTACGTGGCAGAAAATTTGCTTCTTGTAGTCGGTGTGGATTTCGATCTAGAAATGGTTATTTATGTTCAATCTGTGATTTCAAGTTGGATATACGGTGTGCCAAGGGACCAGCCCCACTTGTTATTCTTGAAAACTCCAAACTCCACCACCACCCGCTTCAAGTCTCCTGTGGAGAGAGGTCTTCTTCTTATGAGTCATGGTACCATGGAAACTGTAAAGCGTGCCACACTAAAACTTATAGCCCCGAGGAACTATGTTATAGATGTTATGAGTGCAAATTCGTCTTCCATGAGGAATGTGCCAAGTTTTTTCCAGAAGCAAACCACATTTCTCACCCACAACACCCACTCAAGCTCCTTACAAATAAAGCAATACCCGATTATGCTGACAACAAGTGCCTTCTTTGCGGTTGGGATTTTACTCGTGGAGTTTACCACTGCGATGTTTGTAACTTCAGCATATGCTCGTTTTGTATGCGCGACCCACCACCGCTTGTTGTTGTGAGCCCCACGACTCATGAACATCAACTTCATCTTGTTCCAAGACATATGGATTTCACTTGCAATACTTGTGGGACGAAAGGTGACCGAAGCCCTTATTTCTGTCTTCAATGCAATTTCATGATTCATAGGGATTGTATCGATTTGCCCCGCGTCATTAACATCAACCGCCACGATCACCGCATCTCTTACACCCGTAGGCTTGGACATTGGAACTGGAAATGTGGAGTTGGACTTTGTAGTAAGAAAGTGGATGGGTTCTACGGGGCTTATTCTTGCTCCAAGTATCCCAACTATGTTGTGCATTCAAGATGTGCAACGAGCAGATTTGTATGGGACATGATCAAACTCGAAGGGACACCCGAAGAGCCCGAGGTACCTCCATTCGTGGTGATTGATGATAACACGATTAAACATTTTAGCCATGATCATCACTTACGAATCAACAAGGATGGGACTGGGGGGATGCTACATGAAAGCATACTCTGTCAAGCATGTATCTTCCAGATTTGTTCACAACCATTCTACAGTTGCGAGCAATGTGATTTCATTCTGCACAAACAATGTGCTCACCTTCCTCGGAAGAAACGGCATCCAAGCCACAACCAACAACGCACACTAGACACGAATTCTCAAGGCAAAGCTTATTTCTGTTATACTTGTCATCAACACTACACCGGTTTCAGATACACTGATGGTGTTTTTGTTCAAGATGTACGATGCAGTTCACTTTCAGAACCATTTGTTCACGAAAGCCATCCACATCCTTTGTACTACACTAGAGGTCATTCTCGTTCCAAGTCTTGTACTGCATGTGGGCATTGTAATACCAGAGAGATCTACAACGGGTTCTTTAATTGTGACGAGTGTAACTTTAGATTGGGTTTCAAGTGTGCTGTTTTACCTTACAAGGTCATGAGGTTAAGGTATGACGATCATCCTCTCTGCTTGTTTCTTATGGTGAAAGCAGTACTGTGGATGGAGAATATTATTGGTGTGAAGCTTGTGAAACCAAAGTGGATCCAAAGAAATGGTTTTATACTTGCAAAGATTGTGGGATCACAATGCATATTTCATGTGTCGTGGGAGACTTGTCATATATGATGCCAGGTTCAGTAGAAGACTTCTCATATATTATACAGTATGAACTACAAAGGTATAAAGGAGAAGTGGTATCTAACACCTCTATTTGTAGACCAATTTGCAATGGGTGTAACTCTCGATGCAAGCTCCCTTCCATTTTCCAAGTTTCCGTGGCTGGATTTGTTTGTTCTTTCAAATGTCATGAAAAATACTACTAGGAAAGCTCTAATAAGAACACGGCTGCCATAATAGGTTGATAAGGCATGTTTTTTTCATGAATAAAACAATATGTGTTTAGCATACGTACCTGTATTAATTGTTGAAGATTTTTTTATATTAGTTTGAGTGATACCTAGTACTGTCAAATGGGTTGTCCATGTCCAAATTGGCATGTCGATTAGATATTTTTTTGTCTGGATATTTATTTGTCCGTTCGCCTAGACAATGGACAAAGAACGTCCATGTCCAAAAAGGACCAAGTCCAAATGGGTTTTCAATAGACGTTCACTTAGTTATCTAGATTTAAATATTTAAAGTGCACAATAAAATTAAAAACATAACTTTGATCCATAAATTATAAACAATAAGTAAACAAAAAATTTAGAATCATAGAACTTTGATCCATAATTTAAAAAAAATTAGAATCACATAAACAAAATCAAGAAAATATAAATTCAAAAATCTAAACAACAAGTAAATAAAATAAATATATATATTCTTCTTAATAGGTAAGATTGAAGAAATATATATATGAAATTAGGTATAATAGATATATATATTTTTTAGTTAAAGAAAATATTAACTTATTAGTTTTGAGATTTTTTTTTCATAAATAATTTTTTTTTAAGTTACTTTAAACTAAAATTTTTTTTTTAATTAAGTTTGTCCATGGACTGTCCGCTGTCCATCTTAGTTTTGCCTATTGATGTCCAAATGAATATGTCCAATTGAACATGTCCATTGGATAATTTTAAAGTTGGACAGGGCTTTGCCCATGGATAAAATGTCCAGCCCTAGTGATACCTACCATATATAAGAACTGGGAAAAGGATGAGAATCTTCAAACACCAAAACAGGTGCATAGATATGAGCCTTGGAAAAGATGGAAACTATGGTTTCTGGCACTGAAATTGCTGAGAAAAGATGGAGATTCAAGTGTATTAGTTGCATCAAACTATATAATTTTGCTTTAACTTCAGCTCAGAACATAATTAAATATCAAAGCTGATGCAAAAACACAGACGCAGCAGAATCAACGTAATCGTATCTACAAGCATTAGGAAGACAATCATGATTCAAGAACACACATTTGATGAAAACAAATTTTAGAATGTCGAGACTAGCCAATACCAAGAGGGAAGAGATCGGTTAGAGATGACTTGGGAGCTGCTTCCATGTTTTCTTTGTACATAAACTACCTAATAAGTAATCCCAATAGTCCTCAAAAAATTAAAAACATTATGAAGTCAATAAAGCATAAATTTGGCATATTTTCTAGTCACCAGATAAGAGCTAAACAAGTTACAACTATCATCTACAAGCGACGACTAATGAAATAAATGAATAATATAAGAAACAAAAAAAACAAGAGAAAAAAAAGGAGACACCTTTACAGACAAGACGACCATTGAAAAAGCTTCTCTGATTTCTCTCCTTATCCCCCAAATTCAAAAACTTTCCCTTTTGAATTCTGAGTACAAAAATGCGGCATAATTGCTGCCATGTTTCGTTTGCTTCTACTCTCAAGATCCTCAATTTTGTTCAAGCTTTCTTTGGTGTATCCATCATAATCTACTCCATATGGATGCTCAATCAATACAACCATCATGTCCCCGTCGAGCCTCCTCCGGTAGCTTATTTTCCGGAATCATCAAGCTCTGGGATCGAGATCACTAGTGTTTCTGAGCCCTTGAAGAATCCTATTGATTTGATGGCTAGTATCGTTCTCGGGTCAGGTGCTGATCATGCGTTTAACCTCCGTTCGTTGGATCTTCCTGCTCCATGGTACTCTTGCCTTCACTATTCACTATTCCTTTTCAATTTTAGGATTTCACTTTACTTTCCAATTTTAGGGCTTTACTCAAAGTTTCCAATTTTTAGGTTTTTAATTATAGATTCTTGTTACTTGAGCTTGATCTTGATGTGGACTGGAGTGTAGGGATGAATGTGGATTTTAATTTCTTGGGATTGCTTGTAGTTCTTCAATTTGATAGTTTCTTTTATCAAGCTTGGGTTTTTTACTTCTTCTCCATTACTAATGAAGTTGATAAACAAAAGGGCAAAGCTTTAAAGATGATTACTGGTTTTAGCTCAGCTACAGTTTGATGCTGAAGAAACTTCTACTTGATTTAGGTTTCTCTTCTTGAAGTTTAACCAAACCCCTTGTCTGTGTCTTTGGTTAATTTGGGGTTTACTGATTCGGTTCCGTTTATGTGATGCAGGTTCATCTACTCTTTCATGGCGGTTGGTATTTTGGTCTGCATTGTTACCTTCATTGGTTTCATAGCAGCTGAAGCAATCAATGGCTGTTGCTTGTGTTTTGTATCCTTATGCAGAGACCTTCCTCTTTAGTTTTTTTTTTGTTTTTATCTCTGTTAGTAGATCGAGTTTTTCGCGTTTTTTTCCTTGACAGTGTTTAAGTACTCTATTCTCAAAACTCTGCTCATCCTACTTGAAGCTGCCCTTATTGGATACATCGCTATTGACCGTCAGTGGGAAAAGGTGAGATCTTTCTTATGTTCGAATCTTGTTTCTTGTGTTCTTCTCTTGTTTGTAACTGTTTAGAATCTGTGTTCTGTAGGATCTTCCGTATGATCCAACTGGAGAACTTGGTAGTCTTAGGGCTTTCATTGAAGAAAACATCGATATATGCAAATGGGTTGGGATTGCTGTGGTAGCTGTCCAGGTAACTCAAATCACTCTTTTTTAACTTGGAACATTTTCATTATTAATATTGTCTTTAGAGAGTTTAAAAGACAAAACATGAATCTTTCTCTTGTTTTTTTTCAGCTACTGTCTTTGTTACTAGCCATGGTTCTCAGAGCTATGGTTTCAACCCCGAAACCCGAGCTTGACGAAGAGGAAGATTATGAAAACCCAAGGACCAGAACTTGGGACCCGCTTCTTGGTCCGCAAGCAAACCAAGCGTCTGCTGGGTCAAGCAAGATTGACAACTGGAGCTCCCGAATCAGAGAAAAGGTAACAATACTTATATGTTCTTATTTCAGTTTCTTGATACTTCACAGATCGGATTAGACTTTGTGAATATGTTGTTGATAAAAACGGTTTCTTTCTTTTTGGCAGTATGGTTTGAACCAGACTCAGGCAGTGAGCCCCAAGGGCTGATGAAGCTCTCTGTAACATGTTTTCTGAAACTGCATGTGTCCATATGGTCTCTGTGAAGCTCTGTTTCTCTATGTTTTTGTTCTTTCTAAAACTTCTTGAGTGTGCATAAAAACATTTACTGCTTTTTTGTAAACTTCTTGAGTGTGCATAAACATTTACTCTAACGATGCAATATCTTCATTTGTGTTGTTTCCTTGTACAAACAATCCTATGAACAGTTTGAAAATTAGCATTTTCCACTATAAAAACTCTACCCTTTTTAGGACATGTAAAATGAATATATTGATTAAAACTATTTATCAAATTAGATCAGCTATATATATGTTTCATTAATACAAAAGCTTATATGAAATAGTAACGTATATATACATTATTGGGATTCATCAAGTAAGATCGAAGACTGCTTCTTCAACAAGCTCTTGCAACAGTATCACTTCAATTTCAATCCCCAAGTTGTTCATTTCCGCTTGTAAACTACAAGTCCACATTTTTCCTACAACCTCGTCCCTCACCGCGCAGTCCTTCAACTCTGTCCAGACATGTTCGACCATGTCAAATCCCTTGGTCAAGTCCGTGCGTGCAGTAACTGTTGATGTTGTCTCTGTTATGATGGCATTGACGCAGTCGAAAACAAGTTTGTGGTTTGATCGCTGTTTCCTGTGTTTGATGAGTTCCTTGTTGGCAAATTTGTCTATTAATGATGGGTCTAAGGGGCTATCTGGTGAGTGCCACCGGGACATTAGGGAGCTACTACCGCTGAAACCAGCTGCTGTTAAGAGCGTTTTGATGAAGCCATACCAGTCTTCGTCTTCCTCGATTCCCATTGCGGGTTTAGTTGTGTCTGTGTATGACTCATCCTCCCATGAGAGAACCCGAGCGATTGATATGATTGGAGGTGATTTGTCAATCAGGTTACATCTCAGATACATTTCTTCTCCTGTGAGATATGATAGTACCAAAGTGTTACACAATTGATATAACTCTTAGAAAGTTTTTAACACCAGAGAGCTAAACTAACCTCGAGTGGTCCATGGCTTTGCTGATCCTGAACATTCCTCTTCGAAATCCGGCTGTAAAACCGATACTGGACTTGGCTGGTCCTGGTTTTCATTTAGCCACAAAACAAATCAATGGCAGATGATTAAAACAAGAATGGTTACCGAGCAAACCAGTTTCAGAGTGTGATTTATTTACCTCGCTTGTAAAAGTACTTTGTTGTTGTAATGCATCACAGTACATAGCCAATTGAGACTGTGCATCTGTCTTCTCCTTGGTTGATTTCTTATTCCGGAAGAAGAACAAGCTTGAAATTTTCCATGATGACTTTAAGCTTCTTGACTCAGTAAGCTCTCGGTGAGCTTGTTGTGCTTTTGAAATTCCACCATTGAGCCTAATCTCGGGGACTGATTTTGACCTTTCAAGGGTATTCAGGGATGAATCACTTGTGCTTTCTGCTTGATCTAGACCACTGCCTATGCATGAAATTGATCGTCTCATCTCTTGTTTCACTTTGATGCTCTCTTCCTTGGATCGGATAGGTACTTTCGTCTTTGAGAGTTCAAGCATTTCGCCTAAGGCTGTTGAGGCCTTTGGGAGGTTTTTCTGTTGCTGTGTGTCTCCGTTTAGTGACATCATTGCCCATCTCTCAGAAAGCCGTTTCTTTGCCTCTCTGTAGACAGATGACTCTGGAGAAAACGAGGCTCGGCTGAACGAAGAGGAAGAGAAAGGACTCTCAAACCTATTCACACAGTCCCATGAATGCCTAGAGGAAGGTGACATGATCTCAGAGTTGCTAATGTTTCCCACAGGATATTCATTATTCGAACAATCATCGCCGATATAGCCATTGGACAATACAGAAGAAGATGAAGAAGAAAGAGTCTCGTCCCTACATAGACCCCCAAAAGTTTCACGTATTTGACGTGTAATTTCCTTTGCCACTTGTCTAGTCTCAGCATCGCCAGCCTCATCAAAACAAGAAGGAGGTGATGAAGCAATAGCCTTTATATCTAGAGCCTTCCCAGGACAAGGCTTCAAGACAACTATTCGAGTCGGCTGCGCAGCATCGATCCATCCAGTTTCCTGACTCAAAGAAGCCGATTTCTTACAATCTTCAACCACACATTTCTGAGCACCAACAACAGGCTTTGAAGGTCTCAAAACCGTAATCCGCTTAGCCTCTGGATGAGAAGGAACAGGCTGAAACTCAGAAAGATGCTGAGAAAACAATGAATTTGATTCCTGGAGAAACTCAACGAATAAATCTTTGTTAGAACTTAAAACTTCAAGTGCTTCTTGAAACTCCTTGGACCTGTGAAGCTTCTTGTTATCTGTTACCAAATGTTTCGCTTCCATGAACTTTCGACGAACAAGATCCATCTGCTTATCACTCATACTTCCATCACACTTTCCTTTTCTTGAAAGATTCGCCTTCTCATCCACATAAGTCAACGAAGAGCTTCTAGATCTGCTCCGTGGTGGACCTGCAGTCTCTAAACCCATCAATTTAGCAACCACATTACTAGAACTCTTTCTATCTTCAACCTCTTTCGACATTTCTCGATCAATGAGCTTTTTCATAGATTCAGTAGCTGTCTCCTTCGCTTTGCTGAAATTACTTCTCCTCAAATCTCAGTGGAAACTTCTCAGTATGACCTCTTCTTAATAGCATCAGATCGAGTCTTCGAATGAAATCACAAAATCCTAAGGCCTCACTGAATCTGCATTCACCAGATTTCGAAAATCATGAAATTGAAAACCAGTGGAACAATGAGCTCTATACAATCGAATTTGTTCAGAACTAAGAACTCGGCAACGAGGAAAACGGGAAAAAGCATCGGAAAGTGAGATCGGAGCTATAATATGTCAGACATTTTCTGTTTAACTCAGTCAGAAAGAGAGAGAGAGAGACCTGTTAGTAGGTAGGTAGCTAGATTTAGAAACGTCGTCAAGCTTCGCCGTTGTATACGCCGCCGGAGATTTAGCTTTGCCGGAGAAGATTTAAGTGAATCTAACAGGTACAGCTTTTAGGGGATGACGTCTGATACCAAAAGGGCTTTTTATTTAGAGGGAAAAGCTGCAAATGACTTTTTCATGGCTTCTATTCTGTAATTTAAATTATATAAAAATTCTCTTAATAAATACGTTTTTTTTTTTTTTTTTTTAATAATCACGTACGTATGATCTATCAAATTAAATAATATATGGTTGAAGTACATTACTATGTTTGTTGGCATGGATGCATCATGGTTTTGTCTCAACTTAAATATGGATTTATGAAGTGGATATATTGCTAAATTTTTGATATGATCACATAACCTAATTTCTTACTTATTCTAATATTATTACGATAGTTGATCATTCTTCTTATCTTCTTTTGTTTATTTTTTCTTAACCATTCTGTAAATGGATTTAACCATTTTTGCAATTAAATAGTTTAAGTTAATATTTTACTCGTAAAGAAAAATGGATATTGTCATCCCGAGAGTTTCAAATCAGATATCATTTAACATAAAAGATGATTTTCTATATATAATCCAAACATATATTATATATGTGTTTATGTTTTAGAAAGGGTTACCAAAATTTTAAGGAAAAAAATCTCAAACCATTTAGAAGATATTATTAAAATTTGTGAGTTTGTAGAAGTTTTAAAATTTAAAAGTTTACTGGTAATGATTTTATCACTCACGACGAGAAAATTTAAGTCTAAGCAGAACCATTAAATAATTTTTTTGATTAACTAATAGCAGTTTTGAAATAAAACATACAATATGGTAAGTGGAAATTTTTCTCCATAGAAAACTACTATTTATTTTTTTATTTGTAACTAACCAACAATTTCTCTTCACTTAAGTGATTTTTTAATCATTTAATCTTTTTTATCTTATATAGCTATATATTAAAACCTTTCATGGATCGATTATAAAAAAAATAAAATTTGTTTTATTTGCATTTGTAAGCACTACCGTGTTGTTTTGATCGTCCTAGGCAACTTCCCATTTGCCGGATATTGACGTATAAATAATTATGGAAAATATTTAGTTAGTTCAAACCTTATTAACAATGAAAACAGTAAACTAACAATATACTTATACTTATATATTAAAAAGAAAAAGGAAGCTAACAGTATTTTCTTCACAGCAAGCTAACAATAAAATTTAGAAGAAATATATGTTATATGAAATATCGCAGTTGCTAATAAACGATCCAAGAATCGATAAAACAATAGCATGTTATATGTTTTATCTTATATAGGCAAGCAAAGATAAAAGAATAATGATAAGTTACTCTAATATGTATCTTATATACCCAATACAATTGGGACCAGGAATATCTTAAATGGAACAACTAACTTATTCTCTTAATGTTTTTTTCCTTGTCCAAATGTAACCCAAAAAATATCACATTGACATGCAATAACTTTGTTTTTAAAAAAATTTTATACCGAGAATTTCTACAAATTCTAGAGTAATTGCACTCAGTGAAAATCTTAGAAAAGTACTTAAAAGTAAATGACCATGTATTTTCGTGTCCAAGGGAACAAAAGTAACTTAAAATGTTTTGGATGATTTTATAAATTTTGTTTAACTGCTACACCTAATTATAAAACAATGTGTAAACATATTGATCTCATCTCAGATCTATATATGATATGTTAGACTAATAGACTCTATTTATAAGTGTTTCGTTGGATGTTATTCCATTTATTACATGTTATATTCCGTTTATATAAATAATGATTTTTTAGAAAATGACACTGTGGTATAGTATTGATTAGTGTTTAACACAAATTAATACTATATAGTTTGGCTTTTGTAATCTCCAAATATATATACATATATATATAGTATTATTAAAATTAGACTGTGTTTTTCAAAGTTGTTCCACACGTCTGTCTCTATTCGAAAGTATATGTACATGAGTGATGGGTCATATCATTTAGATGTACGTCACTATTTTAGCAAAATGAATATCATGCCATAAAATATGATATTATGTCATATCTACAAAAACTTGAAGACTCACCCAAACATTTCGGTAGAAAAAAACCTTTTTTTAGCCATTACTTTTGCAATTCACCAACCCTATCTATAATCTTCTGTAGCCAATGTAGACAACGTGTACACATTTCCACGCTTTAACTCTCGTTTTGCTCTTATAAGCAAACCATCAAACTTTCAACTTTTCAACCGGTTCGTAGAATTTCGGTTCCATTGCATTAATCACGAACTAACTTTTTGACCCAATTTTATGTCCCCTGGTCAAACTAACCGTTAGTACTTTGGTTATAGGTATTTGTATTTATGGAAATTATGATACTAACTACAGGAAATAAATATAAATTAACTGATTGGGGTCAGGAATATGTCAGCAATGAGAAGATGTTACAAGAAACTAACTGGTTTTGTTGTACTTACAATTTTCTAAATAGATTAATGCGTTACTATTCTTCCCTTGGTTTTGAACATTAAAGATTGTTGTGACAAAAGAAAGAAAAATAAGAAACTCGAGGATTTCTTTCACAAACGCTTTAGAGATTTTAGTTCTAAGATTATTAATCTTCTTGTTGGCGGAGTATCAACTGTGATCATCTTAATAGAAAAAAACAAAAATTAGACTCAAAGTATTATTGTCGAACCAAATTGCGTAAGCCAATTAATATGGTCTAATAAGTCTATTTAGTCTATTCTAAAACTCGTTTCCACTGGATACAAGTTTGAACATCACAAATTTTTAGCTGACCATACACACAAAATGATTAATAACTACAAAATTTATTGGGGGAGAGTAATGATAATTGATGTGAAGTCAAGTACCATCATATTGAATGAATGAAGGAAGCAATTATCAAAGAACCAACCATATTATATATCTGCATTTACATATTACATTCATTCTCTTATTCATTTAATTTAATTCCAGCTTTCTCAATCTGGTTAGTGAATTTTTATTAGAGAATAAGTACCAACCAACTACTTTGGTAGTTGAGAAGAGTCTAAGAGAAGTTCATCAAGAAAAGAGAGCAAAAACAAAGAAATTGTGAAAAGAATAGTGAGCAATTACTAATGTCCCCCATGAATAACTTTGGATTCAAAGATCTTTTACCATCTCAACCATATATATCAGTCTATGTCGGATCGAGTCATATAGTTCATCTACATCTCCTTCAATCAATTCATCAGTAATGTAGTTTGGACAAGATCTAAAATCATCGATTCCTATGTCTTCTGACTTAAATGTGTTACTTAAACGAATGCAGAACAATGACATGACACAGAATCTCCAAAACGAACAGTGTGAGTAAGAAAGAGAGCTGCTGACCTGTGGCAACCAGACTTGGTCCGAGTAGTTCTTTAGTTGCTGCAATAAGTTCATAGCTATTCTATGAATCAATCCAAGCTTAAGGTGACTGAAGCTGAAAGGGTAACCAATCATGAGACTTAAAACAATCGGTTCTTGTAGGACTTGACACTTCCAATAGATTTGAATTGCTGATGCTGGAAAATGGAAAGGCTACTATTTCACATCCAGGGACTTCAAGGAAATGATCCATTGGGGAGTTTGAAAGATTAGCATGGTATGTGTAGTCTCTGGTTAAACAATCTAAGCTATTTGCACGATGAAATGTCTGGAAATTCTGGTTTGCAGCAACCGTATCTTCGTCATAAATCATATGCCTCTCGAGTTCATCATGCTCAAAATGGCTGGTTTTGTTAGTTGTTGGTAGAAGGAAACTGCCTGAAGTGTAATGAGAGAGCAGAGGTAAAGGGTACAACTCCATTGTAGCCAAATCATGAGATGACGAATAGTCAGAGGTCCATGGATTATCAGTCAAAGACGAGGATGATACATTTGGATAGGTGATGAGTTTTGTATGATCACTAAGTGGCAAATCATCTGTCTTTCTGGTGCTTGCGGTTTCAGTATTCCACTCGAGAAGAAATGGAGATGCAGGCTCTCTATGCTCCTCTAATAAGTCCTCTGAGCTGTATCTGCTTTCTTCTCTTTGATAACCCAGTGAAAGAGGCTTGTAATTTCTGAAATGGAGGCTAGATTTGGGAGAAGGGTCCAAAGTTTCTTCAACAGGAAATGACAGGGACGCTTTCTGTTTCAACAGTGGAGGTCTGTAAACGGATTCCATAGGATATAAGATGGGAAAGCTAATCTCTTTGGGCTCTCTTGGGATGAAACTGCACTGAACATGACCTGTTGGAAACTGTAGACTCGGGGTAATGTTACTTTCCAGCCATCTCGGCCAAGAGAACAATCTGTCCTTTTCCATTTGCAGACTGTGGTCAACTCCTGTATAGCTTTCATGTGACCTCCTGAGAAACTTTGATCCAGGAGAATCAACAAACGTTCTTCTTTTGGCTCTATCTGTCCTCTTCGTGGAGAACCTAGAAGGCTGATAAGCACTCGGGGATTCAAAAATGCTTAGGATTGATCAAGATAAGCAACTGAAAAGCACTCGGGGATTCGATCAAGCTTACATGTGTCTCCTCGGTTCCAGGGAACAGCCGAGTTAGGAGAACAGAAACTAAATCTTGCCTGAAAAAAGGTTTTTCTTCTGAGTGCATTATAGAAACAATTGTATTGAGACTAAAATTAGATTTAAAACTATTGTGTACCCGTTTGAGTTAAGCTCAGTGATTTCAGGAAACCATGCATCGTTGACCCACTGATGCAGTTTCTTTCTCTTCACAGAAAATATGTCTCTTTTCTCATCACTGACTCCTGATAATTCAAACTACAAAATCATGTTTCTAAACCATTGACTAGTATGTTTTGTTTCTTTGAAATGTAGACCAATCTAAGAACTAGGATATCAAAAATCTACCTCCAGATCTCAGGTTGTTACCACTTGGAACTGTGTCCTTATCTCTACTGAATGATGAAGAAGGTTTACCAGTATCTTTCTCTATAAACAACAAAACAAAGAAGAATGTTTACAGATCAGTACTTCCCAAATACCTCTAAGAGATTCTACAAAACCATAAACATGAAACGAAACAAAACTGATATATGTATGATAAGAGCAAGAGAGCATATCATGTGGCTGGCACAAACATGGACCAAGAAATTGAAGTAACAACCTATATTCCTTTGATTCAAGTTGACAGGTGACACAGCAGAGACGCATGAACCACGTCTAGCACTATGAATAGGTGTGATGAAGCTATAGCTCTTGGATCTATCATTAGCTTCACGATCCGTTCCTGCAGATTCTGGTTTTCAAAAAAGTAAAGATGAAAATCCATGGGAAAGCCAAGGAGACATTTATCATCATCACAAGAAAAACGATGATAAACCTCAAACCCGTTGTTTGATTTTTAGCTACCTCTTGGTCTGGATTCGAAGATTTTTGGATTTTGCTTGACTTCATTTGATGATTTAGAGTCATAAAATTCAGAACAGTTACCAAAATTAGACTTTAATTTCTTAAAGAACGCAAACTCCGAGGTCTTCGCATCAAGCGCTACAAAATGACGAATCAAATTCAACATTCTAAATCTGAGATAATTCGGAATTATTGACGAATCCAAGGATTTACGCGAACTCACTCACATTTTCCGGCCTGAGATTCTAGGGATTCGTTCAAGGGACTCCGATGATCAACATCGTCGAAAGTCACCTTTCTTCTACGTTTCAAATCTAATCCAAAAAAGGAAAGACAAATTCAATCATACACACTCCCGAAAACGAAATCGAGTTTTTGAAATACCTGAATGTACTCGAGAGCTCGAAGGATCAGTGAACTTGAACCCAATTTGTGGATCGGTCTTCTTCACGGTTTCGGCTCGGTGATTCCTTCTTCTCATCACTGATTAACTGAGATTATTCTGCTGAATCGTGAACCCAACGCTGCTAATTCACGAATGCGATGAAGGATAAGGGAGAGATTTCACGCTTCCATGGCGACTTTGAAAACAGGAGGAAGAAAACTGAAATTTGGCGGCAAGAAGGCAACCCTAATTAGCTCGAATTAACTTTTTTCATTTTTAAGGTTGCCACGTCATCACATTATCCAGACGATATTGATATGTGATCATACGTGTCATATCACAAGTGGGTGAAAACGATTCGTTTTAACCCCATAATCAATCTCAAGCTTTTTGTCCTCATTTTCTTTTCTTTTTTTTTTCTTTAGCCTTTTCGGATCACACAACCAACAAGCTCCGTACTCCGCTAAATCACACAGATGGCAATGACGTCAGCAGCTACCGGATTTATTCTTAAGGCCAACGTCACGGCGGCTTTAGGCGGCGGTTCTTCGTCGTCTTCAAAGAGCTCCGCCGTGTCTTTCTTGCCGATGAGAAGCTTTGGCTCAAGACTAGTAGTCAGAGCAGGGGAAGAATCACCTCCGGCACCCGCCTCTCCCGACGGTTCTTCGACCACCGCCGCTACTGCTCCGGCTGCAAAGCCTAAACCTCCTCCGATTGGCCCAAAGAGAGGATCCAAGGTCAGTTCTTATTTTCCTAATCTATGTACGATATATGCATAAAGATATATCATAGATTATACAGATTATGCATCGTATAGGTTTTCTACTTAGAAAACTCGAGTTCATACAGTTGTTGTTAGAGAACATGGACACTAAAATATGTTTCTGGTCTATTAAGGCATCTTTTATAGTTATGGGGTCAATGTGAAACTTATATGAATTTTTTGGGACATGTAGGTGAAGATTATAAGGAAATAATCCTACTGGTATAAAAAAATTCAAGTTTAGAAAGATGTTACTAGAGAAAGAATTGGGCTTATATTTTAGCTAAATTATGTATCAGCAATAAGTTTTTGGTATATTTTGAACATTTTAATAGTTATGGGCCTAATATAAAAAATTTGGGATTTGTAGGTCAAGATTCTAAGGAAAGAATCCTACTGGTACAAGACAGTTGGATCGGTTGTAGCCGTTGATCAGGTAATGCATCTACTTTTCGAATTAAGGATCTAACGGTCAGATTCGTTTCATCTTACATTCCGGTTTAAATGGACAGGACCCAAAAACCCGGTATCCGGTTGTGGTTCGGTTCGCAAAGGTGAATTACGCGAATATATCGACCAACAACTACGCATTGGACGAGATCGAAGAAGTAAAATGAGAGACGTGGTTTATCTATAAACCGGTTCGTCTGTTTGTAATCTTGAACCAAACCGTATGTACCATAAAGTCAACCAACAATTCATATTTACCTTCTAAGATCTCAAGATCGATTTACCATATGCATTTAGCTACCTTAAAATCGATTGAAAATTCCAAGTTGTAGTGTGACTGTAACAATCTCATCAACCTCGGTTTAGTAACGGTAACCGGTTTTGAATTACACGAAAAGAAGAAACACACGATTCTTATGTAAAAATCTCTAAATAGAAGAACACACCAAATCATCATGACTTCAGTGTTTTGTTCGGAGATTTTGATCAAGCAATAAGGAAAGGTGAACAAATCTCCAATGAGTCTCATCTCTAAATCTCTGTCTGATCGGCTTTGGCATTGGCTTCAGCTATCATTGCCTCCAGCTCTCCTTTATTGTGCAGCTCCAATGTATCTGTTGAAATAAATAATGATATGCAGATCAAGTTATCAGAAAAATCACAAAGACACTGAGCAAGGTCTTTAGTACTACTATCTCGGTGTCAATACGATTTCATTTAGACTCTGAGATACAAAAACCTCGGTGTTGAGTTAAGAGAGGAAGAGAGTGTGTACCTGAGCAGCCACCAATGTGCTTGCCTCCTGGTCATGAACAAAAAAAAACAACAAATCAAAGTTAGATTTGTTACGTGATGGTCATTGTAAACGCAGAGACTAAGATTTCATAAGAAAAATATAAAAGAGTAGTTAGTAATTGATGGAAATGATGAAACAACAAACCGATGAAAACATTGGGAACAGTGTATTGTCCAGTAAGTTTCTCCAACACATTCTGCATCCGCGGCCCATCATCTCCAGCTGGCATGAGATCAAAGATTACTAATAAGATAATAGTTTGAAAGAAAAGAAACAGAAGCATATATTTTCAAAGATCAAAAGGCAGGCAAGAATCTTCAAGCTGTAATGTTTTAAGCCATTAGATATAATAATACCCTAAACCGTTGATTCTTATTTCTTCATCAACAAACCAATCTTTTGTCCAAGCAAAAGGTCTAATCCAGAAACATTACAAACCAAGCAACCAATATCAACCGGAAGACAAAGACGAACCATCATATCTTGTCTAAATGCTGAAACAATAGATACTTTCTACAAGCGGTTAGCAAAGGAATCAGACAGACCTATATAAGGAAAAAGAATATAGAATTGAGTGATGTAAGCGTACCAAGTTCATCCAATTCAATAATCAATGGCCTAATTTGAAGACTCTTGAACAACGTCTTCACTTGAGACGAGTATCTTCATCACAAGAAAAAAGAAAAAAAAGCATTTCAAAATTGATATCGGAAAATCAAACTAGGTCATCATAAATCAACAAAACCCATTCTCCAATTAAACAAAAAAAAAGAAGCATTTTAGAACGTACGAGCACCAGGTTTTGGAATAAACAACGACAGGGTTCTCTGCAATAGTCGTCTTAACTGACTCTACCATAATTGGTCCGTCTGAAGATGACGACATGGCCTTAATTGAAGAAGAAGCGTGTGGTGGTGGCCAAGACGCGATTCCGATAACTGTTGGCTTTACACATCTCCTGAAAGGTAAATTGATAGAGTTTCTGATTCCGGTTAACATGGAGTAAGAGAGTGCTCGATTCAGATTTAGCGACGTCGATGTCAGGTTTGCCATGTTCACTGATGCGCCTACCATCCTCGCGATTTCTTCTTTATCGGCCACCTCTGAATTTTTTGACCCTTTTTTATATTAGCGATGAAACGATACTTTGTATTTTGTTTTAAAACTCGGTATTATTAATAAGAATAGATTGCGACCTTTTTGTTCAGAAAATTCATATTATTGTTTTAATTTTGTAGTTTTTCTTATGATAAATAATATGATAACAAGATTAAGAACAAAAAAAGAGACGTCTAAGATCTTTTTAAGACAGTAACAAAGATTATTCAAACACCCCAAATAAGAGGATTTGTGTCTTCTGCAAAATCCAATCTATTTGAAAGTTACACAAAACAAAACATGTGCTTTCTCTTCTCCACTTTCTCAGGCATTTCCATCTCAAGATGATCCTTCATTGTTTGGCTCACGAATCTGGATTGAAGTTTTCGACAAGCTTGCTTCCAATTCATCCAGCTCATCCATGTCTAGATCATCATCATCATCATCATCGTCTTCTTCTTCTTCACCGACTTCTTTCGAACTCTGTTCAGCATCAACACTACTCCTGCTTGTCCCTGCCTCTGCTTCTTTGTTCTTCGCCTGAAAAGCAAAAATAAAAAAGAACACTGAATATTAACATGACTTGTGGTTGGTTTTAACGATGAGTGAGACAGAGAGAGAGAGAGATCACCTTCTGTTCAGTCTCTTCCTGCTCTCTTTCCCTCTCGTATTCTTCACAAGCCTCAGCATCATCAACAAACAAGCTTGCATTGGACAGAAACAGCTCCCGACCACTGACATTACATATCCAAACAATGAATCAGCTTACACGAGGACAACACAGAGTCACATTGGAGATGGATTTAGCAACAGAATGATGAATGGGATTTACCTCATACGGTCGTTCTTAGCTCTTTCAGCTTGAGAAGCAGCCAAACCTGCATCTCTCTCAGCTATTTTCTTCCTCTTCCATTCCATAAATAGCGCAGGAGTCATTTGTGTTGCGGTTTTCAGTTTTGCACGCTGAAACATAGAACAAAAAAAAAAAAAAGACAATTTCCCAAATGGTCTCACGAATCAAGTTCAGACTGGGATTAACCAGAAGAAGTGTTAAACCTCGTTTTCGATTTCGTCCTCAACTGCCATCTTCTTTTGTGACTCCTCTTCCAAGAGAGCTTTCATTTGAGATTTAAGGACATATCCAGGTGGAAGCGCGTGTCTGTAATGACACTCTCTGGCACCATTCGGACATTCCCAGAACCACCCATACTGTTTCTTCTCCACAGCGTCCAGAAAATACTTGCAAACCTATTACATATCGGAAACACAAAAACACAATTACAACTGAATGAATTCTAGGATATTTTTATGCAGATGATTCATTGAGATAACAGGCAGATGATTAATGTTTCTCTTAGTATAGAACTAGCTTAGTTATAATGTGACATCAAAGCTATGATTAAAACTACCATCACCAGAAGCATGAGTTCTTGTCAGGTATGATCTAAATGGGAGGCAAAAGGACGTCTAAGACCCAAATAGCTCCCAAGAAGAACCGTGCTATTAGATAAAGGAAGCACATCATAAGGTGACTCCATATCAGCTAAAGCTTAATCACAGTAAGACGAGCAATGCAACCAAAACTAATCCATGAGAAGCCATCTCATGCTAAAAGGCCATATATCTGAACACAAACCAGTTCAGACTTTTTTCACAGTGCATTAACAAGAAAAAAAGCTACTGATGATAAGCACGTGTTATGAAACACACAACAAAAAGTTTAAGACACAGAAATAAGAGAAACAACTTACGATATCTGTTGGCTTGTTCTGATTATAATCATTCTTCTTAGATTCCACAACCTTTTCAAGGGTCTCTTGATCCCACTCATCCATATCTCCATCTAAAACAATATATATATATATATATATATATCAGAACAAACTAAGACCATCATTCAAAAGGACCCAAGGGATTTTAATATAAAGCACTTTGTGCCACACTTAGCCCTTTTACCTTCATCACGCTTGTCGCTGTAAATATCGATCTTCTCACCCTTCCTTTGAATGTTCAAATCATGAGAGAATTTGCACTTGAAACCCTTTTGACACTGCCCCGCCTTGAAAAACTCACACAGTATAGACTTTGGATCCACACCTGCCAAGAAACACCACCATATTCAATAAATACTACAAAAACCAGAGTGAATCAACTAAAGAGACAATAACAACAAGATAGAAGTTTTCAATTAGGAAAATTCATGAAAAAAGCATACATACCTACAGGAACTTTGGGCTGACTAATAGCCACCTTGAACAACTCATTCAATTCCTGTTCTCTCGCTTTCTCTTCATCTTTCTTTTTCTGTCCTCCAAAAAACATATTTTTGTAAGAATCTAACCGAATAAACAGATTCATATTGTTCAAAATAGATTTATCAGTCACACTCATTAGCTCATATTGAATCCATCTACTCCACTATCGAACTAACTTCAACCTATTAAGAAAACTCAAAAACCCATTTTAAGGAATCAAGTGCGTACCTTAGCTGCAGCTTTAGATGCATCAGGTTTAGGCTGAACAGATTGCTTGAGACTCTGAACATACTTCTGAACATTTTTGCTCTTGTTCTTATTTTTCAATCCGAATGTTTTGTCTTCCACTTGCTTCTGCTTTTTCGCCAAATCAGCCTTCGGTTGTTGCTTTGGAGGCATCTTCAAACTCGTAAAATCAATCAATTTAAAAGAAAAACACAAACTTTTTATTGTACAAAGATCGATGCAAGTGTCTAGAGCTACCGTATCAAAATTAGGGTTTCGAAGGTTCTGAGTGAAACGAAAACACCCAAAATTCAATCGGGTGGGAAACAAAAATCAGAGAATCTATATGGGAGCAAAACGGCGGAGATTCAGAAAATTTCCCCAGAAGCGAGATGAGAGACCCTAATGGGTAATTACTACCGATCGAAAGAAAAATAGATGAGACGAAGGAACAAACAACGATTTAGCCATTTGTTACTCCACACTCCACAAACTCTAGCTTTTACGATTTTTGGGCTCATCTAACTGTTAATAGGCCTACATTAAGGCCCATATCTTATTACTAAAGTAATATGAATTCTTTAGATTAGATTGTCCAAACATTATTGAAGAAATCATATCCAAACTCATATGAATCTTTTACGTTGTATCCAAACATTCGTATTGTAGAAATTTGAATATATCCAAATTTTTTTTGAATAATTTGTAAAATCATTTGATTATAGGGCAATTCTCAAAAATAGCATGAAATTTTTGTTTCACAAATAGCACTTCATTTTCATTTTGGACAAAAATAACATTTTTACTAAAGATTATTTATTTTATATAGCACAAAATCTTCTAACCTCATATTTTTAGGATTTCAGATTTAGGGTTTTAAACCCTAAACCATACCTTCCACCCCAAACAAATTATACCCTAAATTGTATAATACTTAACCCAAACAAAAAAATTTAAATTTTCTTTTATAAAAATGTTATTTTTTTCTAAAATGAAAATGGATTGCTATTTGTGAAAAAAAAAACTTCATTTAATGCTATTTGAGAGAATTTCTCTTGATTATATCCAAACATTCATATGTAGAAATTCATATCCAAACTAATATGAATATTTTAGGTTAGATAGTCCAAATTAGTCCTCGTATGTACAAAGAGACAACAAAATATAAAATAAATAAAAATGTACATGAGTGCATCAACATGCTCAAGATTGTTTAGTTTTACAATTTGGTTATCTCGATTCGATTTTCTCCTTTTGATGCTTGCAGATTGAATCATCACTCACAAGAATATAACAATAGAACATTTGTGTTCATCTCGTCCAATATCATCACCACTATTGGTTTGGCACAAAGCTATCTTTTCAGTTTTCACTGTCAATCTCCAAGTAATTGTATACGGTTATGGCTTGTGGACAGTCATATTTTGACAAAAATTTTGGAGAATAATAAAGAGATGAGACAAAAGAACAACATTTGTCTGATATAGTCATTTGTCTACTCCACAAACACTAGCTTATACAAGAGTTCACCTAAATGTTAGTGGGCCTACTTTAATGCTAATATTGTTGTTTATCTTCAACCAGAGTGAACAACACTTGTGAATATGATTTTTACAACAACCAAATTCTTGTTTTTGAAATAATTATTTAGGATAAATGAAAACAAAAGATAGTTATTCTCAGACTCATTTCAGTAACTCACCGCAATAAACAAAACAAAAATCAATGCACCAAAAGAAATAAACTGAGATTTTTTGTTTTGGGGTCAATATAAACTTGGATTTAAATTCGGAAAATAAGGGAAAAAAAGAGAGAGAAACATTGCACAACACCAACAAGAACAGAACCCATTACCCAAAGGCTTAAAAGCTTCTCTCTTTTTGTTTTCTCCCACCAAAACAACATATATTCTTATACAACAATCTATGGGATGATTAGAGAGTTACAATGAGAAACAAATAAACGAATAGGCGAATCTAAAAAATTCTTCGCAGCTATTTTCTCTGAGATTCCTCCCCCTGTTTCTGTATGGTGTTCTTGAAGGGGGCAGTTTTGGTTTCTCTGAATAACTATTGTAAGAAAATGAAAGCTGGATTTTCCAGAAGTTCCTCAGCAGGTTTCACTTGGGCAAAGTCCTTATCTTGCATTGAACTAGATAACTCGTCCATCGAGAAGGAAATGTTGTTGCTGCGCATGGCCAAAAGGAACGGTTTTGTTAGTTTTCTAGAAAGAAAAAGGTCATAACTTTAAAATCTTAGAAGCCAAGCCACGCTAACCTAGAATCCTCTTTTAACAAGAAGTCACTGCTGTCAGTCATAACACCTGTCATGCTTGCAATTACCTGTTGATTGATGTGCGAGCATCAAACTATTAGAGCAGAGGATCTTAAAGAGCATATTTGTCAAGAGAAGAGAAACTATGTCCTCAGAAAGCTTACATCTTGGGAAACACTCTTTGTGTTGTAGATTTCATCCTTGTACAGAGTACATAGTTTGAAATGCTGCTGTATTTGAAGGTTCTGAGTGAAGGAAAAATGTTGTGAGCGTAATTACAATGTCAAAGTTCATCAGCTATCCATATAAGAGTTGGTTGGTAGAGAGACTTACTGGACACAGATCATATGCAATCTCATCATATGAGATGTGGTATTTCTTATGAATGAGCTGTTGTATATGCGAATACAAGAAGGATATATGTTAGAACTTAAAAATGCGAAAACTCTTAATTTGCTTAGACAACATTTCTTAAATTCAAAACAAGTTTGAAACATACCAAGAATCCAACAGCTTGTCTGGTATGTTTGAGTTCATCCCAGGATGAGCCAGTATACTATCAAAGACAGGTATCATAAGCGAGATATTGTGTTACGTATAAACCAATGGACGATAACAAATGAAGAGAAAGGAAACTGTATTTTTTGGGAATACCTCTTCTTTTGTTTCGGAGCACCATTTCTCTAACTTTTCCAAACCAGATTTTAGATATTCTCCATTGATAAATGAACAGTTATCTGGTCGTGTGACAAGGCTGAAGATCAGAAAGAAGAAGTCAATTAAAGTTCTGCTTATCATAGAGATGCATATTCCATAATAGACACTAAAACAATCTCTCACCTGTTACATAGTTGGACATTAATGAGTGAGAAAGCCTGAGAGAATATCTTCTGGATAAGAACCGGAGCAACCTGTAACAAGAATAAGCTATAAGAGTTTCATGACATTTAGAGAGATAAGAGCAGTGAGTGGAAACGAGTTTCACATACAAAGCTCTCTTTTAGTGTGCTTAGCAGTGCATCTAAGCCTTCAATAATCTCTTGCCAGTATTTAGCAGTGCTTGTAGATGTTAGCACAGTCCCCTTGAATGTTTTTGGTGCCTAGAGAGATTCCTTCATGTTAGCTTACAACACAAACATGCAACAAGATGAAAGTAGAGAAGCATTGTGGTTTATAGATAGCACCTGGATGCAGAGAATAAGGAAAGAGTTCAACTCCTTTTTCAGATTATCCCAAATAATTCCAATAATCTTTTCAACATATGCTTCAAGCTGCTGCTTGAAATGCAAAGCTGGATCTTTGGCATCAACTGGTCGAATAGCTTCAGCCGCTGGAGATCGGAAGCCCTGGTAAATAAAAGGTAAGGATTGTTTACTTTTTTGGAGGAGAAACTCATCAACACAAGATTGAAAAAAAAGGAGTATATACCTTGGTCATCCATCGGACCAAGGAAGGTGACTTTCGAAGTGGAGTGGCCCCGGTTCCACCAGATTTTAGACTTTGTTGGAGCATGAATAATAAGGTCGATGTATTGGATAACCAATATGCCAAATTTGTGTTGGTATCTTTATCCTGATAATAAGAAGAGATCACCAATCATTCAATTCTGATAGAAACCAGGCTTTTACAGATGTAGACAAGACAGCATCCCATTTTAGTACCTTAATAGCAGAACCGATCATTTGAACAAGACGATCAAACACATTGGTTCTTTCTGCTTCAAAGGATTTCCAATGAAGAAGACATTTGTAGATGGTAAATGCCGCTACAGGCTTCCCGTGGCTGAATCCAACATTTTTTGTGACACAGTTGATAAGAGCATCGACATCCTCCTTTTCCAAGAAAAACAAATATATCTTCAACCAAAGAGGGAACATATTAAAGATGAGAAGAACATAAAGGAGTAATTTTTAACTAAACAGCATACATGTTGAGGATCAATATGGGATCCCCTCGACTTAGTGTCAGATCCTGATTCTTGAATCTTTGGCGGTGTTGTAAACTCCGCTTCCTGCAAAAACGGCTTTTAAAGATATACAAACAAATGGAGCAGAACTTCAGATGAAAGTAGAGAGAAGACGTAATTTACATGTTGACTTTCTTGGCTAGGATGGTGGCCATGTTGCAAGTTCTGCACGACACAAGAGCAATATTATGATTAGGATTGATTAAGAGAATCAGATGTATTCATCCAAATATTTTTCTGGATATATCTACCTTTACTGAAGGAGAAGTGAAACGTCCTGATGCTGTCTTAACAGGTGTGCTAAAGACAGATTGCTTCAAAAGTTCATTTTCAAATTTCACCTCATCTAGTTTCTCTTTGAGACTGCAAACGAAGAAAAAGGGCATAAGTTGACTGTCAGTACGTTATGAAAACCTTAAAATCTCCATGGAATTTCAATAGCTAAGAGACTAATAGTGAATACTTGTGCATGGCGGTCTTCAAATTAACAATTTTGTTCTCAGCGTCTAAAGCCTGCTTCAGCCTCTCCTCACTAATTTTGCTTGTCTCCTCAAATCTTTTCTCTGTTTCATCAATCTTCTGCTCCAGCGAACTTACCAGGGACTGCATATGAAAGAGATATGAAATTCCAAATATTTCTTTGTTTTCCACAGCTTGAAATCCTTAGTAAAAAGCAAAAGACAAAACTATAATAGAGCAAATTCTCTACCTTGAGTTTTTCGTTTTCACTCGTGAGTTTCTCCATTAGCTCGGTGTCAACAACAGGAACCTCCTTTATTACAGGAACAATTTCGGCCATCTTTTTCGCAGCTTCCACTTCCTTTAAGTGCGACAATTTGGTTTCCTTGAACTGGAGTTGTATTTCTTCCAATGCTAATTGCAGTTTTGCATTTTCTTGTGTTTTACTTTCTTCCACGTCCACCTACAACGTAAAAGCCAGAAACAAGTGAAGGATGTATTCAATCAGGATCCAGAGAAAGGTTTCTAGAAAAGAAAAGTTTTAAGGATGGGTGTAAACGAAAAAAAAAGATAAAGAGTTGTGTTTTATCTGACCCTCATGCGTTTCTCTAGCTGCAGTCTCCATGTGAGTTCTTCCACTTGCTTCTCAAGCTTACTCTTAGCAGCTTGAAGGGCTCCAGTTTCCCTTGCAGCCTGCAAGAAATATGAAGGCATCATTGCTGCAGCTTCTCATTTTGGAAAAAGCATGTTAAGTCTCTGTGTTCAAGACAATCAAATGGAAAGGGCAATTTCCAGCTGCTAGCTCCATCATGTAAACTTATCTAAACCCATTGTTAAGCGCACCAGAAGACCAAATATTATAATTTCCATGTGAAATGCTTAGAAATGTAACATAAAAAATATATATATAGGTACAGACAGAAGGGAGAGGTAGAAAAGCACACCATCTTAAGCTTTCGCAGTTCTTTACGGGCAAGTCTTGCTCTCCATGCACTTTGTGTCGTAATTGCTGCTTTCTTCAGCTTCTTGTAGTGCAACTCGGCCAGGAGTCTACGGCAATGGCTCTGGTATTTGCAATGAAAAAATCAGAGTCTAGAAGAAATTTGGAGGGATGAGAAAAGCCTGCAAAGTTCAAAGATGAAAAGAAAAAGAAAGAGACATGTCCTTCCATCAATTTTTCACAAAAAGAGATATCGCCACCTGAATCACAATTGTGGCTTTGGTCTTCCTTCGTAGTACACCACGAGTAGCCATACCGCGCAAACCTGACTGAACTGTAACAACAGCTTCTATGTAACACCTCTTCCTATCAAGGTGGATCCGCAAAGCTCTCTGGATCTTCAAAGCAGCAGCTTCTCTACGCAAGTCCTCAAGTCTATATCGAGCAAGCTGACCTGTAAATGATGGATAATAAATGAAACAGTCACATTTGTTTGCTAACTGTCTGAATAGTTAAGTCACCTAATATTTTCTACAACTTCTAGATACCTCTGTAGACAGCCTGCATATTTGTTGCAGCGTTGAGGAGCATAATATAGCTTTTGCGAGCCAGGTAGGAGCGGAATTTCCACTGGATAATGATGGCTGCTCTTCCTAATACCTCAGCCCTCCGATTATCTAACTCAGCCATATGCCCAGCCTTGAGAAAAACCTTCGTCTTACCAATCTGTGATAACAAGAACATAAAATTAGGAAAAATCAAGTATTCATCAAATCCCCAATCTCGGCTGCCAAATATAAGTACCTGGTATTCTTTGAGAGCAACTGCCTCCAGAAGTTTTTTGCACGCTGCTTTCTCATCAGAACTAGTAGGAACATGCCAAAAGTTAGAAGTTTTTCAATATCTGCGCAAGTTTTGAACCTCTGAAATGAGAAAGGCAAACCTCTTATCCAAAGTAGTAGAAGCTAAGATGCTAAATCTGTCTAGGAATTCATCAAAACGTTTTCGTGTAGGATATCCAGCACGACAAACCCTGATTGTCTCCATCACACCCTGAAAATATGCTTATCGAGAATTATAAAACTTGCACCGCATTATAACAAGAAAATCTGCACAGACAAACCAAAAATGTAAATATTACTCACCCCACAACGTAGCTGTTGCAGACTATTTTGGTTCTCAAAGATAGAAGGCTTCAGGAGATTGTTGGGCTTTACGCAACGAATATAGTGAGGCTCAGTAGTACTAAGACCTTCAAGCAATGATGCCAATTGTTGCTGCATAAAGTAAGATAGTGACTTCAGTAATGCAGCGATGGAACTGAACGATTATCTACATATCAACTACCTCATTTTACTGCACCTTAAATTGTGAAGCTACAGAAGAGAACTTTGACTTGTTAGCATCTTCCGTTACAAGAGGAAATAGAGCTGCAATAAAAGTGCATTCAGAAGCACCTAGCAGAGCCTGATGCTCAGCGACAACGTAATCTTTGTTCTTTTCCAGAAACTGTTCGGTCTGATAAGTGACCTGAAAAGATAACTCAGTGTTTTAGGATATAAACTAGCATTGTAGGACATGATTGCATTATTATAAATTCAGAACGCTAAAAACAGGTTTGTACTCACATCACCAGCATAGTGACAAATTGTGAATTCAGTTCGAGACAATTTTGGCTTGCTAAAGTACTCGTTCCCTTTCAATGTTTCGTACAGCTTTTGAGAAAACGTTTCATGAGTTGATCTTGGGAACATGCTGCAAGATACAGGTATACAACTTCAAATCATAGGAGAGATAATATATATGCGGAATAATAGCAACTGAAGCTCTTAGGCTTACCATGCCTCGTCCAGAAGAGCAATAATACCACCACGTTTCTGAAACGTGAGAAGACAATGATGAACATGCAAGTTTGAGATAAAATAGAAACTATTCACAAAGAGCTCGCAGGCAAAACGAAGTGAAACTAGTTACCTTCTCAATAAGTTCCAAAACATCACGATTATCTGGGAAATTAATGTGGCTCCACTCAATTTCTTCTTTCTTGTACTCGTCCTGTTCCAATTTCAAGACGTGCTGCCCAGAAAAAAGTATCATGGATTAAGGAGTAAGGCTGAATAAAAATAAACTATCAGAAGAAGGAGCAGACCTCAGACAAACCTTAGTAAAATGTTGCTGAAGTTTCTCATTTGTCAAATTGATGCAAAATTGCTCGAAACTGCAAAAACATGCATTAGTAAGCATCAGAAGCAACATGCACTTGAAATTTTTCACCTTTTTTCCATATAAGAATGTATATATTCTTAACAAAAGCAAACACTGTCTTACGAACAAAGATTCGAAAAGTTATAAGTCGCATGTTTTCCATCTACCTGGTATACATAAATTTCAAGGAGAGTAGTGAATCTTAAAACCCCATCCATTGCTTCCTAAAACTAGTGATTCATGTCATGTGTCTGATGTTTCATTTGAGAATTTGTTCAATAATATTTTCACTAAACCGGTTTCCTTGCCTTAATCAAACATAAAGCATACCGCTTAAGCACCTGTTTGTCTTAAAACTCTCAAATCCATAAATATCCAGCACTCCGATCATGTGTTTTGAGTCAGGATCTTGCCCAATTGAGTTATTGATCTTGTTTACGATCCTACAGGAGAAACAAGACAAGTTAGCAAACAGTAATGAGAGTAACTTTCGGAAACAAGAAGGAGAAACATCCAGCTTCAAGAAATCATGTGCACTATACATACCAATCAAATAATCTTGAGTACACAAATTTTGCCAAGGCATCTCTGCTGAGTGCCGCAGATTCTGGATCCAGACATCTGGAAATTGTTTCTTCAGGTGTCACCATTACACGTTTACAAAGAGAATCTTCCAGTGCCTGCTCATCACACCTGCCAAATAACAAGGAGTCAAGAATGAATTCTTTTCACATTATCATATATTCGATAAACCATGTTTCAGAAAGGGTGCTTTTCACATTGGAAATCATCAACTCAATTAGTTACACACATGAAAAGCTCAGCCGCATTCTTCAGGTGTTCTTTGTCTTTTGGAACTGACGAGTCTGTTTCTTCTCCCTTTTCAAATTCTATGTTCCCTAGATGAAGAATAGCTGCCACAACTCGAAATATTGCTTCCTGAAAAGAAAGTGATATCAAATACACTCATATAACAATATCACCATTTTTACTAGGAGAAGGGAAACAAAAAAACTACCTGCTCCTCTAAACTTATCCCAACAATGCCCATTGCTTTTCGGGTTTTAGTATACTCCTTCGAGTCATCCACTCCCTCTAACTTAATACAATTAGATCGATTCAGATAACGGTATTCTGTTGGATCCTTTAATTTAAATTTTCTTATGTCCTGTCAAATAACAAAAGGAAAATGAGAAACATCCTGAGGACATTAGTTTCAGAGATACAAGAGACTGAGGATAAATAGTGTATCCTGATTGATGGATATATCAAATACCTAACAACTCTGGCATATTAGAAATAAATTTTCTATCAAAGAAAGAAAAGTTATATGTACCTCTTCCGGTGCAGCACAAAGCATGTAAAAACAGTGATAGTTTCTCTCGGGATCTGACACTTGACAAACCCGTGATCTCTCTAGCAAATAAGTCCTGATAGCCGCTCCTGATATCCTTCCCCTTTGATCAAACTGAATCTCCACGAATTTACCAAATCGACTGCAACATGATAATGATTATATTTGGTCAAAGCATGTTCAGTAAAAACGAGTGATGAGAAAGTGTGAGTTTGTGTGTTACAATCACCTTGAATTGTTGTTCTTGACGGTTTTTGCATTTCCGAATGCTTCTAAAACAGGGTTGGACTGCAGACAAAGCAAACATAAGCCATTCATGTCAAAGAATGATCTTTGACTAAATTCTACAAATCCTGTCTTTGAGGTCTATAATAAAATCTTTGCCATTAGTTACCTCCAAAACTTGATCTTCGACAGTCCCTCTGTCAGAAACAGCTCGACCTCCCATTTTCGCCAGATATTTCATAAGCATTTTAGCAGTCTCAGTCTTCCCTGCTCCACTTTCACCACTTACCAAGATTGATTGACTAACTCCCTCATTAATCATTTGTCTACACACCAAATAGAAAACAAGAAAACCAAAAAATGTCAAGCAGGAAACAACCAATGATGAATGGAACAAGAGAAAAACA
Source organism: Cardamine flexuosa (assembly GCA_963555745.1). Taxonomy (NCBI): domain Eukaryota; kingdom Viridiplantae; phylum Streptophyta; class Magnoliopsida; order Brassicales; family Brassicaceae; genus Cardamine; species Cardamine flexuosa. The sequence goes on from OY743219.1 coordinate 23,054,528, forward strand.
ACTTCAAAGCTGAATGGCAAATACCTGTAAGCTGCATCCGCAACTGCAAACGGATGGGGACTCAATTCTCCCAAGGCGGTTCCTTTATATTGCGCCATCATATGGTCATTGTAAAGATCCGGTAGTTGTTTAAAAGGGTTAACCGCAATTAAAATATTTCCAGTGTAAGTCTAGTAAGCAAAAAGAAACCAAGGTCTTAGGCCAAATTTTACACATCTAAAAAAAGATAACAAAAACAGTGAACAGAAGGAGGAGACTCACATATATTTCATCTATAGAATATCTTGACTTCAAATTTTGTAGGACTCCTGGCTCATGTAAATATGCTAGCGTTGTCATATCATCCACTCCAGAAGGTGGAACTTCCATATCTTTTGGATATGTGTTTGAAACTTTGACAACGACCTGAAGTATGAGAAACAATCTCATTCAAATGTCAGAACAAAACATGTACAGATTCCATCCTTACACATAGTCAAAGTGTTAAGTTATACATACCTTCTTGCCTGATGTACATTGGACTTTTATATCTTCTCCATGAACCTCGACAACTTCACCATCCATCCATGCCTCTTTCGGATCTTCCACCCAAACAAACGAGCCAACTTTAACTGTAGAACAAGCCTGGAGAACAAACAACCAACAATCGAATACATATCATTTGGAAATATTAAAACTTAAAACTGTATGTGACAGAACATATATACAGGATTGAAAAAAAAAAAGGAGAGGACACAAACAGAATTGAATAGTCTAGTTGAGAGGCTTAATGTCGAAGAACTAGACCCCACAAAAAGAATTTAATCATAACCATGAAAGCAACAAATGATAAAACCTTAAACACCATGTCAAATGATATAATCACAATGTTCATCTCTGTACAAATTTATTTCCCAGCTAACAACAGAGTATAAATTAAATGAAAGCCCAGAAGAAGCAGAATCTATTGAAATCGATATAAAACAACACTAGAAGAAAATATCAAAAGAAGTTCATTCAATTTGCACCAACAAAAGTTACACATTTGCCGTTTGAACCAAAAAAAATAAAAAATCAAAACTTTGAGTAAAACGTAAGAAATGCCCAAATGGAATTAAAACGGTGATAAGCCCAGAAATAAGAGTACCATTTTCGCCGGAGATTTTAATCAAATCAGAAACCGAAATGATTCCTGTAGCAAGAAAGAATCATTCACTTGCTTGAGCTGGGGACGAGTTCTGTGTGAGTCAGTGTGAATGCAAAGAATAGGTTCTCAGAGAAGAGATTGTATCTTATAGAGTTAGGATATGTGAGAAAGCTTAAATTAAAAGCCTTTGAGCAAATTTGGAAAAAAAAATTGCTGGTGAAGAAATCATAAATCTTTGCTGTTTAATCTGCCCTTTCTTTTTCACCTTTTTTTTTCGGTTTTCTTTTAATTTCTTCTCTCTTTCTACTTCTGTGAATAAATTAGTCTTCTAGAGTAAGTAATTAAATGGTAATTTAGTGTTAATTATAACAGTAAATTCCGAAAACACCCATTTTGAACTTCTAACAAATTACTATCTTTTATTTCTTCTAAAATTTAAACAGGAAAATCCAAATTTTACAACAAAGCAGAAAATATCAATTTATTTCTGTTTTTTTTCTCCCTCTTTTGCTTCTTTTACTTAAAGTTGCCAACTTTTCCCTTTTACACACTAACTTATCAAATTATTATCTCTAAACTCTATGTGTAACGTCATATTTACATAGCTTTCTTATCATTTCTTAATGCTTAATTTGATGTAAAACTCTATCTATATCATAAATGTTTTAATATATGTTTTAGTAAAAAGTATTAATGGACGATTTTCATTGATAATATGTGACTTAATTTTAAGGAAATGTTAAATATTATACAATTTCTGTTAAATATAACTTTTATGTCATAATGGAAATTTCTGTTGAAATGACTTCATTTAGATAAATATTTTAAAGAATTGAATAAAAGAAAAAAATCAAGTTATCAAAAGAAATGTGTTAATTATAGTGAAATAATTAATTAAAGATAAAGTTAACAAACACTTTAATGTTAATAAGCTGATTGTTAATTTGATCTTGGATTTACTTATTTCCCCACTTTATCAGCATTAAATTGAGTTTTTATTTTTTTTTAAATTATGTGCAATTAATTTTTTATTTTGAATTTTCTGACTTATATTTATTGATTAATAATTTCTTTAGAAATTTTGCTGATTTATATTTATTGAATCATGTCTTCATAGCAAAATACATACATGTCTATTCGTTTCCTATATTCATTAATAAGTATCTATTTTTTACATCATAATTAAGTTTCTTATTTCATAATTTTATATTATTTTTCTCCACACCTACTTAGAAAGTTAGAAACCCATACATTTTATTCGACTAAAGAACAAGAGAAGATTAAACATCAGGTGCCAAAGTGTCTGGTTAAGGTGGTTTAACTTAAACCACTTGCCTACATAACCTTCCACGTTTTATATTTATGATATGTGCACGAAATTAGGAATAATTATCACAACTGCTATAAATTAAAAGTCACTCAAGCCGTCAACTGCTATAATAAAAAAAAAAAAAAAATACTGCTATATAATAATACTTATTTTTGTAGTCATGTGATATTTTTGGCCTTTTCTCCCCGTGAGAAAATTTGTAATGTAAAATCTTCTAATTCGAGGACTGAAGAAGAAAAAAAAAGGTGTTGAAACTTGAAACACTTGTGTTGTTATTAAATTTGCTAACTAAACCATTAATTGAAAAAAACTATGAAGAACGCCACGTGTCACCGTATTGACTATTGTCTTGTTTACGATTGGCAGTTCTTTTAAATCAGCACATTATGCTTTAACGGTTCACCCGCCCGAACACAACTCGTTCGACGGATGGGTCCACGCAATCAGCCAATCTTTGTCTTTAAACGTTTTTTTTTTCTTTTCCAAGATTAGAGACGCGTTGACGTTTTTATGCTTAAAAACAATTAAACAAAGTAGGAAAATTAGCATAAAATATTCGAATTTAACCAATTCAACAAATCGAATTAAATTGTGATCAAATCAAGCTAGAGTTTTTAATTATTTAAACCTAAGTGATGTTGGTCGACCACTAAATTACTAAATTTAAATATGATAGTTGTTATCCTGGTTCATGGATATCGGGATATTTATACTCTACCGGAAATCTCTGAAACGTAAAATCTCGTTCTAAACACTTACGTCATTTGGAACATTCATATATCCTTTGTAAGATTCTCAGTAGTCAATACTCGATCCGTTACTTATAATCCATACTATTAAATACTATGTGTGTAGGTGTTTGATTTTGGCAGGAATCAGAGCGATTACGATTTTGAAACAAAGGTTTAACCATAGATCAAGGTATATTAAAACCATAACGTCTCTTACAAAGGATAATAATACGAGTGTTCCAAATCATTTTTGTTAGTGTTAATAACGAGGTTTTACGTAATTTTCAAAGAAGTAGACTAAGTACATTAGTACAGTCCGTTTACATTTTTTTTATTTCTTTATGTTTTTTTTTAGTCGTTTACATTATGATTTAGAGTGTTCCGGTCCGATATAAATTAATGAGATTAATGAGAAATATTCAGTTGAGGTTTAGAAAGTATAAAGGTGTTTTCATGAGTTTACGTTCTTAGAGCCAATTATTAACATTTAATCAAAGCTTTCATGTGTCCATTTGAGAAGTGGTTGCATGCATGTTGTTTAATGAGTGATATTAGTTAACCAAATCAAGACTTGGATACCAAGTCTTTATCTAGCTTTTTGACCTATCTATCTAGCTAGCTTATTCATGTTCTCGACGTTCTTCATTCTCATCCCAAACCTTCGTCATCCTTTCCTCTTAGAAGAATACACCAACTCCACTTCTATGTCAAACTAATTTGGTTCATCCGGAGATCCCTATAGCATTGTTGTCATATGTGGCAACAATGCTGGCTACAAATTGGGTTGGTTAGAGAAGAAGAACAGAGTGACCATTGGTGAGGCTCGGAGAAGAAAGCAAGAGGTATATGCCGCCAAAAATACATCTCTCGTTCGTTGATGTTGTTTGATATTCTCAAAAGTCAAAAGTGTGATGATCCTAAAGTAATTAAGTAATGATTCTCTTCCTTATGCTTCTACAGTTTAAACACGAGATATCTCTTAGATCCTAAATTTCAACTTTTTTATTTACAGCTCATCTGATTTAACATGTACTCTCTTTTAATTCATCAGTATATATATATCTGTTGAGGAAACAAAACATATGAAAGATATGGTTTATAATATTCTAACCTGTAAATATAACCAACAGACACTAAAGTGAAGCCAAAACCCTTTGATTTATCATTAAACGAACATCTGGATACCGTATAAACTTTGTGACACAAGCAAGATTGTTTTCACCAGATGACAAGTTTCGTTCTTGTGACCATGTTTTATTGCTGAGTGTTTGTTGAGATTCAAGAACAGATCACCAAGTGTTGGTGTGTTCCCATTCGTGTTTGGTTTGGTTTTTGTTTGGCTTGTGTGTTGCGTTTTAGTGTATGTGTTCGCATTCGTGTTTTTGTTGGTATTGACGTGCGTGTTTGCATTTTGTTGCGTGTCTGTGTTTGCATTTAGTATATGTGTTCATGTTAGCAGATAAAAGATGTGTTAGACCAAGCGATCCATCTAGAAACATATCTAAGTCAAATCTTAGATAGTACACTTCGTAATCTATCAGCAAACAATTTTTGCAGTATCTCCGATTTCCCTGTAATGAGTCAAGACAAAGAGAAGTTAAAACTTAAAAGTGATTCACATGGAAGCATAGATTGGTCTTATCTTCAGTGCAAGAGATAAACAAAACAAGACTAGTAATGTCAGGCCGAAGAGAAACTATACCTGCTCACCGATAGTGTTGAAGGCAAAACCAAACTTGTTCAGCTAAATGCTAATCCTATATTGTGAGCCAAAAGTTACCATAAAACAAACTAAACTTTTCCTAGAAAAGATCAAAGACACTCTTCCACAACTCCTTACCACTACTAGGACAATTCCAATGAAAGATATAACATTATACTATTGGAGAGGTAAAGAGAGAAGTCAAACCTGAGACACAGATCATGTGTACTTGTTCTTGATTTTTATGAAGATGACAACACAAGCTATTTAATAACTCATATATAGCCAAATAGTTATCAGACATTACCTGATCAAAAAGGAAGAGTCAATCAATGGATAACAAACACCAAAAAGATAAGAATCATGTACCTGATCAAATCCTCGATTCCCCTGATAAAAAAATAGATAGATTTATTTATTCTAAGTTTTGCAAGTAATGTAAACGACCACTGCTGCTAAACCAATATCAAAATAACACTACATGGGTTTGATGTAATGTAGGAGAAGAAGAACCTACAGAGACAACAGACAAGTAACAAATATAGTTAAAGTTGAAAAACTTACCTCTTCGAGAAGACTTCAAATTCTTGTATTTTGCAGAGGCTTGATTATTGTGTCCCCAGATGATTAAGTACTTTATCATAAAGTCTCAATCAAGATAAATGCAGAGAGGATTTGAAGTGCAAATAGAGAACTGAATTTCCCACTCTTAATATATCTCTAGACAAGCCTTATTAAAGAACATTTATTCCCTCAGCAATATGCAGAATGTTGAATATATTATGCAGAAACTTGAGTCTCCCAATCCTGGGACATATTATATAAAGCAGAATATTGATTCATGTTGACGCAGCTCAACAGATATACAAATGAATTTTCCATTCTTATGTACGAGCCTTTAAAGACTTTTATGCAGAATCTTGAATTTCTCAACCATGTGGGGCATAAGGGCTGAGTTTTAGCAGATTGACTTGAATTGTGTGTTCACTTAAAGTGTTCCCATCAATATGCAGAGTGTTGAAAAATGGTTTTATCTTATCGTCCCAGTCCAACAAGAAGTATCTTAGTTCTGATCATGTTGTCCCAGCCCAACATAAGATAGAGCAGATTACTTGGTTGGGACAAATGTGACTAGTCTTACTTGTTTGTATAAACTCGCTAATCAAATGTTATCCCAGCCCAGCATAATATATTGAATTTGTTCTCACCCTTGGATCATCATTGATCTTTATATATGCTGTCCCAGCTCAGCTCGTGACACCAAGGCACCACTTAGATGCAACAACAATATGCAGAATTTTGAATGGTTTTATCTTATCGTCCCAGTCCAACAAGAACTATCTTATGCACAAACTTGATAGATTGAATTTTGTACTCATGTTGTTCCTGCCCAGCTCAAGAGTTCATATTATCTTTTCGCAGAGATTTTGAATTTTCCCATCTCAGATCATCACTAAAACAGCCTTATTAAAGGATTTCTTTTACTTTTTCTCCCAACAATAATGAATTGTTACATTATGCTGCCCCAGCTCAGCTATATTTCCTTAGATTCAATGCAGAGATATTGATGTTTATATCATAATGGCAACATCGGACGATTCTTTTGTTACCCAGCTCAACAAGGTTCTCTATAGAGTTTTGCAGATCATTGAACTTCCCAATCATTAGACACCAAGTCCAATATTGTATTTCAAGTTGCCCAGCTCAACTCTTATGTGATTACTTAGGCAACATCGGACCATAAAGGGACAATTTTCCCAACTTAGAAACCGGACAAGCAACAATTACTATGTGTTGCAGTCCCTTTCTTTTGGGTTTTAATAAAACTTTATTCTTTCTTTTAAAGAAAACAGAGTTTTGAAAAATCCATCAGAGTTATAAAACCCTAACATGTTAATAAGAGAGCTTTTTTTTTTGGTTTGCAAAATTGAAAATCAATCCAAGGTAACAACTCGTAAAGGAGATTTTGAATCTGAGAAACGAAAATTGTATAACCTTGAAAACACAGATCCAAAAACGGTTTTTGATTTGAAATTGAAACCTGAAGATGTAATATTCGCGATTGAACTTTGAAACTGAAGAAGAGGTTTGAAATCTATGAAAAATATAATCGCGAAAGTAAAATAAAAACCCCCTCAGAATCGATGAAAACAAATATCCAAAAGAGGGCTTTTTTGATTTGCAAATTTGAAAATCAATTGAGGTTACGAGTTAACAAAAGGAGGTTTAGAATCTGAGAAACAAAAATATAATAACCTTGAAAACACAGATCTGAAAACGGTTTTTTATTTGAAAAAACAAACGTAAAATCTTAAAAGAGTAAACAATTTTGAAATTGAAATCTCAACATGTAAGATTCGCGACTGACCTTCGAATCTGAAAAAAGGGTTTGCGATCTATGAAAAACACAATCGCGAAAGTAAAACTAAAACCCTCAAAATCGATGAAAACAAATATCAAAAGAGGGCTTTTTGATTTGCAAAACCAGAAATAAACAAAAACACTAAATCGAAACAACAAAAGTAAATCTTAACAAGTTTAAAAAGAAAATATGCAGTGATGAATGATGATGATGGCGTTAGAAAAAACTCTGAATCGCTCCTCTCCAAAGAAAGAAAGAAAAAAACGTAAGTGTTAGAAGAAAATTCGAACCATCTGCAACGATGTTACTAAATGATATATACCCAGCTGGCAAAAAATATTTAGTGACCGTTAGGAAACAGACAGCTGGCAAATTAGTGACCGTTAGAAATCAAAACTTTTAAAGATGCTAATTGACATTCTCTAAAGTCAATTTATGTAATTGATCATATAGTTCTACATCATTAGATTTCTCTTAAGGTGTGATTGGTAAATACTAGAGTAAGTGAGAGTAATAAAAAAAGATGAATTCAGCGTACATGACATGGCTAACAAAATTACTCCAAAACTAGAGTAATTAATGAGATAAAGTTAGTACTGTTTACTTTTTATTTTTTATCTGATTGGTAACATTTTAGCGTAAGTGAGCTAAAAAGCATTTGTACTCCATAATAAGTACGCTAACTTGACTTACCAGTCAGATCCTTAATGCTTAACCAAGACCCAAAAAAAATAATCGGAATACATGTTGATTTTCTTATAAATATTATTATACTATTCATCTACACCGTGCTTACTTCTGATTTGGTAATTAAGATCTTAACTTTCTAAATTAATCGTAAGAGAACATTACTTTTGAGTTTTGATAAAAAAAAAGCTTGATTAATATTTACCTACTGTATATGAAATTCCCTCAGCAGAAAATACACAACTCTTATTCTGTTTCAATTCCATTCACCAGAGAATGAATCTCCCAAGCCAGAAATTTATTTAACCAAAAAATTCAGAGTACTTGATACTAAACAACCATAGCCAAAAGCCAAAATTCATAGAACCAAAGTCGAAACTTATAAACTAACTAAAAAACAAAATTAGGTAACTACTAACTTCACTAAAATAAAATAAAATAAATGTTTTTTGGTGGGGAGAAAAAGGCTAGAGAGAAATAAATACAGACGTCCTTAAAGATACAACCTCCCTGTGCTTTTGCATCCTCGCAAAAACAAACAATTAATCTATTTTGATGAAAAACAAAGCAAAAAGCTCCTAAAACAAATCAAACCGGAGAGTCTTTACTCAGATGAACTGAACCAAACCGGATTAAACCAAATCTAACCATGCAGCTCTAGAATGGTGAGCCTTTCCTTTTTAGTTTTTTTTTTACCCTTTTCTTCACTGTACATGTTCTGGTTTCTCAGAACCAGTCGCCATTTCCGCCGGACCAGACATGTCTAGACGATGACGGTCCACCGTGTTCACTCATGCTTCCTCTCAATCTAAAGAAGTTTCTTCTACTACGCATGGGTCGTAATGGACCAGATCTGTTTGGTAGAATAAGGCCTCCTTCTCTCGGAATGCTAGAGGCAGAATGAGGCCGGTTCTCCATGTCCTCCAGTGGTCCTGAGCTATATTCCATCGTTATGAACGAAGAAGCTTGACCATACCTTAACCGAGGTGTTAAATTCCACCAGCTGCTATCCGAGGGAGCCAGATCACCTTTGAAGTCTGCAGAGTCTGGCACTGATGAGTCCTTTTGGCTGCAATAGTCACCACAGGTCTCATCTGCATCGTTGTATATAAGTTTCAGTGCCTGAACAACTTCACCCATGAACGGTCTGTGTGAGACCTCTTGGTGGACGCACATGGAGGCAATCGCAGCCACTTTCGCCATGTCATCAAAGTCATACGTTCCAGCCAATGACGGGTCAACCAGTTGCTCCAGGCCCTCTCTGTTGGCTAGTAAGGGTCTCGCCCATGTCACAAGGTTTTCCTCTCCCGAAGGTTGAGACATGTCTACCGGTCTTCTACCGGTGAGAAGCTCAAGTAGAACCACACCGTAGCTGTAGACATCGCTTTTAACCAGGAGATGCCCTGTCATTGCATACTCAGGAGCAACGTACCTGCAATATCCGGAATGATCACTGTAAGTTCGCCATTTAACCAGCGTGTCTGTATTCATGCTATTAGCATGACATCGGTTTTCCAAAATAAGACAAGTAGAAAGAAATTTTACCCAAAGGTCCCCATGACTCGGGTGGAAATATGTTGACTTCCTTCGGTTGCTTCTCTCGCCAGTCCAAAGTCTGAGACTTTTGGGGTAAAGTCATCTTCCAAGAGAACATTGCTGGCCTTGAAATCACGGTGGATTACACGGGGATTTGAATCTTCATGGAGATAAGCCAGTCCTCTTGCTGCTCCAAGTGCAATCTTCAATCGGGCATCCCAATCAAGTGTTCCTTCTGTTTTGTTAAAAAACCAGGTTTTAGATGATGATGTAACGAGAAGTGATGAATTTAATTGAGAATTATAGTTACTAAAAGAGCAGATAATAGATTATGTCACCATGCAAGTGGGACTCGACACTCCCATTGTGGACGAGCTCATAAATCAAGCAACGGGTACGGCCTTCGATGCATATTCCAATAAGTTTCACAAGATTGCGGTGGTGCAAACGGCTTAGCATCTCAACTTCTGCAATAAATTCACGGTCTCGATTCTGATTGTCCCTAGTTAGCAGCTTCACTGCAACCTCGGTTCCATCTTCCATGCTCCCCTGATAAACACGACCAAATCCGCCCTCGCCTAAAACCCTCTTAGCACTGAATTTATCAGTTGCCTTCTCTAGCTCAGAAAGTGTGAAGGTCTTGACGGATAAAGCACATGTAGCCATGGAAGACATCAAAGAATCCGATCCCGAGCTTCTGGCGCTACTAGAAAACATAGATCCAGCACCTGCAAGACGTGTAGAGATTCAAAAAGATTCAGAAATAGATTCACACAGGAACTGCACCTTGTCTATTAAAGTTACAAAAGCGAGGATCTGTTACAAAGTCAGAGGGAAAAATTTACCCGGCCTTTTGTTAATCGCTGGAGCCAATGCTGGGCCAACAGCATTAGATGACTTCCCAATATTCTTCCATTTCACGATTATGGATATAGCTCCAACCAAAACCAGAATGAGCACGAAACCTGACAAGGCAATTATTGCAATCGTTCTAAAACCTATTCCCTGGCTTTTGTTAGCAAAGTGTGCAGTGATTGGAAGCCCTCCAGTACTTTCACTTGGAGCATCTCCCGGAAAATCTCCATATGGCGAAGGAATTCCTGAAGCGAGTTTAAAAAAACTTTACAACGAATGAAAACAAAAAGAATAAACTTGCATCAGAAAGAAATTAGCTTACCTGGATAACTTATGTGCGTAACCTCATAATCACCAAAAACAGTCTCATTTAAAGGCACTTTCTTGTGCCGGAACCTCTGATAAATAAGCGTTGCCGTAGTGTTGTCGAACTTTTCCCCAAGTGGAACAAGGTTGATATCCACCACTGTTTTCCCTTGATTTTCAGTGTCAGCACTGGCACCCATTATGTTCACTTGGCTTTGTTCCAAGTATGTTCCAGCAGCAATCTCAATTTCTAACTCGTTGGTCACAGGGAAAATAGAAAAAGGTGCGACACTAAGTAGAAGCTGAACTTTCATGGGGAATACACAACCACAAGGTGAACCAAAGGGAGTTGAAGTGAGAGGCTCCACACACGCCTGCTGACAGTCTTAAGAAAAGGACAAGCCAGAAACACACAGGAAAGAAAAGTTACTACACTTGATCTATCAACTAAAGTCTGAAGCAATAACACTAGGCGTAAGTCAAAGAAGGAAAATGTATGCATATAAAAGATTATAGGACGCAGAATAATCAACAACAAGCAGAAAGATTACCATGTGACGAAGGTGAAACAGCAACGGGCTTGCGTCTTAAGTGCCAGCGACGATGATGGTGATGACCCTTGTGCCTTAGTGGTGGAATGCGGCTTGGGTTGGGGGAAGAAACTGAAAATGGAAAAAAATGACCATGAAGTACTCCTAGACAGATACATTATTACACTATGTAACAAAACAGTATTCCCTTGCTGACCTGGTGAAGGTGAAGGTGCAGGAGCAACTAATGGATTCAGATGAGGATGAAAAAAATGCATTTGATGCGATTTTGAATGAGTAAATGGCAATCTCATTGGAAAGAGCCGAGCTGCAAAATGATCGTGTAAGCTGATAAGTCATCCACAGACAAAATTACTTTCTATACATGTAGAATATTCATAGTAGCAAACACTTCCGAAAAAAATAGAATGTTTCTTAAAGTATCCATATTGCATCCTCTCTTGGGAATGAAAGCATCATGTCATGCCCACATTAAGTAATAAATAGCGTAGCATAATTGATACTTCATCAAGATACTTAGAAAAGAGAAACTAAGCTCATTGTGCCTTTTTTGATGAGCTATTAAAGGTTGGGTGCCAAATAAGGCACAAAACGTGGGAATTCATCGTCACTCTCACGCTTCACAATCACAGATTCCAAACTTAACGAATCCAAATCGTATATAACTAAACCCTTTTTGCTTACTTTATACATAATAAAAGTTAGCTTCTAAATATATCCAATAAACAATTCTAAATATAGTCACCAGCTAATATTGAGCTGTCACAAGTAACAAAACTAAGCTTAGGTTAAAAAAATTCCTATCTCAATCGCTTCCTATATTTGTTCACCAATCCAAAAGGGGAAAAGAATCTGTTAACGAGTTCATACCAAAGCATATGGGAATTGAGCTGAGAAAGTGAAGAAGAAGAAATAGCAGCAGAAGCATCGCAAAGTTCCGCATCTTATCTCACACCAAACAATACTCAAGAACCACCATTAGTCAGCAACGGAGACACCGAACCCTCACAGCCTCGCCGTACACTCTCCGCCAGTCAAAACGAAGATTCTCCAGAATCAGAAGTGTAATCATAACTTCCTTAAAGCTTCACAGACATTGATTTCTCCTCCTCCAGAAAATAAAAATAAAAAACCCTAGGGTTAGACAAAATCGAGTGGGTTTAAACGCGATTTTGACAGATCCACGAAATGCGGCTCGAGATCTGTACAGAGCTGAAAGCAGAGACGAACGTGTGTAGCGTACGAGTAAGGCTGAAGAAACAGAGAACGAGAGCTTCTCCGGCGAAAGTAACAGAGTAATAGAGAGAGAAGAGAAGAGAGTAAAGTGAATTCGAAGCTGAAGCGAAGAGAAAGAGAAAGAGAGAGAAGAGAATTTAATGCTGATGGTGGGAAGGGGCGTAGGGTAGTGTGTTGCCGTAGTGAGACTGCTTTCGGAGAAAGGAAAAAAAAAAAAAGGCGATGATGATACTTAAGTAAAACACGAACGCGCTCTTATGCGCGTGGTGTCTACGGTCTTCGAAACGACAAAACTGGTGGCCGTTTGCCACCGTCACATCGTCAAAACCGTTTCTTTTTTGGGCGTTAGTCGGAACTTTCGAGTCTTATTGGGCTGATATTACTCATATATGGGCCTTACTGGAAGTTTGCAAACCCGGACATATATTTTATTTGCATTTTTGGTTCTATAAACTTGGAAACCAAATCTAAACTACAAGAAAGTTTCTTTTTTCCTTCGTTGGGTTATATATATTACATTTTTTCCAAATTTACTAAAATATATTTAGTAAATGTTTTAAGAAGACTTCATCATTTATTTCAGTTGTGAGAAGTCTTCCTAAATTTTTAGAAAGATTCACTAAAAGTAAAAACAAGTTATGGTATTGCCGTTTGGATCAACTCGGAAACCAAATCTAACTAAAAGAATCCAAGCCAAAAATCTCTGAAATTTCTTTTCCTTTTGTCGACAACTAAGCATACTTTTGGATTTAGTTTTGCTAAAGTATATTTTATATGAAATTTACTAATAGAAATAATGCGAACAAAAAGAAAGTACCTCAAAAAAATATTACATTTCATTATAATTGTGTTTCCAAATTACAACTATGTTTGTAGGAATATTGTAGGGGTGTCCCCAAAATATACTACTTGGTTTTAGGAACTTTTTAAAAACATTTCTAAAATATTTTATGGCATTTTTCAGAAAATGTAGTAGTTAGTCTTAAAATGGCCCTCTATTACAATTAGAGTTTTTTTTTTATATCAAACTTCTTTCAGTAGAACTTTCCAAACCAAATTAAGAGCTGCGATTTCAAACCAATATTTCGGCATCTAACTGATTTCATTCGTCAGGAAAATAGATCTTTAACTAAACTTTCTGACGATCTACAAAACGTACGACATTAAGAAGTAACAGCTAATAAACAATATACACAATCATAATAGTAATTCAAGACTACTCTCACTCTACAACATACAACCAATGAAGAAAGTTAACATATGAAAGAAGACAGAAACTACAAGGTTTCAATTATTCAAGAAGGTTTCGAAATCGAATGTCAACGTACCCGTATAGTCTTCAGTTACTGGCTCAGGAAACGGACTAACCGGGCCGGTTTGGTTAGAACTGTCAATAAGCCAATTCTCAAGCTCCGATAGTTTGGTCTCCAAGACGTTTTCATTAGCTCCCGGTTGCTGTTGAACCGTCGCTGCTTGAGAAGCAGCAGCAGTTAGAAGAGTTACAGAAGGAGGAAACAAATCCACATTTGTCTGAAACTGACAATTTCCACTACCACTTATGGTCGGGTCTGAATATCTGTTGTAGACATTGTTCTGAGAACCCGGCACCGGTGAGCAATGATCAGTAACATTAGGCTGATAATTGCCTTGTTCAGTGTACATTTCCGAGTTTACAGTCGATGCCATGATTACAGGGGTATGTTGGGTGGATTGTGAAACTTGAGCACTGTTGAATAGACCAATCCCGATGTTGTTACCAGTTGCCGCAGAAGAGGCTACTCGGGGTCTTGGGGTTCTTAACACAAAAGAACTTCTATCCTTTTGGATCCCACTGTTGCGAACACTGCTCAATGACTGCAGCGGTTGACTCTGGAACCCTTGATTGTGCAGACTCGATTGCCTAGTTCTATACCTAGCTCTGATGTTTGATGGATTAGCGACACCGGTGGCCGATGATGCGCAAGGCCGGATCCCAAGCTGGTTCCGTGGAAAAGTGTTTTGAGATACCCGTAAGGTATTTTGAGTAGGTTTCGGAGATGATTCAATAGGCATAATTCCTGTCCTGAAGTATTCGCGTTGATTCTTCCATATCTGCTCTTTATCGTTAGCATGACAATGATCAACCCCAGAGACACGGATACACCAGTAGGGACACGGAGCAGGGATATCACACACATAGCAATGACACTTCAAAGTGAAGCAAAGGGAAAATAGGATTAGCCAAGGAAAAGAATTCATTCAATCTCTGTGGAGAAAAAAAAAGGGACGCTTAAGATGCTTACCATGTTACAGTACGTCTCATGTGATGTTGAATTGAATGAGTACTTAGCACACGAATGTCGTGGATGAGGGAAGTCTCTACATGCTATCTACAAAAACAAATATTTTTTTTTGCTTTTAAACATGCATAGATATCAAGAACAGTTCAAATAATACACAGATTAGTATACAATTTATACAAAACCATTCCTAAATCAGATCTACTCATGGAATTACAAATCCTCATAGCTAAACAAGATCAATAAGACTACGGAACAAAAACGAAATCGAACCCAGGAAATGAGAAGGTCGAGTGTAAACTAAGTGAACAAACACCTGCATAAATATCAAGAACAGTTCAAATAATACACAGATTAGTATACAATTTACACAAAACCATTCATAAATCACAAAGTCTTCAAATTTCTTCTACTCATGGAATTACAAATCCTCATAGCCAAACAAGATCAATAAGACTAAGGAACAAAAACGAAATCGAACCCAGGAAATGAGAAGGTCGAGTGAAACATACCTCACCCTTTTGGCCAACTACAAGCACTTCTTCATCATCATCATCGTTATCATCAATCTTAGCTAATTTCTCACTATCCTCAAATGCAGCAGTCTTCGTCGCCTTGTCGGGATCACCATCCAAAATCACACAATCATCATCATCGTCTAAAGCTTGAATTGACGAATTAGGCTTCCGATACTGAGAATCTACACTTCCTTTAACCTCAGAAATCACCTCGACTACATCGGTACTGTCGGATTTCTCATCGACGGCTTGCATAACGTTGTTAAGCCAATTGAAGTATTCCATATCGACCCGAGTATCAATTTCTTCCTCGTCTGAACTAAGTTCGACAACATCTACATGGTTTCGCGAACCCATCGACGATCTCTTCAAATAAACCCGAATCGATTTCGAAGTAGAAGCAGAGGATCACAACGCATGTGAGCACACTATAAATTCAGTAAATTGATCGAATTCTATGACTTAAGACTACCCGGGAAAATTGAAAGCCATGAGGAGCTTTAGAAATGGAAACTTCGAGCAAAGAAATTAGGGTTTGGAGAAAGTAGAAAATGAATGAGGAAACGCTCATCAATTTCTAACAGACCATAGGTGTGTGTGTGTGAGGTCAGTAAAGCATCAAGGGTAAATATGTCTTTTCATATTTCATTAAATGGGACAATCTTAATTTGTTTTGTATATAGTCTCCTGCTAGTCCGGCCCAATCTATATTGATATCGTTTGAGAACCACTCTCAAAGAGAGGCAGAGAGTACAAGTTCCAAATCTATCTGATTGCTAAAAAACAACAATTATACATGAAACTTCAAATATAATAAAAAGATTATATAAAACAAAAAAAGTATGATGCTCTTGAGGAGTTTCACAAGGATTCCATGAAAGGAACAAAATTCTTATATATATATTTATCTTATACTACTGAAACTGAAGTATAAAATTGGGAAATCCTATAGCCAAACACATTTATCTTATTATTAGATCCAAACATGTTATTATACCTATATCCAAACATGTTTATAATAATTATTAATTAATTTTTAAATTTTAAATTATTCAATAATAAATATTAATTTATTTCCACCTACGAAATTAGAGATTTCGATATAGCAGATGTTTTTCTATTTTATCTCTTCTTTGTAAACAAAAAAAGCTCTGATCACAGATTTCACAGACAATGATGTTCTTTGGTTTTTTAATTTTATAGAATTGGAGAAATAGGCTGTTTGTTTGGAGATTTTGGGATAAAGAATATTGGTCGCTCCCACAAATCTGCTGACCGAGTGGTTTCATCTGCTGGTTCTAAGGTTGCTCCGACCGCCGTATCTGCGATGGTGTCGCTCTGACAAATCTGCCGACCGAGTGATTTCATCTGCTGGTTCTAAGGTTGCTCCGACCGAACATCTGTGACGGTGACTCTTTTCACGAAACGTAATTCACGGTTAGTTATTGTATTCTACTACTTCAGTCAAATTAAGAATAATCAGTTCAAATATTGAAGTAATTTCTACATCATGTTATTAGGTGATAATCATTGTTTTTGATTCTCTTTAGTTGGAGCCTAAATTGGTGAAAGAGATCCACTGAATAAACATGGAAGAGACATGAAAGGCCTAATTTGACAAACAAAGATAAATTTATTAGCAATGCTAAAGCTGAAGTACCAAGACTCTCAAATGCAGGTAACATGCTCTTCCCCTTTCATAGTTTATGCTTTCTTTTTCAATCAATGTCATACCGGTGGTTAAAGAAGCATATTTATCTTCTTCTGTATATATCAACAGCATATGGTGTGGAAATGTTGAACACAATCGGATATATGTAAGACAAGCAACAAAAGAGCTCGGGAAGAAAGCTCTTTATATCGGTGAACCATTCCTTGCTGAATGGATTAGGACGAAAGGGCACCTCATCGAATCCCAAGTAACATCTGCAACAGGTTAGTGAATTAAGGAACAAATTCGACCTCTACAGCACTATGTCCATATCAGGTTGCCTGCATTTGAGTATATTACATGTATGTTTGATTTTTCTCAGGGATTCAATACAAGTACAAGCCTGAAATTTTAATGGAGGCAATAACTTGATTCACGAGTGTGAGGTCACACTATGGATCCGCTACAAATAAGTATTTATCTATTTCTAAAAGTTCACTTTCAATTCTCTTTAAATGTTTCAACGGGAAAATTAACAATTTAAACCTACGGTCCATTTTTAAGGTTTTTTGTTTATTTATTAACCAAACACCCTAAAACATCATCTTACATCCAAACATTTTTTAACTACTAATTTAAATTTAAATTTAAATAATTTTTAAAACCACGTTTAAACTAATTCGAACACACATCTTTCTGCGTATCTGAGAACCCCATCACCACATCAGTTAATCCATCATATTTCTAGATGATTTATACACTTCCCATAATCATGATGATTTATACACTTCTCATAATCATCTATATATCTTAACACTTCCCATAATCTTCCAAATTACATATACAAAATATTTACATATCTCTCATAAATTAAATTTTTAACCAAATTATGTCATAAATTATTATTCCAATCACATATACAATTAATTTCAGAATATTAAAAAAGATTATAACAATATCTCTACTATTAAATTCCTAACGTGATCATACATTTTTCTAAACTATATATATATATATATATATATATATATATATATATTATGAGGCTTTGTCTCTAAATGTTGTTTTCAAAGAGGTTTTTCAGAATTTGGAAAAAAGACTAAAGGTACGGGTATCTTACAATTCTTTAGAAATTCTTCCATTATTTATTTCTTATTTTTAAATAAGTTTAATGACAATTTAAATCTCACTTAGTTTTATGCATCAGATCATTGTGAAAATCAAAGCAAATCAAGTTTCATTTGTTTTTTCAATTTAAACTTTTTTGTTGCATTTAATTTTTTAACTTACTATTTAGATATTTTAATTTGGTATTGCTTTCGTTTTTTGAATTGTATTTGTTACTTCTTTTTTAATAATGAAATAAAAATCTATGGTTTATTTTAAATTAAAATTCATCTTTTTACATGTTCTCTTCTTTCAACGTATATTATGTTTTATCACAACAAAAAACCGTACTCAATATATAACGAACAATAAAAACTTCAAATATCTATTAAACTAACAAATTCATCAAATATATAATACATAAACAAAATAATATGTGAATTTAAATTAACATGAAATATTAAAAAAATTTAAAAATCTTTAATATTAATACTAGAGAAACAATAAAATATACTTACATTTTATTTAAACAATTGATCCATGGTATACCACGGATTGAAATCTAGTCTTTTATATATAAAAGTAAGTTTTTGAAGCTTCTCCTTGTATCCACATCACCCAAATAAAATTTCTCAGACTGCCACGTGTCATAAACTAAAAACTCATTTTCTTACTACGAAGAAAACCTCTCCGTCTTCTCTACTTGACTACTTCTCAACTGAATTGTATAGATTCTTTGGAATTCTTCGTTGTTTACGGTTACATCTAAAAGTAGATCAAATAGAAAACCTTCTTCTTCTTCCCTATTTCAATTCTACTTTTAATCATCAATTCCTCTCGACTTTGCCGACGCCTTCATCCTACACTTTTTAGGGTTTACATATCTCCAGTTTCAAACTTAAACCACCACGCACCAGCTGCTACACAATGCAATTTCAAACCTATATCCGCTGCCGCACAATGGCATGGCCATTATGATGGATTCTCAGGTTACGGGTATGGTAATAGTAGATAAAGACCCACAAATGTTCAGCGTCTGTGACAAATCTAAGGTATGATTCACTTTTTGTAGGATCTCTTTGTTCATCCTATTCCTATGTGACAATGAAATTTTACATAAAATCTGAGCGTTTGATAATGATTCGCCGACTCTTACGGTATGGAAATTAGCCACAGAAATCTTAAATATCAAAATCTGAAATATGAGAGTTTTGTCTGCCAATAGTTTTCAGGGTTGTATTCTTATGCTTTTTGTACAGAATCCAACACAATTGTCACTCAAGAATATGACAAGGCTTGTGAAAACCAGATTTGTCACCACTAACTTTTTTAACCGTACATGTCTTTAGTTACACAGGACACCCCTGGAGATTTGGATTGGAGCCAATTTAATATTCAGTGAAAGAGATAGGATGCTGAAGTCATTGTTACAGAGCCAAGGGAATGCAAATGAGGTAATTCTCCATATTTTTGAATATTTAGGTTTTATGATATCACGAGGATAATGTTTTGTGATTTGTTTATGGGCAGCCACCAAAAAAAGAGGAGGTTATTATACTGCAGTTGTTGATTTTAATAGTCCGAAAGAAGCAAATCAAGCATTTGATAACATTGAAGGAAACATAGTGAAGGTATTTAGGATCATCTCTCTTGTCATTTCAGGATCTGAAACTATCGCAAGAACATCAATACAATAAGTTTCTGTTGTCTTTTTTTTCTTTCTTTCAGGATTAAGGGGGTCTGCCATAAAAGACGCTTACGTTTAACCTGATTTCTGCCTTTCTGAGTTTTGGATCTTTCCACCATCGGAGCTAACTGCTAGCAATTAAGCTGACATGGAGTCTGGTGACGTGGGCGAGCATGTGTTGGATGCTCGGTTGATGAACTCACCACAAAGCTCGAGATCCTGATATGTTAAATGACATCAAAATGTCATTTGACTGGTTGGATTGGAAATTCAAAAAAGTGAGTTGGTTCAAAGCTTTGCTCTCTGATGAAATCAAACAGGTGAAATAGATTATACAAAATCTACTTTAACTTTGAGGTTGCCTTTTCAATAGAACTGACATGGTTTCTCTTTTTTATGATGTAAATTGTTAAAGTATGGTACGAGCAAAAGGTTGATGAAGGTAGAAGCTTTACACATCTCTAATCATGTTCTCTTGCAAAAAAACATTTTTTATCTGTATCTGTAAATCAAAATTGACAAAAAAAAAAAAGACCAGTGTTGGTTCTGTTTTCAAAACCTAGGAAAATCAGATTGAGATGAATAGAAGAAGAATAATGGTGACTAATAGTGCCGAGAGAGAAGAAGAGTATCTTTTTAATATTTGGCATTGAATAGGATTTGTTGATAACCTCGGCTGAAACTAAACATAGCATCTCAGTGGTGGACCGGTGGTGTAACATAAGTCTATTTGCAGGGTAACTTAAGTCTGGTGAAAGT
This sequence comes from Cardamine flexuosa, assembly GCA_963555745.1. Lineage (NCBI taxonomy): Eukaryota > Viridiplantae > Streptophyta > Magnoliopsida > Brassicales > Brassicaceae > Cardamine > Cardamine flexuosa. Next base: position 23,074,951 of record OY743219.1, read on the forward strand.
TATATCGCGTCTTCTCCACATGTTGATTTACTCTCTTATATTAGTGCTTCACTTGATAAACTTGAAGGTAACATAAGTCTGGTGATTCTGACATCTTTTTGTTATTTGTTACATCTCACTGTGTTGTAAACAAAGTCTGGAAATGAACTCTTGGGTCCTTCCCATCATTGGTTGAAACGAGACACTGGAAATAAACAACTTATCAAGGCCAAAAGAACTTATCTACTTCTCGCTGGCCAGTTGCTGACAAAACAAGTGATCAGAGTGGTTTCTTTGAGAAACTAAAGTTGCTTCAGCAGTGGTTTAAGAAAGTAATTATTTTTGTTAACCAAAGAATGCTGGCAACTTAACGGGAAGTATGGCTGATTGTTTGTTTTCTGGTCTTTTAAGGTCTCCGAGTGTCTCTTTGATGAGCATCCACTTCAGTGATCAAACTGGTTTTTAGCTGAGTTCATTATGAAGTAATACCTTACTTTCCCGTCCTACTTTCTGACAAAGCATTTCCTAAGGTAAATACTGTATCTCCAACGAACAGCCTCCGATGTTTTATTAACGCAATTTTAAAATAGGATTCTGATGTTTTCATTTAATGACTGAACTCTTACTGTCTGACTTTCTCTGTGACAGGTTGTATCTATGATAGCAACCATCATCGTATTGTTATATATTCAATAATAGTGGGAAGCTGTTACACAGTGAACTGAATCACATTTGGGGACACCTATGAACTTTATAGAGTTTATTTACTCAATTTCTCTTACAAGGGCATTCTTAGAGAGAAAAGTTCAGTTGGAGCTAAATATTTGACAAAGCTGAACTTCAAAACAGTATTTTTTTTCTTTACCAGATTAGTTGTTTCCCAACTTTTCAGGATAAAGAATTTAAATCTGCAAAGATGTTAGGTGCTGCAGAACCTCTGTATAATGAAGAGGAGGATTGCCTTTACATTGTAATAATTATTATGAGAAAGATAACATGTATATTGATGGTTAATAATGAAATCAGAGAAGGAAAACAAGTTACAAATCTTATGGAGACTATATGTGTTATATGCATAAACTAACCAACATTTTACAATGAAATGATAAGGATTTCATTAAGTAAGGTTTTTTCATTTCCTTTAGTGTCGAGGAAAATGATTAATATATAAAACACTGCCAATATTAAGTGATAAAAGTAGGCTTTCTTTACTGTCGAATATTAAATCATCTAAATAATATTAAAGCCTTTTAAAAAAATAAAAATAACTAAAGAAGATCATCTAAAGCATTTGAAAGAACAAAGAAATATTAATTACAGACGAGGAGTGTATCTGAGCTATATTTATTTCTATATATTTCTCACACTTTAATAATCTTTGTGTTTTTATTTTTTACTCTTTTGTTAGTAGGCTAAGTGAGTAAGATAAGAAAAGAAAGAAAAAAATACACTACTACACAATCTCTATGCTTTGCTTAACTTCTGAAAATGATTGTACACGACTGATCAGAAAAAGCTCAAGTATATACTTCTTTCTTTTAAGACCTAACCTTTATTATATATTTTAAGATTTATATCGATTGGCTACTCAAATTTCTAATCCAAATACCATGTGAGTTTTTTTTTTTTGGTTTATCTAATGAACAATATTGTTTATTGTTTTAAATCGTAATAGTTGCCTGCAAAAAAACAAACTAATTTTATAGTTTTCATGTTCTACAATATGTAAAGATATATTTTATAATTTTCCTTAAAGCCTACAAATTGCTAAGCGGAGAATATGCAAATGAAAGATAGCAATGACTATGGTGAAAATGTAAATAGAGATTATTGGAATATTTGGGAATTTAACAAAATCTTAAAACTCTTACAATGATATGCTGGAATGATATATGTTTGTTTTGTTGTGACAAAATAGCAAAATGAAACAGTCTAAATATTTAACTATTCCAACCAATCTTAATTAGTTATGATGTGTGTGATCTATTTTTAAGCTTAACAAAGTTTTTTTATTGCATGATTGTGTTAAGAAAACATTTGAATTTTTTCATACTTATGTAAAGAATACATTTTGTTTTTAATATGTTTTTTTTTGTTTTTTGTCGAAATAAAATGAACTTTGTTTTTAATATGCTACTTGATAAAAAGACATCAAATATTGGGAGTATATGGTATTAAAGTCAAGCACATACCAACTACTTACTCCCCAAGTTCAGCTACTGCTAATTGTAATTTTGTAAATAACTATATCTTTAAGAAAATAAATAGTTAAATGTTTAATTAAATATCAAATATATATGTTCTGCACGTAGCGCGGAATAACCCTAGTATCCTATATATAATAGAAGAAGGGACTCTCTCCAAGTTTGACACATCAGTCAATTCAAAATACTTCAATATTTATGAACAGTTATTAATCTCTTATAACAAATAAATTAATTTGAATTTAGTTAAATCAAAATCTGTAAAACATTAAAAATCAGACTAAAATTTTAAAATCATAAAATATAAACATTAAATAATATGACACTTTAACTTATCAGATATTTTCATCATCTTATTTTATACGTTAGCATCTTTTTTTTACATGTTTAATTATATTTCTAGTTTTTAATTATGTTTAAATAGTTACACTTTATATTAGTTTATAAAATCAATAAATTTATGATTTATTTTTATGTTCTATATAAGAAATAAAGTCAATATATTAATTTTGTTTGTATGTTTTCTGACTGAATTTGTTAGCTTTATTTTTAAGGATAAAAAATTAATCTCAATGTTTTATATATTAAAAATATAAAATTAGTTTAAATATTAATCCCATTCTGATACATCAGGATAACCAAAATTAATATCATAATATTTTCAGGTTTCACTTTTGCTTTCAATTTATCAGTGAATGACGCATTGTTTATCAGTTTAACATATAAATAAAATCAGAGTGATCGAATGGATTTTAAAAATATTCTAGTCTGATTTTTTAATGTTTTACAGATTTTGAAAATAATATATATTAGATGTTAAACTGAAATCATGAACGTGACTCCCAATAGATATAAGTCATATTTAATTTTCAATCACATTTTCAAACCCGTAATCTAAAAGTGTAAAAATTGTATGATTGTGGATTTTTCATATATATAATCAAAATGTAGAATTATATAGACCCACAATATTTCTTCTCTATAAATTGTTAGGAGAATTGATAATTTGTTGCAAGAATTATAGAACGAATGAAATATGTTTTAAATTGTTGATAACATTTTATTTTTTCTAATAGACCCACAATAAATTGTTCTCTATAGATTTCACAACTAACTTTTTTGGACGATGCCCATCAGACGCATCAAAACAAATTAGGTTCAATTGATATTCTCGAAAGTGTGAAGGCGAGTACTAATTTTGTCAAAAACATGATTGCCCACAGACGTACAAAAGATGATTTCGAAGATTTTGAGAGTTTGATCCAAGCTTTACTAAGTAAATCCCTCATGGGTGAATCATATGATTGATCCCAAGCTTCATACACTGGAACAATAAAGTACTCAAGTCATGGAGTGTCAAACAACTTCTTATCAAAAAATCAAATTAGCTAAGTAAATCAACATTATTATTGTGGCCTCCAACAAAAATCATTATTAAAACATTGATCAAAAGTATACGGAAAAGCATATGTGTGGCTTGATATTTTGAAAACGATATATATATATATATATAACATATAGACTGGATGAAAAAATAATGTTTATGGTAGATCAGTTTTAAATTCAACAAATAAATAATGTTGTAATTTGTCATCATGAGCTGGTTCTGTCGGTAAAGTCAATGACTATCGGTAATACTAAAATATACTATATGACCTGGCAAACACTGGGTTACATGATAAACTCAAAAGAGATTTAAACTTTGCCTTTCGATATTCAATCTTGTGACTTTACCCAACAAACACCAAGCCGATCCCCAGACCCATTAATGGACCAACCAAATCAAAAAGTGAAGATTCCATGCGGTCATGTGTTAGAGTACATACAAGTGAAGGGTGGATGGCCCGGATCAGTTGATTATGAAGCAAACAGTTGCGGTGGCTGCGGTAAAGATCATGGCTTCTGCTATTACTGCGCAAGCTGCAGTTTTCGGGCTCATTCGGAATGCATCGAGTGGCCAGACATCATCGAACACCCTTGTCATTCCAGACATTCTCTCAAGAAAGTCTTGCCAGAGACAATTGACTATACAGATGGTAAATGCCATTTTTGTAAAGATAAACTTATTGATCTCATGTATCATTGTTCTTTATGTAATTTTAGCATAGATGTGAATTGTTGGAGGCATCCACCACCACTTACTATATATCAACCAAAGAGTCACAACCATAGATTCATCCTCATGCCGAGAAAAATCTCTTTCACTTGTAACGCATGTGGGATGGTTGGTGATCGTAATCCTTACGTTTGTCTTAAATGTGATTTCATGCTGCACAAAGATTGCATCGATTTGCCTCGAGTTATAAACATCAACCGCCATGACCACCGCATTTCTCGCGCTTATCAGCTCAATCATGGCAATTGGGAATGCGGAGTTTGTCGCCAAAAGATGGATTGGACCGTTGGAGCTTTCTCTTGCAAGCGTTGTCCTAATTATGCTGTTCATCCAAAGTGTGCAACAAGAAAGGATGTGTGGGATGGAAAAGAACTTGAAGATGAGCTGGAAGAAGAAGAAGAAATTGAAGATCCATACAAGGTCATAAATGACAAAGAAATCATTCATTTCAGTCATGAAGAACATAATCTAAGACTTGGTGATGAAAATGTTACCGATTATGAAAATATGAAGTGCGACGCTTGCATTCTTCCCATCAGTTCTGATACATTCTTCAAATGTGTTAAATGCGATTTCTTCCTTCATAAAGTATGTGCTAGTCTTCCTCGGAGGAAACGAAGTATCATGCACACCGAAAAGCTTAATCTTCTGGTTCAGTTTAAGGCTGGAAAGCATTACAAGTGTAAATGTTGTGAAAAATTATTTGATGGCTTCAGGTATACTACAACGTTTGATAAGTTTGACGTGCGGTGCGGCTCCATTTCTGAGCCTTTTAGCCATGAACTGCATCCCCATCCCTTATACCACATTTTTTCACCAGACGGAATGTATCATCGTTGTGGAGCATGTGGTAAATATTCACAGTATGTATTGAGTTGTGTTGTTTGTGAGTTTTCTTTAGGTATGGAGTGTGCCACTTTACCAAGAAAAGTGAAACACATATGTGACGCTCATGCTCTATCGTTGCATCATGATCCTGGAAAATCAAATGGTCAATTGTGGTGTGATATTTGTGAGGGAAAGACGGATCCGAGCGTATGGTTTTATGGTTGTGATGATTGTGGGACCACTCTCCATATCAAATGTGTCCTTGGAGACATGTATAACTTCAAGTTAGGGAACAAATACGGCAAAGCTCAACTGGTTGCCAACGATGGTATGGATAGACCTTTTTGCATAGTTTGTGACAATCGTTGCATGTTCCCTTCCTTTCTTAAGGCTACTGCTTCAGATTCAACTCTTCTATTTGCTTGTTCAATGAAGTGCGCATACGATGACTACTGGAGGAAATGGTATTATGAAGTTTATAAATACTAGTATTAAGTATTTCTGAAAGGTCCACAATAACTCCTTTTTCATAAAATGTGAAGCTATATGATGATGTTTTGCTTCATATCTATTTTTATCCTTTTATTTCACTTGTTTGGGATTCATAAATAGGATGTATTTGCTTCCTTTACAATGTTTTTTATTTTTTATGTAACAATCTTATGCCAAGTTTTTCGTGAGATTTCTGATTTTTTGTTCGCTTGTTAACCCGACAAACTTAAACACTAAAACCGTAAAAATAAAAAACTCAAGAGTAATATGTTATTTCCATATTTTGTGTATTGGGCCAAGCCCAAACTTGTTTTGTAGTCTCGCGCTAGTCCGGTTCATTAGATGGACACATTAGGAAAAACTGTCAAAGAGCATGCAATTAATTATCCGTTTGAAATGTACCTGAGTGCAACAAAAAATACAATTATACATGATTGCTAAATCTTAAAATATAAAGACAAGAAAAAAAGAAGAAAAACAAAAATTCTCTGGAGGTATAAGTTCTACTATTGTTGAATACAAAGATTCAATAAGAGTAAAAAGGGAATTTATATTGATCTGTAAAAGGGTTTTTATACAAGAGTTTTTTAGAAAGAGAAAGTAGAAAGAGAAGTGCAGAGCTGTTTTCAAGTTTTTCTCATAGTTTTTTGTGATCCTTGCTCATGAAGCTACCCTCCTATTTATAGGAGTTTGAAGACGTCGTCTCGGTCCATTGGGCCAAGTTTCACGTTTCTTTTCCATCTTGATTCATCCTTCTTCCAGTTCATTTAAATGAGCTCGGTTATAACTTAACCGGTCCACACACTAATCTTCCAGTTAAGTCAATCCAAACACGGTAACATTTACTTCTTCTTCCGGGTCTATCTATAATGGGTCGGATCTTGGTCGGAGTGCTAAACCCGGAACCAATAGTTAGTCCCCCCCAGTTCATTATATTACTTAATGAAGTAATAAGAGGTTCGGGACTTGCCTAGATCGACCTACTATGACGGATGAATGATTAACATTGGCTAAATAGCTCGGCTTATTTTGCGACGAGGTAGGCTTATTATGCAAAATATAGCTTGAATACTTGAGATCGTTTTTTTGCTAGGAGAAGCTTTCGGGGGAATCTTCATTGAATGTAGGGGCATTTTGGTGACTTACTAGCTAGGGTTTTGTTGGTTTAATAGACCGAAAGCCAAAATGTCGCCTTTTTCTTATATAAGAGTCGTCGAGTTTGCTTATTTTCCAACTTTCATTCGAATCAAAGGTAAATTCTCTCCCAATCCTATTTCCTCATTTATTGTTTTGCCATCAAATCGTTGTAGCTTGTTCTTCAACTTTGCCGTGTTTTAAGTTATTCTTTGGTGTGATCTTTAATCATTTGCATGTTTCTCTGATTTCCAATGAATATTTGCTAGAACTAGCTTAGAAAGTCTTCGTAGATATTTTGTCCCTCTAGCATCGAGAAATTCCTTTGTAGGTTGAATTTAGAGCACCAAACCTATTCCTTAGCTAAACCCGTACTACTCCAATCTTCGATTATGTCGCCAAGCTCATCTGAATCGTCTTACCAGTCTTTAAAGCGGTGTCAAACTTTTGGAAATGCGATTACCATCCCGTCACAAATGGATGAAGAGATCACATCCATCAGCCATCATTCCTGTTCTAAACGACGATGAGGCGAGCTCTGTGGTTCGAGGTCTTGAAGAGGAAGTCATGGGCAGTGATGACAAATTGGCTGGCTACAAAGGACAGGTCGATCCTAAACGAGATGAGGGGGAGGAATGCGATCTAGCAATTGTTGAGTCGAGTCGGTAGATACTTTGGAAGCATCAGGTAGCAAAAAGCAGCACGGCATAAGAAGAAGAGGGCATTGCCGAAAAGCAGAGATGAGGGGAAAAGAATATCGCGAATTTGATAATGACTGCGACATTTATCCGAGCTGGAGTATGCCAGAATCGATTGATGTAATGAGGAAGTATTGTAATATGCCAAAGGACATTTTCATTATCATCCCAGCTATCAACGAGCGTCCTTGGCACTTGCCAAAAGGGTTTGTATGTTTATATGAAAGCTATTTTCTGGAGGCCGACATGTGGTTCCCTTCACCCGCAGTATTGATCTCCTACTGCCGAGCTTGCAAAATTGCCATCTCTCAGCTTACGACAAAATCTATTTGTCATATCTTTGGTCTGATTGCTCTTGCATCTGAAGTGGGGGTCGAAGTAATAACCCGATTTTTAGAGTCGATCTGCCAGATAAAAGGGAAGAAAACGTTATACATTTCAACCAAGCCGACCTACAATGTGATCACTCATAGCAGTGGTGACAACATAAAGAACTGGAAGCAGTTATATTTCTTTGCTAGAATAGAAGATCTTACTTCTCCCTACTCTGCAGAGTCTTTCTACACTAGATGGGGTTAAACATATGGCAGATTATTAGGGCGATTTTGCTTGGCCTTTAGATTTTATTTTCAGAAGTTCTGATCGTTATTTTGTTCTGTCTTGGCAGTTCTCCACGAATTCTACAAGGCGCCTCCACTTAATTTTGTTGCGAAGGTTGAAGCTTTGAAGAGTTAAGGCGAGCTAAAGTGGCCGGACATTACACTGGCTCGAATCCAAGCAGCCCGAATAAGACTTGAGAAGAGTGAGCTCGCCGTTTCTTAATTTTGCATTTTTGCTTCACGTATGCTCTGTTTATTTTATTTTGTTGGTGTGTTCTGATGATAAGATCTTTTTACCATTAATGTTTGTTTCATAGGAGTGAGCAATTTCACCGATTCAACCAATCTCAGTATCGGACGAAGACCTCGACGAGATGGCCCCAATACAGCTCGGAGACGGATCTAGTATTCTTGCTGTGACACCCAAATCTGGGAAAGACCAAGCTGCCACTACAAAAGCGGCTGAGAAAACGATTCCTCCCGCTGCTGCCAAAGGAAAAGGCGCAGTGGTGGCCGGCAAAGAGAAAAGGCCGTTGCCGAAGGTGAGAGCTCCGAAGGACAAAGGTGGTGCAAGATAAAAAGGCACCTAGAGTGACTGAAAAGCCACGAGATAACCCCGACCTTCCTGAGGGTTCCAACAAACGCGTCCGCTCTGGAGGCGAACTGCCCAAGGTGGAGCCAACCTCTAAGAAGCCGAGGCTGGAATCGTCTGATGAACGCCGGGACGTAGTTCGGTGTGACCATAATACCTTGTTGAATTTGTCCAGACATCATCCTTTGGTCTCGTCAAGTTGTTTTTTGAAATCGTCCAAGATGGTTTTGTTGGTTGCCTCGGCTTGGCCGTTTCCCTGCGGGTAGTGCAGGGTCAAGCTGTTAAGTCGGATCTTCCATAACTCGCAAAAGTTGATGACTTTCTTCGATGTCAAGTTCATGCCGTTATCAGTGACTATCTCATTGGGGAACCCATGTTGGTATATGATTTCTTTCCAAAGGAATTCTATTACCTCGTTGCCGATGATATTTGCGTAGGCCTTGGCTTTGACCCACTTGGTGAAAAAATTGGTGAGTAAATATACATATTTCTTCTTGTTGGACTATTCTGGAAGCGGTCTGACTATGTCCATAGCCCATCTCATAAATATATAGGGTGAGGCATCGGTTGTGAGCTGTTCGGTTGGTGAGTTAGTAGAGTGAGCGTGCCTCTGGCAATATTAGCACCTAGCCGAGTACTTCTCACAGTCGATGGCCATTCTCGGCCAATAATGGCCGTGTATGCAAATTCTAATTGCGAGAGCTCGACCTCCAGAGTGGTTTCCTTATACTCCTTCATTAGTGTTAGTCATGATGCGACTAGTTTCCGTTTTAAATATGCATGAAAGCATAAGTCCTGAGGAACTGTGCCGATATAACTTGTTGTCGCTGACGCTGAAGTAGGCAGCACGAGCTTTTAGTAGGTGAGCTTCCTATTTATCGAGTGGTTCCTCGCCTTTATCGAGTGGTTCCTTGCCTTTATTGAGATATGCTATAATTGGGGCTCACCAATCTTCCGATGGGTCCTCCTGGCCAAGATCAGGAGATGGTCGATCTGCTTCCGGTCGTCATCGTTGTCGGGATTGTTGATCTGATTGATCCCTCTGGGCAGTTCGATACTTGGTATTCACATGGATTCACTCGGGATCGACTTGTGGTAAGGGTTTGTTTTGCTGGCCATATTGGCTAATGCGTCTGTGACTTTGTTTTCAGACCTTGGTATTTGAACAAGATTGAAACTGCCAAATTCCTTGGTCAAAGTTTTGAGCAACTCCTGGTACTTCATATTCGCCGGTGTATCGGCTTGCGTTGAGCTGTGAATCGCAATATGCATTCAGGTGCTTTGCCCTAATTTCTACGGCGAGTCTTAGCCTGGCGATCAAAGCCTCATACTTAGTCTCAGTGTAGTCGCAAGAATCTCGAGACTCATTGCTTGTTCGAGCACTGCACCTGTTGGCGATTTGAGTAACATCCTTATTTTGGATCCGTCCGTAGTGTAGTTCCCATTTTTTCTTTGGTACTATGTCGATCTGTTCTTCTTGGGGCAACTCCACCATGAAATCGGCCAGAACCTGAGACTGGGGCGCCTTTCGTGGTTGATATTTGATGTTGTACTCACGTACCTCGACTGCTCATTTGGTTAGTCTCCCGGACTGATTCGGTGAATGTAGTATAGTTTGGATGTTGCAATCTGACAGCACGATTATGAAATGCTTTGAAAATAGGGGAGAAGCTTTCAAGCCGATGTTATTATGGAAAAAGTGATTTTCTCTGGTGCAGAATATCGCGTTTTGGCTGCTTTGAGAGTTTTGCTTACGTAGAAGATCGGTCTCCACTACTTGCGCATTCTGAAACGGCAATGTACAAGTACAAAGTTTCACCGTTGTCTGGTTTGGCGAGGATGGGTGGGATGGATAGGTACGTTTTTAGCTCTTGAAAGGTGGCCTCGCACCTGTCATCCCTGTCGAAATTTTTATTGCTGCGAAGGAGTTGGGAGAAAGGGAGACATCGATCCGTCAATCTTGCAATAAACCTGCAAAGGAGTTGGTAGAAGGGGATTCATTTTTTCGTTGATTTGGTAATAAACCGATTGGGAGCGGCTATTCATTCTGATAGTCGCTCCACTTCTCTTTTATTCCTAGGTGATGGCAAGTTGAGTACAACAGTAATCTGCTTCGGGTTTACTTCGTTGTATCGGGTCGAGCTGTGCTCCGATGCTAATGTGCTGTTCTGGATACTTCGGGTTGATTAGGATCATATCGATAATCTCCTTGTTGGATTTTGTCGGCCTTTGTTTGGTATCGTTGGGGTCAATCAACTCGGATGAGATAGAGCTAACTGCGATAGTTGGGGCAAACATTTTGCGTTCAGCGTTTAAGCCCAATTGTGCTACAGTCTGGTTACCTATGATAGTGAATATGCTTCCTTCTGATGGGAAACATATGGACTGGTGATAGTTTTATGCGACATATTTCATTGCGTGAATCAATGGTGTCCTGACTATGACGTTGTAGACTGAAAGTATTGCCGGTGCAGACTGGGAGTTTTACTGTGCCTATTGTTGTTACATGGCTGTTGTCAAATGTGGTCAGAGTTTGAGTTACATTTTTGATGTCAAGAGTGATGAATCTTTATCTTGGTTCGGTTTGCTTTGTAGATCAGGTCGACGGAGCTACCTATGTCGACTAGGATTTTGCTGAGATTGCATTCTCCGATGACAAGGGTAATGACCAAAGGGTGGTTATGTGGTAGGTGCAAACCTTCCAAGTCTGAGGTGGAGAAAATGATTGGGAGGTCATCCCCGACAAAGTTTACTTTGTCTGACTTGTGTCTTTTGGTTGATGCTTCGGCCTTGCGCTGATGTTCTTTGAGCGACCGGACTGAATCGTTACAGTCGCTGAGGCCACCCATAATCACGTGTACTTCCAGTTTTTTTTTTTGTTAGAGTGGCTGCCTTCGTCGTAATTATCTCGGCCCGTTTAGGTCTTTCATCGTGATCATCATTGGACCTGCTATTCTGTTTATTGCTAGGTCGGCGTTTTGCCTCGGGTCGAGGTGTTCCGAAGTATTTGTCGGACCGTCATGGTTTATGGACTCTGTCTGGTAGCTCGCATTTTTTAAATTTGTTCAGCAGTTTTTCTTGGAGAGTCCGATATTCTGATGTGGAGTGTCTAGGGACTTGGTGATAGTCGCAGAAGGATGACAAAGATTTCCCTTGTTTTGTATATGGAGAACGATTATCGCGCTCGTTGCGATCCCAACTGTCGAGTCGAGGTCGTTGACCGGTGGGTTTGCTGTTGTCGTCTTCTCTGACATAGATATTCCATGGTTGGCTTGACTTTTGATCGCTGATTGCATATGATGCATCTGGCCTGCGGCCTTTATCGTCGCGGTGGCCATCATATTGGTGCCGAGTTTTGTGGTGGGAGTCTTTTGATTTTTCTTTGGTCGAGCTTGATGATTTGGCAGAGTGTTGCTTGTGCAGTGCTTATCTTTCTTCCTCTATTTTGATGTTAATCGAGGCACGGTGGAGAGCATCCTCCAAAGTTGTTGGTTTGTTGGAGGCAAGTGTTTCCTTGAAACGGCATTCGTACCAAAGGCCGCGATGAAGTGCTTCGATAGCTACTGCATCATCCATTGTAACTCAAGAGGCGATGTCTTTTAAGCGGTCGATGAACTTTCGAAAACTTTTATCTCTTTTTTGGATTAGGTTGTATAAGACTCTTATTTTCTTGGGATAGGTCGTTGAAAGATCGAATACTGTTTCATGATTGAATACTGTTTCATGAAAGCATGGGATAGGTCGTTGAAAGAGTTGATCGTGCTCGTTTCAATTTGGAGAACCATTGTAGCTCGGCACCGCTTAGGTTTTCAACAAAGAGTTGCCACACAACTAGGTCTTTCTGTTCTGCTGATAGTCGAGCTCTCCTAGCAGCAATTGTAAATGTCGTGAGGTGACTGATTTGGTCGGTAGTTCCTTTCGTCGTGCCGTCGTAAATCAGAAATTTGATTTTAGCGACCTGTCGCATGTCAGCCTCTAAGATTCTTCGGGTGAATGGTGTTTGGCGTGTTTCTTCCAACACTTCATCGATATCAGGGGCCGAGATCGTGGCTTGATGCATCTGGGACCACATCTCTTTGATGTTTCGTTCTAAGCCAGCCTCCTTCTGCCGGTTGGTGGCGAGCTCTTCCATTACGTACTGAGGAGTGAAGTGAGGAGCGCTGTTATCTTGGAACAATGATCAACATCGGTAAGGAGGCGTGCTAGGATCCATGATGAGGCCATCGTCGTTATGCTCTGTTGTGGCGCTCACATTTTTTTCTTAGAGATAGCGGAAGAGAAAAGCGATTTCAGGCTTTTTGACGATCTGATCGATCTCTGCAGCGGAGATTGGAGCGGTTGGTGAATCGATGTAGCGCACTTTGGTGTTTGACGCGGGTAGTCATGTATCTTCAGGGATGATCGGAGGAATGATCAGAGGAGTGACGTGGTTGCCATCGGAATCGATGTTGGTTGAGGTGGGATCGACGAAGGAACCATCGTTGGTGTTGTTGTCGACGCGGTGACTCGGAGATGTCGCCATGATCAAGATCGAAATGTATTAAGAAAATGAGATGAGATTGAAGAAAAGAGATGTAAGAATCCCCACAGGCGGCACCAACTGTTATATTCAAGATTCAATAAGGGTAAAAATTTAATTTATATTGATCTGTAAAATGGTTTTTATACAAGAGTTTTCTAGAAAGAGAAATTAGAGAGAGAAGTGCAGAGTTGCTTTCGAATTTTCCTCTCAGTTTTTCGTGATCCTTGCTCATGAAGCTACCTTCCTATTTGTAGGAGTTTGAAGACGTCGTCTCGGCCCATTGGGCCGAGTTTCACGTTCTCTTTCCATCTTGATTTATCCTTTTTCCAGTTTATTTAAATGAGCTATGTTATAATTTAACTGGTTCACGCACCAATCTTCTAGTTAAGTCGATCCGAATACAATAACATTGACTTCTTTTTCCAGGTCGATCTATGATGGGTCGGATTTTGGTCGGGATGCTAAACCTGATACCAAAAACTATCTATGAAAAGAACGAAATTTCTTACTCTCTATGATAATGTAGAAATCCAGATATGCAAATTGTTTTTTTTTCCGCTATAACTATTGTAGATGGCCCTGAGTACAAGCTGGTCATATCCATAGTTCAGATCTTTGATATTATAAATATCATTTTGGTCATTTTCTAAATCTAAAAATTACGTTAGCAGACTCAGTAATTGTATTTCTGAAAGTGTGATATAAGTTGGAGATTCAAACCCTTCTCTTCTATTTAGCCAAAAAGAAAAAACTAAACTAATGGACCCACAATTTCTGTTTCTGTTTGAGGCTCATATTTCACGGCCGGCCCGCTTTGGAGTAAATTGTTTTTTTTTTTGCTTAAGAAAACAAATTGTTAGGAAAACTAGTCATTCACTAATTTGTTTCAAGGTGTCTAAAACGAATATGAAAATTTGTTTTTGTAAGGAATACAATTCCCAAAACCAACGTAGTGGGCAAAGAGCATGTGCGACCTCCGGATCCTTCATGTTATAAATGCGTCACCTTCCGCATCTCCGAAATATGCACCGTTTAGTGTGTTATGTGCACGTTTAACAACATTTTAAATGTATGTGCACGTGAACATCAAACTGTATGGCTGGTGAAAATTTTAATAATGTTACAACTTCTGAACTTCGTAACAACCATATTTGAAAATAAGAATAAAATAGTTTCATTAAGCTAATACTACTAATTAAGCTTTTATAATAGATTTGTTCCGTTCAATTTGGATATACTGTATATCCATTTGAGTTATCCATATAAAGTTGGAGTTATATATTTTTAACTCAATACACATGATGAATTTATTGCATTTAAATACATAAGATTGACTAAACTTGCAAGTTTTTTGTTTTCTTTGACAAATAGAAAAACTTGCAAGTTTTTATAGCTGTTTCAAATTTCATGATTGTTCTATATTCAAGTCAAATGGATCTCGTTATAGTCAAATCCAACGGCTGAGATCTAAGGGAGAATGTAGCGCGTGAGAGAGACATCTATAAACCAATATCTCTATTCAACGGTTGGGTTCGGTAGATCGCCATCGCACTTTCAAAGTCAATTCTACTTTTCAACCTTTACAAGCTATACCACCTCTAACTTCTAGTTATTTTTGTAAACAGGTGAACAAATTTATATTATTTTAGTTTAGCCCAAAACTTTAACAGCGTCAATGAACGCCCCTCCTCACACCTGCATGTCCGATTGATCGTGGCAATAAGATACCAAAGTCAATTCTACTTTTCAACCTTTACAAGCTTTCGTATTGTTTTAGGAGACGTACACGATACACTTTTTTTTTCGGTTTTAATGTTAAGATTTATACCTTTTTTTTATTTTTTTTTTATTTTTGAGTTACAAACTACACTAACAATTTTATATAATAAAGTAAGCTTATTTGAGACGATGTTACATATCCACTTATATTCCTTTTAAAATTTTTTTTAAAGTTTTTTTTTCATTAAACTTTCTAATTTATTTTAATATAATTTTTTACATAAATAGAAATTTAACTGATATAACATCTTATATAATAAAGTAATATTATCATTTTGTAGAACTATGAAACACTTACATTCTTTTTTAGATTTTTTTTTTTAGTTTTTTTTTTATATTAAATTTCCTAATTTATTTTAATATAATTTCTTACATAAATAGAAATTCAACTGATATAACATTAGACTAAAACATAATATATAACATTGGATTAAACCATACTGATTTTTTTAAAATAAGATTACCACTCAGAGACGCTGCCACATGTCCACTTACATCTTTTTTTAGATTTTATTTGTTTTTAGTTTTTTTTCTGTTTGTATTCAACTTTCTAATTTTTTTTAATATAATTCCTTACATAAATAAAAATCTAACTGATATAACATTAGATTAAAACATACATATACCATTAGATGAAAACACATTGATTTTTCTATCTTAAATAATTTGTATTTCCATATTTAAAATAACCAAAAATTTTAGATGCCCCGTTTAGATAAGATATACTTTAAAAAATACATATATTAAAAAATACATATATTAAAAAATCTATAATTTATAAATAACCTATCTATTTAACAATAAAAATCTTAATCTTATATACTTAAAAAACATGTATTTACACCATCCTATTTTTATAATACAAACAAAAATCCAAAAAATTTAGAAATAACCAATCCATTTAACAATTAATTTTTCATTTGTTATGTTCTTATATAATAAAGTAAGGTTATTATTCTGTAGAGCTCTAAGACGCTGCCACGTGTCCACTTACACCCCCTTTTAGATTTTCTTTGTTTTTAGTTTTTTCTGTTTGTATTCAACTTCCTAATTTATTTTAATATAATTTCTTACATAAATAGAAATCCAACTGATATAACATTAGATTAAAACATACATATAACATTAGATGAAAACACATTGATTTTTCTATCTTAGACGATTTGTATTTCCAAATTTAAAATAACCAAAAAATTTAGATGCCATGTTCAGATAAGATATACTTTAAAAAATACATGTATTAAAAACTCTATAATTTATAAATAACCTATCCATTTAACAAGAAAAATCTTAATCTTATATACTTTAAAAAAAAACATGTATTTTCACCATCCTGTTTTTATAATACAAACAAAAATCAAAAATTTATAAATAACCAATCTATTTTAACAATTAATCTTGCATTTGTTATGTTAATTCATTTGAAAGATTTCTTGTATTCAAATTCTAAGTAATTTCAAATATCTAATTCAAACAATTCAAACATCAGTTTCATTACTATATTTATCTCAGTATCCAATATAAAAAATGTAATTAAACCATCCTATTTTTAATAATATCTAAAAATTCCAAAATTTAGAAGTAACCAATCTATTTAACAATTAATCTTTCATTTGTTATGTTAATTTATTTGGAAACAACCAGTTAAAGATATATCTTTCTGCCCGAGACTTTGCATGTTTGTTGAGAGTAAACAAAATTTTTTTACATGATAATATGAAAGACTAATTCTTAAATTTTTAAATATAAGCAAATTCTATATTTTTTTTTGTTATTATATATGTTGATAATTTTTATCATTAAGTTAGGTAGCATCGATGTGTAGACATCACTTTCTTAATATTGGATCTACATGTAATTATAAAACTTTGTGTATTAGAAGAACACATCATTACTTAAAATTCAAATATCTATTTCAAACAATTCAAATATTAATTACATTACTACATTTATCTCAGTTTAAAATCACAATGATGAATACTTTAAAATCCCCTAATTTTTTGTCATTCATTTACTTCATATTATATTTTGTTTTAGAAAATTTTTAATTGTCAACTTTAAAAAATTAACCAAAAGTGTAACCTATTCCACAACTTTAATTGTCAATCTTTATTAACTTCAACCAAAATCGTAACATTTGCAAAATCTATTCTTATTTAAATATTACATTAACTCCACATAATTTTATTTTCGAAAACTTTTATATTTTAATCATCTATTTCAGTTACATAATAAATTCATATTGTTCTTATTTCCACGACCTTCATTTCTCCCACCCAAGACGTATAGTTGTCAATATTCTCTCTCCAATGTCTCTCACCACCTCTGAATCACTCCTTCAGCTTTCTCCATATTTGATTCTTGCAGCAATTGACGACAAGATAAACTATCACCAAAACTCTCAGCTTATAGTTGTTCATCTCTTACATTCATGGGAGGCTCGTGATTTAAAATGCAATAATGTTTTACTGAGCGTTGAGTGCTTGCTCTTGGATGACGAATATGATACAAAAAACTTCATATTCGTATCAAACAAACTCAATACCATTTTCTAATTTTTTTAATCTTTCTATATCTAGGCTAATGTCATACAAACATCTATCCACCTCCGTCATCTTCATAAGTTTAAGAGTCAACTTAAAGAAAACACCTTATTCTCCATATCATGTTTTGATGTCAAAAAACAGCTTGATAGGTAGAACGAGATTGACATTGGTACAAGATTACTAAAGATTTCTGCAAAATGTACTACCATAAAAATAAACCTCCTTACATGAATAGTATCACTAAATGATTATAGGTATCGTAACACCAATATCAATCCCGTTATGGTAGAGAACATCATGATATTTAGTTTTATTTTAAAAAAAATTTTGCCATCAAAATGTTAGCATCTAAAAGTCAATTTCTCAATTTACAATAACATGTTAAATGTTTCATTTTTATTTACGTTCACAAAAACTGTTAGAATATTCACATCAAACTCTTTATGAGATTATCTTATATTAGTAAATAACAAACAAATATTTAGAATTGATATCATCTGAAAAGCAAATTACCAAAAAGCTGTAATCATATCAAAATATGTTTATATATTCAAGACTTATTAATGTCACACTCACATGTTTTTATAAGTATTATAAGTGGTTTATTTTATGTTTTCTTTTGTAGTATATTACTTTTGTTTCATATTTTTTTATTAATATTGCTATTGGTTCAACACAATTATTATAATTTCAATATCCATTTCTACCTAATACATTAAATTTTATTGCTGAAATTCATACACATCCATTTTTTAAAATACCATTGAAATTCTAAAATTTTAAATTTTGATTAAAATGGTTCATAGACTTTTGTAAATTATGGTACTTGTAACATGTGGCATATTTTCCTATAACCTAATTATGTATTCTCTTTTTTTAATAAAATTAATTCACATAACACTATTAATCATATTATTTTAAAATTTTGTTTTGGTTAAAAATATATTGTTTTTCCTTCAATTTTTCAAATAGTGTTCATTTATATGTTTGCGTATATGACTATAAATTAAATAAATATATTAGATTTTTTAGTTATTTATTGTTAATTAATTATTTTAAAATAAGGATAAAAAAAGAAAAAATCTAGAAAAAAATAACCTTAATTAAAACATGTATTATGTAGTTTAATATCTCTTTTCTGGCCATATGTAGCATATTTTTCTATATCTTTTCTAATAATTCACATGAATTTATTATTTAAATATTTTGCAATGTATTTTCAGTAACTAAATATTATTCCTAATAGATTGAAAAACAAAATGTATATCACATTTTTTTATCAACTATATATTAAATAAATAAATTAAGATTTATATCTTTTTTTGGTTTTCTGTTTTTGAGTTACAAACTACACTAGCAATACATATAATAAAGCTAAACTAATGGAACGGCGAAGACATAGCCGACTTTACAACGGTAAAGAAACATAACCAAAATAAACTTCAAGGAGAGATGGAGAGCATGGATTCAACGCTGGATAAGATAGAAGACGATCCCTAATTCCTCGATCAAGAGCGATACGAATACAAGATGCCTGAGTGAAGACTGAAGAGAATATTATTGAGTTTCTTCCTTTCCAAAGCAGATAAATCACAGCTTGCAGAAGTAGCTTGCAGAGGTAGCTTGATGATGATTCCTAATGGAGATTGACGCTGAGACTGAGCAGAAAGAATCCAATCATATGCTGCTGCCAAGCTTGAAGGAGGGGCCTGCATGATTCGTGATGCTAATGATAGCCAAACTTGAGAGGAGAATATGCACTCAAAGAAAAAGATGTGAATGAGTCTCGGTTCCTGTAGAGCAGAGTACACACAAATTCAGAACATCCATACCCCATGACCTTAACCTGTCCCTAGTAGGGAGACGACCAAGCTTCGCCAGCCATGCGAAGAAGGAGTAATGTGGGACTGCTTCCTTAAACCAGATTATCTTTGTCCATGGAAGAGATGGTGATTGATCCCTGACTTGCTCCCAAGTTTCCTTAGAAGAAAAAGATTCAGTGTAGTTGCCAGCAGTATTTCGCCATAAGTACATATCAGGTCCTTTGTCATTGTTTGGAGGACTGATCACTATGAGCTCGATGTGCATTGCCTGAGCTGGTTCAGAACTCGCCGCTGGCACAGCCCAATTTATATTACGGGTTGCTGCCGCTGCAGTAGCACTCTTTGGAATCCTTAGCTGTCATGGTCCTTCTTCCCCAATGTATGAGGAAAAAGGGCCTAGCTCACTCCAAGCATCAAACCAGAAAGATGCAGTTTTCCCATTCCCTAGCACACATCTCATAAATTCAGCAAGGCATGGTTTAAGAAGAATCAAGCTTTTCACCAGACTAGATAGGCGACTCGTAATCTCTGTCATCCAGTAAGTCTTTCTCCCGAAAATATTTGCTTTAAGCCAAACCACTCACAATGACCCTGAATTTGTGAAGAAGTTCCAGAGCTGCTTCATCCTGAACACAATCTCAAAATCCTCCAACAATCTAATACCCAACCCTCCTTCTTCCTTTGGCCTACAAACATCCCTCCAGGCCACCCTAGCACCTAAGGCTGAAGACGTTCTGTTCTTCCAGAGGAACGCTGCACACATGGAATCAACTTTGGTGTAGAAATGTTTTGGGGGAGATAAGACACTACTCCAGAAATTGACCATCTCATAGACTACATATGATATCAATCGAATTTTCCCAGCATATGAGAGAACCTTGGTAGTCCACAAGTGAAGTTTTCTTGTTATCTTCTCTATGAATGGCTGTAAGGAGGCAAAAGTAAGTCTCTTGGTGCTTAGGGGAAAGCCCAGATATCTGGTAGGAAAAACACCAATTTGAACTCCACAGATGTCACTTAACTCAGCCGCTTCACCCTCCGTGTAACCCCCAAAGAAAATACCAGATTTAGCAGCATTCATATCCAGGCCACACCATGTCTTAAACATACTCAATACCTCTGCAATACCTGTAAGTGATTGTTGCGACCTATCTGAAAATACCAATAGATCATCCATGAATAGCAGATGAGTAATACTTGGTGATGCACATTGGGGGTGTTTAATGATTCTCCCTAGAGATGCAGCATTATCTAGCAATTTGGACAGAGCCTCTATGACAATGATAAAGAGGTATGGGGAAATAGAATCACCTTGTCTGAACCCCTTTTTGCCTTCAAGTAACCCAGCTAGTTCACCGTTTACAGCAACAGAGAACCTAGGAGTTTATATGCATTCTTTGACCCATGTTCTAAAGAGCGGAGGTAAGTTCATAACTTCTAGTAGTTTCAGCACAAAATCCCAAGATATAGTGTCAAACACTTTCCCTAGATCAACCTGCAACATGCAACTTTTTGGACAAGAGGCATTATCATATCACCTTATTAGCTCAGAAGCTAGTAGAACATTCTCACCTAGAGCTTTGCCCTTAAGAAATGCCAACTGATTTGGAGATATACACGCTGGGAGGAGAGCCTTAATCCTGTTGGCAATTATCTTAGAGATGACTTTATAAGCAACATTGCAACAACTAATTGGTTTGTAGTCTCCTAGTGCACATGCTTCAGTGCTTTTAGGTATCAGCACAATGATTGTTGTATTAAGATCTTTGAGCAATCTCCCATTCCTGAAAAATTCCTGAACCGCAGCCACAACAGAGGCTCCCACTGTGCTCCACGAAGCCCTAAAAAATCAACTGAATAACCATCGGGACCAGCACACTTGTTAAGCGGCAATGCAAACAAAGTAGACATAACTTCCTCTTCAGATATTTGCTTATGTAGTTCTTGTATTTGAGTCTCAGAGCATCGAAATGGAATTAAATCTCGAAGTTGAGAAATAGTACATGGTGAGATGGGGAGATCTGTGTGTCCCAAGATTTCCTGGAAGTATTGAGACGCATGAGATTTTAGTTCAGATAAATTACCAAGTTTCCTTCCACTTAGATCCCTTAGGAAGTGAATATGATTTCTGGTAACTCTTTGGGATGCCATTCTATGGAAGAAAGCTGTATTACGGTTATCCAAATGCATCCATGTGACCCGAGATTTTTGCCTGAAAAACTTTTCCTCAGCAGTGATTAGCGTTTGCTAGTTTTGCCTCACCCGATGTTCTTCTATTGCTAATGACTGTGAAGGATTAGTAAGGATTTGCTTCTGTAATTATGCTAGATGAGCTGCTTGTTCCTTTACTCTCTCTGTGATTCCGCTGAAATGAGTTCTGTTTAACATTCTCAGCGTAGGTTTCAAAGATTTAAGAGTTCTTACTAGACGAAATTGGGCAGAGCCAAGAGCTGGTGCCTGATCCCACAATTGTCTCACAGATTCAGCGTATTGCGGGTGGTCAGTGACATGGTGGAAGAACTTAAATGGCTTGCAAGCTGGGCACCTGAGAGAAGGCATTTTAAATAAGCATGGGGAGTGATCAGACTGTAAAGGCTCCAGGAACTCGGGATATGCATCTGGAAATCGGGTAGCCCAAGACTGGTTAATGAGAGCATGGTCAATCCTCTTGGATATAGGATTAGCATCATTGTTGTTCCACCACGTGAAAGGGAGACCCTTAGCCTGAGCCTCAAATAAGTCAGCTTCCTGAATGGCAAGATTAAAATCCTCTATACTTGAGATATCAATATCTTGTGTTAGATGGTCAGAATGGTTTGAGACCCTTAGGATTTGATTGAAATCGCCAGCCACTGCCCATGGTGAACGAGACACAGGAGTACTGCTGTTTAACAGCTCAAGTTCTTCCCACAAAGCTTGCCTTTGTTCCACTAAATTGAAGCCATAAACAAAAGATACAGTGAAAGATATATTCTCAGCCTCCAAAAATATACCACACGTAACTAACTGAGCTGATGCCTTGTAGACCGTTATAGTCACTCTAGGATCCCATACTACCATAATCCTAGCTGTGTCATGGTGCTCAAAATTTCCGTAATAGTTCCAGCCATGAGGAATCACACTATTTATTCTCTTTGAGTTTATTTGTTGAATATGTGTTTCAGAAAAAGCTCCAAAAAGAGGCCTATGGATATTAATCCATTCCTTAGTTAAAGTGTCTTCGTTGACTATTAAGTCCCATTATGTTCCATGCAAAAAACATCGTAGTGATGATTAAAAAGTCATCGTAGCCCTATGGCTACGCTTTCGATGAGTGACCAATATGATGGGTCCGTCATCCTCCATTTTTCCCTCACCAAAATTATTTCCTTGCTCACATGCCCCACTAGTGGAACATGACAATGCTGGTCCATTCTCCGACTGCTTGCCAGCCGTCTGGAGCCTTCCTTGCTCACCAGCCTCCCCAAAAACCTCCTCAACTACCATCACAGCTTTATTTGAAGAGAGAGATGGAGATTTCCCTAAATTTAGAGTCCCTGCATTTTCCAGCACATCTGCTTGCATTTGAAAACTAGGCTGCACTAAAATACTCTCCTGCTGATTTTTAGACTGCAGATAGTATATCTTGAACCACATGCTGTGGTTTCATGACCAAATTCACCCCTCACGGGGAATCCAACGTTGAACCAGCTTTGGTGTCTTAGACCTGCCTTCACGAGATTTTCTGCTCCTGCGTCTGTTAGAGGGCCGACTCCTTGAGTGTGCAATTCTCTTAGTGAAATTTCTTGCTTGTGGTGCATGCCAGCATTGAAGTGTAACATGCCCATATACATTACAATTAATACACTTGGGTGGGAGCCAAGGATACGACACAGTGATGTCGACTTCACGCCCATTACTAAAGCCTTAAACAATGCGTGTTGGAAGCTCTTTCGTGAGGTTGACTCTGACCACCACCTTAGCAACTTCAAAGTTTTCTTTCCTCTCTGTTTCTGGGGCTAGAGCAATTGGTTGGCCCACTGCAGTTGCTAATCTACTCAAGCTCTTATGGTTGAATAGAAGGTATGTAACGCCTCTGAACTCTACCGTAACTGGAGCAGAGGTTATTGGAGGCTTCTCCGGATTAAAATCTGGAGACCATGGCGCAACAAACATAGAATGGCCTGCAATGTTCCATATATTTCGGCTTAGCAAGATCTCTTGAGTGCGTGGGTTTGTGACTTTGAGGAGATAAGAATTTGGACCCAATCGATGCACAAAAATCTGAGGACCCTTCCTTGCCCAGAGAGCATTAACCACACCTATCACTCTTCCCATATCTGGTTGAGAACCCTGGAACTGAGCGAAAATAAATTCCTTGAATTCTTCTTTTGCTTCTTCGATATTCTCATCAGGAATGAGGACAAATGGAACTCCCGTGAAATGCTCAGTTGGAGTGCCAAGTTCCTCAAGACTGGAGGAATCCTTTAGAAGACTCGACCACTTACGTATTGTAGCAGACGCTTCTTGAGGGACGTATCCCACGAGTGTCAAAGCTTCACCAATCTCATCCTTAGAGCCCGGAGAGCTTGGAGCTGTCATTGTATTGGTTTGCATAAGAGAAGTAGTACAGAGAGCTTGGTGAAAGATCTAACCCACCGTCCAAATTATTAACTTGCAGAGGAGAAACTTTTGAAATCGAAACCAGATCTGAAGGAGGCACAATTCCCAATGCTTCAGAGGAAAGTAGATCTGCTGAAATCAAAGATAGATCTAGACTGGAAGCAACTAGATGCTCGACCTTGAGGTCAAGAGAGCCGACAGAGATCTCACCGGAGGGAATAGAAACTGACGATGCCTTCTTCTTCGGCGTAGCAACATAGAAAACGACAGAAGAACAAGCAAACTTTGAAGTACTATGAACCTGTGACTGAAACTGTAAACGTTTTTTTTTTGGGTATTTTGAACAGCGAGAGTCAGTCGGCGAAGAACCGACCTACGAGAAAGAATTGACTGATTTGAGAGGTTTTTAAAGAAATCGATTTGTATATACTTTTAGTTTTCAATTTTGTTACACGATGCATTTTTATAACACCAATACACCATTAATAACGACTTTTAACCAAAAAGAAAAAGAAAATAAGACACCAATAGTAAATTTATTCAGTCATAATATAGAAGGACATATTTTGGTCAATAAATTCAAAACTATATTATATATCTATCATATATTTTGGCCATATTTTTTGTAAAATTTTCACTCGTACCTAATAAAGCACTTTGTATTGTCTATTTTCAAAATCCAATGTGTTATCATAGAACCACCATAGATATAGACAACAGATCATGGACCCAAATATATATATAGATTTTAAAATATATAGGATGAAGTTTTGTATTGGCACTAATTATGATGCATTAAAGAAATAAATTTTGACCAAGAGGTTTATTTTTTTTTGAAATAAAAATGATAGATTGTTTTTGTTTTATTTGGAAATTAGGTTACGAATGTTATCACATTTTTACTTATCTCATTGGAATATTTTTCCATTTGCACAAAAAACAAATTAAAGAAAGAATTTTGGACCAAGAGTTGTAGGTTTTTGAAATAAAAGTTATAGATTTTTGTTCAATTTGGATAATGAATGTTATAACTTTTTCACTTCTCTCATTGAAATATTCTCCCATATTTAAAATAAGTCCATTCCAAAAAAAAAAAAACATTCAAAAGTAATACACTGAAGCAAATAGTAACATATCGGACATACCACATTTGAAAATTTAAATAACTAATCCACAAAAGAAAATGATTTAAATATCTACACACAAGTAATAGGTTTTGTTTTAATTGTGTGAGAGAATTAGAGAGTTACATTACGTTTAAATAAAACAAAACGAGTCAAAGTAATGAATAATTTGGGGCGTTTGCTAATGATAACATGAAGGCCACGCATAGTAGAGAGAGTTAAAGGAAAACGTGAGGGGTAAAAGACAAATAAAGTTAAGCACCTGAGGTGTTATTTTCCTGGTCTCAAGTATAACCTCCCCTTTTTCGTAAAGTTCTATTTTTAGTACAAACTTTATTTATCTGTATTTTTCGCCCCCACAGAGAAAAAAGGGAAAAAAGAAGATTCAATTCCACTTTTGTTGTTCCATTAATCTCTTCCCCCTCAATCCTCTCACCGCGCATTCATTTCGTTCCCTCCATTATCCAACCTTCCGTTACAAGATTTTTTTTTGGATTTTCATGTTTGAATTTTCATTAAAAAAATTAAAAAATCCCAGGAGCATCGATTTTGGTGAAAGGAATTTGAAGGTATCTTCGTTCTTAAATTCATGATTTTTGATTCACTGTTGTTGTAATCATCTTCTGATTCGAAGGTTTTATAGCTTTTTTTTTGTAATTCGTATAGCTGGAACCTTGAATTCATTACCGTAGAAGTCCGTTTTTTCTGAATTTTCTTATGGTGGTTTCAACTCATCTGGAAAATTAGGGTTTCGTTATAAAATAGGACCATCTGGAAATCGTAAGATTCTTCAAAGTTTCAATATTTATCTTCTTATTTCTTTGTTGATTTTATTTTTCTTTTTCTTTTGAAAGCAGGAATTAAGGGTATGTATGTATGTATGTAAGGTAGTTTATTGATGTTTGTGTGAGGGAGAAGGTGGTGTATGAAGCCAAGCTTTGAAACGGATATGCAGGGAGATGTGTTGGCGGTTCATGGGGGAGATAGGAATAGAGATGAGATTTTAAGATACTCTAAGAAGATGGATGTGGAAGATTTTAGGGATAGAGATGAAGAGGAAGTGAATACATCTTGCGAGGAGAAGAGAGTATCGATAAGTAGAGAAGAAGTGGTTATGGTGGAAAGAGATGGTGAGAGGAGTCCTTTAGCGAGTGAAAGAGATGCAAGTAATGATGATCAGCAAACTACTACTAGGAAAAATGATAGCTTTTCTCTGAATCTACATGTAATGGAAGATGAAAAAGAAGATGAGCCATTGGAAAGGGTTAATAGGGATTCTGATGAACAAGCTGTGTTGGAGGGAGATGAAAAGGTACTCGGTTTTGTATCAAGGGATAATGAAGAATCTGGTTCAGGTTCATCGGAGAGGGATGAAAATACTCGTAGTAGAGAGATTAAGGAACTGAATACAGTAGTGGCAAATGGTCAAGCTAAAGCTGATGAACTTTGTCATTTGAATGTGAGTGGGACTGAAGAAGATACAGGAACATGTAATAAATGTGAAGATAGGGATGCGAATGGAAGATTGGAAAAGGACGGTGAAGATAATGCGGGTTTGATGCCGAGGGGAAAAGATGATGAACCAGAGAGTCGAAGATGCGAGACACAAGTTAATAATGACACAAATGACAGAGAGATGGAAATGAGACAAGTTACAGGAGAGCAAGACTCTTCGCCATGTGATCCGGATGCAGTTAAGTTACCTGGAGATACATTTCAAAACGTGTACTTTAGTGGACCAGTCTTACCACAGTCACCAACATTAGGACATAGGCGCACCCAAAGTGAGATGGTGGCTCCTGGACACAGGCGCACAAACAGTTTCCAGAGATTGAAAACACAGATGCAGAAGGCATGGCGTGGGGTCAGCAATCTACGTGATGATAATCGGCCCACTTTCAATCCTGAGGTCTTAGCAAACCAAAAAAGACAGTGGTACCAGCTCCACTCTTCAAAAGCTCTGGTATTCAGTCTCTCTAGGGTGTCCTATCAAATCTTTGAAACTAGCTTTTGGCTACATAGTTCTTCTTCCCCTTAATTGTCTAAAACTTTCGGTCTTGCATAACTTATTAGCTGACTATTGTTTTTCCATTTGACAAATACCCTAGGATCAAACGAAATTAAAGGAGCCAATCTCGCTCTTTGAACATTTTATCATTGTGGGGCTTCATCCGGAAACAAATTTGAAGCCAGTCGAGGAGGCTTTCCGTAGAAGAAAGAAATGGGAGATGGAGATGTCAAGGTACGAAGTGGCAGACTACAGAATACTCCGTCACCGTGGGCCTCAATTTCCAATATTGGAGCCACAGGTTTGTGCTACATGAGACATTTATTCTGCTTTTTATTCATCGTTTTCTTTTTGTCTTTTGTCTACTTTGGTTGCCACTCTTTTATATCTTGTTTAATACGTTCTTGTTTGCCGCTTCTATTAGTTTTGTGCGTCTGTTCTGCTTCATGAGAGATTTAGTTGGTTTCTTTCTTCTCTTTATCAACTTTCATTTCATGCACAGATACTTTTTAAATACCCTCCTGGGAAGAAGGTGGCAATGCGTCCAAAGGATCTTGCAACTTTCTGCTTTCCTGGTGGTGTCAAGGTATGACATTTATGGTTCGTGTCTCCTTATATTTACTTAATGATCGTCAATTTGCATTGGTATATTATTAGTTATGAGCCATCTCAGTTAATTAGAGAATTGATTCAAACTGCTGGTAATAATTATGCATCATTGGGTCATTCTGTGATTTATGCAGCAACTAAAAGTTAAAGAGTGTTAAAACGTGATTTTTCTTAACAGGCACGGCTTTTGGAGAGGACACCATCTCTCAGTGATTTAAACGAGCTTGTGTATGGACAGGTCGGATCATATTTCTGAATAGATTATCTGTAGCTCATCTATGTTGGTTAGAATATAGGTTTACATATCATGATACTTTTGAGTTTACCGCAGGAACATTTAGGCACAGATGATTCATCATTCATATTTTCGTTCAAGGTAATCTACCTTTTCTTTATACCCTTGATCTTTTTTTTTAGTGTCAGACATCCACTAGCAATGTAAAAACTTACATGAGGCTCACAAATTCTCTTTTTCAGGTAGCAGATGATGCAACGTTGTATGGTGTTTGCTTACATGTCTCGGAGATTGTTCAGAGACCTCCTGGTGTATTAAGCACTGCATCACCCTTGCATTCATCTGGAGGAGGGAGTCGTTTTTTGGTTTCTGCACCTCGATGCTATTGCTTGCTGACCAGGGTTCCTTTTTTTGAACTGCACTTTGAGATGTTAAACAGGTACATGAGATGCCCCTACTCTTAGTAGTGGCTTTTCCTTGCATTAAACTACAAAATCTTATGCTGAAGGTCCTTCACTTGTTGATGCAGTATGATTGCACAGGAGCGTCTAAAACGGATAACCGAATTTGTTAGTGAGATGTCTCTTGCTGCTGCATGCTATCGTCCATCAATATCCAGGACGAATGATCAAATTGATGGCCGTGTTTCATCACCTCGTAGCAACCCTGATGATTGGATGGCTTCTGCAATACCTGTTGATGGAGTCATGGCACTCACGGCCGCTGCTGCGGGATTGATAACTGATAGTGACATTGCGAACTTTGCAGAACCTCAATCTCCAGATAGTGTTGTCACCAGTGATACTTCAGATGTAAGTCAGATCAAGGAAATGGAAAGAGACGGGAGAAAAGTTTTCCATTGTTGCGATGATAATTCTTCTGAAGTATTTGAGAACCACTTGGATACCCCAGAAAGAACGTCCCAGAGCTATGACAATGGCCATACTTCTCCTGAGGTTACATGTGCTGATCCTAGGACCCAACCGATAGAGCGTATTGAAAGCTGCGAGTCCATGTTCAGGTAAGTTAACACAATTGTTATCCAGCACAAATTGATCATACCTAAAATTTTTGTCAAGTCATGAGGTTGTCAAAGGTTATGTGATTCAGTATTTTACCAGTATAATTTTAAAATTTACCTTTTCATATATATGGCAGTTCAGCTAGAAGCGTGTTGTCAGATGAGATTGATGATTTGTCAAACAGCGAAAATGATTTTGGAGATGATTTAATACTGGAATGGGCTAAGGTAAGGAGATCACTAGTTACTTCACAATTTCTAGTTGCTCTATTATCTCTTGGTCATTGTTCTCATATAATGTATGGCATCTCATCTACATTGATAGGAACACAAAAATGATGCGTTACAATTAATCTGCG
Source organism: Cardamine flexuosa (assembly GCA_963555745.1). Classification (NCBI taxonomy): domain Eukaryota; kingdom Viridiplantae; phylum Streptophyta; class Magnoliopsida; order Brassicales; family Brassicaceae; genus Cardamine; species Cardamine flexuosa. The sequence continues at coordinate 23,104,221 of OY743219.1, forward strand.
GCTACCATTCATTGGCAATTCCTCCCCGTGGAAGTGAAGTAGTTTTCCACCCGCTGGAACATTTACAATCCATTGTGTATACCCGCCCCCCTGTTTCAGCTTTAGGATTGTCAGAAGAATATATTTGCGCGTCTGATTCTTCGGAGGTAGTTTGATATCGGAAATTATCCTTTTGTAGTCACTTTATAATCTCATCTCAACCACTTTTTTCTTCTTATTTTCCAAAGATGAATTCAAGATTGGCAGCTGCTGAGGAGGCCATGGGTCTCTCAATGTGGACAACGGCAACAGTTTGCCGTATTCTCTCTCTTGAAACTGTACGCCCTCTTCTCAGCATCCTTTATTTTTCTTTTGGTGGCTCAGTATCGGTTTTAGAATAACGTATCGATACAATCCTACTATTTTGCGTTGGATGCAATGTCTATCTCTTCTTTGTGCCTTGGAGTTTAGTATTTTTCACAGGTACCAAATATCTGAAGTTACAAAGTTTTTTCTTCTTTTCAGATTATGTCACTGCTTGCTGGAGTGTTATTAGAGAAGCAAGTTGTGGTAATCTGCCCAAATCTGGTTAGTTAAATCCGTCCTCTGATTGTTATTCATTGAGGGAGATTACAACGGAAGTGGTCATTTGAACTAACTGATGATTATTGCAGGGTGTTTTGTCAGCAATAGTACTGTCTCTTGTCCCAATGATTCGGCCATTTCAATGGCAGAGCTTATTGCTTCCGGTGAGTATGAACATCATCACTAGAAAAATAAATCGACCAATGAAATTGTAAGTTTCCTTGTCGTGACTTGTCTCTGTTGTCTTCAGGTTTTGCCTGGAAGGATGTTTGATTTCCTCGAGGCACCTGTTCCCTTCCTTGTAAGTTTATCGTTCATATGAAGTAACTCGTGCCGTGTCTTGAATACCGAAATTAGTGGATGTTGGATCGTAGACCGTAAACTATATATGTTTCCTGTTGCTCACACAGTTATGCGTTTGCACCACCTGGCAGGTCGGTATACACAGTAAACCAATTGATTGGAAGGTGAAGACGTCTAATCTTATTCTAGTTAACATCCTCAACAATCAGGTTTGGTGGCCTTATCATATATATCTTTCTTTCTGTTTAAATATCCGAAAAACCGATATGATAGTAACTATGTTTGTTTCTTCAGGTGAAAATATGTAACATGCCAGCATTGCCTCAACGAAGAGAACTTATGACTCAGTTGGCTCCAATCCACGCCACACTGGCTCATCAGAGCTCAACCGCTAGAAGACACCCTGTTTATAAATGCAATGAAGTGCAAGTAAGTAGTTATCATCAATGCATGACCTAATTTTTTTTATCAACTACAATTACTCACTCCGGTTTCATATAACCTGACTGTTTCTCAGGCAGAAGCCGCGACTAAATTCTTGAGAGTAATGAGAGATTACATGGAGTCTCTTTGCTCAGATTTACACTCTCACACCATAACAAGTGTCCAATCCAATAGCGACAGGGTACTTATTATATAGTGACTCTCCTCAAAACGTAACAAGGACTACTTTCTCTTAGACTTGAATCTTTCTTTCTCAGGTTTCTCTACTTCTGAAGGACAGCTTTATCGATTCATTTCCTGGTAGAGACCGACCCTTCGTTAAGGTACAAAATCCTAATCTCGATCTTGGCTTCTCTCATTGGAAATCCAGAGGCTTACAAGTTTTTTGGGTTTGCAGTTATTTGTAGATACACAACTGTTTAGCGTTTTATCAGACTCGCGACTATCGAGCTTTGAGAACGGGAGTCTCTAAAGCTCTCATTTTGTCATCAACTTTATACAATACAAACTGAAGAAACCAACCAAAGTCAAATTTATCATTATATATGAAAGAAAACAAAAAGCGGAAGCGAAAGAGGGTAACTTTACTACCCTTTTACACTCAAGAGGACTTCACTGGTGATGAATACAATTATGTTTTAACTCATATTTTACTGCAGTTAGAAAAGTAAGAAACAAAAAAAAAAACAGTGACATGCTTATCGTATCTGGGATATTCTGATCCTTTTAATCATTAACAAACTTGTTTGAAATTTTCTTTCCTGCTCTTGTAAACTAATCACCGCTCAGTATAAGATTTTGTATGTAAAGTTGTACAGAACACTTGAAAACCCTTTTTGCTTAATTCAAGTGTTTGATTTGCTGTTTTCACATTAATTATCAGTAGACGTCAGATTATGCTTACTCTTCATTATAGACATGCTTGGAATCTAATTGACATTTTTGGCCCAAACCAAATTTAATCTGATGTTTTAAGGTAAAATGTTGTGAACAAAATAATCAAAACCGCAATGCGTCTCTAAAGCTCTCATTTTGTCATCAACTTATATAATACAAACTGAAAAAGACAGAGGCTAACTTAACTGGTGATGAATACACCAAACAGCGACTTTGGAGCTTCGCTGGATTTCGTACTGACTGGATCTTTAAAGTGAAACAGAGAAGAAGGGAATTTCTTGATCATCTTATATAGAGTACATAGCACAAATATAGTGATATCTGATTTAATAAAGAGTTAATAACCGATACATTTCTCAAATATTTTGATTAATTTTAGGTATTTTAAGTATTTGATATAAATATAATTGATATTTTTAGATTTATAACTTTTTGAATGATACCAGTTAAACCGGGAATCGACCACCAAGCCGAATCCGGTTTGAAGCAAAACCTTGATTTAAGCAAAACCGGTGACCCAATTCAACATTCAAACTAAGTTCACTAAAATTAAATAATATTTTTAATTAATTAAATATTTTGAGTTAAAATCCAAACCATAAATTAAAGTCATTTTTTAACTTTTCAATTTTATTATATTTTATAATTTTAATAGAAGCAAATTGAATATAAATTTTGATATTTACAATTTTGTGGATCCAGAATCCACACTCAATTCTCAGATATAAATTAATGTTCTCAATAAAATTGTTCTTGTATAAAATATGTTTATTACTCTCTCTTCTTCAAAAATCCTCCCTTTACAATGCTATTTGTCTTTTCTTTATACATATTTTGACCTTTAATGCTATAATAAATTACAAATTTATTTTAATTTGAACACGTCGGTTTTGATTCGGTCTTGAATGTTGTAACGTTCTTTTTGGAGCAGCTTCATTTCTTGATTTAATGCTTAGATTCCTTTCCGTGAACTCTTTATCTTTTCCAGTCTCCTATGAATTTCCGAACTCTCTGGATCTGTCACTTCGATCTCGTACTAGCTCGCTGATATTCTTATTTCACTCCGAGATTTACTCCTATGAACCGAGCTCTTGCCAAGATGACTTGATTGACACTCCTATGAACCGTACTAGACTTCCATCTTTTTTCTGAGGTACTCCGCAAATATCCAATTCACGAGATGCTGATAAGTTTCTCCTGCATTCTTCAAACCAAATGGCATCACAATATAGCAATAGATACCTCTATCGGTTATGAAGGACGTATTTTCTTGATCTTCCGGATGCATTTTAATTTGGTTATAGCCTGAAAAAGCATCCATGAAGCTTAGGAGTTTGAGGCCAGCAGTTGACTCTACCAATCGATCAATATGTGGAAGTGGAAAACTGTCCTTCGGACAAGCTCTGTTAATATCCGTAAAGTCCACACAAACTCTCCATTTTCCATTCTTTTTCTTTACTACAACTGGATTGGCGAGCCAATCAGGATACTTTACTTCTCGTATAAAACCTGCTTTTAACAATTTTTCTACTTCGTCATTTACCGCCTTAGCTCGATCTGGTCCGAGCTTTCTTCTTTTTTGCTTTACTGATTTGAAACTCTCATCTACCTACAACTCATGCGATATAATACTTTGGTCAATACCCGGCATGTCATCTATGGACTATGCGAAGGAACCTTTGTTTCATGACAAGAACTCAATGAGTTCAGACCAAAGTTTAACTCCTAGGTCCGAACATATCTTAATTTTTTGATCTGATTTCGTTTTGTCGATTGAAACTTCTTGAGTTACATCATCATATTTCAGTCCACCAGGAAAACATGGCTCTTTTACTAGTGTCAAGCTCATTAATTTTTATTGTAATTTCATCTGATGATTTGCGAGATAACAAGTCCTTGAAATCTCTTGATTGCCTTTGATCGTCTCTACTCCGGTTGGTGTCGGAAATTTTATACACTGATGATATGTTGATGGTACTGCTCTCATCTGATATAGCCATGGGGTTCCCAAAATGACATTGTATGCAGCAGTCTTATTAAAAACTGTGAACTCCACGATTTTTGAGACTCCGGATGTAAACACAGGAAGCTTTATAGTTCCAAGGGACATAATTGTTTCGCATGTGAATGCTATTAATGGCGCTGGTAGTCCCACAATCTCAGTTCGATCAATTCCATCCGACTTAATGTATTTAGGAAGATTAAATCAACCGAACTTCCAGTATCAATTAAAGTTCTTGTTACCTTATAATTCACCATGTCGAGTGTTATGATTAGAGCATCATCGTGTGGTTTTGTTAAACGCTCAGTTTCGGACTCCTCAAATATTAAAGTACCGCCATACTCGAAGGGTTCAGCTTTTGCATTTACGGCCATAACTGTTGCTCGATTGTGCCTCTTGATTGCCCGAACTGAATCATGACAAAGCTTGGATACTCCCATGATTACGTCGATTCGTCCTTTTGATGGACCAGCATGATCAGATGCTTTCTGCTTTTTTGGGTTTGGCTCAGCAACTCGATCATCTGCTCGATCTTTATTATAACTTCGTACGAACTCTTCCAGGTTAAATTTTGCAAGTTCCCCAGACGACCAGAGCTCGGCTAGATGTCGCTTACAAATGCTACAGTCTTTTGTTAAATGCCCGTTCATTCGATGGATTTCACAATATGATCCTTCGCTTCGGACCCAAGTCCTGGAGGAGGGAAATCCTTGTCTTTCTCCACTTGAAAGTGGTCATCCGACGCTATTATTATTTGGGTTCATCCCAAAACGTTTTACTCCACCATTTTCTCTTGGTTCGAATCTTCTTACTGCAGGATTCACTGTCGGTCTGGGATTATGATATTTCTTTGCGAAATTTGCTTTTTCTTCCTCAGCTTCTATCCAACTGTTAGCTCGGAAAAGTGTATCTTGAATAGTTTCAGATCGATTCACTGTTAACTCTTCCCTGATTCGTGTCTCATGCCAGAGTCCGTTTTTAAGGGCTGATAGTGCTGCAGTTTGGGAAATTCCTGGAATTTTTGCCAACAACTACTTGAATTTGGCAATATGCTTCCGGAGTGGCTCCTACGGTCCTTGTGATAGCTTCCACAGATCACTGTCAGACTTTCCTTTTTCCATTAAAACGGAGTACTGCATGAGAAAAGCGGAGGATAGTTCGTTGAAACTGTTTATAGTTCCCGAGCCGAGTCGAGGAAACCAAATTAACGCTTTTCCGGATAGATTCTCTGAGAATAGTTTGCAATAACCGATATCTTCTTCATGAGGCTCCAAATCAATTCGCCCTGCAGCAAATTGAAAAGCTGCCAAGTGGCTTTTTGGGTCTCCTTGTCCATCATACGTTGGTAAATTTACCCTCCAAGCATTTTTGATCTTAAAGTTTGCAATTCGCGAGCTAAAAGGGGACTGCCTGGTTTCTTCTAAACCCTACTAATATCCAGGGCCGAACTAGTAGCTAGATGAAATTTTGATTTCATTTCCCTCATTTCGCGGCAACAGAATCAAGCTCGTCATCCGTGGTTTGGAAAGCCGCCTCCTCTTCATTGATTTGTTGGTCTCCCGCAACTTGTCCCTCTCCGCCACCATGCTGTGGTGTTCCTTCAGCTGTCTGATTGGAAGAAGCAGTTGCTACGGATGTTGGGAAGAAAACACGCTGGTGGGAGGTCCTGCACATAGTACCTGCAGTTGAAGCATTAACACGAGCAGTAAGAGTTACCTGACCATTTTTCAGTTGTTGGATCTCTTGTTTCACGGCCGTCAGATTCGTGGTCAGAGTCGTCAGGCTATCGTTGATTTTCATCAAAGTGTCAGCTACGTCACCCATGGTTCGGTATTTGAAGATCTCTTAGCTTGATTATCAAAAAGACTTCTTGTTTTAGCTTTAAAATGCCCTCTTTCTAGCGCCAAAATGTGGATCCAGAATCCACACTTAGTTCTCAGATATAGATTACTGTGCTCAATGAAATTGTTCTTGTATAAAATGTGTTTATTACTCTCTCTTCTCCAAAAATCCCCCCTTTACAATGCTATTTGTCTTCTATTTATACATATTTTGACATTTAATGCTATTAATAAACTACAATAAATTCTATTCTAATTTGAACACGTCGTTTTGATTCGGTCTTGAATATTGTAACATCCTTTTTGAGCAGCTTCATTTCTTGATTTAATGTTTAGATTCCTTTCTGCGAACTCTTTATCTTTTCCGGTCTCATATGAATTTCCGAACTCTCTGGATCTGTCACTTCGATCTCGTACTAGTTCGCTGATATTCTTATTTCACTCCGAGATTTACTCTTGTGAACTGAGCTCTTGCCAAAATGACTTGATTGACACGTGTCCCGTATCTTTAATGGTGATGGATCCTTGGTGTGAGATCCGGTATCAAATTTTTTTTATCATCCTTTACTCTTCTAAAAGACTATTTTATATTAAATTTTAGAGAAAACTTCTTGTTGTTTGTTTTTGTTTAAATGATATTGGACTTATTGAAAAAGCCCACAAATCTCCCTAAAATCCTAAAACCCCGACATCCTTCTTGTTCATCCCTAAAACGAACTGAAATCCCCTAAAATCTCTATGGATTCCCTAAAACAAAAATTTGAGACTAAACCAAGTTAGAGGAAGAGACGAAGACTGAGGGAGGAGAATGCTAAAGTGAGATTCTTTAATCTTGATACTCCATTTTTTTTATTATTATTTCTGATTTCTTATGTGTTTTTTTTAGCTGGCGTCTTCTCAATTGAAAGAAATCAACAGCTGTCTCCTATCCTTGCTAAAAAAAGTTGAGAATCAAGGAAATATCTCTCAACTTTTTGAGGAAGCTTTCGTGTATAAAAATGTGAAATGTTTTACATCTTCTTTTGACGAAATGAAGAAATATCTTCCAGAGTTATCAGAAGCTGAGGATCTTGTATCTTCTATTAAAAAACTGAAGAAATCCAAACCTGACCCAGCAAGGTCAGGCCTTTCCAGCGACAAAGATTATGAAATTTTGCTTCACCCACTTATTCTGGCTTTAGTAAACATGGATAAGGCAACAAGAGTGTCTGATATGTAAGAAAAGACAACACGTTCTCTTGTTTTTAGACATGGTAAGAAATTATTTATTTGGGTTAACTTTTTTTTTTTTTTTGCAGCATAAGTTTCTTTCGAAAGACAGTCTCCATTACAAAAGGAAATGTTGTCTCTCTTACTACTGAAAACATAAAAACCCCGGATTGAGCAAAACCCGGATTGAGAAAAACCGGTGACCCAGTTCAACATTCAAACTTGGTTCACTAAAATGAAATCATATTTTTAGTTAATTAAATATTTTGAGTTAAAATCCAACCATAAAGTTAAAGTCATTTTTTAACTTTTCAGTTTTATTATATTTTATAGTTTTACTAAAAGCAAATTGAATATAAATTTTGATATCTATAATTTTTATCATGTTTTTCTCCTCTAAAATACTATTTTATATTGAATTTTAGAGAAAACTCCTTGTTGTTTTTTTTTGTTTAAATGATATTGAGCTTATTGAAAAAGCCCACAAATCCCCCTAAAATCCCTAAAACCCCGACATCCTTCCTGTTAATCCCTAAAACGAAAACTGAAATCCCCTAAAATCTCTATGGATTCCCTAAAATGAAAACTTGAGACTAAACCAAGTCAGATGAAGAGACGAAGACTGAGGGAGGAGAATGCTAAAGTGAGACTTTTTAATCTTGATATTCCATTTTGTTTTTCGATTCTGATTTCTTATGTGTTTTTTAGCTGGCGTCTTCTCAATTGAAAAAATCAATAGTTGTCTCCTATCATTGCTAGAAAAAATTGAGAATCAAGGAAATATCTCTCAACTTTTTGAGGAAGCTTTCGTGTATAAAAATATGAAATCTTTTACGTCTTCTTTTGACGAATTGAAGAAATATCTTCCAGAGTTATCAGAAGCTAAGGATCTTGTATCTTCTATTAAAAAACTGAAGAAATTCATACCTGACCCAGCAAGGTCAGGCTTTTCCAGCGACAAAGATTATGAAATTTTGCTTCACCCACGTATTCTGACTTTGGTAAATATGGACAAGGCAACAAGAGTGCTGATATGTAAGAAAAGACAACACTTTCTCTTGTTTTTAGACATGGTGAGAAATTATTTATTTGGGTTAACTTTTTTTTTTTTGCAGCATAAGTTTTTTTCGAAAGACAGTCTCTATTACAAAAGGACATGTTGTCTCTCTTACTACTGAAAACATAAAAAAAACCGGATTGAGCAAAACCCGGATTGAGAAAAACCAGTGACCCAGTTCAACATTCAAACTTGGTTCACTAGAATTAAATCATATTTTTAATTAAATAATATTTTGAGTTAAAATCCAAACCATAAGTTAAAGTCATTTTTTAACTTTTCAGTTTTATTATATTTTATAATTTTAATAGAAATAAATTGGTTATAAATTTTGATATCTACAACTTTTATCATTTTTTTCCTCTAAAAGTCTATTTTATATTGAATTTTAGAGAAAATTTCTTGTTGTTTGTTTTTGTTTAAATGATATTGGGCTTATTGAAAAATCCCACAAATCCCCTATAACCCCGACATCCTTCCTGTTCATCCGTAAAATGAAAACTAAAATCCCCTAAAATCTCTATGGATTCCCTAAAATGAAAAAGTGATACTAAACCAAGTCAGAGGAAGAGACGAAGACTAAGGGAGGAGAATGCTAAAGTGAGATTCTTTAATCTTGATATTCTATTTTGTTTTTGTTTTTCAATATCTGATTTCTTATGTTTTTTTTAGCTGGCGTCTTCTCAATTGAAAGAAATCAATAGCTGTCTCATATCCTTGCTAGCAAAAGCTGAGAATCAAGGAAATATCTCTCAACTTTTTGAGACTGTGTATAAAAATGTGAAATCTTTGATTGTTTCTTTTGACGAATTGAAGAAATATCTTCCAGAGTTATCAGAAGCTGAGGATCTTGTACATTCTATTGAAAAACTGAAGAAATTCATACTAGACCCAGCAAGGTCAGGCCTTACTAGCGACAAAGGTTATGAAAATTTTCTTCACCCACGTATTCTGACTTTGGTAAACATAGAAAAGGCAACAAGAGTGTCTGATATGTAAGATAATAATTATTCAAAGTTGGGTAGGTTAAAAAGTAAAATTAGTTATTATCCCAAAAAGCAATTGAGAAATAGTTATTAACCAAGTGATTGAAATAGTTGTTTGCCATTGGGCTTATTGAAAAATCCCTCAAATCCGAGTGATTACCTTGACATCTTCTTGTTCGTTAAAATCTCAATCCCCTCAAATCTATGGAATCCCTAAAACGAAAACATATGAGTGAGAGTAAACCAAGTCAGAGTAAGAGAAAAAGACTGAGGGAGAATGCTCAAGTGAGATTCTTTAATCTTGTAACTTTTTTATTTTCTTTTTGATTTCTGATTTCTTCATATTTTAACAATGTTTTGTTTGTGCAAACTTATTCATTTGGTTTTTCATCTTTCATGCTGTTAAATCTATTGAATCATCTCAAGCGAATGCATGATGTCAAGCGCTTGAAATTCTCTCTTATCTCTTAATATCTAACGTTTATTATCATATTTCTTTTTCGACAGAATTCAGATCTTTCATCTTTTTATATACTTTTCTTTTGGCAGAATTGAGATGTGCTCAGCTTTTAACAATAAGTGTTAATACGATTTTGTTTGTGAAAGTTGTACAGAATGTGTAACAAGTGCTTGATTTGCTTATAAGAGATAAAGATTATGATTAATTCAAAGTGTTTGATTTTTAGCTATAAATTCCCCTCCATGTTGTTAAATTAATTTGTTAACATTGTAAATAACTTTATGTTTTTAGTGTTCCCTCTATTTTCACCATATGAAATACGAAAATTCTGACACACAAAAACCTCCAATTCTTATTTGGAAAATATTGTGATTCATAAGAATTTTAACTACAAAAATGGCAAGAACTAACAAAATTATAGTTTTAACTACAAAAGTGGCAAGAACTAAAAACATTATATTTATGCTTATTAATATTTTGATATAAAAAAAACTCTACCATTAGGAGCAACAACATAACAAATACATTGTTGCAATCAACTAACAAAATGAATCAAAGAAGATACTGAGGATCCGGGATAAGTGTGTTATTTCTGTTGATATTATACATGATACAATGAAATGGTGGCGTATTTTGAAAACACTCTAATTCATTTTTTGATGTCAACTTCTTCTTGGTCTGAGAGTCAGGTCGTCTCTGGCCCTAGGCAAGTCCATGCCATGAAAAAATTCTTTTAGAGAAATATTTGCCTAGGGCCCATGCCAAAATATATTAGAGCAACATCATAACCAATTGAAAACATTGTAGGCGTTTCTTCAATTTCAAAGACCCATCAAGTTGGAGATTCTTAAAAGTTCTTATGACATCAAAATCAATTTCAAAAGCTTGGAGTGGAAGCTTTTATTCAAGAACTTAGCTGTCTTGAACTAAGTCCGGAAATATCCACAGCATGACCCTCACGATCAAAATGCAGCAAGCAAGACCTTTGAACCACACAAAAACCAAAAGATGATTCAAACTTTGAGAGAAACTAATCCATGTTTAATAAATGGTTACAAAGGCATTTTGATTCAACTTACATCGTCCTCTATGTATTTCAACCCACCATTGTTGTGGTTGTGGAGAAAAACATTAATTCCACCATCCTTGGTAAGACGGAATTTCATACACTTAGAGATAGAAGAGTTATATGCATCAACACCTCTGCATAATCAAGCACACACATATATATTCATCAACACCAATATATTTTTTTTTTTTAAAAGAGGCAAATTTATATGTTTTAGATAGCCTTACATTTTCGGCGTCTTCAATTCTTTTACATGCTTCGGTACTCCACCACATTTATTGCAGAGATTAGAGTTAGGCGGCTTATAAGGAGGGCAATTCCTATATATAATCAAACAAAAGAGACTCATAAACACCAATGTTTACAATATATATTTAAAAAGAAATAAGAAAAAAGAAAGAAGCAAATTTATATGCTATTTAATATTTATAGTCTTACGTTTCCGGCTTCCTCCATTCATTTCCTAGGTGAGACTTTTTGTACTGTTTGTCTTCCCACCTCATCTGATTAATCCGAAGCTTTTTGAGCTTGCGCGCAGCTCTCATACCGCTTGTCTTACTGTAACATATCATCACAGATTAGATTAAAACACACAGAAAAAGACAAGAACCAAAAGTAAAAGCAATTCAGGTTTAGAGATCATTAGGATAGAAAACTTTTAAGTTTTCACAGAAATTCAAATATCCACAAGTGTTCCATAACACTCTAAATCTCTAGATTAGCTATTAGTATCCCTTGCATTAAGTTCTCAAATCAAGAAAAAGAGACGTTGAAGAAGCAAATTTATATGTTATTTAATAGCCTTACATTTTCGGCTTCTTCCATTCCTTTACTTGGGGCACTCCACAACACTTATTATAATGCTTAAGACCAAATCCAGAAATCAAGAACTCGTCCTGCAACAACACAAGTAAATTAAAGATGATTCAACCTTTTACAGAAACTAATCAATGTTTAATAATTGGTTACAAAGATTCAACTTACATTTTCCTCAATCAAAGGATCAATACCTCTGCAAAATCTAACACTGATCAACACCAAAGTATTTAAAAAAGAAGATTACATGTTTTTTTCTAACCTTACATTATCGTTTTCTTCCGCTGTACGTTACCATAAGGAGGAATACCTCCGCATAATCAAACACAAATAGGCTACTCACCAACACTAACATAAAATAGATAAAAAAACTAAATAAGCAAAATTATATATTTTTTTTAAAGCCTTACATTCTCGACTTTTTGTATTGCTTGTCTGGCCACCTCATCTGTTTAATCCGAAACTTTTTGAGTTTGTCTTACTGTAACATATTATCACACATTAAATCAAACACAGACAACAAAATTAACGTACACAGAAAGTCTTCAGTCCAGACTAGCTATTATTTCTTACATTATTACTTCTCAAATCAAGAAAACAAGCAATTAGCACAATTAACTATTATCTAAACGTACCCCATGTTTTGTTTGTCGAGCAAGGAGAAGACTAACAGCAAAGATGTATTAGTAGCATGCTATATATATGAGATAGATTTTAAGGCGGCTCAAAACCCTAACCCTATTCTTCTAAATTAATCACCCTCTCAATATTACAATATTTAATACACAACACTTAGACAAACTCTTTTTGCTTAGTTATTCAAGTCCTTTATTTGCTGTTTCACAACATTTCTCCGAATAAATCTGATTATGCTTACTCTGTAGTCTGACCAAATTTTTTATTGTAAGCAAAAAGAGAACAACAGCATAACCAATTGAAAACATTGTAGGCGTGTCTTCAATTTCAAAAGACAAAATATCTTTAACATCAAATTTTTAACAAATATATATATGTAGATTTAACCCAACATAAGTTGGAGAATCTTAAAAAGTGCTTGTGACATCAAAATCAATAATTTATTTAACTCAAGTCCATCCTTCCCTTGACATGATCCTAAAGCGACTTGAACTCAAGTCCAGTCAAGTTTGGAAATATCCACAGCATCACCATCACGTTCAAATGCAGCAATCACGACCTTTGAACAGCACATAAAACAAAAGATGATTCAAGCTGTTGAGAGAAACTAATCCATGTTTAAAAAATTGTAACAAAGGCTTTTTATTTTTATTTTTATTCAACTTACATCTTCGTCAATGCTCTTCAAAAGACCACCATCACCAGGTCCACCACCATATTCAATGGTGCGAAAAATGTTGACAGTCTTTCCAGTACCAGAGATACGATGAGTTTTATAACACTTAGAGAGAAAACAGTTATAAGCACCAACACCTCTGCATAATCAAACACAGAGACTCATCAACACCAATAATGTCTACAATATATTTTTTTAAAAGAGAAGAAGAAGCAAATTTATATGTTTTTTTATAGCCTTCCTTTTCGGCTTCTTCCATTCATCTGATTTTGGATAGGGGTGGGCACGAGACAAGTAATTAATTTTTTGGCTTGTTACTTGACTTGTTCAAAATGAGTACTTGCCTAAAATTTGACGACTTGCAAGTTACTTGGTTCGTCTTGTTACTTGTCAAGATTTGAAAAAATAAGTTATTTATCTAACATTAATGAATTTTATTGTAATAATAAGTTTTCGCTTTTATCATATACTAAGAAACTCATTAAAAATTGATTATAAATGCATCATTTTTTGTAAATAACAATTTTTTATATCCTAAACCAATAGTATTCAACTGTTTTTTCTTGAATTTTTTTAGTTCATCACTAATAACTAATCAAACATGCATACATAAACTTAAAAATATGATTTTTTGAAACAACTTGTTTTCTAGAAATATGATCAATATGAAACGAAAGAAGTATCAAAGCAACATGTAACAAGTAACAAGACAAGTAATATAATTTTTTTGTTGGCTTAGTACTTGACTTGAACTTACAAGTAATTTAATTACCTGACTTGTTACTTGCCTTACCAAAAGCAAATAATTGTTTTTTCAAGCCGAATACGATATAAGTAACGAGTACAAGACGAATAATGAATACTTGTGCCAATCCTAGTTTTGGAATAATATGTTCTTTTTCTTTGGGTACTCTACTACCACACTTGTCACAAATTTTAAAGTTAGGAAGAGCATATAAAATCTCCCTGCGTAATCAAACAAAGAGACTCATTAACACCAATATTGTCTACATATATATTTTAAATTATGTTTTTTATAGCATTAATTACCGATATCGAGGCAGACACCATACTCTGCCTTCGCAATACGGCTTAGGCTTGTATACATGCTTTGTCCGAAACTTTTTGAGCTTGCGCGCAGCTCCCATACCCCTTGTCTTACTGTAAGTCATTAGCCCAAAAAAAAAAAAAAGAGAAATCACAAAATAAGTATAGAAAACCTTTAGCTTTCATAAATGCAGCAAACAGAAACTCAAATATCAAATCTCCAGAGAATGTTATTATTAGGATATTAAACCTCAAGCTTATCCATACAGAACTCAATGAAATCATTTCCAACTGATAAAAACAAAACCACACTCGATTAAATCACTCGTAATTCAACGCTGAAACAAAGAACAGAGACAGAAGACCAAGGATCAAAGAGAGAAGAAACTTACCCCATGTTTTGTTTGTCGATGGAGGACAAGTTCAACAGCAAAGATGTATTAAAGCGGCTTAAACCCTTTTTCCTTAATTATTCAAATATATATGAGATAGAGTCTAAAGCGGCTCAATACCCTAACCCTAATCTTCTAAATTAATCACCGCTCAAATATAACAAGACTGTTTGTTTAAGTTTATACACAACACTTAAAACCCTTTTTCCTTAATTATTCAAGTGCTTGATTTGCTGTTTCCCACTATTTCTCAGAATAAATCTGATTATGCTTATTTACATTTTGTCCCCTAATCAAAGTCTATTTAATCTCATGTTTACGGTATAAATTTTCCACAATTTTTATGCAATTCTGCAACTCTAACGCAAAAAAAAATGATGGCGGAATAAATGTGTTCTTTCAGTTATTCTCAAGTGCCATGATAATTATGATATGATCATTATACAGGATACAAGGAAATGGTCGTTGGGAAAAGTAATATTTTGGAAACATTCCACTTATTTTTTGACGTCACCTTCTTCTTCTTCATCATCAGATTTAGCGAAGATGGTCTCAGGCTGGGTCTGAGAGTAAGCAGGTGCAATAAACTTTGGATCTTTAACAGCAACTTCTGCGTATTTCAATATCGCTTCTCTTGGATCTTCTTCCATCCACGTCTCTTTTATCATCCCACCTTGCTGCAAAGCACACACACAACAACAGCATAAAAAAAATCAATACATTATTACAATTACTAATACCACAAATCGAAAAACCAAAGAAGATACCGAGGATCCTTACCTTGAGAAGATACTGTGTTAATAAGCTACTACCAGTAGTTCCAACTCTTCCACCATGACCAGGACCTGTCATGGGAATCTCAGGCTTGTGGGCTTTAACAGGATCCTTCAATGTTTTCTCTCTTTCTCTTTTCCGGCTTGGTGCGTCTCTGAACAATGGTAATGCATGAGGATTGTGTATTACTGGTTCTGGTTGGTAATCATCTACAGATTTCTTCCTTGGCGCACGTGCCACACAAACGCACGCGCCTCTCTCGCTCCGAGTTGGGTCGTAAAGAATGTGAGTTCCTCCTTGGCTTTTGTCTCCGGATGTTGCAAATATCTACAGCAATAGAACCCTTTTAGTGTCAAGATTAAAAATCAGACTTTAGAGGAAGGGAAGTTGTTGTAAGTTACCTGATTCAACCTTGGGTGCCAAGCGCATTGCACCACGCTGCAAGTTGGAGATATTCCGACTTTTTGAACAATCTCGAGTTTGGTGCGATCGTAAAAGCAGAGCAAGCCTCCTGTTGTGCTGTCTTTCTCAACGGATGTTCCAGTCAGAATGATTTGTTCGTCCGGACTAAACGCAACGTTGGTTTGGGCATAATTATTAGGGAGACCATCGAAAGCTTTTAGAGCTTCTTTCATCTGCCGCAAGTCCCACACCTGATCAAAAGATTCAACAAAGAGTTCAGTTTCTATTGCTGAGCAAACTGTTCAAAAACAGGATATATTATCTAAGGTTTACCTTCAGAGAACCATCAAAACTCCTTGACAACAAAATTCTTCCATCGCTAGAGAACTTTACAGAGGTTATATCATCAGTGTGGGCCTTCCCAACATATACATCTGGTCGGCTTCCCCATCCCGGCTTGAGACTCCAAATCTGGATCGATAAACAACAAAGATATAAGACAATTTCTCTACGCAAATTATTACCGTATTCTAAGACTAAGCGTGTCAAACACAAACTTTCCCTAACAGAATGTAATCAGGAGAACAGAGCACGCCTTTGGAATCATTACCTGTATAGATCCATCGCCAATGCCACCGGCTATACGCTTTCCATCACGATCCCAAGCACAGGTTGTAACATGAACCCTGCCTGGTCTAGCTAGCTTTGGCTTTATAACCTGTTCCAAGAAACAATTAAATGATGCCACTTTCATGCTATAATCAAACAACGATTTTTCATAAACCAAAGACTGTAAATGTGAATGTGTAGACAGAGGAAACAATACCTGCGTTTGGCTTAGGAAGTTATTAACATCCCATATACGCAATGATCCGTCTTCCGACGAAGTCAGAATCGTTTCCTTATTCCTTGGATGCCATTCTCCGCAAGTCAATCCGCAAATATGTCCCTTAGTGTTCTTAAGATCACGAATATACATATCACCCTTCATAAACTCACCAAGAGTAAGACCATCACGATCATAAATCTGAATATTCAAAAGAAGAAACGAGTGTGAGAGCAATTCATAGATGCCAAAGAATTGTCAGAACAGAGTTAAAAAGGCACGTTTTCATGAAACCATACCTTAGCTTGTGCAGAGCCAGTAACACATAGAAACTGACCAGAAGTGGGACTCCAGCTCAAGCTACGAACTTGGTGACCTTCCGATGGTTCAATCTGCCTAAAAGACTGAAGTCTAGAATTCATCCCTTGGAAATCGTACATACGCACAGTGTAGTCATAGCTTCCGGAAAGAACCCTAGCTCCAGCACTATCAACAGCTAGAGACGAAACTATCTGATTCCACCAAACAAAATTTGTTCAATTTCGAATTCAATAAAATCACCATGAAAGTAAGAGTTTTAGATTGTTTACTATACCTTTGTATGTCCCTTGAGCTGAATCTCGTTGCTCAATGGAATCTTGTAACGGTTCTCCTCGTTGTCATCAACATCGTCGTCATCTTCATCTTCATCGGAATCTACATTAGCAGCCGGAGGTGGCGGCGGAGGACCGATCATGTCCTCCTCATCATCAGAATCATTACTGTTTCCGAGTCCCTTTGGTGGCGGCGGTGGTGGTCCCATCAAAACTCCGTCATCCTCCTCCTCTTCTTCTTGCATCGGTT
This sequence comes from Cardamine flexuosa, assembly GCA_963555745.1. Taxonomy (NCBI): domain Eukaryota; kingdom Viridiplantae; phylum Streptophyta; class Magnoliopsida; order Brassicales; family Brassicaceae; genus Cardamine; species Cardamine flexuosa. The sequence goes on from OY743219.1 coordinate 23,121,465, forward strand.
TAGACGGAGGTGGTGGTGGACCTATAGCTACATCATCTTCGGAAGGAGCTAGACTGGGATTATTAGGGTTACGACTCGGACCGCGAACAGATCGGAGCCAGGTTCCAGAGGAGGAAGACAGAGACGGGAATCCGGAATTAGGTTTCTTCGTGGCGGAATCCGACGAACCTCCGGCTTCATTGCCTGCATCGGTGCGGCGAGTTGCGTTGTGGATGGCTTCGATTGGCGCCGAAACCTTTGCTGACTTACCAAACGAAACAGGAAAATGAGCTCGAAGACCTTCCAATTCATCCTCCATTGTTAATCTCTTCAAATTGGAATCAACCCAAGAGTTTTGATCTGGGATTCAGTTTATTTAATGTCCGGTGACCTCGCCGCCATGGAAATTCCCGTTGCTGTACCGGCGAGAATAGATGGCGGCAGTTAAGTCCATAGACATAATCATATTGGGCCTACTAATAAAGGCTTCTTCTATTAAACATAAATATAAATTTGGTCTCAACCCAAAGGCCCAATATAAACAGAATTTTATCATGAACTGAATTAAATTTTAAAGATAGGGTTTAGTAGATGAACTAAATTTCGACTGTTTTATGCTTCCATGTTTTTAATTTTTTTTCTGGGATGGAATCATGTTTTTAGGATTTGCTTCCTGTGAAACCTAAACTTTCATTTTAAATGATATTTACATTTTTATCCCCAAAAAAATGAATTCACTTTTCGGATCTTTCATAACATCAAAACAGTTTTTTATTTATTTATTTTATAAGAAAAAAAAAAGGTTCAACAGTAATGATATTCTTGAAGGCAAAAGAACTATCGTCTTACGAAGTAAAATTATAATTATGTTATGAACCAAAAAAAAAGAACAAACAAAATAATTGTAAACCTACAATATCCAAAAATGTTAATAAGTATGACCGAAAATTTTGGAATATGATCGGACCTGCAGGCTATCCAAACTTTTGATTAAAAAATGAAAGCCAACTCAAACAAATTTCATAACTCAATTTGGTTCTCATTACAAATAATAGGCTTCATCAATTTTAACTTGAAACGATACCTATATGCAAGACGGACCCATAACGATTTTTAACCCAAAATACAATAATATATAAAACAAATTGAAAGAAAATATAATACCTAAATGAAAATAAAGTTTATAATTAAAAAATCATATAAATGCATCATATATTCTATCATGTTTTAGAACCTTTTTATCACTAATTCATCTGTCACTTTATCAAACAATTCTTTTTTAATAAGATCAACTATACAATCATTCAAAAATTAATCACCTATTCAGTTGTATAATATAGTCTTCACAATATTCAATTGTATAAACATATTAGAAATCAATTAGATTAATACATAATAAAAAATTCAATAACTAAATAATATATTACAAAAGTTAAGAACATGAATTATTTTTAAACTAAACTAATAATTCCACACAATTCATCGAAATTTATTTTGAGAAAACTTATTTAGAAATAATCAAACATTCAAACATAATAATAATATAAACTAATTATAAAGCATTATATTACAGTTAATTTTAGGTCATATACGTTTTAAAACAAAGGAGTCAAAGATTGTGGGATGGCTTCATTCCATAATTTTTCTTTCTATGGTTGGAATGAGATGCATTTTAGGTTTAGATGTATTTTAAGTATTTTTGTTTATTTATTAATTATAATTATAATTATAGTTATTTTTAGTTATATTGAGTCTAAAAAAATTTAAGCCTTATGAAAATAATCAAATTTTATATAGGCTACTGGAACTAAACTAAAATTGTGTTGAGCCACTTTTAAGAAAAATATATAACCAAAATAAGATGGTCGAGGGAAGATAATTAAATGGCCGTAATATAATTAGGTCAAGCTCAAAAAGTTGATTGGATTCTATAATTATCAGATATTTTGACTGCCAATCTAAAACCAAGATAGGAGGAGGAGGTGTGTGCACATGTTCCTGTCATTTACATTTTAGTTTTGCTATTATAAGTTAAATATGACCAAAATCTAATCGTAACTGTATTTTGGATCGTAATTGAATTGTTTTTAATCGTAATCGAAATCATAACTATATAAAATGGTTAAAACCGTAACAATAACAGTAAAAATATATTAATTATGGTAAACTGTAAATTAAATTATTAACCATAACTGTTAATTAACTATAACCATATTAAACCATCGGTTAACTGTATAATTTAACCGTAACCTTTTAAAATATAAATATATTTTTTATAAATAGTTTTTATTCATAATTTTAATTTATTTACTTAAATAACTGTATATAACTGTAACCGCTTTAACCGTAATAACTATAATTGTATATAATCGTAACCGTTCTAATCCTATCCATCTTAATCGTAATCGTTTTAACTGTATATTAAATGATTAAGATTAAAGTTAAAAAAAAAAATCGTAATCGGTAGTTAATTAACCATAACCGTGGTCATGTCTACTATTAGTAAATTCAAGTTATTTTATTTTGTATTCGTATGTGGCCATTTCCTTACATAAACATCAATTTTAAAACAGGTTAATGTTGATAAATCAGACTTGTGTGTTCTATTATTTTGGATTAATGAAATTGATGTTAAGATAAAAGATGAACAATTCTCTTAGAAATCTCACCAATGAACTGTACGTCTAGACAAAAAAAAAAACAATTTATCATAACTGAAGTGACAATGATTTGGGTGGATACCATAATACCTGGAGAATATTTGATTATATTACTCCTTTTCTTTATGAAATATATTTATTATGCCTAATTTGTTCTGTTTTAAAATTTCGGGTCCTATAAATAAGAGAGATCTCTACTCCAACTGAGAACCCAAAACCAATTCAGAGTCATAAACTCGAATTCAAAGGGACACAAGAGAAACAAAATGTAAGTCAATGAAGACTTTGGATTCCCATTTTTGTCATAATTTTCAGACGAATCTAATCTGAGTTTTTTGTTATTTCTTCAGGGAAAATGGAAGTAAGAACGTGTTGAAGCCGATGGATTCAGAGCAATTGAGAGAATACGGACATAGAATGGTTGATTTCATTGCTGATTATTACAAAACCATCGAAGATTTCCCTGTTCTTAGCCAAGTTCAGGTCATTTCTTCTCCTGCTCAAACCAATTTGATAAAAAGTTTCAACTTCTGTATTGTGAGAAAAAAATAAGTTATAAAATTTAAAGCGTGAGACTTAATTTCTGAGAAATTGGCTATATATCTACGTTTAGGGGTTTAACCAAATTGGCATTTCTAGTGGCTTAATCTTCACATTGGTCGTGTTTACACTGAAAGTGGACTACCAAGTTTCGTCCTTTTCTATGTTTAAATCTCTCTGGTTTAGTCAAAATGTTGAATTTTACTTTGTCTGATGCAGCCTGGTTATCTTCATAACCTTTTGCCTGATTCAGCACCAGACCAACCTGAAACGCTGGACCAAGTTCTTGATGGTGAATACCCTTTTCTAGTTTTGGATAGAGACTAGATACTAAACCTGTTTATGCAACCATTCAATTAGTCTTGGTTTTGCAGATGTTCGGGCGAAGATATTGCCTGGAGTAACGCATTGGCAAAGCCCGAGTTTCTTCGCTTATTACCCTTCTAATAGCAGTGTTGCTGGGTTCTTGGGTGAGATGTTGAGTGCTGGTCTTAATATTGTTGGTTTTAGTTGGATAACTTCACCAGCTGCAACTGAGCTTGAAATGATTGTTCTTGATTGGCTTGCCAAGCTTCTCAACCTACCTGAGCAGTTTATGTCCAAAGGTTGTAATAACTTTTAAATCTTGTTTGCTTGAAATGATTGTTATTGAATGGCTCAGCCTACACTGTTGGTTTAATTTGTATTTGTAGGAGATGGAGGTGGAGTAATACAAGGGTCAGCTAGTGAAGCTGTTCTTGTTGTTCTTATTGCTGCCCGCGATAAGGTTTTAAGAAGCGTTGGCAAAAACGCACTTGGGAAGCTCGTTGTCTACTCCTCTGACCAGACTCATTCAGCTTTACAGAAGGCTTGCCAGGTGGAAACTTTGCACATCCATATTGAAATCACAGAAATTTTGTAAAAAAAAACAAAAAGAAGAAGAAGAAGAAGAAGCTAACTTCTTTGTTGGTTTATTTTGTTGATAAGATTGCTGGAATCCATCAGGAGAATTGCAGAGTGCTGAAAACAGATTCTTCTACAAATTACGCTCTGCGTCCAGAATCGCTTCAAGAAGCTGTTTCTCTTGATCTTGAAGCTGGACTGATTCCTTTCTTCTTATGTGCTAATGTAAGAACTAGCTTGTTATTTTCCCTCATGTAGCATGAGCTCTGAAAGTATTCGTTTGTTATTTTCAGGTTGGAACCACTTCTTCAACCGCAGTTGATCCATTAGCTGCGCTTGGAAAGATCGCTAAGGTTATTATTATATATTTATAAGTCACATTTCAAACAAGCTTCATATAGAATAGAAACTGATGCTATTTCTATTGCTATAATCTTAGAGCAATGAGATGTGGTTTCACGTGGATGCGGCTTACGCTGGAAGTGCTTGTATATGTCCAGAGTTTCGACAATACATTGATGGCGTAGAAACTGCAGACTCTTTTAACATGAATGCTCACAAATGGTTCCTCACTAATTTCGATTGTTCCTTACTTTGGGTAAAGGTATATAATTTAGATAGCCCTTTTTTATCTCTTTTTCTTTTTTTTGAATAAAATGTAAAATTTATTCCAAAAAACTGTTTTTACATCAAGTGCAGCTAGTGTTTAATCTTTTTTGATACATGAGTTCAAATCAAAATAAAATGTGATTCCTTCTTGCTTATCTCGTTGCTAACCAACGTACCATGCAGCCATCTTAGCCCTTTTTTATCTCACCTTCTCCTTTCGTTCTTTCTTTGTTCGCATATTTAAAGAAAGGATTAATTAATATTTGAAAAAACAGGATCAGTATGCTCTCACTGAAGCTCTTTCAACAAATCCAGAGTTTCTCAAAAACAAGGTAACAAATACAAAACGAAGTCTTTCTTCTTGGAATCTATGAGATTGCTAGTCTTATAATCAACTTTGATTTTGCCAGGCCTCTCAGGCAAACTTGGTTGTTGATTACAAAGATTGGCAAATCCCTCTCGGACGAAGATTCAGGTTCTTTGCTTTCGTAGAAAACTATTCAACTTAAAAGTTTTGTAAGATGCATACAAATCTGAGGGTTTTCTTTGTTTGTTTGACAGATCCTTGAAACTATGGATGGTTCTACGGCTCTATGGATCAGAGTACTTGAAGAGCTACATAAGAAACCATGTCAAGCTGGCTCAAGATTTCGAACAACTTGTCTCTCAAGATCCTAATTTTGAGGTAAACTGTAAAAATCTCAAAACTTTTCTGGAGAAAGATTCTTGCAAGAAGGTTAATATAAAGTGATTATCCTCGTTTGCAGATTGTCACTCCTCGGATCTTTGCTCTTGTCTGTTTCCGCCTCGTGCCTTGTGAAAACGATGAGAAGAAGTGTAATAACCGAAACCGCGAACTCCTAGACGCAGTGAACTCATCAGGGAAACTCTTCATCTCTCACACTGTAAGTGACTTCTCTTTCTTCTCCCTTCATCATCTTCTTATTCTTTAATGAACATAATTAGGAGGACATATATGTGTGGGAAACAGGCTTTGTCGGGAAAAATCGTATTACGTTGTGCCATAGGAGCGCCATTGACGGAGGAGAAGCATGTGAAGGAGGCGTGGACGGTTATTCAGGAGAAAGCATCTTACTTGCTTCACAAGTAAATCAGATACAAATTCGAATAATAATAAGACGTGTTTTTCCCAACAAACCGAAAGTATTCCGGTTTGGTTTGGTTTAATTTGCTTTCATGTAAAATAAAAAACTTACTAAAAGTCAGACTTATCAACTTTGGTTTGATTTGGTTTACTTTCTGTAAGGTTATCTTGTATTCTTGTGTAATTCGTGTGTATTTTGTTCCTTGTTTTCCCAAATGTTGTGTATTTTATCTTAATTTGGTTTGAGTTTATTGTGCTTAATTATATACATGTAACCAATGATAATAAAAGTTTATATTTTATATTTGGATGTGTTAGCATGGGATCTAAATAAAAGACAACACAACTTTAGAACAATTGGTTTATTAAAGAAACTGTAGAAGAATTTAAGTATTGTTGGCATAGCTAAAAATCAATTAAATTTGAACTCCCCAAGTTACACTAACAGCAAATCAGCAATCAGCAATCAGCAAAGAGCAAACACAAAACGACTTCGTTGTGATAAACAATGGGCTATAATACGATCTAACACAAAACGACGTGGTTTCACTTTAAGCGTGCTCGACATTGTGATTTGTGATGCACGTTAACATTTAGAGGCCCATTAGGGATATTGAAAAGGCCTGGGCCCATTTTCTTATCACCGCGTCAGCAAATCATTCTATTCCATTTCTCTCTTCTTCTTCTTCTTTTTCTCTCTCTCTCTCTCTCTCATCTGTGTTTGTTGTCTCTCGATCGATTGTGTAACTGAGGAAGAGGATGCAAGCAGTTTCCAGGAGATTAGTCCAACGGCCTCTCGGCGGAGAAGCTTCGATCTATTCATCTTCTTGTCTCAGATCGCTCTATGGAGTCTCAAATTATCGTTAAGTTTCTGCCATTGATTTTCTTCGATTCGGATTTCTAGGTTTCTTACGAGTCCCGCACTAACGAGATATAATGGTTTTGTGTGTTTCTTCTGATTTCAACGGTGATCCTTCAGTGAATGGAACTGATAATCGTCGCTATTCGTCTTCCCTCGCTACTAAGGGCGTGGGACACCTCGCTCGCAAGGGTACTGGTGGTAGATCTTCTGTTAGGTATGTCATTGCTGTCTACGTAATCTCTTCTAGGGTTGGTTCCTATAGAAAATGCTGGAGAATGCTCATGGGAAGGAAAAATGTTATTGGTGTGTTAGGATTTAAGCAAGTTTAGCTTTGAGCTCAAAGATAGATTTTGTGAATTAATTGCCATTACAGAGAAATGTATCATCTCTTAAGGGGTTTAGTATAGCGAATTTGTCTTGAGAGCTTTCTGGTCTGTTGGTGTATGAAGATCTTAATGTCTCTTTTGCTTATGCCAGTGGCATTGTAGCTACTGTATTTGGAGCCACAGGATTTCTTGGTCGTTATCTTGTGCAGCAGCTAGGTGAGTTGGGTTTAACATTGGTATCTAGTTGCTCCATTCCAGTTGTTGGTTTTCGTATTTTAAATGTTATCTTTCGTTCCAGCTAAAATGGGATCACAAGTGCTCGTTCCTTTCCGAGGCTCAGAGGACTCTCCTCGACATCTCAAGTTGATGGGAGATTTAGGACAGGTAATATGTTCTTTTGATTAATGTTATGCTTTTAAGGGTATGTCACAAAAACACATCTTTTACAAAAGTTATGCTTTGGGCCGACAAATTTGATGTGTGTTTGTTGCAGGTAGTACCGATGAAATTTGATCCAAGAGATGAAGACTCGATTAAGGCTGTCATGGCAAAGGCTAATGTTGTTATCAATCTAATTGGTATATTTTTTTGCCTATCTTACTTTTTTCTAGTAATTATATAGTAAAAAACCTTGAAAAGCAGCACTGTTCTTTTACTTTTTGATGATATTTATTCTTATCCTCAGGAAGAGAGTACGAGACCAGGAATTTCAGTTTTGAGGAGGCAAATCATCATATATCTGAAAAACTTGCATTGGTATGTGTTTGAATACTGAAAAGTTATCTCCAGATTATCTGGTGAAGAGGTTTCCAATTTTTTTGCTCCTCAGATTGTTGCCTACTTCTGAAATGATACAATCGGAACCGCTATGGCTTGCTCCTTTTGTTATGTCTAATTTTGTTGGGGATTTGTTAATATGTTGTTTCAGGTGGCCAAGGAACATGGTGGGATAATGAGATATATCCAAGTTTCTTGCCTAGGAGCTTCAGCATCGTCTCCTTCAAGAATGTTGAGGGCAAAGGCTGCTGCTGAGGAAGCGGTCTTCAACGCGCTGCCTGAGGTAAACTTATACTAGCTTTCGGCACACTAGACTCTCTTCTGCAATGATGTACCTGGGATGGCTTATTTATGCATTTTGTCATCAGCCTGCCGCTTCTAGTCAGTTCCTAATGTATATTTGTTTCCTAGGCCACAGTCATGAGACCTGCGACCATGATTGGTACAGAGGACAGAATCTTGAACCCCTGGTCACAGTTCGTTAAAAAATATGGTTTCCTCCCGCTCATAGGTGGTGGGACTACCAAGTATGTCCTAAAACCTTTGTGCAATTGTTTTCCCTGGTTCATAGCAAATTGTAATATGTATCCATTTTTGATTCTCTAACACTAACTTCATTGCAGATTCCAGCCCGTATATGTGGTTGATGTTGCTGCTGCAATCGTTGCAGCTCTAAAGGATGATGGCTCCAGCATGGGGAAAACCTACGAATTGGGTGGTCCAGATGTCTTTACCTCTCATGAGTTGGTAAATTGTTATGGTCCTTCATTCTCTCTGTCACTTAGGCAGCCCCAGTGAATTTGATTTTCAAATGTTCCTTGCAGGCAGAGATCATGTATGATATGATTCGTGAATGGCCTCGGTATGTGAAGCTTCCATTTCCAATTGCTAAGGTAACAGATCAAATCTTTCACCATTTATGCTTTCAGACAAAGCATATATAATCTAAACCACAGAACCTAAAAGTTATTAGAATTCTTGTTAATTTTTTTCAAATGATACTAATTTCATATATGTAACAATTTGTTCCAGGCAATGGCAGGTCCTCGAGATTTCATGGTGAACAAAGTCCCGTTCCCTCTACCCTCTCCCCAGATCTTCAATCTGGATCAGATCAATGCGTTTACAATCGATACACTAGTATCTGAGAAGGGTTAGTCATTTATTCACCAGAGTGAAATGAGTTCTTTTTCCTTTAGCTGATTGAATCTCACTCTATATTATTCAACCATGGCTATTTCAGCCTTGAAGTTTCAGGATTTGGACCTTGTCCCTCATAAATTGAAGGGATATCCGGTGGAGTATCTTATCCAATATCGCAAGGGTGGTCCTAACTTCGGTTCTACTGTTAGTGAAAAGATACCAACAGACTTCTACCCTTGATGCTGCTTCTGCTCATATCTCATTTCCTAAACTAAATTTTTTCAAGTGTCACAATGAAATTGCGGAAACCAGATTTGGTATGTTGATGCCTTTCATTTACTTCTGTCAATAATAAAATGGGTCCTCCTCCTCTTTGTTGTGTTCGGGAAAAAAAAATATAATCCATCAATATCGTTATAAGTTAGAGAGGGGACATTATCTTTCTTGATGGGGTGATTTGGCCCCTTAGGAATTATGCAGTTAATTCGTTTCAAACTTCATGTGCCTACTTTGTTGCTCTTGAGTATAACTAAAGCCATGTGCTTTCGTCTTTACTTCCCATATAGCTCGGTGTTCTATGTTTTACTTGCGACAAAACGTTTCATCTTGTGTCTGTATGCAATAGAGGTTAAAGCATGAGTAATTTGAAGTTTCCTTTACATGGTGAAGAGGGTATTATGAGTATATTATCTACAGGTTGTGAAACATTGATATTCATTAACCCATCCTAAGGCCTTCGTTTTCCTTGATTTTTGGGGCGGGTAAGGAATCTAGTTATATCTAAATCGTAGAATATATCACTTTGCTTCTAGCTGTAGAAAGAAGTAAAGAACTTTAGGAAACCCCAAGAACCAAGCAAAGCATACAGAGCAAATATCATGTCACTGGAGGGAGAGAGGACAGACTCATTTTGCAGTTTGTCCCAAAATGGAAGATGAAGAAGGAGACTATCCTGGTCCTGAATCCGGCATGGGTGGAATCAACCTGAGCGGGAGAAATGTCGGGGCGGTGATGGTAGCACCTAGGGATGTAGACATAGCGAGTCAAAGTGGTTGCAGGATCAACATCTACGTGAATAGCAATGTTCAAGCAACCTGCGGTTCAGCTTTGTTTGGTAGCAAGGTTAAACTAAGAGATCCTGGTGTTCATCTCCATATCGACGATGTTAAAATGACCCGCGATGAGGGATCTAATCAGAAGGAGATGAGGTTGATTAAGATTGGATTATGCTTAGTCTGTCTCTTTAACATCTTTCTAGGACTCGTTCTTTTGCTATCCTCTTGGTTCCGTAAGAAAACTGGTTCCTTATAGATAGATCTTCTCATGAATCGATATTGATCATGCTAAGAACTAAGAACAATCTCGTTCATATTTGTTTCCTCGATTCGTTACTTATCTATGATCTAAATTTTTAGATATTGTTCCATAGTATAACAAAAGGTCAAAAACACATATTACGTTGTATTAATTCACATTTTTCTGTATAATGAGTCGAACGAATGTTGCTATAGTCCAATCATGCACATTCTATAGTAGTCTAGTGGGGCAAGCGTGACGAACATCACGAGGCTACCGGATTATTACTAGTAAGGACCCATTTGATGAAGAAAATTCTAGTAAGTATCAATTAGCAAGAATTTTCTTTTCTAAATATGCATTTGCCCATACACCCAATAGATTATTAGATGACCACGATCTCATTCTAAGAATCTTTCATGAAGATATATTTGTATGTACGAATTTGTACAATATTCAATCCCCGCTTTTGCAGATCACCCTTGCATGTTCACCAATTGTAACAAATAATTGAAGAACCTAAAGTGAATTTTATTTTTATTGGTGGAAAAAAACTTAATGGTAGTCCATTACTCCCTTCAATTATTTGAAGGAGTAAATATATTTCTTGCAATCTCATTTGTGGTATCCATGTGAGTCTTCTACATTGGGGAGCACAAACTTCCCCACTCGCACAAGCCACCCTATTAAAGTTCCTATTTATTATATTTGCTCTTTTGTTAATTTATTGACTTCGAGAGATTCTATATGAAATTGATGTCCTCTCCTTGAACATTTCAACATGTATACAATTAGTCCCGACATAGAGAAGCAAACTTGCTGACATGTGTATTAACAACCTTTGTCCCAATAAAAAAAAAAAGTGTATTAACAACCTATTTTAAAAAGTTTTAACTTTCTTTAGATTTAATTTAGCTATTTATTCACTACATTTTAAAAAAACCGTGAGAGTTCCATTGGTCATAAAGCTCGTTTAATACCTAGAATCAAATTACAGATATTCAAATTTTAAGAATAATCCTATATATAAAACGATTAAAATTATTAATCGCAATAGACTTGTAGTCGTAACATTAGCAGACCAGGTTAGAACATTTTTAACTTTCTCTATATTATTGTGACTTAGAAAAATTAACAGAACAAGTCAAAGAGTGAGTTTGCTCATTGTATCTAGGCTTGGATTTCTTCAATTGGGGAGAAGCTAAATGATACATTAGGGAGATATTTTATAGATTCCACTGAGATATCCCGAATAACAGATTGAAAACAACTAGACCGGGAAAATGAGTAAAAAATATAATCATCTTTCAAGAAACACATTACAACATTGATCACTAAAGGTAACTGTTTACTATGTGATTACCACAAAGTTAAAATAAATGTAAAAATAGCTTCAGAAATCTTAAAGTAAAAACATATGTGCATTAAGCTTATAGTTAATGTATTACATGGTGGTAAATCAATGAATCTTCTTCACAAGCTAAAACATTGAAGTATTGTGTCAGGTAAAATGAGTTTTTTGGATATTTCAGTTCTGTAGACATGCGTTTCTTTTGCAGTTTCCATTTCGTATTATGGTGCGAGAGACTAATAAATCAGGGATGTTTCTAGACCACGTACTTATCTCTCCAACTTTTGCATCATATATAATTTATATATAAAACGATTAAAAATATGAATCTCAATAAATTTGTAATCGTAAAAATATATCTTCTCAACAAACATATTTGCCATTTTTTATATTTATAGTTTTCATTTATATATCCTCCATCATGCACTTGTTGTGTACACATGAATATTGTTTCTAAATTGATAATTTTTAAATTTTTTTTGCAACATTTCATTTTAAAATACTTCTCAAGTTTTCAATTACAAAATCCATCTCTATTTTTGATTTATTAATTTTGGTTTTAATGTTTAATTTTTTACATTGTTATAATGTTGGTTTAATCTCAAAAACTGATAAAAAAAATGGAGAGATAAATAAAGTCTCTCACATCAAAATGAAAATTGGAGCGGAATGAACTTTAAGTGAAGAAGAAAATGCTGCCATTCTCACATCAAGATGTTTTTATTTTATTCTTTTTTTTTGTGTTTATGTTAAGCTTGTAAGCCTCCCTCTTATTTAAAGAATATTCCTACGTATTAAAAATAATGAAATTGTTTATTGACAATAAATTTGTAGTTGTAGAAATATACATATTTACCACCATAAGTTATGGTCCATAACTATATACAAATAAAAAATATTTTTTAATTTTATTTATTTAACTTTAAATTTAAACAAACCGTAAGATTTAAATTGGCTCAAAAATATTTACTCTTAAAAATAATTGATAAGTATGAAATTTTTCGCATTTGAATATCTCACATATTCAAAGTTATATTTTATACAAACAAATCATCTTGGAGTATTATGGTCTTCTTTATTTTTATTAAAATTTCTGATTAAGCATTTTGGTCTTAGTTTCGACTAAACTATGTATGAGATGTAGGTTTGCAAAAAGACTAATCATGTGCTTTATGCTAACTGTCATCATTAGTTGGACATCATGAAAGATATTTGGTCTCAACAAAAAGATGTTTTCTTATTTGTACTACCCAAGGTTCAAATTAGCACAACCGTCAAGAATTAAAAACTCAACGAAATAGTAATTAATTAGCGGGAAAAAGGGTTAAACAACGGGCTTGAAAGTTGAAGTAATCATCATGTTACAACGTGTATTGTCTGGTCCAGTTTTAGCATCAAATTCTGTGATTTACACTATCAACCACTATCATGATTATACGTGGACTCATTCCCACACGCTCGTCCGAATCACACGTTACGAGCGATTAGCGAAGTTGAGTCAAAAAGTCCAAGAGGTTTATAGCTGACATCATCGGCACTTGAAAACCGACATGTCAGCACAAGTTTATCATACGTGGCAAGGTCCCACTGGTCACCGACAACTAGAAGGAAAAAAACTGACGGCGCAAATTTAGCCGTCTGACTAACGTGCGCCTTCCATTACATATACTAGGACAGCACAACTCTCTCTTCTTCCTCTTTGACGGTGACGAGACCAGCTCAAACCCAAGTCAAAATTCACCGATCTCGCATCATCGATATTAAATTTCTTCTCATTCACATAGCTCTAGATCTTTCATTGAAGGAACAGAAGCTTTAATAGCTTTCTTCTTCCTCGTAGCTCCGTCTCTTTCGGATCCTTGTCGGTACACTTCTGCATTCTCAAATTCGATTCCTTTTTGGAGTTTTCTTTGCTCCTGAGATACGATTTAGCTTCAGTTACTTCGATCTCGTTTTTGATCTTTAGGATTTTGGGAAGTTAGGGTTTTTAGTTGATCTATTGTGTATAGATGTTGTGATCTTGAACACTCTATATGATTCCGAGGGTTTCTATGAGGCGTCGCTCTGCAGAAGTTGCTCCTACAGAGCCAATGGAGAAAGGAAATGGGAAGAATCAAACTAATCGAATTTGTTTGTTGGTTTCTTTATCACTCTTTTTCTGGGCATTGTTGTTGTACTTCCATTTTGCTGTCTTAGGAAACAGTAACATTGATAAACAGATCCAGTTACAACCTAGCTATGACCATTCTCAGCCATCATCATCAATCTCTCTTCGAGTTGATAAATTCCCACTTGAGCCTCCTCACACAGTTCCATCAAAACCTCCCAAAGAGCCTTTAGTTACTATCAACAACCCAATACTCCCACCTGCTCCAGTAGCCAACTCTAGTTCCACTTTTAAGCCGCCTAGAGTTGAGAAACAGGAGTTTAAGTTTATAAGAGCGTTGAAGACAGTAGACAACAAGAGTGATCCGTGTGGAGGGAAGTATATTTATGTTCATGATCTACCTTCAAGGTTCAATGAGGATATGCTTAGGGATTGTAAGAAGCTTAGTCTGTGGACTAATATGTGCAAGTTCACTACCAATGCTGGTCTTGGACCACCGCTTGAGAATGTCGAAGGTGTTTTCTCTGATGAAGGATGGTACGCCACTAACCAGTTTGCTGTTGATGTGATATTCAGCAACAGGATGAAGCAGTACAAATGCTTGACAAATGATTCTTCTCTTGCTGCTGCGATTTTTGTGCCGTTCTATGCTGGTTTCGATGTTGCTAGGTATCTCTGGGGTTACAATATCTCAACGAGGGATGCTGCTTCGCTTGAGTTGGTTGATTGGCTTATGAAGCGGCCTGAGTGGGAAATTATGAAAGGGAAAGATCATTTCCTTGTGGCTGGTAGGATAACTTGGGATTTCAGGAGATTGTCTGAAGATGAAAATGATTGGGGAAACAAGCTTCTCTTCTTACCGGCTGCCAAGAACATGTCTATGCTTGTGGTTGAGTCGAGCCCATGGAATGCAAATGATTTTGGGATCCCTTACCCAACCTACTTCCACCCAGCAAAGGACTCAGAGGTGTTTGAGTGGCAAGACCGGATGAGAAACCTGGAAAGGAAATGGCTTTTCTCGTTTGCAGGAGCTCCACGACCCGACAATCCGAAATCCATCAGAGGGCAGATCATTGATCAATGCCGAAACTCAAATGTTGGGAAATTATTAGAGTGTGATTTTGGGGAGAGTAAATGTCATGCACCGAGCAGCATCATGCAAATGTTTCAAAGCTCTCTCTTCTGTCTGCAGCCACAGGGAGACTCTTACACTCGAAGGTCGGCTTTTGACTCGATGCTTGCTGGTTGTATACCTGTCTTCTTCCACCCGGGCTCAGCCTATACTCAGTACACGTGGCATCTACCCAAGAACTACACAACCTACTCGGTTTTCATCACCGAGGATGATATTCGGAAGAGAAACATAAGCATCGAGGAGCGACTCCTTCAGATTCCACCCGAACAGGTCAAGATAATGAGAGAGAATGTCATTAACCTCATCCCAAGGCTGATCTACGCTGACCCGAGATCAGAGCTGGAGACACAGAAGGATGCATTTGATGTCTCGGTACAGGCTGTTATAGACAAGGTGACTCGGTTAAGGAAAAACATGATCGAGGGTCGAACCGAGTATGACAACTTTGTGGAAGAGAACAGCTGGAAGTACGCATTGCTGGAGGAAGGTCAACGAGAAGTCGGGGGACACGTGTGGGATCCGTTCTTCTCCAAACCAAAGCCCGGAGAAGATAGCAGCAGCGATGGCAATGGAGGCTCGACTATTTCAGCAGATGCAGCTAAGAATTCATGGAAGAGTGAGCAGAGAGATAAGACACAGTAAAAAAAGAGGCAGGACCCAAATTTTGTTACGGTTTGGGATATAGTTTTCGGTTATTATTATACGGACCAAAAAAAAAGATTTATTTTTGTTGTGTTGGTGTCAAATTTAGTTTCTTCAGTTTCATAGAGTTTAAGTTTGTTTGAAATTTTTTTGTATCAGTATCAGTACCCCCCACAGAAATTAATAAGAAGAAGTGACCCTTTTCAAGTTTTTAGCTGAAGTCACTGCTAATGTTTAATTATGCTATAATGTTACTTTTTTTACGTGATTATGTGATTTCGTAGTGTTTCCAATCAAAAGCATGATGAAATCTTGTGTTGAAATCGGTTCTGATTCAAGCAGAGAAGACGAAAGAAGGTTAATTGAGTATTGAGAACACACGTGGGAGTCACGTGTAAAGTTGTTGAGGTTTGTTAAACGGCTAGGGGTAGTTTCGACCTTTTTCCATGCTCTGTAAATCTCCTTGTCAGTGAGTTTTATTAACCGAGTTGTGAGATTCTTCTTCGAGTGTGTGAGATTCTTCTTCGAGTGTGTGAGCTGCCATTACTCTAAAATGAATCTCAAATGATAAAGGAACTTGTGGATAAGTCTTAACCGAACTCGTAAACTATGTGTTGTCTCTTCTTTCTTCTCTGTTTCCAATACAGCATTCTTACTTGTTTGCGTGTTCAATTCTCATTCAACATCTGTGTTTATATTCGAATCGAATCCTAACAAATGCATGGTTAAAAATTACTATTTAACTGTAAAATTGTGGCAAAATCGCATAAATTAAATTCCTAACTATCAGGCAGCCTGAGTTCAAGGAATTATGGTAGAAACTAGAAAGTATCAAGCCCCGCATATTAAATATTAATGGCTCCATTTAGTGGTACATGATAAATTTTGCATCAATCCCACACATTAAATACTAAAACCCCCAAAATTTAAATCAAAGAACTGAAAAACATATGAGTGACAAGAGTTAGGTGGCCATTTGTGAAGTCGTGTCCGACTCAGAATAAAGACCCTGTCGTGTGTAGGGAAGACAAAACCGACCTTTGCTTCCTTGTGGGACCTACATGGATTCCCTATAGCCTGTTGCACTATGTTTAACAAGTGTAGAGAATAACACCAAATCTGGTAAAAATTAATCTTTATTGAATGTGGATGATAGCCAAAATACAAGTGAAGAGAATGGAGTGAAGTATGAGTTTTTTCAAGAGAAATTTTATCCTTTTGACAGTGGTCCAACACCCCCCCCCCCCCCCCCCAAACAATGCTGTTATTCACTAGAATATTACCAATCAATCATGTATTTGACTTCTGTATGGTCTCCTAAACAAGATGTGTTTATTATCATCAGTAAATAAAAGATTCAATTTTCTGATTGATATGCTTGTGGGACAAGATTTTGTGGAATGGAATAAAACCCTAGCCAGGTGCTCCAGGAAGCGTGCCTACTTTTACGCAGAGTTCTCTTTCTTTACTGGCTCTTGTGGTTCAGAAGGTTTATCATTTGTACTAGTCGAAGGCTCAACAATGTCAGAAACGTTGATTCTCAAGGTTTGTTGGGGTCCTTGGTTTGAAGGGATGTGGACAAGTGCGTCCATTATCAGAATCTCCCAGTCCCTTTGCTGGAGAAACCCGAACATGCTAGCTTCTGTTAAGAAAAGCAAAAATAGGGTACAATGAGTGAGAAAATTGGTAAATGCAGACACCTAAGAGACTGGTGCATTTTGAGAATTTTTTACCTCCATTTCGAACGGCTTTGAGATGCAAGATTCCGTTTCCTAGTGGTCCAATCACAGGAAACGAACAAGATACTGAGTGCCTTTGGTGAGAAACAGCTAGTGATGCATTGTACCATGGCCCTTTCTCAATTGGCTCTCCAATGGCTTCGATCATCGCCTTGCTATTCATCACCTTCTCCATCGCCTTGCTGAAAATTAAGCATATAAAGACTTCTTAGAGAAATTGCCAATGCAGATACACATTCTTTAAATCATGTTAAGCTATAGGTTTAATGACACCAGTAGAAGAGCATATAGATATTCATGCGGGGCATTGATAGAATGAGTAACAAAATAACAAATGGTGCATATAGAACTCCTAAAGATGGTTGACATAAAAAAAAAGCACAAGATAAACAGAAACACACACTAGCCAGACTATATGTTCGCTACTGGGCGCAGTGAAACGATGCCAAAAAGGTGTTCTCAAGTATAAGGTTTTCTCTTATTTTGCTTAGCCAGTTCCACTAAAGCAGTCTATAAACTTGAAGCTCAAAATGGAAATAAGGACACAGTATTGACTGAACTACATATATCACTAACACCAAGAGTTCAGTTCCTTTTACTGTTTTTCGATGTTGATCCTTAAATCAATAAACCCGTCCCATTGATAGCAACAGATGGTCAAATTGATAGCTGCAGAGATTAGAAATCTATTCCAATGGTCTCAACTCTCACTTCAGCAAAAGGTTTAACTTCCTATCCAAACTAAAAACATTCACTTCCTTTCAACTCAGTCACTCACTCATAATCAATCAGAATCAGGAGAAAAACTACGAAATTCACAATTCAAATATCAGTGAAGTTATACATAGTATGTACATTGCAATAGCTAAACTTTAATGGAAAGGTAATGCATTTTTGATGGTGTGATTACCTGCTACATCCACGATAGATAGCAAGGTCATCAAGAGCACTCAAAGCAACACCTCCAGTGACTGTAATCAAGACAAAAGACACTGCCTTTCGACCAAAAGAGCCTAACTTCCCATCTTTCAGGGATTTGTCCGAGCTGTTCCAAAAACATTTCTTCAGCACATTTTTGACTACTAAAGGGTTCATAGATAACAGAAATAATCCAAATTTCGAATCAAAGCACGTTTTTTCCACAGAAATTCAACTCAATAAGGTCAAAATGGGTCTGGATCATTTTACCAAAAGGAACATGGATCTTTCTTTGACTAGAAAACTATGGAAATTTTGAAATCGCGATAGAAATGAAAAGAATTGAGGTAAATCGATCGGATTCTAATTGCAACATTGCAAATCAAAGCCGAAATTGGAGTTTCATGGTCCAAAAGAAACTAACAAAGAAACCCAAATTCAAACAGCAAAATCAGAAACGAAATTGGAGTACTGGATCAGAGAAAGATGCAACATTTTAGGTACCTTGAGGTTGAAGATCCTTTGAAGAATGAAGTGAGTCGCCTCGCAAACATTTTTCTCAGGTGAATTTTCGAGGATTTTGACCTGACTCACAAATTCGACCCGGAGCAGCTCCGTAAGGGAAGGAAGATCTGTAGGGTTTTGGGTTTTCGCAGTCACCATTTACATATTTGATTTTTCGTTGAAATATTTTTCTTGGTGAAACGAAAACAATACTTTATTTTTTTTCAGCTACAAAATTGTTTTAAATCAAATATTTGTATTTTGTAACTAGCTAGTGCAATTACCTTTGTAACAGTTTCCAAAAATTATCTAAACTTGTGGATAAATTCAAATATTTGATCGAGCAAAAATCATTATTTACCTTCGTAATCTTTTTGTTAAAGAAAAAACACAATTAGTGGAAAGCACTGTGGGCTATTTAGAAAAAAGAAGAGAAAGCCCATGTGTAGCCCACC
This sequence comes from Cardamine flexuosa, assembly GCA_963555745.1. Classification (NCBI taxonomy): domain Eukaryota; kingdom Viridiplantae; phylum Streptophyta; class Magnoliopsida; order Brassicales; family Brassicaceae; genus Cardamine; species Cardamine flexuosa. Next base: position 23,140,495 of record OY743219.1, read on the forward strand.
ATAAAATATTTGTCGCCCACTCAGAACATTCCACGTAGGAAAAATGTGGGTCCAATATGAAATTCGTTGCACGCGCCTTGAGAGAATGATGACTGATCATCTCTTTTACCTCAGCCACCACCATCTCGACGCCAACGAGGAATAGAAGAACAAACACAGAGCGATTACTCTATCTCCGGTACAAGGTTCCCGGTTTATCGCCCCCGTACCGGTAGAAGATCAACCTTCGAACGCTCTTCGTTTCGCTTCTGGAGTCTTCTTCTTTTTCTTCTCCTCGATTCGATTCTTTTCATGAATTTTTAGGTGAGAATTTCGATTTTTGGAATATGATCATCTCTAGGTTTCGTGATTGGTGGATTTAGATTCGATAGGGTTTAGTGGAGGTTTTGCTAATTCGTTGAATAATGTGTTTTGCTTTGGCGATGATTCTGGTTTTTCAGTTTTCTTAATTTTATTTGTGAATTATTTGCATTCAATAGTAAAATCCTCTGCTCTTGCAATTTTGAATTTGAACTGTTTCTGTATGTAATCTAAAGACTCTCCAAAATCATGCTGATTGAGTTTTGCATGATGAAAAGCTTCCTTGCTTACGATCTGTTTACTTGTAGCAGTTGCAAAAGCTGGTTGGTTCTGTGCTGTACCCATTTTTGGCATCTCCAAGAATTCACTTTTGAGGTTTGAGTAATTTCAGAAACTTGAGTGATTCTTAATTATAGCAGAATCTTACACATGTGAATTTGATTTTGTTTTCTAGAACTACAATGGGGACTCGCCCGTTATGGTCAATTCCGAGGGATCTAAGCAGCCTTGCACACACTTCTTCATCAATACCATCTTTACCAAACCCTTCAGTAGCAGCAAACATTTCCTTCAATCCAGAACACAATCAACTCATGACAGGGCCTTATCATCTCCTCTCTGCTAATGGTGGAGCTGTTGGTCATATTTATTCAAATGATCTCCATAATAACCCTTTCATCCCCGAGACGTCAGATTGGAATACTTCTTCACTCCCTGATATTTTTGATTTTTCTTCGGATTCTCTCATTCAAACCAATCAAATGGAGAATGGTGGCATCTTGGCATCTGATGAGATTCACAAAGAAAGTGACTGGTCATTGTTTCATGAACCCTTAATTGCTGATGATGATCCTCTATTGTCTACTGACTTGGACTTGGAAGATCTTCTACGTGACCCCATTGTCAACTCAGCTTCACAGGTTGTTAATATTGTTCCATGTTCTTTACTTTTCACGTCCTCTAAATTGATTTCTTGCAATATATATATATATATTGTGTTTCTCTTGTCTCCTAGTATCACTGTTTTATAGCTAATGGTATAAAACATCATGAAAAGACCCATATTTTATTAGGAGATATTGTTTTAGGTCCAGCAACCAACGATGCATTCACAGATTCAACAACCCCAAGTTGTTATGCAGCAGCATTCTCCTTATGTTGAATTGCGACCACTCGTAAGGACAGTATCCTCAAACAACAACAACAGTAGCAACAGTAATAATAATGCAGCAGCTAAGGGACGTATGCGTTGGACGCCAGAACTTCATGAGGCTTTTGTTGAAGCTGTTAACCAGCTCGGTGGCAGTGATCGTGAGCATCTCTCTCTCTCTGCTTCTTGTTTTCAAGATCCTCAACTTTGAATAGAACTAACGATGATGAAGCTCTGTTTGTTCTGATTCAGTGTCTTATTTTAATGCAGGAGCAACTCCTAAGGGTGTGCTAAAGCATATGAAAGTCGAAGGCTTGACTATATATCATGTCAAAAGTCATTTGCAGGTTTAGTTTTTTCTTTCTTCCTAACACTAATTTCATGCTAATCCTCATAATAATCTGTTTTCTAAAACATGTACAATTTTTCTTGTTTAAATTGCAGAAATATAGGACAGCTAGATATATACCAGAACCATCAGAAGGTAAATACTGACTCCCCTCTTTTATGATGCTAATATATACAAATTCGATCAGCTCTTCTTGATCTATCTTACTCTACTCTTATCTTGACATATAGTTTAAAGGCTCTCGACATTGTTTGTTTGCGTATCTTTTATAATTTTCTAGACTAAAACAAAACTCTTTGAGGACTCATTTTAGCCTTAGTTACAATCTGAGCAGACTTTTTCTGTTACCACAGATTTTTTACTTAAAGATAATTTCCTCTGATGATTAGCAGATACGCCAGAGACAAAGTTGACACCGCTAGAGCAAATGACGTCTCTGGATACAAAACGGTGGGGAACATGGCAATTCACAACTGCTGCACCATTTATTCTTTCTTATAAAATTGTCATTATTGATTTTGCAGTGGGATAGATATCACAGAGGCTCTGCGACTTCAGATGGAAGTTCAGAAGCAACTACATGAGCAGCTCGAGGTACAGTGATGAACATATAACTGCTCCTACCTTTGTGGTGTTTATTATCTTTGTATTCCTTAAAGATGGAAACAGTATGGATGAGAATGGACTTGTTTTGATGTGGTTTCAGATTCAAAGAAAAATGCAACTTCGGATAGAAGAACAGGGAAAGGCCCTGCTGATGATGTTTGAGAAGCAAAATATGGGTTTTGACAAACCTGAAGAAGGCGCGGAGGAGTCAGATTCCCCGCGGCCAAAGCGTCCGAGAAACAATGAATGAAGGAGAAGCTTTCTCGGGATGTTAGATGACAAAACTGTGGATTTAGTGGAGTTTTAGAGTTTGACTTATTAGAGAGTTAAAGATTTCTGTCTTTTCTCTCTCTATGCTTTTTCTTTTTCTTAAAACTTTCAGATTCTCTGCTCTCTCTAGGAAGTAACAAAAATAAGAGCAAAGAGTTTTGTCTAATTTTTCCGGATGTAAACTGAATGCAGATTCTAGATTTTAGTGTTTAGGTGAAATAAAACTAAATTACATTTAGAGCTTTTTTCATGTATACAATCAACTCTTAAAAGTATAAAGACTCAAAGCTGATTATGAACAATTTTGGATCATTTAAAATTCTATGGATTAACTTCGACCAAATGCTTGGACAATCTCTAATGTATTCTTCTTCCAATGTATTATTACTCTAAAAAGGTAATTACTTTATTTTTAAAATTTACAGTTTAACCCCATATATTTTATTTCTCACAAATTACCATAAATGATCATATTATTTAAAATTAAACATTCATTATATTCAAAAGATACATTACATAATGTTAACTAATAAAACATAGTAGACTTTAGATTAAACATCACCATTAGTGTATCTTTCCCACAAATTATCAATTAACATATTTGTTTTATGTTGCTTATTTTTAATGTGTTTCTTGTTTATAATTTTATTTAATGTTGTTTATTTTTAGTTTATGTTATTATTTAATTAAATAAGTGGTAATAAAACATAAACTAAAAATATAAAGGATTAAAGTATAAAACAAAAAGTTCAACTCTAAAATAGAGGACAAAATAGAATTATTGTATATATATAGAGTAATCCTCTCTTTTACTTTATAATAAAATGAGATATAGAGTTAGCTTGTATTTATTCTATAATAGAGTCACACTCTATTTAATATTTACCCCTCTCTATTATAGAATAACATTTGCTCCAATTAATCTCTATATTTCAGTTTTTATATAGAGTAATTCTATTTTTTCCTCTATTTATATGTATCTCACTCTATTATAAAGTAAAAGAGATGACTACTCTATATATAGAGTAACTCTATTTTTTCTTTAAATATAGTAACTCTAAATATAGTAAAACATTGGAGAGAAAGATTATTATAATTTAGAGTTAAAAAATAGAAGAATACATGATACACATAGTTTTAACCCTAAATAAACTACTGCAAGTGCACAACAAATGTTGTAGTAATATAGGAATCGAATCCACAAGGATTACACTGCAATTTTTGGGAGTGAAATTAAGCTAAGACAGTATTATGATTGTTGGTTGTGATGTAACACAAAAATAGCAAATAAAATTGTGTAAACTATGAATTAAAAGGCTCTAGGTCAAGGGATATTTGCGGAAATTCAGAGATCATGACCAGATAACTATTCAGGGCTAAGTAATAACCGTCTAGAACTCAAAAATAAAGATTTAATCAATCCATTGTCATGGTACTAATCACTTTATCTATCAACCTAAGTGTCTAAACTGTCGTTTGAACTTAGAGTTGTAAACAAGCATTAATGAGCGGGTTCAATATGTTCATGGAATGCCTTAACATCAGCTTTCGTTGGCTAAGGACAATCCACTCACCTATGTTCTTTCATGCATTTAATCACACACTTTTGATGCACTAAATAACCTAAGATCAGAAATTAAGTGATCAATTCAATTTCAGCAATAAGACTAACACTAGATGAAGAACCCTAAATAATTCCCTATCTATATCTGATTCAATGATTCATAAATCTTTTTTGAAATCCCTAAACCTAACTGGGAAATTACTCAGACATAGAAATAGAAGAACAACAAATAGATGAAAAGAAATTCATAATCAATAGAAAAAATATCCAATAAGGTTCAAAAATCTTCTCAAAAGATGTAGAATCAGAGATTTCTTCCCCCAAAAGCTTACAAGTTCCAAGCTAGAAGTTTGATGTAAAATAAAGCGTAGTCTAAAAAAATGGCCAAAAATCGAAATATAAGTCTAAAACACGTTCTGGGTCGAAACTAAACCAAAAATAGGAAAATAAACCGAAATGCGTTTTTGGATAAATATAGCTGGATCGATTGATCCAGGTGTGGATCGATCGATCTGGATGTGGATCGATCATTCTGGAATGGCTCGATCGATCTGAAACTAAGCGTAACTTTGGTAGCAGGTGTGGATCGATCTATCCAGGGGTGGATCGGTCATTCTGTAATGGCTTGATCGATCTGAAACGGTGCATAAACTCGGCTGGTAGCTTGGATCGATCGATCCAGGCAGAGACCGATCGATCTGAGCTTCAAAATGCTCTAAAGTGCTCCATTTCAAGCTGTTGTGCATTCATCCTTGCTCCATACGCATAAAAGTCCATCCAAACTTGTTTTAACCTGATAAGACTCTAAAAACACCAAAAATACTCTAAAAACCTCTTTAAAAACAACTTAGAAAACCCAAAATATGCAATACATCAACTCCCCCAGACTTAGTCCTTTGCTTGCCCTCAAGCAACCAAAAAATCTAAGCTGGTGAAGAGGTTTGAAAATCACGGAAACTCTCCTACGATCAGAGGCAATGTTATAGATAGATGCCCTGCAGACGCGTTAGTACAATAATTCTCAGTTAAACCTTTTCACTATAAGCCCACAATATTTTCAACTCTGATCCGTCCATCTCAAACCTGCAAAACCTTGGCTTTCACTTCAGTCAACTCCTTACATTTATTAAAAAGTGGCGTGGGATTTCTCAAGAGAAGACATCACTCGGGGTAGACGGCGCTTGGTATAAAAGACATTTGGTTTTTAAGTAGAGTTAAAGTGTTTAGGTCATACCATGATTGAAGTGCAGCTATGTCACAGAGCCGCGAGAGAGTATGAACCCATTGATGTTCAACGCTTCAAACCACTTCTTCATAACACCTTCCTTTACTTCTTTTCTGTTTGGTTCCCCCAGACTTAGATATTTGTGGGGCCTTTGGGTCTTTGCACAACTTCAAAAAAAATTTCTTATTCTTGCTTGGATTACCTGTGTTATGAGACAATTTTCGTAGTTATTTCCTTTCCTTTCGTTTGTTTTTTTTTCAATCAAATAAGATTTGAAAAGCGAAACACTACAAAAATGTACAAGTCTTAGGCACATGATGAGTACCTTTTCTTATCTTTCCAAGGCAAGTTAACATATAAACCAATTTGCAACCATCTCTTCTTTAGTTCCTTGCATCTTCCATCTTCAGTGGTTGGAGAGCTGTGTCGGAAATTTATCCTCTCGCGTATCTGCGCATATCTGCCTACAAGCATGAAATAGAAAAGAGTGGTAAAGACCTGTAGAGAAATATATGGTGTAAAGGTTAAACCACTAAAAATGAGTGGCCATTCAGGATCATCAAAAAGTGGTAAAGTGAATAAGAAGACAAGAATGTGCTGCTCGTTTCCCCGATATAAATTCTCTCATGAGAAATAATTGAAGTCATGATTATGGTCCAAGTAAAGTAGAGTTGACGTCTGTTCCAACCGCATTCTCTTCAGGATGAAACTTAAGGAGAAGGTCCTGCAGTGAGTGTCTAGGTGAGAATTCTGCAAAACTTGTCTTTAGAGAATGAACCAAAACATATAAAAAGCCAATTTCATCATATCATAGGGTCATAATTTCCTACAAGTTTGACTCGATAAAACCAAAACTCAAATAAAGTACATCAAAATGACTCAAAAGAAACAAAATAGAGAAAGGGCATTAGTCCAACAAGCACCCTTCCCCAGACTTACTTCACACTGTCTCGGAGTGAAAATAAATTCAAAGAAGGATACAACAAATGCATCAAAATAGAAAATTAAATAAATAATACAATGGATAGAGAGAAGATACTATGATCACTGATCACTTCTAGAGGTGCCGCTGTGGTCCTCGCCTATGTATCTCCTGCGCCTATGTCGGCGTGTCGGAACCTCATCAGTATCATCTTTGGTAGTCCCGCTTCCAGCAACATCGGGGTCAGCAGCGGTGGTGTCAGCCTCGCGAGCCTCTGTCTCAGAAGGTGCTGTGGTCTCCGGTGCTCTGAAACAAGAAGGGGGGTCGTGGACACTGAAGCTTGGGGAGTGTGCCCCAAATCTTCTGCATCATCGAACTATGCCTCTTCTGCGGCTCGACCATCCATGCCCAGTGTGCGTCATCAGTAGCATCTGTGGGTAAAGCAGGTAAATCAAACTCACCAGAGTAGGGAGGGATGAGTGGCTCCATAGTGTCAGGAAAGGGGTATATCACTCCAGCGGCTTCCAGGTGAGGCGGTGCAGGTGGAGCATGTGAAGAACTGCCCCTCTGGCGCTGTGAAAGGGCTCTGCCTGCAACAGGATACAAATCCTCAGGCGCAAGATGAAACTCCAAGTTCTGAACAGAAGTGAGGGAAGTCCTCTCAGGAAGTGGTAACTGGCAGAGTTGAGAAAAGCCCTCCCTGTTGGTGAACATGTATCTGAAAATGGTCTTGACGATGTGACACAGCTTGAGATAGTCCTCATCTATAAGGTCAATCTGCTCCTTGCACTCTGTAAAACCGAGGTCTAGGCGATGGAACTTGAAAATGGGTGTCAATAGGCTCCCGATGATCTCAGTCTTCTTCGTCGTAGCACCAATACCCCAAAGTTTCTTCTGCACTAGAACAGAAGCAAAAATTGCACCAAGATTGGTGCTAAGCTCGGGTGGCGGCTCGGTCCTATAGACGTCACATGCAAATGGAGGCAGTCCAAAATGCAGTAACATCAACTCATCCTCTCTCAAAGCTCCTGCTTCGTCCTTGCCAAACAGTGTAAGCACTGTAATCTTTGCCACAACCTGAACCACGGGGTTCCTAAATCAATGTGAGCTTGTTTTCCCATGATTTGCAGTTTCTTTGGCCACCTATCACGTTCCATAACCTGTAGTACTCGGGAAAATGAATAAGGAGAGAAAGTAGAGAGCACACAAGTCTGGGATAGAAATCTCATAGAGTACACTGCTGGAGATATAAGATAGTTTACCCTCACTTGCAATAGGGCGAGAAGGGTGGGCATACTGGACCTCAACAGAAGCTAGGAACTGGCGCACTAGCTCGGGATATAGGGGATATGACTGGGTAGCCAAAGTCCCCAATCCCATCTTGGCCAGCATGGCTAATACATCCTCGAAAATCCCATCTTCTGCAACGTCCAAGCACACAGAACCTTGGACGGAGCTATATCGACATTCAGCAACCCGTTGTAGTAGACACTGTTAAACGTAACCCAAGGACCCTCAAACTTCCGTCACGTGTAGCGAATACTAGCAAGCAGTTCTTTGGTGGTATCTAGTACTTTGTCGTGCGCGTGAAAAATGAATGGTGTTTTGTCCGGTCTAGGCCATGGAGCTATCGTGTGACTTGCTTCAAGTAGTTCCTCTTCTTCAATGGGTTCCGAAGATGTGGCTATTTCTTTGTCTTTACGCTGTGGTTGCTTCTTCTTGGATGGTTTTAAGGCAGGATTGGATGTGCGGGATGGGTATCTTCTATTGTCATCTGCGTCCTTTCTAGTCATGCCTGCAAAACCAAATTTAAGTTGCATTAGCATCAATGTTATGAAAGATTAATGAGAAAATTTTCTTAAGATAGGAGAAAAATCTCTAAATCAACCACAATGCTAGCATTATCTCCATGAATATCCACACAATCATCACAATTAAACACAAATCTTAACCAATTTAATCTTAAATTTCATCCTTAATTAGAGAAAAAATTCAAACTATCTCTTAATTTCACAAATTTAATTCCAATCACACAAATCAAGGAATCAAGGCATGGGTTTGTTCTATGTTAACCCAGAAATCATAAACAAGCTATGAAATCAATTAAGGATCAATTTAACAACCTAATTTTGCCAAATTTGAATTTGATTTTTCGGAATGTAAAAGTGGAGATAGAGCTTTATACCTTTGCTAAAAGATTGAATGAGTTGCAGAAACAGATAGAGGACGAAAAGCTATTGAATTTAGATCCAAAAAATGTTGAAATCGGTTGAGAATTGAGAAAGTTAGAGTTTTAGAAACATTTTGCTCAAGAACACCAATGGAATCGCGATTTTAGGGAGGAGAAGGGGAAAAACGATTTTTGCTGGTTTTGATCTGATAAATCGGGTGTATGAGATATAAAGCATGTTTTGCGGTTCAATTTAAGTGATTTTAAACCAATGCAAACCGGAGCAAACAAAAAAATCAGAAAAATCGCGACTTACCTGGGGTTGGATCGATCGATCTGCGGACGGATCGATTGTTCTGCGTTCGCTCGATCGATCTGAAACACCTTGTTCAGTTGGCCCAAGCTTGGATCGATCAATCCAGGGGTGGATCGATTGATCTGCATCCCCATCGATCGATCTGCCCTTGATCGATCGATCTAAAACAATCTGTAGGTTTTTGGCTCTCTCGGATCGATCAGTCCAGCAACCGATCGATCGATATGACACCTGCATTTATTTTTCTTTTCTAAAACAGAAACAATGACCAGTAATAAAAATAAGAATGAAAGTTTAATCAATCCACTGTCGTGGTACTAATCACTTTATCTATCAACCTAAGTGTCTAAACAGTCGTTTGAACTTAGAGCTGTAAACAAGCATTAATGAGCGGGTTCAATATATTCATGGAATGCCTTAACATCAGCATTCGTTGGCTAAGGACAATCCGCTCACCTATGTTCTTTCATGCATTTAATCAAACACTTTTGATGCGATAAATAACGTAAGATCAGAAATTAAGTGATCAATTCAATTTCAGCTATAAGACTAACACTAGATGAAGAACCCTAAATAATTCTCTATCTATATCTGATTCATTGATTCATAAATCCCTTTTGAAATCCCTAAACCTAACTGGGAAATTACTCAGACATAAAAATAGAAGAACATCAAATAGATGAAAAAAATGTCATAATCAATAGAATAAATATCCAATAGAGTTCATAAATCTTCTCAAAAGATGTAGAGTCAGAGATTTCTTCTCCCAAAAGCTTACAATTTCCAAGCTAGAAGTCTGATGTAAAATAAAGCGTAGTCTAAAAAAAAGGCCAAAAATCAAAATATAAGTCTAAAATATATTCTGGGTCGAAACTAAACCAAAAATAGGAAAATAAACAGAAATGTGTTTTTGGATGAATATAGCTGGATCGATCGATCCAGGTGTGGATCGATCATTCTGGAATGGCTCGATCGATCTGGAACGAAGCGTAACTTTGGAGGTATCGATCGATCTGAAATGGTGCGTAAACTCGGATGGCAGCTTGGATCGATCGATCCAGGCAGGACCAATCGATCTGAGCTTCAAAATGCTCCAAAGTGCTCCATTTCAAGCTGTTGTGCATTCATCTTTGCTCCATACACATTAAACTCCATCCAAACGTTTTTTAACATGATAAAACTCTAAAAACACCGAAAAGACTCTAAAAACCTCTTTAAAAACCATTTAGAAAACCCAAAATATGCAATACATCAATACATAAGAAGAATATCATATCAATGTATTCTTCTATTTTTTACTCTAAAATAGAGTCAATCTAAAATAAATTAGTCTTTCTCTCTAATGTTTTACTCTATTTTAGAGTTACTCTATTATAGAGTAATTGTAATGGAAAATAGAGGAAAAAATAGAACTACTTTATATATATAGAGTAAAAGCATCCTTAATCACACTCTATAATTTCCTCTAAACTCTATTATAGAATGATTTTTTTTCTCCCTCTACCACTGCTTATTTCTATATCTTATTTTAAAATAGAGTAATTTTATTTTTTCTTCTATATTTTACACTATAATTATTCTAAAATAGAGAATATTAGAAAGAAACTCTACTAAATTTTAGAGTTACTTTATTTTAAAGTAAAAAGTAGAAAAATACATTGAAGATGGTTTAAATAATAGTATCTACTACACTATTAAAAAAGAGTCAATTTAAGAAATGTTTCCAAACAGCCATGATAAAACAAATAAACCAGGATTAATGTTAAAATGTGTATCTAAATAAATTAAAACAATAATATTATAGAAACCAACATTAATTTTAAATTGCTAAAATGAAAAATCTTCATACCTAATTTAAATCAATGGATTGAGAAAATAATTATGATTCTCATTTCAGTTTTTTTTATCTTATTATAAACTATTTTAAAGTTTAATTTTTATTACAAAATTCAACTACATTTTTTTTGCGGAAAAATTACAAATCTGTTTTTGGCAGAAAATATCCAAATTTTTATTTTGGTGGGAATTTACGGATTTTCAGTTTGTTTAAAAAATTAGTGTCGAGTTTTTTTTCCGGAGAACATATTAGTTTTTAACAAGAAAATTGAATAATTATCATTTTTGCCGAACGAATTTGCACTTTGTTAGTCAAATTATTATCGTTTTGGCCGAACGGATTTGTATTTTGTTCGTAAAATTACAATATCGGGGTTTTTATTGGAAAATGGATTGGATACTCATTTCACATTTATTCGATCTTATTTTTAAATAATTTTGAATTATTATATAATATATTAATATATATTTTTAGCGGAGAAATTACAGATCCGTATTTAGCGGAAAATTAATAAAAAATTTCATTTTTATGGAAATTTATGAATTTTGAGTTTGTTAGGAAAGTTACAGAGTTTTTTTTTGGAAGGAACATTTCCATTTTTACAAAAAATTGTAAATATTTCAGTTTCGAATTACTGATTTACAGTTTGTTAGAAAAAATACGAGATCAAATTTTTTTGTGGGACACTGCTCCCAAAAATAAATATGATTCCATTTCACTTTTATTTGTTCTTATTTTCAAGTTATTTTGAATTATTATATAATATAAAAGTATATAATTAATAAAATTAGTTTTGTTTTTGTATATATTGTGATTCAATTACTTTTTTTGTGGGAAATTATATATCCTTTTTTAAGCGGAAAATTTACAAATTATTCATTTTGGTAGGGAGTTGCAGATATGCAGTTGGTTAAGAAAATTACAGAATCTAATTTTTTATGTTATGGGAAATAGATTATTTATGGCGAAAAAATTGTAAGTTTTCAATATAGCAAAATGTATTTGCAGTTTGTTAGAAAATTAGGAGATCAAGTTTTTTTGTGGTAGGATTTGTTTTAAATTAGTTAAATGAAAGTACATAACACAATTCGTTTGGTACTGGTTTAATTCAAATAACAAAACTTTGTTATTGCTACATGGAAACAACTCCATGTTTAAAGGATGTTAAATATATCATAGACAATAAATAAATAAAACTACAAAATATATTATACAAAAAAAAATATTTATAAATATTATAAAAATAAACTAAAATTATACAAACAAAATATAATATTTATAAATATTAAAGAACTGATAAACTATTATTTATATTAAAATAATTGACTCGCGGTGTACCGTAAATACGAATCTAGTATTACTATATTTTAGAATAAGATATAGAGAAGTTACTCTATAATTGAGTTTAAAGAAAAATTTAAAGTGTGATTGGGTTTATTGAAAAAATAGCTAAATTGGAGATGCCTTCAAGAAATTCTGTATGTTTTTGGAACTTCTCTGTATAATTAAAAGAGTGTATATGAATCGAGTATCGACCCCTCGGTTTCTTCCTTGGGATTTTTATTGTCTCGCATAATTTGTAAGTCCGGTAGATTGGTTTAGTTCAAAACTTGAGTAGACCTTGAATCTCTCAAAATGGGTATGTAGCAGTAATGTCGTAATTTATATTGTTGGATCCAAAACCCTAAAAAGTAGAAACTCATCCCAACTTGTAATTTATTATTGGATCCACCGGCGTGGGTTGTATCTCCGACGACAGTAGATCATGTTTACGGAGAGAGGAACAATGGTTGAATCGAAAGCCGAGGTGGTCGATTGTGAACTGATAAACGAAGCAAAGTCCGTGTTGATGTATGATTCTCCTTGTGCTCCGACTAACATTTCCAACGGTGAGATTCGACTTTCCCCTCTAATCGCTATTGTAACTTGCACATTGGTTGATTCGATTCGAGTCGGTATTTAGGGTTTCCTGATCTTAGACTCGCCTTTTGTTCCTGTTCGTTCAAATTGAGTTAAATTTTGTCTCAAGCAATGGTTTCAATCAACTACAGTATTCATGTTCATGTAATCAATGCTAGAAACGCAGCTTTTATTCATGATTGGAGCAAATCTTCTCAGGTGTAGATACATCAGAAGAATCAGAGATCAGTGGTTCCGACAAAGAAGACAGCTCATGGATTTCCTGGTTCTGTAACCTACGTGCCAACAAATTCTTATGTGAAGTCGATGATAATTTCATTCTAGATGAATTCAACTTGTGTGGACTCAGCCGTCAAGTTCCTTACTACGACTACGCTCTCGATTTGATTCTCGACGAAGAATCTTCTTCTGATGGTAAGTCTTTATTAGTATTTCTTTGTGATTTTCTTTTTTGTAAATGCTTGATTTGGCATTGAACAGGCGAGATCATTACAGAGGAACAGAACGAATTGATTGAGTCAGCAGCCGAGATGTTATACGGAATGATTCATGCTCGTTACATTTTGACAGACAGCGGACTCGGTTCTATGAGGCTAAAATACAGAAAAAATGAATTTGGAAGATGCCCAAGAGTTTATTGTCGTGGCCAGCCTTGTTTACCAGTTGGTCTATCCGATATCCCTCGAGCAAGTACCGTCAAGTTATTTTGTCCCAAATGTGAAGACGTTTTCCACCCGCCTTTAAAGAACCAAGCAAGTAGTATCCTTTGTTGATTCGCATTATCTTTGTTTTTTGTTCTTCTTTAAACATATGAAAACAGATATAGATGGAGCTTACTTTGGGACAGCATTTTCACATCTGTTTCTCATGACTTTCGTATCTGAGAGGCCAGGGAAGGTGTCGCAAAGCTATGTTCCAAAAGTTTTTGGGTTCAAGTTACACAAGCCGTGAAGGGAAAAGCATGAGGAAGAAAGAATACTACTTAGAGACTTGTCTGTGTAATCATATGCAAAATTGTCCCTCTCTCTCTCTCAGTTGCAGACATATTTAAAAGTGTAACAGTTACTACTCCAATGGATCACTATTTTTTAAAGTTTCTTTATTTTTAGAACAAAATATCTTCAGTGGTACTCTAACTTATCTAAAAATAGAGAGTAATACTATTAATTCTTCTTTATTTAGAAAAACATTATTGGTTAACAAAATTACAATATTATATACTTCAAAATAGAGACAACGTGAAGTAAGTTTTTGGGCTCTGCTTGAAAACAACCGTGATTCTTGGACTTGGAGGTCATTACTGCACCTACGACCCCTAGCAGAGAGATTTATAAGATCTACAGTGGAAAATGGTGAATGTACAAGCTTTTGGTTCGACCATTGGACTCCTTTAGGTCCACTTATCAAAGCGATGGGTGACGCGGAATTGAGAAGCTTCAGACTACCCCTTAATGCGGTTGTGGCAGCAGCCTATAATGATACCGCCTGGATCCTACCATCTCCTAGATCTGACCAGGCTCTAAAGCTCCATATGTACTTGACTACAATTCAACTCCCTAATAAGTCGAACTCACCTGATTCCTATGCTTGGGTGGTGGAGGGTAAAAATTGTAAAGCTTTCTCAGCAAAAAGAAGTTGGAATGCCCTGCGACCAACAGCTCCAGCTCAGCCATGGGCTCCCACGATTTGGTTCAAGCAAGCGGTGCCAAAGCATGCTTTTACCATGTGGATTGCCAACATGGACAGACTTCCTACTAGTGTAAGACTTGCATCTTGGGGATTGTCAGTTTCAACCTCTTGCTCTTTGTGCTCTCAATTAGAGGAATCAAGGGATCACTTGTTGCTAACTTGTGATTACAGCTCACACATTTGGGACCAGGTTTTGAGAAGGCTATCTCCAAATTATACTTTGTTTCAGAACTGGGCGGATATGATGGTGTGGTCGGAACAAAGCTCTTATAGTTTTTCAACGATCTTAAGGAGGATAGTGGTGCAAGCAACTGTTTATCATCTCTAGAAGCATAGAAATAATGTCTTACACAATCAGGTTTCCATCTTCACGTCTACAATCTTCAGGAGTTTAGACAGGGAGATTCGAAACATCATTTCATCAAGAAGACAACGAAAACACTATGAGAAACTTATGCACCAATGGCTGCAATGAAATTTTATAAATCGACACCAACTCTGCTACCTTGTTTTTTATTTTATTTTTTCCAAGATACCAAACAATTTAGGCTCTGCTCTTTGTAAATCCTAAACTTTCATTTTTCTTAATGATATTTACCATTTAGCAAAAAAAATAAAAATAGACACAACCTGCGTTTTAAATTGCACGACGCGAGGCAAGGCGATGAGGGGTCCATGAGCCGCCTTTGGTATATGAGGCGCACCTGCACAAGAAACATAAGGTCAGATATACTCATTGATACATAAACAAGTTAACCCTTATATACCCAATTAAAAAGTAGATTATTACTTGAAAAGTTGTAAAACATAGAAAGATCCAATCCAAATATCCAATAAAAGAAAAAAACCACAAGTCTGAAACAGGGGTGGAGCCACCTTTGGAGGTGTGGGTGCACATGCACCCATGAATTTATAGGAAATTAATTTTTTACATTGGATATATTAGTAATTGTGACAGTTTGGTTACGAGTGCACCCATGATATCTTAGAGTGGGGAGTTTGAATCCTCTTAATAACAAATGTGCACCCATTAGTTTTTTATTCTAGATCCGCCCGTGGTCTAAAACATAGAAAGTAAAACAAAAACAAAGAAAAAGCAGCTTAAAACTCTAAAAATTCATCTCTTCCACATTGTCCTCACGGCTCACTTCTCATCAATGTCATCATCATCATCTAACTCATGATCTCCCAAATCTACAAAGAGATGATGAGTTTTTAGGTTTAAAATAACGTGTAAGGCTTAGTCATAATAACCTAAAACTTAAATGAAAAAGATGCTTGAAGATAAATTTAAGGAAATTGTACCTTTCTTTTCCAGAGGCGCTAAGCGACGTGAGCCTTGCTTCATACCAAGGCACTCTGGAGCGCGTGCTTCTGTGACAGAGCCTAGCCTCATTACTACTAGGCGATGACCCTTTGCCTTACCTCGCCTCGCGCCTGAGGTGCACTTTTTAAAACATCTTTTTAAAACATAGGACACAACTAAGGGGGGGGGGGGGTGTATTGAAATAAATATTTGGAGGAATTTGAGTTTAAATGATAAATCATGTGTTATTGAAACATGAATTTTAAAATATTTTTTAAAATCTAGTGTTATTGAATTGATGATTTTAAATTATACACTCAAATCTACTGTTATTGAAAACATGATTAGAATTTGATTTAACAGTTTCATGTGGGATTTGATGATATTTTTTAGTTAAAAATACAAAGAACCAAATCTCATGATTTTAGGTGAGATTTCAAAAAATTTAATAACAAAATTCCTAAATCACCAAAATTTTACCAAACCCTTTAAAAACTCACTAAAACTAAAATCTCTTCAAATATTTAGTTCAATACACCCCCCTAAATGGAGCTTAGAAATAAATTATTTCTTATATTTGTCAAAATCTTTATATTTAGAAAAAAAATAAAAATAAAGCTAACCATTAGAGATGGTCTTATTGCTTTCTTTTGTTTGCTTTTCCCCCAGAGATTTAACACAGTTATTCAAATTTGTCAGATTTGTCTGACAGTGCATGTTTATGTCTTTTAGGCTTTGTTCATTTGGGGAAAAGTCCCGTAATAGCGGATAATAGTATTTAGTATTAACCATCTCGAACATATTTAGTATTTTTTTTTCTCACGTATTATTTTTATTCATAAAAACTACACGACAATAACTACTCCCTTTGTTCCTAAAAGATCGTATTTTTAAGATTTGCACAAATTTTAATAAACTTTATAAAATGACAATTTTAACATTCTCTTTATGGAATAAATAATTTTAACTAAAAGATGAAAAAACTAAATAAGGGTATAATAGGAAAGTTAAAAGATAGTTATGCATAGAAAATAGAGAAAAAAATATCATTTTGAAACAAAAAAAATTCTAGAAATAGGATCTTTTAGGAACGGAGGGAGTATTACATAATGGGTTTACAAACATTCAAAGCTCATATAAAGCTCTATCTTTTAAACCGCCAAGGAAAAATAAGCTTATCTCCCACTATACACGTGTCACACAAGGACAGACATGCATTACAGGAGGTGAGTGATGCATTTTCCGTCAACCTTCGACGCTGAAACTTTGATTTCGGTGACCTAAATCAATGCTAGAAAAACTCATTCATCAATTCTTCATTATTTTTTCTCACCAGGAAACTGGAAATTCAGTTAGAAATGAATATCCAATACATCAAACTCACTGATTACCAAAATCCTTAATGAAAATTGAGATTCGGCAAAACCTGATAAAAGAGATAGAATAAATGATAACCATAGATTCTTGCTAACAATCGAAAGCTTAACCCCTTGCTCTTGCACATTTCAAAAAATTATCAGCATGTAATTACACGGAATATATCTAATCCTAAAGGATGTAAACAAATCTCTAAACAGTAAAAAGTCTCGTAACTCTGATGAAAATGATGGCCAGTACTCCGGCTTGAGGTCATTGTGATAAGATCAGCATAGTCAGTGAAAAAGATGACCTCTGTCAGATTGATATCTCTTAAGCACCACATAACCTAAACTAGTGCATCCAACTCCGGATGGAAGAGGGGGGGGGGGGATACATCTTCTCGATCCTTTCAATCCTATGTGTTGGAGCTCACCACCTATCTTGACAATTCATCCTTGTCCACTCATAGTGTCCGCTTCATGCCATGATCCGTCTGTGTAACATAATTGAATAACCAGAGAACGATGTTCCCCTCCATCCTTATGCTCCACTGCATCAGGGGAATTATCTTTTGTAATGGCCTTTCTCCAAGTTTCTTCTTCTTGGATGGCGAGGTCTAGGATATCTTGAGGTTTTCCACTAAAATTCTCAAAAACTTTATAGTTCCTTGCCTTCCAGATATATCCCATGTTTAAAAAATCGCTAGGCGCTAGTCAGGCGGCCGAGGGTGGGCCTAGCGATTAGTGAAAATCAGAAATTAAACGGGGATTAATTGGGGATTAGTTTTTTGATCAATTTTAGTATTTTTATCAAAAATTATTGTTGTAAACATATAATACAAATATACAATTGATAATATAGTTGATTTGTTCTTGATTTTGTTAGTATTTTGGTCTATTTTTGTATTTTGGTTTCGATTAGGGTTCAAAATAGGAATTAAATGTAAACCAAATAAACATAAATGGATTGTTAATGATTTTTTTGTAATTGGACTAAAGTTTTAATAAATTGTGTAAAAAAATATATTCTGCTAGGCGGATATTAATCAGTAAAAAATAGGCTAGGCGGCAATTAATCGGCAAAAAATGAATTCACCGATTAATTACTCTGATTAGGCAAAATCACGGCGGAAGACTACTGTGAAGCGATTAGGCGGCCGCCTAGCTGCCTAAGCAGCCGATTTTTAGAACATGGGGTATACCACATCACCCATGGGAAAATCCTCATGGTCTCCTCTGACGCTCCATAATCCTTCCCAAGAAAATATTGTTAATCGGGGTTAAAAATAGAGATTGTGATGGGAAAATGCTTGTAGATGAGGGATGATGAGTCTTTGTTTTTACCTATTTTTACTATTGATTTCATATGTTTTGTTGAGTTTAGAGTTAGGTTTTGTGTCATTCTGGTCCGTTTTGGTGTCTTAATAGGTTATTATTTCATTGGAGCTTAAATGGATGAAATGAAACAAATTTTAGAATACATTAGAAGATAGAGTTAAGAGAGTATTAATAGTAAAATCTTAATTAACAGAGCCATAATTAATCTTCAGCAGCGGCCTGAGCCGAATATTATGAGCCCAACAGAATCCTGATTAACCTCAACGGATTGGGCGCCCAATCTTTAAGTCATATCTAACAATAAATCTTTGTTCTTCTTCTAATATAAACCGGTTCATGGATATGCAGCTAGCTGTGACTCTCTTATGCATATGCCTCATCCATTCTGCACATCTCAGTTACCAAAGGTCCTTCTAGTAAGTAGTAACACAAGTATGTTGCTATAAACTTTGATTTTTAATTGTTTTGAGTAATAACTAATTCGATATGATGAGTCCTTTTATTCGTTTAACTTATAGGAAGCTGCAAATCTTGTAATCAAGAAAGTATATTTGAAGTTTAGAGACATAATTACGTGATATGCCTTTGCACCTCGGCAACGATTCTTCCAATTCAATCTGGTTAGGGAACTGGTCAGCGTCTTGCTTCTTGCTTCAATATGATGCAATGGACTTGTTTTTGCAGTAAAACTGGAATTAAAAAAGAAGCTAATAAAAACGACAATGATGAATTGCATGTCATAATAAGCTTCTCAGACTAATGATGTACTTGAACAGATGCTCAGGTAATAGAAATGAAATCTAGAATATAGAGACTATAATCTCATGTTTCTTGGGTTTATGGATTGCTTTTGTCTAATAGTTGATCAAATGCTAACAAAAGTCACTTTAAGTGTTTGCAGATTGAAGATTTGAAGTTGCAAAAGAAGAGTTCTTTCATTCTTTATCACTTTCTTAGGCATGTGATCAGGTCAGAGCTATAATTTCATGATAAGCTCTAGTTAAGAAAATGTCCAGACGACATTGTTGGCTCTGGTTTAGACAATGCTTGTATTTTTAAACACAAACCTGTTAGATTTCTAGATTAGATATATATATCTAGAAATCTGGTTAGGGAACTGGTCAGCTTCTTGCTTCTTGCTTCAATATTGATGCAATAGACTTGTTTTTGCAGTAAAACTGAAATAAAAAATGACGACAAAAAAAAAAAGATTAGATATATCTCTCGCTTTTCAAATTATATACTGACGAATTTTTGTAAATGTACTTGGTCTGCTTCTTCTTAGAACTTGGGATTGTAAATGGGAAAACTCAAAATTCATGCCAAGTCATATGTAGGCAGAAAATTCAGACAGAGAGGCAAAGGATTCTACTTGTAGATAGATACAACAAAAGCACCTGTTGAGTCTTATTACATTGTCCCCTGTCTGTGTATTTAGTTGATTTTGTTGGTTGTAAAATGAAGTTAGCTCATGTGTGTGTTGTTGATATTTGGGTAACTAGGAGACTACATTTTAAATGATGCTTACTTTATTGTTTTATATCTTATTGTGAATCTTCTCTGGTATAATAAAGTCATTGTAAAAGCATGTAGGTACTAGTACTTAGTACATACAATCAAACACGGTGGCAGAATTGCGAATCAGTGGTTTAGTTGAAGCCATTGAAACTCATTGAAGATGTTTATTACCAATGATCGAGGCATTTGGCTTTAATGATCTCCAAAATGTTCTCAAGGTCCTTTTTTATGTTTTTTTTTTTTGGTAATAATTGAAGCCTATACTCTCCCAATATATGCAATGAAGATCATCTAATGAAAAATCTAACTGAAGGTGATATGAAATGAAAATCATCTAAAGATGCAATTGCTATGGAGTTTAGGGATGAAGAAGGTTGGATTTATAATTAGACAAAGACTAAGTACACTTTGTCGAATACAGAGATCTGAGTGTAGATGTAATTGCTATGTCAAAGTCCAAGTCATTTCCTCTGTAACAGAAAAAAGGAACACCTGGTTTAGATTATGAATGATAGAAGATAATTTTTTATTTGATTGATAGATTCGAGTTTGGTATAACAGAAACAGGATACATTATTTAATTGTTCATCTCCTCACCTGAGTCGTCTTCATCGTCCGATGGCAGCTGGAGATGATGGAATTCGATATGGAAATCTTCTTCTTGTGATTTGGAGCTGTGCCGCCTTACATACCTGATTAGTCTCCCTCTGCGCCTTGGGAACATTTTCTCGTCCTTGGAATTCTTTATCATATCGTCCTTGAAATCTTCCTCTATCTTCTTCATCTCCTCCGCCTTGGAATGCTCCTCTATCAAAGTCTCTTGGATGGCTTTCTTCATGAGGCGTTTCACTTCCTCCTTCATCTCCTGGTCTGAGTCACTGGTGAAAGATTCGGAATCATGTGATTTGGAAATCTTCTTCTTCGTCTGCCTCCGCCTGAAATGCCTCATTAACCTTCTTCGAAGCATTTTCTCTTTGGCGATGATATTCATCTCCTCCAACATCATTTCCTCCCTCTTTCTGTTCATGTCCTCATCTCCCTCCACTTTCGCCCGATTTATTTCCTCTATCCAGAGTCGACACTCCTCCAGGAACTTCTTCAACTCCTCCTCTGAGTACATCGTCATCAACAGTTGGCGATCGTATTCCATTGAGGAAATTTGCAGATAACCCTAGAAGAACTCATATTTTCCGCTTATTAACGTATTTCGCCAAAAAAAACAAAAAAACCCATTTATCGAAACTGAATCGTCCAAAAGCCCATGTTTTAAAATGATCTATTTCCTTTATTTAGAAAAAACAAAATTTAAAATTTAAACCGAAATTGGCCTAAACAGTCGCAGGCTCTAAAAGTCCCGATTCCAAACCCCTAAACCAGGTCATCCTCTTATAAGTACTCTAATTAGAGAAATAATGTTAGATGCTACAAGTACAAACATACATATTCCTTTGATCTAAGAAGAAATGGCACCATAACAACGTTGTATCACATACAAATGTGTTTAAAAAGAGGTATTTTCGTAACTAAAAACAGAAAATTAAACATAATAATGTTTAGGGAAATAATTGGGTTAACAATTATAGAGCATGTGTTGCTTTATGCATTCATGGAATATAGAAGGATTATGAAAACTTTTCTTTATATTAATTTTAATATAAAGTTTTGGACTAAGAATAACGCAATAGCAAATTAACTATAAATCTATAAGAAATAGAAAATGAAGCTTATATATATATTTATTTTATTTTCAAATATTTAAATTATTTAAATTACAATAATCAAATATTCGGGTTTTTTTACTGAGAAGTATTGGATATAAGAACTATTTATATAAATTTAAATAAACAGTTTTTGTAAAACTTAAATAAACAAAATCCAAAAATTTTATAAATTATGTGAATGATCACAAAATCTTAAATAATAAAATATAAATATTTATTATAATTAAGAAAATCTTAACTTTAAGGTGTACCGCGGTTTATGTTCTAATTACCTTTAAAATATGATGCTTGATATCATACTAATCGTAACACAATAATTTATGATATAAAAATGGTTTCAATAAAACTCCATCCAAGCAAATTGAAACGGAATGATATTTGTGGGTCCATTCTATTGTTTCAGCATTTATCTCATTTATCTCACATGACATCACTATTGGAATGGCAAAGAGTTAAAGATTAATGATTTGAACCATTTAATCATAACTTATATTCCACATTTTACAAAAACTTTGCATCCTCAAACTGCTGTTGGAGTTGATCCTCAATATAAACAAGTATTTGAGTTTTTGATCCTTGTAGTTTAGTTGTTCCCCAAGTTTCAACTATTTTCTGGGCTATCATAAGATATACATATCCTTGTTTTTAGATCATTTCTAGTTTTCTCCATAACTGATTTTCAAAAAATTTAATACGTTGTCATTGTGATTAAAATTATTAAGGGTTATTCAATTAGTCAACTAAAACATTTTAAAATGAAAATGAGAAGTTTCACTCTCACATGCTCAAAAAAGTTTGTAATACTCGTCTAAAAAAATTAACCCCTGACTTATTGAGATGACATCATATTTATATTTTGGAAAATAAAGTACTCCGTACCATTTACATTATGTCTGGACGTGGACCATGGCCATTTATTTTTAGCAGCTGAGACTTAGACGTGACTTGTTTAGTTCGGATTCCTTTATCACGCCAATTGTCCATTTCACTTGTATTTTTTTCTGTTTTTCTGTTCGAGGCAAGTTGATGTGGTCCCATCGATCACTATCGTCTCTTGAACACATCGAGATTCTTCTCTATATATCATACATGTGATCATTTTTATTTTGGGAGCTTTCCTAACCGTTGGATCTCATCGATGGATGATATCGATTTAAGTGGGACTTCTGTGTTCTCTATATATAACTTGACTTACTATCCTAACAAATATAAAAATTTATAACTTTCTTCTACCTTATTTAAATGAGTTCCAGAAATAATAATCGAAGAAGAAGAAACCGTAATTCTAGTAGTGCTTCAGCTCCTATTCACGTCGGGAAAGAATATCAGTCCAATTGAAGAATTCTGTTGATGCATTGATTGAGTCTGTAAGTGCTGGAAATAAGCTTGAAGGTGTACCACGCATGCCACAACCTCTCTTCGATCTTTTCATTGAAGGCTTACAAAATTTGTTCACGTCAAATGAAATGGCAGAATGCTTTAATTCAAAGGTAGAAACCACAGGAGTATACTTGGCAGCTGAAACTGTTGTTTCTACTTTCGATCAGTTTGTAAGGTTATTTGAACCAGCCGACATGTCTAATATCTATCACAGATAAGTAGGAAATAGGAATGGCTTTTACTCAAGAGTGTAATCATGGACAATCCACGAGTAGTACCGATGGTTAGATCAAGACCTGAATGATGGAGTGGAACGGCGTGGATGGAGGAGATCATGAAGAGTAGGGGTAATTAGTTTATGTTTAATAATGTTGGGCTTGGTGTTCATTTTTTTTAATCTCATGTTTAAATAGCTTTTATATATATTAGATATGATTATTTATGTTCTAAATTTCTATCAATGTTTAATATAAGTACTTATTAAGAAATGCTTGTTTCCTATTTATTTAATTCTTGGTAAAATATCGCTCTATCTTTCTCTCTCGATTCAGATTATTTTCTCGAAAAAAAAAGAATTTGGCGATTCGATAAGGTTTAGTGTAGGGGATGATGAGTCGTGGGAATTATAAGAACCCTTGCTTGACGATGCATCAGCCATGGGCTTCGCTTCTGGTCTATGGTATCAAGCGCATCGAAGGCAGGTCCTGGCCAGCTCCGATTCGAGGTATTTACCCTAATTAAGAAACTGGTTTTTGAATAATTGAAATTGGAAGATTGGTTTGAATAAAGATGTTTGGTTTAAACGATTGTAATAGGACGTCTATGGATTCACGCTGCTAGTAAAGTCCCTGATGAAGCTACTATCAAAGCAATGGAAGACTTTTACCGTGAAATTTATGCTGTTGATGGCATCACTGATATTCAATTTCCCCAACATTACCCTGTTTCAAGACTAATTGGTATCTTCTTCTTTTTTACTAATATTTGTATTTGAAATGCAATTTCGATGTTATATAGTGTAAGTAAGACCTTATTTGCTTGGATCATAATTTTTGGTATAGGATGTGTTGAGGTTGTTGGTTGTGTCACTTGCGATGAGCTGCAGAACTGGGATGCTTTACCTCAAGGGGTATATGCTATTCTTTGACATAGAAAAAAGCTCACTATTTGTGGTTCTAAGCAAAATTCAAAAACTGTTTGTTGTATTTGAACTTTTAGGTGAGGCTTGAAGGACAAACCAATTTCTGTTGGCTATGTGAGAAGCCACAGGTGAAGTTCACTTCATTCTTTCGTTTCTTTTTTTTTTTTTGACAGTTTTTGTTTGGATTAGCTATTTAGCATTTGGTTCTGTGTTCTTCAGAAACTGGTTATTCCATTTGAGATGCGCGGGTACCAGGGCGTCTATAACTTAGAAAATAAGGTAAATTGTCTTGCTGTTCTTTAAAACCTTAGAATTTTGACTTCTTACTTTTTAGAGTAGTAGTATAAGATAGTAGTTCTAGTTACTTAACTGTATTTTCTAAATGAAACAGGTTTATGTAGGAGCAGCTAGAGGTCTTATGCCTCCTCAAGACTCTTTTATGGTGAAATTCCCTCTTCCAGACCCAAAAGACCCGTTTTCTTTAAAACCCGGTTCTGTTCCCTGCACAGTACAAGAGAAGAAAGGAATTGAGATAGAACAAGTTACTAGTCTCACAGCTGCAATCGCTGGTGCAAAAGCAGCAGCTACACAATTCTCAAGCAAGGGACAAAGTCTCCAAACAGATAATAATACCTATGATTATACAAAGAGTAAAACTAGTGAAGAGGATGCAAAATCCTTAGATATCCCGGTTCTTGGTTCTGGTGACGGAACTTATACGACAAGAAGCATGAACAAACGCACACAGGTTGGTGAAGATGGATGTAGTGAAAGCAGCAACAGAGTGGAAGATGATAAAACAAGTGTTGTCAGAAGGAGAGAGGAAAGGAATACAAGTATTGGTGAAAGAAGGTTTGATCCTGGAACTGCCCGGGTATGTTTACTTTTCACATTAAGCCATTATTACATATAATA